>JAMYCR010000009.1:9476112-11976112 GCA_028830335.1 Eucera pruinosa | reverse complement strand
ATTATGGTCCATTTTTATTTAGGGATATTCCTCAATGGGCTTTATTATCTTAACCCTTTGTAATACTATGTAACAAGGAAGTTACATACACAGGTTTTGAAGGTACTTTATTTCATAATAATTGTATAGTTATATTTTATTGGTATACTAATATGCCAATAGTAAATGGTTCATTTAAATCAGTTATTATTTCTCGGTTTTCAGATTATAATAAAAGCAATTTTAACATTTTAGCTACGGCAAAGCTGGTCACATGACTGTAAGTAACGTTAAAACTTTTAGAACAGTCGGCGTTTCACAATTTCCATTATCCATTTTAATATGAAATTACAATTGAATAAATTCAATTGAAATAAATGCAATTGAATAGCATTGAGAGAAAAGAAATGCAAATCGAAACATTTGAAGACATTTCTACATCTTATACAGAATGTACGCGGCTGTTAAAACGAGATAAATAAATAAGCCACTGTAATGTACTGTCGTTCTAAAAGATAGTAGCTAAAAGGTTAATCAATTATAGTTTTCTTCACCCAACCAAGCAACATTTGAAAATTCCCTTCTATACTTTCCATTTTTCGTAGTTATCTCATTTGTCTTGTATAAAAATAAGATCCTTCGTACGCAAGTTGTCGAAGTCGAAAGTCGAAAGTCAAAATCCCTCTAATCACCCATCTTTTCCTCTTGGCTCTAATCTCTTATCTTAATTTCTCCTTTTTTTTTGCGGAACATTTGGAATCATCGATATCATGATCTGCATCTGCCATTTTGTTCATTCGATTTTCAACCCTTGTCAGTAAATCTTGTCACAAACAGTTCCCAAATTAAATGTACATATTAATTATTCTATTTAATTAAACATGAGAATACCAAAGTTCCAAACGATCATCCTATACCAGCTTTAATAACTTTTGCGGTTTGTTGTTTCTGCATTAGAACAAGAGAAACTGGAATAAATAATAATACAGGAAATTCTTTTGTGTACAGAAGAAAGAAGGAATTATATAGATGAGGGATTGATAACTAGACCTTGGAAAATAAAAAAGGGGGATATAAAAAGGGGGTTGTTTCACCCCCTTCTTAATACTTTTATATATTTTTGCGCACCGTGTGCATTTTACATTCTTTTACACATTTAAATTTCCTATAAATACATGAAAGTCCGCAGTCTATTGTTGACCAATGGTCGCGTGATGATATAGAATTTAAGCTATAGATAGACATTTTTTAGAAAAAGATATATTGTGAATGATTGATAAGATTTGTTATACTGAAATCATACCGCGTATAACGAATATTTTTCTCGTGTATCTTTTGACTCTTTTCCACGAATATTTTTGCCCCGATTTTTATTCATTCCTGCCATCCTTTTTTTCGCGAATATTTTTAGACGACTGTTTGTTAAATACAATTCGCCATCGATATTATTTGCATATCCTATATCCCCAAAATTTACGCGACGCTACGTCCTCGTGTTCTATTGCAATATCCATTTCGAATAAATATCGCAAGCTATATTGCCGTGTTGCGAGCTTGAAGCACGCAAAAACAGTTTAATGTTTAATATGAAATCATACGTGGAGCCGGCGTAAGGCGCGCAAAAAAGGATTTAATGACTTTCGACTCCGAAGTGAAAGCTTGATAACATCTTTTAGCCTGCAAACTGCTTCTTAACATCGCAAACATGCGGTTGAGTCTAAAGGTGACGATGATAAAAATCGACTTCATCATGCAAGTCCAAGAGCTAGTGGTCTTTTCAAACCTGATTCAATCTTTCGGCCTCCAGCTTCTCTAATTGTCGCGTCACACAGAGCATGATGGAACAGTGATTTTCCAAAGGTCGTGACCGCCCATATTACCATAAATATTACTTCAGACGATAAAGAATTATTGTGATCACATCACACTCGAATCGTGCATACTTGCCTCTAATTTTTTTTTTTTACTTCTTTTTGTTCATTCTAAAACTGCATGTTACATATATATATATATATATATATATATATATATATATATATATATATATATGTATATCCTAGAGTCTGTCCTTCTCCTGGACCATTCATCTCTCTTTACAATCCGAGTCATCTATCTTTTCTTACCTATGTCTCTTTCCCCTGTCTACCTATCTCTTTTTCACTGTCGTCCATTTATCATCGGACCATAAAGTCGCGAAGAATATCGAGATAGATCCGCCTCGAGGACCTGAATCGAATTTCATCGAGCCGTCGATCAATTTATCCATAGGTCAAAACACCCCCGCATCCGGTGGAAAACCACCGCCGTGTCATCGTAGTCCCCCGAGAAATGCATATATTCAATAATAATCGATGTGAAATATTGTGGGATCAAGGAAAAAAAGGATACACATGTACCGTAAATAAGAGGAAGACACGATCTAAGCCTAGTGAGATAAAAATGGAAAGGGTAAAACACATGACGTCAAAGTGCAAAGTTCTTCTGATATGCAAATATAATCGTCGGTGCGAAATTGCAGCTTTAAAATCACGACGCATCAGTTTTGGAGAATGTGACGAAGATTCGTTTTTTTATTATAATATATATTTGTGATTCATTACTTTCATTATTCGCTGGGGAATAATATATCTCGGAGATTATTCTTTGAGGGAATAATAAATGCTTCAAAGAGCGTACTTCGGGGATTACTATTTGCCGGGAATATTATTCTGCAGGGAATAATACGGAAATATATTTTCCAGAAGATTATAATATTCTCCAGGATCAGCGTGGCGTGATTATTAATTTAATAGCGATATCGTTAATTTCAATGGATACTTTTCACGCTTCTCGCGGCACCAAACTCACGATAAACCACGCTATCTCGCAAAAGCATCCCACAGTATTATTAATAACGTTGAAACACATTGAGAACCGCAGTCACGAATCAATCACCATGAAATAATGGATATCGTTTAAAATATGTAGAACAATATTTTAACGAATGCTGCAATTAGGATGATTATAGATGACGAAGATGTCGAATTTGTTAAAGCCTGGCGTTTTTAAATCAGGGAACGACACGATATGGCAACTCTATAAAAGGAGCCAATATTTTTTGTTGTTTAACTATACTTGTCAAAGTCTTGTTAAGCATTAAATTAATTGGTAACGGTGAAAAGACGAATTCGAAGGAAAATCATGCAAACAATGCTTTAGCTCGTCGCTCTAGAGGCTTGATTGTGATTATGTATAGAAAAAAATCACTTTTTCCATGCAGGAACATTTCGCATGGTTTTCCTCGACGTTTAAAAGGACGACATGGTATGTACTGTTCGCTTCAGTGGGACGATCTTCTTCCTTTAATTCTTTAATCTTCGTTTCATCTACTTTTCTCTAATTTTTCTTTCAATTGTTTTTTTTATTATTATTTCAATTTGTTTTTTTCTTTTCGTTCTTTTATTGTCTGTCACGCATACAATCATTTAACTTAAGCGGCTACGAGAAAGATGTCTTCCAGTCTATGATAGCGAAAGTACGATGTAGGAACGATGTACTTGTGTGTACCAAATGGCACGCTGTGTGTTAGGTAAAGTTTGCGAAAATTGTTGCATTTACTGCTTGATATTTATTGGATAGTTCCAGTGCGGGAAGGGATTATTTTGAATCTTGCATCGTCGATCATTTCCTGACGTTTTTAACTTGCAATATTTGGCTAATATTGGTGCGGAATATTTAACCAATATTATATTAATTAACAAGGTTCGTTGCGTAACAATATTTTTGTTTAATATTAAGCTAACATTGCGCAATCGCTTGGCTAACAGAGTTTGAAAATATTAAATATTTATTATTGCTATAAACTGAACAATTAATACATTTCATGTTTAATCAACGCAATATACAGGGTATTAATTCATTTTGATGTAACATTAAACCTAATTCGTAAAATCTAATAATTGCGTAACAAGTTAAAAGTGGGAAAATTTGATTATTTTTAATATTAAATTATGTGAATTATTGTTGACTTATGATACGAAGAAGTGAGTAAACAAGAGAATTTGGAGATATTTGATGAGAATTCTCTTTTACGGGCGAAAAATACGCTCCGTGTAGTAAAGTCGGATTATTAGCTGACTCGTACTACTTGTGTGTAATGTATTCATGAAAGTGAAAGTGAATGGACTGAATGAACTTACAAGATATACCACTTTCGTAACGACAAATCGATCAAAAGATATTGAATAATTAAGTATCATCTTTAAACAAGTAACTATATTGTCGTCTGTTTACCTTTCACATACACACACACACACACACACATATACACCGCACACAAATTATAAACTGTACATTGTGAAGAAGGAAACCAATTATGTCTGTAAATAGAAACAAGAAAAGATATCGACTTTTTTAAGTTATAAACTTTGTGTTTTGATCGAATTTTTTAAATTAAATAAAATAACATTTTTAATATTACTACTTGTCTGTTGATTATCAACCATTTTTTTTTTTAATCATTCCAATATATTGAAACGGTTGAAAATGTCTCATATTAGCGAGCAAGTTTAGATGAAATTTGTATGGTTTTTAAAAATTGTTATTACAAATTTTTCAACCGTAGTTCCATAAGTAAAAGTGTTTCCTCGTATCTACAATCTTTTAAATCCTTTTTAAATGATTGTTACATGTTACCGTGACACCCTGCGAAAAACAGATGTTTCTAAATAAAATATTCTCAGAGTGTTAAAGAACTTCATATACGTACATCAGTAGGAGAGAATTAATTTTAAAAACGATTTAAATTATTTGTTAAGCGTATATACAGTGGGCGATATTTTTATAAAAAATATGTTTTAATTAAAAAACAAAGTGTTTTGCGAATCCTGTATTTCGCGAATAGCACAATATGTACCGAGCTATTTTTACGAGTTGACCGTAACACACATTAACCATGCAATTCACTATAACGTGCTGAGTGATCGCACTAAAAGAAATCACATCACAAGCAAATAATTAAATAAATAGCAAAACAAAGAAAATATACGTGGGGAGGCTTTATGGATCCTCCTTTTGCGACATGTTGCTCAATTTTCAGAACCTCTCGCGGATAGTGGTAAGTGTTTACCATAACCAGGAATTAACCACCAAAAATAAGTCACCAAGAACGTAAAACTGTAAAGATCTAAGAAATAAGCAAACATTAAACGAACAAGCAATGCCAACAATAAAATGGAAGAAATGCGAAAGCAAGATGAAAAACGAAAAGGATCACGGCTAGGTTTTAATTTTCTTTCCACTTGATCGAGTACACGCTGCCAAGAGTCAAGAGAAATATCGTTAGAAATCAAAGAAAAAGCAATTAAAAAAAAAAAAAAAAGATATTTTGGAAGCCTTCTAGTCCCCCTTCCAACTAAACTAAAAAAAAAACCGGACGCCGTCGACGTGGACAGGTCCAGCCGGGATAAATATGAAACTGTGAGCCAAGATGCATGCGTTGTCCACTTGCAATGTACATATAATACATAACACATATCTATATATATATCTCTCTATATTATATCAATAGTTCTCAGCGATATACTGTATACAAATAGAGCATAGTTAATCTGTTCTTAGCTGGAGCCACTAAGTAGTTACGTAGTTAGCTTCGATGTTGCTTCTTCGTTTGCATGCCCCTTACATTTGCTTCAACGCGGTGTATACAACTATACTTGAACATTATTGTTTGTTCGTCCACCCCCAGTTTCCCTCTAACCCCCCTTCTCTACCCCTTACCTCTTTTTCTCGGCAACGAGACTTTTCATTCCAGCAAGATATCCACACGGCCTTGATTCTTTAACGCTCCGTGGTCAAAAAAAAAAAAAAAAAAAAGAAGAAAAAAAAGAAAAAGGAAAGAAAAAATTTACCACGACCTTTCGTCGCCGGAGCAGAAGTGCTCTTTGCTCTCGAAACGACCTCTAAAACCGTCCAGGGTTAATCTTTTTTCTTGTTCCGCCTTTTTTTCCCCCCTTTTTTCCCTAGAAGATCTTTCGCCATCCCTTATTATTCCGTTGGAGGAAAGAAGGAACGGATTTTTAAAGTTGGATGTGACAGGGAAGACACGGTAAAGAGAAAATTGAATTTGAAGATCGGTTTATCATAGATTACTCTATCTTTTTTTTTTTTTTTTTTTTTTTTTCTTTCGGAGCATTAAAGGGTTCGATGCTGTGTCTTAGTACTTTCATCGGAAAAGTTAATTTAATATGATACTTTAAGTAGGTAGGATATTCGAGACGTCATTGCAAAATTATTAATACCAGAAATGTATTTTTTTGTTTTTCTTTCTTTTTCCATTATAGCGAAATTTAGCTACCATTCTTTACAATATCATCCTGTTATCGTGAGATTGTGTTATCCCGTTTGTTTCTGGAATCGATTGCGCATAAAAATCTAATTTTTTAATCAAATTTAATCCTAAGATCATTTTTCTTTTCTTCGTTTAAGTGCATTCGTTAAAGTTTAATCATGGCTGTTTTCGAAAGGGTCATTTCAAACAATCAGTCAGTGACTTTAAGATGCTGATGTTACGCAATTACTGACCTCGTTCACGTTTATTGATGCAGCTTACTGTTCTCTTGTTCGCCTTGCGTTTCTTCCTTCAAAGCTCGAAGTATTCCTATTCATCTTTAGCATAGCGATAGTAGTTTATACGCAAACATAATACAGAGTCGTATGTATGAATTTAGTCATGCGTAAATTTATTTCATTCAGTATTTAGAAAAACTTAACTAATACCTATGTTATTCCTGTTATTTTTCTTATTCTCCAGAACGTGTAAGTTTTGTTTTATTAACGCTGCGGATAGTACTATCGATAAATTACACTTAGGTATTTGATTTGTAAAATTCTATCTTTTATTTGCTACGTTAACCAGGTCAGTAATTTTCAAGTGATCTAAGTAATAGCTGATTTTATTTTATATTACAATAAAGTACGTATATTGCACATTAAGTAGTACAAAAGCTCCTCTTCTCAAATAATGTACAATTTTTTTGATGAAACGCCTAGTTACGCTGTGAATCAATTTCTTGTACATAAAAAAAAAGATTCCGCGTACTCTTGAAAATTTTGTTGACCCCCAAATTTGTTCCGTTGTCGCGCAGTTAATTACGCATAATTGATTCGTTTCTTACCGCTGTAATATTAACGATTAATTTCAATAAAATTAACGACTGATTTCATTCAAATTAATGACCAATTTTATTCATTTTCTCTCCTCGATGGTTTCTGTAGATTAATTTCACGATTAGATTGCAACGGAGGAATTTCACATCCGACGTAACAAACGAAAGTTAAAATATTCACAAATATCGATCGATCAAATGTTCAAATAAATCATAAATCTCCTAAAATTAATTTTCAACAAATCGGCCATCTTCTTGCCGTTATTCGATTTGAAATTCCTTGCAATTTCCCTACTTGCATCACTTTAACTCACAACGAACAAACTTCCGTATATCCAAATAGCGATTCCAAACCATCATTTCGAGTATAATTTATTTGCTACCCATCAATTTCCGACCCACGTGTCAAACGATTAAATCTTTCGTTTCTCCGTTTCTCTGCAGGAATATTCTGTACAGTTAACCTTCCGGGAACAATGGCTGGATGAACGATTACGATTTGATGATTTTAACGGTACGGTAAATTTTCAATTTAACCCTTCAATGACGTGTCGTTTAAGTCCGGACGAAAATTTCTACGTTCATTTTCTCCGAAACAAAGAAGTCGGATTACATCGGCCCTCTGTGTAAAAGGACTTTTATCTGCAAGTACAGTGGAATCCGCTTATTATGATCGCTTTGGGACATACAAGTTTTGATTAGAACAACCAGCTGATAATATTATACAGAGGATAACAAATTTCCATTATTGAATTCATTTTATTACAAACAGCTATTACTAGGCTGCGGATCTTTAAGCATTTATGGCAATTTTAAATTTACAGAAAGGAACAAATTCCGTATGTAAATATTTAAAAGTAAAGTACAATGTACAACATTTAGAGGGTGAAACTGATATCTACTTAAAGTCCACTCTTTCAGTTTTACTTAAACAGATACGAATTTGCATAAATATTCGCAGTCTATTTATCACATCTATACATTTTTCTTTAGATTGTTATAAAGCTTGTCTCTCTAGCTTCTCCTCCATTGTATTCACGTATTTTCCAATCATTCTTGCTGTGCATTCATATAAACGATAAATGGTATGCTTCGGTTAAAAGTAAATTTTAAAGAAATGATTCATTTAGTACGAATTTGCTACAAATTTTTATCGTTTGTTTTCAAATGTAATTATCACACGTGATGCCAGTAACCGAAGTTTCATTATAATAGGAGGAATATTTGTAACTAATTTTACGCGGAGTATTTTGGAATCGACTAATTATGATAACAATGATCGATTAATAACATTATCCCTGATTATAATAACCGGATTCTACTGTATACCAATAAAGAGATCCGAATACGTGTCTCAGAATTTTCTTGGATTCTTTGAATTGTTAAAACAGTAAAAAATCAAGCCTGGACTTAAAATACCCGGAATGTCGACCGCGATAGATAAAAAGAATCATGCTGACGAAGGGTTAATATATTAGGTGTAGCCACCAATAAGTAATCTACTATTTTTCATTCGGGTTGATGAATATATTTTACCAAGGTGTCAAGCGAGATATAATTGTGTTAAAAAGAAGTACTGAATTTAACGGAAAGGTGAATTATTCATTGGTACACCTAATACTTCGTTCTTTCAATCTATTATGATTTTATCCAATTGAATATGAATTTCGTTATAAAATTACAGGCCGTCTAAAATATCTTACATTAACGGATGCGAGTCGCGTTTGGATGCCAGATCTGTTCTTTTCGAACGAGAAAGAGGGACATTTTCACAACATTATTATGCCGAATGTGTACATTCGTATTTTTCCGCATGGTTCGGTTCTATACAGTATACGGTAATCATAATTAATATACTTGTTTCCTTTAGCATCTTCTATAATTATATATTGTTACGTCTCGTTTTTCAGGATATCCTTAACTTTATCATGTCCAATGAATTTGAAATTATATCCCCTGGATCGACAAATTTGCTCATTGCGTATGGCAAGTTGTAAGTACCGTGTTTAATTCTTTCAGGTATCACATTATTACGATTACTAAACTGCGGATTCTTATAAATAAGTTTGAAGCAATAGGACCTAAATTCGGGGTTGCTTCAGCTTCCAATCGTCATAATTTCTGTTGCACTTTGAATATTTTGCATAATTTGGCTGATTATATGCATTCCGCATAATTTTGCACATTTAAGTTTTCCATAAATGCATAAAAATTCGCGGTCTAACGATTGTAGTAAAAAAACAACTCCGTTCGTCGTAAAATGATTAAATCACAATTTAAAATTTAATCTCATTCGATTAAAATCTTGTACTACAATAATTAACGCGACGACGTCTAGAAATAAGTTCGAAATTTTGTTGAAAGTTAATGTAACGATTGATTTAATTTTTCCAGACGGTTGGACGACCGATGATTTAGTTTTTCTATGGAAAGAAGGAGATCCTGTCCAAGTTGTTAAAAACTTACACCTGCCTCGGTTCACATTGGAGAAGTTTCTTACTGATTATTGTAACAGCAAGACAAACACTGGTCAGTAAATTATCTCTAATTCTTTGAGTTCCATACGATTCGGTATTTAACCCTTTGACTGTTACGCGATGTTAGAGTGATCGTCGCCACTACGAAAAATTAGTATAATCAGAAATGCACGCACAGTTTATGTCTACAAAGCAGTTAAGATGAAGTGGAAAATAATAAAATGTTACATCATGTTAAAATAAACCTTCAAATATTGTCATATAATGGTAAATTAACAAATTAATTTATGTTGTATACGTATATATATGTACGTCTTTCGCAGTCAAAGGGTTACGAAGCTTTGCATAATATTAATACGAGATTTTATGAATTTACAGGTGAATACAGTTGCCTGAAAGTTGACTTGCTGTTCAAGAGAGAATTCAGTTACTACCTTATCCAAATCTACATCCCCTGCTGCATGCTTGTCATTGTATCTTGGGTATCGTTCTGGCTCGATCAGAGTGCTGTACCAGCTCGAGTTTCATTAGGTAATTACCCAATTGATATAAGAAATTTATAATGTATTCATCATTCGAAGACAAATATTAAAACAGAGATCGGCAACTTTTTTTTACAAAGAAGCTTTCACGTAGACAAATTATGGTCTGCATAGGATAAAATATATTAAACACTTTAATAGATTTTAATTTCAATCCTAAGTATAATCATAGTTTATAAGATTGAAGATTACCAAGTATAAATTACGTATAATATTTTAATGTTTTGCATTTGGCACAGAGTAAGATAAATAGTTAGCAATATGATGAATAGTTATTGAAAATTTTTTAAGGAAAGGGATTAAAGTACACATGGGACTCCTTTTATACCGTTCTTTTTTTACACGATTTTATAGTTGCACGCTTTCCATAAACACGATTTATTAACAGTTACACGATTATTCTGTTTTCACTATAATTCGATTTATACATTTTCTAGACCATCATTTTTCCCCCACTCTATTGCACTTATTATACATATTATGTTTATTCAATATTGTGCACACAGACATATTTACTGCATTTATTAAATGAAATGCTTTAACGAATGCATTTCTATATTTTAGATTTCATTTTATATAATGTCCGTTTTTTAACACAAGCTTTATATTACTTTGTTGCTTATCAATATTTGCTTGACTTTTTTTACGCGAACTTTTTTTACTCGCTAAGCTGTCACCGTGCGAAAAGAGTCTCAAGTGTACATTCAATACACATTTATTTCCTCTGCTTTGCTCGAATCGTCGAGTCATCGAAATCCATTGTTTCGTGTTCTCTCGAGATGTTTGAAAATTTGAAGATTGGACAACGCTTAAATGTTTAGCACACGCAGGCGCTTAACAAATACTTCACGGGCACTTAGGTGCCCACGAACGTCAGGTTGCCTACCACTGTATTAAAGATAAGAATATTTATAGTATAACAATCGGATTAATGTAAAGAGGAATGGTAGTTATTAGGTGACGGTAAAAGTTCGTGCGGAATCATACTACAAAATTTAAGCGGAATAAAATTCTTTCAATTGTAATGTTATTCAACAATGTAGAAAAATGGTCACAATATTCTTATAACATCACTAGTATTATAATAGTTTTAGTAAATTCAATAAAAACTAACTCATATTACAAGATTTAAATGACCAAGATTTAAAAACTCCCTTCAAACGTAATTTTATATAATAATATAAAACTTTGACAGAATTTTCTTATAATATCGCCATTGTTACAGTTGTTTTGCGATATTCAATAACATTTCTGACAATTAACAAAACCGCGCGAACCTTTCTCGGTACCTAATAATTAAGTGACAAATTTTAATTATTGTTGAAATTAGGTGTAACGACCTTGTTAACGATGGCTACACAGACGTCAGGAATAAATGCCTCACTGCCACCAGTCTCTTATACAAAGGCTATCGATATTTGGACAGGCGTATGCTTGACTTTCGTATTCGGCGCTCTCCTCGAATTTGCCCTAGTAAATTATGCGTCGCGGAGCGATATGCACAGCGACAATATAGAGAAAAAGTATCCACCGTCTGAAACGGAACAATCCACATCGATGGATCTATCCTCTGATCAAGTGGAACCAGACAATTCGTCAAATTTCGCTATGGTCAGTATCCAACGATATTGCAACAACTTAATATCTATTATACCCTAAATGCTTCTTTACGCCGTCTTTCTTTCTCCTTTTCCCTTGTTTAATCAACCTAATGTGTTACGTATCGTCCTTACCGACTTATAGATACGTGGAGTTAATCTTCTCCTAACTCCTATTATTTCCTAAATGAACAATGTTTAATATAAGGAATCTTAAGTACCGACATAACTCTAAATTTCCATGCCTTTGTAGCATAGCTGTAACTTTGAGCCCTCGTCGAAAATAATTAGCTATCTAATTTGATCCCATATGCCTCTATTCTCCTTTCCATTAAATTTATATGGCTACTCAGTTATTTTTGCTTTCAATTTTTATTTCGATTTTTAGCAAAAGAATATCAGTATTTTTTTAGAATAATCGTTTCGTTTGTAATAATAATATCCATTCGCATTCTATTTTCCTACTGTGTATCTTTTGTTCCGCTGTGTCAGAATTGTGTTTTAAATGATTAGTTTACACATCTTCTGATTTCCGTTCCTTTGTGTCCGTTTCGCCTGTAAACCACCTTTTACGATTATGATTTTCTATAGCATAGTAAAATGTAAAGAAAAATAAGAAAATAATAATAGCAAACTCCTGGCAACATTCATCTTTGGTCAGTGATAAACAGCTACGTTTCCGATTATTTCGATTATTGTACACGATGGTAAAACGAGAATTATTAGTGAAACGAGATATCTTTCAGTTCTAAGCTTGTTTTCATTTCCTTTAGTAATGATTCTATATTTTATTAGCTATTTGCAAAATGTTTCATAAAGCATAGAGCATTTATCGTAAAATGTTGCGTTTATCTTTCTTTCTTTTTCTTCTTTTAATAATATATAGTTGCCTGAAATATATAACATTGAAAAATTTTGAACCTAGCTATCATAACGTACATTCATTCTATTATTTTACTTTTATTATTGTAAACTGCTAGACCGGATATGATGGACCACTTCAACATTCTCTACAGGTAAATAATTCATTTAAAGTCTAGTATTTTTATATCTAATTTGATTTTACATTGTCAGTAATGCGACTTTCAATATATCGTAAATAATTGATTTACGATTTTAGATACGTACAGAGTGTTGGTTTTAACTTGGTACGGTGAAATATTTCATCAAGCATTGAAGATATTATGAAAAATGTTTCACAAAAATTGCGAATATTATGCGGGATCAACAGTTCTTTTACAAGTGATAACAAAGCTATCTTATTTTACTCGAGGCTTGTTTGATAGATTCTGCTCTGTTCTACTTAAAATTTGTCTGCCTCGCGCGGTCTCATTCTACTTGCCCGATCAATGCCCTGCTAAAACTTGACTTCGTCTTGAAACATCTCAATTCATTTACACAAAAATTATTTATATCATATAATATACCACTTTATATTAAATAACCCTTATAAAAATGTTTTTCCGATGTCTTCAATGTTTTACAAAGTATTTCATCGTACCTAGTTAAAACAGACACCCTATACAATGTATATTATAGTTTAATGACAATGGACAGCATATTTTTATAACAAATGCCTGCTATATTACGTAGGTAATAAAAAGTTATCGTTACATTTTGTAGTACACTTTTATACGTACTAAAAGAATATTTTTCATACAAGTAAAAGAATCTGATACGAATATATTTATTTGATATTAGTTCATTTAATAGTTAAAAGATACAAACATTCATTAGTAGGCTTTTACATGTGTCAAATATTTTCATATACAAGTTAACTTTTTCGATTATCGTTGATCAAAGCTGGATGTGTGTGTAGATCATTTTGGCACCACCAGAATACCATATTGCATGATACTTATACAGTCTTAGAGCATTCAAAATGATAAAACAAATCCATAAAGAGAATATATTATATTCGCAAGTTAGATTGCTCTTCTGATAACATTTTTTCGTCAAAGGTTCTATAAAGAACATCAAAATAATTCAGTGCATGTACATGCAACTTAAACAAAAATACCACACAAAAAAGCGTCTAACATTGTTAAAAGTTTGCACCTGCAATTAGCTTTACGTGTTAAATATTCTTTCTATTTGTATTACGATCTTGTAAACGTCATTTCCATACGATTCGAATTTGTGAATGAATTACCTCGATAATCGTTTCATCGCTGTGAAATTATTCAATACAATTATTCCTTCTGAAACGTTACTTTTATTAGGGAACAATATTTTGCATCCTATTTTCATGCAATACAGTGATTCGTTGATTTATACTATCATAATATTATAAACGTAACTTGCTACTTTTTAAACGACAATTAAGAATTAATCAACCCTTTTGCTACGGTGGATTTTAATCAAAGAATATATATGCAAAAGTCATCAGAATACCAAATTCCATTGCGTTAAAATCATATTCTTCTTTCAATTCTTTTCTATTCTTCAGATAACTAAGAATTTGATGAAGTCAATAATATCTTTAATTATCAAAATTAACTTTCTACAAACGACCGTGGTTAAAGTCGTCGCTTACTTATTAGAAGAACGCAAGCACGACGTCAGATCAACATCGACACTTTCATCGCAAACGATAACGTTGTCCATGCAACAGCAATGCGACATATCAAGAACGCAATTGGCGTTACAAATATGTAAAAATTCACGTTCAAAGAAATGCCTGAGATAGCATTATTACTTGATAAAGAGGAAAACAATAGAAAATGGGGGAAAAGATACTGTATTTGGAAAACTCTAGAATCAAGAAAGAGCGAGGGTGAATTTCACACGTTTATAGACAATTATCGACGCGTTTCAAATAAGCAAACGATTCGTTGTCAACGCATGTCGTCATACAAAGAACATACGATCGACGTTTGATCAGGGAAACATTCGTAGCGTTATCGAAGCGATAGGAAGAAGTGTCAGTGTTGTGCTGTTGTCGTTAAGTGGACGCACTTGCAAAAAAGAAAAGATATATATAATGCTGAGAATTTATCTATGACAGTCTCATATCGATGACATTTAATCGACGAGTCACTGGAAAAGAAAATAAAGCTCAAAAAAGTAGTAGTTCGTCTTTTCCGTATATCGAAGAAAAAAAAAAAAGAAAAGAAAAAAGAAAAGATCGATTTAGTAAAGAAAAGAGAAATAACGCGGAACTAATGTCTCGACGTGGTGGTAATTTTTGCAGAAACCTCTGGTTCGACAGCCGGAGGATACCATGTCGATGGATAGGATGCAAAACTGCGAATTACATATGCAACCACGAAAAAAAAACTGCTGCAGGTCGTGGCTGTCCAAGTTCCCGACGAGGTCCAAGCGCATCGACGTCATCTCAAGGATCTTCTTCCCCATCGTATTCGCGTTCTTCAATCTCGCGTACTGGTCCGCGTACCTGTTCCGGGAGGAAGAGGAAGACGAGTAAATGTCGACGAGGAAGCGCTAGGAACAAGGAACGTGGCTCGCGGCCCTTCCCATTATTCTCACACCACCAACTCTCATCATCGTTCGCGTCCTCGTCACCACCAACAACCGTGTAACTGTCGACACCATCATCGTTATCGATGCAGCTCTCTGCAACAGCCACAACAACACCTGCAGCAGCAGCAGCAGCAGCAGCCGCAAGAACAGCAGCAGCCGTTGCCGCCGCCACCGCCGCCGGCCCTATCGTCGCAACATCATACGTTACCGTCGCAACGACACCCACACCATACGTGTTACCATGTACAACAACCGAGATCAGCGTCTTTCTCGTCGTTGCACAACGTGGAAGCTGGCGGTCGATATTCATTGAGGAATTCGCGACATTCATACAAAAGCCCTGCGAGATCCTTACCCTCACCCTCACCTTCACCATCACCGTCACCCTCGCCTACTACGTCTCGTAGGGCAACACCATCACCACCCACGGCAACCGTTCGAACGATACCCCCTCATGACAGCCACCATTTTCAACGACTTCCGATTCCCCGTACCGAGAGGTGTTGCTGGGGTCTTTTACCGTGTGGTTATTTCACCTGTCGAGTGAATGGTACCGCGGGGATTGATTTCGTCTCGCGAATAGCTTTCCCTCTCATGTTTTTCCTGTTCAACTTGTGCTACTGGTTGACCTATCTGATACAAGGTGATGAAGCGATTCAAATGAATCAGTAGATATAGATAGCATTGGCTAAGTACGGGATAGACTGCTCATTTATGGGAAACGTTATCAATTTCAAAGTGAAATACCGATCGTATAAAGAAGCACAGGTTTTTTACGCCCCTTGGGATTTAGAGTAGCGATTTTAAGATTATATAATCAATCGAACTGTCAAAATTGATACAGGTACGTCTCTATAATGCTATGCGACTTAAAAGTTACATACACATATGTAGTTGAATTTGTTGAATTTTATCTTATTCATCCATTTTTTGTCTTTATCGTTGTATGACAGTCACTTATAGAGTAATTATTGATTTTTGGTTTTTTGGTTGAGATGAAAATGTTGACTTAATTAACATTGTTTTCATCGCGAAAGTAAATAAAATTCGGGTTATAGGGGTAAATGATAGAATTCCAATACATATGACCATATACATATATTTGTATAGATTATTATAAATCTGAATTTTAAAGATCAATTATGTCGAAAACAATTGATTACAAACAATATTTACGAACAATATTTAGTTATAATTCTCATCGTTTTAAAAACGGAGTTATCTTATTCTAGTCTAAACTAGTAATGTCGCGTGTGACACTAAAATAGTAAGGGAGCTAGGTAGCTCCCGAATGATTCTATATGAGAATGAATAGTCTATCCTATGCTTCGTCTGTGTAGATATTATCGAAGAAAATACAGTGAGTTACAAAATTGTTGACACGTACAAAACATTATTGGTAGACTGCGGTTTTTTCATGCGTTTATGGAAAATTTCGGAACGCAAAAACGAACAAAATCTACGTAACACGTGAAAATATACAAAGTACGCAAAGTAAAGTAGACGGTGTTATACATATTTGGTAGACGAATCAAATCTCTATCGAAGCCCCATTGCTTTAATTGTGCTTCTAAACATACGAATTTGCATAAAAATCCGCAGTCTAACTATAAGTGATACGAAAAGTAAAAAGATAATGAAATAAGTTGTTGGACATTTTATGTAAAAAAACAAAAGTGGAGTTTATACATTAAACATTCAATTCTCGGGAGATATAAGACTAAACTTTTGTTATTGCTAAAGTCGACTTACAAATTAGATTGATGGAAGAATATCCAAATATCGAACCGTATTTCAGAAAAATAATAGAATCGATGCCAAAGGGATTTGATTTAATAATCAGAAAGAAGAAACGACACGGTAAATATTAATTTCGTCAAAATTATTAAGCTTTAAAAAATGTGCTAATTAAACTTTGTTTTATCATAACTGAAGAATCACTATTTTGTTGTTTCGTTTAATATTTTGATTAGCTCGAAGTGTGAATTATACATTTGCAAATAAAAAATATAAGAATTAAATCTTTGCCTGTGCCAATAATATTGTGACTCACGGTACGTGAGATTATCATCGAGATTAAAGTTGTCACCATGGAAATTCGAGAGGGAAATGTAAGAAAACACACCTACGTAATTAGTCGAAATCAATTCTCGTTTAACATCAAAATTCAATTGTTCGCCGCTGGGCTGTTCCAACGAACCGGGTCCCCTGTACATTGCGATGATTTTTCTATGATGTGTGCGTCATCTGCGTCAATATTATAATTAAAAAAAAAAAAAAAAAAGAAAAAAAGAGAAGGAGCGTGTGAAAGAGCGTGTACTCTGGCGATATTGTACCCTCGATACTCTTCTACAGGGAACAAGGCTCGTTGAAACATCTTGCGTGCTTCGGTTTCGAATAACCATGAAACCAAGTAAAGAAAAGTAAAATCGAGAACAAAGTGTACCTACTTTGGACAGGAGAAGACTTTTCAATAATCCGTGCCTGAAGTTCGATGACCACATATAAAAGACCAAGGAAAGCGCAACGAAATAACAACGCTCGGTACGGTAGGAAGTAGTCGACGAAATATATTATATATAAATAAATATATATATATATATACACGTAAAGAAACACACGAAAACGAAAATGGTGTAAGGATTTAAAACTCTTATGCGACCATATACATATTATTTACCACACATACACACACCTGTAACATATTATTGGAAGACCGCGTGCCACAGGATGAAAATCAATGTAGTGGGCCCTGTATAGCCACGGCCTGTTAAAAATGAACTACGAGCGAATAAATTTATAAATAATATAACGTAATATAATTGACAAGTAAATCGTTAATGCAACAATGATTCCTGTGTATAAAAATCCTCAGTCTAAACGGAATTAACGGGGTCAGTGTTAAGCATTCTATTAACCCGATGATTAACATTGACCCGACGATGAACCAAAGAAGAAGAAGAAAAATGGAACTAAAAGAAAAAGAAAAAAAAAAGAAAAGAAAATGAGAAAAAAAGAAGAAAGAGAAAAAGTGACACATTCTCGAGGGGACAATTAGCCGGTGTTACAAGGAAATTATCACGAGAGATTATACATTTAGATATTAATGATCGATCAAAGAGAATAGTAATCACAAAGCGACGAGAACTCAATCTCTCTTTCTCACACGTTACTCTCCTTTGGAACTCGAGATCCCATTTTATGTTGGGATCTCTAAAAGTATTGCTCATTGACCAGTCGAGACTGAGGATATTGTTCAATGTGAAATATATAGGTGGAAAGAAAAAACCATAAAAAAAATCTGAAAAAATGTAAAAAAAAAAAAGAATTATGAAAAAACGGACTGAACGAGTGAATCGAGCCGAAGATTCACCGAGATACACCAAGCGTAGAAATGTTATTTCCGAGTGTATTGCAATGAGTTGTCGATACCCTTGAAGAAAAAGAAAAAAAAAAATATGAAAAAAAAGTAAAAAAAAAGAGAAAAATGTGTGTTGCAAGTAATGGGGAGGGGGGGGGATGAAGGGGGAAGAAAGGGGATGAGATTGAAAGGATTTTAGTTTCTCTGTGCGTGCTTCGTTTTTGATTATCGGTTATCGGCCCGCCATATCGATGCGTTTATGCGAATTCTTCCTTCGCGCGGGCCTCTATACATATATATTTTATAGTAGATCTACTAAAACATTCTGTCGGATTGTTACTTTTGTTCGTTGCATGCGATGGATTCGTTTCTCGCGAATATCTCTAAGGCACAATAGTAATTTCCTTCGGAGAAAGGGAAAAATCCGTAGAGCGGAAGTTATCGAACGAATTCTTTGGCGTTTCCGTTACCACGTTTTCTGTTACCCGCCAACTGATTCGTCGCTATAGAGTTCGTTGCTTCGATCCGTAATCTTTTAGATCAAAGGAACGATAGACAAGGGTAATTAAAACAGCGATATTTAAAACAAAAAAAAGAGCAAAATAAACGACTTGAAGAGCGTTAAATAGCATATAACTATCGCGCAAATAAATAACAAAAAAAAAAAGAAGAAGAAGATAAAACACACACACAGAAGAGCGTTGTGCTAATTTTATCGTCGTTTTACGCTGTCCTTCCGTTTGCTCATTCTTGTTGATTTGTCCGTTATTATAGCACAATGTCGGATCAGTATAACGTCCTGCTCAATAACGACTGACATAAAACCAATTATGATGATTAATTGTATATACGTATTCTTATCGTGAATAATGAGGTAACGCGCTGAATGAATTCCCAAATTTTAAACTGAAATTTCGATTTTATCGAAAACACCGTGCGACACGTGACCGCAGATATATTAATAATAATTAAAACAATGTAAAAGCCGAGTTTAATCGTCGAAAGATCTCCGAGACAGTGATAATTTATAGGAAGAGAAAAAAAAAAAAAAAGAAGGGAGAAAATAAAAGAAAAGATGAGAGATAGACATCATCGATCCGTTTTTAAAAACTTTAATTATCATTGGTGGTCACTGTCTCTAGATAATTATCGGTGGATTGTGAACGAATCTCCGGGCTGGTCACTAAATAATACGGTAAATTAATTATCTGCGACTAATAATGCGTATCACGTTCATTCTTCGTAATTCAAACACCAGGCAATCACATTCATGTTTTATATTATCGGTACGACGAGTACGCCATTTTAGGATTGGAGCGTTCTAGGCGTTTTTCTCGAAGCCACGTGAAAAAAACCAAAAATCGAAAAAGTGGTGCAACGATGCAAGATTATGAAAAATCGTTTACGGCGATGATAAACTGCTTTTCGTAACGTTGCGTCGGATCGAATTTCCTTTTACAATTTATTTAGTAAAAAAAAAAGAAAAAAAAACCGCCTGAGAAACGCCTGGCGCGTTGCCGATCTTATCGTTGTCACCTTTCAAAATTTAGCCAAGCGAAAAGAACGAACCGATGAATCGAAGATGACGTTTTTTTCATTCGATTCGGGATTTTTGGAAAAGCGAACGATCATCTTGCGGAACGTACGTATTTATTTTTCACGATATTATCGAAAATCGAACGGCGATTTTGAAGTAAAACGTAGCTTAATTCGGGGCAGACATATAAAAGTGAATTTTAAATATGACAAGAGAAAAGAGGAGAATTTCTGTGTTTTTTCGTTGACCAATAGTTGTTGGAGGCAAGAAAAAGTACAATGAAAATGTAAATGCAAATAATTTAGGTTTAGTTGCTATGAAATAGCAAAAGATAATTACAAAAAAAAAAAAAGAAGAAATAGTTCGATGCGAATATTGAAGTTTGCCGAACAACTATTGGCACAGTAATTTGACACAGTCGATCGATCCCTATAATTCGAGTTTCTTCGTCCGCCAGTAATCGACCCATCGGAATTCTATTAGGTTGACGGAAAAGACTTGTCGTTTTTTCGGCAACGTGCGATTAGTATTGCGATACTTAAGTTGATACATCGACAAATTCTTAAACGTGAATAAATTTGGTAAAAGTCTCTGAAAAAAATGTGGAATAATTCTGCTACTATTTTCAACCATTCTAAATTGTCGATGAAGAGGAAAAAATACGCGACGGTTTATTTAAGTGTATTATTTTTTCAAGCATTATACGACGTGTAAAACGTTGTGTATGTTTTTGGATTAAAAACACTGGGGTCAATTTGACACCAATTTACAGTGTAAGAGAAAAGAAAGATGCATTTGTAACGCAATATATTGTAGTATTGATTTAGGCCTTTGATAAGACTTTTCGAATGAAACAAAGTTGAAAAATCCTTAAACTTATGGAACTCGCTCAAACGAGTTCTTTGCCGTAAATGCATCGTTTCTACGCGTCCTTAAAATACGACAGAACTTTTCGGCCAACCCAATAATTGAAATTTACTAGTAAAATATTGTAATTTATTATAGCGTTATAATTACAGGGATCGTCGAATTAGTAAATGTAATAAAATAATTTACAGGACGGAGAACTTGTATTTTACAATTTTTACACGAATCAGGCGAATTCGTTGAACGAACCGAATTATCCTGTGTATCATTGAAACGTGTAATATAGAAATTTCGTTTATGAAACATCCAGTGCTAATTAGCAACGATTGACTATAATTTTCGTACCCTATATTGTATCAGGCTGATACATACGAAATGTTTTCCACGGTAAAACTTTAAGTGTAAGTATTTAGATTTTTCAAAACGACACGCACTAAATTTAAATCAGTTTTACACGATCCTACATCATTTTTGCATCAGTTAATTTGTTTCATTGTTCTATACTCAAAAATCGGCATGTTTAGAATTTTTTAGTTCACCAATGGAAACATACCGACTGTTCCTGTTGTTTACATGGTTATTCATAATATTTTACATATGTATATTACAGTAAATTTCTTCTTCTCTAGTGCCATTTGTTACAATTAAAAGTCAGACAAAACTAAAAGAACGTTATTCGCCCGTTAATCTAATACATCACAGAAACATTTCATATGCATCAACCCAATACATTGATGAACACATTTGTCGCGTGTGTTATACCGCATAACGATATAAATTGAACGTTGCAATATTAGACTGTTTTAAATGAAAATCGCAAATTGCAAAAGGCATTCGAAATTATGGGAAAAAAATGAAATTTGCACTGGAGTTATTCGATAGGATTGAGTTAGTTGTAATAGAAACATATGGTCTAGACTCTTTTCAAATTGTACAGCTGATCACAAAAGTATTCGGTCACGTTCGATATTTAGTAATTTTTTTTATGTATCAAAAAAGAAAAGAATAAAGAAAAAAATTATGGAACGTTACATTTAAACGTGTAATACAGAGATCGGACACTTTTCCACTACAAAGGGCGCTTCACCACAATTTTGTCGGAAGGAAAATTGTAAGTTTAACTCATCAACGATGGCCTCTAATAATTATTTAGGACGGAACAACCATTCACTCGTGATTACGAGAAAGCGAATCAATTTTTATTTTTTAAAATATATCATATTGAATTAAATTATGAAACTAGTTTCTCGAATGTGTAAATCTCTTCCATTCGTGTAAATGAAACAGGAAACTGTTCCTTCGCCGAGGGATTGAAGCAAAATTCGGTACATATTTATTTTAAATTATACATAATCTTGAAGATCGATTGAAACGCTTTGCGGTGACATATGTAAGTGCTTGCAAACCCCGCGTTACCGATCTTTGATGTAATATAAATAACATGAAAGGCGGCCGGATACTTTTGTGACTAATTGCACGTGATATTAGAAAAGCTTTATCGAATCATTCGATAAAGTAACGCAAATATTCGGAACGGGTTGAGAGTAAAATAAATAGTAATATCTAAGAAGTTAAAGAAATGAAAAACTATTTAAAAAAGTGGAAGATAAAGAGCGAGATAACGCTCTTACCAAGTCGAGCTATTCGTTTCAGTTATGGGATGATTCGATAAAATTGATTAGAAACTCCGTACATTTATCAATGATAGAATTAATTTTGTTTCCTTTAAGAAGCTACAAAGTTGCATTAATAAATATTATTTGAAGCGAGCTTATTTAACATTCCATTTGTCCGATAGGACTGTATAAAAATTGATACCAGAAAAGGTGAATTAAATTGGATTGAGAAAAATTTAATTTAACGAATAAAGGTGAAATAATAAAGGCGAGGATAGTTAGGAGAATCTGCCCTGTAACTTCAAAATCGCAAATATTCTGGGAAAGGTAAGGTATTTTAAATTCCAAAATACACACCTAAGGATATCTAATTTTTATTGTTTTAGTGCGTTTACTATGTAATATTATTATAAGTACAAAAAAATGTTCTCTGTTTCTCTATGTAGTTTAAGATATGTAATAAGTTGAGACAAGAAAGGAATATATCTATCAGAGAAATCACGAGTGTTGATTTTTTTAAAAAAGTGCAGTAAAATGAAATCGAATGAATAGTTGATTTATGTTGTTATTCAAGCGACTCCCTAATACATAATGCACTATTTGATGTATATTTGATGAATAAGAGATTCTTGAATCAAAAAAAAAAAAAAAAAAAAAAAAAAATAGTAGTTATTCATCCTTTTATATCGTTACTAGACTGCGGATCTTTACGCATTTATGAGAAATTAAAATGTGCGAAAAAATACAGAGTTCATGGGACGAATAAAAATATGGAAAATATTCAGAGTAAAATGTAGCTTTAAGGGATGAAATCAGTCTATATTTAAAATCAATTTTTTTTGTTTTGTTTTGATTTACAAACAATTGAATGTGCATAAAGATCCGCAGTCTAATCATTACCTTATATTTAAAACCTCCTAACATATCCTTGAAGACTATTAAATATCTCACGTTCTATAAGTAAAACAAAAGTAAAAGTGCAACGTAAAAGTAGTTGAGGTATAGTTAATTTTATGATATGTACACTATTGACTAAGTCTAAGATAGACCACCCATTTATAGGAAGCATCATAAATTTCAACCTGAAATACCGATCGTGTAAAAAAGCAGAGGTTTTCATACGCTCCCTGCAATTTAGAGCGGTGATTTTAGAAATTATACGCGATGCAACCGCAAAAGAAATGCAAAAATTCTATTAATTGTGGTGTCACAATACGTGATATATATTCTTCGACGTGGTTAAGCAGCTTCTTTCTCGCGCAACACTGACACTGTTTTCTTATTATAGATTAAAGATCTGGATTCTAGAGATTGATTGTGTCGGAAATAGTTGATTCACAGACGAAGTACAGAATAGGCCTAACATCTTGCAGGACTTTACGTACCACGTTCTGAAATACCGACCTCGAAAAAATCTCACTGCTTTTTACGACACGGTTTACAGCAGCGAGTTCAGAAATTACGATCGATTGGATCATAGAAGATGCACAAACGAGGTACAGGATAGACCTATCATCTAATGCATCTTTTTAACGCATCGGTTCGCAAATTATAAGGAAGTTCGAGCGACGCGTCAAGTCTTCGATCTCAATGTGATTAGAAAATTGCTTAGATCTCGAGATCTAATCGCGCGAGTTCAACGAAACCGGCCAAGAACGAAAGTACAAAGTGCAGTAGTTAATAATCCGTGGTTTTATTCGGATATTTGCATCGGTTCACAAAATATAAGAAAGTTCGTGTGACGCGTCAAGACTTCGATTTCGTTACGATTAAAGAAATGTTTAGATCTCGGTTTCTAATCGTTTGTATCCAACGAAATCGATCATAAATGAAAGTGCGTGGTGCAGTGGTCAATAATCAGTTGGTTTTCATTGGATGCTAGTATCGATTCGTAAATTATAAACAAATTCGTGTGACGCGTAATTCTCGATAGGATTAGAAAAGTGGCGGACCATTATGAGGAGCTCGGTCATTGCATGCCCGCGTACCTGCGTAAATGTTTCAATCTTGGCTTTTAGACGACCGATTTCAATGCCCCTTATCTTAGATTAAAGAGGAAGGGCTCAGGGATGTTATCCTCCTATAAATTTGCCAATACACATTGCAGTTAATTTGTTATAATCAAATCATTTCTACTTTTTTAGCTACTCAAAAACTATACTTAGAAGGCTTTAAATGTCTATCGAAAACATTCATTGGACTTTTTCCTTTGATTTGAACCGCGGATGATCCAAATTGAACGTCTAGATTGCCGACAAATTAACATTTTAAACAAACAGCAAAAAGTTTGTCCGATAAAATTTGTCCAAACAATGAATTCTTGTTAAAGAAAAAAATTAATTTCTCCGCTTCTAGGCATCGGATCGAGACAAACGACGACCCAAATTAAAGGGGAAACTTCTGGCTACAAGATGAAGTAGTTTCAGCCCGATACGACTTCCGGTTCAGATGTTACAAGCGTTTATTTCCTTCACATATTATTCCTGTTAACATTTTGTTTACAATTTGTAAGTTATCAAATATTATTCGGGAAAATGCTACGCTTAGTGTAAGCGATCGTAATGCCGTTCGTAAAGAAGCTTTTAAAAAATTTCGGGGAAAGTACGATTAAAAAGGAAAATCTTTAAAAAAAAAAGCATACAAGAAATAGCGAGCAAATGCTCAAATTTATTTTATTAAGAGCAATAAATTTATACAGAATGTTTAGGCGATACTGCTAGCGTTGGATGCAATCCTGGGCCACAAATCCGCACATTCTTTCGCAACAGGTCCTGTAATAGCTGATCCTTTCATTTCACCTTTATTATTCACAATAACCCCTGCATTGTCTTCGAAGTATATAAAAACCCCGTCCTTCCTTCGAAATGGTTTCCGTTGTCGTATTACGACTGCAGGCATAACTATAAAGAAAAGAAATTTAAAACTATTATTATAAAATACTTAGAACTCTGAAACACGAACATGAAATGCAAATTTTGTATATTACTTGATTTGATAGTTTACTATGTATTCGTTCTCTACAAAACTTATTAAGTGCACCAATAAGTAGTCTACTATTCTATTAATAAGTAAGAAATACAGTTTACACCTTAATTATTATTTCACCCCTTTTTTATTTGTTGAAATCAACTTGTAGCTCCATTTAGAACATAAATTCTTGAATTTTAACCAAAAGAATGAATTCATATTATAATAGTAAAGATGCAAGATCAGAAAAAGGTGGATTATTCATTGCTACACCTAATAGAATTATAAACTTATACGAAAATAGCTGCTTCATCAGTAGCAGATGTTTATGCAAATTCATATCTCTTTAAGCAAAATTTAAATAGTGGATTTTAAATAGAGATCTATTTGATCTTCTAAATGTTGTAATTTGTACTTTAGTTTAAATATTTGATATAGTTTTATATATCATATGTAACTTGCTGTTTTTTGCAAATTTAAATCTGAAAGATTCTCAGTATATTTGTAAGTCTATCTATTCTATAAATTAAATGATGAATCCAATTACCCTTTTTCCTGAGTTCAGGTTTTCCCTTTTTGACAGTTGCAACTATCATGTCACCAGATCCTGCAGCTGGCAAACGGTTTAATCTGCCTTTGATTCCTTGGACTGCGATCACATATAAATTTTTGGCACCTATATGAAAAACATTTACATTATAGTATGATGAATATCTAAAAATGTTAAAGTTAAATCTGGCCATGTATTTAACTACATGAATTGTTAAGCCACCATTTTATAAATTCATGTTTCACATATTAGATCAATTTAAGTACAACATGCTTTCATTAATATGGTTAATTAGCACCACTATAATTTTAATACAGCTATACTGTTTAAATAAACAAATAATGATTAGCATAATTTATCTAAACAATATCAGATATAACAGGTACACACTATGTTATTGTCCAGTTTACGCAAACCTACAGAAGTTTGTTTCTTAAAGGAGTTGCAATAATGCTACATAATTAATTCCCAATATTTTATAAACAAGATTATCCCTAAAAAAATATTTGAGAGGTTTCAATGACAACCACTAACCATGTGTTACTTTTATTCATAACATGGCCAGATTTTCTAGGTTAAACATTATTTTTACAACTTGTTTTCAATTACTCACCAGTATTATCGGCACAATTTATAACTGCACCAACTGGTAAACCCAGTGATATCCTAAATTTAGCTCCGGCTGAACCACCACGTCCTTAAAGAATAATAATTTCGTGTTAACCGTTGCCATCAATGCACACGTCTAACGCGGTATTTCTTTCCAATACAATCATCGATTTTTCCACATTCCGGCGTTATAAGCGAAAAACTATTTTCGTTGTTGCACATCGCGAACATTCAATCGTCGTTTGTGCACTTCGTTTCGAACCAATAGCTTACGCACAGATGGATTTCTTTGGATTTTCCTCTGCTTTGAAAAACAACTTACCTCTCTTCGACATCTTGCTGTGTTTAAAAGAGAAAGATACTGCTGTTTACCGCGCACTAAACCTCGCGCAGGCTATCTCGAACCGCTTCCGACGCGGAAATACTTACACTATTCAAATTAGTTCTTTTTTAAAACAATTATATTGATCTTCTACGTAAACTTAATCAAGTTAAATATTACAATTATAATGTTTATTTTTCGGATATTAGTAAACGTTCCACAGTACCTTTATTTCAACTATGAATATGAAAAATTTAATTGAAGAAAATAAGTAATTTCTTATTGCGAATGTATACAGCTTGTTACGGCTGTAATACCTATAGTAAAATGATTTTTATTCATTATTCATAAACCACAATTATGCAATTAATACTCGATCTAAATTATACTACAAACTCCTTTTGATATTGCGATTTTTTTATATACATATTTATATACGAATTATTATAATTCTATTGTATTCTTATTCATATATGTATAATATTGTTAATAAAAGAGTAGTACATAATAATTTAGTGTATTTTAATTGAAGATTCGTACATATTAATATTAATATGAAATGTAACTGTCGAAACAATTAGTATAATTAATGCATGATAATTATTTGATTATAATGAAATACCTCACGAATATTTAAAGAATAATCCGATACTTTATCAAAGTATTAGAAGAATACATTAATTTTTAACGTTAAAAGAGCCCTGACATAAATATTATCTCCGTTGCCTAGACTCCCTTGTTTTGTCACTTGATGAGATTTGGGGTAGTTAAAAGAAATAAAATTCCACATCGTTGTTAACGTTACATTTAATCAAATAAAATGCCTTGTCCTCTATTAGCAGATTCTATTACTCTAGAATTAGAAGGTAACATTATAAACTTTATTTCAACATTTAATGTCAACTGCATCTTCAGCTCTCATAAAATCTAACCTCACTTCTCGATTATATAGTGTTTCTTTATTTTATCCTTAACATTTGTATGCATAATAATAATAATTTCATAAACAAAATTTTGCTTTTCGCTCGCAAAGCTTTCCCTAATTTCATCATTCGTGTTTTATTTCATAACTTTCTTTTGGCTATGCAAAAGCTAGGTACATGTTATAAATATTTTAGTGAATGTTATTTTTTATTTGTTTAGCTCAAGATCCATGGCCCCAACAAATTACTTTATATCAACCATACGAGGTTGAACAAATATTGTTACCCGATAATGCAAATTGTTTGGCTGTACAAGCCTTCCTTAAAATGTGTGGACTTGATTTTCAAATAGAACCAAGAAGCAATGCAGAATACATGTCCCCATCTGGTCGTGTACCATTCATTAAATGTGGAGCATTTTTAATATCCGAATTCGACAATATAGTATCATTCATAGGAAATAAAGGCATAAGTTTATCAGATCATTTATCTGAAACTTGTAAAGCAGATATGAGACCATATATGTCATTGGTACATAATGTTTTTGTGAATGCTGAATTATATATTTGTTGGGTGGATGAGGCTACTTTGAATGAAGTGACCAAAGTCAGACATGGGAGTGTTTATCCATGGCCTCTGAATCACTTTTTAAATTGGCAAAAAAGAAAGGAGGTCATAAAGAAGCTGAATGTACTTGGCTGGTATAATAAATCTATAGAAAAAGTATGCAGCGATGTTCAAAATTGTTGTACAGCTTTATCTGAAAGATTAGAGGGTAATGATTATTTCTCTGGAGAAAAGTAAGTACAAGTTACCAATATGGATTGTTATAAGCACCTTATCTTCTTTACCATTTTCATCAAATTTAGCATTAGCCCATTGTCCAAAATATGTTCTGTTTGCTACTATTTTACTTTTCCTTTTAAATCAAAAAAGGCCTACTGAAGAAGATGCTCTAGTATGTGGCCACATATATGCCTTGACCTCAGTCATTCCTTCTCTTCCTACCACTGTCCAAGAAATTGCTGAAACCATACAAGAATTTCCTAAACTTCTTGCACATACATCCAAAATTGCAAGAAAGTACTTTAACTGCCCTGTGATGGAAGAATCCCTTATCTGTGATTTTGAAATGTGTGCATCTTCTTCTAAAGAAACCTTATGGAATTGCCCTGAATCGCTTGAAACACTGCCACCACTTTCAGAAGATTCTTTTGAAATCCTTTTCTGAAAACCTTTCAATCTTTTTAACATTCAGTGGATTGTTGCTATTTAAATATATGAAATATATCTGTTTATTCAAGTAACTGATTCTATAGTTCACTTATTATTTAATTATATTTAGGACACCTAACGAATTGGATGCCTTAGTTTTTGGACATATATTTACGATAATTACAACACCACTACCTGGTAACAAACTGGCGAATATCGTTCAAAGCTATCCACCGCTTGTGCATCTCTGCAAACGCATTGAGACTAGGTATTTCCAGCGTTCGGAAGATTAGGTGGAATTACACTCGGGTTCCAGATACGTTGAAATTCGGTACTCTGATTGTACCGATGTAAAGTTTCTGTGTTATGCACGCACACTTGACAAAGATCATAGTAAACATATAAAGCCGAAAATATGTACTATTTTATGAACAAAACATGGTTAAAAAGAAATAAGTTCCTTTACTGTAATCAATGAATCATAGAAAAGAAGTACAACCTGACTAATTTTATTAAACTATTATGATATATAATATATATGTATACACATTCATGGATATGTTATATCATAATTGTTGTACAATATTATAATAAATAACCAGAGATCCAACGTATCTGAAGCCCGAGTTCGTGAATATAAGAAATAGTAAAAGTTGCATAGAAAATAAAAAAAAGTGTTGATAGTTAACTTGTTGTAGTTATTAAATATGCAAATTATATTGATATTGAACATGAAATACCGTTGAATGTATTTAAAATACATAATACTGCACGTGACGTTTTTCAGCATTTTTTCTCCTCAAGCGATAGGGGTGAAATAAAGTAACAAAATGTTGGAGGCGAGAATTAAGTAACGCGACTTTGGAGATTTCCAAAATGTATGTTCTTGGAAAACGACAGGAATGCATAACCGATAAAAGGTATCCATAAATTAAATGTTTTACAAAAATATTTGTCAGATATTGTTGAAAACGCGATTACGCTGAACGATCATCGTTTTAATTTTACGAGGATAATTTTTCTCAGTGTACCTGTTAATCAGCATTTACTTTTAATTTAATTAAATCATTGAAAAGAATTGCTGTAGATGCAACTATATTGCGTTAATTGACAATAAGTACCTTTTTTTTAACGTAGATGTTATATATACATTTAATATAACTAATAATATTTGTTCTTGTATATTACAAATCGTTTATCTACTTTTTTCTTTAATTTCATTATAATTAAAATTTTTTAATAGTTACATGAACTGTTTCTAATTTATATTTGTGTGTAAAAAAATATGTATATTATTATTGTCGTGCATTAGTTTTTCAATGCATATTTATATCGCGTAGGTTTCTTTACACGATAATGGTAAAGTTTTACTACTTTTCTAGTCACTTCTGTATAGCCTATTATTTTGTGTGGAATTTGTAAGGTATTCGTAGATATTGTATGTAAAATAACACAATGATGTACAATAACGTTTAAATTAAATGTAAGTTATTGAAATAATAATGGTCAAATTATCTTTTTATTTTTCAAACTAAATTGAAAGATAAATATTTAATACCAACATGTTTTACATAATTGTATATTGTCCCTCGTAATTATTTTGTGTGTCTGTTACGTATTTCTTGTCTCCAGCGTTTAGTTGCAATGAACACAAGTTATATTCACCTTTGAATTTTTTATTAAAATTTGTATACGTTAATAGAATGTAAATTCTGGTTTATCTCAAAGTATTGTTCGTAGTTTAATACTTTTTACGTATAGGAATGTCATTAAATAAACAGTGTTTGTTCTTCTTACTATAACAATTTATGATTATACTCACTGTTCAATGACAAATAAAAGAATTAATAATATAAAGACTTGTTTCGTACATAATAAGCATGTATTTTTCTCGTCTCCCTACTATTATTATTTCTTAATAGTATCTTTCAATAACAAGTACTATGTGAAAGCTACTATTATAATATGCATGGGGATACAGATTTATTATTCTAAAAGAAAAATCTAAGCAACTCGCAATTTGTTGTTCGATAAAAATGAAAGAAAGAAACCCTTGCATGGAAAGAAAAATACATACACCGATTTACACAATGATTCGATTAAAATAATGAAATCATTTTCATTTTTACACAACACGTCGGCATAAAATTAACATAATCGCTTCGACTGAGTCTCGTTTTATCAATTTATAATCGTATTATCTTAGCACTCTAAAGGAACTCAACAAAAATTTAATACAGGAAACTCAAATATTTCTACATTTCTTTGCAATAAAGATTGATCCTACACATCTGTAAATTCGTGATGTGAAATGCGCATATAATCTTGAAGTATAGTGAAACACTACAAGATGTAACATTCTTACGTTTTTACTAAATTATGTCGCTTTTTTTTTTTTCTTTACGTTGTTTCGATATAAATTTCTGGCTATGAATTACACGCAATTCTATAATCTTATTAGGTGTAGCAGGATATAATGATATAGTTGTCACACGCACGCTTATACAGATACGTACACATCAACATGTACTCGCAATTAACAAATTATGAATGTGTATGTATTTGCGCTCAAAAAATTTGTAATCTACACTGATTTATACTTGCAGTGCTCAATAAAGAATTTAAAACATTTGTAATTCAAATATACTGATCAATGATAATCAGATTGAGATCATAGTTATCTACAGCTAAGCTTGAATAGAAGACGTTTACATCTTGTCGCGAGAATAACTGTACATATCTATATAATAGTAAAAAATATCAAAGGTTTAACAATAATCGTTTGCAAAATGACAACTATAAATAATTAGCTATTTGTTGTGTTACTGTTGGCTTCCAATTTTTTTAGGATATTATTTTAACTAAAAGCTGAATTACTTGTGCGGAAGTGTTCATCAAAACATAATCTGATATAATCACCTATAATTATAATAATTAATATAAGTATTTTTGTACTGAAGGTACAAGTACGATATCCTTATCCTTTTTTTTGTTTTAAGTTTTTAGTTAATAGTTACGATCTTCGCTATGTGTGTAATATGCATAGAAGTAAAAACTGGTGAAAACGGAAGTAGTTTGTAAATGGAAGTTTGTATTTTATTTAATGGCATCTATGTTTACTCTATCAGTATATTTTGTTTCTATTCAATGAACTTACTATTTCTTGGAGCAAATAATTGAATTAACTATTGCATTAACTTCACCTCATGGATGTCAGCTTTTTGCTTAACTTACTTTATGATTGGATAAATGTATGTTTCTTTCATATTTCTGCATACAATGATTGTGATTAACTTTATAATGAAACTGCATTAAAAGAAAACAGAAAATTCAATTTGATGGATTTTCAATGCTCAATTTTTGAACAAAATATCAAGTACGTATATACAATTTCATTTTTCTGGTATCTCTCAATTTAATATTATGCGTATATGTATATATTTAAATACCTTTTTTTTTATTGTTTCGTATTCATTTTCTGTGTAATTAATAACATGTAGTATATGTAAATTGAGAGATATCCATAATATTCTACAGATACCTGCTAGAGAAATTTTGTAACAAATTTGTAACCTCATTTTTAAACAATTTGAGTTAAAACATCGTGATATTTGGTTGCATAACACATGAACTCTAGCAGTCATTAGTATCAAATCTTGATTGGTCTCTATGTAATTTATAAAGTTTCATTACTTAGTATTTTAATCGGTTGGTACCTGCCCAAAGTTTGCTAAATATAGATTCTAATAACTAGTATGTTGTGATATTTTCCTTAACAATATAAAGTTAAGACATTAAAATTTCAAATTCATTTCTGATATAAATCTTGTAACGAGATCAATTTGAATTCAATATAAACACGTACAAAAGTGATTATATGTATGTGGTAAATTAACTTTTCTTGAAATTCTATGAAAATCATAGCACAATAATAATTTAATCTTTTGCTGGATTGATTGCGTTTTGGTTTTTAGTCATTTTAACGATTCATCTATCGGACGTACTTATTAATAAAACATTGCAAATTGTGTGATCCTTTTTGGCGTGTATTATTGCACGCTTTGTATCAATATCTTACATTTATCTAATGAATATCTGTAAGATATATATATACACATACATATCTATATAGGCGAGCACTTTTTGAAATGTTAGTTTTGTGTTTACTAACTAAATTAATCTGGTGGTAAAAAACTGAAAAGTCGGAATTGTTCTCTAATACGTGGTCTAACATCTCCACCCTGCAACCAATTAATATTTACTCCATTATTTATTGTTTATTTAAAAAATCATTCAATATATATTTTATCAAATACTTACCCAATTTACTAAATTTTCTAAGAAAGGTAACAATTTCATTAATTCATTATCCGAACGATCAGCAAACCAACTTTCTATAGGTATACCGTTTTCTAACTGTAAAATAAATATTTTTGTTAATATAAAAGGACATATAATTCTCTTTTAATTATATTTCAAATACTTTAGAAATCTGCTTACTTGATATCCAAATGCTTGTGGACTATTATCAATAATAACAGTTTTAGATAAATCTCTACCCAGTATAGACAGATCCTTGATATAATTTCCATTAACGCAAACACAGTGCTCTCTGAACAAGCGGTACTTAATCAATTTTCGTGTCGGATCTAATAGATTCATTAATTTATTTGCGTAAACCCGTTTACTCGCCGTAAAAAGAATTACTTCGTACAAAGACGAGACATGTTCCAAAAATTCTCGAAAATATGGTCGTGTTCTGACGAACACTGTGTACGTTACATCTTGAAAAACGACTGGAAAACGGAATGCTGCATCCGAAAGTTCTTGTAAACTACAGTGAACTAATGTTTCATCCTGTGTGAAAAAAAAAAATCTTTTTATATCCGTTCGTTCATTCTGTAATATTTTTAGATTTTATTAAAGCATTACGTTATTTTTACATCATTTCTCATTATTTATAATTTTAATAGGATGACTTAAAATATATATACCAAATCTAACACGAGACTAAATTCCGGACTGCTACGTGTTTTAAGAGGAAGAGCGGGACATCTGGCTCTCATTGCTGGAGTCAAAGGTGGTAAGTGTTTAATGAAGACATAAGGATCGAACGGTTCCCAATCTTCTTGAACATGAGTAACCATATTCTCCATATCACAACTTTCTACTATTTCTTCGCTTCCAACTTCCATGTATTCAACATCTTGGTAATCGCTCTCAATATCATCGGAATCGTATTTTTCAGTAACATTACCGTTTGTGTCTGGCGAGTGGTGATGACTTAGACTGTACATGGTTGATGTGCTGTACTTTGTATTAGCAAAGCCCGTCTCATATTTTGATGAATGACTGTCAACAGAACATTGGTTTTTCGATAAATTGCTGTTGTTCGCATTATTGTTGCTAAGTGCATATTTTCCGTTTGGAAAATACTTTTCTGATGAGTAAGAACGAGTTCCATACATGGATGCAGAATGCATTAAACTATAGCATTCTTCAGTTGTTTCTGTTTGCGTACAAGTAGCAGAATAATACAGCGTGCTAGTATCTACAACAAATGGAAATTTATTCGTCAACGTATAAATTAAAGAGGTAAAGAAATTATTGCACAATATTGAAGAATGTACGTACCAATACTTTTGTTTTCTTCATGATCCAATACATATGAGAGGTCTGGATTTGATCCTACAGATGCTGGAGGCATTAGATTGGACAGTTGTGATACACTTGGAATTGGAGTTTTGAAATCATTTATGGTGGACAGAGTGGAACATGATTCGGTGTTTAATATAGATGAGTACAGAGACAGAGTAGTTGTATTCCAGTTTTCTTTGGATTCCTCAGAAAGTTTCGATACTGCTGCACATTTTGCTGGCTGAAAGATTTACATTTAGTATTCTTAAGTTGCTCTTAAAAAGTCAAAACGGATCGTACGAGAACTCACAATAGGTGCATCTTTTGCAGAAGTTCGGTGTAATGGAGTTGAAGTAACCATTGATCGTTTTATGCATTTTCTTCTACGAGGTCCTCTCTCTCGTCTACTAGGCGCAGATTTTGCGAAACGTAAAACATTTTCTTTACAAGCCTACGAAGATAATAATTTTTTTTAACAAAACCGAATTGAAGTCCTTATATTAACCAAATGGCTTCAATTGTAGTTCTAAGTAATCTAAGTGCATAACATCCTTGAGAGTTAGTCAGTCACTCATTAACCGTTGATTAGTTAGAAAGTATTTCTTTTTAAGGAATAGTGAAGATTGTTTTTAATAAATGACCTGCAAAGATCATTTACAATAAGCTAATGATAATTATATAATTTGAAGTATCATAATTGAATATCAGTGTCTATGGATTGCAACATAGAAAAAGTATAACACGTGTATGAAATTAAAGTGAAAACAGCAATAGGAGTTAATGCGTACCTCTTTCAAAAAATGAATACATCTACGTCTGCATCTTGTTAGCCTGCCACATTTGTTTGGTGTATTAATACGATGACTATTGTTATTAATAGATGGAAGTTTTCGTAAACTGCTAACTTGTACCCGATGATTGGATATTTTGGTTCCAGACATACAACTTATATTTAAACGACCACGTAGTCTCCTACTAACATGTTCACTTCGTAACCACATTTCAGGGAAATATCTAAATGGCCTAAAACAATATACAATCGTAAAGTATTATTACCTTGCTAAAATCAATAATAAATATAAAATTAATCATTCAATATTTTTTTTTTTTGTAACAAGAGGAAACAAATATATACAGATTGAATAGTTTCTATCAATAAAAGTTGTTGGAGAGTTGTTTAATAATATTACAGTAATCATACATCGGTTCATTCCTTTTCTAAATATATTTTCCATAGAGGCATAACAGAGGCTTTGACTAAAAATATTCCTCTGCAAGTAACTGTGATAACTGATTTGGTAACATTCTATCTTTAGAAAGCATGTTCAAACATAGGATAAACGTTACGTCTTTATATTTTTACAGTAATTATTTTATCAATTAATTCCTTAAAATACATTTTCTTAAAAGCTATGCTACACATTTTGTTATTTATTTATTGTGACAATTATACGATATAAACAAATATCCTTAAATTCGACGATATCTTAATCGATAAAATGATAAATCTATGATACAATATTTTCTAACTTTTACTATAAATAATTTGTTTTTATCAGAAACATCGTGTTTTGATAAATGTAAGATTTCATTAAAAAGTAAATCGTCATTATGAGATGGTAATCGTAGAATAGGGAGAAACTAGTTCGTACATTAAATAACGGTATAATTAATTTAAAAATTAGCAATTATTGATGATTAATCATGTCTTAGAAATTGCGCGGGAAAGAAATTCGATCGAATCGTGAAAAGGGGCGTTCCTGATCCACGGTATCTGGTAGCGGCTGAATATATATATATATATATATATGTATATATATGTATGTATATGTATATCCACATTCAAACCTCATACCATCGTATATATATGCACTCATACAAACGCGCGCGCGCGGGAACACACGCGCCCACATATATATATGTATATACACACTCAGAAGTATATATCGATTTATATGCAGTGTGATACTCGGCTACATTTTCTAATATTTTCACAGAAATGGTGTATCGTTGCATGTGGAATCGAGTAATCACCGAGAACTCGAACGAAAGTCGTGTTAAATGATGAGCAGTACACGATGCTCATTTTGCTTGACGGTTCTGTATATTGGGTGTACAAATCGATCGAAAGTTTGAAAGTGCAATGTTGCGCCGCGGTAGCGGCGGCACCCAACAATTGTAACGCCTGAAAATTCCCGCGAAAACTATCCGGCACGAATAAACACTTAATTGATGTTTTAACTTATGATACCTCTTACCATATCTCTCAATTAACAGGCACACACGTTAAATACAGAAATAAGTCGGTACACTGTGATAATGCACGTTTCATTCAAATCCCTCGCTCGCGTTCACTTTTCATCCCCCCGAAACTAAACAATCATGGCTGCGGCGTCACTCGAAAATACACCATGAATCAATTCAATGATTCTTCGTTAACACATACCGTTCCATTTGAACGCGTAGATAAAATTTACGAATTTATTTGTTTTTCCAGTGCAAAATAGCGTAACAAGAATACGTTTTGTGGCAACTTTTTGTTGAAATTTGATTAATTCTAGAAGTTTTCCGGTTACAGATGCGACATCTATATTTTAAAGACGCTTCTTCTCAACACTGACAATGGCGCTTGCCCTTCAGAAGAAATCGAATCAAGTACTATTCGCCAATATCAGTTAATTTAAATGTTATAAACATTTAATCCATGAATACAAAGTAGAAAAATTGATGTAGATAAAAACTGTTTATGTAAAATATTAATATTTGATAAAATAAGTTCAGTACGTTTAAGCATCGCTATGTTTGAATGATACTCCTGATCTTTCTTAAATACACGTTTCTTTAACACAAAATTAAATGTTTTATACACAATAAAATAATATGATGTTGAATAACACAAAATAGTAATTAAATGAGAAAAAATGTCCACCAAAAACACAGGCTTTAATAGTTTCCATTATGTTTCGAAGTTTTACCAAAAAACTAAATACAAAAAATTTGCGCTATCTGATCCACGAAAACATCAAAAAGTAATAAGCCTAAAAATCTATGAAGGCACAATTTCTATACAAAAATAGCAATAAATATTTCAGACTTTTATTGAATTTTTGTATGGCTATTTACATCATTATATCATAGTTTTTTAATATTATATCATTGTAAGAATAGCGAATAATAATTTCATATTATTTATAAAATCGTACTGTATGATCTAATCGCAATTCAGTATTTACAATATGCATTAGAAAAGCCAAGTTGTACATTAACTATGTACAGCAGCATGGCATGTATATATAATTTGTAGTTATTAATAAATTTGCGCTTACCAAATACATATTTAACACAATTTTTATATACTTGCTTCGACTTCCTAAGACTACGTTTTTTTTTTTTTTTTTTTTATTTTTAATGTGCTATTTCATTCAAACACGAGAGACCACATTATATTATTTTTGTTTTTGTTCGTTATAGATAATGACGCTAATTGAAACCAAAAATTATATGCAGCTTTTACTGTTTATACATATCATGCTATATATAACAGTTTTTTGTTACCGTTAGTCTTTGCAATAATAAATTACAAAAAAGAAGAGTGTGTGGTCATTTTTGTGAAAACGAAAATATCTGAACGAATGGAAATTTTAGAAATATCAAATAAATAACGAAAGTGATGCATTAGTTATACAATCGTTAATCTGCCAATTAAATACATAATTCTATAAAAATATATTGCAATTTACTGAATCAAAATATTTATACCATAAAGAGTAAAGTAGCAGATGGTTTTTACCTTTCTGTTGCATGGTAATGAAAGAAACTTATAAAAATCTCAGATGAGACGAACTTTTCAGCAGAATACATAAAATTAAAGATTTTCGATGATACTTCACCTTAGATTCTTTACCTTATGCGTGCACATGGAAGTAAAAATTTTATGACAAAATTTACTGTACACGTAGCCGTAGTTATAAAAAGTTCACTACTTAGTTGTGTAGCAAACATTGCTATTTCGAGTTAGAAAGAAAGAATGTAATGGTCAAACACCATTTGACGTTGTGGAACTGTGAAGTGGCGGTCTCAATAGATCATGATATTGCAGCAAAGCCTCTCGTAAAGATCTTGACACTTGGCCTGATGCCGTGGCTATTGTACATTCTACTAAACAGGGATATAACCCGATCAGTTGTTCCCAAACTGATCTTTCGACTAGAAAAGCAGAATTTAAATTCCATTACTTAGCACTATACATTTTCTTATACAATTGAAATTAAATAAACGGAGATATATTAGTTGTAATTATTTTTTCCCAACATGTAATTATAATTACCTTTATTAGGTGGTGCTTTCTTTAAGGAGACTACAAGTGTCGCAACAGCTTTCAGAACAAATGAAATTTCGGACAATCTGTACCTAGAAAAGGTTTATATAATAAGTACTTAAAAATGAATGCATATATTACATCTTCAATGGAATTATACAATATTATTAGTCGATTGCGGATCTTTATGCAAGTTCATATATTTATTTACAAAATTAAAAAAAAGGAACCTAAATATGAAGCTATTTCACCCTTAGAATACTTTACTTTAAATGTTTTGTACATTTTTGTACTTAATATTTATTCTTGACTACGAAAGAGTTTGAAGGTTTAGTTTAAACAAAACTATTACCTAGGCAGTGGACATTTTCCACTTCGCCTCTCATTTTCGATATATCGCCGTAAAACTTCTTGAAACCTATGAAGGAGAGCAGTAACTGCTAACCGTCCGGCAACACCACCTTCATCGCTTTCAGAATTCTTGGTTGTTTCGTGTTCCGCTTCGTTATTTAATCCATCCAATAAAGAAAACTGAAGTAACGTTTCAAAACACGTTTTCGCGAATTCTTCTCGTAACTTAGTTTCGCCACTATTTTCTACAATAACGAAGAGAAAAGAATAATATTATATTTAAACTTCTTTTAGCAATGAATATGAACTTCATTTAATTTAATTTGCCCTTATACAGGAAAATCCCATTAATTTACAAGTTAATTTAATGCGCGGTTTTCAAAAGGAATTAAAAATTGTAACTCGAAACATTAAGTCAACTGATACGCAATAATGATTTGTCATAGTAGTAAGAAAATTTACCAATATTTGTTGTAGTCGCCGAGTGTATAGAGCCTTTGTTTAAAAGCATTACTACTCGTAAAATAAACTGATGAGGTATGTGTTGGGAATGTGGCAAAACTTCATCTCGTAAGAGCTCCATCACTTGGCAATCCACAGCTTCATCTGCTTGAATTTCCTCCACTCCTCGTTCCACGTTTAGTACACTGAAATAAATGCAACAGCATATTATAGGACACGTATTTTTACTTCTGATTTCTAATAATTAACCCTTTGAGTGCGAAGTTCTTCTGATGTAAAAATCAGATGAGTCTTGGTATGATGAGTCAGAGATGCGTCCATAGCACTCAAAGGGTTCGATAAATAGAGGATTAAACAAATTAGTTTTCTTTTCTAATCACCTTTTTGGGAATAAAAAATCATCTAAAGTACTGGCGAGTTCCGTCCACATACTCTGGAACTGCTCTGGATATTTTCTGGCTAGAGGTAAACCGGTATGCAAAACAGCAAGCAGACTAGTAACAGCTAATTTCCAAGTTGTTGCTGACGGGCAAGCGTATTTCATTGATAAAGGCACGTGCAACGCTTCTATAATATGCTTTAAAACTTGTCCATCAATGACCGCCATTTCATGCGCTGTTTTTTGATATAATGTTACGACCATTGATAAAGCTTTCTCTCCAAAAGGAACGTAATTCATTGTCACCCAATCAGCCTACATAAATGAAAGAAAAAAACTAAGTAATATTTAACAGTAATGTTGTTAAAAAAAAACCAAGATACGCACGGATACACCTCTAATTTGGGAGATGTGTTTTGTTGGTATTTTACCATAAGTTGGAGCTTCGCAAGCTAGCTTTGAAAAGCTCAATAGCTGAAGAAATATTAAAACGATCATTGTACGGAGATTATCAGGACCATTTAGCGCTTCCTATAAAGAAAAAAATGAAATCAATTTCAAATGGAAACGAAAGAATAACTTGTAGAATGAAATAAGTCACACACTTTTTGTAAGAGTTCCATTGAATGAAGTACACCGTCTTGTAAATGAGTAAGAACTACATCTGGCACTGTAGGTAAAATATATGGTGTTGATTCACCGTGTACCGGTACTGCGACTGCATTTTTTAATACTTGACAAAGCTTTTGCAAATCAGGACCAGTGAATCTAAAAGAAAATATAAGAAACGGATAAAAGGGGAAAAGGAAACATAAATTTTATTTACAAAATAAAATCTTAATTGCATAAGAAACTTGGCAGCAATATACTTGTTTCTGATGTGTTGAAAAACAGCTGGAAATATGTGAACTAATGCTGTTAAAAATGCTTGAGATGGTACATAAGGATCCGTTTCCCCCTCCTGAGGAGGTGTTGTACTTTCCATCCCAATATTAAGCCACACTCGCCAAGCATCAATCCATAACGCTTCCGAATCGTTTGATTGAATCACTTCATTATTGTCACTTCCTTTTTGAAGATACAAAATCTCTTGGAATGATTTTAAAGCTGCTAATGATACCTACCAAATTTAAGTATAATTTAAAAAATTTATCTCGTATTTCTTACATATTCTTAAATGTTATGCACACACGTACCTCGTTATTTTTACTCAGTGCAGAATTTTCTATAAATTCTAATAAAAGAGACCAAGCTCTAGGAAAATCGCCCAACATTTGCAATAGTTGACGCTTTGTATTAAATACTCTTCCAACGCCACTTAATGTTAATACCTGCGGAATGATTATTCAATAAATTCGTTTTGTTATTCGTATTGATATTAGAGATCAGCAAAATTTTATTCGGAAATCGGATGACGAATAAAACTACAGAATAACGTTTCACTCGCCATTGTCGAATAAATATCTATTCGAATACAAAATTATTAGTCGAACGAATCGTTATGAAAATTATTACGAATAGTCAATAATTATTCTGCGGATAAAATATCTGAATAAACAAAATTTATTTGGATAATTATCTTAGCATAAATATTTATTTGCAACGATTCGAATAATGTCCAACTCTGATCGGTATGATAAATAAAAGTATAATATTACCTGTGTTTCTGCCCATTGTTTCTGTGCTGTATTTCTACTGTGATGAATAAGTATATTTCCACTGGTATCAACCTTCTCACTACTAGCAGAATTAGATAAACTTCTCACTTTATCTAACAATGGGAAAAGAACCTGCCAAAGGACAGCTTGCCACGTTGGTTGATGCAACAAGCTACCATGTGCAGATATTGTGGAAAATAGAGTTTGACTGGCTGATTTACGCACAGCGGGACGAGAATCCACGCATAAATCACCTTAAAAGTAAAAATAAAATAAAATTTCCCGTACATCATACATAATATTTGATAATAAAATGCATTACCCAATCTTGCATATAGACACATCCACAATTTATCAAAAGGTGGCATATTTGTTGTACCAGGAAAATCCGGAAATACGGATGAGGAATCTCCTTTTAGAGACATGCAAAGTTTCTCTTGATTTTGATAAAAGTAATCGCTTATATTCCACTGAAAAAGTAATATGCAAATATAAATGTAAGTTTATTACCAATTCAATAAGACCTACAAAATGTACTTAATTGATCAATGAACTTATTTTCTTGTATTTTATTTCGTGTACGATAAAAAACGTTTATTGTAATAACACGTTCATAATTAACTGTATTTGCCTGATTGTCTTGACTTTAATTTTGTTCGTTCAACAGATATTTTCGCTTCGACTTTAATCATTTTAGATGCTTCTAACTTCTTGTACAACGGAACGTCTTTTAATAACGACTTTCTGCTCTGGTATATCTCAAAGGAATTCCATAGCCTGTAATCGAAAGTTTCAACCAAAAGTCACCGAATTCGCCTAACACATTACGTTCCGGACTCTCCTCAGATATTTTCAAAGATAATAAGCAATAATATCAAGATTAACAAATGAAAATGAATATGAAACATTTTATTCGTACGGCATTCGATTCTTACCATTAATCCGACAGCAGTTAATGAAATGTTTAGTTCCTGTGTCTGGGAACCAAATTTTGCAGCTGTGTCCACACAAAGCGGTAGACACCGCCAAGGCATCACTGGTAGAAAATCGGTTACTACCAATTGCAAACATTGAAAGGCTATTCGGACTAAAGCTTCACTGTAAAGTATAAAGATCAATTGAATAATATTTTACCAAATTTGAAGTATGTCTACCATGTAGGGGTGTTCGGGTACCGAAATGATCCGTCCATCCCTAGTACTATGTAATAATATTTACCCATGGTGATCAGATACTGCACCAATAATACCAAGTACCAAAGGCCAGCCATGATACAATGTTTCTCCTGCTCCGTGTAAAACTTGTAAAACACATTCCAGCTGCCGTTGTCTTACGTCTCCGTGTCGGACCGATGATAATTCTGATAATGGTCCTAGAAGTAAAGTCTGCAACTTCTATAACGGAAAAATCAGTTGCATTTTTAACATGTACGCTTTTGTACTGTATCTTTAATTAGAAGATAAGGCTTGTTAAATAAACGTACTTGATTATCGCGCAAAGGTTGTGGGTACTTATGCTGAAGTGCCATTTTTACGAGATACGTAATAGCCTCGACTCCCCATTCTCTCATACGAATGTGCGGATGCTGACAAACTTCTAGCAAGTGATTTGTTAATGGCCTCCACAGAACTTCGACTCGAGGTAAGTTCACCAAACCGGTTTCTAAAAGTTTCGCCACGGCAAACAGAGATGGTTCCTAACAAGGATACACGAAATTTTTGCAATTCTACTTTATACGAAATTCGATAACGTTTAAGATTTAAGTTTATACGATTTTACAATTTAATTAATACAAAGTATAAAATATCTTAATAACTTACTCTATTAGAGTAAGCTAATTCCATGGCTTCGTGGCTTAACTTGCAAAGTGCGTCTATCAGATGATGCAAAGCGACATCATCGAGATGTTGACTACTTTCGAATAGCCTGCTAAGCATAGCGCTAAGTACAGGCAAATCTGCCATAACAGCATTCGTAAGTACTGCATTCGGATCGGCAGCAGTTCTTCCAGCTTTCAAGGATCCACCTGTAGAAGGCTTCAAACCGAGTATCCAGACAAGATGTTGTAACGTCGTAAGTACCAAATGCCATGCACCGCCGAGTATGCTTCCATGACAATGTGCAAGCGATAGTAACGCACGCATGCATTGTAAATTCTTTGCTGTTAGCATAACTGGGCCTTGGTGTGCACCTGTATCACAATCAATTTTTTTTATTAATTATAAACGTCTCTAGTAAGTACTGTTTACCTTCAAACTAGTATTACATACCAACTGGTAAAGATGCAGTAGGTAATGGAGTACCAACAGCTACCACCTGCTGTCTGTAATCTGGTTCACCCATATTGACATTATACTGAGTAGATTCTTGCTGTCTTGCGGTCGGAATACCTTGAGGAGCATTGTACAACACGGTCAATGCATAATGAGGAGGCAACGACGCTTTACATATCGCAGTAATAAATGCATCGCGAGGTGTTTGCAGTTCTAACTGTCCACACAGCGACGCAAAAGTTTGAATGGCTTTTAACACGTTTTCAGTTGCAGATTCATCGGTGCTAATAATTATAGGAAAACGAAATTATTTTCACGGATTAACAGTACAGTAGAACGTCGATTATCCGAAAAATCGATTATCGGAACAGATTTGTCTCCAAATTAATTCGGATGATCAACGTTGTACTATAATTTCAAATACTATACCAGTAAAATAATTGATACATTAATGTTCCTTACCTTGCATCAATTAGGGGACTTAATGCTGCTAGTAAACCACACCAACTAGAATTAATGAGTTGAGTATGAAGTTTCCGTTCAAATTCGCTAGGTTTATAAGAATGATTTCCGGTTACAACTTCACCGGAACCATTAATTGCGAGAGCTATGGATCTAATAATGTCCAATAAACACGCATAAGCAATGCTTATTCCATATCCAATAGGAATCTGCGGTGGCTCAACCTTATCAAGCATGTCCAGACTAAAAATTAAATTGCTTATATGTTTCTCTTATAACAAAATTATACTGTAAGCGGTATAAAAAAAAGTACTTACTAAGTGGATTTAGCTTGACCACTTGTGAATGTCGCAACTACTGGTAACCAAATACCACGCGAATAAAAACCAGGTTGAGGTGAAACACCAGGTCCTATTGGCATTCCCGTAAATAATGGCGAAGTTGTATTTTGCGGTATTGTTGTACCTGCCGCTGATATCATAAACATATCAATATCATTTTATATATTTTATTATTAATAGACTGCGGATTTTTATGCAAATTTATATTTTTAAAAGCATGAAGAAATTAGTTTCATCTTCCAAATATAACAACGCATGGTTTACTTTCGATCTTTTATATAGTTTTGCATATTATGTGCGTATCGTACTTTTTACCATAGTAAAATTTCCCATAAATGCATAAAAATGCGCAGTCTAGTTATTAATAAAGTAAATTCACATTTACCCATATTGGTTTGGTTCATCATTTGAGGATTAACGAAAAGGCTGTGTACATAAGCACCTAAACTATTGACAATGTCTTGAAAAATATTAGTTGCATGAGGTTTCAAGTCGTAACATTCGCAGAAGTTTGTAAGAAGATCCGATTGCACTGTCATCTTATGTAAAACCTCCAAAGCTAAGGCTCTTTGCCATGTGGGTTTATCAGGATCCAAGAATTTAACAATTAGAGATAAAAATATTTCACATTCTGTCACCTAAAAGAACATATAACATTTTAATAAATTATGTACAAATTAATTGAATAGCTTAGCAAATTATGATCAACATGCATACCAACAGAGAATGATACTTTTGTATCAGAATAGAAACAACTCGAAGAAGCCTCATACTAATAGGAAAGTAAGGCTTATCTAAAGGTGTAGCTTGCTGTAGTGATGCTGGTACCGAATTACGATATTTGATATTAGGTGAAAATAATTTGATTACAAGGGCACACACTCTTTCCTTTAGCAAAAAGCTAAATTCAGGATGCTGAAAAAATCGTATAATTGAATGTTTATGATCTATATATAATTTATCTGTTACCGTGATTAATAAATACCTTAAAAAAGACTGATGAAAAATTTGTTAAAACGGATTCTAACAGTTCCAATCCGAATGTACGTGTCATTTCCGTAATTCCAATTAACCAGTAAGGTTGATCTGCATTTACTAATTGTACTAAGTCCTACAAACATTTTACTTAGTCATTAAATTTGTAATTAAATGATTTAGTAATAAGTAAACTGCGAATTTTTATGCATTTATAGAAAACTTAGCTACAGTAAAAAGCATAGAATGCACATAATCTGCAAAATTATATAAAATGTTCAAAATAAAATAAGTGTTATTTAATTTACATAAAAATCCGAAATCTAGTAATAAATAATATTAATGAGATTACTTGAAACATTAAATATGCATCAGCAGCACATGGTCCTAAACCTTTAGGTGCCTGATTAGTAGGTATTTTTAATTCCTCCAAATTAATTTCATCTGAATCATCATTATCAGGACTTTGTTCATCTTCTGCAACAACACGCTCAAATACTAATGACACTAATTGTCTTACTGTGGCTCCTGCTGTATTAATAGTTGTAGAATCTTTTGTGAAGTGTAGACGAAAACAAAGAACCAAATTCTGTAACATTATACATTATTTCTTAGAAATTATTGGATGGTAGTGACTATACAAAATTTTATTTTCTAAACAATATAAATTATTACCCTTGCAAGTGTTTCACCATGAACAATAGTGTTACTAGTAAGCAACAAAGTTACAGTTTGTAAAACTTTAACTTCCTCTGTTCCTGATTCCATTAACATCCATAAAGTGTCAGTAATGTAGCGAGCACCTTTTTGATCTACAGCTTGCTGTGTAATTAATCTTTGCATTATGCTTAAACAAAACTGAAACAAACAATATAGATGAAAAATATAACATCCCATATAGGCAAGACAAAATGAAGTTTAAAAAATATCCTCATAAAGTTCATAGATACCTTAATAATTTTTACATCTTTACTCTCACAACCCTGAACCAGTGGATACAGAATTTGATTGACAATATAATAGATTGGAGCACCCGAAGCATTTGAAGCTGTTCTTATTTTTGCAATTCCTTCCTCGCATGACTAGAATAAAATATTCGAACATGTTTATGGCTTCTAATTGTTGTGTAAACAATTGTTGCACGAAAATTAGACAAGATTCTGAATCGGTAAACTAACCTAACTTTCTTATTTAATATTATATAACGATACGCTTTATTAATTATTAAAACGAATAATAAGAACGTACTTCTTTAATTTGCGGATATTTCTTCTTAGTCTCGGAAGTGAGAACTTTCAGGTCTGCTTGAAGCGATTCCAAAAATTTGGAAGTATTTTCCGGATTAGCTCCGACAGCTGCGTTTGCCATCGTATCAAAATCCTTTTACCTTTACAACGCTATCACAAAAATCTATTTCATCGTAAGTTACAAACAGTTTCTTAAAAGATACATATTGCCGTACGAAAATTCGTGTCTAACTGATAGTAGGTGAGTTGGCACATCCCATGCCGATTATCAGAAATGACAACGGACAGATGACAATCTAGTGGATTTGTCCTTACACATTTTGTAGGCTTACGTCATTTTTATAACGTCCCTTCAACTAATCACTTAAAGACGCTACCGAAGTGCCGATTAAACGTTCTTAAAAATCGTGTTTTTCCACGAGTATCTATTTGCATTTTAATTGCAACACATTCATGTAAATAATAAACCGTGGCATGCAATGGCGCTGATAACTCGTATATTGAAATCATGTTTTAACATCAGCCTCGAATCAATTTATAAACTAGGGTGGAATCTCTATTCCACCTAAAATTGCATATAGAAATGTTACATACCATTGCATATCTTAATTATCTCGAAATCGAAAATAAGACTTAAAATATAAATATGGATTTATAGTTAATCTAAATATATATGCACTAATCATTTCAAAGTATTCGTACAGATCAACCAAATGCTACAGATAAAATTTTTTAACAGTTTATTAAATGGAATTTTGATGCAACATCATGCTATGTTAATTAATGTAAAAAAAATTATCTACATCAATTTACAAATCGCTACAGATTCTCATACTTTCTCTGGCAAGCCGCTACGCGGTGTTGAACAACGTATCTTACCTTTTACCGACATTACCTTCACTCTATCTTACAATTTAAGGATTCCAGTCGTTTCTTGAGCGCGTGTCGAGCGTGTTTTTGCGTTGAGTAAAATTAAATCTTTAATAAAGCGTTCGACGAATTGTAAGAAAAAGTGTCGCGAGAAATTATTTCTAACACTCAAAGGAACGAAGTTCCTCACAAACTTGCATAGAAACTTCGCAATCAAGCTGATCTGAAAAACGTGATAAACTTAACAAGAATGACGGCAATTACGGCAAGCGGCGATGGACGAAGTGCCCATGGGCAAGCCTATAAAGATAGAAGCAAACCTACCGATATTCGAAGCAGCAACATTAATGCTGCAAAAGGTGTCTAAAAAATGCTATTAAAATAATTTCAAACATTTCGATTTCCGGCAATTATTTTTCCCATCGGCGGCGACAAAAGTCTTACCTTATATAGCCATGTTCAACATAACTGAATCTTATTTCACACTACGATGAATCAGAAAGAATACTAAAATTTATTATCAACTTTGTAGAAGATCATTGATTTATTATTTTAAATACTTTCAAACGCGATATGTTTAAATGCAAACGTGTAATTAAGATAATTTTAATTTAATAATTGTAGTCTTAATAAAAGTATAAATTATTCAATATAAGTTTTATTTAAATAATACTTATTATTGTTTTAGCTGTTAGTGATGCAATTCGTACTAGTCTGGGTCCCAGAGGAATGGATAAAATGGTAAGATAAAAAGCAAAAGTATAATTCATTTAATCTTGGAATAGCACCTTGGGATTATTAATGACCTCAGCAAAATTTTCTAAGTTACTGTATATTGCGAAATAACAGCAAATAAAAATTTTCTTTAATTTTTTTTAAACATTTTGAGTAAAAATCACATGAAATGTAAAAGACACCAGAATGCCATATCAAGGTCCAAACAAACAATATGCCTTTCCAGGCTTAATATTAAATTAATTTAGGTGTTTCTAATATTTTAGTTTCTTTTTCTTATGTCTAGATTCAATCTAGCAATGGAGAAGTTACAATTACAAATGATGGTGCCACCATTTTGAAAGAAATGAATGTGATACATCCTGCAGCAAAAATGGTAATTTCTGAACTGATCCCTTTTTTTTTTAAGTGTACACATTTATACATAATCATTTTTTTTATACTTTTGCATACTTTCAGTTAGTTGAACTATCAAAAGCACAAGATGTTGAAGCTGGAGATGGTACTACCAGTGTTGTTGTTATAGCTGGATCTCTTTTAGAAGCTGCAGAACGCTTACTGCAGAAGGGAATACATCCTACTTTGATTAGTGATGGCTTTCAGAAAGCTGCAGTTACGGCTGTACAAGTATTGAAAAATATGTCTATTCCTGTTGATCTAAGAGACAAGCAGTCACTGGTTAGAACAGCAGCAACCTCTCTTAATTCAAAGGTATATACATTATTATTAACATGTTTATATTTTTAATTTAAATAAAATTCTTAAAATTCGCGATGTTTGTTTCTTATTTTAGGTTGTATTTCAACAATCAAGCCTTTTAGCACCATTGGCAGTAGATGCAGTGTTAAAAGTTACTGAGGAAGGGAAAGATAATACTGTAGATCTTAATGTAAGAAAATTAATATACAAATCAGATCATAACTAGACTGTGAATTTTTATGCAAATTCATATTTCTGTAAACAAGTACCTAAATTAGGGGTTGTTTTACTCTCTAAATATCGTAATTGCTCTTGTACTTTGGATATTTTGTATAGTTTGGCAAAGTGTATACATTCTCTATTTTTTTTGCACGTTCAAATTCTTAATAAATGCATAAAAATTCGCAGCCTAATTATAATAGTAAATACATTAAGCTAATATCTTAACAATATTCTTATGTTTACAGAATATAAAAGTAATCAAGAAACTAGGTGGAACCGTTGAGGACACCGAACTTGTAGAAGGATTAATATTTACGCAAAAATCTTGTAACGTTAACGGGCCGAAACGTATTGAAAAAGCAAAAATAGGTTTAATTCAATTTTGCATTTCTCCGCCTAAAACTGATGTAAGTAATTTATTAAATATTGTTTTGCTTCTGTCCACAAAGAGAAATGAAATATTAATGGAATATCTTTATTGTTTCAGATGGACCACAATGTAATTGTATCCGATTATGCTGCAATGGACCGCGTTCTGAAAGAAGAAAGGGCTTACATATTAAATATCGTGAAACAAATTAAGAAATCTGGTTGCAACGTACTTCTAGTACAAAAATCTATTCTTCGCGATGCCGTCAGCGACTTGGCTATACACTTCTTAGATAAAATTAAAGTTATGGTGATCAAAGATATCGAGCGCGAGGACATTTCATTCGTATGCAAAACTTTGGGGTGCAGACCGATCGCGTCGTTGGATCATTTCGTTGTTGAGAATCTTGTTAACGCAGACTTATGCGAAGAAGTGCAAACCGGAAGTTCCAAGTTTGTTAAGGTTCGACCACATTAAGATATCCTTTTTACCAGTAATTATATTTTCCATCATGTATGTTGTGATTTCAAATGCTTCTTGTTTTACAGATCACTAAAATACAAAATCCTGGACCAACGGTAACTGTTCTTGTACGCGGTAGCAACAAATTGGTTCTAGAAGAAGCAGAACGTTCGCTACACGACGCGCTATGCGTAATCCGTTGTTTAGTGAAACAAAAAGCTTTAATTGCTGGAGGAGGAGCACCCGAGATAGAGCTTGCGTTAAAATTGGGAGCATACGCTCGAACTTTAAGCGGCGCCGATGCTTACTGCATTAAAGCTTTTGCAAATGCATTCGAGGTTGGTTAGAAAATTTCTTAATATACACATAATACTAGTTGCAATCGATTTCTTCTCTTGGAAAGTATATACCTTGCTTTAGAAAATAAACGCTCGCTAGGGACGGAAGTGGCTAGAATCTAAAGATATTTTTCTGCAAACTTCCAAACGTATGAAAACTTCCTAATGCCTTGTTATACGTTTTATTGATATCTTAATAATATTATCGATATATCATTAAGTATCAATAAAATATCGATAATTAGTAGTCCCATCTTTAATTTAATATAATTTCTTCCCCTACCTTGTGGTACCTCTTTTCTGTATGTGTTAATATTAAACGTATGTATAGATTTTTAATAAATCATTTTGTTTAAATATATGTTTCTTAATATTACAGATAATCCCATCAACGTTAGCGGAAAATGCAGGATTGAATCCCATTGAGACTGTAACGGAACTTCGAAACCGCCATGCTAAGGGTGAAACAAACGCTGGAATTAATGTGCGAAAGGGTACAATAACTAATATTTTGGAGGAGAACGTGATTCAACCACTTCTAGTTTCTACAAGCGCTATTACCCTTGCTTCGGAAACTGTTCGTAGTATATTGAAGATCGACGATATCGTAAACACGAATCAGTAATTTATACCGAGCGCAAATTTTATATTTAAATCGCACCGCAAACATTTTCTTGATTACGAGATGCCACAATTTTGAATTTATAACTAGCTTTTAATATTTCTACCAGTTGCTGAGCAAATAAAATTCAATTGTTTAACGTTCTCGAAATTTCTTTCATTCTGTTTTGAAATAAAATTGATCTGCTTCCTGAAAAAATCTGTTTTCAATTCGTTTTACAACGTAGAACATGTTCTTTGATCTTATTAATAATGCACTTAACGTATAATATGTCAAACTATTATGTATTAACAGGAGTAGATTTTTTGCAATAAAAATGAAATATTTATTAAAAACCGCTGTTACCCCTTTCTGAAAATGAATGCTGAAAGGAAGAAAGAATTACACCAATTGAGAATCACGCGAAAAACGCGGAAGTATAAAAATTAATTTAGGTTTTATTATCCACTCTCGCAGAGCGTATACATTTAAGTTCTTAATATCGTGTAAAAAAGCGAATATAGATCCCATATGTTAAATTAGGCTTATAACTTTACAGTAACATTAAACGTATAATTTCGCAGTTAATCTAAAAGAAAACTACGTAACTTTTGTACATTAAATATTATATTTCTATTTTAATAAATTTCACCATCGTCCGTCCTTTGAATTGAAACAATTTTTTAAACCTTTTAAAATCTTTGTTATAAAATATGTATATTTAAATGCAAATTCAACGCTTCTACGTATTGTACAATAAATTAAAACATATATTTCAAACATGTACAAACATTTAATTTAAAACTTAATGTAACTAATAGAAAAAGTGTTTTAAAACATTCATGTACCTTTTTGCATTTAAAGAACGGACGACGGCTTATTGGGATATATCACCAAATAAAACAACAATATTCTACAACCATATTTGTAAGCAAATAATGAAGTATCTTTCAGATTCCGGTATATCGGATCAAAAAGGACTTTATATCGTAACGTAAAAATCCTGATAAAAATGATGAGATACAGTCAAGTAAGTGTGAGACCAAACCTTTGGGCTATCTCTGGCGAATGGGAAGTCGCAACTGCGAGCAGAAGTGGTATATCCGCTGCTTCGAGGTCGAGAGCGTTCGTCAAATTTGCAACGCTGGCATCGCATACTTCTGTTGCTAACAACATTTCAGCCAATGCTTCGCTTTTCAACCACATTTCTCTTAGTTTTGCTTCTAGTATACCAACGCACTATAATAAGAAAAAGTTGCAAATTATTAGCAGAATGCACGTTATACTATTGACATGAGTCTTGTTGCAAACAGTAAGTATTTTGATGTATTTAAATTATTCTTTTACAGTAGAAAGTCGATTCTTTTAGACCGATTGTCGGAACAGATTTCTACCTCAATTAATTCGAATAATCGGCGTTCTACTGTACCTATTTGATAATTGAATTTGAACAACTTCTTACTTGCGAAACTGAATGATATTTTCGCCATAAATAAGCAAAACCTTCTAGCATATTGGAGACTAGTCGTGACATCCCAACTGGTAGTGGTGCAGTATGTAAAGGCATATTATTGGATATAATTGCAACATGCCAGCTATCTAAATCCGCTAAGATGCAAAGTGATTCGGCAATGGGTTGATCGATAGTTGGAAAACGTACACCAGCAAGACATTCTTCGCGTATGCAGTACCACCATTCTTTATCTATTTCATAATCGTTTTTATTCTCTCCTTGCTGGGCCACTTTCTTTTTTCTTCTTTTCTTCCGTTTTGGCAATCCTTGTAAAACTAAGCCCCATGTGTAGGACGATTCAGAACTGTTTGATTCTTGCGACTCGTCGGTTTTTACTCGGTTTTGTAAAAGTGTTGTTGTAAATCCTGTATTGTGGTGTGTATCATCAGTCTTCTTCATTTTTTTAGTTCTGCAATAAAAAATGTTACATCTTCGACTAATGCTATCGGTCGCAAATCTTAGATTTAAGACTTTCGGGGATGGGACTATTGTTAGGTACTTTCTCTTAGCATTGCGTCAACTTTCAATTTAATTCATTAAATCTATAATTACTTAAATTAAATTTAAAATACTTTAATATACCCTCTCTCTAAAGTTTAAATAGACATATAAGTACATTTAAATAATCTAAATTTATCCCTGAAATTTTTAGTTTATTTAATTTATTAGATCTATAATTGAATTAAATTTAAAATAATTTAGTATATCCCAAAACATCCGGATCACGAATTAATTCGTATATTCGATTATCCGGATAGTCATAGGACTAGCCTAACTAACGCTACTATTGGTTACAAATGTTTAAAATAATCGACGAAACTAACCGCGGCATAGGTAGTTCGACGACGCTGTTAGCTTCCATCAAAGCTTCTAGGCTATTGGATCTAGATAACCCAACGCTTCCATCACCTACAGAGCTACCGCAAGTACGTAACACCTCTGTTGCGTTTGTCGGGGTTTCCAGAACTTGTTTGTAGCTACCGAAATTTTGCGAGGGTACATAGCCTTGCCCGTTACATTTTTGACAAAATCCCAAAGATCTGGAAGACGCGTCCGGCGGGGACTGAATGCTTTTCGATGATTCGGGAAAATTTCTTTGAATAATTTTTCGCAACACTCCTTCCGGCAATTGTGCAGACGTACTTGGGACCGTTGTGAACATATAAGAACACTGACAATTGTATCCGAGCCGTGGCCGTGACAAAGTTTTCACGGATTTCTCTTCGTCGCCAAGCGTGAAGAAAACATGCGAATTTTTCATCTCGTTGACCGTACTCTGACCAGTTTCAAAGTCTGGCCTAGCAGAATATAATTTTAACGTGTCGACCCATGTTGTATCGTCGAATTCTTGAAAAGCATCTAGCTTAGAATTCATAAATACTTCATCCAGGTCACCGTCCTCCACTTTCTTTTCGAAATTTCGCAACGGAAATTCAGGGCAGGGTTGCGTATCAGTCTTGGTCATGTCAATATCTTGCGACGCAATTTCACTTACAACGATCTTAACTTTGCTCGACGCACAGGTCTTCTCGTCGACGTTGGTTTTTTCATTGTCGTCGCAGTCGTCGCGAGGGAATTCTTTTAAGATAAATTTCATATCCCTTTCGGGTTGCAGCGGCTTCAACATGAACGAATCGAGATTTGATTCCATCGTGGTGCTACGCTTGAGAGAGCTAATAGATCCTTCTACTCTTAACCTTTCCACGTTATATTGAGGATAAGAGCGTTGCATAATAGCGTTATTACCTTCTGCCGTGCATGGATGTTCTTGCGGTGGCATTTTCTTTCGAGCAGTCGTGTGTAAGACGCGCTGAGACGTCGAGGATTCTCGATCATTACACGTCGCTTTAGTATTGAATAAATGCGGACGCTTTATTCTTGCTTGTTCCAAAAGATGGGCGGCCACTTGAATGTCTTCTTCGGTAACGCAACAATATTCTTCCCGTTTTCGCACTACTCCACTGCGAATGAAGTACGACAAGAAGGATAAAACAGAATTGATCAATTCGATTTTTTGAGGATCACCAGCAACGACCGTGTGTGCTACCCGGACAGGATTACTTAATGCGCCGTATAAATCACCTAACTGAGCCCATAATGGATTACAGGGATACCACGTACCTAATTTTTCCATCTAAAGATACACATGCATTAGTATATTAACGCAATACCACAGACTAGGTATAAGAGTAGACCAATCATGCAATGTATTTTCGCGGCCTGAATTCCTGGCTCTGAAGCTCCATTACTATTTTCACCTTTACCTTTTCGATTGCATAAAATTTATAACTTCTGTGTTTGCTTTCATATTTTGCGTATTAAAATACTTTACAAGTGTTTATATTCTCTTTCAGGTAATAAAATGAAAGATATTACATGTACTGTGCATCTGTTGGCATAGTTAAATTTCCGATAAATGCATAAAGATCTACAGTCTAATGATAAGTCTATTCTATACCTCGTCTGTAGCAATACTTTTATTTTACGACAAAAAAATTATTTACCAATTGTCGATCATGAATTGGCAGTGTAGTGTATATCCAACCAAGATGGTATGTCAAAACAGCAGTTACAACAGTACTCAAAAAACTAAAATACAGGGATATTAAGTTCGACCCGAATATGCGATACCTTTTACAGAACTACTTACAAGTTGGTCGATTTTGTGTCAATGTTATCCAACAACTGACACATCTTTTCCAAACTATGATGCAGAGTATTCATCTTATGCTCTATTCTTACTGAATTAAGTAGCACATCGTGCCATAGTAAAGGTGTGCGCGAGTTTAAACCTGCATTAATATTCGTAAGTAAACGTAACAACGAAACGATGAGTTGAGAAGACGATCTATAAAGCCTTTCAGGAAGCTGTATTCCCTTGTTCTGAGCATTGATACTACCCGATTCGATACAGAAGTATCGTAAACGATCGAGCATTCCTTCCAATAGAGCCATGTGCTCTAACAAACGACTCTCTATTCTTCTGCAATACAAAATCAGTTGCACATACATGATGTAAACTTCGTCCTTTAAATTATTTCTGATGTAATGAACTACTACGTAAAATGTCATGATGAACCCAATGAAGATGAACGAAATCGATCTAATGATCAAACACTTGTTAATAATCTTTAATTAAGTCCCAACCTCTCGTGGCCTTCGGCTAGTCGCACTAACATCGTTAGTCCGAGCCTTGTCTTATGACGCTTAGCATGACTATCTTTATTATCGCTTCCACTCTCGTTCCAATACTGCATTCCGAAAGTGTCATCGGAATCCGATCGAGCTAAAGAAGTGGAAGCTGCTCGTAACCATCTCCGACGTAAACTCGAAAGACTGCCGATACCAGAGGATCCATTGCTCTCCAGCGATTGCGAACCTGAATCAATATCGCGTTGCAGGATGGGATATTTCTCGTTTGGCTTGAATCAATAAACTAAACTTACTCCCTGTAGGTGGTGGTATGTCTATATCCCACCCACTACCGTTACTAGAGCAACTGGAATTTTTTCTGGTAGTGGTATTCAATTCGGACCCCGATAAATTTCCGGAACTCGGCCGGGATACTGAGAAAAATTAAAATTATATACGTTTTCACGTGTATCCTATACTAGTTTTACAATAATTATAGTAGATTCTCGGTTATCTCATGTTTGTAATATAGACGTGCAAACAATTACTTTTTCATTAACAACCAATGAATGATAAGTAATTGGTACATAGTAGGTGTATCAATGAATAAATCACCTTTCGATTTAATTCAGCATTTGTTTCTAACAAAATTAAGCATCCTCTTTGTCTTAAATATAGTTGTTATTATACGTTGTTGCATTTTTGGGACAAGTTATGGATTCGTGCTCCAGAGAAAATTCAATTATTTGGTAAAATAAATTCGTAAATCCTTTAAAAAAAATAGTGGATTATTTACTGGTACACCTAATGTTTTCGGATTAAACGGTCAGAGATTCGGAGAATCGACTCTTGCTTAAGCGAGAGTATACTGTAGTTCGAAATTAACGCTATTACGCATTATTATCTTTCAAGTGCTACCTACAAAGTGTTCGCATGCTAGAATTAGAATCCAAGTTCACGGAACGGCCCAACCCTTCGTCCGAGACTCTCTCGCTGAAACACGATTGAATAATAAATCAAATATCGTATCGATATATCAATCGTAACGCGAAATCGATAGCTGGCTTATTACAAACGAATAAGCTCACCTCTGTTTGCATGCATTGTGCTCTGTAGCAGGGAAGACTTTTGTGCACATAATGCAAGGCGGTGAATTCATTGAATGGATCTTGAAAGATGAACAGACAAAAATAAATATTCATGTTGTTAAAGGTTAATATCGATATGTACTGTTCTTGTATTTCACCTTAAATGAAGATCCCCTGTACGTCATTGCAACGGTGCCGAATACCATTTCGCTCAACAAACTCACGTCATCTTCAGCCGTTCTTTCCCGCTGCAAAATTTACAAATGTTACGCGACAAATATGTAATCGATATAATCGATGCAAACGATGTATCGTATCATCTATAAAATAATATAAAACTAATAAAACAGCAAAACTTTTAACAGTAATATTAACAATGGTAATAGTAATAAATTGTTACTAATAATAATGGTAATGATAAAGCAAGGAGGGAAGGGAAAGGAAGAGAAATAAATTAAGGATGAATATTAATTCTTATGAAATCCTGAGGGTTCAAAATTAACTTGTACATCTAATACTTCGTACAGTTAAAATGTTTTACAAAAAATTGCCGCTTTTTTATTTAACCGTTACCTCAAAGGAGCGATTGCTTCCGAAATTAATTGAATCGGCATTTTTCGAATCGGTATTATTCTTATGATTAAACGTGGCATTTTTATTTTTACACCATCGTTTTTCCAACGAAAGGGAATCGAAGAGAAGTTTTCTTCCGCGCCATTCGCATTCTCGGAATAATAAGATTCGAACTTGACTTGGTCCAGTGCATAATGCAGAGTTACTGAAAATATTAAAATTCACATATATGCATTGCAAAATAATGATATTAAGAAATAAAAAATTTATCGTAATTTATATCAATATAACATTTATTTCCTTTTTCTTGTTTGGTAAGGTAAAAAAATGATTTACGCACGCGATGTTCGATTAGCACTGCAAAATAAATTTATTATATTTAATTAGTACACTGCGGATTTTGATGCATTTATGGGTACTTTAAATGTGCAAAAAGGCACAGAATGCATTTAATATGCAAAAAGATACACAATATTTAAAGTAAAATAAGAATTATTGAATTTTGAGGGTGAAAAAATCTTCGATTTAAATATTTTGTTAATAAAAGTATGAATTTGCATAAAAATCCGTAGTCTATTAATCAGGAATTAAATTAAATAATAATGAACAATAACGTAACGCAGGTTTTGTATAAAAATATACGCGTGAGGGATTGCGCACGGAAACAATGTCTAAAATCTTAACCGTGTATTTTCTAATATTATACTGAAATAATATAGCTACCTTTCCTTACATAACTTTTTAATCTATAGCAGGTGTTAATTCTAAATATTATAATAATTCTACGCTTCATGCCAAAAACGATTTCCATATTGCGCTTACAAAGTTCAAAATTTAAACAACATTCGATATATAGGTTTCGATAAATCGCAGATAACAAATGCGATTATTTAATTCCTACCCTAATACTAATATTTGGGAATATTTCGATAAATTGCAATACGAAATATTAACATTATATACGTGCAAATATACGATAAAAATTAAATAAATTTCACAAAGAAATATTCGCATAAGATTTAACGTAGAGGTCAATTTCATGGCTCGATGCATAAGCCAAGTCACGAGTATGTTAATGATGACGAGATTGTCTCCCGCCAGTGGACAAAAACGAGCATAACGCGAAATAGGTTAAGGTAGATCGAAAATAATATCTTGAACGGAACTGGCGATTAAAACATTGCTTTCCTCTCCTTCTAATAAAATACACAATCTTCCCTTAAAATAATGACACGGAATAACTGCTGTAACAATGTGGAAGACACCGATCATCTATACGTTATATCAACGATAGATATCAAAACAATGAATAAGATCGATAAATATAGAACGATTATGATATAAAAGAGCACGAGCGTGCAAGATAAATGGAGATGAATAAGAACGGGGTATGCGCGTATAGAAAAGAGGGTAGTTCTCACCTATCATTTTCCTCTGTTCCTTTGTCCGACGCTACAAGGGTTTGAACGTTGTTTTTGAAACTCTTCCTCGAAGGGAACAGTTTATCGAGCAAAGGCATCATAAACTAACGACCACTTATAGTTACAGCATTGCTCGCTAACTTTGTTTCGTTTTCGGTCTATCATGTCACAAGGAACTGCACCATACATGTTCGCGAGTATCAGTCAACTGTAAATAAAGTCACGTGCGGAGGAGTCATATGATTGCCCGAGATTATCGTCTCGTTCGGCCGACATCGAGTGGAATGTTTTCCGGCTGTTTCCGTTCTTTGTCGCCGTGATTCGTTTCACTTCTCTAGGGGTCAGGGAACCGGTTTCACGAAATGCCAATGAAAATTTCGAAAAAATTGATAAGAATTACGGAGAAAAAACAGACAGATCCTGGTGATCGTAATCGATTACTGACTGTGCACGATCGTTTTACTATGCTAGAAGTTGCCCGTTGCACCGCGAGAGCGCAGTAGTCATAATTCGTAGCGCTTTCACTGCAGTCACGTTTGAACCTTTACTCGCAAGGATTAGGTACATACAGAAATTCAAATTTTAATCACATGCAGATTTTCTAAGAAGATATATGCAGTAGAGCCTTCCAGATCCGAGCATCCATTATCCGAATACTCTAATATCTGAACGTTCTACTATCCGATTATTCTGTTACCTGAATACTCAAATATCTGAACGTTCTATTATCCCACTATTCTGTTTTCTGAACAGGATTGTTTATTCACTTTGACTTCTAATAACTACATTTTATTACAATATATTATTTCCATGAATTACGTTATACAGAAACAATGACAGTAAAATGTACATGTATCAAAAAATGCAACAATAAAATACAGTGTATGCGTTATATACGTTTAGTACTTTTAAATAGGATAAGAAAATATATAGAACTTACATATAATGTATCTCTTTTAATTTTGCATTGTAAAATGTATAAAATTTATAAATATTTAAACAAATTGTCCACTTTCTTGGTTTGTATTTAAATAAGCGAAAGTCGATGTGAATAAATTGATCGTTCTATTATTTAAAAATTCCTCTTATACAAACATTTATATTTCTCTATTAGTAATTATGTATTAACACATAATTGATTACCAAAGTATTTGTCCACAAAAAGGATTCGACAGCTTTTTAAACGATATATCGATAATGAAAAGAAACTGATTTGAAATCAAATTTTGGCATCGATAAAACGTCCAATTTAATAAAATTATGAGACATTAGCTTCGAGTAAATATTATAACGTAAATGAACAATAAATGAATGAAGTTTTTTCGGTTGCGTAAGACAGCCGCATATACTTACATATGTTGTCAACTGTATGTCGACGAAGAAATGAAAATTGTTAAGGCACGTAAGATAATGCAATAATAAATAAACATAAGACCAAAAAAAGGCGTCGATAAGTTTATTTCACATACAAAGTCATAAACGCATGCTTATCACATGATATCAGTTATAATTTGTATCTAAATTGTATAATTGTCTTATTCGAAGTACCGAATGCACGTACCAAAAGTCAAATTTTATCACCCGAAATTGTCAACAAAGATAATGATACGAGTTGTATCATTTGAGTGACCAAAATAGAGGGATTACGTCTTACATGTAAAATCTAATTCCTTCGCGTCGTAATCGTTAGGGTCTCGACGCACGGGAACATCGAAGTCCATGTTTCTACGCATTTTATTGGCCAATATAAGACGATGAACATACTCCAAGTCTCTGATATCATCCGATGTATCAAACGCTCTTCTAATGTAGTTTTTATTCGATACCGGTAAGTATACCGGATATTCAATATTAAACTTTATGATCAGACTTCCTTTTTCTTTCGGATTTTCCGGCAATGGCAATCCTTCACCAGGTATGCGTTTCTGGTAATCTGGTCTATTTTATACGGAAAAGGAAAAATTGTATACAACTCCTATAATCGATAATCTATTGTTACATTTACCTTTGTTATTAATTATAGGAAATGCAAGGTTTGAGTAATGTAAAGCAAATGAATAAGAGAAGGAGAAGGAAAAAATGAAAGAAAAGAATATTATATATCATTTTGGTAAAGGATAATAAAACATTCTGTAGCAATTAATTTTATTTTTTGTATCAATTATAAGTTAACATATCATATTAATATTATTATAATCATTTATATTATTATATCATTATATAATATATATATATATTATATATTATATCATTATAAGGTACCATATCAAAAAGTCAACGTGACCATCAAATTTTCCCCACCATTTCATCGGTAGAAAAAACATTAACCCCATATAACGTGCCCGCTCAAACTAAACAACTTTTATTCGAACGTTTTTATTATAACTTTAATCTATTAGAAGATATTCGGCTGCATTTACTTAAACGAAACACCCTATATATATTATACTATATATGTGCCGGTAATTATGAAAGTGATGTAAGTCAAAAAAGAAAGGGGAAAAAAGCTGCCACATTTCTGTGATACACATATAAATCATTTTAACCAAAAATGAGTGATGAATTAATTTTGTTTTTAATCTTTAACTTATACCACTTTGATTACCCGTTAATTGTAAATAAATAAATAAATAAATATTCCATACATTTTGTGCCTTTCTGCATGTTTAAATTTCCCATAAGTAGACTGGAATATAGAATAGAAAAATCCACAGTCTAATTATAAGGAACGTAAGATATTGGCCAAAGAAGTAAGAGAGGAGGAAGAAGGAAAGGGTGTCTGAAGGATGGAGATAGTAGACACGTACGTGATGACAGACGTTAGTGGTATTCGAAGGGTTCTGTCGTCGAGGGTGTTGACGGTGACCACTGTTCCGGTCAGTGCCTCTCGCAGAAAGATATCGACCGTCATGTGCAAGTCAGAGCCCTCTCTTCGGAAGGTCTCGTGAGGCCGGTCCTCCGTGATGAAGATTACATCCGCTACACTGACGTGCTTTGGACTGAGTAAAGACATTATGCGAACCACTACGATTAACCCATTTCTGTCCGCCACGAGATGCACGATGCATTTTAAACGCATCTCTCGCGTAATTCGAATCGATACCGGCGAAAAGGCTATTATAAGCTTCCGCGAAGAAGAAAATCAGCGATAATCGCGTGCAATTTCATTCTATCTCCCACCGTATCAGAATGTCTCTATTTCAGCGGACAGAAATGTTTCAACACTAGAAATGCCGAGGCAGTCAAAACGAATGCTTACGAATTTACCATAAGAACTGTATAAATTTGCAACGGTGCATTTTTTAAGATATTTATTTCTTTTCTGTACAAACTATAAACGACGATTTATTGTACTTCGATCGCGTGGGCTTTGCAAATGTCTATCAGTTTCATTTCTTTGATACAAATGAGTACATAATACTTTAGTCGTCGGTAGTTCTAGTGTTAATAAAATAACTTACGATTTGTTAGAAAAAAATAAAGATGAGATTACGTGTATTTCTAATAATTACTATTTGTAATTTACCTGGGATTTTCGTGGGTCCTTGATCGCCTTCTTCCGGAAACACTATTCTCGTTCCCGTTGGAATGCCTGGTTTAATAGGTATCGTTAAAATCTTCTCCTTTGTTACCGTGTTGGATTTGTCATCCCCTACCAACACTAATCTTTGTATCTTCATCTTCTTAATTCCTCCAAGAAGAATCTAAATCCATATCCGTAAAACAATTTATTTAAACTATTGCATCTAATTAGATGCTATATAAAGATGATCTATATAAAGAAAGATAAAGATGATCTTTCTCTTTCTTTTAAAGCAATGTATAATCGGTACCAAATGTTCTGAAAATGTGAATTTAAAGTCATTGCAGTGATTAATAACTCGGTCAATATTGATACTATAGGTCATGCGTACGCGTAATCCGAAGAAAATAAATCTAGAATCGCGCCGATCGTCCAAAATTACTTAGCACGCAAATGGTTAATAAATTTATAAGTCAACAAGATTACATTTCATTAATCTCTTCGATAATCCAATTGATTTGAGAATTGGCATATTAGCGAATTGTATATGGCCATTTACGAAAACGTAGGAATCTAGGGTTATAATAAGGTTTGCTGTAACGACCCTCACGTTTGCTCGGTGATTAACACCGAGAAAGGAAAACTATAAATAAGTGGAACGTCGATATGATACCTCCAGTAGGGTTAGGTACAAGGTTTTTATCAGGGGCTCCTCCTTGCGCTTTATTCCCCGCCCCTCGGGAAATTCGAGTAGAGACGGAGACTGCGTTAGAACGTAGAGTAGATCAGCATAAGGACTTTCAGTTCCAAAGAACTCCCTACAGAGATATTGCTGTTAAAAAAAAAAGTATAGGTGGATCGGATCGTAAATATTCAAGGTTGCCAAGTAGCTGTTAAGTTTAACGGTATTAGACTTTAACTCGTTGGATTAAACGAAGAGTAATTGATAGCTGCGTTAACACGTTCGCTGTCCCATATATCATATGTGATGCACGATCAGTGCTAAATGAATTTTATTGAAATAAAGTTCGTTGAAACCTATTTCTTTTGACTGCTATTCTATAGATGAAGAAATTACAATAAATTGTGTTTGTTTAGCAAATGTAAAGTAGAATTTCTATGCTGAGCATTTGTATAAATCGCGACTAGGCTAAATGTCCGCACAGTGAACGTGTTAACCCTTTCACGAGTACAGCCGTACATGTATGACTAAAATGTTTTGGGCCCAAAGAAGCGATCTTTCGATTTGAGTCAGGCTTAAATCCGCGATATAGCGTACCGCTATACATGCACGGCTTGTGTTACATAATTGATGCTTTTAATAGCTTCTGTAATGTTCCATTATTATCTTCATTGTGGTCCTACTTTGTACAGCAGAGAAGAAAATGTAAAAAGAATAATTTCGATGCTAATATGACAAGAAATTCTCGTGAAAAATATTATTATATAAAAATATCGATTATCGTATTTATACTCCTATAGCTTGCTGCTTATGCGAGGCACATTTTCGAAAATTATTTAATCGTGAAAGGGTTAAAGGCGAAAAGGGGAAATAGGAAAGTAGGGTACAAGTAAAATGCACGATTATTACAAATTTTATTTCATTTCCCGATGTTATTCTCGGTTTTTGATTCGATCGAAATACCTATAAGTTCTCATCGGTTCTCCATGATAAATGTACGGTTGGATGAATCCTTCGGCTCCAGGTACGCCATTTTTAAGGCCTTCCTCGCCGAATTGATCGTATATGGTTCTTTTAAGGGGATCCGAAAGCACATCGTATGCTTCAGCTATCAGAGCGAAAATAGTACCTAAACTTTCATCCTTTGCTCTTTTAGGATTGTATCTTATTGTCAGACGTCGAAATCTAAAAGTATTATTTACTTTGATAAGTTAATTTAAAAATTAACTATTAGTGGACTACGGATCTTTATGCAAATTTATATTTTTATTAACAAAATTAAACAGGCGAATTTTTGATCGAGGGTTACTTTACTCGCAAAATACAATAATTTGTACTTTATTTTAACCCTTTTTAGTATTATGGGGTCGAAAAAGGTCCGCAGACATTCAAATTTAGCAGATTTCAATAGGTGTTGATACAATTATTTGAATGTTTATTTAATTCTACATTGTTGCACCAAACTTTGTATACTCCCACGCATTTACTTTGCATCTATTAACATGCTGATAAAATTAATGAGAGCAGTAAATCGTGAACTAAATTCGAAAATGCGAAGAAGGGTTAAATATTTTGTACATTTTCTGCCTTTTGCTCATTTAAAACGTAAAAACTCGCAGTCTAATTATAAGTATACTCAAAAGAAACTTACACGTACGGCAACGAATTTTGTATGAAAAATATTGTTAATAGGATTTCGTGACGCGGGAAGATCGACGCGGAACGATCGATAGAGAAGAAACTAAGGGGGAGACGTGTGTAACGCAATAGAAAGGAAAAGGTCTTACTCACGCAGCTTTGATCTCCAAATCGTTGCAATCTTTTTTCAACGATAGTACACCGTAGTAATCGATACCGTGTTTGTTGCACGAACAAATTTCTTCGTCGCACGACATTTTTCTTTTATTTTTGCTCGACGTTAAAAATGTTGTATTCAAATGGAAGAAATTTGAAGAGTGGTAGTTGGGGAAACACTTATGCAAACGATTATCTTCTGTTATTACCATGCACGGCTAATGTCATGGAACAAGGCCAATGGAAAAATAAAAGGAAGAAAATCGACGCATCGTTTCGCGACGATTTTTCAAGTGTTTTCAACAACCAACGCGCCCCTCTCGACAACGAAATACTATCTGCGCTCTTGTGTTAGTTTCCGCTAATTATTAAACGTCTAACGTCCGACATTTATTGTTGAACACAGAACGATCATTTAAGAGGTATTTATTGGCATTCTGTAGAAAAGGAGGGGCTCTGATGGATGCTTCTGGATGGATTTTGAACCTCGCGCAAAAAGGTGAGAGGCGAAGTAAACCTTTCTTCGTAAATTTTCTTATTGTTGCCGGAATTCGTAACAACGTAAGAAAACGTAGTTGGAAATAATGCTTATGCAATTTATTTTGTTTCAAACATCCATCGTTACGTTTTTTTTTAAATACCATTATTTACCGTTGCTGAATAAACATTTTATATTCATTTTAAATCGAATTATTAATTTGAAATATATTTAACGGGCAATATTAATACGAGTAAATCTTTTATTTTAGCTGCGATCAAAGCAGAAGCAGGGGAACAAAATTTAAGAGATTGCGAGTCATCGAATCGTGACAATGATCGGCGCACATTTGTCAAGGATCCATTTTCGTATGATTTATCCGAAAAATCGTACGACGATTGCAGGAAGGAAAAATCTGAAGAAGGGATGTTCAAAGTTTCCTTGACGACAACCGACGGAGATTTAGAAAACGATAAAGAGAACGTGTCAAGGAAGAAGATCCGAGTGGAGGCGAGGCAGATTTGCAGTAATCGTGAAAAAAGCGACGAGGAGAAAATCTTCGTGCTGCAGCAACTCGGTCGATCGCAGATACGTCCAGAAGGATTCTCGGCATTTCTATGCATCGACGGCAGGATTGCTGATTCAAACGGAGTTAAACGAAAAATCCCACGACCAGCGAACGCTTTCATGCTGTTCGCCAACGAATGGCGTAAAAAGCTTGCCGCTGAGAATCCTCGGGAGTCCAACAAGGATATCAGCGTTAGGCTAGTTTTCTTTTCCAACATTGATTCCTACCACATTCATTTTTATTTTTCCCACCTTAGTTTTAACCAGTTAAATATTAGGTGTACCAATAAATGCACGGTTCAGAAGTCAATCAGTTTAAGTCAGTTTTTAGCACCAAAACTTTTACGTGACCACAGAATAATTGCCAAAATTCTTTGATAAACAAGTAGTTTAAGTTGCATGAATGAATATAGAACTATAATTAAAACTTAATATTTTTTTTCAACCCATTTTCTAAATAATCGACTACATACATTCGCATATGTCGTGATTTATTCTGAGCCTTCCAAATGATTCATCATATTTAAATTCGTTCAAGAATTTATTAGATCGAAAGATGAACACTTCTTCCAAGTATATGAGTCCATACTTTGCGTCGAAAGGAATATAAACATTACAGAATAAAATGAATTATGTTTAAGACAGGATAGGTACCTGCTACTGTTAAAAACAAATGCGGAATTTAACAAACAAGTGGATTACTTATTGGTACACCTAATATAAAGCATTTAGTTTTTTTATTAACCTGTTAACTTGGTAATTTCTCAATAAGAATCCTTCTCATACCCAAAACTTTATATCAGTTAAGGGAATTTTAATTGTTGCGAATGTAAGTATAAAAATGAAGCGTTAAGTCCAGAATACCTGGTAAAATTTTATAGGACGAGTTAACTCGTCATCCCTAGTTAACAGGTTAATGCAATAAATAACGAGTTACTGCAGATAGCAGCTTTTATTGAGTCACCTTCTATTGCAAATTATTGTGTATCACAGATTAGGAATACTATGGAAGAACATGGCGAAAGACGTAAAGGAAAAATACTTCTCCCTGGCCCGGAAAGTGGACGCGGAACACAAGAGGAAGTATCCCGGTACGCTTTACGTGTCTATAGTTTCTCTTCAAACCGATATGACCTCGTTTTCGCGTTTGTAGCGGCTCGTCGAAGTTTACCGATACGACTGAATGTTCGTGCCGCGTGTTCGGTAGGCACACGATAGTTTCTGATATCCTTACAAACACGAAAAGAACGGGTAACATCGTGATGGACGTATGTGTGAAATGAATTACTACAATCGTTTCCAATTACCAGTTTCCCTTCAGTCACTCCGGGAATACTTTGAATGAACAGGCAGCCGCCATTCAAGATAAAATCTCAATGAATTTATACATTCGAATTGTGTGTGTGTGTGTGTGTGTGTATGTAAATTCTACAGCAAAGTGTTACTTTTCTACCGCAATTAGCTTTACCGTTTTTCCAATTTTTCTTTACCGTAGTCAACTTTAGTTAAAACAGGGCTAATTTTTCCCAATTTACCGCACAAGAAAAAAACACTCCGTTCGTATTGTGAAACGAAAGTAAGAGAATTGTCAGTTGCGGCAACGTTAATGATCATTTAATTTTGTAGCGGGAGTTCGGTGTGGTGCTAGGCCGCGGAGGACATTTAGTCGCGTGAATGCTCAGTAACGCGGGATATGTGAGGAATAATCGCGCTTGTCGGTGGGTGTAGGTAGTAGGTAGGTAGGTAGAGCGCGGTCGTGTATCGGGCAGGTTCCTAGAGTCGCGTCGCAATCAATACCTCCGGTCTCTACTGTTCCCTCCCGCCCGTTCCCCGTCACTCACCCGAGAATATTTCTCCGCTTGCCACCCTGTGCCCTGTACCTCGACCCGCAAAACTCGTATCGCTCTGCCATCCCACCCACAAATCGACGAGCTATAATCGCATTTTAGCTCCCCCGCGATCGTTCGCTCTCTTCTCTGTTGGCTAATCACGGAATTCAGGACGAAAAAGTGCAAGAGGCGTATACACCGTGGGGACTATAACTCGTCCGAAGGGTAGCAATCAGACAAACTACGGTCAATCGCATAAATATTCCGAGGGAGGAAGTTTATCTCAAATTTATGCCCCACCGGCAATCTTTTGTTCTTTACGGTATTAACACGTTGCACGCGGGATAAATAAAGTATTACAAACGATTCGAATGTAAAAGTTGGAAGATTGTAATCGCACATTGCACAGGGATTATATATTGAGCTATTGACAAAACCAAACCGATCAACTTCACAAATTGAAGTTATTTCATTTTTGAGAATTAACCGTTGAATATTAATTACGTATGGCGATAATATAATCGAGAAATTTATAGAAAGGAATGGAACGAATCACGTGGGCTTCCGAAAATTTTGTAATAATTGTCAATAGGAGAAAATATTATTCTCATTGAAACTTTATTAAAAATGAAAGGCAATCGATATCGTTTCTTTTTTTTTTTTTATCAGAGAACGATATTTTGCAGAGGATCGTTTCAGACCTCGCATGCAATGCGTTAATCAACTTTTTATGTGCCGTTAGCAATTTTGTTTTATATATCGTTACGTTATACACCGTGATGTAATTGGTAATACGCTATAGCAATTGATGCCACTTTCATTGTGCCATTGGAAATGGTTTGGTTGTACGAATTGAGTCACATTAGATCGGTTTCGTCGGTAGGAGGGGACGCGAGGACGCGTATGTTCAACTATTTTAACTGTTTTAATTAATAGCGAATAATCCATGAATGCCGTAGATGAACCGATACACGGACGCAAATAGTAATTGCACATTAGATGGATCGATCGTTTCAGCCAATAGCTGCTCAATTCTTAATATAATCTCATTCATTTCTCCATTATCATACTTCAGTGGTGAAATTAGTATTCAATAGTTGTTAACGAGAGCTTTCCTTTGCTTCACCCATTCCTGCGTTCAAAATATAAGAAAGAAAATTTAAGGGCAACAAAAAATTCTACAAAAATTCCATAACAATAAAAAATCCCGATAACATACAACTTCCAATTTTATCTGGGCAATTTGTCAATCATTTACCGAACTCATCCCGTTTAAAAATTCCCTTTTTTCCAGAATTCTAAGCCGCGAATATCCTTTTAGTCATCGTTCTGCACATTTATATGACGAAGGGTAGGGAGGGAGAAAAAGGATCAAAAGCGTAAGCGCTGTAAACGACAATGATAGCTGCAGCTGGAAAACTCGGAAAGGGTGCAAAGATCCGGGCTAAATTCCCCGCTAAACGGTAGTCGCGCAATCGACGGTGGGGCAGCGCGTAGCGAGCAAGCCGAGTGGTCAATTAAGATCACCGGAAAGTGTCGATATGCTCTGCGCGAGCGTCCGAGGACGCGGACGAGCGGACTCGCGTGCATCTGCGCGACTGCATCGCACGCGTGACGAGGAAAAAGAGGGGCGACGCACGGTCGCGCCAAGGGAAGCCGTCAAAATGTCGAGGCTCGTGCATCCAGCGGGCATGTCGAGCCGAAGATACGCGGGGGAGGAGTGTCCTCTCTCTCTCTCTCCCTCTTTCTGTATGTAACGATCGCCGGTCATCGATCCGCTATCGCACCGATACTCGGCTACTCGAGAAAACGAGAGCCTCCCCTGTCTGCGGACGTCACGCGGATTTTACTTGAAAAGTAAAAGCTTAGGATTAATCGGACAGAAGACTAATAGCGTCTTATATCCGAGGAACGTAACATTAGACCGCGATTAGGAAGAAATTGATAGCACGAGTAAAGGAGATAATTACGGACTTTCACAAAATGGGATGCATCGCGTTGTAATGCGATTCGTATAATGGTAAACGAATGCGTTGATTGTAAATAACGCAGCAGGGGAAACCGCGACCTGAAAAAAGGGGTTAAAAAAGAGTGATAGGGACCGTTGCACAGCAGCCGGAGCGAACGATCCATTTAAACGGCGAGTTCGAACTCTGGGTAATCGATGAGAGTTGCCGAGTGGAGGGACGGTAGCAAGAATAACACGACACCTCGATCAGCTCTTCTCCCTTCAACAAAAACACGTTCAATTTCAAGTGAGACTGATCCTCCGACGGGAGGATCAAGGAGGAAGCTTCTGCGAATCGATAGGCGACGGAAAGGGGTTTCTTGGATATTTTGCGCACACAGGGGAGACGTTGGAGGCCGGAATTTTTTTCGTCCTCCTCGTGGCTCGAATGCTCCTCGTTGTGCAGGGTGGGGAAAAGCCACCCTCTCGCTACGGCCACCCCTTTTCTCTCTCACCCTCGAGCTTCGTCGGATTCGTCGATGACGAAACGCACACGTAAATTCGTCGACGTGCACGGTGCTGCCGCTCGCAAAATCAGTGCGACCCAAGTGCACCGCGAGGCAGGAACGCGGGTCTCCCGTGCGCGGCCTGCCGTTCCCGCTTGCGGCACGCGCGCCTCTTCCAGAGAGGAGTATTACATCGTCAGATAGCGGGAGACGCTCGCGTAAATAGGTCGCTGGATACGCGCTGGTGTCACGGTAAATATCCGAGAGGAATCAAGAGGGATAAAGCTGACGGTGGTGATCGGAAATTCGAAAATGTGAAGGCGACGGTATAATATGAACACGATAGAAAATAGAGAACAGATGAGTTCGCTTTCATTCAAGTGAGACTTTAAATTATTTATTTAAATTTAGTCGGAAGTGACTGAACAAACATTGTAGAAGAGGAAATGATTAGATGAGAAGGAACGATTAGTGAGTTAAACATTGCAGTTTTGCAATGTAGATTCTGGGTGTACGTAGTTCGGTGTTTTTCAGTGATTAAGCATGCCTCGAGTCGAGCAGATCGAGTGCAGTAGGGAGTAAAACGATTCGTTTAAACAACAATGAATTACGAATACAGGCGTCGCAAGTTTAGCAAACTCTTCGGAACGTATTTATAGTAGAACAAGATACACGAAAGAAGATTAAAAGCACGTGATATGAAAATAAAATTGTATTGGGAGGATTGCAGGATTGCATATTAAACAGATGGAAATAACTCGGTGGTGCACAATAAGCACGGAAATAAACTATTGATATCGATTGCCGACGTAGGGAACGTGTATTTGAGATGCGTGGCGGTCGAACGAATTAGAAGGGAAAAACGGGAGCGCGGGAGGTGTTGAAGGAAGAGAAAAAGCTTCGAGCATCGATCTTGCGCCCGATGCAGCTACTATGACGCGGTTTGTCCGATACCTCCAACTGTATCCAGTCTGGAATCGACGGGTCGCGTGGCCCTCGAGACGGGATCGACGGAGCTATAGTTAGTAAGCTGCTCCAGTCTCGACGGATCGGATCAGTGGTTGCACGGGGTGAACGATGACGACGAGGAGGAGGACGAGGACAACATTGGCGGGGACAACGATGACGCCACGCGCGACGGGACTGAAAATGCTGGGTCTTCCCGACGGAATGCAGGAGGCCGATCGAACGCCTCCCGATGCACCCTCTTCTTACGTGGTCTTCCCACGTAAACGTTATTCGGTAGTTATAAAACAATAAGAAAAGGAGAGAAATCAAAAAAGAAGAAGAAGAAGAAGAAGAAGAGTAAATTACAGGGACAAAAAAAAAGAAGAAAGAAGAAGGGGCCAATTTTGCGATTCTTCCAAATAAAAAAAAAAAAAAAAAAAAGACACTCTGTTGAGAGATTGAGAGCATATTTGGAAAAAGTAAAATAGCTTCTGGTTATGTGTGTTGAGACTCGCTCGGTAGGATTTAACACGCGCAAACGTGGCTGATAAGCTTCGGGAAGTAAAGAAGTCATTCTTTGCGGTGCGATAAGGACCGCCCTTGGTCGCAAAGATGGACTGCTGCAACTACGTCGAGGCTTACGCGGCAGGGGGCCACTTTTATCAACAACAACACTACTTTTGCTATGATAACGCGAACACTGATTACGGCGGCTATGAGCCGCCGCCGATCTCCAGCGCGATCGAAACTAGCGCCCGATACAACGGCACCGTACCGCCTGCGTATCCCACAGGTAGATATCAAACTACTCCAGCAAACCTGAACAATTACATTCTTCGCTTAACGTACCCATTATACTTGTATTTTTCCTATGCCTTTAATCCTTTCGCTACGAAGTGGGTATATATATATATATATATATATATATATATATATATATATATATATATATATACGGCTTAAAAAATTGGACAATCGTTTATTAAAAGCATACGTATTGTTTCTCTGTAGTACATGATTGTATTCGTTTTTATTCGTACAATAAAATTCATAATCGATAATATAAAGTACCTGAATATTTATGTTTATCCTACTTTCGTATTGATAAAAATTGTTCTTTATCAATGGTTCTAGCTTTGAGTTCCAAGGAACCGTAGCGAAAGGGTTGAAATTGTTCAAAGAAATTTTGCTGATTCTGGTTTCTCACTACAGTATTTGGCTTCTTTTTATTACCTTAAGCAGTTTCAAATTCCTAAATTGACGATACATATAATTTGAGTATTAAATAGCTATTTGCAAAATTAAAAGAAACAATGTTGCTTAAGTTTGAAGAATGCTAAATACGTTTCGGAGGATGGTTACAGATAAACCAAGATCTAACGCGCTTGCGTAGCAGAAACGTCATCGTTTCAAATTATTTGCCATTATTTTAACAACGGTATCATTTTCTATTGCACTACATTCTGCGGTAGCATCGAAAATGCAATGATAAATAATTCCAGAAGTCATTTTTTAACTTAGAATTAAGAATCCGAAACTATTCAGGGAGGGATTTAATCTTATTTACGGAAGATTCCTTCCCACGATGACCCACGATTTACATTCCTTATCTTATTCTTTGTACAAGATTATATAAGATGACAAAGAAGTACCGCAGCCGTTAGTAACATAAATCATTAAGTTACTACTATTTGTACGATTTCACGTAAAATATAATCTATGCACGTGCCTTAAATCCTATTCATACTTGTTCAATAAATTCAACAATTTATTTAGCGAATTGTAACAAATATTTTGAAATATTCACCTCCTCCAGACTACGTGTACAATCCCAAAGAGGCGAGACTGCGGAAGGCGATGCGCGAACAGAGTCGCGAGCTCTCCAGGCGATCGATCTTGCAGAGCGCGATCGCCCGAGCGGGTGTGATCGCGGGTCCGGTCACTTCCGGCGGTTTTCTGGATCACCAGCACCGTTTCGGTTGCGTACCCACGGCCAACGTACCGATGACTACGTCCGTGGAATCGGAACGGGTTGCGGAACCCTGGTTTTCAACGTCTCGCCCGAAAGCGATTCACTCACCTCGAATGGCCGATTGGTACGGCAATGTGGGTGATCCCATTGAAAGACTGCAAGTAATGGGCGCGATGCACCAGCGTGGTCTTGAGAAATGCAAGGACGTAATGAGAAATCAGGCTGTGCCCAGTGTGACCAATGCGGTGGCTGCTGAATGCGGTGCTACGTTTTCCAACAGCGGATATCCGGTTGATTTCAGCGACGTTAATCGGGAAAGGGAACTGCGAAGGCAGGAGAGTATAGAATATAGTGAATTCGCTGACGGACAGAAGTGGCATCCTTATCAGGTGAGAACTCTTTTCGAATGGTATAAAGTAATATCCTAGGCATATAATAGTTCGAAAGGAAAGTTCGTAGCGTTTTTGTTTTTAAATAAAATTTAATGATAAAATTCATACAATTTTACATACGTTTATTCCGCCATGTATTTACCATCTATGTATTTGGTAATGGAATAAGATTCCATTTTTCCCTAAATTTGCATATTTTTACTATTGCGCAAGCTAATACATCTTTTCAGTACGCATTTAGTGAAAAACGTTAAGAACTTTCATTCCAACTCAATGGTATATTTAAAAGTCTAGAATATGTAGAAACTTAGTGTTCATGAATCGTGTGCAACTATTGATTGTAGAATGGCGGAGGTGCTCATCAACATCCTAGAACGCCCCACGCTTCTCAGATGGGAAGTATTCTTCACCCAAATATCCAAAGTCCGAGTCCACATGGACACGGACCATGGGGTCAATTTTGCCACACTGTATTGCCGCGTAAGTAAAAGCAAACGCGACGAAAGATCCGAAGAAACGTAATCAATGATCAATTATTGATCGCTGTAATTATGTAGATGCTCCACCGATGCCTCGAAATATTGGAGTTCGAGGACCACGACACACCGTGTTGTTGCGGGACCGTTTGCCCGCTAGACACTGCGAATTTTCAGAAGAAGCAGCGAGAATGGCGTACAACTCAAACAAACTTGATATTGAGAACGTACGAGCATCGTACTCGCCTCCTGAACACCAGGTTTTCCTTTTATCTAATCTATACGTTTATAGAATTTACAATAGGGCCTCTTGATATACTTTCATCGATGCACGTACAACTTTTTTTTTTCATAGATGCCAAGGTTGCTCGAATCTTCAGTAGATTCGGTGATGGATTCCGCGTCCACGTCGAGAATCCGTCGCGAAGACGATGGGCCTAGGTGGGAGCCGAATACTATCAATAATAGAATGTCTATTGATAACTTAACTCCGACAACGGTAAATCGTTGCACTAATTTTTAATCTGACTACAGATCTTTATGCAAATTTATAATTTTATAAATAGACAACTGGAAAAGTAGAATCTAAATAGAGATTACTTTGCTTTGAATACTTTATCTATTTCGTTTGCATATTATGTGCATTTCATATATATTGTGTTCAAGGGTGGAATAACAAAGCTGTTGAATATAACAGTAAATTGTTGAAAATAGGTAGACGATACATTGTCTAATAAAGTTTTGTTTCTACGCATCTTTCAAATGCTACAAAACAATCGGCCAAGCTAATACCTTATTATACATTTTAGTTTCCTATAAGAGTATGAATATCCTCAGTCTATTTATAATTGAGGCATTGGGTGCAAAAACATCTTAATCGGAACAACTTAAATCTGTTTATGCTCTGTGAATTGACAAATATTACCATTTCAAATAACAGTATTTTAGTCACAATTCATTGTCAAGTGATAGAAACACTTGACTAGATTAAAAACCTTCATTCGCTTCAATAAATAAACAATTGATTTCTCTTTTCTCCTTTCCAAACTTAAACCAAGTTAAGTTGCTTTTGCATCCAACGCCTTTAATCCCTTGCACTCGAGTAGCGCGTCACAACCCACTAATATACTAACTCTTTACAAACTTCTTACTAGGAGTCCGGTACGCGTGAAAAGGAACGCGAATGCCGTCGATCCACAGAAAGATTCGAGCCAAAGAAGAAGACTGTTAGCAAGCCGTTGCCCGGTTTTCACCAAGCATTCGGTTCGACTGAAATCGGCAGGTTCTCCAGATCGGAGTTCTTCGTGAACATGGTGGGCGAGAGCGGTGGAAACGTGGAAGCCGACACGGAAAGTACCAACGTAAGTACTGATCGTATGTCAGAGGTGAATGGAGCCACGGTTAGCACTGCGACGCACGACACGTCGGTGGTTACCACGACCGCAACGACAACCGTGAGGTCTTTCGACGGCGACGACAGCGAGGAGGCAACCTTCGACGACTCGAACAACGATCTCGTCGCTCCGACGTCGATGGGCATGTACTGCGGCCAGCCAAGCACTCCTCGTTGGCATAGTCCCCACGTAGGCGCTATAGGTAGCGAAATTTAAACGAATCTTTAATTCTTTCGCGGGCTAACACGTTTCCCCATTAAAGTAAGTCCGACGGGGATTAGTTTTAGTCATTTTCGTGAGATTACGCGAGCACGTATAATCACAGCTGAGATGTAAGGGTAGACAAATCAACTTATAGGCGACTTCGTGTCGCATGTTCTGAATATACTCTGGAGCATATCTATAGCACTATCCATATCTTTAAGTTTGCATTCTTTTGCAATATACGAGCAACTGTTCAGCGAAGAGCTCCTAGCTTTAACGATTTGATTATTTGAAAACATTGTGGGCTACCTTGTGAAATTTTGTGATCTGTATCATTTTGCAACGAGAAACCGTGAAAAGTATTAAGAAGTGAAGTGGTTCTATTATTTTACACCAGCTGTAAACTGTTTTTCTAATATTATTTGGATATACAATGTGCAAACAAATGCATTATACTTCGAGTTACTTTATCCGCAAGACGATCATGCGAATATCGCGCCGCAGTCGAAGAGTTAAACACTTCTAAAGTATTTTAATATGCAAAATGTAAAAGTAAACGCAAAGACTATAGATTTTACGTAATCGAATTCGGGTCACAAAGATACATACATTGCACGATTGGTCTACTCTTATACCTAAGTCTGTGATATAGTGTCTTTACTGGATACGGTAGTTCATGAAAGAATTTCAAACTGTTGCGTCCAAAGAAACAAAAAAAAAGAAAAAAGAAGAGAAGACAAAGAAAGAGAAAGGAAAGAATGCTTAGAAAACTGTGTGTATTTCGTGATGTGTGTAATTGTAGATATTTACAAGATATGCGTATTTCTTGCGTGTATGATTCAATTATGAATGAAGTTGCATTTAACGTGGAATTTTTTTACCAGTCTATGAATGCTGTGTTTATTTATTATATATTGTAGACAATTAGCCCCCGAAAGTAATTAGCGATTCGCGGACGTAAATCACGTCCAGTTGTCTGTAGGTTTAAATAATCTCTCCGATGTTGAAGTGGCCCGATAATATTTTATACATGTGGAGAATTGAGACCATTGCAATGGTTCTCGAGAAACATTCTCTCTCATTTGCATAAAAGTTATGCGGTAGATTTCGATTCGGAGATTATATAATGGCGTACGAAACGTCCCGACAAACTACATACTTGCATACACGCGTTTGTCGAGATTGTGCCTTTAAGACGACTGTGGAACTGTCGAAGGTCTTCAAAATTCTTCAATGAATCAAAATGAAATGAAATCAAAAGCAGCACGATATTCGCGGGTCTCGTACGTCAACTATTAAGTTGAGCAACTTACATCGTAATATTGAAACTCTTCAGAAGTCTCATATCATCGCAAAAGAAGAACGATACATATATATATACATAAAAAAATTGTCTCTTTCCTTTTTGAACATTTCAAATATTTCAAGTATCTTTTTTAATAGCAGATAATATTCTGATAAAATCGTTTGTGGGTTGCTCAAACTTGCTAAAAGAAAATATAATCAAAATGTGTCGATGAAAGTATTTAATCGGCACCTTCCATCAAGTTGTTAGATTATCGTTGATGATACACGTGATTAGTGTAACGGCGATGAATTATATGAATATATTAAATATATATTTAAAGAAGTATATATATACATATATATATATACATATTGTACTTATATGTATAATGGAGGAACGAAAACGCGCGACGAAAAGGTATATAAGTTATTTAGTAGAATATTTAGGCGACACGTATTGCCGCGCGGAGAAACGTATAAATAAAAGTGAACATTAATATTGCGTAGGAAGTCGAGAAGCCGACAAATACACCCTTCTGCTCGTGCAAAATATGTTTTTTTCTAAAGGGGGACGCACGGTATTTTCACGTTCAGAACTCTTTTTTTATTTTTTTTTATTTTTCAAGCACAAAAGAAAATCAAATATTTCCAGAAGAAAAAAAGAAAGGGAATATCGCAACTGTGGTGTGTTAATGTATTAAAAGATAAGTGAAAAGATCGGAGTACCAGAAATGTTGTAAGTTAAGACTGTAGACGGTAAGACTAAGTAGTTGTAACTTCAAAAAATATGGCACGTAAGGTTTATTGGAATTTTTTATATATTATTAGATGTACCAATGAGTAATCCGCTATCTTTAAATGAGTCAACAAATTTATTTTATGGAAAATTCAAATAGGCAGCTGCAATTTCCTCGAAAGATAACGCGAAACATTACAGAATAACACCAATTACATGTAAAATAGAATAAGTGTCTGAATTTGTACAAGATAAATGCTGATTTGAGTGAAAAAGGTGAATTATTCAATGGTACATCTAATATATGCATTTTATCGTATATTTAATATTCCATTTACTACGGTAACTTTGGGACCTCTTCAAGATATACATACATTAACGAAAAGAAACGTTTTTTAGAACTTCTACATTAACACACTGACAGTGCGATATTGCATCCAACGATACAAAATATCTTTTACGTATTATGCTTTGAAATATTCGTAAAAGAAGTCAAAATTTAACTTTGCGATTATAGAACTTAAATTTGCATTACGTTTACTGATGGACAGGCTGCGGATTTTTATGCATTTAATAGGAAATTTAAAAACGCAGAGATGCGCTGAGTACATGTAATCTGCAAAATTATACAAAGTATCTAAAGTACAGTAGAAATTATAATACATACTTAAACGGTGAAGCCACCCCCAATTTAGGTTCTACTTCTTCAAACTTATTTATAAACATATGAATTTGCATAGAGATCCATAGTCTACCTATCAATTATTTTTCTTGATCCCGTAAAAGATGGAATCATCAATGACACTATTGGATTGTAACATAAATTCGTCCCGTCTTTTTATGTTGTTTTTCACGTCTCACCAATTTCACAGGAGAGAAATCCTTCAACTACCAAAAAGATAAAAAAAATATCATCGATTAAAATCACGTGCAGATAATTGATTAAACTTCTGAGTTTACGAATAAATGATTTTAGAAGCAATAGAGAAACGGGACGAATATATATATATATTACAGTCCAATATTTTTGGGAAGAATCAAGTCTTTTTAGTAACGTTGCGACCTAATTTCTATTTTAAAAGTTGAGTTCTAAAAACCGTGCAGGCACCTATGACTCGTGTTGATCGATCTATCGGTACATCGACTTGACATAATTCGTGCCAGCTACCCTGTACCTATAATGGGACCAAATTAAAAGAGAAGCTTTTATTTCGCGTTTACCGTCGCGCTTACGTCCCACGTATTTTATCGCGTAAACCTTCCCCTCGTTCTGTTCGCTCGATTACTCCTAAGAGGCAAGAATTCGTGTTGAAACGTGAAATATTTTTTAATACGTTCCGTGTTGTCTAAAATAAACGATTTCTAATAATACCACCGAAAAAGAGAATTTTAAAAATTTGCACTTAATTATAATCCATTGGATTTCAACCTTTCAAATGGAAAATTTTACTGTTACTTAACTAGAGTTGCAGTTGGATTAGAGTTGAATCTTCCAAAAGGAAACTTGAAATATTTTGTAAGATTTGACAATATTGTTTACCTTCTGTATTATTTTAAAATCATTCTATTGAATCGAAGTGCTTCGGTTATTGTAACATGGAACGTGTTAAAACAGAAAATCTACGTGAAAGTAAAGATAAATGCAATTTACAAGGAACATTCGTGTCTTTTAGCACGAGGAATGTTCCGTCGAGCAAACAGTTAGCATGAACATTGTGTGATTATTGTTCAATCGAAGAGCAAGTTGAAATTTATGATGAATATTGATCGAGTAGAGGCACTTAACGATGATAATATTCGATTTTTTTGTTCCTGGATGGATAAGAAAAGTGTCCAGGAAGCATGGAATGATAATGTAAATGCTGTGATTTGTTTTAAAATTAAACGACATGTAGTTTGTAGATGAATACAGCGGTTGCCCGCTGAAAATCGTCGCGACGTCAGGAAAGGCGAGTTGTGATAAAAAAAAAAAAAAAAAAAAAAAAAAAAAGAGAGAGAAACCTCCATAAATGAAATTTTAACAATACATGTAATTGTTTGTTTAGAACAATCGTGTGATCATCCGTTGTTTTAACTTTTGGATTATTAGCGTTACAGAACTACTCGAGGTCCAATCATCGGAAATTTTCCATCTTTTAATGTTAAAAGAAAAAACGTAGCGATACTTGCGGAGAAGATTTTTGTCACTATGCGAAATATATCGTCCTTCTTATCTTAATTATCCTATAAAAGGAGAAGAATATGCGGAGTTACAAATATTCTAAAATATCCTTGAGAAAGAGAAATTGTAGGATAGGAAATTTTAGCTAAGGAGGATAATATACTTTTGCAATTAATTTTGAGGTTTGAATAGTGACGAAAGATATGGACCTAATTTAACGAAAGCTTAATTAACAGGATCAAACGGACCAAAAGTTAAGACAACTAAATAAATAAGGAAACTTTCTTGGATTCTATCACGCCAATCTCGTCATCTCCATAATATGAAGTGAATCCTACTGACGAAAATTTTAGCGATGCGTTAATTACTTAAAAATTTTAATAATTTTGTTACTTTATTGACGATCTGTCTTGTTGGCGATGCGAACTGTAATATAGAATAACGATTTACGTCTTACGATTAAGGACGAATAAACCACATAATCCACGTTTCATTATTGGCAACGATATTAAGCGTAGAGTGTAGTAATGGTCAACCACCAAAAGAAATGCGAAAAGGTTAGAAAAAAGAAAAAAACGAAAAAAAAAAAATGAAGAGAACACAGAGTGTCAAAACGATTGCGACTAACATAAAAACTTAACTCCTATTATAACTCGTAAACGACTTTCTGTCTAATTATTAGCAAACTTATTCATTCTAATCGCTAGGGAACGTGTTAAGGGAAATGAAATGTATAGAAAACGAGGAACGGTAATGAACCATTGTACATCTCTTAAATCCTACAAGTGCCAAGTTGGTGAGAAAAGTCCTTACAAAGGCTCGTGTTATTATGTATCAAATTGCAACACAAAAAAAGAAGTGAAGAATGAAAAAGAAGTATATTTCGCGGTGGTGTTTAATTCTATCAGTTTTCCGAATTCTGTAAAAGTACGCTCAATCTAGCCTACTATATTCTTATTAGATTAATTGAAACAAATTCCATTATTGGAATTCCAATATTTAAGTTGATACGTTTAATATTTTTTATTTTATTTTCTAAAAAAACAGTAAATTATTAGGTGTACAAATTAAGTCGCTGTTTATTTGTACTAAAATTCGGTGATTATTTAATAGAAATCAATTGCACGTTTAATGTTCAGAATAATTTCAGTTATTTCGAATGACTTTTCATTGAATTTCATTTTATTTGAATAATAATTTGAAAGTCGATTTTGTGTCAACATATTTGTTTAATTTGTACGCTTGATAAATACTCGATAAAAGGTAGAACTGATAGAGTTAACACAGAATGCAACTTAACGATGAGGAACATGCTTTCATTCGTACAGTATGTACAGATTGAACCACAATAATACCGGTATTATTGAGCTTAAACCCTCTTTTAATTCGAACACGTTTATCAGTTTACGGAACGAAGTCCTTTAAGTGAGATTGAACGGGAAATAATACAGATTAAATGTTTAAACAAAGATCGAGCGTAAGCAGTGTAATAAACGGGTGTCTATGCGACACATTAAAGAAGTAAAAACCAAAACAAATGGTGAAATACTGTAAAGTGTATCTTATTTTCTTCAGTTAATCCCGAAGACTTACCTCTCCACTCCTGTTCTTATTCCCTTTTCATCGAGATCCTGTGGTATGCTGGGAAGCTCTGCCGCAATTCACAGAATCACCGAAAACGGTGAAATTTTGTCGCAAATTGTGCCCGAAGAATGCTGCTGGTTCGCCACTCAAAGATGCGGAGTGTCCAGAATTTCGGATAAAGTTGTGGTAAGAAGTGATAAATTAAACTGAAAATGAAATGAATAAGAAAAAGATTAATAAAGTAAGGGCAATTAATATCCTTTAACCCTTTGCGGACGAGCGTCGACAAATAGTCGCCTAATCATTTTTTAGCTTTCCGAACCCGTGTCGACTTTTAAAGCACAGAACTTAATGCAACGAATACTTAACGTAATAATAAACATTTGAAATCGTTGGAAATTAAATGGTTTCGAACTGAAAAGCGTGAAAAAACTAAAAATCGTGGAATTAAAAACTAAAGTACTCTCGCAAGTTTCATTACTTCTCGTCCGCAAAGGGTTAAAATGAAAGCATAGAGAATTTTTGGTAATTAACCCTTACACTGATAACCGATGTAAAACTGAGCCCAGCGTTTTTTACTTTGCACAATTGAAAAAATGATGTACGTAAATAAACCATTGCTCAATTTTTTCTTTCCATTCCCTATTTAGAATGTTTGAAGATGCTAGTAGAATCGGCGATTTTTACTCGCTCAAAAATTCATGGGATCAATAAGACCCCTGTTTATGAGATGAATAAAAAAAAAACGTTTACAGTGTAAGGGTTAAGAAACTGAGATACAGTGGAGCACAAAAATATTTTGCCATATTAAACTTTATATACAATTATACATCAGTAAAGGACAAAATAATTCTTTAAAAAAGCGGGAAATATTACAACCCAATACAATGAAATATGAAATTGATTTGTAAAAAATTCTATAGAATTGTACTGCATTTTTGGAGTGCTCCCATCACGCGAGAGAAAAGGAATGGTTCTGTCAGAACACGATGATGTCCCATCCGTCGGAAATGCTTCGTCAACGGGAGAATTATGAAGCTTTTGCGAATGAAAGGGGTGAAGGGGGATACATAATAATCGGCACGTCCAACAATGGAAATCGAAATAGTAGCAATAGTCCTGAAGGTGATGGTATTAACAATGAAAATAGTAAGCAAATGATCGTAAAGATGGAGCACGGCGATTCTTCGAAACACTCGAGTGTCTCTTCCGGGAAGAAAGATGCAAATGTTTGATAAAACTACGTTAGGGAAATGAACCGAGTGTTCTATAGCAAAATACTAGTTTTTACATCGAATGATTGTGGAAATATACAGAATTTAGAAAGACAGTGAAGAAGTCATTGAAATAGTTCTATTTAATTATTGCTCAACTGTTAATAGATTGAATTCTTACAAGATCGTTTCTTTTAATGCGTTATGCTGTTCTTAAGCAATTTTTAGTACATTAATAAATGCCAAATATTAAAAATAGTATCAATATTATGTTTCCTTGTATATTCTCTTTGAGTTGAAAGAAATATATCGTTCATTGACAAAGACGAGAGTATAATTTTATAATAAGTAATAAAGTTGCAAGACTAAAGTAAATTGTACATACATTAAGTTAAGAAACAAAGTAATCGTTTACGCACGTCAATAAAGAATAAGTGTTACCCTGTTATTAATTCTAATCCTCTTGAAAATTGCAGGATTATGGATGATTTATCATTCGCTTACAAGCTTTTAATCAGAATTATCTCTTATCCTAAAGATCTATTTAATTTTAGCTTTAATACGTCTTACCCTTCTGGAAGACACCGATTATTTCTACGCAAACAACATCACAACACTTTCTTAATAAGCATGGTTCCATTTTTATTTTATTTCTTTTGTACCTACTTATGCACGAAGCGTTATACTACTCATTGCAATCTACGACTAATCTCTAAAATATCTGTTTTATATTACAAGGTTTCTCACCCGTAAATAAACAAATAAATAATCCGTGTGTCTCGCAACAAAATACATATATACAAAAATTCTCAAACGATTGCTTTGTTTCTTAACTTTCGTCAGTAAGAGTATATACCTTTTTTATTCTACTACTGTCGTATAAAAATTTACTACGTATCCCTACGTGCCGAGAAGTTTCATTCACCAAGCAAACACCGGAGATGAAGATGTCCGAAAGCTGTCGGTGATGGGTAAAAGGAATCGCTTCCGTTTCTGTGTAAGAATTCCCCCGGTAGAATGCAATTTGTAAATAAAGGAACAAAGAGACCTGTTCGTCGGCGATGGTTTATCACGGTGATCGTAATCGTGAATGTTTATTATAGATGAGCCAGCAAAAGGCGGCATTCTTCAAACGCGGTAAACGAACATCGTGGACCTCCCAATCCGTCAGGTGCGCTACCTAACCGGCAGGTAGTGACGGATGGGATATCCGTATCGTAAACGAGTCGCGCGGCCGGTGAACGCATCTCGGATTTTCGAGGTAAAAGTTCCCCCCTTTTTTTTTTCATTTTATTGCCACTGTTGATGCATCTGGGATGCGGAATTGCAACCATGGGATGCGGTATCGATGACTGTTTCGGTGTTTAATTAGACGGGCTAATAAATCCATAAAAGGATTATAAATAGGAATTAGTAATATCTAATCACGTCACGCTGCGTGTTCCAGGAAACACTGAATTCAGGGATTTAGGGATTCGAGATATTTTATAATTATTGGAATCCTGAAAGTGAAGATCGAATAAAGAATGGAATGACTTGGCTTAAAAGTCATCCTCACAAATTCTACGATTTCGGATACTTCTTGTGATTCTATAAATTGCAAATACGGTACAACCTCGTTTATACGAACTAAACAATTTTCAGCCTCAGTCATGAGAGCTCATAGCTGAGCCTCTCTTATCGGAATTATGGTCGAGTGAAACTTCAATTATATACGAACGCGTATTCTTTATAGATCCTAGATACGATTTGCACGTACTTTATTCGATACTATTTATAAGCGTACAATATACATGTTCCATTCGAAAACACAAAGAATTTAATTCTTATTAACAAGAAAAATCATAATGAAGAAGTCACTGTATAGTAAAAAAAATAACAGATAACAAAGCATGAGAAGACAAATGATAAATTAAAAGTACAAACTAAATAGATAAGAAGAAAAGTGTTATACTCTATTATAGTGGACCCCTATTATCGGAACTGCTCGGTTATCCGAACTGTTTTGTTCCCCGATGTGCTCGGATAGACGAGGTTGTACTGTAATAATGATGCATCTCTTTCTGGACTCGATTTGAAAGTCATCATCACGTGACATCGATTTTTGCTAATATCAGAGATGTACAAGCAACCGTTGAACAAATTAAGGATCGACGACGGCGTTCGTTTAACAGAGATGACTCTCCGTTACGTCTTCTTGGCTTCGCAGCACCGATATCGCGACTTTTCCCTCCACAAAATTACTAGGACAAATATCAGTCAGGGCTGAATGGTTACTTTACCAGCCAAAACCGCGCACGATAGCAAACAAGAAACGGTCCTGCTCAAATATCTACTCGCGATACATCGGCCAGTCCAATGTAACTCGCTGTTGATTTTTGTCATTTGACTCGAAACGGTCAGTCCGTCGAAATGTTAACTGTTTCTTGCAGCTGCGATCTTTTCAAGTTCCCAAAGAATAGTCTTGGAATCGCCAAGATAGAAGACATTTCACATCAATATTTCGATTCACGTACAAGAAAGACACTCGCAGGAAGACACTCTACATCGATATTTCATTCGAATCTTTTCCACGGTAATTTATCATAGAATCACGTGCGATCAAATGATCTTCCAATTACTATACATAATACAAGATAGAAGAAACAATTACCCTTAACGTAGCTTCTTCGAGACCCTTCCAGAATATCTTCGGAATTTCCATATCGCACAGAATTAGATAACACTTCAATTGCAACTCGACAAACAAAGATCTATCACAATATTGTCGTGTTCCACCCTCTTAGAATCCCATCACATTTTTTTAAATTGATCTACGAAATCGGCAGGCTTTTAACTCGCTGCACTTTAATGATAAAAAAAGGAACACAAATAACTGGTCGAACATGAACCGGTGAACGCATGAACGAACAAACAAATGTTGCGTCCACGATGAAGAAAGAGAGACCGATGAAGGATCGCAAGCTTCAGGAGAACGCGAGTACCAGCGAAGACGACTGTTCACGACTGTCGCGTGGGCGGACTGGCAGGCCTCGTGCTTTCGAGAGGATCGACCAACCGTCGTGGAATCGTAAAATGGTCCCGTGCATGGATTGGTCGAAGAAACGTTGGAAAGGCGGCGACCAATGTCCCCTATCTTTGAAAAGAATCTAGCCGCCAGTGAAATCGCTTAGGCAGGCCGCGTACCCTTGTGGCCAATCGACGATTTCGCCTTGGATGCTCCCAGGGCCGCCATGCTGCCCCCAAAGCTTTCCTAATTTAGAGTTTAATTAGCACCTGAGGAACAGGAGAACCGTGTACAGGCATCGATTGGACGGTTACCATCGTGGAAACAGAGAGAAGAAAGACGTCAAACAGAGACGACGATATGTCAGCAGTCAGTCTTCGGCTCGTCTTCGCCGACTAGTGTGAAATATCGCGCCCAAGTGTTACGAGCACGACCACGCGGCCGCGGGACCGAATAATCTCGCCGAGGAACACGGTTTTCCATCCTTCTTCGCGTCCTTCTTTCGTACTTAGAGTCTCCTCTTCTTCCGTCGTCAACTTTTTCCCCAACCTTGGGAATCGATAATTCGATCGGAAAATCGAGAAATCGAGCGAGTTAAAGGAAAGGGGACTGCTTCCTGTTTTCCGTTTCCTTTGATCTTCTTCCGTTTGTTCATCCCGTGTCTCGAAGATTTTTCGGAAACTTTCTTCAAGACTTACGACCAGTGCTGCATGAAGGGTTTCTATTAGATTGAAAGATAACTCGTGAAGATTGTTTATTTGTTTGTGAATTAAATCGTGAAGAAAGAAGGGAAAGAAGGGACTTAACTAAAGTGTTTTTGAGAGCCTCTTCCGAGTTCCAACTCGGGCTACAGAGGTCGAGGAACGAGCAAGCTGTCGAAGAAGAAAGAAAATGCAGCCTACAACAGCTACTCCTGGTTCTCCAACACGGTCATCCTGTTGCGAACGGGAACGCGAGAGGGAAATCTTGGAAGATCGTGAAAGGGAGCGCAACAGTGCTGGAAGACAAAGTCGATCTCCCGAAGAAGATCACGAAGAAAGAAGCAACGAAAGGACGGTGATTTCAGGGCAGAATCTTGGTGCTATGACTGTCAGCGGAAACCAGGGATTACCCCTTTCGTTGTCCCTCGAAGACAGAGATCTGTGGACCAAGTTCCAGTGCTTGACTAATGAAATGATTGTTACTAAAAATGGAAGGTGAGTGTACGGATAGAAGCTACGAATATTAACGAATCTTTAGGAAAATAAGTGAAGGAAGTAGTGATGCATTGATGTGAACAACATTCTCTTGTATTTAGTGAGTATAATTGAATATTTATCGATGGGGAAAATTGTATTTTGTTCGATTAAAAATGAGTGGCAACTGTCAGCTGGAAAAAAACATTGGTGCAGTATATATATATATATGAACGATTTGCCGACACGCATGAGTCATTTGCACATTTAAAATAGTACATCACAGGTTTCACATTTAAGAAGCTCGAAGGATCTGCTCGTTGAAAGGTTCAAAGCAAAGATGGCTCTCCGTCGCGCGCAAAAATGTATTAATTAGAGCGTCGGTGCGAACAAGCCAGAAGGTAAAAATAATAGTTCATATACACCGTTGTAAACGAAGAAAAAAAAAGGCTATATGTAGAATGGAAAAAAGATCATTGCAAAACGTTACGGGGGAAATTAAGATGATTCACGCGGATGAATATTCCACGACTCCTACGAGGACGGCATAGCGTTCTTCTCTTATGATTGAACTTCCCATTTGCACCGATATAAAGTAATACAAGGAAAACATGATCATTAACCAATATGCTCTTTAATTTCTTTACTTAAGTACTTCAAAAAAGTTTACTTACTCCATCCATTTATTTCTTGATATTTTTGAGACGAATTCCGATAGCTTCAAACTTGTGAAATCTTTTAGAATTCTTAAGAAGATTGATTTCTATTTTCTCAACATGTAAGAAATGGACGAACGCTACAAACATTATGAGAGATTAAAAATTGGAATTAATAGATCCCAACAATTGACATAATAATCGAATAACCATCATAGTATTCACACTGGACTGCGGATTTTTATGTATTTATGCAAAATTTAATTGTGGCAAGAAATACAAGGTTCATATGGAAACAATCTTCTAATTAGGTTCCAATTCGTTAATTGTAATTTTAAAAATATAAACCTGCATAAAAACTCGCGATATATTCATCACTCTTATTTGCGACCGAAGAAAAATATCTAAATCCTAAGAATGAAAGCTAAAGTGAACAAAATCGCCACAAGGAAGCATTTTGAAGTGTCTGGGGCCGGCGGATCAAAAGATATTCGCTATCCTGGCTACTTTTATGATTCGTATATTATTAAAAACGATTACAGTTTGTCGACCGCGTTTTTCATGCACAGGGATAGTGTAGGCACACCAGCAGACATGGGAGAATGTTTTACAGAGGATCGTGGGCATCGTAAAATTTTATTGCCGGCGGCTCGATTCTTCTGCTGTCCGCCGCCTTCAGTGTTGCTTTCATTAGTGTTTATAAAATTCTGCTCCTTTCGGGACGCGGGCTTCGTTATCACTTTACAAAATGTCTCGCGTGGTAGCTAGCACTACTGAAAATTAAATTTAGATAATAGATAAAGGGAACACGCCGATAAAAATCCTATGTGGAATCGTAGATACTCATGTCTTCTTTAATTTTACTTTCAGACGGATGTTCCCGGTCGTCAAAGTGGTCGCACGAGGATTAGAACCGAAAGCTATGTACACTCTTCTTCTGGAATTCGTCCAGGTGGATCCGCATAGGTAACAAAATGTACAATTTACCATAGATATACATACGTATTGTTTCGGTAAATTTAACAATTTCATATATAATCTTCTTCGTAGATGGAAGTATGTTAACGGAGAGTGGGTCCCGGGAGGAAAAGCGGAAGTCGCTCCGCCGAATCCCATTTACATGCATCCGGAAAGTCCGAATTTCGGGTCCCATTGGATGAAGGAAACAGTGTCGTTTGCCAAAGTGAAATTGACAAACAAATCCAATGGGAACGGACAAATTATGTTAAACTCTTTGCACAAATATGAACCCCGTGTTCATTTGGTTCGCGTGGACACGGTGGAAGAAAGAACGGTAATTATATTACGCAACATTTTATAGTAGCATATCATTCCCAGACATATTTACGTGTAAATGATGTTTAGGTGCTCACATACCGTTATCCAGAGACACAATTCATAGCGGTGACAGCCTACCAAAACGAGGAAGTCACAAATTTGAAAATTAAATACAATCCTTTTGCCAAGGCGTTCTTGGATGCTAAAGAAAGACCTGCCGATCCGCAAACTTATCCCCAATGTAAGTTAACCGATTACCTATATTCTTGCGATTACCAATATTATTTAAAATCTTTGTCAAATACGTACAGGGTGAGTCACCTAAAGCGTGACAAGCTCGAAATGTTTATGATATTATTGAATTATAAATTTCAGACACCGGCGCCTGGTTTTTGCCACAACCTACCATGGGATACGAGTATAACACAGCTTCGGCCATCGTGGCCGCACAAAATCAAGCGTCAGTGACCGTCAATAATCATCTCTCTAATTCCTGCACCGTTTCTACAGCTGGCCACCGAAATACCTGCAGATCAACCCCTTACACTCTCAGACATAAATACATTCAAGATGGTAAGTTCTTAGCTCAGCTACCAATTTCATAATTCTACTACAGTAGACTCTTGCTGAACCGACCACTACGGGACCAAACCACTGACTGGTTAATCCGAAAATATATACCAATTACTTATCATTCATTGGTTGTCAATGAAAAAAAATAATTGTCTGCGCGTATATACTATAAAACGTAGATATAATTTATATAATATAATTATATCAACTAATGCGCGCCACCTTTGTAAAAACAATATATTAATTGTGTGGTTGAATTATCTTGACGCTTAATATGACCACTTAATAAAATGTGGCCAATTAAAGCGGAACCGGAAAACCGGGAGTCTACCGTATCTCTATTTTCATTTTTATTAAATCAGAATCTTAACATTGGTCATTGTTTTACATAGTTAAATAGATTAATATTCGGATAATTACAGAACAACGCACGGATCCGTACAGTTCAGTACAACTCTTGCATTCCACAGCGTACGTGACACCGCCCGGATGGTCACCACGAAGCCCAGAATCTTTGCAGAACTTGAATCCGGCTTGTCTACCACCGACCCAAGAATGGCCCACGTCTCCCTCACCATCTCCAACTTCATCTTCGCACGCGGTGTACAGCAGGGGTGTCGTTGGAACGGCGTCCCCAACCACTGCTACCGGTTGCACTTTATACGTACCGTCAAATCTGTCTTCCGTCCCTCAGGAACACAGTCATTGCACCGATACCTCAGCTTGGATCCATCCCACGACCCTTTCGGAACAGCAACAACAGCAACAACAATCGTATTTAAACTTAAATTTACATTTACATCATCAGATGTCGTCGTACTCGTCGGTTCCTCATACAGGACTACATCATTCTTTACATGCAAATGGAACAGACACGGTTCCTCCTGTTGACGAGTATGTTCACGAATATCATGCTTCCCCTGTTCAGTCGACCACGCCAGATCGGCATTCGCAACATCATCAAATGTTGCATTTGCAACCAATCCAACAAACGGGCACAGTATCTCCTGTTAGTGTTGAATATGATACTCCTTCGAAGGAGCACCATATACCTGTTAGTTATTCCGAACAAAATGCGGATACGTTGAACGATGTGCAGTCGGATGAGAACAGAAGATATTTGACAACGGTTATCGATAGACACCATCGACAGGATTCAGAGATTACGGGTAATGAGCATCAAGCTGCTGCTTGGACACCATTGACGCCACCTCCAGCACCACAAACTACAGCAATTTGATTTCAGTATGTGATACAACTGATTTTATTTAAGATACGGAATTGCTACTTGATGATTTCTATGTTTATTTTAATAGTTAGGTGACTAAGTATGGACAAAATCGTATTAAGTCGTTGCAGTATACCCTTGGGTGCAATATAAATATACGTAGGTAATTGAAGCTATCGATAAGTTTATAGAAATATTACCGCGTAAATGCAAGTAGTAAAAAACATCGAAATAGCGGGAGTAATTAAAGAATTTGGCAAATAGTCAAACTAGTTAGTTGCTAACTAATTCCAGTTAGTTAATATAAATTTAACAGTTCTTGAAAAATGAATCCGTCCTAAAAGCGTGTCTTAACATTTTTAAATGATATGTACTAGAGGTAATCATTATAATAAAATACAGTAAATATGCACCTACCATTTCACATACCTTCCTCGGAATTAAAAGAAGTATTATAAAATTAAGATGATTTGCTCATACACAATATACGATAATTTATTCACAAAAGGAGTAAAGACACTTTTATATTTTCTTCGTAACAACTCGCTTAAGTTTCTATATAAATACGGTAACTGTTATATAAATACAGTGAGTAATTTAATAAGATCGTGCGTAGCGAAGTTTTTACAGAGCAAAATAAAATTTTAATAAACCAGTAATTTATGTAATTACAAAATTGTACAATGGAAAAATATGTCAAAATATTCTTCATTTCTGGATACACCCAAAATCCTATAAAATTCCATTCTAGATATTATCTTAAATTGACTAGCATTTAATTTACAATCATGATAATAATCGCACTCTTATTACTTTTTTTTTTTACATTTTTACAAAATAATATTTTAACGATGTAATTCGTTATACATTAACCAAACCAATGATTACCCATACAATCTCGTGTCCATTGTGTCTGGCATACCCAACACCAATGATAACCACATCCTGCTCTAGTGCAAACCATATGCATGCATCCTCCTGCAAAGTAATATTTAGTAATGAGTTTAATTACTAAATATTCTGGATGTACATACGTGTTCTCGATCCAGACGGAAATTTTTCTTGTGATCGAGACGGGATCTTGAAACTTTTGGGATTCCTCAATGAGTCAGCATCCTCAATACTTTTGCGAATTTCGACATTTCAAATGATGTTGACGATTGACGTTGAAAAATAAGTTTTTCAATGGCATCTGAATGTCGAAATTCCCAGAAGTATTTTTGGGAATCGCGAATATTTTCAAGATCCCGCACACACCCTACTAAATATCATTTAACTGTTCAATTTAAATAATAAGTACCATCTCTTTCTGTTGGTGTTCTACATTTTGGACATGGTTTAGTTGAGATTTTTATAGTTTTTTTGGTAGCTTCATCCCATTTTGCCTGAACGGTAATAATAAAATAATATCTATAATTAAACAATATATGTATAGAATGTAAGTAATACTGCATACATCTTTGGCTCTTTCTGGATCAATTGAATACCCAGATTTGTGTATTGAATTAGAAGATTCAGATGGTTGCAATTCGCATTCCCCTAAATGGTAACCCTGTAAACATCTTCTACAAAAGACATACTACATACAAAAATATATTATTAATTTTTATTCATTAAAAATTTCTTGTTCTGTAAATGTTTCGTTTATATGTAATTACCCCACAACCACCAAAACATTGAATTCTTCTACATTCGTCGCTACTATCGTCTGGAGATTCTGGTATAATACCCATACCACAATCTGGTCTTGGACATAGAAGTCCACCAGCGCGTAAAACATATTCTTCTGTACTAAATCTCTGATATTGTTCATACTGTATAATATAACTACTGTTAATATCTGAAGACTTTGTAAGATTTCTACATATTGTACAATATACCTGCTCTGGGGCAAGAAGGTGAAAATGATGTATTTCTGGAATAAAAGAATTTGCACATCCTGTTGGACATGGAAGAGTATAATATCCTTTACTTTCATCAAACTGAAACTGTCGTTCTCTCAAACGAACAGAACAATAATCTTTAAAGCAATCAAGACAAGTTACATGGCCAGCTTCACATGGGAAGACCAAGACCATGTCTCTATAAAGTTAGAAATTTTAAAAATTTAGAAATGTTATTATATCTTCTTGCTTATGTGTAGACTGTGGATTTTTATACATTTATCGTAAATTTAAAAAAGCAAAAAGGCACAGCTTGCAAAATTTCATTAAATACTCAAAATAAAGTATGTATTATTATATTTTGAGAGTGAAACAAATACCTATTATTGAGCCCCAATTTTTTAATAGTGTATTCAAAATTGTGAACTTGCAGAAAAATCCGAAGTCTATATGAAGTTCATCAAGTCAATCACCTAATATCTGTACAAGCAAGACAAGGTATTTTTCTCAAGTTTGGTTTTATGAGATAAAGAGGAACTGCTTCATCATTTTCTCCCAAACTGGTATGCTTTGCACACTTGAAATAAAAGTGTGCATATAAAACTTGAGATTCAGTATCATCATTGGTAATGGATGTGGGTGCTGGGCAAAAATCATTTTCACAGTGAACGGTTATTCTTCGTGGTTGCAATACATCTGGCCAGCATTGAGGATCTCTGTCCACTGTAACTGCACCACTATTGCAAGTTGCACATTTTACTCTTAATTTTCCAACTGTTACAGCTCTACATGGAGCTGAACAATATACAAAGAAATGTGCTCTGTTTTCTTGTTTTTCTATAAACACAAATAGCAAGCTAAAACTACTTTTATAAAATTATAACTGATGGTTTTTTTTCAAAGCTATGTCTACTTAATATTCACTTTAACCATGTGTGTTTACCCTTTAAAAGGCTACGATTATTCTACCTTCCACGGATGAATTTTCTTGCAGATTTGATTCATCGAAAGGTAAATCAGTAAGAGTTTCATTCATGGGCTTTCCACCACTATCATTTAATTCGGATATTTCTGCAGACTCATCAATGGCAACTGTATCTTTACTTTTATTAAGTCTATGAGGTGGAGTTCGAATCGCGTGTAATATACTTTGTTGGCCTAAATCACATTCCTGTGACAAAAGCTTTGATTACGCTAATGTTTTTAGGTTATCTCTCTTAAATTACTGTGGCTTTTAAAAGTAGCGGTAATTGTCAACTAGTTATGTTATGAAATACCGAAAGCTTACTTCTATTATCGTCGAGTTATGCAGTTCTTTCCCTGCAAATATTATTTTTATATCCTCGGCTGATATTCCCATTTGGGAAGCCACTATTTCTTTTACATTTTTTATATCCCATTTTGGATCTAAATCAACGGCAAGTGTATTTCCCGTATTCGTTTTTATGTATATGCTCAATGAATTTGATATTCTTCGCTTACTGAACCAAATTAATTGTAACATCCTAACAAATATGCTCCGTATGAAGTCAAAAAACAAACTCATATCGTTCACTGTGAACGTCGCGTTCACTTTAACGCTTTACAAAGAAGAAAAAGGAGAGAGAATGTGAAAACACACAGAATTAGATTTACTTATTGTTAGCGAGTGCTTACAATTGGATCGGTGAAATATCATAAATTACGAAGCCAGCTCGTCCCGAAAGCAGGTATAATTATAGAAATCAATGGGAAATAGCATGTAGAAATTATTCGAGAATTATTTCGCAAAATGATAAAGAAACACGCACTTAAATATCTAGAAAATAGCATCTTTTTTCAATGAATTAATTACCCTTTATTGAATCTTAATCATTAATACAATAAATTGTTACGGTACCTCTTAATTTTTTACTATAAGAAATAGTCAATTTTCATGTAGAATGTAATGCTCGTTTTACCAAGGATTTTAAAATTATGCTGCATGTCCTGAATTTTCAACTAATTTTACATAGTGCCGACATTGGCCGATGTCTCCCTACTTTCTGAATTTAGTTGGCGAAAGAAGCCGAAACAACTACTCCTCTTCATTTCTCTTTCGGATAAAATAGAGAGAGCATGCGTGATAAATTAAACGCGTGGTACGTAAGGTTTAAACTTTTATAATAGTAAATAGTATTTCCCGCCATTTAACACTATTTATTTTATTTAATAACAAGTAAACGAGTAAGTAACCTTCTGATATATAAGATTCGCCATACAGGGTGTAACAAGTTGTTTGATAGTGAAGAATTAAAAGAGTTAAAAAAAATCAAGGAGATTTAACATATTGGTTATCACAGCGGATTCGATCAGTCTAGCCAAAAATACTAAATCGTTTAAATCACCTTATTTTATAGATTTTTATCAATATTTATTAGCTGGATAGTTCTGATGTTGGAAACATTTAAAATCAATGAACAAGTAAAGATGATAGTTTAGATTTGTTATAAATGAATTCAACAGTAACTTTTTGCACAAACTTTATTTTGTTAAAAGTTTTATAGTCTAGGGTATCAAAATGTTTTATAAAATATGTCTAGTGATAATTATAATTTTCAGAAAATTAAGCGATAGGTGAGGGTCCCGTGCCCTAATTGGTTACTACGTAATTCGTAAGGAAACATAGGGGAGGGGGTCTCAGTTCTTCTTTGGAAGTTAAAGTGATAGGACGTGTTATTTGCTTCAACTTTAAGGTACATATATAAATTTAAATTATTGATATCTAATCCATTCTCAGACTCTGTTATCACTTTTGTTTATTCTATTACTGTCATTTCTTATTGTTATTGCATTTTTGGTAACGTATTTATCTGAAATCAAATGAATGCGTCCTTCGGCTTTCGCGCGCGATTCTTTTCCATTTCTTCTTTTGAATTTGATAAAATAAGATCTTAACATTTTTCCTCCAAAATACCTCAGCTCTAACAGTTGTTATTCTATACAATAATTGTATATATTTCATTACTTTCTTATTAATTAGCCTAATTGCTCTGTTGCAGATTTTTGGTGGATTGAAAGAGAAGACCGTTGAAGTGACGTAATAGCGTTGCGACGCCATGACACTTGGCGGTTTTAGTTTAAACGGAGTTTAAATCGTTTTCCTACAACGATTAGGTGAGCATATTTATGTGTTCCTATTTAATTTTTACTAAGATATTCATATTTTAACAATCATTAGTAATCCTGCGCATAGTTGAGGAATTATTAATTTCGTGCTACGTCATAATTGCAAATGGGGTCATTAATTTTTGGCGCGAAAGTATATTTAAAATGACTTGCGTATTTTATTATATGATTTGCGATATACGTACGATAAAATCATCAAATTATCGAAGTAGCTTTTATAAATAAATTTTTGGAAAATATAAGTTACATTTATATGTAATTATATGGAGATATAAATTCCTTGGACTTCCAGAGTGCTGACGGAGATGAAAATCCAGTGAATTACCCCAACCTTGCCTGCTGTAGCGAGCTGATCTACTTCTCTACGATCGGTAAGTCGTATGCTTTTTGATTCCTCCGATTCCCAATTATGCCGTAGCGCGAATGGTTGAACCCTTCGAGTGCTAAATCATCGGCGCGTTTCTAGATTTATTTTCACGGATCACGTGTACACGTGATCTTTAATATCAATATTGTCATCCTTATTAACCCTCTTTTGGATTATGAGGGCTGCAGAGGCCCCAGATGGTGCTTCTGAATTCATGCTTGATGAACATTTTGTACTAATTCTTCATTGTTTCGAAAGATTCGAATTTTTAAACTTTATATGAATCGTTTAAAAGTCAAAGCGATTAACTGCGCTTTCTGATCTTTTTAAAATTTTAGTGCGAAATTTACTAGTTTTTATTGTCTATTTTACAAGTTTAAATTCTTATAAGAAATTACTAAAATATTCTAATTATTCATGACGCTAAATATCAAAATTTTTACAAGTTTGTCATAGTTATTCTTCATATTTTGCATACGTATATTACAGTAAATTTCTTCTTCTTTAACGTGATTTGTTACAACTAACAATTAGACAAAGCTAAAAGAACGATACTCATCCGTTAATCTAAAACATTACAGAAATGATATTTCATATGCATCAACTTAACATATTCTATGGGATATAAATTCAATCATATTTCGTCGTTTAATTTGAAGAAACTTTATTGTACAAATTGTAAAGTTTAGACAAGCTTATCACCATCGAATACATAAACAATAAACTCCTATTACATGCTAGTGAACATGGACTATCTTATAAACAATGGCAACATTTCAAGAAACATTTTTTCCCTCTTCGCCTCGAGGCCAAATATCATACTTATTATATTATTCAATTTTTGTTACACTCCGCCACAATGACGATTGCTCAGCTTTCTTTTATTTTACTTAAAGACCACCAAGAAGTCTTTGAGTCTTATATTTAACAATGTAAGTCTGAGCATTATAAATATATGATACAAAATGAACTTTCCTTGTCAATGCACATTATATCGTACGTAGCATTGCAAGTAGTAGACTTATTTACAAATAGTTTTTGTAAAATCAATATAAAAAATTGGAATTTCCCTTTCATAATAATTTTTACCTATGTTCCGATTTCCAGTCACATAAAATTTACGCAAATTGTAACTTTTTATATAAAGAAATATCTTTTCTAACGTTATATAACTTTATTTGATTCAGTAAAATTTTGGAGAATAGAAGTTTGCGTCTTGAATTAACCCCTTAAGTGCGGAGCGGTTTTGATGTAAAAGTAGTACTTTTCATTTACATAAAGTACTGATTAATGTTACCATTATACTTATTTATTTATGCAGCATTAAATAGGATATTTATATTTCTCCCAAACATGTGTTTATTCCGAACATTGATCATTTTTATTCATGTCGCGTTTATAAAATAGAAACATTCGCTAACGTATATATGCGTCCATAACATTCAAAGGGTTAATCAAGTGTGATGAAGAATCGGTTGTGTAAAATTAATTTCGATGCGTTTTTATGCGACTGGAAAATTATGCAATACAAATTTAACAATAGGACAAAATTTACAGACAATAAAAGGTGTCTATTGTTAGAAACTATATCATGGTCAAAATTTATAACTAACTTTCACTATGATAAAAAAGAGACGGGCATACTTATCTTACCTTTTGTTGACAAAATTATTTTTACCAGAAAATGATACTTAGTCTAGGATTTATACATACTTTTTAATCAGACTTTTAATAAATTTCTTCCCTTAATTCTTGATTGACTAGCTATTAATCGATGATCGCAATAACTTTCCTCCGTGTTTAATCAATAGTTCAGCATATAAATTCTTGTGGAAAATTGACTACTGTATAAAAAACTTATTAACTATTTAATTCTGTTAAAAGTTCTCAGACGTATTAATGATGTAGTAACATCGGATATTCTGTACAGGAAATACAGTAAAATTCCATTAATCAGTTCATTTTGTGAACACGTTTGTGATAAAGTCAACAATTCGCCGTTTCAGTTTCGAAATCCCTAAATGCAATTCCTTGTTTCCCAAGTGGAAAAATCTGCTTTGAATATGTCGTATAATAGTTCCATTTCTAATCTGTTTCTTCATTCTATCTGTATCACGTTCAAAACATTTATTTCACGTTCAATAATGCCTTTCCTTCATGTTTAATCGGTTAGTATTTTTATTGGCATTGCAGTCTTCGAATGTTTTTATCCACATTAATTTTAATACCACGGAGACCATATTTTCCAACATAAAACTGTAAAAATTATATTAGGGGGAAATATAATTAATCGCAATTAGAATATAAAAAGCAAATAAGAAACTAATATTAAAGTAATTAATTTTGAATACCGTTAATATTTATATTATTAAATATTTCGGTTTTATTTTAATCAATATTAATTTCTAAAATATTTGGTGTTAACAAAAGCGTCGAATAATAATTTAAATTAGAAAAATTTCTAGTTCTTTTTGGTCTCCACGATATTATCGATAAAAATAGAAGCTTGGATCCTTAAAAATTGAATCTAAGTTTCAATAATTACCTTAGTGCATGTGCAATTATTCACAGTCTCGACGGATTTTATTTATGGCAGTATTCTAAAAAATGTCCTTTTCACCTCGGAAATTTTTCTTCTTATATTTTCCTTCTACGAAAATTCTATCGCAGGAACAAATATGTAATCTATGACTATAATGTAAAATTACTATTGCGGTAATAACGGGGATATAAAGTGACAGTATGTAGTTTCTTTTTCACAAACTCAGGTGCACCACAATTTTCCCATATAATGTTTGCCTGCTAATCTTTTATACGTCACATAAATATATTAAACGCTGTCAACAATTCACATAGAAATAGAAATACAAATTCAACGATCATTTACCTCTGGAATGATTTAAATGAACTATCATTAAGGTCTCTTCGTATTCCTTTTAACCATGAAGGACGGTTTATTCTAAGAAAACTACACTCAGTTGCAGAAGTCTACATACACTTTTAAATTTCAGATATTTAAAAATATATATATATATATAGAAGTTTCGAACATGAACTGAAGATACGATTTCACGAAAATCTTCGTACATGCATTAAAGTACACAAATATTATTATTATATTTTATATTTATACTTTGTTAGAACTTCTGGTATATCTGTGGCGTCCTATAATTTGTTTAACATAAATAAAAAGATATTAAATCAATATTCGGAGCAATTTTGTTCGTATAATCAATGATCCTGCCTGTGCAAACCGTCTTTTAGGAATTTCTGTCATTTCTAATTTTATATTTTATGAATTGTCACATTATTTTTATTCTTCTAAAGTACGTCCTAAATTAATGTAAATATTTGAAATTTAAAATGCGTATGTAAACTTTTGTCACTGACTGCGTCTTATTCTTCTGATACTTAAACGATGATCGAAGATCGAGGCTGGCAGTCGATTAGCTTCTTAAAGTCATTGGCAAGAAGTCGAAGTTTTCTTCTTAGTTTATCATTTCAATTTCACTTTGATCAAGTCACCAGTTCCTTTAAATGTTCTCCACATCTTTCTCTATAAAAGAGAAATATAGAAAAAGGAAGGAAAATATTGTAAAATTCAATGTATTAATTGAATTTACGGCTCCCATTTATCGTTATTCAAGGATTGATTCCTTTTTTTGTTCTCGTTTCTTGGTTCACTTTTTCTCCTTTCACGATCTCGAAGGACTGAATTACATCCTGCAAGACAGGAAAAAGTTCAGCGAGTTATTAAAACCGAAATTCGATAATCGATCGATCGAGTCCCGGTCGCTTCCGTCCTGGTTTGCTTCTGCTCTGCGTGGCTTCCGGATAAAAGTCTGAACGATGAAAGCTTTTCCGATCCCGTGTTGCAAGGTATCTCATTAAAATGCGAGTCGATTTGTTTAATCGCCGGCTATGTCGTGGTCCTCCTCGGTTTCCGCTTCGTCCTCCTCCTCTTCGTCGCTTTCAACGCTTTGCACCAGCCTCGCGTATCTGCGCGAGAAATGACAAACCATCGTTTCACTCGACAACCTGCTAACTTTTGTTTGCGGTTTATTCGCGAATCGTTTATTCTACGTCGAATACTTCCTCGTACATCGTTCTTCAAATAAATTTTTTTAATTATATTTAAAGGTAAAATGTTTCGTTGGAATTGTTAGAGGAAATTTTGTGGAAGAATATTGACAATATTTTAAAGGGTAATGATAGATACTGGCGAATTTTGAAAGTTATTAGAAGAAAGAGATGGATACTTTTAAAGCATAAATTGGAATAGATATTTTAGGGAACGCGAAAGTAATAATTAGACTGTGGATTTTTATGCAAATTCCTATTTCTATTAGCAAACTTAAAGGAATGGAATCTACAAAGGGTTGTTTCACCCTCTATATAAAATAATATATATTTTACTTTGAGTGTTTTGTATATTTTCGAATTAATTGCCTCAGAAGTAATATAAAGACAAGTATTTGAACATTTTAATAGTGAAATCGAAAAATCAGTATCATATGAAAAATTATTATGCAAGAAGAGAGTTTAATATTTGAAGAGTAGCTGGATGATATTACTTTAAAGTAGACTATTAAGAATATGATAAATTACTTTTTCCAGTATTACTTGTTCGAAATTATTCGTTAAAATGTTGATACGCAAATATACGTGGAATATTAATCGTCTACACTGGTCCGTATCATAAACAATATGTGAATATCAATGAAAAATAGAGTTATCATGTAATCTTCATATGTTCACACGAAACGTGTTCACAAAAAATAAATAAGAATTTAACCGACCTCATCATTATCAACGTCAGAACGAAATTGAATTAAATTAAATAAAATTAAAATAAAATAATAAATGCAATAAATAGACTTTTATGTATTTATTGAACATTTAAAGTGTTCAACAAAAATATACAGAATGCATACAGTCTGCAAGATTATATAAAGCACCCAAAGTATAGTGGAAATTATGGTAGAAGGCGAAGCAGTCTCCAATTTAACTCGTATTTCTTCAAACTTTTTGATAAAGATATTAATTTGCATAAAAATTCGCAGCCTAGTAATGAAATATAAAATATGGAAATATACCTGACGGTATATCAGACGGGGGTCGTTTTTCTTAACGTGTCGAAAGCCCATTCGCTACCCCTAACTGGGGGTGGAGGTGGCAGAGGTTCGTCAAGGTCGAAAGTTACGAACTCGTGTTGAACACTTGGACTATATTCCTCTTCCTCTTCTTGTAGCACATCGGCTGTCGTACTAACCTGAAATTAGTTTAGTTATGGTACCTTTCGAGCACGCTTATCAAATTTCAAACTCGAGAAAATTCATTCCAATAGGGAAATTTCATACATATCTACACTACGCACTAAAATTAAGAGATCACTAATTTTGAGCCGAAAAATTGTCGAACTTTGAACTGCTCTGACTCTGTGGAAGAAAACGTACGGAGGTATACGTTTGCTCATTTTAAAGGACAAAGCCTGTACTTTTTCAACTCTGGATTAATTTTTTTTAAAGACAAAGACATTTGGATGCGAGACGAGAAAATGAAGATGGTTCTTTCTCCAAAAATTATCGGAATTCAAACAACTCCACGCAGTTTAATAAATTTTGTTGGTGATTCGTTTTACAATGAGTTTAAAGGGAGAAATCTTCCCCTAACAATTGTCGTACGATTTTTTGATGCCGAGTTATCACATTTTTAATTAAAAATGAACGCACTCGAGTATAAAAGCTACATTGAAAAAATTCAATCCAGCGTCAAAAAGGTAGAGGCTTTGCCCTTTGAAATGAGTAACGGTACACCTTTGTACGTTTTTCTCTACAAAATTACAGCAGTTAAAACATCGTAGTGTATGTTCAGCGTTTAAAATTAAATTTAAATCGAAATTTATCTTTCAATCGAGTTCAGAATTTTTCCTACAATTATACTGGAATTCTATTTACATTTCAGAGGGTAGTATAAAAAGGGACGAACTCAGAATGAGATTCAAGATGGAAGAAAAACGGTGGTTTAATTAAAGAAAGGTTTAGTTAACGTTCTCGTTTTAGAATGGGGATTCTTTACCGTTTGCGTGGTGAGGTCCCTTGGAAATTGTCTGGAATAATCGTGGTAGTCCAAATTCGGTGGTGGAGGTAAAAATTCGTCGAAGTCGACGTGATCCACCGAATCCCTGCCGAAGAAGTATCTTTTCTGATGCCTCTCGCAGAGGAAACCACTGTGACCAATGGTCGCGTGATTTGCATGATGCACGTGGTGATTGTCTAAATGATACACACCCTGAAAAGAGATATTCTAAAAGGGGGACAAACTTTCCACAAAAACTGTTACTTGCTATCTTAAAATGAAACATATACAAAAGTAAAATTTAGATAAATAAGGAAAATTCTACAGAGAATAAAAGGGAAAATTACATTGCGTATTTAAATAATTTTACATTTCAAATTATTCGTTTAACACAATGAAACGTTAAGGGTTGATTTTTTAAAGGAAGAATTGGGTCAAACGCATAAAGGATACATTAAACCCCAATCTGCATAACTATCTGTTTGGAAAGGAAAATTCCATGTTTTTATTCAATTTTGCATAATGCATAAAGTATGCAAAAGTAATTAAATTTTCATCCGACGAAATAATTCGTATATTATAGAATGTATCGATATCAGTGTAATAAATGAAAACGCTTTTACCAAAGCAACAATTATTAAAATTAAACGAATCGATTTTAAATACCTTAAAGCAACGTTGACAAATTATAGTGCAGTTGGTTTATGGAAACTTTAATTGAACGAAATAAATTTCCACCGTAGAAAATCTGCTGTAAAAAGAAATAAAAGCAAGTACATATGTAGCAGTTGCAGGGACAAGGTTGACGGTCGGTGTATGACTGACCTATTCCACTTCCACTGTTTTACTGCACGGAAGGCATTGCACTTCCGCTGACAGAGTGGGGATGAATCAAGCTCAGCGTTAACAGAGGCTACATGGATCACTGTACCTTGCGAATTGTTCTTTTCCTTTCTCTATTGTTTCCTTTCCCTACCTTTCCTACCCTCTGCTCGTATTTATTTACTTCCGTCACTTTCTGTTCATTATTTTGCTATTTGCCGTGAGAGTTTTATTTCTTCGCGCGTCTGTCTAATACATATTACTTCGTGTACAAATGAAAAATTTAATATATAGAAAACTAGGTACGTTTCATCCAACGTTTTATACTACAACGTAACTTGAAAATTGGTTACCAGGTGTTGTCTGTATTTGTATTACTTTATTTGCTATCGACGAGTAGTGTATTTATAGCAATTATTAATTTTTCGTCTTTAGATATGAAATGAGAAAGTGTGATCAATTATAATTGTTTGTATCCCTCTGGTAGATAAAGTTTTCGTTGGGGAAAACATTAGTTCATCTCATAAGTGATGCGAGTATTTTAAAAAAATTGGAAATTTTGTTTGATTTGTATTAGATTATTCAGAAAGTTCGTAACGTTTGTAACAATGTCCACGTTAAATTCTTTTGTATATTGTGAGATTGAAGGAACGTTACTTTTTACGAATTTTTGTGAAATAGTGAAACATAGTGAAATAGCGAAACATAATAATAGAGGAACATATTCGTGAGTCAACATTTATTTTACTCTTCTCTAAAAGAAAAAAATACTTGTATTATTTATGGACTGAGCTGATAATAAACTTTTCTCTCTTCCTTTTTTAAGTGAGAACGTAGATAACACATTCTTTTTCTCAACAAAATATATCTACGTACGTTAAATAAATTTCAGAGAATGTGTAAACGGTGAACTTTAATCAGATTAAAATAGCTTAAGAAAGTTGTACGAGAACGTCAGTTCTAATCTCTGGGAAGGGCTTTCGAGAGCATGAATATCTTATTTTATTGGGTCAGAGGTTTAACTCTCGGAGGCCTAACTCAGCTTATGCTTTCGCCATATCATGGATATCGCAACAGGTGTGCGTTTCCTGCGATTGTAATTTTCCACGCCCGTTATAACTTTCCATATTCCATATTTATCTTTTATTGTCTCCCTATTATTGATTCAATTTGCCAGTTTATATACACAGGTGTGCACGTGCGTACTCTTGGCGTTGAGTGTCGTTAGGTTGAACATTTCAAAGCAGTAGCATAAAAGGGATCCGATCCTTTTAATCTTTGGCGTGTGCGGTGAAAACTACCTGGGGACGCGAAGTCAAGAGTGTCACTTGTTTCGGAGTACGATGGCATTGCGCGAATGAGATCTCAAACACTTGGAGGCCCGAGAGCTAACACTTGCTTCTGCTTCGCATTTCGCTTCGTTTTCATTCGGTGTCTATTTACCAGTTAAATGTAATTTAACTCCTAGCTGCTGGATCGTAATTCAGTTAGAATAAGTCGCTAAATTTCCCCGTCGAGTTAGTTAATGGACAGAGTGATGAAAGATTTAATTGCACAATCGTGAATTGTGAATTCTGTTAAACTATCGGCAAACTGTTTGAAACTTATTCCTCTGCGTTTCTTCTCTCGGAAAGATTGAGCACTTTAAAGTCGCCCATTAAATTGTCGCAGGATTTTTGTTGTAGAAATTTGTTAGAGGAATATTGTTTTAAAATAGTGGACAATTCCTATTGAGATAGCTTATACGAATTTTGCATTGCTCGTCAAACTATGTGCAAAATTATCCAATAAATTTTCCAAAATGTAAATTTCTCTATTTTAAACTCCCCATTGTTCTTCGTTTGGAAGTATTTAGCATTTTGTAATCATTTTAGTTTACCACAGAATTTTTAGTACTCATAATATTGTTATTTAAAGTATTGGAACAGTTTGTTGGAAATAATTTAGGAAAATTGTAGTTCGATAATTAAATTCTGTACAAAATCTTTTATAAATTCTTCGAAATGTAGGGCTTTTCTGATGTTTAATTAATTTTGTTTTCCATTTAGAAGTGTGGTTTATTGTATAATCGTTTTAATGCAGCGTTGTTGATGCTTACGTTATTTTGAAACATACACCATTTATTAAAGTTATCGAGCAATTTGCTAAAGTTAAATTAAATTTATTTTGAAGTAATCCACGGAAATTATCTTTTCGAGTAGAATTTAACCCTCCACAATCCAAACTTTATTTACTGTAACGATAAAAGAAATTAAAATTGAGTTAAACTTTTCATTTCAATCTAAAAAAATAGGAATTAATAATTGCCATATGAATGTTTGACATCGATACAATGGTAAAGAAATAAAATGCTGTGGTACAGTGATATGCAAATAACATAGAATTCAATAACTTCAAATATATATGGGGACGTAACTCTTAAGTTGCATTGCGTTATACAGGGTTAACACAAGCACTTAGTAAATCATATGCAGATGGGGTTTATGTAAAATATATCATATTCTATTACACGGCCGTTAAACGAATAATTTAACTTGGACACAGAATTGTTCATGAACCATATAATTTTGGAGAAACAAATTCCTCGATAGCCTCTATAACATTTATATAGCTATTCGGTTTTCTCCGTGAAATTAGACGATTTAACTGAATTCTATAAGATGTAGTTATCAAAGAGAATATCGTGCAAGTTACTAGAGAAATGATAGCAGTGTCACGTACTTAAACTTAGAATTTGGGGGCGCAAACTTTACACCGGAATTCTCACTTCGTATGCAAAAGACGTAACCATGATATTTAAACCAACCGGAAGTTTATTTATGTAAGAGTTTTATTTTACGACTGAAAGTGTAGCGAGATTGCGGTTGAATTTTTTAACGAAATAACTTCAAACTTCCAAGGATCTCAAGCAAACGCGTAAACCAAGAACCAAGGACAGCGCACACCGAGATATCAAAATGAGAAGCATAAACTTTATCTAACGAGTAATCAAGACGCAAACATGAAAGATGAATCATTTATAGAAAATAATTCCAAATAAACTACAGTCGCTCGCAAAAGTCTACGTACACTTTCAAATTTCAAATATTTAAAAAATTACAAGAGTTTCCATTATTTGTCGATAATCACGTGTATTAAAATATACGAAACTAATTATTGTAACTATATTATTACAGATGAACCTTTCATAAAATGTCTTTTAAGAACCTTTACTGCTTGTAATTGTATATACATATTACAAAGTTTCACTCCATTTTTATTAATCTATAACGCTCCTTAAAATCTGTATATAGACTTACGTGAGTGACTGTATATCTACAGCAAAAATGACATTTCTGCCGATGATCATGCAGACGTTCTAAGTAAAATATCTAATAAAACTAAATGCATCACTTATTGCAATAACATGGGAAGTATTGTTTCTTTTCTCTTTTTACATAGGGCACTTTCGTAATTACCGGCACTTTCGTTGCACTATTTGCTTCTAAAGAAAATTGCTGATTTGCACGCAAAGGGAAACAAAGGAAGAATTTGAAACTGAATTTATTTGGATATTCTGATATTCTGCCAAATGCAGACTAACGATTGCAATTTGTGTAATGAAAACTTTTAAGCGGATGTTAATTCGGTCCAAGTTGCCGAATACGAACAGAGCCGATATCCACGAAGACGTAGAAAAGAAGCTAATACTACCAACCCCGTAATTTTTTCGCCTGGAATCTCTCCGTACCAGTTCTTTCTGGTGCCAAGAAATATACAAGAAAATGGCGTAAGTGCCAGCGACCTCGGTCGTGATGAAGCCACCCACGTACAGCAAAAATGAGAATCCGTACCTGTAGGTGAAGGGTGGTCCCTGAAATCGCAAGATTGCGATCAAGATATTCATTCACACAGCACACGATATAGATAAGAAGTAATCTAGGCTACCGAAAGTAATATGAAACCGAGAATTTCATCACTCTGTTGGTATTACACGCTTAAAATATAATTTAGGCAGAAATTTCTCTCTCAAAAAATTTTATCCGCCTTTCTGCATAGACTTTAACGAGGGGTTTAAATTTTTAACAAAAATTCGCGAAACACAGAATACGTTCATGGTAGAAAATGTTGCAGAAAGGTGAGAAAAAATAAGAAATATTAAGCGAGTGCAAATGTTACGTCGGTTTTGAATGGTTAACTTTCTTATAAATATAAATTGAAGTTTGCTAAAGGAGAATTATTTGGGCATTTATAAATATGTTGTTACTCGATTACAAATTATTGTGGACCAGTATTAATTCATACAAATGAAGTTGCACGTAACGCAGGAACTGATGGAATCTTTGCACACACCAAATATTAACGTTTCTTTTTTCTTTTTTTCGATTCAATAAAATGGGGAAATATCTGACTGACCTGAAAAGATGACCTTGGTCTAAGTTTACTACCAACTTCCGCTTTGAACACAGATATGTACATCACCATCCCTGCTAGCATTAACAAACCTGAAAGCGAAACCAATTTAATAACTTGAACCTTATCTACCTGCAGCAGTTCTCGCGACAATTTCACGGACAGTGAGCAGCTTACGTAACGCGATTATTTAAACTTTAATCCATCGTGCGTAGTCCACTTATGGGGCTCAAGATTACATAAAAAATTAACCTTCCGATTCTTACATAATTCCGTCTTAGAGAGTGAAGAGTAATTAAAAGTGGCAGCTTGGAATAATAATACTTTTATGTTTTGTATAAAGGGGCAGAACGAATCTTTTTTATTTCAAATTTAATCGCTAGGTAATAAATAGCGCACGAAAGAGAAAGAAGTTAGAAAGTTTATTCTTTTTAAAGGCAAAACGTCTATTATGTTTGTAATAATTGAAGAGAGATGTGAGATTTTCTATACTTATAATGGACAAATCAATTCCGCAATGCAAAATGAATTTTTCAACATACAAATGTAATTTAGAAATTCGTTATATAGTGAAAAAATTAGTAAGAAATTTGAGAAAGTAGTAGAAGTCGTAGCAGGGTAAAAAAGCTTATATTTATGCATTAATTGCGTCCTAGAATACAAAACCTACTTTCTTATTCAGAAACGGCAACGAAAACAAATTTCAGAGTGTCTAAAAACGAAGTGCAGTTTAATCGAAGCACAAAATTTCAATACTTAATCTTTGTTTCATATAATAGCAATATTTCGAAAGTACGAACATGTGAGTTATGCAATTTTATCTCAACTATAGAATGGCAAACGGTATTGTACGCTGTTCAAGCGAATTGCAAAATAATTTTCAAATCGGAAGGTAAATGGAATCTTAAATAAGGCAATAGCTCTAAAACGGTACCTATAACAATTTTCGTAGGATAGCCAGAGGAATAAAACAATGTTTCATGACGTCCTCTATCAAGGCACAATTTTCATTTTTAACGTCGCATAAAGGAACAAGTTGTAAGCTATAGGCTGCTATAGTTTTTCTGCGGCTTCCGTATTCATAACCCCTTTTTAGAAGGGGGCGATACGCGCAAAGTATCCGCGGTATAATATAAGCTGGGTGTACTTTATTACTCACCGGAAACTATGAAGACCACTCCGGCGACAAAGACGCAAAGTCTGTGTCTCGGGTGAGTAACGTGAGCAGTGAAGTAACAAACTTCGGCCACCACCAGCAGCGATGTTGCAGCGAAGAAGAACATTGCCGACTTGGTAACTGCATCTGCGTTAAAAAATATGAGCATGAAAGGCTCGACGAATGGGAAAACTTCCACCGTAGAAATTTTTCTTTCTTCTATATCCGCCAACTACCCTTCAGTCATTATGGGAAAATATGCGGATGCTGATGAAAGAAATTTCTGATAGGATTATTATGCTCCCTGTTGTTTAACAAGTAGGGTATTTTCGTAGGAAATTCAAACAACGGGCGATGATTGAAGAGCTCGGTGCAAAAAGAAGGCAGAAAATCGACTTTTCAAATCGATTGTTAAACTCGATGTATTTTAACCCATTTGCGTTATTAGCGTATACGCATATTCACCTTGCGAATGAATAATCATTTCAAATACTATCGCACTCTACGCAACGATTAACGTGGTTTGAAAATACATTGAAAAAATAATCTTCAGAAAAAGCCGCGTCTCACAGGTTACAGTCACGAATGTTTTTTCACGGTGGAAAGCGAATTCAATTTCTGTGATTACAATCTTCCGTAGTGACTAGAGAGAAGGAGAATTTTCTCGAATTTCGTACCGATTGGTTTATCCTTGTTCTCATTGCAATGAAAGCTGCAAAAGAGAGGAGAAAGATGTCGAAAAAGGGGGGGATGGAATCGGGATAGACAAATTGTCGGATCCAGTTTATCATGGATGGTACATTCTACCAAGTAAAAGCATTTTCCCGCCGAATATTTTACGGCCGCGTCACACTTCAGTTCAGTACCAGACAGAGGACACCTAATCAACCCCCTTCAAAGGCACACGTCCCCCATTCCATCTGTCTCATGGCGCGTTTCTCATGGTACTCACATGGTATTGCCATCGTTGAATCGCTTGGATCCGGGCTGTACTCCTCGTTTGGAAAATAGTCAATGCTCGAGCACTCGTATTCCATGCGGGAGCCTAGAAAACAAAAGAATGTGATTCGTACACTGCCATCGTTGCCGCTATATGCAATTCGAGTACAACGCTTCTGTAGCGTGTTGATCGCAAATTGTCCGACAGCAAAGTAAATTTTCCGCTTTTTTTCTTCCTTCTTTTTTTCCCTTTTTTTTTTAGTTACAGCTTTTGCGTATGAAGTGCACGAGTGTCTCTTCAGATCTCTGGCGTTTTATTGCACTTGCATTTTGCGTGCCATTGACGATTGTGTTTCATGTCGGGACATGTGTAGATGTTGCAGCGGAATTTTTCGCATGCGAATTAAATGTTCGAAAGATCTCGAAATATTTGTTGAACTGTGTATCTCGTGTGTTTTTATCAATATTTCGACTACATATTACTGCGTTGCAACGTTCGATTCTATGGAATGAAATCATTCACTTTTACTGCCATTTTTTGGAATTTTTCGTGCTAGTTACTCCAACCCAAATTGATCTGGATTGAATGAATGGCATCTGTGTTTTTGGTCGAATTGAAGTAGATTACCATCCATTCTGATCTCTGAATTGTTTGAAAAAGGCGAATTCCCAAAGTTGACAGTTTTCACTGATTCTGATCAAAACTACTTTTAGAAAAGAATTTTTATACACGAACTTCGTTGTTGAGTTTTTCCGAATTGCTCACTGCTGTTTTCGATTTTTAGAATACGTTTCGTAACATTTTTAACTTTTGTTTGGGGTTTTCACTTCTTTCTAGCGTGAAAGTTTTTTATATGGAGTCTTTCGTTACCTTTGTTTGGAGACTTTATTTTGAATTGATAGTAAAACACAGCAATAGAAAATAGTGCTTTTAAGCAGCGTTTCTCAGCTGATGATCTAATATTGGATCACGTTAAAGATTTAATGGACCGTGAAATAATAATTCCTTGGAGCAGCCACCATTTTAGTAAATTCTAATTATCTACTCTAATTCAATAAATACCTTAGCGAATTCTAATTATTTATCCCGGTTTACTAACTATTTTGGTAAATTCTGATCATTTGTTTTATTCAATAATTATTTTAATAAATATAGTATTCAAATATAACTTAAATTCTTTCAGTAACTTTAATAATTTTTAAACAACTTCTCTTATTTAAAATTGTTAGTCTTGCATTTTTCCATAGTTACATATAGAATTGGTGTACGTATTTGTTACAAATCGATGTGACACAAATAATAGAAACGTACTGAATGTCACTCTTCGTACATAGAAATTATAATACTATTAAATATATATAATTCTTTTCATTTACATAATATGATTCCAGTCAATCAGGTTTTCCAAATTTGTATATTATTAGTAATCCATTATTTTCAATTGGGTTGACGAATTTATCTTATCAAAAGATCGAGCTTTAAATTGTAATGCAAGTGGAAGCTAAGTAAAAAACGTTAAGCAATAACAGTGATTACATTTAAGGCAGAACAGGTATTTGATTTTGATGAAAATAAATTTCGAGTTTAACCAAAAAGGTGGATTATTTATTGATACACTTAATGTAGATATTTGGCATAAAGTTTGAGAAACGCTGCTTTAGAGTATAGAAAAACTGGGGTATAAGTTTATGTAGAAAACGTGATGCTTCTATATCGACGTTCATTAAAACTTTCACTAAATGAGGTGTTATTTCTGTCACGATTAAGACAGCTAAATCCAAAGCAGGAGATATCGTAATTCTCTCTGTATGAATAGCGGCATTCAATCACTCTTTCTGGTCCCGTATTGATCAAATATTATTATCTCATCGGAGGATTGAGTTTAAAGACGATAGCATGAAACATTCAATTTTGTCGTTCCTTTAAATAGCAAGTCGATTTAATTTATCAGCATCGAGATTATGCATTAAGAAAATGTTTGCAATTTCACACATTAAAGAGTATATTCCAGTACGAGGTAACGTGATTATTTACGAATCAAAGGAGTTAATGTCAAAGGGATTTACAAGGGAACGTAATTATCCCTCGCCATCATCTAACTATATGAAAACGGAAACATTCAAAGGGAAGTCGGTAGGGAAAAGTTGAAGGAATTCAAAGTCAAAAGAGGAAGCAGCGCATGAATGTAATTTGTATGCCTTGAACCAGTAAATCATACGATCTTCTCTTCTGTCGCCGAAGCATACTATCTATTTCGTTTCTCTCACAGCTTTGGATTTAATTGAAACGAAGGTGGCAAAGAAGCGTGACCCGTGACCTGTGAACTTCGAACACCCCCGATGCCGCGTTATTAGACTTCCGTTCGCCGCAACGATTCTATTTTATACGATTCGATTTAACGCGATCGATACTTCTTCTTTCTCTCCCCCCGAAGCAAATCTTATATTTCCTTGCAATGCGGGCCTTGTATTGCTGTGACACAAATAGAACGCCAGATACGATTCTGTATTTTAGTATCACATGTGCCGGTTGATTGAACACCGTGTGTGTGTGTGTGTAGGCGTATTCGTTTGAAAATGGGCGTCTGTGTGTGTGTGTGTGTGTGTCGTGGAATGAACGTCCTTTCAGAATCGGAATCGGCTTTTTTAAATATGCAACATTTCGGCAATACAAATGGAAATATAACAATACCGGTATTACGTTACATCGCTGTACGAAAATACGTGCACCAGATTTTCCCGCTTTTCCTGTTCCATTACAATTTTCAACGTATTTTCGATCATAGTTTTCAAAATGGAAAGCGATTTAGGAGAAACTGTAGCTAGATAAAAGTACAGATCAGTTCAATGGAAAATGTTTTTTAGTACTTTATTTCAACTTTGTGCAATTTATTTATCTATTTAATTCTCGGAAACAAATCTGTCATATTAGGGTACAGTCACGTCGTAAATAAATCATCGTATACCTAGTTAATTTATGAACATTATTATGCATTTTGTTTTCTCTTCTTTGTACATTTCTTTCTTTGTTTTTTGTTTTGTTTTATTTTCGGTGATTAGACAATAGTATTTGATGATAGTTGATGGTAGTCAATGGATGGATAACGACAGCAAACAAAAATTGAAGTTGTCAAAATAATACAGGTTTTAAATCTCTGACCAAAATATTAATTACACTTCGTTTAAAAACCTTTCTATAGCAAATTAATCCTTTGATGATGAGTGATTTTGAAAGATTGGCACATCGTGGAATTTGTTTTCGATGAACGTGCAAACTTTCATAATTCCAGTAAAACACTGGATAAAATAGAAGGATGCAGTAAGAAATAATTGTACAATGTATAAGTTTAATTTACAGTTCGTCACAATAATATTCGGTCACCTTAGTTACTCAGTAACTTAAATTTCAGTGACGAAAAGGATAACCAAACATTTATTTTCAAATGATTATGAAATATTATTTTTAAACAGGCACTATAAAGTAAAGAAGTAACAAATGGACGCTGATTTTTAAATATGTCCAGGTGAAAGAATTTAAAGAATGTTGATCTCCAGAATTAGTATGGAATATGTAATGTTTAATTGTGAATTTCTACGATTCGTGTACTTGCACGATCATGTTATTGGAGTTGGGGTTGGGTGGTGTTGATATGTTATTACGTTGATTCTAAAGTGTTTACTTTACATTTCGTACTATTTATTGTTTCGAAAGCCAATATTTACAAGCGTCGCATGAAAAAGTTAAATATTTCTAATAATTCCTGTAAATAAAAATACGGTATACCAAATTTTGTAACATTTCTGTATGAACGATCGAAGTAGAAATGTTAGCCGCAATCCGTTTTCCGCAAATGCAAATGACGATCGTGGCAAATTTTTCACAAATTCTTCGCTGCACGCTGAGTTGTTATTGCGCTTTTTATGGATTCGCTGTCGTAAAATCTGGGAATGAGTGCGGAATCGTGAACGCGCGATCTTCATAAAATGTCCAAAAATCTGTGCCATCGTCCATCTCACGAAATCGGAAGGTAAAACATGAAACTAATGGACTGATATGTAGTTTCCTCATCGAATATTTTAGTTACCAGTTGAAACATGGCATCAATAAAACAAAAATTTTGTATAGCTTGAAATAGAAACAAAAAAAGAAGAAAAAAAATAATGAAATAGAAACATTTTCAATCAAAAGTTTTTAGAACAGTTATTCTCATGGTTTCTAAAAATTCGTATATTGCATTCGTTGATCTCGAAAGTTTCATCATTGTTGGGAATACAATAATTTCTTTTGAATATAAATTTAAAGTATTTATGAAAATAACAAATCCATTTGTTATTTGTACTCTAAGAATTAACCCTTTCACAGTGTAATTAAATGACGAGTAATGATAAAAAGGCGACATAAAAAGTATTTCTTTCAGTCTATAAAAAATATTTTCTATATTTTAATTGTCAAATACGAAAAATACATACTCTCAACTTTATTTTAACCCTTGTATTACGTGTAATATTATTTAAAATATTAAATTTAATATTGCTAAACTGTGAAAGGGTTAAAATCATGTCTCTAATTCAAATTGATAAAGACACTTTACTTGCTTAGAACACCGTGAATGTTTGTTTAATAAATACTTCCTGCGAGCTTTGAACTCGTGAGTTACTCAATAAACAATCCAAACAACTTGCATACACATCATTTGAAAGAGTATGTTTGGGTTAGGTGATGTCGATCGAAATCGGAAATTTCAATCGATGAAATAAATCTAGCTTTTCCCAAATTTCAGCTTTTCCTGAACCAGAAACGTGTACGAAATTTTATTTTCATTATTTTATTATTTTCGCTTCGAAAACGCGTCGATTCGAATATTTGAAAAATTCTCTTCCAACGTTCAATCAAATGAAACGTGTTAATTTGACCTAATATAAATCGGCCGCTGATAAAAATTTTCTTTCGGATATTTCATTAAATGAATTGTGTGCTAACGTGAATTAATTTCAATCATGCGCCAATTAAATCTTTCTCGCATGTATTCGTTTAAATGAATCACGCGTTCATTTTCGTAAATAGCATTTTTCCCATTTGCAAACTAATCGATAAAGTATAACGCAATTTTCAATGATAAAACATTGGTGTAAAGAATTGAAGCCGTAAATTCCAAAACGGCACCAGCCAATATTTTCCCAACAGCGATGCTCTCTTTGTCTACGTTCTATAATCGTTAATTACTGTTTTCGATTCTTGTGAATATAATTAGAAATCTCTTTAGAGATTAAATTCTGCGTTGTCCCAAATGTCTACGTATTAATTCGAATGCGTTTGAAAAACTTATATCTGTAGCTCATATGATATGAAAAAAGTGAACTTATATTATTCTGCAATTCGTGTCTTCCATTTTTTACAACAGCAAAAAAAAAACCAATTTGCAATTCCATAAGGGAATGCTAAATGGTGAAACGCGTTAAGTATTCCGCAAACGGAATCGATCATTTCTTTGTAGCTTTACGACCGGATTAAAGAGAACAGCAAACTAAATAATTACGTTATGCAAATCGTCAAACATTGCCTGTTTCGCGGTAACGAAGCCACACAGAAACAGGCTGCAAAATTGCAGCGGCATTTCCACCAGCCTATTTACTTTCAGTAATCATAATTAAAGCAAAACTGTTGCGGGGTTCGGTGTAATAGTAAAAGGTAGTGATTGCAGGCATCCGCCAATTGTATGCGTACGGTCGGAATGTAAATTCGGTTTCCGGTTTAGAATTTCGAATAAATACGGAGGTAGTGCGTTCAACTATCAAAGCGTTTCTCAAAATCATCCGCAAGGGAACGTAAAGCGTTGGCTTTTATAGTTACGCGGTGGATTGCGAGGACTATGGGTCGGAAAAGAGGGAACGGGGAATTGGGTTGGCAGGCGTGGAACAGTCATTTCCGGTTCGTGCCGGAAGTCGGCCGTATTGCCTCCCTTCGACAGTTGAGAATCGATATTCCAGGTTCGTTGCCGGTGTGCAATACTGACAGAGGCATAACAGAAATAATAACTCGCCGCTGGTGTACACCGCGGTGCAACCATGCACTGCGATCACTGTTCAAGCGAAACCCGAGAACCGGAAATGCGCTACTTTTTTTTTACCAACTTCTTATTTCGCTAATTTCATCGAGCTTCTTCGAAGCGCGTGTTCTTTGAGAGATATTATATCAGGCGTACTAATAAGTAATCCACTGTTTTTAATTTGTTAACTATGGGTGACGAGTTTAGATTAGATTATCGCTGCATCTATACACTTGATTAGGGTTTTGGATACAGTGTACTATTCCTTAAATTGGGTATAGCTTCTTGTCGGTTAAACGAGTTGTTATCTTATACTTGTTAGAGTATTACCTTAACGTTTAAACATAACTTATGGTGTATAATAAACTCTCCTTGAAGAAAACTAATAATTTTTGAACTTTGGTTTAGATCACAGTTTAGAGTGACGAGTTAACTCGTCCTACGAATTATCAATACTTTAGACGCAATATTCTGTTTCCTTAGAAATTCTTCTCTTTCTAAGACAGTTTTATATCTGTATCAAAAACACCGTACTTTATGTTGGTATATGCAACAATTAAAATTCCCCTAATCAATTTATAGTTATTCATATTTATAGTCCTTTGTATGAAGGGGATTCTGACTAAGAAATTATACAGATCTATGAATTTGTTTTATAAAAAGGTGGCGTATTCATTCGATCAGAAATCTGTAATTGGTTTGAAAAGTTCTATAACGCGTTACAGAATAACAGCAATTATATTTAAGACAGGATAGGTGTTTGATTTTCTTTAGAGTAAAGATTGAATTTAATAAAATAGGTGGGTAACTCATTGGTACACCTAATGGTAGAGTAACGCAATTTTCTTTACCTTCTGCAACGAGAAATTAAAATTTTTAGTAGAAAGGAAAGGCGAATCTTTAATAGAAAATTGGAAGATTGCATAGCGTAAAAATTGTACGCGTTTGGTAAACGGTTTTGTTGTGAGGCAATAATGGAGCTTTTCTATTAACGATGCACTATTGCAATCCTTTTTCCATTTCAATATTGCTTCTAAATATTGGCTGAATATTAGTTCTATTCTATAGTGTTGTTTTTAATTGCCCGTTACTATTTCAGAAGTTTGGAAACATTGAAAAGTTAGAATTAGTGTACAAATGTATACGTAGGTTTTTTCTTATTTTAGTTACTTAAAATTATCTTTATTTAAAGAACGGATAAGTTAGTTATTCAATTAATTGTTACAGCAATCCAAAATAACGGAAATATTTGGAATATTAGAATTACATTTGATTTTTTCTAAATACGCATTCAATTTTCATACGGAAAAAATGTCGGGTTAATTGTATCGAATTTGTACACAAAATACATTCCAATATTAAAGGAGTATAGGATAAAAATTAAGTTAATATTTACTCTACTTCTTTCACAGCATTTTTAATCCTACAATTTTTTGATACATTTTTTAAGTATCTATAATCTTTTAATATCTTCGAATTATTGAAATAATAATACGCAATTAAAGGCGATAATATATTGTAATATCGTAGTTACGGGAAAAGTACCGTAATCATTTTTGCAAAAATATTTTTGTTGCTTCAGAAGTTCCGCTAATGAAGAATTAAAGTTGTTCAGGGAAGAATTCTATTTTTCCAACTCCTCAGAATTTCTCCCTTGAGCTTCGTATTTCCTAATTTCCCCTATTAGCTTAATGCGATTATTTATTCAAAGAGTTCTCCCCTTTGCAATCAAATCGTGGATGTTGTACAGGGTGTTCCGTAAAATATTTCGACAACGTGAACAACAGAGAGATAAAAATGGTAAATATATCGTCGAATTTAGCGTGGGGTAATGAAGATGTACTTTACTTCGATAGCAAATTGAGAATACATTGAAGTGAAAGAAAGTAAAGGTTCGCAATGCTTTCTGTGACCGTCTATATATAAATGCTACGAATCATTAATTAAAAACCTAATGGGACTTTCTTGAAAATTTAATTTTTCTTAAATTTAGGACGAACCTCTTATGCAGCATTTTATCTTGTTTACTGTATTCGAGTTGTAGATGTTCGTTTAGTTGTACTACGTGTAATACATGTTGGCTTTGTCTTTTGCAATTAAATTTACGCACACTACAATGATACAATTTTCTCGGTGTAAATTTTCCGTGTGCATTGTCATAATTGTTCCTCGTTACCGTATTACACCGTACATATCTGCGAGTGCAAAGTGAAAGCATAATTCATGCAAATATTTCATGCAGCTGCACATCTTTCCACTTTACCCTTTAAAAAAATGAGAGAAATTATTTTAGAATAAGGGGAAAAAGTGAAGAATACTGTATAACTTTTACCCGTTCTGAAAAGTGTATTAAAAAGCTTCCTTTCAATTAGTTCTTCGAAATTCGAAAGTTATCATTTATCTTAATAGTATTTTATCTATTTATAAATCATTTAGAATATCTCTCATTGAAAGTTACTCTTTCCTCGATATACGATAGAAATGGTCAAATCTAGTTTAACGAAGACCTACCCGAGACCAAACAGGACACAAGTTGCCGACGAAAACTTTTTCAATCTAAGAGTATAATTGAAAAGAACATCGTAAGCGTTTTAATTAAAAGAATTTCTCGAATCGGTTAAGTTTGCGACGGAATACAAAGAAGCTTCTTTTACATTCCACCTTCGACCAGAGAGAGCATTTCGGTTTTAAAGAAGGGCGGAGAATTCGTAGTGAGTCACATGAGACCTCAACTAGAGATGAGGTTTACAACGAAATAGGATCATCCAATTTACAACTGCGATGGGAACAGCCGGTACGTAGTATGGCCCGTTTCCCCGGCGTAACATTATTTAACATCAGTGCGGCTAATTGGTACAAACGGGTCAAGCTACCTGGCTGCGTTACGAAGACACTAGCCTGGCACGATTACTCTATTAAATGCCCGAAAGCATTTGTCACAGCGGCAGAGTTTTAATGCTCACGGTTCACATATGTCTGTGGTTCTTGCATTCAATACCAACGATATCTGATTTACCTTTTGGTGAACTTTCAGCAATCAAATTTATACTCTAGTATCACTTCAAACAACTGTGATATACATCGAGTTTCGTCCATTAGGTGTATGCACTTTGCAAAAGTTTTATTCAGTCTTCGTTTGACGATTTCATTGCTTTTAAGACAATTTCGATGTTTCGTGGTGGAATCGGAAATTTTGTAAAGTGACGGAAAGTGATACAAAACGAGGGATACTACTTCTAAGGTTAATCTGTGATACTTATATTACTTGTAAATAAAAGAAAGTTAAAATCGAAGACTAAAATTTTTCCATACTTGTTCGATATATTTTTTTAGTAGGGGGATAAAATATTAAAAAGGAAGGACGTTAGATTCAATTAGAATCAGTATACTAAATTTAACTTTTTCGCTATGACATTTTACGATTAAAACTAAAGTGCATAGATAAGGATAATATTTATTAATAAGTACACTATGGATCTTAAGGCAAATGCAACTTTTTATAAACAAAAATAAAGAAATGGAATTTAAGCATAGAATGGTTTCATTCCTTAAAGATTATACGATGTATTTTACTCCGGATATTTTGTATATTTTTGCACATTTAAATTTCCCATAAATCCATAAAGATCTATTAATAAGGTAACAATATACATAAGTGTAAATATTTAGATACCCTACTTGTATTAATTGTATCGCAATATTGCTGTGCAAACGATACCAAAAATTATACAGTCTCACAGAAATAATGTACGCATGCTTTTAATAAGCGTCTGTGAAACTTCTGAGGAAATACATGTACACACCCTTCGTAGCGAAAGGGTTAATAAAAGAAAATATAGAAGTCACGAAATTTAATATTCACGGTTTCTTAATATATGAAAACTGTGACAATCAAATGATGTATTACAAAAGCATAATCCAAAATCGACTAAATTTATACGTATCTATATTTCTTAAAAGACATTACAATTTTAATAGGAAAGCATTCAATTGATTGGCAAACATAACAGTTTGCAGATTAATAAATTATCGATGTGTCAATAAATTAATTTATCGTTTATCGTGAGACGCTTAATCAATAATAAAAGCGTAAAATAGTTTTAATATTAACTAAAAGCTAGGAAAGCTGATCGTTTTAGCAAGGTAGTAATGATAAACGCCTTGGCAACTCTGTTAAGTGGAGGGAAACAAAAAGGGTTGGCTGACTTTCGCAACAAGTTGCAAAATTGTGTACCCAAGTGTAACGAAGATTCTAAGATTAACAGGATTTACGAGGTAAAATGCATCATAAATCCTTCCTACAGGCTTGTCGAAGAAAAGCTCGGCTCCCCTGCAGTATTATGCACGTCACGAAAGCATCACAACCACGTTCATTCCACTATTTGCTGTAAAGTAATCACTGCAGTAATTCTTGTTTCTATTTGCTGTGATGTTTCATGGAAAAGTACAGAATGCAAGTAATATGCAAAACTGTACAAAATATCAAAAATAAAATACACATTGTTATTTGGATAATAAAACTGCTAATGCATCGTCAGTATTTCTTTCGTAGAATCATTTCTGATTACTAGGAAGAAATTTCTTAAATATTCAATGATGAGGGAGAACAAAATTGTTCATTTCATGCATTCGTATTCGTTCCATTTATTAGGTGTACCAATAAATAATCAACGGATTGATGAATTTATTTGATCAAATGATCAAGTTTTCTTTCGAAGACGAATTCGTAATTTTCCGAAAAAATGCAACAAAGTATTACAGGACAGTAATGATTGTATTTAAGGCAGAGTACATATTTAATTTTGTTCAAAATAAGTGTTGAATTGAACTAAAAGGTGGATTATTCATTAGCACACCTAATATATAAGCTAATTTCAATTGTTCCTATAAAAATATATATAGATATCAGCTGAATCAATGAATAATTCATTTCCTTGTTTAATTCAGCATTTCCTTTTAACAAAATTAAATACCTATCCTACTTACTCTACTCTTTCAAGCGATCTCTGAAGATACCTTTAGCTTTTAACAGAATAGATTCAAACATAGCAATTTACACCTAATATCTCCATAAACATTTGCAGTCAAGCTACCAAGGATAAAATGATGATCCTGTACAATTCAAAGTAATCACAGTGGAAGCGTTCTTAAATCAGTAGAGGTAATCGAAATAAAAACAAAGGAAAAAAATAGGCAAGCAGTCGTCATCTTCGCTGAATGGTCTACGTTCTATACACGCAATTTTCTTTCTCTTTCTCTTGGTCGCTGGCTGAACCCGCAAGATTCGAGTCTCTTCGACCGCGATAAGAAGTTATCCGGTAGTTGGATGAGGATGAACCTCCCCCATCGGTACTTCTATTTCTTTTCCTTTTTTTCTTTATCTGCTGGCATAGCCAGGGGGCATCGTTCCTGGTAGGCGTGGAACTACTTGGAGACCGAGTGATGGCGGCAGCAGAAGGAGAGCGGTTTCCGGTGCCCTCGGTAACGAGTCATTTCCGACCCACTGTACTCGTCTCCTTCAGACGGTCTCCCATCCCATACCGTCACTCCTATCGAGAGAGCCTAGACCGGAATCACAGAACGCTTCGCGAATATTACCGGTTAAATGCTTTCTGACCTCGCCTGCAAGGGAAAATCTGGTCCAAGGGGTGGGATCAGAAGGGCGTAAGAAACGTTTGCTACGGCAATCAACCACGATTAAGCTTCGCCTCGTGAGAAATATTGTTTTGTATCAATGAAGGTTATATTAATGTTTTGTGTTTGGTAGATCGTTGCCTTTTTATTGTAATGAAAAGTTGGAAAAGGGGTGTGAAATAAGAAGGAAATGAGACGGTTTGCTTTTGTTCTACAATGTTAGACTTGAAGAGGGAATTAAAATAATGTAAAATGCCTTTTTTTTTTGTTTTAAATAAATATAGTTTAAATTTAAAATATGCTACTCAGATTTGTTTATGGATGGAAAAGGGAGGCTTCAACTTTGACACTGTTTTCAAGCTTAAGCTGAAAAATTAAATGAAATGAGAAAAATTAAAAAGAAACTTAACCTGTTGATAAACTTTACTTATAATATATTTTTACCCTTTCGCTATCACGGATGTACATATATGTCTTCAAATAATGAATAATTATTTGTTAAAAGCATACGTATATTTCCTTTATAGTAAAATGTTATATCTGTTTTAATTCATGCTCCAATACTACATGTTAATTAATCGTACAAATTATTCGAACATTTCCATTTATTCTAATTTCATACCGGTAAAAGCTTTCAGTTTTGGTTTTAACCTACCGTAGCGAGAAGATTAATTATTAAGATAATACTTTAAAGTTGAAACAATGGGCGATAGAATAAATCGAAGAAAGGAAGGAGATAAAATAGATAAAACGGATAATGATACGAAAGTGTACAGCTACGAGGCAATAAAATTAAAATAAATTGCTCTTATCAAGTAACATAAGAAATAATGTTTCATTGTGGTGCGGCGCACGTAAAGTATATATCTAATTCTGCTTCATTCCATTGTGAGATAGCACAAAGTGGAATGGCAAAGGCAAAATGCTCCGCGAGTATTATGAGTTAAATGCCATTCCGTTGTCTTCCTCGCTGGAGGAAAAGCTCTTGCAGCGACGAACAGGAAGATCTTGAAAAGCTTGCAATCAGTTGTCAAAGATGTTTCTGAATAGTTCCGGCCAACAGCATTCTTCTGATATTCAACTATGCTCGACAGGATTATTAAGACATTATACGATAGAATATTTTCCCCTCCTCTTATCTCATTATAAAAGTGGAACGATAATAATTCAGATTTAATTTTGAGGTAGCTACGTGGTATAAAATAACGTAATTGCACGCGTGAGGTTCCTTTCTGAACGTTCGTATAATATTGCTGTTCTTTAATAAAATTTATGTCAAATATTTCAATTCGTTCGTTGTTATTAGGTTGTTCGGAAAATTCATGGTGACAATGGAGGAACATTTGAAGGCAACATACCTACAATGTTTGTTGTACGTACCCTTCTTTGGATTATCTATATTCTATAGATAATAATATATAAAATATATTATATATATTATTATTATATGTATTCTTCAATCGTTTGACTATTAACTTATTCTAGCATTATCTCTTCAATTTCTTAATACTTGAAAGCAATTACTTGGCACTTATTAACACGTCGATGAAAATAAAGAGGAACTCGAACTATATAGTTAAAATTGGAAATCCGAAGAAGCGTTAATAATTCTATGTCTACCAGGAGATATCATAATTCCCTTTTCCAAGAAATTCTTATAAGTAATTCTCTGAAGTTTCTAGGGTATTCCATTTCTAGCCGTTAATAAAATGTTATTACAGTAAATATTAATAAAATGTATTCCGTATACCATGTATACCACCAAATGTATACCACGTATCAAAGATAACGTAACGCAGTATATTTAAATGATGAATTTCTACGATGAAATTTGGTTCCTTTTGACCAGAAAACTGAAAAATAATTTGAGCGTTAAGGGGCTAAAGTATGATATGGTAACGTAATATACGTTTACGTACGTGTATTTACTTATCGGGGGATGGGGGGAGGGGGGGGGGCGAAAACACTCTGCTCGAAATTAACTCATCAAAATATAATCACGATGAGTGAAGTTACCGTTAAAATTGGGAGCAAGTTGTTGTTGATAATAAAATATTCAGTATGTCGGCAAAGGATTGCAAATTATGGTACAGGGATATCTAGCTGCTATCACGACTGCGTTTAGACATTAATATTCAAAGACCGAAGCACGTAGAACCTACGTGTCCAGCAATGTAGCTAAGGTCTGCATGTAGCCAACGTAGCCAACAGTGTCGCAAGTGTGCAACTTAACAGAGAATAAAAAGATTTATAATTTTCGTGTATAAAAAAATGAGGCCGTTGTACTAACCACGGAATTAAAAAGCCTAGAAAAATACGTAGAAATGCGGAAACGCTTTATCGTTGGAAAAATAAAAATTGTGTAATTATTCGGACATAGTTTGTCTTTTGAATATCATTAGTTTGTCTCTTCTCACGTTAACTTTGCAGACATCTTTTAAATCTTTCGCGTTGTAGCAAATGGGTGATTGATAGGTTGTAGATTCTTCTGCATATTCAAAGAAGTAGAATCTAAATAAATGATAGATTTACTTTAGATACTTTTTACATTTTTGCATTTTACGATATTACATTTTCGATACAGTTTTTTACGTAGAATCACGAGTTACGCGAAACCTTGCGTAAATTTTTCCATAACGATTTGTAGTCTAGTGATTAGAATTAAAATCTCCATGCATATACGGATCGTATGGCGAAGAAGGGACAGTAGAAACAAACGTTACAAGTCAGACGTAAAAGTAGCACGCACTGAACTCTGACTATAGCGGTACTCGGGGGATCTCGCAAGTCCTGCCGATTAAGTATTCAAGAAAAGTTCACAAACGGCTATGCAAAGTGGCTGAAACTGTGAAATGGAAGGTGATATCTCGAATCGTTGAAATGAAAAATCTACCTTTTAAGAGCCGTGAGTTGGAATTTATTCGTTGAACATCCGCACCTTAAGAATTAGGATAATTGTAATAAAAACATCTTGGAATCTATTTTAATCCCTTGACGTACAAATCCGTGTATGAGGGTCTCGTATCTTTTTGTACAATTATTATTAACACTAGGTTTATGGAACTCGTTCATTTGACGGATTTCAATTGTTCTGCTTAATGTTAGAGAAGTGATAAATATTATTTTTTAACAATTTATGTTGACGTTGACTGGTGCAATGTTATGAATACGCAACAAAATTTGTTTCGCCTCCTACTCTACTCCTATTCTACAATTTCGGGTATTTATATATAATGCATCTCATTTTGTCCGTAAATTTAGTGCTAATAAATCTATGTTTCTGTTTTATTTTGCCCCGACTACCTTCTACGTTGGTAAATGTGCTTTTTAGATGATTAAAAACGTAAGAGACGCAACGTAATATACTAAAATTATGAATTATTAGGTCAATAATATTAGGTCACTTTTGACCCATAAACAGTAGAATAATACTAGCGTTGAGGGATTAATCAAGAATGCTTTTTCGTTTATTTAATACAATTAGTAATCGATTGAATAGATTCCGAGTAAAAATTTAGTGTATTTATTTGTTTCTCGAATTTGTGTGTGTGGTAGAATAACTCCATTGAAAAGAAATATTCTGACAGGGACGTTTGTTTTCGTGGCATTTATTGCTGGAAATGGTGTCGATCGATCGTATCTTTGAAAGATTATTACAGGAAAATGAAAAATAAACTAATGGAACAGCCAACAAGTGGGAACTGGCATTCATTTGAATTAAATACCTGTCCCACTAAATGCCATTAAAAGTACATTTTTGTTTTATTATTTGCCCGTGCGCGTTCTATCGAGGCTATATTTTTAAATTGTTAATTCAGTCCACGGGACCGTGTAATCAAAAAGTTAAATGCTCGTTTAAATCGAGCGCGGAATTTTAATGTGTGATATAACTCAAAACTTTCATCCCAGATATTACCGATCCTATCCGTTATTTGGGAGATATAGGAAATTTTATTCTATTTTAGTAATGTATGCATAGTGAACAGTCCACGTAGAGTCACGAAGGGTCCACAGGACATTCGGAGTGTTTGTGGACAGGTAGAAAAGTTTAGAATACGTGGCACCCAAGAGAGCCAGAACCTAGAAGTTAGTTCTCACGTTCCGCAAGTGCAGACGTTTGAAGATTAAATACACATTCTGTTAATTGCTTCAACGTTTTATACATTACTCTACCTTGAAGCATTTCTTGAATCAATTGCGCGATTTCATTTTTCCTTTAAACGTGCGATGATTGAAGTGCAAAAAGAATCGTAACTTTAAGAATTACAAGAAGAGAAATCGCGTCGATTCTTGAGAATTGTGTCGCGTTAATATTGCGTGGAAATTCTCAGTAAATTTTTTCTAATTAAAACATGGATTCGTTAAATGGGATACTATTGTATCTTAACATTTCTGACGTATCGAGATCTTCCATTTTTCTGCAACGAGATTAACAAGGTTTGTGGGAATAGATGTTAGAGGAGTAAATGTTATTTCGTCTAAAAAGATAAATTAATTGTCGCGTCTTTAAAGAAGATTAGTTTTTCGTAGAAATTGAAGAACACTTGAATTATTTTCTAATTTTACTTGTTCAATGTTGAAACATTTCTCTTCGTCATAGAAATCATACTAATGTAAATAGTCTGATGTAATATGTAGATTTTAGAGGGATTAAAAGGGAAAAGCAAAGTAAAACGAAAACATTTGAATATTTGCGTGAATCACTCAACATGTAGCCGTACATTAGATCGTTCTGCCTTTTATTCTTTGACACAGTTCAAAGCTGTGCAAGGAGCTCGAAGGACGGCGAATTAGATTCTCTTAAACACGATTTTGTCCGTCAGAGTACTTCACTGTACCCTCAGAGAACGTCCCAAACAATTTTCCGGTTTCGCGGTGCCCCGTTTCATCCGGAGTTTTTCAATTTCCGTTATCGTTTCCCGTTGTCGTATCTATTTCTATATCACTTTTCGAACACGATGCGATGGGTATAAGCGGATCGGTTGTTACAGGATCGCGAATTCTGGGGAAGTGCTTGGTAATGCTTTTTTTGCGACATTGAGATTGACTTAAAAAGACTTTGAGAATAAAACGGCCGATCGGAAAGAGGAAGTGTACTTGTTATCTTATTACATGTCGGAAAATCGAGGATAAAAGCAAAGTCTGTACAATAATTTAGTTAATTTGACAGGATTTATTTTGTAGAAACCTTATAGGATAAACGTATTATTATACGTAATTTCTCGGATGAGATGAGTGGAAATTCAGTAATTTCAAATTATTTCATAAAAATATTAATATACAGTCAGTCACAGAAGTGTACATGATTATATTTTAGAACATATTTTAGAATAATCGAAATGGGGTGGAAATTCTTAAAATATAAAGTTACAAACGATTAAAATTTCTAGAAAATGATTCATAAAAGGAGCATCGTTGATCGTATAAATAAAATTGCTCCCAAAAGTGTTCAGAATGTAATTTTATTTGTGTTAGACAAATTATAGAATGACACAGATGTATGAGAACGTTTAATGAAGCGTAAATATAGTTATATCGATCGAAACAGAACCATCATCATTATCTGATAATGTGTATAATTCTAATTAATAACGATTGGGTTGTAACATATATTCGATTAGTTTCATTACTGTTTTTATTAAATTTAGCAGGGAGTATAATCAATTATGTATGCATTTGTCATTTTAATTAATTTTCATCTTCCATTCATCTGATAATCAAAGAGTTCCTCTTGCGTAGAATTTTTGGGACTTGAAAAATGTCCTGAAAAAGACAGCATGAATTTCTGTTACAACCTAATAAGTTAATGGTCTCAAAATGATCGAAACTCTTGTATCTTTTCTAAATATTTCAAATTCAAAGATGCATGTAGACTTCTGCGACAGGCTATACGAAATGATAGAGTAGAACAATTTATTTTTCAATTAAATTGGCGTTCGAAGTAACAACCAGACAATTGGACAAATTTTACAACGAATTGTAAAAATATTGTACATCAATCAATTTATTAAATCCTACAATTACAGTGTTGACACAAGGAAGTGAGATACTTCATTTAATTGAACAGAATTTATTTTGTCGAGGAACTTTTAGAAGTTATTTTTATAGACCGCACATTAATAATTTCCAACATTTTATGGTTCGTTTTTGAGGGGTTAGTTTGTTAAGCTTTCATTCACACGTCTCATTGACCTACACCAATGGTGGTGGACAGTGGCGAAATGCTGAATCAGCGTTTTCTTTGTAGCTACTATCACTACCATCCGAATCTATCTGAACGTCGACTGTCATTCATCACTTTTTTAAATATAGAATGTCATACTATGACATTTCTATTAGCAATGTACACTGGCTGCTAAAAGTTTCCGACAGTAATTCTATTTCAATTTAAATTGCACGCGAATCAAAGTTTAATAAATTAATATACGCACAATTGAACGAATCAACAGTTAGATTGCGAACTTTTAGGCAATTTTCTGCTTTTACAAGCATAATTAAAAGTAATGGTAATTTCCAAAAATTTTACCCCTCTTTTGGTATAATATATTATTAATGTTTACTATAAATTAATAAGTAGCACAGTTCTGTTTAGCTCCGTTTTTTAGCAGAAATATATTACACGATAATAAAGTAGTTTCGCTATTAAGTTAATCTTTATATAGCTTCCTTTACTGCGTTGTTTTTCTGAACTTTATAAGCTGATTACGATTTAAGCTGATTCCAGAAATTATAAGGAATGTTGTACTACCCGATTTGTGGACACAACGGCGAAAGATTAAGATGATATTAATCTCTTAAGTATTAAGGATTCTGTTAATACTGAAATACCTTTCCCAACTTGTATCAAAGTTCAGATTTACTTATCTGCCCTCGAATTCGTAAACAGATTCGCTGACTTTGCTTTTCACTAAATAAACTAGTTCAAATTGTAACCAATTGTAGGAGAAATCTCAAAGAATACACAGCTAATCTTAGTGGGATTTCTAGACACTATTATACCTTAATTTCTTCGCAAAAGTTTCTTGAATTATTCTGAGAGGAACAAAATTGAAGCTAGAAATTCCACATATAATTCTAATCCATTTATATTCGTCTTTAGATTAGAAGATGTTTACAAAACGAGAAACACGATTGAATTAAAAATGAAGAGTGGTAAAAGTAGTTATTTATAGTAATATAGGCACTCGAAAACTCGATGTTAATCTGACGAAGTTGAATCAATAGACCGATACTTCACTAATACTTCAAATGATTTGAATTGTACCACACTTAACTAACTAAATATGATTATGAATTAATTTCTTTGTCCCATCGCGTTGATTTTATTTAAAAAGATAAACTCCTCTATTTTTGACAAGCTTTTAAAATCATGTTTACACTATTGGATTACATAGAGGATGGAACAAACATAAATCTCCTTAACTCTAGATTTACGCACATTGATTATATAATTTGCAAAATAATATTTATGATCTGTATAACTTTAAACGTGAAACCAAATTGACGAGTTCCGTGAATCTAGTGTTAATATCGTGAATAAAAAATGTGAATTCGCATATGTATCAGGTTGAAAAGTACTCACTTATGGCAACACAGACTCGCCACAGACCACTGTAGGTAACTTTGCTGTCAGGTTCCACCGAAGCATTCGACGAAGTTTTCGGTAGTTTCTCTTCCGTCAGAAGCCACTCTCCTGTACTGATAGCGACAGTGACAACTATCAAGGACAGCATCGCAAAAAGACCGGAAGCAATACCGAGACCACCACCACCGGCGCTATTGCCGTTACTACCAACAACAACACTGCCACCAGATGCACCTGTTACAACACCCCCAGCACCAGCACTTGAAGAACCGGCACCGCCGAGGTTGTCGCAGCACCAACAACAACAAGACATCACCACGTGCCTCCCTTTTGTCATGGGGGCATCCCACCACAAATAAGAAAGGATATACTATTATCCAATATTTCTCTTCTCTATTTCGATCTTAAAGTTTCCCTTTCACTATGTTCCTCAGACAAGCAATCCTATCTATGCAGACTTATCGCATTGGGTATTGCCTTTTCTTATTTCGCTATTACAATTCTGCGATATTTCGGGTGGGTTTTATCAAATTTACAAGTTTTGCGCTTCACTCCTGTATTATTGTTTCTGTATAATTAAATATGGCAATTTTAAACGTCGAACATTTCGCTTTATTATTTTTTTAATTCAGCGATCGAGATGTATTTGTCCTTGTCAACTTTTTGCACTAGATTTCGTCCTTTCTCACTTCGTTATTACGATTTTATAATATTTCATCGGTGTCTCATTAGACTTGTAATTTTCATGGTTGAAAATGTGTCTTTTGAACAACTTCACTCCAGTCATACGTTATTCTTTTTTTATAACAATGAAATATATACAAAGGTTAGAATCACAGTATTGTGTTTAACAACTCAACAACTCGACGTGTGAAACACTCAGATTTACGAAATTTCTGTGACATATTCGGCGGCCAGTTGCATTCGAAAATCCTCCGCAAGTAAACGTTGAATCCTATGATTGATCGACGATCGTTGATTCGAAAGATTCACATGTAAAAACTGTTCATCCGAGTTGGACTGAAAGACTAACTGTGTTGTCCGCTTCTGTATTTCAAGATTCTTTACATTCTTATTTTCAAAGTTATGATTGAAAGTTTTGAAACGAAGCTATTGGAAATCGGTTGCTACTGGATTCTCCCGTTAACACCTTTCATCGATAATTCACTGGAAGTAACAACTTATTCTCAGCGAAGTCTCCTCGCAGGCACGTCGAAAGTTTCTATATTTTTTTCTTGTCTCTTTTTTTCTCTCTCTCCTTTATTCCCAAAGAGCCGTGCTTCACTATTGCAAGCGTAACTTCTGCGCAATAAAAGGTAGTCCTTTAGGCTTTGCAAAGTTAAACGATTTCTCTTCGATAAATTATCATCCTACGAAATCTTCACTTTTGATGAAACTTGGCCGCGTCGTATGCTTCTCGAAATATTTCAAAAAGATTCTCGAATAAACCACCCAACGATCATCGCGCCGCCCTTTTTTCATAGATCGTAGCTTCGCAGACGAATAATTTATCGTCACGCGTCGAAAAATGTTGGCAACGTTTTCATCTCGCTCTCCGAAGACTTCAGAATGAACACTTCAGCGTCGAAGCGAAGGCAATAAACGTTGGCTTGTAATTTTTCATTCAGAGCTGAGAGGCAGCCTTGACGTGATAGCCTCAGCGTTGAATACGTGTAGTGATGAATAGTTAGGCGTTGAATTTGAAGTATTGCATTACGCGCCCGGGGCAAAGAGTATTCTCCATTTATTACAAACACTTTGGTCGACGTATCCTTAGATAGGTTTAAGGAAGTCTTCGAGACTGTGTTCGGTGGAGGGTCACACGCCCTTCGGCTTCTCTCTGTCTCACTCTCTCTCTCTCTCTCTCTCTCTCTCTCTTTCTCTTTCTCTCTGTGCAAACTCGGAAGTTTGTAGTTTGCAGTTGGGAGTTCGTCAAGGTACCGCCATACGTCCTTTCTCAAACTCTCTGCAACAGAAAGCGTCAGTCCGGAGGTAAGATTTATGAGCTACGTGTGCTGAACTGTTGGACGAAACATTTCTCGAATTTAAGATGTATTACCGAAATTCATATATCTTCTCGCTTTAGCGACAACTAGTATGAACTACGCAATTTAAGTTTTCGGTACTTTGGTACGTACACGCGCTATTGATTATGGTAAACTTCTCACGAGTACATTCCCACATCCGTAATTTGATATCCGACGCATTTAATTGCAAGAATTTATGCAAAAGCTAAAGTAGGCAATGGAAGTAGGGTAGATGTCACAATTACTGTCAGTGTCCATATAATTGTCACTTGAATTCGTTTATTTAATAGAGAAACAATGTACGAAGAATCGAGATTAAACAAATTTCAATAGTAAATTTGCACTTCATTTTTCTGTAACAACACATGGACACTGCATATATGTTTATATTTAATATTTAAAAATAAATATTAAGAGGGGAATGTGTCGTTTGGACATAGAAACGCGATTAATGAACTATAAGTGGAAAGTATGAAAATTTTTATAATGCAGTAAACGCGATGATTTTACGATTCATCTTCTACTTGTCATACAAACTAAATTTATAATATATGTAAGGATCATTTCTACTTAAGTGACAAGTTTTCAAGTGACAGTAATAGAGACATCAGACTTTGTTATATATTTTCAATGAATTAGCAATTACTACATCACATTTAACGTACAAAAAATCATCATAAATAAAAGAGATGTTAACCAATGTTGTGTTTCAAACCAGAACAATTCGTATGTTAAATAACTTCTAGAATAGTTGAATGAAGTCGCGCGATAAGCTTAAATTGGCAGCAATTGGGACATCTACCCCAAACTTCATAAAGACGAAAAGTAGTCAGCTGTTTACTTGTACAAAATTCGCATACATAAATCATAAAACTTATGCAATAATCTGATAGGATCTGCGTTGAAGTATGTACAAAGTGGCGACGAGGACCACAAGATAGTCGAGTGTTAAAGCCTCTCGTTGGATTATCATGCTCTCTTGAGTTAGTCGACGTGGCAATGCTGAAGGATCCTCAACGAGGCATATTCTGGCTTTCAAGTAGGAGAAAAGTAAGACGAGGAAGGAGAAATAGGGGCACAAGGAAAGAGACCGGTATCCCTTACGCGTCTCGTTAATCCTTTAATCGTAATTGAATCGACGTTTCGGTCTTGCTGGGGCTACGAACAGAAATTGAACTTTTAAGCCGGCGCTGGTATAAATTCCATGGGGTTCCTATTAGCGTAATCCGTGAACTCGCCACGGTGAGCCTTACCGAAGGCCCTCCGGGTCGCGACTTTTCATCAGGCGTTACCCTCCCAACGCCTCCCACTTTTAACCCCGGACTCTTATCCCGCGAGGATTATCGAAGCCCGGACTAACATTGCCCGGATCTTTCGATCCCGCCGCAGTAAGAACCGATCGAAACAAAAGGAAAGAACGGAGAATCGTCGTATGTCAAAAATTTCAGAGAAATTTGCTGAAACCTTTGGAGACGTGAATATTAACCCTTTACACTCTAAACTTCCCGAGTAATACAGGGTGTCTCGTAATTGGTTACAGGTAGATTCTTGTAAAACATATTTGTTTTCAAGAGAATTGACTTGAAAACTCTACATAGCACTATACACTTGACCCTGAGTTACTAAACGTATTAAAAGTTACGTCTGTAAGTCCGCTAATAATTACTCATTCATCTATATCTTCCAGGTTCGATTTCAGTAATCGAACATTGTAATATAATTGAAAAGTACGCAGAGTGACAAGCTCGTAAATCATGCGGAAAATAAAATAGAGATGAATAAGTAATTATTAGTTGCGATCTCATAGACAGGCAATAGCAATTAAGGTTTAAATATAGCTCGACGTTCCAGCTTTGTTACAGAGTAACAACTCTATTTCTGTTTGCGTTCATAAACATTTCTTATCCTACCACTAAATTCTTCTCATTATAAACTTATTACTTCTCAAGCCTGACTTTCACTTTTAGACATATCTTTATTAAACAATTTTACTGCGTGTTACCTATAAATTTCCTGTTAGATTTTATAATTATGCAACAACAATTTGTATCAAAAAAAAAAAACCTTAGCGTATTTAGCTAATTTATATATATTATCGCGTTTGATCGAAAACATTTTGCCAGGCGTGGTACGGCAGAATCTATAATTCAACTTGTTTCTTGAACTCTTTAATTAAATCTTCTTACTGTTAGTGGCGTTATAGGTCCGAGATTGCGTAATACATCTGGCGATTTAATTGAAAATGATAGAAGCGCAGCTGCGTTGCCTGCCAGTGTTTCACCTACACAGCTATAATGCATAGACGACAAAATTCTGCCATTTGGAGGGAAACTGGCGCCCACCCTGTAATTTCGTTTTAGAATTATTTGGTCCCCGGGAAAACTTCCAAAGTAGTGTTCGCAGGTGTGACTCGAGGCGATGCGCAGTTACGTGGGTGTCTGCTCACGGGGTGCGAATGCACGTTGCGGTTTTATCGGAATATCGCGGCATGGGAGCGAGTAATAGAAGTTCTAGGCTGGTGTTGCACCGGTTCCGCGTCGCAACATGTGACTTCCAGTTTCTACTATTCGAGTGGATGCTTGATAGTCGAGTGACTCTTCCAACTTACAAGAGTTGTTGGTAAGACTCAGTTGCAAAACTTGATTGGAAAGTTCTCCGTAAGGAGATATCAAGAGGTTCGTTCTCGTCCCACTCTAGCCTTCTTTTCCGTCTCATGTTCTTCGCGCCGCGTGATTTGATTACTATTTAATCGTATGTAAATCACTGCGGTGCTGGCGAGCCTTGGAACATTATCAGTAGGAATAATGAGAAAAGTAAATGCGATTAGAAGTATTTTTAGTATTATGCAAATCTCGGCGGCTCGCGATCTTAAAAAGTTACGTTGAAACTCGCGATGCATTTGTGAGATACAAATATTCGAAATGAATGCTTGCGATGTGTAATATAAATCGATTCTCTGGTTAACCGGGAACAATGCGCAATTAGGATCTTAATGTATCATGTAATTTGTTAGAAATTTCAACGATACGTTTATTTAACCTTCATGCACTGTTCGAATAAATATTATGTTAAAAAATTATGATTAGTAAGAAAATTGTAAATATTTTTCGCCGTAACTAAATAATATTATGTGTATTTTTGTATGCGGTATGTATTCCTTAATATTCTTTTAAAGAACCATAAAGTTTGCAGTCATTGTATATTTTAACAAGAAATTGTGTAATACCCATTGTTCATTTCGGATTAAATTAACTTTGAACAGTGCACAAAGGTCGAAAATATTTATAAGAATATTTTGCATGTATCTCTCGCATACATACATGAATAAATAATAAAAGTATCCAAAAGACCGATATTACTACTTCTGGGACTTTTCAAGAAACTGAAAATCAAATTCGCTTAGGGTGGAATCTTTTAACTAAAATTGTACGAGCCTTCAAGGGTTAGTTATTCAAATTTGGAAGATGTGAAATATTTTTGCACTCCAATAGTTACTTAATTCGAATAAAATGTTGATGAATGATTGTATTCTTGTAATTTGTAAGGAGATTTGGGGAACGATTGTGGTTCTCTGTATTGGATTATAAAATGTTAGCTTTGAATAGGAATAACGCAGTGTTAGAGTAGCATAATGAAATATGCAGACCGTTAATAAAATCGAATGAAATAGCGAGGCTAGGTAATGGTGGCTCAACAGGTGATTAAAATATTAACGCTGAACTACCCCGGCAAAAAAATACTATCAGTTAATCACGAGTATGTGGAGTGAAATATTTAGAACGCTTCTCGTCAACGGGATTATAAAAAAACTTTAAATACGTGTTTGTGATAGGCGATAAATGTTACCTCTGCATAATGAATTAGAATAGAAATGATACACTGGGGAACTAATATTTTATTCTAATAGAAATCGAAATTCCTATATTCTCATATAGCTGGATGATTGCTCTACTATTTCTATTATCTTTGTATCTTATTATTAAATACTATTATTATTATTATGATTTGTAATAGGCATAGTAGGCTTTAATATAGACTTTGGACATAAACACTAAAACCTGAAATTGTTGATATTAATTACAACTCCTTTATCATTGTATTTTTAAACTGGAAAATTTTGTTGCAAAAATGGGAACATAGTTGGATCGAAAATGACTCAGGGAACGTAACAGAGTTAGGCACAAAAATATACTTGCTTAAATCCGGGCAAGTAGCAAGGAGAATGTAAACCAAGCCTAATATTTCACGTTTACATTATTGAAGGGTTTACGAAGATGGACGTGTTTCTCACATCACGTTGCCGTGTTTTATTTTCACTACGTGTTTCTGCGAAAAAGAGAAACGTGGCACTTTTCCTCGACAACACCATGCACGAGGCAAGAGAGTATTGTAGTATATAAAATACGCTTTTGTTTATACGTCACGAAGAGTGATATATTGAAAATACAGAAGAAATTCTGCCTGACTACCATAACAAAAAATTCTTCCAAAACCGTGATTACAAATTCCTTTATATTTGTTTCTAGAAATATAATGCAAAAAGCAATTACGTTAAGAATTCTTAATTTTCCTTTAGTATTCTTAAACGTTGTTAACGCTAGATTTTCGGAGCTAGATTTCAATTTGACGAGAGTAAAGTTGCAGGCCATTGAAGTTTGCAAATTTCAGCGCGTGTCACGAAAAGTATCTTCGTAAAAGTATTTTTATCTCCGAAACTATTAAAGATACGAACTTCATTTTTTGTTCGTTTTAATCGTAAAGGTACGTCCTATTCAGATAAATTTTTCCTAAGTTGAGGAAGTTTGCAGTTAATATTGAAAATTATAAACAAACACTTATGTCACGAATTGAGGTTCACGGTCACGTCGTGATCAGATCTTATCAATTTGAACAAGATCCCAGACATCGAGGGAAAAAAGTGATCGATTTGGCGTGGAATGACCCATTCTTAATCCTTAATTCTTTTTCTCTAAAACAGAAAGATTCTAAAAATCTGCCCCTCTTTTATTTGTATTCTTTTGTGATAAATTACGCGAGTTATTCAGTACGTAAATATCCTGGAAAAAAAGTTGTTAGAATTTGTCAGATCTTTCTGAAAAGTTCTTACCAACCTGAAGAGTATTCTGTGCGAGTTTCGTGCAACCTACTTTGCAAAGAACATTTGGCCACACTATAAGAAGCTCCTGTACTATATGCATCATGGGAATGATTCAACTTCTTAATCTCGGCCGTTTGAGATGCAAATGCACTTTCTTTGCTCTCGTCACGTAGTTTAAAGCGATATTTTTCGAGTTTTTTTTAGCGAGGATCGGAAATTGGCTAGATCCTCAAAAGAGAGATCAACTCTCTTTTAAGAGAGTAATCTTGTTTAACTCTTTCAGTCACACTGCCACAGAACGGGGCAAAGACGAAAAGAAATAGGAGAAAATTCAATACGTCAACTTTTCAAGATTAGAACATTAATCTTGTTCTGATAAATTCATTGATTAGGTATTCCTTTTTAACAGAACGTAGAAGTTCATTCAACAGGAAATCGTATAAATTATTAGAAATTTAGGTAGTCCAATTAAAGATAAATATTTTTTATCACTGTACCGATAATTTCTGTATATATTAGTAACTATAAATACTGATATAAAGATTTTTTATGCGTTTATAGGAAATTAAAATTTTTACACACGATATGCAAATATATGCAAAGCAGTAATAGTCAAGTTGCGACTACGAATAGATAAAGACACCAACAGTTTAAAGATAGATGCTCTGAATTAGTTTGTGCATGCGACATTCCTGTTTGTCATTATCTAATCCACTTTTAATTAGTTTTTGTATCACGAGTTTTAAAACATTCTGTGGCGACTCTCCTGCGCCTGCCACTAGAGGGACATACGAAATAGGACTTTCTCGAAAGCACTAGCTCCAACTACCTCGTCCATATACATATATACCGCCTTTAACCTTCATTCCAATATCCAAACGTCTTAAGTTCTAGGTTTTTTGCAAATTTTCATCCTAGATTAACTCCACTACCGCCAAGCGGTTCACACTTCACGCAGGTAATACCAACTCAAACCCATCACGTTCCTCCGGTAAGGTGGCAGCTACCAGGCACAGTACACCCCCCCCCCCCCTCAATAGTATCTCGACAAAATAAAAAAAAAACCTTCCAATATCCCAACGTCTAAGGCAGGTCCTGCTAGGTAGCCTTACTGATGAGTCCACTAGCAGGCCCAGAAACGAAACGCAACACCCTTCCTTTTTCCTATCCTATCCCCTCTCCCCAGCTCCACAATTCAATTGGCCTCTCTATTTAAAATAATTAAACATCAACGAACATGTGTTACTTTTCATTTAAAATGTATTGTGGCGACTCTCCTGCATCCACCACTAGAGGGACATACAAAATAGGACTTTCTCGAAAGCAATAGCTCCAACTACTCCCAATATCCCAACGTCTAATGCTGGGCCTGCTAGGTAGCCTTACTGATGAGTCCACTAGCAGGCCCAGGACGAAACGCAACGCCCTTCCTTTTTCCTATCTTATCCCCTCTCAACAGCTCCACAATTCAACTGGGCCTCCCTATTTAAAATAATTAAACATCAACAAACATGTGTTACTTTTCATTGAAAATTTATTGTGGCGACTCTCCTGCATCCACCACTAGAGGGACATACAAAATAGGACTTTCTCGAAAACAATAGCTCCAACTACCTCGTTCATATATATACCGCCTTTAACCATCCTCCCAATATCCCAACGTCTAAGGCAGGGCCTGCTAGGTAGCTTTATTGATGAGTCCACTAGCAGGCCCAAAACTGAAACGTAACACCCTTCCTTTTTCCTATCCTATCCCCTCTCCACAGCTCCACAGTATCATACTCTTTCCTCTTACTGCATTATAATCAGAAGAATTTTGGTTTACCGATTCTATGTAAAATTCATATTAGAAATAATACATAACTGCAATATAGATTGAGAGTAATGTAGATTTTCGTTTACTAATTCTATTTAAAATTCATGGTATAAACACTTAATCACGATAATTGTTTAGAGTCAATGTAGATAGGTATTATGAAATAATTTTATTTTGTGGATATATAACCGGGGAATGGGAACGGGAACGTTTCCTGTCGGCAAAGCTTGATGGTCTATTTTTCCACGGCGAAACTGGTTCGAATCGATCGTGGTGCTTTGCAGAAAAGCTTCGTTAAGTACGGATAATGAAGCAACGATGAGGCGGAACTGCGCCAAGTGCAAGCAGGGCTGCTCACTCGCGAAGCATGCGGCTAAAGAACAAGTAATCGCCCAGGCGGTATCATTGCAATCACGTCATTCGAGTCTAATTGCAATTGGTTTCCCCATTACTCATTACGGTTACTGAAACAAGGCCGTCGTCAACCGGGAAAACGTTTCAACGTCCGCTATTCCACTGCAAAACTTCCTTTTACCAGCAAGTTTCTGGTAATTTTCATCTATTCCAGGTTACGTAAAATATTTCCAAAAATTTCTGGTTATAAATGCACTTATCTTGAATTTTTACGCAAGACACAGTGAAGCTAAATTAACCATTTCGCTGTTAGTTAAAATAGCGGTGTGTTGCAACCGCAATGGTATAAAACTTACAATTGAAAAGAAGAATTTATAGAGTCTATGATTTATCGTTACTGGACTTTGGATGTTTATGTATAATGGATATGGAAAAAACGTATGACAATTGTGCACGGAAAATATGCTAATATGCAGGGGAAATGTACAACATTAACAATACATTATTCAGTTATGATTTCAAATTAATATTTTGACTGTTAGCATCAATTTCCTTTATTTTCATAGACTTTGAATTGAAGAATTTTCTGAGGTAACAAATTTCAAAATTCCTTTTTTTCTTGAATTCTTATGTTTCTCAAAATGTGTTACGGTCTCAAATTTTTGGTCGATAATGCATAGAGAAAAAAACTGTTTGGATCATTAAAAACGCACTTGCAGATTGTTTCTGCTCTCTTAATTTCCAATGAAAAAGAGCACAGAATTCACAAGTCCCTTTTATGTTATTTAAGTTAAGTATTATGATACTTGGCCATCATTTTAATAGACGCTGAAAGGGATAATCGTGCATTAAAGTGCTTTGAATTTCGTTCAACAATAATGTCGCGTGAAAAGTATTGAAAAAAAAAAAAAAATAGATGGAAAATTATTGTGGGGATAATTAAGATGGAATAAACGTTGAAGAGCATTGACGAATGAATGGTTGAAAAGAACTGCGAGTATATTAAGCTTCGTTAAGCAGAGATAATAAAATAGAAATGCAAGGACAGCAAAGTAGAAAACGTTCCACTGATTTTAAAAGCTGGTGAAAATGAATCGCTGAACAAAGAAAAATCACGATCTGGTGATTCACGAGTGGCGCATCATTGATCGTTCCTCTTGTTGACACACGATTTATTACGGCGAATCTCCGGTTAAAATATTTCTTCCAATTTACCGTGCAAGACTTTTCTTAAAACTTGAAGCCTTCGTCAAATAATACACCCATTAGCTCATGAATAAGAATGAAAGGTAAAAGTTTCGATGGCAAGGGGACGAATAGGAAAGATAATCAAAGCGAAAATGTAGATAAGAAGAATCGAAGATAAACTCAAACGAATGTTCTTTCATCAAAGCGCGACACAGTTGGACTTTAACATTCAAATTAAATTTCTTTGAGCCAAGAAGGGAGAGCCGAGGGAATCGCATTCCGTAAATTTCACGTGGAAAGATAGTCGTGTGCACGGCTGTGCTTGGATTAAGTAACGCATGAATGAAACTAAGAGAACGAAATAATTTAGACGGAGCTGAAATGAATCTTGCCCTTGGTGGCAGAATATTTCAAGAAACGTAATCCACCTTCGTTAACGAAAATTCTAATTTTAAGCAAGATTTCCGGGAAATACATCTGGCAAGTAAAATATTAAATTTTACAAATTATGGAACGAAATATATTACGTATGCACATTCATATTTTTGTTAACAAAATTAAAGGGGTGAAACTGGAATGGAGGATTATGTCACCACGTAATATTCCAATTTTTTACCGTATTTTAAATATTTTCTACAGTTTTGTATGCGCACGGTATTCAAATTAATTCTGTGCCTCTTTTCGATGCACAAATATAAAATATCAAACAAAATTGCAGGTACTGTTAAAAGCGTTATTTCATGTAGCTTATTCTCATTTGTGAGGCAAGCGTTACAATTCCTCTTTGAAACAAGATGGCGGCTTTGAGGCCATAGAGTTAGCTGGTACAATGTATGCATTGAATTAATTTATATACCTAATAAATTCGACAAGGGTTTTTCAGGAACTTTTTATTAGCTTGATGCATATAAAATTACCGTTTCGATTAAGGAAATTTTTTACATTTAACTAGTTTATTTATTTATTGCATTTGCATCATAAACAAAGAATATTTTTCATTTTAAGTGATTGGCAATTTTTTATTCATTCAACTAACATTGCAACATTGTAATAAACTTCGTCCTCTTTTTATTATATTTTACTATTAGATACAGTGAAGTGTAAAAGTATTAGGCCACGTCTTCTATTTGTAATATATTTTAAACATGAAGTTACTCAAGAAATTATAGTTTATTCGAATAAGAATGATTGATATTAAGTTAATTTATAGGAACAACAACTTTTCGAAAAGCATACAACGATCTGATTTGAATTAATATATAAAAATTATAGACTTTATTTCTTCATCTTCTTTTACTTACTTTATAAATTAATCCTGGAAGCATATTCCCTCATTGTGTACGACTTTTTATCACTTTTTATTTTTCTGTCAGGTTCCAGATTACGTCGCGAAAGAATGAAATTAGTTCGAAGGTAATGAAGTTGTTAAGCCACGACTAAAACTTTTGCATACTCTTAATATATTTGCCCTAGATTATAAAGCTTATCATAACCGCATAATCATAATCTGATTTTTAATATAAATTTTCAACACGGACAAATGGTGAAATGCACTTTGCAGTAAATCTATTTTGTTAATAAAATTTTGGGAACAAATTTAAAACCTAAATTTGCAACATCGCGACACGAAGAAACAAAATTTGGGGACTCGTAAATTTCTTATCGAATAACGTTTGCACTCTAGTGTTAAATATACTATTTTTCCTGAAGAGTATTTGATAATTCTATGTACCAAATTAATGTACTATAAATAAACTGTATATATTTATGCATTTATGAAGAATTTCAATGCGTAAACAAATACAGAATGCACCTAACATGCAAAAACATACAAAATATCTAAAGCGAAACGTACGTAACGAAACCGGGGGGGATGAAACGTATCCCTGTTTTAATTCTAATTTTTTAGATACCTACATTCATGGAAGTTTGAATTTTTATTAACATCCGTAGTCTAATTGTAAGCACCTATAAAACCCACGATCTATTCCTCGATATCGCCACAAGAGTATCGATTTCGCGTGAAATATGCAACCATTTAAACCTCCCTTACCAGGAGCACGCAATTAAAACGCAATTTCCTCTACTATACTTTAAAACTTTACACGGGTGCGAAAAAGTTCTAACGGTGGATGGATTTTATATCCATTAAAAACGCCCCTTGCCCTCGAGCCTGGCGAGAGTCATTTGCCCTTTTTTTTTTATTTTTTTTTATTTCGTAATACGCCGTATGATATTTCGTATTTTAGGTTTCAGAACCCGCGCGTCCTATCCTTTTCGAGTAGCTTTTAATTAATCGGATTATAAGTAGCGTCAGCGAAATTGATTTTTGCTAAAGGAAGCTGAAAGCACCCATCCTTTCCAACCCGTGGGGCCATTCACTGCCTCCTCTTGCCACTCTTCTGTGGACTGTCACAAAGACTAAAAGCGGTTCACACTGATCTTTTCATCCCAACCCTTTTTCTTTACTTTTTTAAATATCGCTGATATTACTGATAAATTATTCCACTGGAATAAACAATAATTAAGTAGGCGATAAATGTACGTAATCGATTAAAATTTATAACAACCAGTTTGCGGATTTTCATGCAAACCCGTATATTTATTAACGGCACTAGAGAAGTGCAATCTAATTACGAGATCGTATTACTCTTGAAAATTCGTATGGTATAAAGTGGTCTTGAGCTCCATTAAAAGTATTTTTTCTAAAGGAAAGCCGAATTAAAATTTATACTGGAATAATATGCAATTACTTAGTTTTTTATATATATTATTAATACAAATGGAGCATCATTAAATACGTAATATTTAAATTATATGGTATAATATAATAATATTCAGAATACTATTTTTCAATACTGTATTTTAGGAGAAAGAAAATTATTCGCAAGTGCAAGACTTGATTTTTGGGAACTATATTAGAATTATTTAAATGGTATTGAATTTTTTGGAATCGTGCAGTTTATGTTAAATCGTAAACAATAGTAAAAATTGAATTTAGCACAAATTTGATATACAGATTAACCCTTTAACAAACCTTTTTCTTTTACTTTGCAAAATTGTACACTCTAATTATTAATAATTTCCATTTCTGTCTCCTTTTAATAATGACGCATCATTAATATGAAAGAAAACGTGATGTTGTTAATTTATACCATAAAATTAGTGTTATTAAAGGGTTAAGTACCTTTTGTTCGTCGAATGCAGAAATTTTAATTATTCCGAGTAACGAGAGGTGAGCGTAATGATCAACCGCTGTATTTTTTCTTAATCATTTAACTGACAATGCTTCGTTTTCACGCCATTTTACTTCTACTCAGTCGAGTGCTTCGCGTTTTACTTTTCCTTCCGCCTTCTTGTTCCTTTTAATGAAAAATATCGGAAGTACGGCACGATGCCAGACTTTTACTTCGCGGTCGATCGTTCCGTGCAGCTGAGCTACTACGTGCTCTCAAATATTTTGAAGATGCTTTCCAATATCGTCGGATGAATATATCAGTACTATGATTTTGTGATCAAAGAAACTGTGCTGGGACTAACAAAATTTGCAAATTCTTACATGACCCTCTATATTCAAAAATTCGGACAACAAGATTCTTTCTTGTTGCGAAAAAAAAGCAAAATTTGATTAGTAGAAGTTTTTCGATTCTAAAACTATAAAAATACAGTATTCTCAATTAATGTAAAGTATCCTTGGAATCGATCAACTTTTACTGTAAAGTCAAAAAGGGAATTCATGTATTAATACTTTATAATTTTCTTCCGTTTCAAGGCTACGTTAACCATAAGATTTTTCCTCCCAGAAAACAGATTGAAATATTCACTTTTAGATCCTATTCACGATTTTAAAATTGTTCGCTGATTTACCATGTCGCATTGAAATTCAAACGCACACGGTAAAAAATCGATGAGACTTTATAGCCAACCTAATATTTTCCCTTTAAAGACTAAAAATAGTGTTTCAAACTACGAACACGGTCTGCAATAAAGATACCAACTGGCCTGATCAATAATTTAATGCGGAGGAGAAACAAAATTAGGTGATCGATATTTTACAGTTTCAAATTCGGAAGCCAGAGTTACTTGTATTTGTTACGGATTAAAAGATCAGCAGCTCGATACTTCGCAATCGTTCATTTCTATGGTTCCATATTTTCGGGAGGCCTTTGTAGTCGAGTGATATTTTTAGACGTTGAAAGATTCTGTAGGCGACCCGACAGGCGTTGAGGTCAAACCCCGAGGGTTGGCGTCCCCACCATTTATAATCATGTGTGTCCCCACATAGGACATTTCTGCGAGAGGGTAAAGGTCGAAAATTTATCGAGTCTCTGTAAAACAACCAAACGGCCAGTGCAAACTTCCTTTCGTCAAAACTTATTTAAAAGACAGTCCACCACATTCCTGGACAACGTTGTTTCTAGCATCGCGTAGGATAAATGTGGGTATTATTGTGATTTTTCAACGAAGGCGAACTTGGACAACGAAAATAAGACCTTTACGCGAGTAAATTGACAACTTGTACTATATCATTATTTAACCCATTCCAACGTGGATAAATGTTACAAATTAAGTTACTTAGTCGAGATATAAGCTATTACTGTGCTCGACTCGAGTATCTCATTGCTTTGTCGTTTAGTGGTATCAATTAATTACGAAATACAGTAAATTGAAGTAAACAATTTTGAACATTGAAAGAAATATTTTATCACATTCGCGTGAAACGGAAAACACATTAGTCTGCTTAAAGAAAATCAACCGGTGTTTAGAACTACCATTATTGATATTTTATTGTAACTAACGTTTCTAATAACTTTCGAATAACAAATTTCGATAAACGAATGGAAAATCAGGTTAGTGTTATTTGTCTCTTATTAACTATCAATAACAAATATTTAAAAATTCCTCTGATTTACTTTTATGCAGATATACATCGTAAAATTGTATACCACATTGCTAGTTGACGTGTCGATACTTTTCTTTCCATCAGAGAGAGAGAGTCTACTACTGTGCAACAGAGTTTACTACAAGGGTAGATATATTATTATAAGTTTCACCCTTCTCTTTTTATTTTTAGAATATCAAGTCATTAGCTGCACAAATTACCATCCGAGTGTCGTTTATAAATATAACAACATCCCTTATGAAAGTTTGCAACAAAATAAAAAAAAGAAAGAAAAATGCCAGACATAATTTATTTAAACGCCTATTCCCCGGAACAAGCTTTATTATTCGCGGAAAAATTTTCTGGAATCGCTATTTCACTGTCGTAAGTGCGACAGTTTTGTCGCAAGACGCGTAGGGAAGGGTGAGATAAATAGCACGGCTCGCACACAGAAATGCAATCATCCGTCTTACTATTTTTATCCCCGGTAACTTCGTTTTTGTTACTGTATAAGCAATGCAGCGGCAACCGGATAAAACCATAGACGAGAAGTTGAAAACACACCTTTTTCCAACAACAACAAACCGGGAATCAAAATCTAAAATAAATTTGTCATAGCCGGCACGTGTAATTTGTCACGAAACTGTGGCAATGAAAAAAGTTCGTGTCGTTCCCCTGTTCCGTGTACCTTTTTCTGTAAAGAAAAATTTCGAATTTGAAACAACCACGAATCCCTCCTCCACCCCCCCCCCTCTCCCATTGTTCTTGGAATTAAAGTTGATGGATTCTTCCTAGTAACGTTGGGGAAAGGTGGTAAAATTGCGAGGTAGAAAGGTGAGGTATACATGGTACAATTATCCGGACATTCTCTCGCAGTTTATCGCGGCCGTTCCTTAAAGTAGTTTCTGCTCGATGGTTTTCACACTTAAATATAGTTGACAAGAATCCGCTACACGACGATGTATTACGAAAGCTCCCTGGAGTCCAATACATTTTTACCTCACGTAATTGTGTACTTCCTCTCGTATGAAAAATCTCAGGTGTAAGAATAATTTCGACGCAAATTGCTTTTCTCCTTGCAAACAATGCTTTTTGTTTGATGAAAAACACGGTTTACGCGCGCACGATGGTCGCATGAAACACAGCGGAGCAGTCCTTTTTTTTGCACTGCGCCGTTTAATTCTGAATTTAACCCTTTCATTACTATTTGCGCTGAAGAAATTCGTAGCACGTTATCGGTGACGTCTGCGGATTAATTTTGATAATTATTGGATGGACTGAAAAAGTTCTGTCGTGTATTAAATTAATTTCGTTAGACAATGTATTACCAAGCTTTTTCAATAATCTTTTATCATATTGGACAGTTTCATTATTTTATTCTTGAAGAATTTTCATTTTTCTCAGCGAAAAATTCGTCTAAGTAAATTCCATAAGCTTTTAAATTTTCCCATTTTCTTCTAATTAAAAGATTTGATTAAGGTCCTAAAAAAATAAAAATCTGTTAGCATTAACATATTGTAGGTATCATTTGTACGGTTATACTTTGGTTTGTACTGCATTTTTATGGTTACAGTAATACTAGAATATATTGTGCTGTAAATCGCATCTTATTTCCTTCCGCTTCAAGGCTATGTTAAACATGACAAATACAATCAATCTTTACAAGTTTTTCCTTCGAATGATACTTCGAAATCTCTATTTTCCAAAGTTGACGAATTTATTTGTGTTTGCGAACTTGCTGGCATATTAACTTACGTATGTGCTAATGCCACGTTCCAAAAAAATGGCAAGTCTTTTTGTCCAACCTAATAGAAACACTATAGGCGTGTTGAAACACTCGAAAATTGTTTATTATCCGAAGAATAGAATATGTATGAATTTAACGCAATGCAATTCAGTATTTCGACGACTTCTACATATTTCTTGATTAAGTAGTAGAAGTTATCAATAAAGATTTATAGGGGTATCAAATACTACAAGGGTATAAAGTTATAATATTATATTATAGATCGTAGGATAAGATATTGTCGTAATATGTAAAATTTAATAGTTAGTTAAATAAGAGAGTAGAAAGTAAAAATGTATGGGTAAATGTATAGGCAAGAATTATAGTGAATAATATTGTTCCTTGATTAAAATCCGCCGTAGCGAAAGGGTTAACAAGATTGATGGTTCACTGTCGCGATGCAGAGACCAAAATTATGTCTGAAAATTCCAGATGTCCATTGCAGTATATTTAAAAAGAAAAAAAAAAAAATAAAAGCAGAGCTTCTGAGTTGGTACTAGGAGAGTTTGTACTCTTCGATGTAGCGTTCGGCAAAGGTCGTCTGCATTCAAGTAGCTCGTTTGGTCGTCGAAAGGTTCTCCAGTTCGAGGCTGGTTCCTAAGGGCCAACATTCTCAGCACTGATAATCATGCTCCTGCACGTACGGAGTTCTACGCGAAAGTAAAGAAACGAAAAACTTTCTCAATGGACCGGTTCGAAGGACTTTTGCCAAACAATGTAGCGGCAACTGCATGTTCCGCGGAAGTTAACGAGCCCAATCCCATCGGAAGAAACATTGCCGGCTTTTTTTAGTTAATACTTTATTCCGAAACATATGTAAATATCTACAATAGGTATTAAAATATTATATTTATCAATATTACAGATCCTGCCGTGTCGTTTTCGTATTGCGAGTTCGTAAAATTAAAAGATACCTATTAGTTATTATTAGACCTGACAATAAATAATCAGATAATAAAGCAAACGATTCGTGCAGAACAATGTGAATTAGGATTTCAATTGCGAGAACTGAATTGTGATTACTAGACTGCGAATTTTCAAGCATTTATGGGAAAATTAAATAAGTAAAAAAGTATAGAATATACGGGGTGTATATAAATATATACGAAATGGGTAAATTAGGGAAGACATTTTAATATTTAGAAGATAAAGCTATCCTCTCTTTAGTTTCTATCTTTGTTTATAAAGAAATAAATTTGCATAAAAATCCACACTCGAGTGATCACATTGCATCGCTATACTAATGACAATTAATTAGTATTTAATCTCTATAGAATTAACCCTTGAGGGACGGCGCGGTTTTCCGTTCTTCTTGGGCAAATAGAAAAGATTTTCGTATTTCAACAAATTGACCCCAATATACTACTACCTTAGTCCACTATTTATAAAATACGGAGATTAACTATGCGTCCCGTGATCACCAATAAATAGTTCCCTCTACTTTAACTAAATATTATTAGTTTCACACTAATCGTAAAAAGAAACTAGAGTCCGTACATCGTACGGAAGGGTTAAAAAACGAAACGAAAATTAATGGATATTAAAAGGTTTATTTCACAAGCGACGAAAGTTATTAGAAGACGCGGCTAACAGTTGAGACAAACTTTCGTTGAAAGAGTTACGTAAAAGAATTGCAAGGAATCGCGAGGTTTTCTTAAGAAGATTCTTAAAGAGGCCCACAAATCACGAAATGATCGTTAAGAATAATCGCGTGTGTAGTCTTTTTCGCGGCGGGAAGGCAGGTCGCGGCAGTGTTTCATTGGCAAGACGAAGAAACAGCGAAGAGTCGTGGTTCTGTTCATGGGTCATGAATTGTAAAGCGTCGCTGTTTATATTCAGACATTCGAGCCGGCGTGGCCGCGGCGCGCGGCGCGGCGCGGCGCTTCGTGCCAGCTTCCGGAAAGCGATATAAAGAGGAAAGCGAAGCGACGACGTTAAAAAGGATCACCGAGCCCTGCTCAAGAGGGATCTGGCATTTTAATAAATTGAAATTCAACTGCGAAACGAAGGCGGAAAGATCGGCGAAAGGGCGAACCGAGGATGAAGGAGGGTATGGGTTCGCGGGGAAATTTCTGAATATATAGATTAAAATACCTTCATTCTGCTCGATTTGCTTAGAGGCGAAAGAAAGGTTCGCACGTCGAGAAAGTTTGTGATTCTAGATTCCAATCCTCCCGTTTCGAACTTACTACGAAACTGCTTTTATTCTTCGACCGTTCTACAAAAGCAGTTGGCCAAGAATGGAGATCTGTAAATTAAAAACTGTGCGTTTGCTGTACGTATAGGTATTCGTTACGGAGAACCTCGATGAGAATAAAGGCATTTGCGTAATGGTAAGCGAATTGTGAATCGCACAAGGATCGGCACTTTATAGCGAAAAGCAAAGAATCGAATTAAAAAAATAATTATAGGTTTATCTATAGTTTTTGTAGAAAACAATAGGGTGGATAGTTTAATTGAAAACTTTGTGGCAATGGAAGCGCGAAAAGTATAAATTTGATAACTTACAATTGTTGATCGAATTATTACGAACACTTCAACATTGTCGCTTACTAAATTCGAAGAAAAATGGAAATGAAAAGAACACTTAAAATGAAATCTCTTTTACTACAAAAATTATTGCAATGTTTTTGATATAATATATAATAAAAATTCGGTAGCAAAATTAGGGGATTTTTTGCAGAAAAATTGTCAGCCTTTGAATAATAATACTCGTTCCTAAACAAACATTAACATACTAAATTCACTCATGCACACACGATATTTCCTCACAAAGTTGCAACAGCTGAAAGATCAGCAATTTCTCGACAAAAATTTATCGATCCTTCAATTTTGTTATTGAGTATACTTTTAAAGATTTGAAACAACTTATAGAAGTTATAAAATCCTTGTTATACATTATTATTAAAATCATCAGATTGCTTTTTCTAATAAACGCGAGTTTCGTCTTAAGTGTAGTTATTCAAACTTCAAAGAACTGATCAATTTCAAAATGATCATAATAATTTGATCACCCACTGTATATTTTTCTTATAATTGTATTTCAATTTTACCATAACACTGTAACATTACTGTATATTTATCGTAATCACCATAAAATGTTTATTTTCACTTAACGACTGTCATTACTTCTTATGGGGAGTGGGATTATTTAAAGTTTGCACAAGGGCGATTTATATTCACGCGGCGGCCCTGCGTAGAATGCTTTCAATCCTTGATTCAGGAATGTTTTAATCAACAAAGTGCAACAGCTTCATGAATCTAAATTGACGCAGAAAGAACATTTCTTCTTGCGAAGCAATATTAAAAATTGGTTTCTTTCTCGCTTAATACATAAGTAAAGAGTTAAAGGTTGAAATTTACGTGATGTTACTGTTCGCTCGTCGGACTATTTTGCACAACAATACAGATTATTACCCGTAGAGCGATGCTATTCTATAGGATATTTTGCACGTCCAATCGCATTCTAGTTGCATTATCTCATGCCGCCTCGTTAAACGCGGTATTGTTTCACTTTGCTTCTACTAAACACATTGAGAAATTTAATATGTAACCGGGTAGGCAACCATTATTTTTGACCGGTAGAGCGTTTTATGGACACCCTATCATTTTAAACACTGCGGCACTCTTGTCAACGTTCTAATAACATTAACGACCGATATTTATTATTGCTCCTCCAATTTCTACAGCTTGTGGCGGCTCTCCTGCACCCACCACTAGAGGGACATACGAAATAGGCTTTCTCGAAAGTACTCGCTCCAACTACCTCGTCCATATATATACCGCCTTTAACTTTCCTTCCAATATCCCAACGTCTAAGGCAGGGCCTGCTAGGTAGCCTTACTGATGAGTCTACTAGCAGTCCCAGGACGAAACGCAACACACCCTTCCTTTTTCCTATTCTATCTCCTCTCCACAGCTAATCAAGCTTAACCCTTCCAACGCGCATTTTTACCATAAGAAATTGTTTCTTGGATATTCAATAATATCGCAAATTTTATCATACGTATGGTGTTTCGCATGCGTGTTAGTTGCAGGGAGTGGACTAAATTAGAAGTGTACCGTGCATATTAAAAGAACCACGATATGCAAACTATGTCGCAGAGTATATAGATGTTAAACACGTCGTAGAATATGTAGCCCCATAGAATGATGTTCGCGTTAAGTATCGCAGCGTGGAAAATTGTTCACGTGGAACGTTGTAGGGAGGAATACTAGCGGCTAGAATAGTGCACAGCATATTTCATAGCTACCGCAACATTTATCTCGCGTAAAGATTTTTTCTCAGAATTTTCCACCTTATGTTGCGAAACTCTGTATCCACGCGTAGACGTGTGCATATCTGTCAAACATTCAAATTCACGGGCAAACAATGCGCTGGTAAAATATTAGCTTCTCGTATTATAAATGTGCGAGCGCAACGTCGATGAAGCCCGGTTTCAGCCATTTTAAAATTGAGGGGCTTACATTAGCGAAATGCATGTATAACAATTTCAATTTTTTTTTGCTTTACTATTAGGTGTATCAATAAGCGATCCACTATTCCCGAATATGTCGATGGATTTATTTGCATCGAAAGATGAAAATTTCTTTTAACCAGGAGTTCATAGTTTGTGTCAAAAGTAATGTTAAACATCACGGAATGAAGGAAAGTATGATTGAGATGGAATAAATACTTGGTTTTCTTAAAAATAGCTGCAGAATTTAACAAACAAGGTGGATTATTTATTGATACGCTTAATAGTTTGTTTATACAGTCTGTAATTCATTCCATAAGTTATTATTGTTAAATCATGTGTGGCTCATTGAATGGAATTCTATAAAACTTCCGTGACTTTAGCAGCGTTTAAGTATCTAGTGGAAAAGGGACATATGCTACCCAATCCCCTTAGATACACATAAATAATAGCTTTTCTTACAATCTTCGAGGTAGAAGTATCAATCGGTAGTAAAAGTATCAATAGTGTCAAGATCAAGTATCTTCGATCTAGGATGATGCGTATTAGCCGTGAAGTATCTTCGTGGACGCAAAATAAAACCCACATTACTGCAATTTATTATTATCATATGAATGCAATTATATTCACGTTTCAAGAACAAAGGAAATAGACCTTAAATAAAAATTTATTTCACTTTACAAATATTGTATCTTGTTATTTACTTTGAATATTTTATATATTTTCGTATATTACGTGCATTCTGCATTACTTTTTGTCACACTTAAGTTTTCCATAAACGCATAAAAATCCGCAGTCTAATTATTATGTAAATCCTTTCGCTACGAAGGACGTATATATACGTTCTAAAAAATTGGGCTATCATTTGTCAAATTACATCTATACTTTTTCTAAAATCACATCGATACATTCATTATTATCGGTACAAATCGGATTTTGAATTAACGATACTAACATCAAAATATTTGCACAAAGTCTATTTCGAAATTAATAAAAATTATTCTCATCTTTGCGCCGGAAGCGTTTTTCAGTTTCAAGGTGCCGCAGAGAAAGTGTTAAATGCGAATAGAACATTTCTAATCGTAATGATTAACTAAGCTATTCCATGGAAAGAAATCTATTTCGCAAACGTGACGTTATCGATACAATGGTAGTCATGGCGAAATTAATTTAACGCAAGACTTCGTGCAGGGAATGCAACTGCTGCAAGTGAGGAAAACGCTTTGGAAATTTGGGTAACATATGAAAGCAGTAATTACGTCCCTCCGTTGCGATTCAAAAGGGGGGGGGGGGAGGGACTGGATCTAGCCGCGTTGGCTACAGTTAAGAAACTACAATAAGCAATTAGAAATGAGACGTAAATCGAAAAGGAGTGTGTGTATTGTGCCGCTAGTTAAGCCGGAGCATACAAGTTCGCGTCTGGTGAACTTAAATTAGTTTCGCGCGATATGGTCGAACTTAACCCCAGAGATGCTGTTTCAGTGACCAAGTTAACAAAAATAGAACAAAGCCCGTTTCTACTTTTCTCAATTAAAACTTTTATTCTTTCGCATTGTGATTTCTACCGTTTTATAACCGTGCCCACGTATCGCGGCAAGTATGCGCGTATATTATCCACCGCGACGCGTAATAATTGTCGGCGCCTTTTGAATTATTCGAATAATTATTAGTTGAAACTATTTCAACTTGCCATGAATACTGACAGCGTTATGCATCTGAAATTGGACAGATGAAAATGACACGAGGGTGCAGCAAATCTTCAGACTCGTTGTATTATTATTAATTATTAGGTTGGTGCGTGAAACTTCGTCTTTTTTTACAAAGTAAACGAGTTAAACATAAGTAAATTCTTTAAAATGCTGCACATATAGTTGGAATAATCTTTGCATAATTCTATGCACACTTTTCTCCAATAATTTACTAGTTTCATTATCGTATAAGGTAGATCCATTAATAAATGAACAGTTAAGGGAATCGTTGATTCTTTAGGACGAATTTTAGGAATTAATAACATTGATAAGTATTCCAATGATTCAAACCCGATTCTTAAATACCTGAACTTTCATATAAGACAAATGAAAAAATTGAAAAGAAATAGGAAGTATCTATAAGTAATTAAATTAGACAGCTAGAAATATTTATTTCGCCAATGAATGAATATTCTTAGCCAGTGAATGCCAGTGAATAAACACTCTTAAATAATGAATGAACAATACGTATTTTTACATAAAAACCTTTTTTTAACTTTCGATTCTTTTTCTTCCTTTAAAAACTTACTTTATTCGTTTTTTTTTAATGTTCATTCATCGGTGCTGTCTATCGTATTTATAAAAATTAACAATTTTAAGATTATCTAATCTTCCTCACGATTTTCTATCTGGTGAAAGATTATTGATCTTGTATTTTGCGAATCAATGTTGAAATATTTCTCTACTTATATAATCATCCACAAATCCCGGTTTCAAACATTTATCGTGGCATATTTGCTAAATTTCGACTTCCATCGAGAGTTGCTCAAATATTCCGATTATTCACGATGCAAAATATTGAAGTTTTCACAATTTGATTACAAATCGCACGTATCCACATTACAACCAATTCTATCTTCTTTAATGCGCTTCATTACAATCGACGATTATACAATAGTTAAAGGATAGTATTATTTACACGTGCCAACCCAATATTATTAGTTAGGTAATTCATAATATTGCAAACTTGTGCGTTGCTTCTCGGGAAATCATAGCGATCACATTTGGGTGCAATTCGATGGTTTCACAGTTCCCTTTAAAGAAGCCGGAAGGTTTGTTGAAGCTGGGCGATTTGTATGCAGTCCAGAAACGTGCGAACCTTCCACATTTTTGCTACTTGGGCAAAATCGGAAAGTAAGGCTGTGAAATACGAATGATCTGCAGTGCGACATCGCGTATCGAAAACCCATTAATGGATATATCGCGAGTAGACACTATGATAAAAACTTTAGCAGCTTCTCAAGCGAAAGTCTTAAAAAGCCTACGATTTGTCCTTAATCGGGCAAAAACTTTGATACCCATGCAGACAAAAAAGGGAAGGAAAAGCAATTTTCAGTACATAAATACTATCGGTGATACTTCCCAAAGGATTGCCCTAATTACAACTCTAAGATCAGAATGAAAATTCCGAAAAATGTTAAGAAATTGTTGTTTAGCAGCACAAAATATATAAAGGAAATAATAATGAGTGAATAAAGAAATCGAATTACTTGAGAATATATAAATTATATTGTTTATCGTTAATTTTTGTAAACCTTTATTATTTGTAAATATTTGATTGCAAATTAGTGTAAACTGTAAATCCTAATTAATGTAATGCAGTGTGTTTGTTGTGGTTGCTAATGGCATTAATAACTGATTGTTGCTACGTTTTAACAATTTAAAGGCTTTCAGGAAAAAGGTGGTTATAGGTCTATGAACCTTTTTTTGGTAAATTAACCCTTATTAACCCTTATTCTTATTAACCTTATATCTTATTAACCCTTTGCTTTATAATAACGAGTAACTTGTGCTGTGAATTATGACACAGATTCAACAAACATGAATATTATTCAGTGTGAAATTTAATTCGATCCCTAATTCTGGCGTTGTGTTATAAGATTGGAGATTATTAAGCAAATATTGCCTACAATATTCAAATAATATTAATTATAATATTCCTTCTTAAAAACAAATAAAATTTTGGTTATAGAGGATTAAGAAAACATTTAAGTTTTAAAAATTAGAAGATTAAGAGGTATTTGCTACGTTCAGCTGCCTTAGGGTTGTTTTCTCTAAAGTTTTCATGATATGAAAAGAAAGTCGAAGCTACGGGCGCCCTGATGAGCCTAACGATGTTGGCGAATGGACTGTTAGAAAGCTACGTTCAACAGAGACATTACCCAAAATCCTAGGCTTTTTCTGCAATTAATAGTAGGAGAATAAATGTGAAAGGGGGCTATTGCGATAAAAATGGTTTGCACAGGTAACCGAATTTATTACGTGAATGATACGAGGTCAAGATACAAATGAATTCAATTAATTATTCTGATGATTGCTGGTTTGCAATATTCTTTATCATACGTTCTGTTCATTGTTCATTGGAGCTACGTTTCGAAGAATTATTTGAAATTATGATCCAACGATATCTGTAATGATATCGATTCAATGTTTACGATTTAATAGGCTTCGAACGTATAGAGTAATGAAATGATGATGAAATTATACGTATTATACGAATATTATTTATTACTCGCGTACAAAATAATTAATAGCTTTTAATTCGTTCGTTTATCGTGTGTTATTAAATTCGATAGTCTTAAAAATTGCCAAATAACATTTAAAAATATACTTTTATATTTTATATTAAAAAATGTCATCGTTAAACTACTTTTACAATTTTCACCTATCGTTCATACATTGTTTGTTTATTCTTTTTCTTTTTATTAAAGTTGGACATTTATACACACCCTGCAATTATATTGTAATGCTTGTCTGTTCGAATTAATTTACAGAAACGAAATTGTTGCGGGCACAATTTATACATTCTACATTTCTGTCGCGTTTATTATTCCTTGCGCACAATTAATGGATTTAAGGGAATGTTTTCTAAATCAGGATGTCTGAGAGCTTGTTAAAATTACGGTAGCAGTGTTCAACGTCCTCATAGTGTATTCCATGGAAATTCCTCAAAGCGAGCTACACGCTGATTTCACGCCGATAAATAATACTGTTGATTACACGAAAGGGTGGAGGCAGCGAGAACATCGAAGGAGAAGGAGAATTCGATATGCACAAATCTGCCTTTGAATTCACAAAGATCTGATAATTCTCTTTGCCTCAGAGTTCCTCGTCCATTAATGGAAACGCCAAGAATTCCTGCACGAAACTCTCGAAATTCTTCCGATCCTTATATCACTCGCTCTTTTTAAACCAACCCTTAAATCAATCGTGAAATAAAAGGAGAATCTAAAATCACGAATGCGCTATTTCCGGATAGTAAAAGAATAAATCTGACAATATCTAAATTTCGGTTTTCAAAAGTACGTGACTATTTACTTAAGTAAAAATAATAAAGTCTTCGTGATTTTTATATTATGCTACGTTAAATAATTAATCCCAAATTATAGGATCATTGAAGAAGTAAATCTCCCAATATTTAAATTTCTTAAGCAAGACAATTACACTGTATGTTGAGTTGAGTAAGTTACTATTTTAATTAGTGGATAAGAAATAAATATTTTATTTTAGATCATACATGTGCTTTATTTGTTGGAAAAATTCTTTAAAATAGTAGTTGAAATGACACTTTATCTTAAGGCTACTGAAAATATTGGAGTTATAGTGTAAAATATTTGATTTATTTAATTTACTATCAGCAATTGAAACATTTTTATTTTAATAGACTATAGTGTAAGAAAACATATATTTGCTTACCTTGAAGCATAAAATGAAATACTTTTCTTTACTCTATTTTTAAAAAGGAAGCACATAAATTTCGTTTGTAAATGTGTCGCTGTTTTCATAATTTATTTTCGGATTCAGAACACTTTTAGACATGTATTTATAAAACAAAGGTGAAGTATTTCATTTTATGCTGTAGGTTATCAAAATGAAATATTTCAGTTTCTGATTCAGATTATCAAAATGAAATATTATATTCCATATTATGTGAAATATTTTTACTCTGAATTTTACCCAGCTCCGATGTTTGTTTTCGCAAAAATTTTCGTAATAAATTTCGATCGATAATTAATCTCCGTTTAGAGAGTTCCTTTCGCGATCAATTGCTCCATTTTTCCACAATTTTTACCACTTCCACTGCACAGTTCTTATTTTTCTCTACTCCTTTTTTACCTGTATACGAGCCTCACTTATTTCTGCAGAGAATATTTCTGGATCCCACAATTGTCATTCGCGTCGGCAATCAGCGACAAAAAGAGAATGAACTTTATTTCTGACTACCGTTCTCTAATTTTGAACGTACAAATAACTTTCCGACGGCAAATGGAATAATGAGAATTGTGGTTTGCGATTTTCCTAGGCTAAAAGCTGGTACTTTTTGCTTCCCATTTGCAAAGCACACATATGTACCTGCGCACACACAGTCACACACACACACACGCACACATACGTGCAATACGTTTCCACATGCAAGTACATGTACAAGCAATTTGGCGACTCATGTAAATGTTTCAAACTAATATCACGTTAGCTTGTCTGCAATCTGAGGATACAAAAAACGAAGCACCGTTGCCTTTTTCCTTACTTTTCCACGGTGAAAATATCCCTCTATCCTGACCACGTTTGCAACAGCTGAAGTCACAATAACTTACAGCCAGTTCACATGACGCAGTTTAGTAATTAATTTGTAATGGTTCATAAATTGGTGTCAAACGTGGTGGTTGAGAATAGAATAAGGTAATCAAATACGTACGTTCAAATACGTATAAAACCAAGTTGTTTTCTTAGCCGTTGAGGCAAAGAATGAACATACATATATATAACCTTCATTTTGAATAATGTTTTATACTTGTACAATTAACCCGAATAATAATAATAATAATAAAGGAAATAGTAGTAATTTACCGATACTTTGGTCAAAACGACGTAAGTTTATTGAACTTGCGTTATTCTTCCTGACGATGTCTCAGTTAAGTAGTTTTCACCGCAATACTTTTCTGCACTACCATCTAAACGTAAATTGTGAGTACGTTAAGAGAACGTATAATTATTACTATTGCATTAAAACAACCAAACCGGCCAAAAAACGATTCGTGTAAACGAGCTGTTACGTTTCACACGTGTTTCTCTATTTAAAAGCTCGCGTATTTATTACCCGTGTGTATTTTCGCGTACTTGTAAAATATATAAATGAATACCGACGCGCGTGACGAACATTTAAAAAGATTCATTTAGTGCCGGATTTTCAAATGCTACGAATATATACGTTTAGCTGACATTATACAGTGTTTTTGTTCTCAGATTCTTAAACTACATTTACGGGAATTCAATCCCGTTTGTTTACTAGGCGCTTCAGTTTATTAAAAATTTCCGAGCGAGCTCATTTATTCAACGATGTCTGATGAAAAGTGGAATACCTGATTTAATGAAACGCTCTCGTTTTATTTTTGCTTTACATATCGTTTAGCTGGTTTCTACACCCCCCCCCCCCCCCTCCCACCACTTACTCCATTCTTCCTCCATTAATGAACATTAATTAAACGTGTAATATTAGCTTTTATTTTATGCTCATTCATTTATCAGTTTCGTATATATCGTGTTTCACTACTTGTAATAATGCTCCCATTTATTCGACGAGTTACGAACGCTGTTTTATAGGTAAAGCAAACCGTTTCTACGGACGGGTGAAAGGTGAAAGATGGGGTACCTTTATTCCATTTTGGTCGCATTCCGCTTTGACGTTTCAACAAACATCGCGCGATATTAATATATTTGTAATTGTGAAATTATTCCGTATTGATCCACGCATTATAAAAAAATACTTCCTTTCACATATCGGGAATTATTATTTCATTTTTTAACATTTTGTTGCACGTCGCGTGCAATTTGACGGAGAATTCATTATAAATACAGTGCTGAGTATTTCAAACAGAGAATATGCTTTGATAGAAAACATTTTAAATGAAAAATATAAAAAAACAGAAAGAAAATGATTGTGGAAGAAATTACAGCGATGTAAAATGAAAATTGTACAATTTCAAGAGGACAGTAGTGGACGGCGCAAAATCCTTTCGGAATTTCATGCATATTTTTGAAACGAATGCAAGCAACAATATTTTAAGGTTCAAGTCGTTAATGCGAATCCGTCATTATGTAAATGAACGATTTCCATATGTCTCATCTGTCACGAATTGCATTGAAATTATACAATTTGTAATTATTCTCGTCAACTGAAGTATTAATCAGCAAAATTAACTAAATATCAAACTCGTTTCGTATTCGTGTCACATAAATTACGTGTAATAAATTATCTAAATATTATGAAATGGTTATGACCTGTTAGTTTATAGGAGCATACATTAAACAACAAAAATATTACTACTAAAAGGAAGATTTAATTGCGCAGAGGGAACTAATTTTGAAAATTTTCTTTTAGGAGATATAGGTATGGAAAGGAAAGATTGCCAGGTCGTAGGAAATTTTAGTATTTCTATTCTTCGCGTGAAAATTTAAAACGATACTTTCGTATTTGAGGCAATTTAAACATATCCATTCATGCAAGCTTGATTTAAGTCGCTTGATCGGCTTATTCGTTAAAGTCCAATTATTTCACGAACAATCCTTTTAGCTGTTATTTCAATAAAATTTTAACGCAACATACATTTTTTCGTAAAACAAATAGGTTAAAAAATCATTTTCAAGTATAGTTATACAAATTTTTATCAGATCTTCAAGATGGCGATATGCCGCAACTTTACAAATATATTTAACGTAAAGTAGAATTAACAGAGCAATTAATTTTGGCAATTTTGTAGCGTATAGAAAGAGAAGATTGACAGGTCGTAGAAAGTTTCAATAATTTTATGCTTTGTATAAAAGTTTAAAGCGATACTTTCATATTTGTGACACTTTAAACGTATCCTTATGTATCATTCATGGAAGCTTGATTTAAATCGCCTGGTCAGCTTATGCATTAAAGTCAAATTATTCCATGAACAATCCCATTAGCTGTTATTTGAATAAAATATTAATGTAACACACATTTTTCCTAAAACAAATAGGTTTTTCATATATAAGTGTGTAAATTTTGACAAAAACACATTTAACATAAATTGAAATTAATAAACGACTAAAACTATACATTGACTAAAATAAGTAGTTAATAAACGCAAGAGCTATCATATATGATTAATAAGAAACGATAATTGAAATAACGTTCAGTTTGTCACGAAAGTCTACGTACTCATTTTAATTTCCAAATATTTACATATATTGGAATAATGAAAATGACATGAAAATTCATAAAATGTAAAATTACCAGACTACGGATGTTTGTGCAAATTCATATTTTTGTATATATATAAATAAGGAAATAGAACATAAACACAGATTGGTTACATTTTTTAAATATCTCATGACGCACTTTACTTTGGATATTTTGTATACTTTTGTATACTAAATTTATTTTGTACGTCTTTGCACATGTCGATTTTCCATAATTGCATAAAAATCCTTAGTCTAAAAATTACGGGTGAGAAAAATTTCTAGAAGATGTTTCATAAGGGTAGATTTACAGAAAAACTGTAATTTTATTTATACTAAACAAATTATAGAACGTCACACATGCATTAGAGGATAGATACAGTTCTAAGTTATAACAATAAGTTTTGTACGTTTTAATACACGTATAAAGATTTTCGTGAAATTGTATTTTCGGTTTATGCATATGTTGTTGCAAACAAACAGAAAAAGCATCATAATTCTTTAACAGTCTGTCCAATTTTAAATGGCGAATAAATCACTATTGACAAAATGACCGAATCTCCTGTATTTTTGAAGTATTTAAAATTTAAAGATGTATATAGACTTTTTCAATTGATCGTATATCGACTAACTTTTAATGTTTTATTCGTTTTTTTTTACAATGCCACGTTTCTCCAAAGTTACTCATAAAAAGAAGAAATGTTTTTGTCGGTTTATAAATCACTTTCGCGTATCGCGTTGGTTTCTTTATTTGAAAATTCGAAATTGGAACGTGACAACAAGTAATTGTCTATTGTTCCGCTTACTGGTTGATCGATTTGCGATTTATTTACTCGATTTGTTTGTTTTTTACGGACGCAGGATTTTCAACAGCATTGTGTAGCGCACCATTGCACGTTCAACCACGAAATTAATCTACCATTTAAATAAAAATTTCTTTCATCGAAGGGGTCGCTTTTTGTCGATTCGGGTATCGCTAAATGAAAAGCTTATTGTTGGTACATAATTGTTATGTTCAAAAGATAATCCGGGGATAATTGCTTGAATTTTGAATCAAGTTCTATAACATTTCTATGGAAGATCTACATGAAACGTTGAAACAAAGAAGTTTCTTGCTACTTGAAGGAGGAAACCACCTGCGAAACGAATAGCAAACTTCGACAATTGGCGAGTTTTAAAAGTTGCAGCGTTCCAGTAATACCAATTGAAATACCTCGACGAAAATCCATTTGCAGTATATCATAGGGCTCACATATCACCCTAAAATTATCGATATCACCGACTTGATTTACCGTGCCTTAACGGTAGACAGCGGCAAAGTTGCTCTCGAGAATTCCAAGAAAGCGTTTCCGCGTGTTACGAAATAGGAGCAAAATGAAAAGGTAAAAAAAGGAGTGAAAACAAATTTCGCCGCATCATTTGCTTTATTTAAACCTTCGTCTTCTTATTTTCAAACAATCCCTGTTGTACACATTGAGAAAAAGGGAATAAAGAAACGGGATGAAAGGGTTACTCGAAGAAAGTTTCATGAGTAGGGCTAAACGCAAGAAACAGGGAAACATTCATTCAAACACCGTTCGCGTAGCGTTAAATCTTGCTTGAAACGTTTGCTCGGAAAGCCGTATTTATTCAGTCGACGTTCGGTGAAGCAGTTCGCGGCAACTAAAAACTCCGCAAGAAAACAAACCACGAAACAAAAAAAAAAACAAAAAAAAGAAGGAGAACCGGGAAGTGGTAAAGCACGCGTTAGGATGGATTTGACTCTAACCCTCGTATTGCCATTCTACGCGTTTACATTTCACGTGAAAACGGGAAACCAATTAAAATGAAAGGAAAAAGAAAAAAGGTTTCAAGAAGAAGGACGAGGAACGAAGAAAATATATCGGAGAAATCGGAAACCGATGATCGGCGATTGATGAGTTGCGTTCGTTCGATTACAAGATATGTTCTTGAAACATACCTGAGGTTCCTCGACGACGTGCTCGAACACGTTCGTACAGTGTCCTCAGTTCCTTGCCCAGGAAGCAGTATCTTCACGAGGAGCGATAAGATGCTCTCTCGCGCGCGCACCTATCATCCCTTTTCTCTCACCCCTTTTGCTCTCAGTACCCTCCACGATCACTGACGACTGCAGCAGAGTCCACACGGCGCTGCGACACTCGCAGTACCGCGCTTCCTCGATCGTTAACGCGAACTCGTGCACCGTGAAGCAACACTGAAAGCTCCGACCGAGAAGAAAACGGGGTGCAAAACCCCCACCACGGCTGCGAGCGGCGGTCCACCCCAGAGCTTTTAAAGGATCGCGGAGGAAAGAGCGTTAGGTTCGTCACGCAGAGGACGAGCGCACCTGCCTGGAGGAAGCGACGAATTCGACTACCGGACGACGCCCGTCGACCGCGCAGCACCCTCTCGAAAGCGCGGTGAGACGCGCGCGCATACACGCGGGAGAAACGCACCACCGATATCCCGTAGGAAGAAGTGGGCAAGGATAAGGGAAACTCTGGAATTCAGTGCCTACTTTTGCCGGTGCGAACGATAAGGGGGAAAGGAAGAGTACTCTTGTTTCTGCGGGGTCGTGGAAAGTGATTGTATGGAAATGGTGGAATGTAGCAAGCGCAGGGTAAATACAGTCTATCCGAGAAGAGCGTGTACGAGATTGTACGGAATGCATTGGATGAAATACGAAAAGCAGGGATAATGTAAAAATAGGTAGCCGATGGCAGTACGCGTCTATTTTGGAATTTTTAACGTTGTTTCAATTGTTTCTATCTAGCTTGTACTTCGAAAAGCGAATAACAGCTTGAATAGATTCAGCAAATTACTTATAATGTAGTACTGGGCAAATATTATAGGCCAAGTGCCAGTAAATATATTTTCTTATTTTACAGTGTTACGTGTAGACGTGTTTGAGCGGGAATAATAATATGAGCTTTCGTAGCAGACAGGAAATGTAATGAAATTTGGAATTATTATACCAAACTATTGTAAGATTTATGGGTTCGTGATTGTCTAGTCCCATACGGGTCCTTGGAAATGCATTCGTTAATTATAGTTGGAGGCTGATAATGTTGTTGAAGATAAGAGGTTAAAAGAGTTTCAATAAAAAAAATCGGCGGATATAAAGTAAATAAAACGTATATTTTGATCAGATAATTTGGAAAAATAGAATTATGATAAATTATAATGTGTCCGAAGAGAAATATATAAAAATGAGATGTTTTATACAAAATTTGTCTTTAACAATGCGGGAATTATCAATGTCAATCCAGCAATAATATGTTAGGGAAATCCCACAATGTCTACGCATTACTTATCATTGCTCGTTGACAACAATATTGTACAATTAAAAATGAAATGGAACTTACCAAATTGTAAATCGAGACAATCGGATTATTTATTTTTTTGCTAGTATATGTAAACTTTTATTTACTCGCTTGTTGGAGTTGGTTGCTCTCTAAGACTCCCTCACCGGAGAAGAGATAGTTGTATTAACGGTTGAATTGAACAGTGCGTGAAACGTTTAAAATATATAAAAGAAATGCAAAATAATAAGACTATGAAACGGTAAAGTTACAAAATAGTAATGGAATAACTGGACTAAACGAATCAATAATTATATAAGGCGAAATTTGAATACGCGGCTAAATTTGAATACGCGGCACTGAGTCTTTTGTTACTCTAAGTTTCACACAACTTGTAACAAACTCTATCTCAATATTTTGCATCACGGGCTACTCGATCACGCACCTCGCGACTTGCTGATCGAAGCTTCAAAACGGTAGTGAAGTAGTTCTGGCCCTTTGGAAATAAGTTGAATAATCCCACCCTTGAAATACTCTATTGCAAATGGAATTGTTGATCATTTTTAAGGAATCAGCGTAATCGGAAGGTGTCGCGAGAAGGGATCGTCTCGTGCTCTCTTTCTCTCTGTCTCCAGTGAAGAGGACCAACGCAGCCACAGTACATTCACGCTCCGGTTTACTGCAACGCATATTACTCACGCATTGCGATCGACGCAGGACTCACATCGAATGAACTATGGGTGACACGCGCGCTACGAAAATGAATAGCTATATGTAGGTTAGAAATACCGCGATAACCGTTCTCACGCTGGACTCACATCATGCATCCTGTTTATTACATCAGTACTAAGAAACGATAATGCCTATCAGTTACTTGTTATAGGACCACGTTGATTCCAAGGAAGTTATGCGCTATATTAACAATTGAGCTATCGGAATTAAGCCAGACTAAACGTCAAAGGCGAAATATACGATTGACAAGGGACTTCCCACGTTGCTATGCATCATCAAATCGCATTCTCACCGACGTTAATTAAAATAAAAGAATTTTGTTCGGAACGTAACAACAGATACATTTAAGGATTACTACTATTACTGTAATCGTTTGGTTAACTTTTAAGAAATGTTGATTGATTTGAGGTTGGGATTTGATATTGGAAATTGCATTAAGCTATATTCAACGACGGAGTATCTTAGATTCATTATTAAGTTAGAACGTCATGGCTTCTTATACATACTTCCAAGACGTATATTGGTTTTTACATGATAGTTCAGTGTTTACCAGCCTTTTTTGTGCCATGCCCCACCTAAGCCTTTCTAAAATTCTTATGCCTACCTATGTAACATGTACATAATTTTTAATTTTCAAAAATTGAATTGTTCACCGAAGAAACTTAAATGATAGGTTTTAAGAAGAAATCACTAGGAAATTGTTGAGGAAACACACGTTTATTATCTATAATCTAACGTTTATCCAGCTCGAGTAGCGATTGAAAGTCACCATACGGTTAATTTAAACTCTGGACGAGTCCATTTTCGAATTGCCCCCCTTAATAATTAACGTGAGGCGTGGGTCCCACGTTGGGAAACACTGTTGTAGATTCATTTTTACGAAAATATCCCGGTCACGTTCTTATTACACAGACTTTAAGGCCACGGTTACAGTGGATACGTTTCCTGACGAACTATCACTCCGACGGTTACGTCAGAACGATCAATTAAATAAATTCTTATGAGAGTGATTACCAGACTGCGGATTTTTATGCATTTATGAGAAATTTCGATGTGCCAAAAAGAACAAAATCCACATGACACGTAGAAATATAGAAAGTAAAGTGCATTTCAAAGTACATGTGGTGTTATACAAATCTTTGTTCATGTTCCATTCCTTTAATCGTGTTTATAAAATTATAAACAGTCTAGCGATTACACTGCATACGTCTTGTTCGTCAGATGCTTCGCGAGTTCGTCAGAACACATTCGTTTAACTCAGAATTATAAATGATGTAATACGTATAAAAGCACCGAATTAACTTCTAGGATAAAACCATTGAAATTGTTGAAATTTTACTTTTAACCTCATACCATATGATTTGTTACTGACTACAAATAGTTGGATTAGCTATTCGCTGCGTTAACGTTGTGCGAAATGCGAAACGTCGTAATACCATAAGTAGTTTATATTTATTAATCTTTAACCTCGTATACTGAAACAGTAATCCGAGTTGAAATTAAACTAAATTGCAAGTGCAGTGCATTTCTGTTGCATTGGAACTGCAAATTTATAATGCATGGATAAGTTTTATAAATCGTAGGAGTTGAGAGTAATTTGCAAAAGTAGAATTTAAAATGTAGTAACATTGTTACAGGATTATTTTAAATATTACTGTGCCCTCGAATATGATCGTTATCGGGATTGTAGTATGTGAGATTCAAAAGCGTTTAGAGGACTCAAGTACTTCGGATACGAGTGAGAATATGCGAGTTAATTTATCGAATAACTCTTTTTACACCAATTTGCTCAATAACGAGTCTTAGTCTTTGGTCTTTAGTCTTGTCTCTCTGAAAATTGAACGTTTAACGTATAAACTCCACATTTTTTTAAATAAAAAGTCTAACAACTTATCTTCTGATCTCTTTACTTTTCATATAAATGATAATGTTTTACGTGCGCGAATAATTTTGTGACTAAACTGTAATTAATAATGCTCCATTTGTGAAACGTATTTTAGGAATATTCCTCGCCTGTGATTTTCTATCTTATGAATTCTCACACCACGTTTATTAATCTAAAATATGTGAATATTTAAAATATGGAATGCTACACCTGACAAAATTACCTTTCGACTGAATAAGAAATATAATGAAGCAAAGTATCCGACGAGTGTGTTAAGTCGCTGCTTTCCGAGAGCGAGTAGGGTGTAATGTATGTAGATAAGCAGGTGTGCATGCATTATCCATGTAACTACACCCGTTAAACAGGATTCGAGATACAAGATGTATCGGGCAAAAAGTAGGGAAAATTTACCGGTGATGCAAAAATAGAAGACGAAGTTTTAACACACTGGATGGATCGCAACAAAGGGCGTAGACAGTATGCGTATTCTGTATGCTACTGGTAATTTCTTAGAGAGGATTGACGAGTGAAAAGGAAAGATGAGATGTCACAGTTTTTATGCACTCGCATGAGCGAGTAGAGAAGATACGTGGCAAGGGCTGGCGAGATATGAAATCTATTGGATGGAAGAATAGAAAGGGAGAGCGTGTGCAGTGAGCAAATGTAGAACTGAAAGGAAACAATGAAAAAAGACAGGAAAGATGTATTTTAGTAGCATGCGTGAGCTTGCACATGTGGGGGGGAAACGGGTAAAGGGAAACGACCTCAGTGCGCGTGACTGTGAGAGTAACCACCACCAAAGCGTTCATCCTGCAAAAGCGTTTCTACGAAAGTTCCCCCGGATTCCCTTCATCCAAGCTTTCTATCCCCCAGTGTCGAACCAGGAGAACCTTTGCGCAGTCTCCAGATCGAACATCCTGCCATTGAGAGCACGAGAAGCTCGGACTAACGCGAGGGGATCTTCTACGAGGATGAAACGTTCCAACACGTGAAGGTTTGACGGAACTCCTTGTCGATGAGATTTCTTCGTAGACGTGACTGCGGAAACTACTGGGGCGAGTTGGAAATGTGCTGGACAGTGGGATGAAAGCTTGACATAGACCGTTTTTTTACTCGATTTCAAAGAATTGTTCGCTGGAAAGTTGCGCTATGATCTTAGGAGTTGCAACCTCGTCGCGTTAGAAATACTTTCTTAACCCTTTGGCTGCGAAATACGAGGTAGATTACAACGAAATATCCTACGACGAATGAGTCCAACGACGAACGATTTTTCTCATTAAATCAGGATTTCTACAGCGAACAAAAATCCTATAATTTCTTAATGATAGTCGTGTAGAACAGTATTAAAGCCTAACGAGTCACACATTTGATATCATTCTAGAAATTAGTTACATAATATTGATCTAGTTAAAAATAGAGTGAAATCGATGTCTCCCCTTTTCTTCCCTTCTTTATTATATTTTTTATAAATTTCGTTATGTATATTATTTTAATTACCAAGGATAACATCCTATAATTTTGTCCAAGGAAAGTTGTATTACTTTGATTTAATATTTGTTCAATTTACGGAGGTATAGGTTAACGATAAATAATTTCATTTCACCTGTGATGCTTTTTAATATAAATATAAAATTAAGCCCTTATCTCAAAAATGTTGTCTGCCGGAATATGTACGCATTATTATAAATTTGGATTTTAAAGATCAATTATCTCAAAAACAATTGATTAGTGCAACATTCAGTTACAATTCTGTTGTTGTCTTATTCTACTCTAAACTCGTAATGTCACATGTGATACTAAAATTGTAAGGAGGCCAGGTAGCTCTCGGATGATTCTGTATGCGAATGAATAGTCTATCCTACGATCGTAGGATGGCAAGGCTATGAACGAAATATTTCGTATCTATCCTTCAGTGTTTACACAATAATAACACGCATTCGACACCTTAAGAGAAACACCTACGCCTGAGTTTATCTGCGAGTGTAGATTTCGCGCAACAGTCCGTGCGTATGGTAATCACGGCTCGACGAATGAAACATCAAATCATAAATGGTAGTGGTAGCAGCAATTGTAACGTTGATAAACGATTTAGTGTGAGTGACGATGACGTTCCATTCTTAGAGAGATGGAATAAAATTTTCGACGAAAAGCGGTAGAGGCTACTTACATTTAATGTTAATTTTCAACCAATCATTGTAAATTATGCAAACAATCGCAGCGGAGCTCAAAGATAATCGGACTTATTAGTAAATAGTAGCATTTTCTTTATCTTCCAATATTTTTTTGATTACGAACTAGTGGATTTAATCGTGATAGAAGGTAACGGATACAAGTATCATCAAAGTCTTCTTGGACCCACAGTATCGCATAACAGTAATTGCAACGCGAAAGGGTGAATATTAAGGAATTAAAAGTTGCAAGGAGTTTTTTTAAACTAACCAAAAAATATTTGTTGTTAAATATTTCGGTATTTTCTTTTACGTAAAGAAGTGAAGATTGCAGAGCAGTTGATGATTAAAAAAAAAAGAGAGAACTCCCGGAGTTATGTACATTTGATTTTATTAACTTTGATGGTCGCTGCTAATCGTTCTCTTGATAAGTTTCTTAATTACACTTTTTACCTTCAACTTTTCCGCTTTCCCCGTTAAGAACTTTGCTACGCTACTAACTGTAATTATAAGATGAAATGTTAATAGAAAAGTAGATGAAATTATTAAGGGTGACAGTGGTAGGATGGCTCATTAATTGTAACGAATGATATAAAGAATTAAGGAGATTTTCAATTTTAGCGCTTTCATTTATTGTACGGTATAAAGTGGAGAGGTGAAAAAAAATAAGAGAGTACTCAAGGATTATCCCTTGAGACAAACACGTTCCGACGCGTGAGATGTTTGCGAATATTCGCCTGTAAGGCCCCTCTTTGCAGACAGCTATATGAAATCGCGCAGACGAAATGGTGAACCAACAGACGGATAGAAAAAATCGAAAATATCGTTATAAAAAACAATATAAAAGAGAAATTCAACCAGATAATATATTACGCGATGTTTTCAATCGTACAGTGACTTACGATTTCATCGAATACACTTTCATTCGTTATACTTCTGATTTAACGAAACTTTAATCGCTAGTTATAAAACTTTAAGGACATACTTAACCCTTTCGCAGTTTAATACGAGAGAATCGGGTAAATTGTCCCATATGGCAATATTAAAATTAATATTTTAAATTATATTACACGTAATATTATTATTGCAAAGTATTACATATATCAATAATTGAAATTATATATTTTCCGTATGTGGCAATAAAATATAGATGTTTGAATAGGTAAAACAATTTATCCGTCATTTTATTACACTGTGAAAAGGTTAACAATTTATTAACCGGCAATCTATTAGTAGGCTTTTCGATACCAATGCTTATCTTTTATTTTTTACAAACACATTTGGATAGTGAGTACCCCTAAAAACTTTGATTCAAACAGAATAAAGCTTTAGAAATAAACGCATAAATAGTGATCGCCACAACTGAAGTCGGTTAGGAATGCGTAGCAATTTTGGCCGCGAGCGGTTAGTAAAGTATTAATATACAATTTCAGTCCTTATATTGACTTTGTTCGAAACTTGATTATCCTGAAAAGACTATGTACAAAATAATAATTAAACCAATTTCGTGAGTCACTGTATTTCAGGTTTACAAAAATTAAACGATTTCACATGAAAATTAATATGTCAATGGAAAGATGTTAATGTGAGGATGTAAGAGGAGAATGATCTACAAATTTAACGAGTAGACTTTGATCCGTAGGCAACTTGTTTAATGCTGACTGAGATAAGACAACTTCTAATATTTTTTCCAATGCATTTATCGCATATTATGTAATGAAAGCTTTAAAAGGCGCGTTGCAGTATGCAGAATAACCTACTAAATTCTTGGTAATGGCTACTGCTACAGCATGAACTGTTTTATGCAATCTGAAATCGTACGCACAATATTTTTATACGCGATTAATTATATAATGAAATTGTTTCATATTGTTGTACAATTTTAAATTCAATAACCGGTTGATATTTTATTAAGCGAAAATAAACGTTGATAGAACGGTGAAAAATATAAAAAAGCATTCATTGGGTTATTGTTGCGTACAGTGTCTGCCATAAGTTTCCGGCCAGGCTATAATTCTGTTTCAATTCAACTCTGCTTTTCTCTTCAATTTTTACATTTGAACCTCTCTGATTCACAGTGAAACGATGAGCAAAACTATACGATACATTAGGAATATTATTGTTCATGTGAATCTTATTGAAACTTGAAATATTGAGTATCGAGAAGAAATTGGGGCATTGGGGCATATAGGGTTAAATAACACTTGTTGTATTCCGCTGAGGTTGTCAGTTTATTATATATAATAAGTTACAACGCCTAGCGAAATAAAAACGAAGTTTAACGTATACCAGAGTGTATTCGCGTTTTACAAGTGTAGTTGCGCGTCCTAAGACGGTCCGGACTGTTCTGGCGTGTCAAGGGAAAAACTGTGATTTTGGAGACTCGGAAAATAGAGAGGTAGGGGTTATCTTGGGTTCGACGGTCAGTAAGGGATGAGGTAGCAGGATCGAGGTTCGGAGGTGACTAACTAGGATGAAATCATCAGCTATCGAAGGATTTTCGAATGATTGCTGCTGGGGTTTGGTTTATCGTGTTTGAAGGAGGATGAGAAGGCCGCGTTGTTTTAACTAAAAATAATAGAGTACTAATGATTACGTTGGCATACAACACACTTTAATAAAATTCTTTTCGCAAGCAATTTAACGAGGTGTCGTCTTATAAGCTATAATAATTGTATATTTGCACAATAGGTCTTTATTGTCAGCTATTCTTCATTTTATTAATAGACTGCGGATATTTATGCAAATTCAAATATTTACAAGCACATATTAAATATTTTTACGTACTCTATGTATTCTACATTTACTTACACATTTAAATTTAAATGCATAAACATCCGTAATCTACTTATTAATGTAACAAAGTTATATTTTAATCGAAATCCTTTGGCAGGCAAAAATTATTTATATTTGCAGAATATTTTCGATACTTTTGAATGTTAAACTGTGAAACAATAAAACAGAAACGTTTTGTTTCTGCATAGGTTGTTTAGAAAATTCCACGTCCAACTTCGTAACGAGTGACATCATGGAATCGCAATGCAGAGATCCATGATTCAAGATTTACCTCGAAATCTGTACGAATATTCAATTCGTTATTAGCTCTTTAAAATTATCATTGACATTCATCCAAAAAGTTAACCGTTCATTATTGCAATACGCGTTACGTACGAGTTTTTCGACTAATTTAGTATCGTACAAGAAAGGCGGGCTTTAATGAGTTTAAAATTATTATGCTACAAGTAACTTCACGGCTACGTAAAATGGTATTGCTTGTTCATTCTCGTTTATCAAAGTTATTCTTGAAAGTGAAATGAAGCTTCCTTTCAAAAGGCGCATTTTTTTTTACCCCCTTTGCGGTCATTAAAGCGATTACTTACGCTCAACATAGCCGTTCTACTTCCTTTTACGTCACATTTGCGGCGTATCGGTTCTTTTTCGGAGTATTTCTATCCTTGTTTTTCGCGCGCAACATCGTTCTCCATCTTCGTTCGACTCACGGCAACGTCAGGTCAGTAACGATACTGCATTTTACCGAATGGTTCAGTGTTCTACTGACTACGCGTTGGAGTAGACGTTTCCGCTTATAGTGAGTGAAATTTCGTGGTATGTTTTCATCATTGGTTAATATAACAATGCCATTTTGCTCCTTTTAATGAGTTTAGTCGCAATTAATCGTACTGAATATAGAGAATACTGTAAAACGTTGAGTAACATATTGAAACGAACGACGCAATTTGCGATTTCTCTATGGTGCCTCAAGGTCACTAGATTAAAAGATTGCAAATTCAATGTCAGTAGTCTTATTGAATACTGAGGATTTAAATTGCTGGCAATTTAATTCAATTACTGTATGTAGTGGAGAGATATTGATGTTACGAAGTACTTTCGCTACGTTTGAGGTTAGGTATTCCTGCTCAAGGATAGGTATGACGAGTAGAGCTGACACAGTGTTAGTAAAACGAGGACAGATGGGAAAAAGGACACTTACGTGACTAGCTCTTTACCGTTCGTAATTGGCGCGCAAATTTGAAATTCTCTTATCCTTTGTTTTAATTATACGCGCTGACCATTTGCATAGTTAACCCGTTTATTCATTTAAGACGCGAGAGATTAAAGTTCTTATTCGAATACTGTTGTTGATAATGTGCTTAATATGGTATCTCAATTTTTATGCGGAATATTTATTACAGTATCATTTTTTATGTAACGATTTTTCCTGTTGGAAATTCCGAACGTAATCACGCGATTTGCAATTATGGTTGTATCTATAATCTATAGGATAAACTTCGTTTTGGAATACCATCGTTTTTTAAACTCTTTTTTCTTTTTCTAGTAGCATTCGATGAAATTTATTGGTTTTGAATCTAGGAATTTGTTGGTTCATAATTATAATAATGATAATGTAAATTTTTATTACATGTTATTGTATATCATACATTATTATTGTTATTATAATTATGAACTAATGAATTCCTCGACTCAATACCTGTTGGTAGTATTCATTTTAAATATATTTTCAGATTTTATAACTTATATATTTTGCCTCTTCGGTCACCATTTTTTCGTTTTTGATTAATAAGGAAAAGAAATGGATCGGTTCCATTTTCTAGTTTGTAAAAGTTTCCAAAATCTCAGCATTATTGTTACGACTTTATTAGTAAAATATGTAAATTTTTGGATGCTGTAATGTGCATACTTTTTTAACATTAGATTTACAGAATTCGTTAATTTGACGGATTTCGGATTTCAGTCTTAAAGTTACCAAAATCAGAAATATTATTTTTATTATATTACGTTTTTGTATGAGTAGTTACTTTAATTTAATATCCTTTGTCGTCCGATTTTGTAATACCTACATATTTTTCCAGCAACCCGTTAAATTGTATAATTATTGCCCGTAAATCTAGTGTTACTCACGTTTCTTTGCAATTATTCCAGTTCTGAGTATTTCATACATTGATAATTAAAGTTGTTTTAAATATGCGTCTGATATCGTAACAGCGTATTGAGCGTTGTTTATTTCACGTCGGATGACGTATAGCGAAACATTGGCGCCATGAAGTATTGCATAGTATGATTTCAGTGTTCGTATGATCTGTATATAACATGTATGTTGTTTTAACATTGTACTAAATCGTTAGCTGTTTTTATATATTTTATATTATCTATATTTCTCATTTACGTACGAAAGTATTTTTGCAAACGTTTCATAGAGTTTTAACACTTGTGTGGGTAACCAAAATATTCGTAATTGTTTTAAGTTTCAATACTAACTATTTATAGCATAGATTTTTACTTTAAAAGGGTAAATTGTTAAAGAAATATCCAAGCAATAGGAATCTATGAGACAGTGTTGAAATTTGTTGAGCAAGAACATGTAGAATTGTTTTCTATTAACAGAATGAGTAAAGATTCATTTTCATTACATTATATATTTCTTCAGATATCTATACTTTCAATTTCTTTGATACAAATAAGTATTTATACTTTAATTGTCGGTAGTTCTAGTGTTAAACGTATTTAAACTGAAAAGTAAAGTCGTTAGAAATTAAATCGTCGATAAAAATTAATAGTTAAAAAATTCGGCTACGTGTATAAGTAATCACAAAAATGACAATTTTTTGTTACAGAAAATGTTGTCCAGTTCTACACTGGGTGTCCTAATTGGGACGGTTTTGCTTATCTCTTCGATACCCGATGCAGTCTCTTACACCAGTAAGTAGAAGTTAAATAATTTGAAGTAAATTATTATTTTTCTCTTCTGTTCAATTTATTCGATTTATATTTGTGTAGAAATTATTATTCTTATTATCAATATTTGCATACTTGATTAAAATTTCCATGTTGCGGTTATTACGAAAATTGTTGAGATTCGTACGTTGGCATAGGTATTTGCATTACTAATTAGTAATCATAGTATTATAAGCTAGTTTAAACCGCGGTGTTGCGATTCAGTTGCTATGGCCAATCGTTTCGTTTGATCGGGATTAACTGGACTTAATGGAAACGAATGATCGTTTTTAATCTCTAACTCGACCAATGCAATTACATCGACCTTCGTCGTAATTGTCGTCTTTGTACTCTTCCTCTTCCTAATCTTGTTAAATACGGAAAAGGAAACTGCGGTAGGAACCAAAGATTTAAAAAGCTATTGCTATACATTGGATCCTTGACTTTAGCGTTACTCGAAAATCTTCTGTGTTTTATTCTGATATCAATAGTGATGATTAGAATGCAGATTTTTTGCATTTGTGGAAATATTAAATGTTCAAAAATGTGTAGAATGCACGTAGTGTCCAAAAATACACAAAATACATAACTAGGTTTCATTCCTTTTTAATATTGCTAAGGGAAACGGAAATTTGCGTAAAAATCCGCAGTCTAGATGTTGGATCTTATTAAAATAAAAATAAAAAAAGGTACCTCTGTTTTATTGTTTGCTACATCGAAGTTTTAAGATACTATACATTTTTGGAAAGGTCAGATGCGTTCCATAATCTTGTTCACCGCATAAGATTCTTTTAATAGTGTCTTTACGTAATCGAAAATTGTCTGCTGGAGGTTATGAATAGACAATTTTCGTAACGTTTCAGATTTGTTTCCGTAGCACAGACGATTGTTTATTAATTGTTTCCGTTAGATTAATAATCTCTCTTCTAAATCAAGTAACAGAGTTGAGTAATTTAGTTACGAGAGTAGTAAGGATAGTTCCCATTTATTAAAGAAAGGGAAAAACTACAAAGAAGCTAAATGGTTTCGGAGATGAAAAAAGTAGTTAAGTCGAAATTAAAAAACTTAACTTTTGTTACGTCTCCTATTCATATAAGGGACAAAAGGAGTAAAATGATGGAAATTAAACTTCTACTAGTTAGAACAATGTTTAAAAGGTTCCGCAACTTTGCTTTGAATTTTTCAATGGAATTTCACAATTGAGATTAAACAATAGCTTGCAAAAAATTTGATAAATAATTTTATAAGTATCAAGAATAAATGTGCTTACGTTTAAGATAATTTGTGATAGTTCGTATGCAATAATTTATTATCTAGATTAAGTAAGTACAGTAAATGAAAGGAATTATCCTATTATCATCGTATCATGTTGCAATTGAAGAAAAAACACGTACTAATTAGTCGTCAATTAAAACTACGTGACAGTTGAACTTTTCGTCTCAGATTATGTTCGTTACAAGTAGTTTTGCCACAACGCACATTCAAATTGTTTCCTTTATTTTACTACTTAACAAATAGACCAAACTCGATACCATGAATGCAAAATTATTCGATCAATGTTGCAGTGCATTTAATTAAATGGATACGATTAATCTGCCGACCTTAATTGCAACAGTTGAACCAGTGACCATACAAAATGACACTATTATAACCACATATGGACATTCGAGTTACTCAGAGAATTAGTAGCAACATTATTCACCCTATCTTCATTGATTTTCCTTAACACTAGAATTACCAAGGTAGTAAAAATGATTGGTCCGTAATTTACTATAAAAATCGTATATGTAAACTTGCAGCGGTGCATTTTTAAGAAGATTCCGTAATTTTTTCAACAAGATATGAATAAAGCTTTAGCAGAGAATTCTGAAATTGACGAGTGCATAAAATCGCGTAAGAATTATTTTACTCAAATATACGTGTGTAATATTTTGAAGAATCTACGTATGCTTAACATTGTTACTTGAAAAAAAACGACATTTCATGTGCTCCAACCTAATACATAAAATAGTACACGAAGTCTTTTTCGATATAATGAACAATTTTAAAAATACTTCAACTTCCAGCCTTAGGTAACTCACTTTGCAATGTTAGTCGTCGGTAATTCTAACGCTAATTAAAATGGTTTCTATCATCGTACAGCAGCAATGCATCACTCGAGAATTTCCCCTTTCTATAATCCGTTTATTTTTCCTACCATTTTTTCCCTTCATCCTTTTATTCGCGAATATGATAAACGCTTAAGGACAATTAGAAGGAGAGGATCATTAGCCTAGTTTTAATATTCCCTTTCTTCCTCGACGTACCCTTTTATTCCATTTCTTCATACCATCCCCAACACGTAGGCAGGGGTGGATAACACGAAGCTGGGCGTTAACTCGGCAGCTGCTTCGCTTTCTCTCTCCTCCTTTCTCTCCTCTTTCCGGGCTTTCTCCTTCCCTAGCCGGTGGATAATTGAGAATCGATGGGGTTATATGGGGATGACGCTGTGGTGCTTGAATAGAATTACGATTAGCAGCGTTACGCCGATGCGCAAGGCTTGGTTGGATAACGCCAGGTAAATGTGCACTGGAAATTGTATTTCCAGAGCAAGAAACTTTCCGTTCCATCCCCAGTGTTTACTAAATACGCAAATGGAAGCTTCTTCTAGGGCGTAGTGAACCGACAAAAGCCGATTCTGTTCTTCCGCATTGGATAGAAAAAAGTGTATTTAGTGTGTAAACTAATTCAATGTCTTTAGATTCTCATCCCTTCCTGGTAATTAATCCTCTCGCTACAAAGGACGAATATATACACTGTGCAAAAATCTTACGCCACTTGTGTTACTGGTTTTGTAACGGCAATTAAATATTCCCGTGGGAAGAGTTTTCATAGGTTATTAGACTGTGGATCTTTATGCAAATACATATATTTATTAGCAAAGTTAAAGACATTGAATCTAAATGGAGGGTTGCTTTACCCTTGGAAAACACTAATTTATATGCCACTATGGATATTTTACATAGTTTTGCATCTATCATGCATTTTGTGACTTTATGGATATTTCAATTTCCCATAAATGCAAAAAACTTCTCAGTCTATTGGTAATGCATTCGTAAAATTTGACTTTGAATTACTTAATTTATGTACTCAATATTCGGTCGTTCTAAAAGTATCTACAAATTTTATTCGTTCACTTCGAAGAAATTTATTTTTGCTAAAATTTAACATTCTATACTAAAAATACACTCTGTTGAAATAAATATACTTTGGCCGGTAGAAAATTTATTTAATAATAAAGATAGAGAAGCTATTAAACATGATTTAATTTACGATGATTTCTTATCTGTGAAAACTTTCAAAATGACCCAGCATTTCGATGTCAGTGTAATTTCTGTGCTTCTAGAAGCTACTTTTTTTAATTATACATGATGGAAAGTATATTGGTTAGGTATCGCGTAATTGGCGTCGATTATTAATTACGGTCAAGGATTGAGGTATAGAATAATTACAGGATTGACCGAGAATAGGTATTTAGATGTTCACAAAGTTTCGTTTCATCGCTAAACAACAGGTTTACGTGAATTTAATTACTCTAGGCTCGGTAACGCAGCTTCTGTTGGAAGTTTTAGTGGAACTTGACACAGGATGAGGAATATTCAGTTAAACTTACTTAAATGTAAATGTACTTATCTCCTTTAATAGTTTCACGTTACACGGTCGTCCATATAAGTATACCATTTCCCATAACAAGATCTAAAACCTACTGATGAAAGAAATAAGTAATTGGGTTATTCGGAAAGTTCGTAGAGATATTGTAGCAACACTCAAAGGTGATACGTGCACACTAACATTTTAGTAATCCCCTTTTCCAAAAAGTTTGCACTCAAGTCACAGAATCCATACGAGTAATTCTGTTAAGCTTCTAATTTATTCAATTTCTGGCCATTAATAAAGCTTTACAAACATTACAATAAATGATAATAGTAGAATATCCTAGGCAACGATTAACAATTTTTGATATCCCATTATTGAAATACTAGGTTGTTCAGTGTTGTCCAACGAAAAAAGTTGCCTTTGTTTTTATCTGTGTATCATCCATTAATTATTGGATTTTAATTTGCCCACATAGGCACAGTATTTGTTCAGTATAAAAATACTATTATTTGATTAAAGTTCATAAAAAATAATCCCCTTCCAGTTCACCAATTACACAACAGAACTGAATATTATCAAAGGCGCTACGGTTTTTCCGTACAAGCCAATATAACGAACTCGGTTGTATTATAAATTAAATCAGCAAAGCAGCTTCCATTATTTTTCATAACTTTGGAGATATCGTATCTACATATCTTTTTATAACACGAGAGATTATTTGAATTTAAAGTAGCCATTGCAAACGAGTAAATTTAAAATCATCGAAACAATTTACACGTTATTGTGTTACAATACTTTATACCGTAGAAGAATATATTAACAGTAAAAAAAACATAGTAGATGTGTTTTCTTTGCAAGGAAACTCTAAATTTCACCAGTCACATAAAAATGTCTGCAAACATTGACGACGTATGAAAGTCCAGAAGATAACTTACGCGTGTATTCGTTGCACTTTGGACTTCAAAATATGACCACGATCATGTAAATATTTAATGGTGGTGCTTTTCCGAGTGAAGTACGCTATGTGCACTGTTTGCACAGCGGCGAAATTAAAGCATCGGAATGACCCACTGGATGCGGTGTATCCGAAGCCCCTGATATAAATTCCATTTATGACGCGTCCCTTTCTCGAAGCGAACTTTTAATGAACCATATCCAATCGCAAGATCATGGCTTATTACTCGAACTTTCGCCACTAAACGAAAACTCACAAGGGGTTTGCTCCTCTGTCCACAGAGTATGGGAGGACATGCAAGGACATCGGCTGCATGAGGGATGAGGTCTGCGTGATGGCCGAGGATCCCTGTTCAATCTACCAACGAGATAACTGCGGCCGTTATCCGACTTGTACGAAAGCTCACCCAGGCGGTAAGAATGTTACTGACCTTCCTATAAATATATTTTTCGCATCTCATTTCGATAAAGATTGGATAGGGCGTGTAGGAGGAGTGGAAAAGGAATAAAATTTGTCGATGCATTAAGTGTACCAATAAGTAATGCACTATTTTTATTAGGTTGATGAATTTATTTGACCAAGAGAGCAAAGGTTCTCTTTCAAAAAGGAATCTCCATGGTTTACTGATAAAATAGTATAGAATATTATAAACGTTTGACTGCAATTATATTTAACCGTTGAGAAATATTAATATTATGCAAAAGAATGACAAAAATCTGAATGAGATGCGAACGACACTCTGTATACGTAGTTACATAATTTTGTTTTATAAATCTAATAATGCGTTTTTAACGGAGATGTTTAACCCCTTGCGCTATGATTATTTTATTACTTGCGCATGCTAGCGTTAGCTAATCACTGCTTCGTTGCAATGATACGTGCAAATTATTTGAATATTATGGGCAATTTTTATTTAATCACGTCCGATATTATAGTAGGAAGCTAAAATTAAAATTCAAATGAAATTTTATCGTCGATAGTATCCATTTTTGTGGGATTTACACCATAATTTATAGAACGAGTGTGACTCGTTATTGCAATGCAAAGGGTTAGTTGTGCGCTGATGCATCTGTGAAGTTAAAACATTAATTTTGTTGTATCAGTGAAGAATATGTGTTAATTGTTCAGAATTATGCTAAATAACATAATAATAGTAAGATAATCTCGATGATCCATTGTTACTTAGTATCATTAGAAGTTAGCTATTAAAAGTATTTTTTTAACTCATCTGAAATGAATACAGACACTAATAATATAGAGTTTAGAATAGAGTACCGATCAATTGTAGCCTATTGTGTCTTGGATTAGTAGAACATTATGTAATTCAAATAACGTCCCCCCCCCCATTAGATGTATAAATTATTGATAGATCCATTATCATTCTATCAATTACAAGCTCATTAAATTTTAATCTATTGTGCGTAAGTTATTACCAAATCGTATACAAAATTACTCACTTTATGATCGATAATATTAATAACAAATGCCTCGATATTTCTATACTTTCGAAATGAATTCGACTTCAACAGCTGCGAATTATTATGACATAACAGAGTAAATTATATATTAGAATTGCTAGTTTCTGTCTTCGTGTTTGATAAACATTCTCACATTGGAAACCTTGCTACCTGTGTATTGTATCTCATATTTCAAAGTGCATTTCTATCAGTGCAATCTCATTAGATCCACAATCTCTCTAATAAACGCGTGACCAAGAAGATTTTTGTAAAAATAAAAATGATAGACATTTGCACAATAAATCTTCACTCACATTTTGCACGTATAATCGTGAAATATTCTAAACAATGCACCGTAGCAAATTTATATAATTGTTATGGTAAATGTACAATCGGTTTGTTTTTCACTGCCTTAGTATTTCTAGCGTGAACGTTAATTTAATTTTATTTGCTTTTTTCTTTTATCTATTTCTCCTTTCTTCTCGATTTAAAATATTTTTAATTGGAAATTCCCGTTTGCAGAAGCTAACTGTGCGAGCACTGTGTGCGGTGAAAATGAGTATTGCAAAACTGAAAATGGTGCACCGACTTGCGTGAAGAAATTGAACGCCGTCGGTGAGTGTTTAAATTTTTATATCTCTTATTTGCTGTATAGCATTATGATTGATTATGCGTTCGTGCACGACTAGCATGAAAATTGAAGTGCATGGCAGAGTGTCAGCGAAATGCATGAATTACATGGTCGAGGGAGGCGTACAAAAGCAACAGAAATTGCCATGATATTTTACCTGAAATTTTATCGACAAATTTACTAAACCATTATATAATTGATGTGCGCTCAATCACACAATCGAATACAATTTCTGCTACGAGTTATTAAATCATTGGATTAATAAAGCTTCCGTTTGATTGAAAACCGTCATATTTGTAATAGTAATTGTATATTTTCAAAGAAGTTCTTTTTAATATTTGCTAATGGAATTTTAAGCTACTGTAATCCTCTCTCCAACGCAGAAAAAGCATTGTGTCAGGCTTTACGCTCTGTTACTTACACTGCCGCATTTGTATAATAATATGTTTTCTATAAGAAAATGTCTTTCGTCGGATTTTTTATTTAAACAATGTTTTAACACGAAATTTTATTAAACGTGACGTTCAGCCGTTGCAAATGTATCACCTTCGAATTTTTCAATTTCGTTTCGTGTACGTAAAAACTGTACGAGATTTTAGCGGTAGTAACACATGTTCTTGATTATGCGAATCATTTCTACTGTAAATTACACTGATGCATATGTGCTTTATTAGTACTTCCGCGCGTACTTCATCTTGAATCCTGTAGACGTAGACGTTGTTCCGCGTGAATTCATTCTTTAAACAACTCATATAAGCGATTTATTGTGAAAATAGGGCAAATCCATTCTTAGAATAAATTCGATCTCATATAGATTTGGGTTTTATTGAATATGTAATCGGGAAACCATAAATATCTCATTAATACACCGCGGGTCTTTGCGAACAACATTAACCAAAATAGAATAGTCTTTTCTTCGCTTTGAATATTTTGTTACAATATGAATATATTTGTTATATAGTTTCAATGAATTAGTAATTAATACATCATATTTAATATATAAAAAAAGTCATCATAAATACAATAAACGTTAACTAATGTTGTGCACCAAAACGATTATTAGGTTAAATAAAAAAAAAGTTACTGAAAGCGATATGCTTAAAGTGGCAGTAATTGGGTCATTTATCCTAGTTAAATAAAATAGACGTCTTACGTATTTACAATCGTGTAACGTAGATTTCTCCTAATAGAGTAGAATTTTCTGACTAAAGCCCATTGAGAAGTTTAGTTAGTAATTTTGTGAGGTATCGATAGGTGTAAAGTGGGATGTAACGTTAGGTCACGAACCTCAAGAACCTGTATAGCAGATTTTTTTTCTCTTCTCAACTTTTGCGAACATGACCTTTCCATTATCGTTCCCCCTCCACACGCAAACGTATAGGTGCGCGCATACTCATGCCGCGTTATAGGATTTTCGAGAAATTGTTCCCGTACGTATAAACTTTTAGCGTCCTGTCGATATGAAAGAAATTTACTTCGAATCTATGCTTCAGTTAACGCAAAATTCTCGTGTTATATTAAGTTGGCTAAAAGGTCCTTTCTTTTTTATAGCGCGTGCTTGAATCGTGCGATGCACGAGTAAATATGCTAATAATTTGGAAATTGAAGAAAGATCTGAAAACATGCATTTCGTTCTATTTTCTGGTAAGAAAAATCATCAAAATTTGTTGTATTTATTCTAGTTGACAAAGGTTTGAAATTAATTTTGCTACTGCAAAAATAAAAATGTAACGTAAGCCAGAAAACAATAGCGTGAATGATAGTATCTTCTAGTGTCGTCTTAGGTTCTTATACAATTTTTTTAATAAAAGAAAATTCACAAATTTGACGCCTGAAAAAGTTGTCTAAGCGAGTTCTTTGCTGAAAAAGATGAAAAACTTTTCAATGCGGAAAAAAATTGTCGAAAACAAGTTGACAATACATTCTTTATTCAAGTTTTGTTTATATCTGTCTGTAAAATACGAAAAGACTTTTTGGCCAACTCAGTATAAAGCGACAAATATTTTCCAAAAATTATTAGGGTAAGCGTAAGTAATATGGAACAACACGTAATATGGAACATTGTAAATTCTCGATAATTAAATAGCGAGTTTTACTGGCAATCTTGTATCTGAGTTTCTTAGAAACAATAATGAAACATATTGACAATTAAGCGTCGGTAGAATATCTGTTATTCTAAAAGAAACGTTTTTCATTTTTTGTGGTGTGCAAACATTTCTAAGAGGCGAGTTAAATAGTTAAATATTTTAGTGGAGGTAAGATGCATCGAAAAAATATGCAGTACTTAAAAGATACTTGTTTAAATAAATATTCAGTTTTCATAATAAACTTAAAGTTCTTTTAGTTTTTCTTATAAGCTCGACTGAATTTCTTCGCACTTCATAATTTAAATATGATTATACATTAGTTTCTTCGTCCACTTGCGTTAGTTTTATTAAAAAAGACGAGTATCTCTACTTCTGGCAAGCTTTCAAAGTCAGGTGTTCCATATTACCATCTTTTACCGAAGTTCCATAATTATGTGTTCCGTTTTTATTACGCGGATACGACTAAAAATGAATTGTTTAATTGAACTTGAAATAAATGAAACAAATGAATTACTTAACCCCTTCGATGTTTACGTCGAGTATATTCATAAACAAAGAATGACAATTTTTGGTTTAATAACGAGTATATTCGTCATGGAGAAAAAATGAACCCATGCTACTTAAATTACAATTTAGATAAAACAAGAAACATAGTCGTACCTATAACATATTTCAGAATAATAATGAACTAAATATTAATAGAAATATACTTTTAATTTCAAATATTATTTTGCTTACGAATTAATCGGATTCTAAATTCTGTAAATAATATTAATGAAATCTTTCGAAGAAGCAACTAGAAAAATTGTTCACTTTGTTAGGATTTATTTCAATTTTCCAACAAGTGCATTTAGTCTGGTTTTGTCGAATATACTTGTCGTCGCTTAAAAATAATTAAGCGCGCGGATGTACGTTTCCAAAATTTAACAAAACACTTAGACGGTTAAATATATTTAAGCCATGAGAAATGTTTTCCCAAAATTTCGTTCCAATTTTCGTTACAGAAGTTTCGCATACAGCTATCGCATGCAGCACAGCTCTCTTCGCGTTTGCTTGTAACGCTTTCCAATTATTTTCGTATATGTACGTAACAGAAGATGAAAATAACAGCACAATTTTCAGAATCCTCGCAGCACTCACGTGTTCAACTAACTCCATTAAAACAGAACCATAGCCACTTTGAAAGACAAAAAATCCCAATTTTCTTTGTAAAAGGTTGTTTGTTCCCATAGGCCGGAATGCGTGTAGATTTCCCCAATTTTGGAACGAAGCAGCTGTTAATTTAGTTTTACCTGATTATTTGGCTGATGTAGTTCTCTTCATTTCCTTCTTTCGTGTATTTAAAATTCCTCGACTTGTGTGTCTGTGTGTATATATATATATATGTTGCACATAATCGAGGTGTGCGCACTGTAAGATAGAAATACGACGTAGAAGAGGACGATCTTTTCAGGATTCGACACGGCGGGCGTTGCTTACGTGAACGGACAGCGAGTGAACACCGATGAGAATCGCGATAAGACCAGGAACAGTGCTAGCAATTCGAACCCTTACGCGAATGCTAATGCACCCCCTGTTCCTGCTGATCCAGCAGGGGGATACCATCAAGTGAATTCCGGCAGTACCAATTTGGGTTATCCAGCATATCCTAGTAACAGCGGTTCTAACAGCGGATATCCACCATACAATAGTAACAGCGGTTCTAACAGCGGATATCCGCCTTATCCGTCGCAGAACCAAGGAAATCGGCAACAAGACTTGGGATATCCGCCGTATCCAACGCACAACAGGATGCCAATGCCAGGGCATCCTGGCCAGGCCAGCTATCCTGCATATCCTGGACAACCTGCTTATCCAGCACCGCAAGGATATCCCCAACAGTATCCTGGATATCAGAATTACCCTTACGGAAATTATCCTAATCAGAATCGCATGAATCACAATAACGTTTACTCTGGTTACCGTAAGAACGCCGCCTTTATCCTATCTCCGTCTATCGTTATCTATTTGAGCAGTATGATTATAGTTTTGATGAATAGATCGTGATCAGAAGGATTCCAAATGCTATAGAGTATACGTATAGATGACGGCATAGGATGGTAGACTTTTTCTGTTTGTCTGACCAATATTGGAAAAATAGAATCTCTTACTTGTTAGTGCTATTGCATATGTTTATACCTATGTACGTGTATTGTTGAAAGAAGATTATGAATCTTCGTTAAATGTGTCCAGTAATCACAGGTAAAACTTTGGTACGAAGCATATGGGGAAATCGATTTTCATAGCCAAAGTTTCCGTTAAGTTGCTCGTGGTTGTCATGTGACGTTTGATTTTTGGTTTATGACATGTCCGCGTGCTTTTGAGGGCGAAAGGTACCGTTAAAAGTTAACCGAATAATTTTTAACTGCCTTCGTTAGGAACTAGAAACGACACATGCAAGCAATGAAAGAAATCCTAATTAAAAAAACAGCCTTACCGTGGGATCGTGTCATAAATAGTGATGGAATTTGAATCGCTTCGAATTGATTTGAATGTGTAAACTGGCGATAAATTCGAATCACTTCGACTCCGATTCGAAGCTTAAAAATCTTGAAAGTCTTGAAAATGTTGATCGTCTTGGAAGTCTTGAAAGTCTTGAGAGCCTCGGATGTCTTGAAAGACTTGAAAGTCTTGATCGTCTTGAAAATCTTAGAAGTCTTGAATATTTCGGTCTTCGATAAGTTTTGAAAGCTTAAGCAATACGTTAATACATATATATTATACATGCATTTCTATTACCTTTGTTTAAGCAATTTCATTGACATACAATATTAAAAAAAGTATGAGATGTTGTAGTTAGATATTTATGTATGTTTATTGTATGAGTGTGCGAGGACAGGATAGAATTGATTTTGTCACTTCTGCGAGATTGCAATATTCAATATCTATTAATGTAACTGTCTTTGAAATAATTTTATTAGTTCCTTTCTTTGAAAAGTGGAGGCACTAAAGTCGCAAATAGCAAAGAATATTTTTTACTAATTTTGCAAGTATGAAATATTTAGATATGTACATCACTTTTTAGTGTGTTATCGGATTCAAATGGGTGTTAATTTAATTTTATATTACTTCGATACTATGTTTGTTTTTATTTTATATTTAATCAATATATTTTACACTTATTTACATTATTATATTTTAATGATCTTTATTCATATCCGAAGTTGGAAACATTTCAATCATTATTTCGAAAAAGTTTTTTACGCATTGTATAATATAAGTCGCTGGCCGCTGCGCTGTTATAAATAGAAACGATAGACAATTACCGATCAAATGCTTACTCAGTTATATTAATATTATAGTATAGACAGAATTCAATGTAGTAGCACCGATCTACTTTGGTAAAAATCACGGAAACTAAGATCGAACAGCGATTATACGTATAGGAAAAAGTTGTTCATAATGTTGATTTTTATGACATACTCAAAAATCATCAAAATCAATGAGACCCCTTCATTTTTTAAATGGTTAGCAATTTATTTTTAGAAAAATTTTGTTTAAATCATTGTGAAATCTTTTCTATTTTATTTCATTTTCTTCCCTTTATTCTCTAAATATTAACATTCGTAATATACATTGTAAATTATAAAAATGAACGACTTAAAAACACATTTATTATAAATCTATCTTTCCACACTTTCTCTAATACTTTTTGCATGTCAATGTATTGTTTAAAATAATCAAAATACTTACGAGTTGGTGAATAGAAAGTCATTGAAACAGTCAAGACTACCAAGAGTACCAAGACTATCAAGACTTCCAAGACTTCTAAGATTCTTAAGACTTATAAAACATGTAATACTATCAAGACCATCAAGACTTTCAAGATCTTTATGCTTCGAATCGGATTCGAAGTGATTCGAATCTTTACAGTCTTGAAAAATTCGAATCTACTTCGAAGTTTAGATTCGAACGCCCATCACTAGTCATAAACCGTCACAATGAAGACCAAACAGTTTCTTCATATAAGTATTGTGCATATAGACATAAGTTTTCGAGATTTTTAAGATAAAGTAAATTAATCTAATCTTTGTTATCTTTGCTAATTTGTATTTTTTTTTTTTTTACTAGAGCGAGTTACTGTATTAGGTTGTTCGGAAAATTCGTAGCTATATTTAAGGGATTTAAAAACAATAAAAAAAGAAATGTTGTGTATAACATTGAGCAGTTTCACAGTCCTTTTACTTAACGAAATTTTCATGTCTCTTGGAAACGAATTCTATTCAATGGTTTTCTTGCTTCGCTAGTATATTACAATTTCCATTCTTAATAACTAAAATATAATATTGCTAGCATTGAGGGTTTAGATTGCCCCAGTTAAGGATTTATCATTTTTTCCACCATTTCATTGATACGTGAAACCAAACGCTGTCTCGTTAAAAAATCGTCGCTTTTTCTTTTGCCCAACTTCGGATGTGTTTCTCTACAATTGCTGCAGTAATGATATCCAACCAGACATTTGACATTTATTCGAATTAAAAATGTCGCTATTTAATTCTTCAGGGACGACATCCTTACTATGTACGGCCCCATTTTTTTACGATTAATAATTATGTATAACAGAAAGAACTATTTATTAGCAACTGTAGGGCGCGTAGTTAGTCTCCATATTTTATAAATAGTGAACTAAATTAATAGCATAATGGAATAAATTTATTGAAATACAAAAATCGTTTCTATTTGCGTCAGAGAAGCAGAAAATCGCGCCGTCGCTGAAGGCAATTCGAATTAACAAAAATTCATGAGCAATAATTCTTCTGCAATTCCACAATAGACAAAAAAAATTTAAATGCTACCAAGTTTCCGAACGACCCAATATTTAACACTTTCAGCCCGGAACAGACACTAATTCTTATTGGTAGGCACTGATCAATGCCTAATTTTGTGTCTTAAGACATCATCCGGGCTGTACGTGCTTCGAGTAATAGATTTTGGTTATATTTTATTCAGTCACTAACGTAGAATTATTTTATTACTATTACATTTGTATTATTAATTCTAACCGATTTCTATCAGTTTAAAAAACTAAGTAAAATTTACTATCACTTGATCTTAGTAAGAAGAACACGTCCAGCATTAACACAAAATTATAAGATGCTTCGAACAAAGACTATATTTTCAAATGCTCAACATCTTTTTTTTCTCTCTTTTTGTTCTCATAAAGTATTCATCTTTGATATCGTAATTACACATCATATTTTGCATAACGCATTACGTGCCTTCCAACGTGTCTTTCAGCACAGTTGTGTTTTCTTGTGACGCATTTATGATTAACAGAGATGCAAAAATGATAATTACATTATTCAGCCGTAGAACATAAGATTTTTAAAAATGTTCGACGCTATACAAGCAGTCGACTGATTATAAAAAAATCGTGCTGCCTGGGGTGCAAATTCTTTCCATTCGATATAATACTCTCCGTTCGCGCAGTCTGCTTGGATATTTGATGCCTTATACAATTTTACAAAACTAGAAAACAAATTATGTCTCCACCGATATATATAAATAAATAATAATAAAATAAATATAATAAAAATAAAATATATATATAAATAATACAATTATACGTTATACGGGCAAATATCTAAGCTGACTGATCCCTCGAGCACACAGATTATAGTAAGTCGATTAACTTTGTACCTGATAATGGTGGGTTTGATCGATAAAACAGTTAGCCGTATATTTTCCATACGTTTTATTCTCTATTACGCATTGCACTCTAGGTATTCGCAATAACACGTTTAGTTTTCGTTTCAAACGAGATACTTCTGCCGTCCGACAAAGAATAATTTTTCTTAGCGTTAACCAAAATGTTATCGATACTATCTACTACTGCATGGATGTAAATTTATAATTGTAAAATTGTTACTATATTGACAGGAATATATATGTAAAATAATCGCAACCGATATACAACCATTGTGCGAAATCTGTTGACTCGGAATAAAAAGTACTACTATTTTTACCAAATTTGTAGACTTAACTACCTGTGCCATGTTTGTTCTCGCTACGTTAGGCTCTACTTATCCCGAGACACGCTTTAGAATTAATTTCTCGAAGGCGTAGCAAACACTGACTGATCTCGTTATCGTGTCGAACCCTGACACCTCTTATCTACTTCACCGAGCGACATAAAGTACTTTGTAGGTCACAGTTCTTAACATCAGCGAACAGTCGTTTTCCTCTTATCAGCATTCTTTCTTTTAACGTCAGTTTTATGCTTTGATTAAAGCGAACTTAATATTTACATCATCTTATTTTTAAGATTTTCCACTCCTGTTTCATTTTCCTCCAAAATAATTCGCTTTTACTCCTTCGTATATTTTCTAGGATAATTATTTATGTCTTACAGTTTTTACTCAATTGCAGCTGGAATTTTTATGCTTCTATTACGACGTACTTAATATTCACATTCTCCTATTTTTAAGATTTTCCTCTCCTGCTTTATTTTCCTCCAACATAATTTCTTTCGTATATTTTCCAGGACAATTAATTATGTTTTCTAAATTTTAATGCATTGTAGCTAAAATTTTCTCCCAAAGTTCATTAATATTTTAGTTGTAGAATTTGTGATTTTTCATCGAGTAACAATTAAAAATACAGCAGCGTGCCTTTTCTCGTTTAACCCTTTCGTTACGGCGGATTTTAGTCGAGAAGGATATGAAAAAATCGTAAGAATATCGAATTGAATCGCGTTCAATTCACATTCTACTTTCGGTTCTTTCATATTATTCAGCTGTAAAAAGATTGCAAACACAAGTGAAAGGGTTAAACCATAATAACTACAAGTATGACGCGAATATACAGCAAGGGATTAAGAAAAAAATAAATCAAATGATTGAGGAATTGAAGAGTGGAAGTTCAAAATAACAGCAAAAATATAGTACCTACACTGCATGCTTAAAAGAAGCGTCCAAGATAATTTTATCTTAACTCTCTCAACGGCATGCGACGTTAATAATTAACTAACAATCTATGTGGATATTTTACTACTACTAAAATTGCAAGTAGAATTTAATTAGCAACGTGCAATTTAACAAAACCTAGCGTGGTCGTTCGAAAACAAATTGTTAAGTCCATTGTAAGTCCGTTTCGTATCAAGTTTAGTTCATTTTTTTGGAACTTGATATGGTGTTTTACTACCACTCTCCAATTCGACAGCATATCCAACACCAAGCCCAGGCAAGATTAGGCCAACTCCAGCTACGCCACCACCGAGGTCTTCTTCCAATGGATATGGAGGAAGAGCGAGCGGTAATTCGGGATCAAGAAACACTATTGGCTCCGGTTCTATTTTTGACCGTTTGTTCGGGAATGATCGTATTTATGGACCCCATGGTGTAACCACTCCTAGGAGTCGTGTTAACCCAGGTGGCAATGGCTATTACACGTCTCACACCTCTGTTGATAGTCGCGGAAACAGAGTCTGGACATTTTCCGGTTGATTAGAATACTTTCCAGTTGACACATGCCGATAAAAGTGACACAACTCATGCGAGTAGGAGAATTGGACAAAAATGGACTACTAAATTCTACAGGGTATTAAAAATGGGGTTTCAAGGCATCGGGTACTTGTAGTTTAAAAGTTTCACTTTGATCGATTGGCTTTTGAACTGTTCATTCGAAATAACGCAAAATTTCATTTCCAATAAATTCCTTAACAATAAACGCAATAATCAAAAGAGTGAATGGAGGATTAACTAAAATTGACAAAGGGAAATTTGTTTTATTCAAAATGTTGGTTTTTAGAACGGTGTTTTGGTATTCATGACTTCCGATCATGATGCACATTACGAAATTAAGCGAATAAGATTTTCGTAGATGGTAAAGGAGTGATTCTGCAATATTCTCATAGCGATAACTCTCGAAAGGCGCGTTTTCTTTTGAGTTGCGACACTTTTATTGCATATATGCGATACGACGTTACTTGCTTCATATTTACTTAAAGTTTTATCTTTCCAACTAAGGCTTATGTCCTAAATTGGAAGCCGCAGTTATCGTAAAACGTATGCTTTGAAACAATTATAGAGTTCTGTTCCAGTTTTGTATTCGGTGATAGAAATTCTGAATTAGTTTGTTCTTTATACTTAGGTATATCAGTTGGCTGCAATTTTGTGATCGTTTTATAGATAACTGTGTGTTTTTTTTCTCAATTGTGCCATATTACACTTGTATAACATTATTATTGCACGCACATATATATATATATATATGTAGATGTATTGGGTACTTAATGATGCTCGTACTTAATGAATATTTATACTATATTTTACTATGTAACGAACAGATGTGCTATTAAATATATATAATCCTTCAGCATTTTTGGATAAGTCCCTACTTCCACGAATTCCCATAAATACACGTATGTTTATTTTTACGTGTTAATATAAGAAATTTTCTAATAAATAGATTGAGAATGACTTACATGTATTGGGTATTAATTATTTCAGATAATATTAGATATGAATTACTAATATTTCCTAAGGTTTGGCACGTACTTAGGATATTAACGCACGCATTTGTGTAAATCATTTGTTCCAGCGGCACAATCTTCACTATCATCATTTTTAACAGCGACAAGTAAGAAAATAAACGTTACAGAGTTGCATGATTAACTCACTTGCATAGCGCAGCTTTTAAACCACGAGGCGAGTAATCGAAATGCAAAAATAATTCTGCCACTCGGTTAACATTCTCAATATTAATGTTACAGAGGAATTTCATGTAATTGAGGAGCTTTTCGGACAAAGGGCTCACAAGACAAAATAGTGAATCGATTAAATTGCGTTGGAGCTTCACGTGTTCCGCGAGTTAATAATAAATATTGCTCTAAACTTAATTGAAGCGAAATTTTGGGGTAATATTGGTTATGGAGTTATGGCGATTAATTAAAGACAATTTACCGTTAGGTCTGTGGGTCCCTTTTCCGGAAAGCTACTGAATTAGCTTAATAGCATACTAATTGAATTAATATTAAGTTGGCGCATATCAAATTTCGTTTCTCCAAAGTTTAAGGTCGGTGGATGGATACAATTCTCTTCATTTTGTAAAATGGTTAATTATAATAAATCACATTAAAGAAGAAGAAATTTGTTGCAATATAAAAATAATACATAGATACGCGGATGTTGTATTGAAATCGTGAAAACATCAGTGTTTGATATCACGAATAATCGGAATATTTTTGAAATTCCTTATGAAAATATAAATTCGACAAATATGCTGCAAAGCTACTGAAACTGAGATTTCGAGAAGATTCCATAAATAGTCTACTATTCAGCTCAACATTAATTTGCAAAATTTAAGACATATAATTTTTCACTGGACGGTAAATTAAAAGTAAGATCAGAGAATCCTGGACGTGGTGATTTTTATAACTATACAATAATGAGGCTAATTAATTGTTGGAAAGAAGTGTAGAAATTATTTTAATCAAATATACATGTGTAATATTCTGAAAAGTATACTTATGCTTGATATGTTGTTGCTTCGAAAAAACGACATTTCGTGTGCACCAACCTAATACACAACAGTCAAACATTGGCAGTAATATTCACAACTGCGAAGCTTGTCCAGCAACACGGAAGTGGTAACAATAAGTTGGACTCGGCATGGCATGGGACGCACACCGCAAACGAATAATTCTAAACAATTAGGAGGTAGATAACGACATGTTCGCAGAATTCGATGGGGAGAACAAGTTAATCGCAAGACGTCAAACCCCCGGCGAATCGGAGTCTGCATCTGACGTTCAGTCGACGAAGAGCAGGGATTCTCAGTCGGGATATCCTGCAGGCAGCAGTTCCGGTTATCCTTCTAGTAGTTCGTCCGGTTATCCTTCCAATTCCGGTTATCCTTCCAGTTCCGGTTATCCTTCAAGTTCCGGTTACCCTTCGCGAAGCTCCAGTTACCCATCAGAATCAGGATATCCTTCGCGCAGCTCCAGTTACCCATCGCAGTCAGGATATCCTTCGCGAAGTTCCAGTTACCCATCAGAATCAGGATATCCTTCGAGGAGCTCCGGTTACCCATCAGAATCAGGATATCCTTCGCGAAGTTCCAGTTATCCATCGGAATCTGGGTATCCTTCGAGGAGTTCTTCTGGATATCCTTCGAGGAGCTCCTCTGGATATCCAGGAGGATCCAGTTATCCTTCGGGATCCGGTTATCCTAGTAGCAGTTCTAATGGATATCCATCGAGCTCTGGTTATCCTGGCAGTTCAGTCAACGAAGAAAGCGTTAGAAGAGTAGATGCTAACTCTGTAAATGCTGCGAATCCTGGTTATCCTAGTCAAGGTCAAGCTAGTCGAAGCAATTATCCTAGTCAGAATTCTGGATATCCTTCGAGAAGCTCGGGATATCCAGCTCCTAATTCTGGATACCCGCAAACTGGATATGCTGGTACATCTAATCCGTATCCTGGTAATTATCCTGGGTATAATCAAGGTGGATATTCACCGCAAGGATATCCTCAAGGATATTCAGGTGGAGGAGCTTATCCTCAAGGATATCCGCAAGGATACCCGGGTTATTATCCTCCGCCTCCCACTACTAGGAAACCCAACATCGGAGACCAGTTGACGAATATAGCTAAGGATCTCGCAGGGAAATTAATAACTCAGGCGATTATAGATAAAGTTAGTGGCAAGCATTAGCTAAACCCTTTGTTCTCATAGTAATAGACTATATGTTTGCAATTAGAGTAATACTATCGTTAAATGCTGATCGTAAAAGTTTGCTTCGTACGTAAAAGATCCTTAGCTTCTCATTTGCTGCAAAAGAATGGGATATATACAGAAATACCGATGTATAATCATTGTTTTCAGGGAAAACTTATGTAAATGTTGTGAATCGTTATAATTTCGTGAGTTAGTTACATTCATACGATATTGTGTTGAGACAAAAGTATTATAATATCGTCATTCGATGCTGCAAATTGTCATTTATTATTCTTTCTTTGCTAGTTATTAAAAAATGGCAAGTTACTAATTTCGGACACTAAATTAGAATTTAGGAGGAATTTGATGTTGATCCCGATTTAATTTATGAATTATTTTGAAATAAATAATTTTGAAATTGTTGCAGCAAATGAGAGTATAGAGAATATTTTGTAATTATAGAATTTTAATATAGTTGGTGTAGCTCCATGTATTCAATTAATTACGCTTTGTTATAATAAACACTGTTTATAGCGTCATTAATTGACTTTAATTGATATTAAACCTTTGAGTGCGGAGCCCGATTGATTACATGAAATATTGATTAATGTTACTATTATAATCATTTATTTACGCAACATTAAATAGAATTTGTTTATTCATTCCAAACATGTGATTGATAATTTCCATTTTTTTCGCGTTTATAAAATAAAAAACACATTCACTACACGTACACATGCGTCCATAGCACTCAAAGGGTTGAACTATATTAAAATAGAAGTACTAATAAGTTACAGAAATAAATAAAATTTATAACTTACGTGTATTCATTTTTTGCCGTTCCTTTCTTTCAGAATTCCAATGATATCGATTTTAATATATTTTTCAGAAACGTGTTTATTGTTTTTTCCCTTAAATTCTTCCCTACTTATGTTTTCCAGTTATAATCGACGATATAAGTTTTCAGAAACACGTAGATCTCTCTTCTTTCGATTTAATGTTTCCATAGTTGAAGCAGAAAATAATGGCGTGCATTAACTTTGCCGTACCCAAGAGATATATGTTAAATTCTCTCTCACACCCCGTTTAATTAGCATGCAATGAGTGTTTATGACACGTCGCTTGATGACAAGTCCCTGTGTATTTAACCAAACTATTTTAGGCACGTTTAACACTTGATCGATCGTCACCACGAAACTATGCCTTTATTAACTCGCGTCCAAAATTTCAATATGGATACAGAACTTTCGTACCATCTAATATAGTTTCAGATGCTAAAATACTATTGACGATTTGATATAATAACGAGTGCAACAATTTTAATTCACGTTTTGCAACTAAAACGTATGTTTCTGTAGTCAAATGACAAAACGTGATATGTGCAATCTCTTAATCTTACAATATAGCAATTTTAAACGTTGTTAACTAGTAAACATCATAATATACTTAAACGTGCAATTTCTCTCATTAGTGGTTATAGAAATTGGTTGTTAATTTAGGTTTAATCAACTCATTCGTATGGTTTCTTAAGCAAATTTCTACAAAGAACGCGTACTTCAATTGTAATAAAAGTTAGACACGTGTTTACAGATTTATCACTGCTGCAATATCAGTTATTAGTGTGAAGTTACGTTAAATTATTTTTACCATCTTTTCAAAATAAGGACAAGCATACTGCAGCTAAAAACCACATTGATAAATACTAGAACTACCGATAATTACAATGTTCTAATTTGTACCAAGATAATTAGTAATGTAGACATTTGCAAAAATATGTAATGCAAGAAAAATGGATTTTTTCAGAGACATTTTGTTAATTATTACAATTCCGTTGTTATCTTCATCTACCCGAAATTATTATATCAACGTAGCATGTAACACTAAAGTGGTAAGGGGTCCAAACTATATAAAAATGGATAGTCTATCCTACGCTTTGTCAATGATATAATTCTTAAAATCATTACTCTGAATCGTAAAAGTCGTAAAAAAGATGTCTGCTTTTTTACACGATCAGTATTCCAATTCGAAATTTATAATGTTTCCTATAATCTATTCTATCCTGTACTTAGTCAATGGTATAACACAATTGTGACAAAAAAATGGACTTGGGTTAGTTTCAGGTTCTCATGTACAGAATTACTATGCGAAGGTACAGTGGTAACGCCGTTTTAACGGCGGAGAGATCGATAAGTTGGCGAGGCTCCGCGAAGGGTGCTAGATGCCTCTTGCACCCTCTCCACTAGAACGCTCCTGCATCCCTATTTCGGGTAAACTCAAAGGTGATGTTTCTTCGTCTCTGTTTCTGCGATCTGCACAGTCGTGCCGCATCCACCGCCGGTTGCGTACCTTCCTCGCGGTCTTCAAAATACTTCGTATACGCGCACCCTTTCCCGAAGGAGTTCCTTTGGAAATTCAATTCAAAGCCGTATGTGATAGAAACTTGTTACGATACTCGACGCGCACGCGATGAATAAACTTAACAAGCTAAATCACCGACGAAAATGATTTGATTTTTTTTTTAAATTACATTCTTAGTGAAGTGTAAAGTTGGGGAAACTTTGCCATGAGAAGATAGAAAGCTGTTTTTCACTTTTCTGTTACAATCTTCCGCTTGTATTGCTTTTGTACATTTTATATTCGTTTGAATTTGGATTCACGATCGTTTCTAACGTGTTCTTAAATAGTGTAACAGCAAGAAGAAGTTTCCGCGTGAAACGTAAGAACAATATGAGTCTTGAAGCGAGGAACAAATTTAAACGCAAGTTAAATCCAAGTTCGAAACTTTACAACGACAAAGTAACTTTCTGAGATTCTTTCGAGTTTACTTATTCGAGTGTGAAACACATTACGGTCAATTTTACTTCACGGCCTCGTTAAAAGTCACTCAACGATGCGTCGCGTAAGTTTCGTGGGTCCCAGTTAAAAGATAATCTAATTTCCAAGTCGCACGAGTGACACTGAAACAAGTGAGTGGAAATGTGACATATTTCCTTCTGGAAAAAAAATCGCAATACTTCGATCGATCGTTTGGACCTAATGCTTCTTTAAGTTCGACATTCATCATTTGTAACGCAAGAACGATCAAGTAACCGTGACCTAGAAAAGTGCGAGAACGAGGCACAGTAAGCTGCTTCATATTCTCGTGTTTAACGCGCTCATTAAATCGAACTTCTTTATTAATATAAAGCGAAGAAAGGAGAAAGTATCGAAATCGAGATTCATTCCATTGAAACGAAAAATCCGGCAAACCTTCTATCAAAGTTCCGTTAAAAAAAAATTTGATAACACGCTGAACTAGTCGACACGTGACGTTGTTGTAATAAAAATAATTATTCAAATTTTAATTAACATTCACGCGAATCGTACGAGGTGAACGGTGTTACAGAGTGTTATTGTGTGTTTGCATTTAGTGTGTATGAAGATAAAACATGCGCCTAGGTGTTCGAAACATGGTATGGGCGGAATTAGTGATTGAACAATATTCTTCGAGAAGATACCGGCAAGGCGAAATCTGCAGCAATTAGCAGCGGTTGGGACACCAATCATGAATTGATCTATCTTGCATCAGTTACGCCTTATCAGCCTTAATCCGCTAAAAGGAAGGGCGGAGGGTCGTTAAACCCCTCGATATCAGCACGTGAGGGCCAAGGTAATTTAATGAAGATCGTCGTAAATTTCATTAATGCCCAGGCGAGATGTGCTAACATCTTGTCGTACGAAACCACGTGTTTCACTGACGAACCTTCGGTTCCTGAAAGAACGTACAATGGCAGTAGAAAGTATTATAATAAATTCTAATTTTAAGATCGATCTTCGTGCGTTTAATTGGAAATTTAGAACGACAAGGATGTACAGGGTGCATATATATTAGGTGCACAAATTAACCCTTTGAAATCGAAGACCTTTTTGGTGCGGAGAACTTCGGCAACTGGAAGTAGATTTGTTAGAAGTTTTCTAACGTTAAAACTACCAAGTCAATATGACCGGTTAGTAATTCACTATAAAAATTAACATAAACTTCGAACAATGCATTGATAACAATATTCCACGATTTTAGACACAAAAGATAAATAAAGATTTACTTCATTTGCAATACATATTTTTTCAATTGTCTTATTATTTTTATTTCTTTGACACGAATAAGTATAATTTAGTCACCGGTTGTTTTAGTGTTAAACTGACACACATATAGTAACTATATGTATTCACATATAGAATGTGAATTTGTATAAAAAATCGCAGCCTATTGATAAATTTGTGTAGTTGCGTAAGAGTATTATATGATTATAGAGAATTTGATATATTTGGGCATAATTAATTAATGTAGACTTAAATGCAAGGATAAATTCAGAGGGATATTCGAATACTTTTTTTTTGCAGTCACTGTAACTCTTTCTTTCTTCAGGGAGTTATTAAATTCATTCAATTTTAACGCGATCCTCTGCGAAGTTGTATTTTATATTCGGTACAGCAGAACTTCTTGTGTAATGGAAATTCTTCATTTGATTTCAACTTTCTCATTTCCTTGGAAATCGATCAAAGCGATGGAAGAAGTTCGAACAGGGAAAGAAACTGAAAAATGTAGAACAATTTATTGTATGGTAATAAGTGTGCCAGAATTCGAAAGTAGATTTTTCATTCTGTTTGAATTTATATCGGTTATTGTAGTTGTGCGAATTAGGTTGTTACAAGTGAGAAATTTCATTCGTTTCTTGTTCATTTACGCTACAACATACAGTTAGAAATAATCTTTTGCAATTTTTGTTAAAATAGTTATTGTGTTAACAATATTAGAACTATAAAAATATTGCGAGTTATTTCTTCACTGTTACATAATTCTAAATAGAAGTACTGTTAAAATAGCTTTTGCATTAATAATATTTAAAATTACAAAGGTATTCCGAGTTATTTCTTAACTAATACATAATTCTAAATAGAAGTACTGTTAAAATAGCTTTTGCATGAATAATATTTAAAATTACGAAGGTATTCCGAGTTATTTCTTTACTAATACATAATTCTAAATAGAAGTACTGTATAAGAATTTTGTCACAAGTGACATTTTTATCTAAAAATGGTATTGAGCGTATAGAGAAAGTTTCATAAAAGTACAATGAACAACAAAGGGACGTGGTATAAATTAAAAGTTTTGATTTCTTGAAAGTGCAGTGAACAGCGAGGTAGAAGAATGTTAGCAGCTGGAGCACCATAACTTTTATATGTGTTCCAAAGTGCAAGGATAAAATGTATAGCTCGAATAATAGAATCATATAATGCGTGCGAAAGCTTGCTACATTTTTGAGATTATTATTTAAGTTTCTCGCCGAAACAAATTGCAATAGAATCTTTTATAATTGTTAGTTTAAAGTTGCATTGTAACGTGTTATTGAACGAGCTAGAATTCAATATAAGTTTGCAGTTTAATAGAGAAAACGATGCATATGGAATTTAATATAGGACTTGTCACTCTGAAAATATTTGTCTTGGCCTTAGTTTCTTTATTAAATTCCAAAATCCACAGTTTCAGATTTACCAAATGAAAATTGCCGCACAAACCTAAGTGCTAATATTTTAATATAAAAATTGCATCGGTTATAAATAGAATGTTCAAAAGAAATTTATTCAATAACAATATTTTAACAATATTTGTCTTAAAATCACACTCGTGATATAGATTACGGACAAAATAGAACAAATAATTGCGATATTTATAACAAAATTCAATTTACCACCTTCAACTCCCTTTGGAATCTTAATTGCTATAGCAAATATAAATACTATATAATATTTTGATATATCGTATTTGGTACATTGTTGAAATAGATAGTAGATTTTGCTAACACCTGCAGTTACAGAAAAATGTCCAGTTCAAAGGGTTAAACTGTAATCTAATGTAAAATATATTAATTTAGTATAGAAGATTTAGTATAGAGTTTACCACTTATAGAGTATCTCGATTTTTACTTTAGTTTCTGTATTAAATTTCAAAATCTATAGTTTCGAGTTTATTAAATGAAAATTGCCGTACAAATTGGCTTCTAATATTTTAATACAAAATTTCGTCGACCATAAATGCAATATACCAGGGAAATTTATTATGTAACAACATATTTAGTTGCTTTTATAGTGCGCGTGTTATTGAATGAAATATTGAATGTGAGATTAAATTGTAATTTAATATAAGATATAATAATTTATGATTTGGCATAGAATCTATACTAATCTAGGATTTAGTAATAGAGTATTGTTCTTAAACTCTAGATATGTCTATCTTTAATTTCTTCATTAAATTCCAAATTTAGATTTACCAAATGAAAATTACCATACAAATTAGTTCCTAATATTTTAATTAATTAATGTATAAATTTGATCGATCATAAATAGAATACACGAAGGACCAATATCTATATTTGCTTTTATAGTACGCGTATTATTGAATCAAATATTGAATATAGGATTAAGCTGTAGTTTAACGTAGAATATATTCATTTACAATTTAGTATAGCCCCCATACTAATACGGGATTTAATATAGGATTTGCCATTCAGAATACGCGAATCCAGGCTTTAGTTTCTCCGTTAAGTTCCAAAATCTATAATTCGCTATTTATGAAACGTAGATTATCCTACTTTGTTCCGTTCTAATACATTTAATGCCATAAGATTTCATTAGCCATAAATAAATAGGAGGATCAAAAAAAAAAAAAATAAAGATTTCATATGCTACAAAATTTATCGCATGGTACTATGTTTTTTTTTTTTTTATATTTATAGTCCTCGTGTATAGATCGCGTTTTACCTCGTATAGAGTATTTTGATGTTACGTGTTGCGCATAAAACGAGTGCTTTTATCATAAATTTCCTGCCACTTTGGAACACTTAGGAATTCTAATTTCTGCTTAATAATATTTTCAACGTCCACTCGTAATAAATTCATATTATTTATATTTGCCTAAGCGAGAAGGCGGGTTAGATAGAGCACTCTTTTAACGGAGGGACAAAAGTGGGGATCGCACGTGCTCTCAGCGTGACCTGAATTTCGATAAGGCACCGCCGCCAGTTAAACACCACCCAAAACGGGTAAATTTTTACATTATTTTTCATTTTCTTAAGAGATTTATTAACTGAAACAAACACAGTAATATTATCCCCTTGTTCTACGATTATTTTTACTACCGTACTTATGTAAGATATCATTAACAGATCACAGTTCTCACATTTGTTCGAAATAACAAAATATTCTGCGTAATTTTTATTTAGTGATCCTTAATCTTCCGAAGTAAAACTAAAGCTGGAATAAAAATAACATTGTGTCGCAAATAGAACTTACGTTTAATAAATCTATCTATAATTTGTGTTACGAGCGTGACTCGTTATTGTAAGCCAAGGGGTTAAGAAGCAAGAAATAAATTTCATTCAATTCAATCGGATCCATTTTTTTTAGATAAGTTCTATAATTTTGAGAATAGGACATTTAAGACCTAGCTTTACGAATATTAATAGTAGCGTTTTTATATTTTTCTCAAAACTAGCAAATGTTTTTACGAAGCAAGAAATAGAAAATTCCTATACGAAGACTATTGCGATATTCAAAATTTTATTCAATTCAGTCACATCGTTCTTTCTTTAGAAAAGTTGTATAATTCTGAGAAGAGAAAATTTGAATCCTAGCTTTACGAATATTAATATCAATCATTTTATATTTGTTCCAAAGGTGGGAAATATTTGAGAAAAATAAGAACATGTTTGAAGAATGTAACAGAGTTAAATATGTTTTCGTTAGAACTACTGGGTTGATTTTGTTTATAAATGAACGTAAAATTCTGAGGAAAACACCACCGAGTTAATTTGAATATCTAGTAATTTTAGTTAGTTCGCAACTAATTGACTACTAGTTGAACTTACTAGACTTACAGTAATTGATTACTAGTTGAAATCGGTTATTGAAAAACTAGCATTTGATTGAGTAGATTATGTTACCCTTTCTTGCATCACGAGATTGCAGCAGCAGCTCTGAAATAATTTGATTCGGATGTGACAGACGGTGAATAATTCTATCCGATAAGAAGTTCTTGGAGTGCAGATGTTTCTCTGACGCTTTAAACTGTGACTGTCTAATAAGCGACAGTTTCACTATTGATGATACCTAAATATTAGAATATTTTCTGCCATCTTACGCTTCAATTATGAACCCCTTTTTCGGATTTCCAATTTTTCTTTCTCTTCAGTTACATTATTAAATTAATAAATGTGAACTAATTTGCATTTGCTGCAGATATTTATAAAAGTTTAATGAGATAATAGAGTATTATTCGGTGTACCAATAAGTAAAAGTAATCTACTATTTTTAAATGGTTTAATGAATTCACTTTATCAAAAGGATAAATTTCCTCTTGAATAAGAATTTATAGTTTGCCCGAAAAAATATTGCATATAACAGCAATTATATTTAAGATCAAGTAAGTATCTGATTTTGTTGAAAATAAATACTGCATCAATCAAAGAAAGTGAATTATTTACTGGTACATCTAATATATACATTTTTCAATAAGTATACCAACATATATTGAATCCTACTGAGTACTAAACTATTAACTAATTATTAGTAATATATACTATATTAGTAATATATACTAAATATTAATAATATTAACTAAAATATTAAAACTAAGTTTCAATACTTAGTATTGAAGAATATGGTAATGAATTTTGGATAAATATTGCGTTTTACTTAAACGTCATATTTAATTTTGCTCCCTTAATTTAATATCAAATTCCTTGCAAATGGAAATCATATTAGTAAAATTGATGACTCTGAGATTCGAATTCTCTCCGTTTTGGTACAAAGCTCCATGCTTCTGGTTAATTTAACATACCGGTTAGCTGCTATTAGATGCATGCAAAAGTTTTAGACCTGGCTTGACGATCTCATTTCCTCCGAATCAATTTCCGCGTTTCACGACGGAATCTCAAACTTAACACAAAGGTGGCAAAGTCACACAATCTCGGAGAATATGCTTCGAAGAATATACAGTCAGTGATAAAATTATTGGTAAACGTAAAATGTGATCAGTGATACGAAGAGTAAGAAGATGATAAAATAAGTTCTTCGGCTTTTTATTTAAAAAATATGTATGGAATTGATACGATAAATATTGATTTTCCAAAAGTTTTAAGGCTAAACTTTTTTTGTTGTTAAAGTCGACCTACTAAATAAATGAATAGCGTATTTCAGAAAAGTAATAGAATGAATGTCAAAGGAACTTAAATTAATAATTGAATAGAAAAAGAACGCTCCGTAAAATATTAATTATGTCAAAATTATTATGCTTTAGAAAATGTGTCTTTAGAAACATCGCGACTAAAATCAATGCAACAAGTTATTACACTTCGTTCTTTCACGATTGTAAGTCATAATTTTGTTATTCTATTAAGTAATTTTATTGGATCAAAGCCTGAATTATACATTTCGATATTATGGTAATTATTCATCTCATTATATCAATCAGACTCAACATAAATCGCTTATAAATAATGTTTATGAATCCTGCAACTTTAAACATGAAATCTGAAACCTGTCAAATTAACAGGTTCCGTAAATTTAGTATTAATTGAAAACAGTACTTCTGCGATGTAATTACAAATTGCTTTTCGTAACTGTGCAACACTGTGAGCATTTTGTTGAAAGAATTGCGTTCTATTGAATACAAATTAAAGATAATCTTCTAAAAAGAAATCTTCTACCCTTCTGAAAAGAGAAACAGAAATTGACAACGATTGGTCTTGTTACGAACTCTCCAATTTATACGATTTTTATTGAGAAATTACGAATGAATCAGTTCAACCACTTTAGTAGTTATAAAACCACTTTGGTAATTTTCATAACGTCTACGGAAAAACGTACAATCATTAATTAATAATTGCGCCAGTGATTATAAAAGTGATGTAGGTAAAAAAATTTAACAAATTTAACTTCTCGCTTATTTTGCGTAACATTGATTTATACCGCAAAAATATGCAGACTTCCTTTCTTTTTTCCTTTCACGATCACCAGCACAACTGTCCTATGTAACTAAAAATCCTTTAAAGCCAAAGACAGTGAACTATATCTAATGAAATTCATATTTCTTTTGCAGATCAGTACAACGAGTGACAAGAAAATTATCCTACTCGGTCTCTGTCGAAGAATACACGAATCAAGAATTTATCACAAAATTATGCAACGTACAAAGAATTTTTTCAAAATCCACCAAACACGTGACATCGAATAATCGCTTTTGTACGAAAAATTTGAAGATAAGGGAAATATTAGAAATTTCGCAACAACGTTACCTTACGCGCGATACAAAAACACCCCCTAGGAAGTATAATAGAATAAGCAACAGCTTTCACGCGAACACTCACAAAGATGATGGTAGAATTTGAACTCGATTAATCGAGAGCTTCAAGTTGCGCGAGTTTAGCCAGGATTTAACTTCAGTGAACGTTGGATACATGATGCTTCAAGAGATGGAGGTCACCTGGGACAAAGCGATGAAAAATTTAACGAATAACTCGAATACGATGCAAAACAACTTGAGTCAGAAGTTCATCGAAGACTTCGATCGGGAACAAGTGGAAAGGATCGTGGCGGTGGTGGTGCCGATATCTTTTGGCATGATCGGCATCCTTGGACTCGTGGGCAATTGTCTGGTTGTTATTGTGGTGGCCGCGAACCCCGTAATGAGATCAACCACCAACATCCTAATTATCAACCTGGCCGTGGCGGATCTTTTATTCGTCATCTTTTGTATTCCGTTTACTGCGACCGACTTCGTGTTACCATATTGGCCCTTCGGCAACGTCTGGTGCAAAATGGTTCAATACCTCATCCTTGTCACTGCCTACGCCAGCGTTTATACGTTGGTGCTGATGAGCCTCGATAGGTGGGTTTCAATTTTATGTCGATTCAATTTCTTTGAATTCACGGTGAATGCGAAAAGGTATTTGTACGTAATGTCGATCCCCCGTATAACACGGTACTTCTACAACGCAATTAAAGAATTGTGAGAATCCCTATTATTTTTGTAATTCATCTTAGTTCATTCTTTATTTCGTACATTTCGGTTTTGAAAGACTTACATCGTATCTCAATCCTAACTTCTTACATAGTGTAACTATATAATATGGCTTAAATAACATAAATTCGTACTTTGTTATCATTTCTATCGTCACCTAAGCATAAACATAATGTAAATTTGACCGTAGAATATGGAATATGGAACATAATATATAATACATAAGCTTAACACTAATCATTGATCTAGAGCTTGAACAAAAATAAAAGGAATTTTATTATTATACAATTATAGAAAACTTAATCGAATAGGACTTAATTAATTAATATCTAAATATCGAAATAAATGAGAAGGTGTATAAATACTTTTTGCAGTCACTGCAATTAACATTAATTTCTTCAGATCTGATGCACATTATAATGTACGCGGTTTTATTATTTCGATATTTGAGTTACCTCTTTCAGTGTCAATTAAAGTGATGATGCACTGCAATTGCAAGCGATTTTAGTTGTATCAAATTTGGAAAGTATAAACAATCTTGAAACAAGTCTTTTAACATTTCAACTGTTTTCATAGCTTAACTAATTATACTTTTCCACGTGTCCGTACAACGTGTGGACTTTAACACTGAAAGGGTTTTAATACTAATACTGTGACTGCAATCATGTGTACACCTTTGCTTTGATCATATTTTTACAAAAAAAAGGAGTGTGGTACATCTGTTGGACTTTACTTTGAAATACGTGACAGTATTATTAGTATTTTTACTTTCGAAAAAAAAAAGAATCAGGTCTGAAGAGGATAATTGTCCCTTAAGGCAAATTTACACATTTGCACTTTGAACGTGCATTGCGAATGATTCATTCATCAATGAAAGGTACGAAGATTGATCGAGGATCTGCATTTCATCAAATGCAGACGTCTGAAATGAACAGTGAGCAAAGTAGATCTTCGCTCTACTTTTGATTTTGATGAATTGCGTGGATGATATTCATCTGTAGTGAAGAGAAAAAATGATGACGGCAGATGTAAACAGGTCCAGTAATAAGTGAATAGCCTGAGTTAGTCGTTCGGATTTTATTGTCAGTCTGTTTTGCTCTCACTATTTCGCGTTATAAAAACCACTGAAGTAAATTCAGCTATGCGTTGAACAGGTATAAATACACCAACTTTCAACTTTCACACTTATCATGGATGAATCTTGACATCCAAAGTGTCTATTTAAAGTTGGAAGTTGGTATATTTTCAATTATATTTAAAATTAGAAGTCAGTATATTTTAAATTGTATTTAAAATTAGAAGTTGGAATATATTAAAGTAAAAGGAGCGAAGAATTTAGCTCGATACTAAATTTGTAACGTAAAAGAAGGGAATTCAATTATTTGGTATTTATCGTTGATACAGATAGATACAAATATTAGGAAAAGGTATTGCATAACGCAGCTCGATTGTCGACGTAACGTACGGAGATGTAACCCATTCTTGCCTCATAAATATCAGCAGTATTTCCGGTTACGTTTCCGTATGCTGCGCAGTGATGCAGGCTGCAGAATCACGTGCTATGCCTGTAAATGTCATACGTGCGAAAGAATCTTGATTTCCTCCGGAAACATACGATACTCTCATTTTCTATCTGCTGCTACAATTTTTTGTTAAGTTACGATACGTGTTCTGCTTTCTAATTTTCTGTATTTCGTCCCCAATCGTCGCCGTAATATTCTTTTCATTTTAATATTACAAATGGTACATTTAAAAACTTGCCTACGAGATTTTAATTCAATGATATCCACCGTGTTAAAAGTTTCCCAATCAAATTGTTAGCTGTACAAATTAATACTTTACTTTTGTTTAAGTCAAAAGTAAGTATACACTTTACAAAAATGAAATTATACTATAATTTATTCACCGTAAACTATATCGTAATTGTATTAGAATTTATTTGTCGCAAATAATACTATAATCGTGTTACGAATATATAGCATTTATTTATTTGCAATAAATAATATTATAATTATACTGGAATTTCATTTGTGCTGTAATCAATACTATAATTATATTATAATTTCATTTTTCTGAGGTGTATATTCACTTTTGGCTCTCACTGAAAATATCATTTGAGAAATGGCTAAACATAGAAACGACACGAATTTTATTGGTCGTTTAATATACAACAACAAATTAAAACTTCGATAGCCACAGTGTTATTACTGTTATTTACTGTTATATTGATAGGGATTTACTTGGAAAATGTGTATACCCATAAACGGAATTTTGTAATTATTCATTTGTGTAATCGTATTGTGCCTCTCATCTGGCTTTCCCATCACGTACTTGTAATTAACAAGTAGGTTAATCGTGAATCCCCAATATCCTGCATAATTCAATTCACTGGCTTTTATCCAACTCAATTAGCATGTGTAATTCTCCATTCGTGATATTTAGTGTATATTATATACGAAATGTTTCCAAAGGATACGCAATGTTGCCCTATCGTGTTACACCGTGTTGTGTGTAATTAATAATTTGCTGGAATCCGTATAAATCATTCACAGGCCACTCTCGATGCTTTTTACCATAGCTCCGTTGAAAGTTAACAAGTTTCCTGAAACGCGAAATGTTTGCTTCGATTCTAATGGATTTCGGTTCTAATTGTTTCAGATATCTGGCAGTGGTTCATCCTATAACTTCCATGTCATGGAGAACTGAGAATCATGCGATCGTTGCCATTTGCATCGCATGGGCGATGATTTTCGTTATATCTACGCCTGCTTTCTTTCTTCATGGCGAGGTAAGCCACGTTTACACAATATATTTTTCTTACAGTTCAAAGTAATTTTCGCTTCAGTTAAGGGCGTACACTGTGCGTCTTAAAACTCAACAAATTTGAAACTACTCTTGGGATTTGTGCCATTATCTAATTCCGCACTATTTTTTTTTATTAATTCATTAGAATATAATGAATATTTTAGGTATTAGTAGTGTGAGATTTATTCAGTTCAGAATATTACAATTTGTCAACGTTTGCATTCAATGGATCTGAACCAAGAGCACACATTCGCACAACGACGCAATCTTTTAAATAACTCGAAAGCATTTCTGATATGGTTCAATAAATGTTAATTAGAAACTTCTGGAAGACATTGATTCTTTTAATTTCACGCATTCACACACTTGCACATCAGCATAGCACTTGTTAATCTATCCACAACCGATGACGTATTGATACGTCAAACTTAAAGGGTTAAAGAGCTGCGTATAAAGTTGGTGGAAAAAAAATGCGACATTTTGTAAGGAGGTCTCAAATTTCGGAACCTCGAAACCTTTTGAGTTTCGTAGGGTTTTCGAAGTTTTGAGGATTCAATGTTTCGAGTTTCCCGTAACGTTTTTGCGTATCATGTAAATACTTCCCATGTCCGCTCGCGCATTTTAAATTTTCTATAAATGCACAAAGATCCGCGGTTTAATTATTATTTTACTGTACACACCCAGATTCTAATTTCCTTATATTATCGGGCATCGAGATTGGATCCGGTATTTTATATGGGACATTTCTATCCATTTTTTATGCACGCGTCGATTCGGTTTTGCTCAAGCTATATCGAACGAACGCGAAAAATTCTGCGTCCGGCATTGCTATATAGCACGCGTAGTAGTCTTTTTGATTGACCCCTTCAATCCAGTTATTCGTTGTCGATTGCATTGGTTCGCTCAACGAGCGGATTTCGATATCATAATATGATTTAAGAACTCGATTACCCCGAAAGAACACCGTTTCCAATTCTGCGTATTCTTCGCATTCATCGAGCGAAGGATACATACAATACCGCTTATCCGTCGGATTTAATTGGAAAGAGAAACTGGCGAAGAAATTATGCAAGCTCTTTCTCATAGTTAATCGGGTTTCCTTTAATATTCGAAGCAGGTTCGAAGGAAGAGGGGAAAAAAAAATTCAGCGAGCGGATCGGAATAGGTGGAAAGCTAAATTAACCCTTTTCAAATAATGTTCCGGCGATGGTACTGGAAAATTGAGGTGGCTGGAGGGAAAATTTACCGATGCTCCTCATCTATCTAATAATTCCCCAATGAGTGTTCTCACTGTAATTACTTTCAGATGAAATGAACGCACTTGGCCTGGCAACTGTAATCGTCCATAATCGAACTATTTTTGTAAAACTCGGTAACCTCTAAACCATAGCGTACTCTTTATTTTTCAATTCTATAATTGTTAGAATCGTATAACTACTAAGGTTTAATTCTATAAGTATTAGAATTTTACAATAATTATTAATCCTATAATAAATATTTATCGCGTATCCTTCGTATTCCAAATTACATTTCTCGCTACTAATTCCATTTGACATTTTTTCACAAAAGTAAGGAAAATAAGTATATGAGATATTATCGGTGGAATTAATTTTTAATATTTTCTAATGAAACGCACAATGCGTGACATTATTCGATCGCGATGCAGACTGTAATAAAATTGGTCAGGAAATCCACAAGCAATGCTCTTGTGTATAGCTAACTGCCAAAAGCATTTTTCGACGATGCCAGGGGCGATAATGTGATACGTTTGAATATTCATATTACCATCATAGCGCACGTTTTGTGTAAATTTCGTTGAACCCCTCTAAACACGGGTCTCATTGTTGTGCATTATACGAATTTGCTCTACACTGCTAACGGAAATGGCAGAAATAACCGTTCCTAGCTCGCTCTGATCGCCCAATGATTATAGCTCCACCGTATTTTAGGTTTGCGTGTATAACACGTGCCATTTGACGCGATGCGGAGTTGCAAATCACTGTGTTCGTTTTCTACATACACTGGACACGCGTGTTTCATTCGAAGGGAAGGTTTAATAGGATAAAACCCATTGGCGCGATAAATTAGTCAGAGTAACTATATGTATATCTTTCCTCTCACATAAGATATAAAAAAAGTATTGTAGCTTAGCAAATATTCGTGCGCAATATTTCTTTAAGACCACTAGACTGCGGATTTTTATGCAAGTACATAGTTTTTTTATTTTTAATCCTTTGGGTGCTATGTACGCACATATGTATCGATCGAAAACTGTCATAAATATTATTAATGTTTGATGTAAGCACATGTTTGGGAAAATTAAACACGTTTTACTTAATCATGCGGAAAATAAATAAATAATTGGATCGTAATAGTAACTTTGATCAATGTTATGTAGTTGCATAGAAAACGTGGCACTCAAAGCGTCGAATAATCGTGCAGTAATAAGACTACGAAATAAATGATCGTCACATATGAATATAATACCATGGACACTATTTATTCAAATCAAAAGTATTATTATTCAACGTGAGTTCGTAAACAGTAACCGTCTCCCAATTCTACCATTTACATAACAGAACTTAATACTTTACGGATGAATGAATTTTCGTTCAACGTTAACTTTCGAGAACGGGATTTTACAAATTCTTGTCCAATTATTAATAGCATCGTCTATTCGTGATACTAATTTGCATTTATTGCTTTAAAAATACACATAAGTCCGAGAAATCAACAAAAATTCGACGCGATATTGCGACAACCGTCTGTGAAGAGTAAGAAAATTGGGTCGTCACATATATGTATGAATATATACATATATAATATAATTTATACATTAATATAATGTTGGAAGGTAATTAGGACCCTGATATATCGATTAGGCAAGGATGCGAGGGTATGCGAGGGAAACGGTGGAGGCGGTAGACTAAGGAGTGGGGGAATGTGGCATGAGGATTGAGTGTGAGAATGTTCAAGAGTAAGGGCGGAAAACCAGATCGTAGAAAGGACTTATTTCTTTTATATATATAATTACAGTTTTCTTTAGTTTCTTATAACTAAAATAATGAAGCTTATTAAATCAAGCATATGGTGGTTTCCCTGGTTATATATATACCTCAACATATAATAATATATATATGAAAGGGTTAAATAAAGTAAAAAATTGCACATTTCAAGTAACTTGACTCACTAATTCTTCACGTGTCTTTCAATTTCTTTTATCTTCTTTGTATGAAATTGTCTTACAGCCAAGAACTTCTCCCTTATATATGTAGATTCGTTTTAGTTTCAGGGGATGGACGAGTCATCATCGGAGAATCTGACAGCTTGTCACATCCTACCGCAATACTGGCCGTTATTCCAAATCTCGTTTTTCTTGACGAGCTACCTGCTGCCACTAATGCTGATATGCTTCTTTTACATTTGCATGCTCATCAGGCTATGGCGCGCTGATCGCGTTAGCGCCGAAAGTCGCCGTGGAAGAAGACGAGTCACGAGGCTGGTCTTCGTCGTCGTTGGCGTTTTTGCCTTTTGTTGGTGTCCTATACAGGTTAGTTCATTATTTAATCACTGTACAAACCTATTCGCGATGGATGACGCGCTACTGTGCGCCCCTGAGAAGATTTCATCCGGGCACAGGGGCAAAATGTGTTCTCGTGTTTCTCTGTGCGCATCTGTTACTGTGAAAGCCCGAAAGTTGGAAAATCCTCAGTTTTATCGATCAATCTTAACACTTACAATTAGGAAAGTACTTAAGAAAGTAAAGCATTATATATACTGTACATCTTTTTGCATTTTTAAATTTCCCTAAAATGCATCAAGATCCACAGTCTAGCTGTTAAATATTTTCAGAAATTTCTAAATGCAGCACTTAACCCTTAACTATTATAGACGTTGAAATTTGCGTAACTACTATAGGCTGTCCCTTAGAATGTTAATATTTACTGCATTATTACGAATATACCAAATAAAGACCAAGTCAAATTTTTCTTGCTTTATATATTAATAACGAAGAGATCCAAGCCTGGCAGAATAATAGCGAATACGTTAATAATTATCTATTGTTACTATTACCATTTATATGTCCTTTTTATTATGACGTTTAGAACAAGTTTTATATACGAACCATAGTAGTTAAGGGTTAAGAAGTACAATAAAAGCTCAGTATACGTGTATCAAGAATAAAAAGGAATTCAGGTCCCTGCTTCGCAAAATATTTGAAGCTAAAAAGGCTTCAACCTAGCTTTTAGGATGAAATCGATAAACTTTGGAATCTCCTGTCTCAAAAATTGTTATATACTTTTTCTTAAATAGAATGATTAAAATTGTGACGCGTAGGATTTTACCACGTTGTTAAGTGCCTAGTAATGGGTAAATCCGATAAAACCGTCGTCGCAGTAATCAGTCGAAAAGGTATCACGGTTTTGGTATCGAACCAATCACCGTGTCGGATCAATCGAAAATGGTCGCCAGGGGATTGAATGGCATCCGTATATTTCGCGCGACATTTCGTGGGTAGACTTTCGATGGAAAAAATTCGACAGATACGAGTAGAATGTAATTAACTGCTGCGCTATTCGTGCTAATAGAGATAGGAGATAAATCGCGAAAGGAAATTGTGCGGTGAAATTCGGTAATTCGGTGTGTTTCGTGGCTAATAGGGAATATCGGGCGAGGTTTATCGACCGATGAACACTCCTGTTAATTTTTTCACTTCAATTGACTTGGCAGAGAATTTTATTACTCGCATAACGCCGTTACGTTGGTCAAATAAAATTGACATCCTTTCTATTGTTAACCCTTTCGCTACCGATATCTTGGAACCGAAAACTACAAGCATATACTAGGGTAGCATTTATTAATATAAAAACAATATAGGTATAAATGTTTGGATACTCTGCATAACTAATTGTATAGTAATATGGATGGACGAATAATACCAGAAATGATATTGTGTTACAGAAAAAACATGCGTATGTTTTTAACGAATGTCAGTTCAATTCTTAAAGGCGTATATATACGTCCATGGCAGTGAAAGGGTTGAAAGTAAGAAAAGTATAGATTGTCAAAGTATCTACGACATATGGGCAAATAAAGCTGCGCCAATCTTAAGAAACGGGTTTCAAGATTGTCTATGGTCTTCTAATTTATAATAAAAAGTACAAAATCATCTATGAATTCTTTTTTTAAGTTTTATACTATTTACGATTAGAACTATGTACTTAGAGTCGTTGTGCTATTTATTACATAATATTGATTATAGCGTTAATTTGATTAACATTGAAATAGTTAACACAGTTTCAATTTTTGACTTCTCAAATTATCCAATTGGAGTTGTTGAAAAAATAATGAAAAATAATATGGTACCTCTAGCTATAATAATTATCTTTGTCTTGTGGTTGCAGAAATGTGAACCAAAATTGTAGAAAATTATGGAAACTGGTTCCATAAGTTTTATGTTATCACGTATTACAGTAATCGGCAAATCGAATTTGGAATTTTGTGTAACAAGGCAACGAGTTTATAATTAAATTAATCTATACATTTACTAGCAATTCATATAATATTTATAATTGTACAAATAATTATTATTATTTTATTTAATGAAGGTACCGAGTTATTAATTTACAATTAAATTAATTTACACACTTACAATAGTAACGATTTACATTGTGTTTATAATTGCATACATTTAATTCATATTTCAATAGTAGACAGATTTAGATATATCGCGTTGAAACAGGTTCAGATATTTTATCTTCTTTGATTTGATGGGATCCTGTAAACCATACAGCATAAAGTAAACAAAGCAGTTTTACAAAATCGCGAAAGTGTGCGTGCAGTCACGCAACCATTTGTCGGGATTGTCAAAAATTAGTATTTTTGTTCTCTTGTGCTTCGAAGTAGGATACAGGAATTGTGTCGCTCACGATTCTGTTGCTACGTTTGCCTTTTATTTTGTAGTGACCGTTGTATTTCTCAAAACACTGGGAAACATCGGACACACTGTTGTTATTTAGTTTCCTGTGCAAAATGTTTTCCTTTGAAAGTGCATTGGTCACGCATCGAACGTAACAGGAAACTGTGACGACATATTGCAGCTGGAAAGACTAAAAATTTGCAGGATTTTCATTCCACGCGCGAAAAAAAAAAGAAGTTGTATCACTATATTTACAAATATCATCCGATCCATTGTTTATTCATAGCAATTTTGCAAATGTTTTTGTACGGATTTTGATGCAATCGTGGGGTATTTTCGATTTCTGCGAAAGAGTCCAAAATAGTACACGTAAAATGTACAAATGAACAAAATATTCAAAATACAGCAGAAGTCATAATCTTTAAAGGGGCAAACCCTTATCTAACTTTATTTGTTTCAGTTTTATTCGAAGAAACGTGAATTTGCATGAAAATCCGTAGTCCAGTGATAACATATAAATGAAACATTGAAATTGAAGATTAATCTGTAATGCTTATATTGTATATTATTGTATATGAACTATTAATTTGCAATACTTGTATTGTATATTATTGTATATAAATTACTAATTTGCAATACTTGTATATAAAATACAAAGTAACGGCTAAAACTTGTGCGTACACCTAATATATCGGTTCGTTAAGTACGACATTAAATCAGGGGTTAAAATTGGTCCGAAAAATGAAAAGCCATTACCGAATTTTTTCGATACCGTAGCCATTTAAGCGTTAATGAATTGAGCTGTTGGCGATGTACTTTCGCTTCCGGTTCGACGTTAATTCCCTATTTGCACGTGCGATTATCCATCAACTCCCGTGAAACAGATTTTTCGCTACGTTTCCAAGTAAAATTTCATCCATCCGTTTCGAGCGATCAATATTTAATATAAAATTTCCACGTTTATTAGTAGCAACTATTAGCACAATTTGCTTGAGACTTTTATATTAGTGAACAAAATTTAATTCCATCCAAGTGGATATTTTCCGCTTTCTGCAGATCGAAATTAATTTTCAACTTTAACTTTTTTCACGATAACACTTTTCAATTTTACTAATACAGTGCATTTCAGATATGTAATATATGTAATACTTTTTAATGTAACTTTTTCTAAGGTAACCCGCCAAGTAATTCATAAAGAAGTATAAATTATAAGCTTAAATATTATTAAATGTTTCTAAATTTTCTATAATCTATCCTTTTTCAATTTCAATAAAATAGAATCAGTTTTTAAAACAATTCCACTTTGTAATTAATTCAGATATACTATAGAAAGAAGAAAAAGCAACCATATTTTTATGAATATTTATAGAAAAATTAATTCTGAGTTCAACTTCAATACTTGTTTTATTGTTATAAGTAACTTCTTTCAAATATTAACCTTAAAACGTGCATAAATTGAAGAATTCGATCATTCAGTAGTTGGTTTACCCTTCTATTATACTAATCGTTGTCGATTCGGTTTATTATTAATACAGTGCATGTCCGATACGTAATAATACTTTTCACTGTTCTTATTTTGTTTCGATAAAAGGTAGTTCTGGTGACGAAGTCATTGAAGGTGTATCCATTGACATCGGCAACGATAATGGTGCAAATAGCGAGCCACATTTTGGCGTACACGAACAGCTGTGTGAATCCTATACTGTACGCCTTTCTCAGTGACAGCTTTCGGAAAGCTTTTCGAAAAATTATATACTGCAGACCTCGACCAGACAACAGGCAACTGGGACCATTCACGAGAACTACGAGAGCTGCCAGCAGCGGTGACATCCTTTAGGTGAGTCTTCTCTCATCGACTTTTATAATGCAATTCTATCACTTTTTCACAAAGAATTAGTATACGGTGCGGTAGGAACGTAATTAGTACACTGCGGATCTTTACGCAAATTTACATCTGTGCAAATAAAATAGAAGAATCCAGATCTAAATAAGGGGTTGTTTCATCACCCCAAATACTATAATTTGTATTTTACTTTCAATATCTTCTGTATTTTGTAACATTATTCGCATTCAGAGTTCGGCATTATTCGAATAACATCTGGAATTAATTCTACGAATAAATTACTCGAATTAATTCTTCGAATATCATTTCATTCGAACAATCTTTAAAGAGGAAATAGCAATGAAACGTATTTGAAGTAAGAAAATAATTAATGCTACGTAAAACGTAATAAAATTTACATTTTTAAGTATTTAATATTAATTGCCACATTAACTGGTTTTGTTTGATCTCAAGTGATCTTTTTCCTCTTCGAATTAGAATTGAAATTGAATAGTTAGTATTTTCAATTCGTATTTAATGTTCAAGGAAACGTTGCAAGGAATTTAAACATAATTAAATTAGAAGAATTTTGCGAAATCTTTTGAGTTATTATACAAATGTTGGAAACATTGTATTAACCTCGTCGAAGGTTATTTTAAAAAAGATAAATATGAAAAACTTGCATCCTATCTACCTATGTACATGTTTTCTTTTTAATGGTCTCATTATTTTCTTGCCGCACCGTGTACATTTCGTATTTCACGTTTATCAAGAAGTTGTTTATTTGCGATTAAAGGCTAAGAAATATTCAGTCGAAATTACATAGTAGCTATTGTAGACTTGAAGATTTCTAATCACACAGTCGGGAATTAATTATTGACGGGCCAATTAGAGCTCAGTCATTCAAAGACACTCCTTTGCTCTTATTAGAAGGTTTAGAGCAAACATTTTTATTTGCTACGAAATTTCATTTGTTAGGAGAATCTTCCAGCCATTTTTTTTCATATTATTGAGTTCATTTTGCGGTTTCCTAACGCGTAAATGTTTAAACAAATCGAGCTTTTTAAAGAATTCTTATTAAGGAAGACAAATACCTTATTAGTTTTCCTATCTTTATTATTTCTTTCCCTTTGTTTCATTCCAAAAAGAATTTCACACCTTTCGTTATATTTTCACCCTTTGCACTCGAATGTTTTTTACTGTGAAAAATATTAGTAGCTGGAAGTAGATTTACTAAAAAATTGATGATTTTTCAAATAAACATAAGTACATATATCAACGAATATAATTGTTGCATTTCAATATTTAATGCATTTTGTATTGTACAAAATGTAATATTGAATTTCAAGTCTTGTAATCTTCCACAATAGTATCAGAATTAGTTCATCTTGCAATTTCTATCATTCTAATTTTTCGAATCTTTTTGAATCAATCATTTGATTGCTATCTCCATCGTCGTTTTTTTCGCTGCACTCAAGTACTTCATTTATTTTTTTTTAATTAGGAATTTAACGTTGCATCAACAACTAGGTTATATTTATAACATTATTAACTTCGTTTCTAAAGCAAACACGTCTTCACTGCTATTAAAAAAGTTATCTTGTTGTGTAGAAGCTATACTAAATAATTACTTTTTCCAATTTAAGGTTTGATAACTCGTAAAATTTATGAAGGTTCTCACCTTCAATATTTAATTTGTTTCTCGATAAAATATCGATTATGTCGCGTGAAACTAAATGATGATTAAATTTTCCCCCTCGAGTGCAAAGGGTTAATTTGCAATGCAACAATTTTTAAATTTGTAAGAACTCCGCAAGCGTGTAAAGTCAGGCGTTATCTTAAATTCATAAACAAAATGTGAGATTGAGCCGCGCACACTTTCGCTTTCAACGGATTTTATGTTTCGTTGCCCCCATCTAAAATTCCACGATGGAATTAATTACTTCGCAGGCAATTAGTCCTTCATAATAGCGAGAGAGTGAAACGCATCTTTTACCTTAGTCGCTCCTCGACCTCCGTAAAAACTTCCTTTGTTTTATGGTCGGAGCCAGGGGCTTTGAAAACACATTTCCTTCTTTTTTTTTCTTTCTGCTTCTCCAGGCGCTACTTGTGTCGCTGTAGGCGTAGATCTTCAAGTTGAAAATGCAAGGCCATCGAGGCTGAGCTCATAGCAACTCTCTGCACTCTAGGTTACAGTGGCCTCGCTCCCTGGCTGCTGTAAATTACACTCCTCATTTCACTGCAAGTGCAATTTCCTACATTTTCCATCCCACCTGGCAAACGTGCGTACCACCTCCGCGTCGAATTATTGCCAATGGGAATTCTGTCCTGTGTTCTTTGTAAACACTATGTCAGCAAGTATTAACGTTGCCTCTATCCGGATAATTGAATATCCGAATATCCGGATAATCACGTCACGGATTATTCGTAATCCGGATTTCGAGTATCCGAAATTTTTCACAATTTTTCCGCCGCTATCCGAATATCGGTTGGATTTATATAACTAACTATTCTGAGACTTTCTAGGTTAAAAAATGAAATTTGGTATCTCATATTCCAATCTATTTTATTAAAAACTAACAAGTATCCGAACACTTACGAACGGTGTAGCGTACGTGTGAGTCTCGAAGAATTGGAACAGTTTCCAAAGTTCACCTACATACCTTTCGAAGCGTAAAAATAAAAATTCCTCTTAACGTTCTCGTTTATATTCTTCGAGCATCAAGAACTATCTTTCCGTTGTCAAAAGGTGGAATCACCATATTCTTTTGCGATTCCCATACGATAAAGTTTGTCGGGAGGTGTTTACACAAATTAGAACTAGCACGAATAGGATAGCTTGAAACATACAAAAACGACGATGCCGAGCACTCGCGGTAATTAAGACCTAGCTCAAAGCGGAGAGTGTACGGGATCGAAACCGAATTTTGGAGCTACTTATATAGCGTTAATGGTTTTCATGCACGCGCATCTCTTACGATCTGTCCTGTTTACAAAGGAGATAGCCGGCAAACGGGGTTTCGAATGAAATAGCAATCATGCATGCTACCTTTCAATTTTCGATCCGTTTGAAGAGAAACGTTGCTATAACGAAACGCGTGTTTGGAAATTATTATACAGGTCATTGATTTGATCCTGAATGGGGTTAACATTAAGATAAGACAATAGAGTTTTCGTACAGTGATTTTAACCCTTAACTACTACACATATTAAAACTTAGTAATCATTAGGATAGATGTCCCAATTATTGTCAGTGTCCCTATAATCGCTACTTTAATTATTTTATTTAATAACGAACGAACGTACGAAGAAGAATCGAGACTAACAAAATTTCATCATTAAATTTGCATGTGTGTTTACATTTAATATTTAAAAATAAATATTAAGCGGTGAATCGTGTTGTTCGAGCATAGAAACGCGACTAATGTACTCTAAATAGAAAGTATGGACATTTTTATGATGCAGTAAAGGCGATGATTTTATGATTTATCTTCTATCTGTTGTACAAACTGACGTGCTAATATATGTAAAGATCATTTCCATTTAAGTGACAACTTTTCAAATGACAGTATTAGGAACATTGGACTTTGTTGTATATTTTCAATGAATTAGCGATTAATGTATCATATTTAACATATAAGAAAAATCATCATAAATAAAAGAGACGTTAACTAATGTTGCGCTCCAAACTGGAACGATTATTAGGTTGAATAACTTCTAAAATAATTCAATGAAGTTGCGCGATAAGCTTAAAGTGGCAGTAGTTGGTGCATCTACCCTATTAACGTGCTAATAACCGGAATAATATAAAATGTCCAGTATTGAAGTTATTCATACTCGCATATACAATTCTCAATTTTAAACTTTCTGTTGTTCACGTCTAGTATGGCTAAAAAGTTGACCAAATTTCAGAATTCCACGTTGATGTTGCATTTTACAAGCCTGCATTTTATTATGCGTCAGTATGCACAATACTATACACGATGTAGGTAATAGTAAACTGGTATTCGGCTCTTCAGCTTCCCAAAAATAAATTCTAGTGAACTAGTTTCTTCTTACCGTCTTCCTTTCGAGCGACGTTTGTTTTATTCTCGTTTGCTTCCCGCGTCCCCCCGTTTCTCCCCCGCATTCTTACATCCCCCTTCCCCTTCCTCTACCATTTCTTAAAAATATTCTACGCCTATTCAATGGTTTTATTCCACGCGTTCGAGGAACAAAACACTCCTAGGGAATACTTTCGGCATAAACAAAGGGAAGAGTTTTCCCTTGTTATCGAGTATCCGCGAAATTTCTCCTCCCTCGCCGAATTTTTTCTTCTTAATATTGATCCCTGTAAAAAATATTCCGCGGTCTTAAGTCCGTCGGGACTGCGTTGGCGAAACACGGGAGCTTTGTTTCACCCGTCGGAGAAATAAACTCAAACGACTAGCGACTGTCTTTTTTCACTTACTTTGCGCAGTTCCTTCTCTTACAATCTTCATCCTTACTGATACTACGCGACATAACTTACGTTGTAGAAGCTTGAATGCCTGGAGGTCGAGGTATAGGTGCAGACATAAATCACGGAAACGTGCACAACATCCGAGTGAACTGCTCCCGGAGGTTTTGCAGGATAAGAAAAGGGCGGAAGGTACATGGTAGGGCGAAATTCTAAGGCTAGGGGGTGAGTTGAGGTATCAATGTTTCCTCGACGACATCCGAGGACACGTGTAGAACACTTGAGCGTTAGTATTCTTATTCGACAAATAGTCCCGCTATTATCCTACCCCTTGGCAAAAATTCTGATTTTTCTTTAAATTTTGTGGGTTTGTTAGGAACCTTAAGAAATGTTGTAAACTATTTATTTTTTTTTTTTTTTGAACGGCTATACGTCGATCTTTCAGGGTGAAAATACCCCTTATATTATTATTATTGTTATTATTATTATTAACGGGGGTGAACCCTTTAGAGTACAGAGAAAAATACAGATTAATCGTAAGATTTTAAACAACGTAAAAATTGAGATTTAATGCCAGTGGTAGTGGAAAATATGTCGATGGATTTATAATACATGTTAATAATCTTTAGAATCGAGCTGAGACCATTATGATAGTTCTAGTATTAATTGTTGATATCAAATTGAAATACAAATTTTGACTTAATTATAATCGTTTTCGTTTACAAGGTCAATAAATTTCGGGTTATAAAAAAACGAAAAAATTACCGGGTTAATAAAGATATAAATTTGCATAAAAATCTGCAGTCTATCAATTAAGTTTAACCGTACTGAATTTTGTATCATCATTTGGTAGTACCTTGATGTAATTACAAAACTTTGCTGCTGTATAAATCAAATTTAAAGCCCGATTTAAAAATGCTTCATTGAAGGGAGTTCAATTTATTAAATTTTCATTCTTGCCTTAAATTACTAAAATAGCTTCTGCAAGGCATTTTCAGCATATTTAATAAAAGGATATAAGAAAGGGGATGAACTGGTTGTGTATTCTTGAGATGTGTCCTGCCCCTGTTATCAATGCTAATACAGTTTTGGTGAATTAAGGGGATTCAGAACTTTTTTCATTAGACCACACGAGATCGTTTATAGGCCATCTAACTTTAGGCGAACGGAAAGAGAATCGCCTAAACTGTGCTGACTCAATTAATGCGTCCGAAGCGAAGATGGGGCTATGCTCCGCATACTGATGGAGAGGCATGGAAACAAAATCAGTGTTGGGAATGAAACAAACAACTTTGCAAAGAATGTTCTTTCGCAATTTTCAGCCACGTATCCTTCACTTCTGTCAATTTTGAAGTACGAACAAAATTATTTTTGGTACACGTATACTTATATTAAACATTTACTGTCAAAAGTTAAGAAACGGAGTAATCGATTGAAAATTTCTGTATATCATTTATCTTGTGCGATGTACAGTTTAGAATTAAAAGTAGCACGAAAAGATAACATTATATAGTCTGCGACGGAAAAATAGGTTCAGTAATTTTCATTTATTTAACGTCCCTTAGCTTTCACAGAATTCTCTGACTTAGCTTCAGAAGTTATGTTTAATATCATAATTATTGTATTTATTAACTCAAATAATTTGTTAGTAGCTTCTGTGGTACTGTAAGCGAATTTTATAAATATGAACAGTTTTGAAAAAAAGATAGGTTCATATGAAATAGTTAAAGAGATATTTGTATTAACATTTATTTCTTTTATTTTAATAATGTGTATATTTACTACGACGTTAAATTAATCAAAAAATTCGACTTGTATTGGTGTCGTATAATAGTTTAATAACGTTTTGGTCGATGTTTGCCTAACTACCCTCAATTGCAATTTATAATTCGTCTTTGCTTACTATTTTCTTGTAAGCAATTCCTATATGCTATCTATTATATTCGTATGCGATGACCATTCGTTTATCCTATTGCGAGTTATATATATTTATCAACCGATGCTGCACAGTTGAAAAATTTCTTACAAAAATGATAACAAGTCTAAATTATCGAATTTAGTATTGGCTTACATAAAGAAATCGCGAATTTCAATGGTTAATGAAAATTACAGGAGAAACAAAAGCTCAATATGGAAGACGGGAGAATGTAAAAGAATTAGCATAAAATACGAGAGAAACGGGATAGTTGGTCGCCCTACTTATCAGGGATAATTTAGGTTTCTCTTATTTCCTTATTTACCGCATTTTCAAATATTTCCCCTTTCATAGAAACGCTAGAAGTCGGATGTTGTTAAACGTATCGAACGATAACGACAGATATTGTAACTATGCACGATTGGAGACGCAGTACGCTTTGGAGTTTATTTTTCCCGGAGGATCTCGAAACACGAGAGGCTCACTCCTTTCACCCCTACCCAATAAGAATCGCGCAACACAATCCTTAAATAAGAATTTCCAAATACTCGTGGCAAGCTGTGTTGTAGCAAGGGAGAAAATACTGAGAAAATAGAAATGGCTGGAAATCAGATCGCGTTTCCTGAAGTGGTAAAAAGGAACCGGAGCTCCGCCATAAATCAGGACGAATCCAAACACTTGAGGCCAGATTTCGCTCCAAATGTGTAAATTGCATTGTGATTGTCCTAAAGTACCAGTCAGTAACATCCGCTCGGCTTTCAGAATTTCTCACCGAACATTTGTGCACAATTTCTGGCTCGGTGTTTTAACCCTTTCGCTACTAATATCATTAGCAGGACAATGGCTATTTTATATGGGTTTAATACTAGGTAAAATTTTCTTCCCTTTGCTACGTCTTTTTTTTATGATTATTAAATTCGTAATGGCAGGCAATGGGAAGCAAAAAACTAAACGTAGAATTAAATTCTGTAGCAGATGTACTGTGATTAATAGACTGTGGATGTTTGTGCATTTGGGGGAAATTGAAATAAGCAGAAAATTGGAGAACGTACGTAATATACAAGAATAGAAAAGAATTTTTCATCAGGTGCTTCGGGGAATTCTTTGTACGTAAAATTGTACATTTATAATAGGTATTGTTCCTTTTAATTTGTTCTTATTCTACTCTTCCTTTGTAATACTTTCTTTCAGTAAAAGTAACATTAGCGCCGTAATATTCCAATTTTAACCATTAGACCTTTGTTTTCGACGCAAATTCTATTTTATCGAAAGTGCGAATAAAATTTATTTATAAACATTGAATCGTTTTTATATTAATTAATTTTATAATAATTCACTGGTATGCTATCAAATATTGGATGATTTACTCTACTACTGTATTATAAAAGTGAAATATTTCTAATAAATTAGAGCATACGTACGAACGGAATAATACTTGAAGTATTTCACTCGAATCGCAAAACTCTGGAGCGGGATACTCCTTGGATATTAAAAATTCTGATACTGCGTACTGAGAACTCTTTTAATTCCGTGGATGCTGTAGCGAATAGGTTAAATTACTTCCAAGCGTTCTCCTTTATAATAATTTCAATAAATTTCAAACCTCGCAAAGCATCGAGTTTTCGAGTTATCTATTAAGTCGTTGCATATGAAATGGCCGATTTTATTGTAGCTTAAAGTTTCCCAATCACTAGTTGATTAAAAAAAAAACACCTCTAATTTGTATAAAACATCTCATATACATTGATGAATATCAGATTCAAGTAAAATTTTTAATTCATCATCTGTGGCTTCTTTTAGACTATTATAAGGTACATCTTCAAAGTTTATATCTTAAATTCACACAAATTATATATATACGTGTACAAGTAGTATTAATAATAAAGCAGCTTCCACTGCATGACAGCGTAAATTATTAAGAAGAACACTCAAATTTGACTTCTATTCGTGGTTCATTTTATTCTTGCTATCTGCTAATTCTTTCTGGAACACGTGACAATTTATGAGTACTGTTAAATTTGGCAAGCATCAAGATTTGTATATGTGCAAAGTAAACGCCATTTCGTATTACTTTTAATTGACTGGTGATTAAAACACTTTGGGCTGCATAAAATCAGCTATTTCGTATCCAACAACCCAATGTTCGGAGTGGAGATTTCTCTCGTGACGAATTTCGGAAAACCTGTCCACGGACACATGCACGTTTCCTTTATTAGGGATTATACGTGGAAATTACCCCTGGAGGCCGCGTATATTCTTCTCTAGCATCACTTTTCATGTCAAGATTAACATATTATCTTTCATATAGCTTCGTAGTCCGTGGGGAAGTGTGATATCCGCCATCATTACTTTGTCAGCACGGCAGATGAAAAATTGGATATGTGGCGGGTATCACGTAATCTGATAATGAGTATCCCCCAAAAAAATGATGCTCCTAATGTACACCTCTGGCCGAAAATATCAGCACACCTGTGGAAAATTAATCATCATCCGTCCCTTGTCAATTTCACACATCCTTCAACTGAAATTACACTGTACTGCCATTTTTAAAACATCATATGCGGTATATCACTTCATTCTACGTACGAGCCACTCATTTGTCAAATCGATTAATTCCATGAAACAAAAAGTAGGGAAACTGATAAAATAAATGTACAGTCTTTTTTTTCAGATTGCTTTTAAAATTTAAATGGAAATAAACAGCGTAGAATATATTATTTTAAGCGTAGTTTTTATCTGACGACGTATAAAATGCATGGAATAATATATCATTGAAATACGAGGTATTATTTTTATATGGTTTCCACTATTCCATGATCAAAAACATTTTTCTCATCTGTATTAACCCTTTCGTTACGGTACCTTAAAATTGGAAGCATTCTCGATGCTTAATTGAGCCCAATTTTGATTAATAGAAATAGATTTATTAACAAATAGATATATTAATAAATAGAATAGAAACAATATGAGCACAAATATTTAGATACTCCGTATAAATAATTAAAATATAATATATACGAATAAAGTTAAAAAAGGAGATCATGCCATAATGAAAGCATATAACACTTAATTTTAAGTTAAACAATTTTCGCGGGTGTATATATACGTACTCCGTAGCGAAAGGGTTAATATATAACTTTATCGTTATAGTATTATAAAATTATTAAAAATTACACTGTCTGGACCAATTGTCCTGTTTTTATGAAATCAGTACCTAGGTGTCCTAATACTTACGAACAGAAGCGTATATGTACGTCTTACTTCTTCCACTTCTCTTCTTTGGGCGAGTGAAAAAGGGGTTAACTCACCTGATGGAAGGTTCAATTTTCTTCGACACATCGTCATTCTCAACCTCGCCACTCGTTTAATGAGATTTCTTGAAACTATTAGGTCAAAATCAATACCCGTTGCTTTTTCATAAACGCGTAAGAAGAAGATTGATGTAGTCCTCGGATGCGCGTTAAACAGGATGCTGAGCTGCATCAGACACTGATGAGATCTTCAAGGTTCTGCGGTTGTTTCCACATCTTGTTCCCTAAGTAATTAAATTAAACGGTGATGCAAGTTCAGAATTCTGCTGCGTTAGTTCCAGATAAGACTATAGTTTTCGAAGAGAATAACTATGGAATGATTAATTAATAGAGAGATTAGAAAGTTAGTAATTAATTAGAAAAGTCTTCTAAAGGAGGGTGCGAAATATACCGATGATTAATAGTCTTAATCAAATATTTGCTTCGCTTCGTTTAAACGAAGAACAGTTTTTTTTCAATGTTAAATGCGCAAAGTAATTCGACAAATATTTAAATGAAATTCCGATTTTATGTACGGATAAATGTGCAATGTAAACTTAATCGTAAAAAAATGGCCTTCTTTATTTTCACATCTCGTGAAAATATCGATCTATTCATACGACGAGAAAATATTTGGATTTAAAATATTCATTCAGATGGGTAAATATAAATATAGCAAATTAAGCTGCCTACTCAGTAGATTAAGGGATAAAAAATATTAATAAAAATTGAATCGATATTGCGTGGGTATTTTTATATTAGTGGATAATATTTGGTTTTAATTTTGCTACACCCACTTGCTGCTACCCGAACTCATATAAAAACGTTTGGCTGCTGTAACAGGATTGAATTCAATGCTCCTCCCTTTTTTCCTTTGCGCACAAAAAATTCTATCGTCCAATTTCGTCCTGTGGTAAAGGACGAAAGAAAAGATTTATGTTTCGTCAGATAACTAGAGTGAGGCAGTCCTAAAGTGGAAAAGGAAAAAAACTACACGAAAATGAAATATAAAGATGGAGGAATGTAAGATGTCTCTTAGGACAATGGAAACTCTAGTGTGAGAAGATTACTATCTCGATCGTTCTCCAGACTCTACGTTGACTTCATTCTTCACATGAATTCTCCTTTCAATTGATTTATTTAAATTTCCATCGTTGTTCCCTCCTCAGTTAATTATCTCGACATCTGATACAATTATCAAGTTGGCGCATGTGAAATGTCACCTTTCAAAGTTTCAGATTAAATGCTGAGTACAATTTCCTCAATTTTGCAAAATGGTTAATCGCAATAAATCACATTAAAGAAGAAGAAAGTTGTTGTAACGTTGATACGAATTGAAACACTCCCAGTTTCAAAGTTACGACTTTGTTTGTACTATTAGGTCGGCAATTTTAGTTTCTTTAATGGACTCGAGGAGATCCCGAATCTTGTTGATTGCGATGTTAATATTAATCACTGTTCCAATTTTGTACTTGTTACGATAGACGTTGAATTGAAGACACGACAGAATCAAATGGTCTATTTGAAAGTTATGGCTTTGTTTTTCATCCGCGCTCATAATATCAATTCAAATTGATTCCCTTGCGAAAAAAAAAAGAATGGAAATTTCTTACCATACATCATTCCGTGAACTGCCGTCGACGAAAGAAAGAAAAAAAAAGAAACGAAAGGTTATAAGAGACGTGTCACTTAGAAAGATTTATCGGTTACGTTCGTATATTATGAATACATAATTTTTTGATCTTTGTGAAGCCTAAATCTACCTTTAATACGTCCGATATATCACTTGCACGTTCAGAAGGGTTGTGAAAATGAAATACAGTTGAAGAAAGCAATATCCTTACTTATTCCTTTATCAGATCTTATCAAATCTTTGTGATTGATCGTGTGAGATGAGCGGAATGCGAAAGTAGGAGAGTGTCGGTTCTTATAGACGCTAGAGAAGGAACATTGCGGGATACCAGGTCAACCTCTGCAATCCTGCTTTTGAATCCACGGCTAGGAGATAATAAGCCCTGGTGAAGAGGGATGAAGCCGGGGGAGAGAATGGTACTAATTTTAGAAGTACTGTTCGCTGGAAGCTTGGACTTTTCACGAAAGAATCGCGAGAGAAAGCGAATGGACCCACCTCGATTCGTGTCTTATCTGTTTTGTGCCGTTGCTCTTTTTGTTCGCGGCAACTTTTCACCATTTTAATCGCACATATATTTTTTGTCGCTGGATGAGAAGAAAATCAATTGTCACACGTTGCAACTCAGGCTAACAATAAGAATATTCGCGTAGGGAAATAAATATTAGGTCATGGCGTATGAAATGATTGATATTATGTAGCCTAAGGTTTTCTAATTACTAATTAATTAGATACGGCAGTTCCAATTGTTGTAAAATGGCTCATTTACCTTTGATTGACTTTATCGCTGTTAGAATGGTTTTGCAAAATGGTATGAAAATTCGATTCGAATATATTTTTGATAGAAACTTTATTTGAAACTTACTTGATATTTGAAACAAACTTTGTTGAGTACTTATAAGAATTCATTATTGCGGAGTTTTGTGTACCGTTTCAGATCTTGACAATTTTTCCCAATTTATAGTAATCGGAATATTAATGTTTCTCAAAAAGTGACGTTATCACAAGACGAACGAATTTATTCCTCAACCTAATAGTAATTTTTTATTTTGTTGGCACTTACACTCCTGTCCACGAAACACCGAATTCTTGTTAGTTTTTAACAGAATGTTTGTTAAATTATATTACCAGTAGCATCTTAAACATGCAGAATTATTTATCCCTTTGTAGTATAATTATTTTTTCCTAGTTTGTTCTCAGCCAACTGTTATTTAATTTCTCTGGTTTTATTTTGTTAACTGCATGAGGTATCACGTCACAAATGATTCAAGAGCTCTAATAATGGAAAAATAATGTAATCGTGTCACAGTACGTAGGGTTTGGATTAACTAATTATTACATCGACTAATTGCAACATCAATTTTTCTTTATTCTAAATTGAAGTGTCTAATGGATTGTTCTAAATTAATTAAGTACCCGATGGATTATTCTAAAGTTGATAACTTCCCGATGAATTATTCTAAATTTATTAAATTCCCCATGAATTATTCTAAAGTTATTAAGTGACCGATGAATTATTCCAAATCTATTAAGTGTCCGATGAATTATGAACGCGAGTGTACATCGTTCACCATTTAAACCCTTCGTTTAACGAATTCAGTAGCTATAAAAATTGCGTATCGTCTAACCTGAAAGGGTTAACAATTTGTAAAAACTTTGATCCGTTGCACGGCTCTTTTTCGCTTTTCTATCCCTTTTTGTATCCATTTATATCTGTTACGTTTGCCACAGTTAAACGACTAGCCGGAATCATAAAATTTCATTGCATTTCCGTGATTTGCAGTCTTCGAAATGCCCCTCGTTACCGGTAATCTTATTGCAGACATAACTCTCGTTTAATCGCGGGAATTATTTACATTTAGTTGGCTTTATCGACCATGTCTAAGAGCATTTTTGCGGAACAGGAAGCAAGTGTTTTTCTTTCATGCTTCTCTGCCGGAGCAACACGCTCATCGAGAGATCAGGTTAGGGGAAAAAGAGAAGGGAAAAAAAATGGAAGTAGCGGAAGAAGAAATAAATAGACGCCCCCGAGCACCGACACGAAATCTTTCCCGTCGCCTTAATTTCTTCCGAGTTATTTCCATCTTGATGCCTCTGACTCGATTTATTTATTTGTCAAACAAATTTAAAGCCACCGCTTAGGCAATATTATGCCTAGGATTCTGTTTAATTATAGTTCACCAATCCACTGATTTTTCTCTATAAAGCGATTCAACTCTGCTCTTCGGTCTCTTGGAAACTAAACCGATTCACTTCAGCTTTCTGCGAGCTCACCTTTATTAATTATAGTACAAACGAAATTACAGTATTATTTAGATCAAGTAACGAAATATCGTATACGAGTATAGACGAATTGGAATATAATTACGATATAATTTACAGTGAACGAATCGTACTATAATTTCATTTTCGTAACGTGTAAACTTGCTTTTAACTCTATTCGTTGGTTCGTAGCAGCGAAGCGGTTAAATGAAAAGAAACTTTGCCTTAAGCGTTGTTATTCTTTAAGCGCACCGAGACATTTACCTTGGAAACATTTCACCCTTATTATTAGTGAAAATGTTGGACGATTCTCAAAGCCATCGCGGCACGTTGTTTTTCCGCTGAGTTTTATGTCGCTTTAAACCGGTTGATCTTGCGTTGAAAAGCGACGCGTCGGTTTGGTAAATTCCACCAGTTTCCTGAAGTCTACGAGCGCTATTAAGTTTATAAATTATAGTTCTATTTAGAAACACAGAGGAAATCTCTTGGATCGCGTTGCATGTTCGGGGCAAGCAATATCTCTATTTTTAGCCGTTCAGGGGGAAATTTGTCACAGGAAGTGGTAAGAAAGCACAGATTTGGCTGCAAGCTTTGTTACGTGACACCAAGAAAAACACCTGCAACCGTTGCTTCTTTATCTTTTCCTCTTTCTCGAAGAAAAGCACGCGAGTAGAAAATTGCTAATCTTCTGTGCTACTTTTACCATTTATCTCGCGATCTTCAGCAAAAGTAAATTGTCGCGGATATTCTCTGACACTCACACATACACAAATTTACAAACATACGTTATATAAATGCCATTCATTTGTACACTTTGTTGTTCCGCTCTATTTGAATTCGTTGACAGGGTTTAAGGGTTTGTGAGAGGTATTGTAAAACCGCGAGGCTTTAATGCGCAGCATACTTAATCGTTTCAACTTTAAACCCCCCACTTTTGCCGACAAATGAGATTTAGCAAAGATGAAAATGAAACGAGGAAATGAAAGGATTTCTTAATCCATTAAACCTCGCCGCTCTCGATCAAAGACACTAAACTTCCCTTGCGGCTCAACAGATTTCCCCTATCTACCGTGCACTTTTTACTTTGTCTTCCATCTTTGAGCGAAAATATTTAATAAAAATTTAATCGAAAAATCTAATAATGCCACTTCGTATCGAATTACGTTCATTGTTGGTGATACCATTTTCTAAATCCATTAGGTTTAAATGTCCTTTTCTGAAGCTTGAAATTAGCGGGCGGACGAGATTCTTTTAATTTAATAAAACAAACGTTACTTTAATTGTAATTAATAGACTGCGGGGTTTTATGCATTTATGGGAAATTTAGATGTGTAAAAAGTTAGGGTAAAGCTTCACGTGTGACAATATATTCTGTAGTGTTTAATCGCATCTGAATTTCGAAAGGAATTTTATAAAAGGGATGTATATTTACTTTATCAATTTCTCTAGTTTTTGTTATGTGGAGTTAGTCGATTTGGCAAATGTGTGGTCTGATTTTTTAGTACGATTGAAAATGCTAAAGCCCATCGATTCATTTCAAAAACTTACTCTGAGTCTGCCCAATCAATTAAAACTCGAGAACCGAACTGATTCCAATGTTAAAAAAAAATGGCGTGATAAATAGACCGCTTCGAAGGATTAAATGAATATTTGTCTCATGACGGAATTTATTTATTGCCAGAAAAATTGGAAGATGTAATAGCTAATGACGGAAAATATTTTAAATTAAATATAACTTAAAATAAACAAGATTTGTTTGCAAAAACGTTCTCGAAACTAACCGGAACACCTAATAAAAAAAACAGTGTTTGTGTGTTGATTTCAGACATTTCATATGCACCAACTTAATATTAGACATACAAATTAATTCGGAGCTTGTATTTGTAAACTCTTGGTATATTTATCAATTCAAAATCGCTACTTTACTATTTCTCAAGTGGCAAATTTGCTTCATAAATGTAAAAAGGTTGATAATTCCGTATATTAAAACCGTATTCGATTTGTTCTGAATGAATATTGAATCTCATGAAATTCTAAAAGCTCGAAGTTAATCAGCCCGTCCAATAAAATATATAGTGACAAGTTTCACGAGCCACTAAATTCTAATCGGAACAGTTAGATCGTAATCAAAGAATTCCTTCATTATTTGAAAATATTCATAGCGAGATGAATATCTATCTGTTCATAGTGGACGAGAATCAACGAACTGGCAAAGTAATCGCAAACCATATCGGTCGACAACGTGGAGCACAATTTCTCTCGACCATCGACAGCTATTATTACGTTTATGACTGAATAACGTCGACCCGTGGCCGTAGCGTGTTTTTGTTACGATATTCACGGAGTATATATCGATAAATTAGTGCAAAAATGCGTCCCCGTTCTTTTCGTCCACGTATTGTTCTCCCCTTGCATTTTCATTTCGATGCTTGCACATCGCGTCGGTTGCTAGCTACTGCAAAAACATAAACTTGCCGCGTTATGGATCCATCGGTGAGCTTCGACCAACACACAGATAAACCGGGATGTTCTCTAATCTCACCCTCCGATAAACGACTCGACTCGCTTTCCTGCTGTTTCGTTTTCAGCTAAATAATTGCGAAACTTTGTAAATTCTCGGATCTGGGCGTTCGTACTCGCTTTTGTATCGCTGTGCGTGTTAAAACAAGTACAAACGTTGAGAAATAATGGCATTTGCGACTGTAGAATAAACCGACGGACGATAAAATGTACGTTTTTCCAATAATTTTATGAGACGCACTTACATTTCTTTAACATTTTCAATAATACGGTTTAGGGTTTAAGCATGAATTTAAATACTGCATATTGAGCTTGCTGATTCAAATCTTTGTATACGATAATAATCAATTTGTACAGAATATTTGGAGTATATTAATTGAGAATTATTGTATTATTTCGACAAGGTGATAATTAGATTGCAGATTTTTACGCAATCTTATTTCTATACAAGGAAAAATAGAGAAACGAAAGCTAAATTAGGGGTAGTTTTACCCTCTAAACAGTAAAATATGTTCTTTAATTTGAGTATTTTATGTGATTTTGCACACTGTGTATATTATATGTTAGCTGCACTAAATACACTTTTGTGTTAAATTCATCATTTATTTTTAATACAATAAAATTCCTACTAAAATCGAAGCTTGAGTATCCGATAAAATAATTCATTAGCCTATTTTTATATCTGTGCAGCATATTTTAAAATTAAACTATATTTATTTAAAGAATAGTGGATTACCTATTAGAACACTCTACGTATAAAGTGAAAATCGGTAAGCTTATCGTTATGTCGGGGAAAAATAACTTCTTTTTACAGAGTAAGGGTTAATAGCGTGCTAACTACGAAATAAATCTCGGAACGCGTAAATTTCCCCGAAAAATATTTGCCGCTAAGAGGATTAACTGGCTTGGATCGAAGCTGAGATTTATCGCGAATAAGTATGCCATTGTCGCAATTAATTTTGTTATGCCACGGGCTTTTGCTGTTATTCAGAATAGAGAAGTTGTGTGAATTATCAGCGGTGAAAATACTGGAAGTTCCATATTGGTGTCCGTATCTACTTTCGTTGATCTTCTAAATTTATCGTCCCCTCCCCCTCACTGAAAATAACTTTTCCCGTAACGAAACATTCAGACTCGGCGCTTGTGCTCTACGTATCAGTTTCTCAGCTGTTGTTATCGAATAGTTCGCCTACCTTCGCCACAAAAGTTCTGCACTAGCCCCAATGACCAAACCAGCTATACGTTTGAATGTACGCTTTTATGATCTTACGTTTACTTCTCCCATGGGAGCATCTAACATCTATGGCCCATGCTGTGCTTACAAACAGTATTCCTACCTTTATTTTTCATTCAGACATTTTCTTACAGGATTCTAGTTCTACATTTCGTTTCTGCGATATTAAATTTTTGTAGTTAAATGGGGTCCCATTAAATTACGAAAAAAGTTAATATACTTGACTGCGGCGCTGCAAAGTTAAAACTGTTCTCAACGTGTGGATGAAACGAATCGTTATTGACCCATTGAACGTTACGGTTCATCACTGAAAGTGTATTCTATAGTGGTGTGGCGGTTCTCCTGCACCTACCACTAGAGGGACATACGAAATAGGACTCTCTCGAAAGCACTCGTTTCAACTACCTCGCCCATATATATACCGCCTTTAACCTTCCTTCCAATAGGAAGAAAATACACAGGATGATAACATCAGCACAATAACAAAGCCCCAGTAATCAAGAAAACGGGTTTTTGAAAGTGTTTTTCCCGTGAATAAATACAAAGTGATTAACTAATCAAATACATCACTAGCATATAATCAACAAGACAGTGGGTCATAAGGGAAAAATCTCTAGGTACCACGAAACCATCACCCAAAGTAACCAACAGAAAAAAAGAAAAAACTTTCCAATATCCCCAATGTCTAAGGCAGGGCCTGCTAGGTAGCCTTACTGATGATGTCCCACTAGCAGCAGGCCCAGGACGAAATGCAACACCTTTCCTTTTCCTATCCTATCCCCTCTCTCCACAGTTCCACAGTGGCATAACGTTATTATACGCAATAGTGTATTTTTTCTAATTTCGTTGCACTTTCTGATTTCGCTTTAATAGTTAAAATTACACGTTTTCGTGTGCTCGTCATTATGACACGTACTCTGTCAGCTTCACACTGAGTTGTTATGATTAGGATTAGATCGGTTGAGCACACGAGTGTGTACGTATATATGGGTATATTGTCTGTAAACATCACTACGAAACGCTGTCCGGATAACGGGACATCCGTATAATAGAACGTTGGAATATTATGATTTTCGGATAATCAGGGTTAGGATACGGAAGTCTATACTACAATTGTTATACAAACGTACCCGATGCATGCATTGTTACATATTCGAGTGACAAACTAACTTGATACTCCAAATATTTAAAAGAGTTTTACATGGGAACAACGTAGTGCAGAACTTTATCCTTCTGTACATACAAAAATGTTTGCTATACGAATATCTACATATATACATTTTCACTGTGTATTGACTTTACTCTTGGTGCATATTAAAGGGTTAATATGGTTGCAATATAAATACAAATATTTACGTATTCTGATTAATTAATTATGGTGTAATGCAAATAAATGGCAATATTCTATTGTAGAGAATATTTAATTATTTAATCTATCAACGGGATAATCTATTAGTTTACATTAGTTTACATTAGAATATATAATGTGCGGTATTTACAATAAATTGCGAATTTGGTTTCGACGTACACATGTGCGCAACAATAGAAACACCAAAAAGATGAATACTGGTACAATAATCGTTTGCCATGGACGAATCCTAAATATTGGATCTGAAATGAAAAAACGAGACGTGTAGTTAATAATTGTGTAATTTTTGAGAGCGTATATATATATACGTTCTTTCTACGGAAAGGGTTAAATTAATTTGTAAGGGTTAATAAAATTAAATTAATTTTTTAAGGGTTAAATTAATTGAACGATACGTAAATACAAAAATAGCTAGGTCGATGATTACGAAAGTGCTCTAATGATGAATTAATTGTGCTACATATTCGATTTAAATAAATGAAATTACAATAAGTCGTGTGGAATAAATTATTGTTCGGCAAAGTTCTAATACGAATATTAAAATTTATTTAAGCATATTATCAGAGAATTTATGGTTTTAAATAAAAATATGTAATAATAGTGGTGCGAATTAAATTGAAATTATTATTATACATCAAAAATGTTAGTTGCCAGTTGTTCACTGGAAGTTTTCATTGATTGAAATTTTACTAAAACAATTACTGGAACAATTTGCCATAAGTTCGACATGTTATCAGTGAACTGCGAATGTTTATGTCAATTTATATTTTTATTTAAAAAAAAACATCGAAAAGATGTGAGAGCTGATTGATTAGCAATATGTAAGTCGTTTTGATATTTCCCTAAATTTAATTAGAAAGATATATCAGTGATGGCATTTGCATTATATCCATTATCTTTATCTCTTGTGTACATCGGCGCCGCAATATTTGCATATATTAATCGTTACTTTGTTGCATTACACAGGAAATACTGTGATAGTGCCCGCACGGGTGCTTTAAAACGAAATTGTGGATGAAAAATGCGATTTTATCTTTCTGTTGTTAAGTTGCTCACTCATGAAATTATACGAGGTAATAATATTAATTTACCATGAGTTTGGTCAAAAATGGAGTGAAAGCATAAAAGTTTTGATGGCGCGACGAGTCGAAATATCGATCCGTGACACATTTCAGGTTGCTGGATGCGGGTTTGATTAAAGTGCGTTGTCTGTTTAGCTGTGTAATTTCGGCAAAGGCGTGAAACTCATAAAACTCGAATGACCGAATCGTATAGGTTTATCGGCAATTTGAAGAAGCTATAGCAATACGCGAATCTCTTTCCATCTCTCAACTCTCATAGGAATTTTATTTCTTACTATCGTGGTATCTATAACACATAAAACCCGGCGTCGTAATAATAACAAGTATTGCAACTATCGCGATTACTCTTATAGAAGACCTTTGATATTTTATCTCTGCTCGGTTAGAAAATTTACAATCAATGGCTATAAGAAATATTGCCAATTTGCTAATAACTGCGATAGCGGCTTAAAGTCAAGAAAGATAGTAGAAAAGAATAATTCAATATTATTGCAATATAAATGGATGTAATTACATAAGTATTTAGACTATGAACACGATATGATTAAAAGTTTCATAACTTTATTATGTAGCTACATATTCGCTTACAATGGAAATTGATGAATTTTGTTAGAGTGTAGATTTGCGATTCTTGTTATTGTGATTCAAGTCAATTGTTGAATGTTTTCTAGTTTTCAAATGATTGAAAGGAGAGTTCATTGAAAAGCGATATTTATTATTTAACAACTTAATATATATATATATATATATATATATATATATATATATATATTTATTAAAAGGTCGGTCTCGCATATTCAATGAATGCAAATTTGTACTTTAATTAATATAATTAAAGAAACGGAATTCAAACTGAGAATTGCTTCGCTCTTCAAATATAACAACGCGTACTTTATTTTGGATCTTTCGTAAATTCTTGCAAATTATGTTCATTCTGCATTTTTTTGCGGATTTAAATTTACCCGAATGTGCATAAAAATTCGTAGAATAATGGTTGTAAATGTTTGCGTGAAGTTTGGTGTAACGTTGGAAACTAATAATCTCTGGAACATAGTTCTACTTTTATGTACCGCAAAGAGCAATATTGTTACAATACGTTATCAGTGTATGCGCAGTATCGATTGTAGTTTACGAAACTATGCGCCAACTGTCCAATATTGCTTTCCCTTTTCGTGGCACTCATCAATTTCCCGTCAACACGATCGATCAAGCCGATGAACACTGACAGACGTGATTAGAGTTACTGATTGAGTTTGCTTGCTTAATTTTGCGATTTCGTAGGATCGCTACACGAAATTGGTGTAATCAATCACTTAATGAGATAATATCTCCAATTTCCATTCTACCAAGCATAATTATTACACCGCAATATTTTTATGCAAATTCATGTGCATAATTATTATAAACACAATTAAGAAAATAGGGTTCCTATCAGAAAATGGATTAGTTTTATCTCTTATCGTTTTTATTAAGATTTATTTTGTTTATTTTGTATTAAGATTTTTCGGCTATTATTTGTTGGATTATTGTAATTAATTTTCGAACACTCAAGTGCCATTCATCACGAAAGGATTAGTTTCGGGTTAGGTTCGTTAGGGTGTCTCATTAATCAAGAAAGGGTTAAATACTATTGCATGTAATTACTTTCCTTTAGATAATATTTTGTATATTTTTGCATTCTGTATTTCATATATATTTATAGCAGAACATTTATGTATTAGATTGTCCAAAATATTCGTAGCAGTATTTGAGGAACATTCAAAAGCATTATAAAACAATGAATATGTTTTTATATCATTATTAGACTGCGAAAGTTTATGCAAATTTGTATTTTTATTTGGTGCAATTAAGCAAACAGGACTTTAATTGAAATCTATTTCACTCTCTAGATATTGTAACCAATATTTTACTGTAGTTCTTTTGCACACTTTTATACAATATATGCATTTTGTATAATTTTGCGAATTTAAGTTTCCCATAAATGCATACAAATTCGCAATCTAATCATTATATAATGTTGCATATGACATTGAATAATTTCCCAGAGTTTTTTCATAATAACTTTCCCAAAGTCAAGTATTTATTTATTCGAGATTAGATTTCTTTATAGTCGAGAGCATTTGCATTTAGCAGCGATTCAGATTAATTAAAGTTAGAATTAATTTTATGGTGGAATATTTGTCGATTGCAAAAAATAAGTAACAAAAGTTTTATGCAACTATCAAAGTGTAAGAAAGCGAGTAGCTGTCTTGGCATCAATTAGCCTCCTTCGCTTTCTATCTTGATTTTGGTCCATTTTTCAAGAGTTTCTTAATGAACGGACGGTCTAGCAATTAAATTAACGCTTTGCGACTTACTCTCCGGATTTGCTAATTACCAGAACTTCACCTCAGGATCTGTTACTTTATGTCGAATTTGCTATTCAACCACGAGTATTCAGCCCATCGCCAACTTCGTGTGCATTCATAGTAAAAGTTACATCTGTAACAAATAGAAATCGGATAGAGGTAAATTTTCATTAATTTAAATTATAATGGTGCGTTGTGGTAAGTTGCTATTGCAATATTCGTGAAATCGTATTAGCAACTAGGAATTGAATACACTAGTGATTGGGAAAAATGACTTGAAATTTATTTAACCTTTTGCTGTACGATTATTTTAGTACCTACACATATTAACGTTAGCTGATTGCAGCTTTCATACCACGTTACGTACAAATCATTCGAATATTAAAGGCAATTTTTATTTGAGAACGCCCAATCTTATAAAACAAAGCTAAAATTAAAGTTCAAATTAAATTTCATCCTCAGTAGCACTTATTTTTATTTAACCTATGCCATAATTTATAAAACGCGTGTGACTCGTTATTGTAGTGCAAGGGGTTAAGTATTACTTGAAACTTACTTGAAACCTTCTAGTAGTTATTTCTCTAATAAACTTTCCTTTCATCTTACTATACTAATAATTATTACAGTATACAATAATATAAATATTATTATAGCATATTATAGTATATAGTAATATAAATATTATTATAGTATATTATAGTATATAATAATATAAACATTATTATAGTATATCCAATGATGATTGTTTTCGATGGTTAATTAAAATAGTTTCCACATTATGCTATCCAAATTTTCCAGCGAATGATTTAACGATTTAAATTCCGATGCAATGAAATTTCATATGCACCAAACTAGTAACATTTGATAAGAATAGATTTAGCTGCACTAAACTAATATTTAATACGAATAGCTTTCGCCAACGAATAATTTAACAATTTAAATACCAAAGCAATGAAATTTCACTAAACTAATAAGATTTGATATGAGCAGGTTTAATTGCGCCAAACTAATTAATATGAATAACTTTTGCCAGCGAATAGTCTAACGATTTAAATACCGAAGCAATGAAATTTCACCAAACTAATAAAATTTGATATGAGCAGGTTTAATCGCACCTAATCAATATTTACTATGAATAACTTTTGTCATCGAATAATCTAACGATGTAAATTTCGAAGCAATGAAATCTCACCAAACTAATAAGATTCGATATGAATAGGTTTAATTGCACCAAACTAATGACATTCCATAAGAATAGGATCAGTAGCAAAAGTTCGACTGAACGGATTAATTTGACGAATCCTTTATGTATCATTCGTATTTTCATAGCTGCGTCAACGTTTTATTCTATTCTTCGTACTTTGTGCCGCTGATTTCTGTACTTCGCGGAAACGCATTGTCGGGACTGTCACGTAAAAAGCGCAAATGCGAGAAGGGAAACGGTAGCAGCGACAATACTACGAATGTCCTTAATTCCGAAAATTCTCTTGTTAGTAATGCTCTAACGCCATTTCAGCTGGGATTTGCACGTGAAAATCGTAGAGGTTGCCGGTGTCTCCATGCATTGTCTAATCTTTGCATCTGCGTAAAGCTCCTCTTTTCAACAATAGCGGGCGTAAAAAAAAAGGATCGCAAACGTGTAATGTTCTGGTTGGCTTGGAACGGCGTGGAACATATTACGCAGCAAATACTAAAGTTGCGTCTTCTAAAACAAACGTTTTACTTTTTATGGTTTATTTCCACTGCGATCGCGAAGCATTTGCTGAATGGCGCTGCAATAATAAACCGACTCGCGGATGTTCCATTGCGTACTTCGACTGCAAACCGGATAGCTTTTCTTTCGTCGATTCCTTAGCTTTCGTCATCTTCTGTTCTACATCCAAGTAGAACGCGCAACTATTCGCGCGGAACGTTTCAATAATATTAGGTACTGCGAAAAGTTTCTATGGTTTTGCTGCGAGACGTACAATACTGATAGGAAGTTTGCATTCGCAGATCTTGTCGATCTACAGGAATAGGATAATAAAAAAAGTAATCAAAACGGTCATTCACTGTTCATTTCACGTGATAGTGTGACCCACGAAATTGATTATATTGTAGATTGTCATCCGAAGTTAAAATATCCAATTTTGTATTTTTTTTCATTTGTTAATGATCCGTGAGCTCTAAGTAGTTTTAGGCGATTGGCGCGTTTTTAAATTTATTTTCACGCGTCACGCGGATAGATGATATTTAATACGAATATTGTTATTTCTATTAATCAGTACGATGCTTTTGAACTAATATTTGGTGAACATTTTCCTCTAATCTCTCCTTAAATAAAATTAAGAGTTTCGATCTTCAGGTTTCAGGTATACTTGCAAATATAAAATTTCGTTTTACTTCAAAAAGATTTGTTTCAGGACCTGTATTAATTAAGCACTTTGCATTCTTCCCAGTGAAAATCATAAATTCTTAAAATTTTGCTCCCTTTTTATGAGCCTATATTTTATAGTAGTATATTAGTTTATTAATCATTTTTTTTTAATGAATTTAGAAAAATTGATCTTTTCATTTAATACTTCTTCGAATTTCCAATTCTAACTTTATATTTTAAGTTTCTTTTCAATTGTTTCGTTGTGTTAATAAGTGCAAAGTAATTGCTTTGCAGAATTAACAAATTGATGAGATAATGTACAAGATTAAATAAATTTTCAGAATGCTAAATTTAAATAATAGAAGAATAATAGAATTATAGAAGAATAGGAGAAATGTAGAAGAAGAATATAGAATTATGGAAGAATAGGAGAAAAGTAGAAGAAGAATAGGAGAAATGTAGAAGAATAATAGAATTATAGGAGAATAATAGAAGAACGGTTAATTCTGTCATACGAATCAATATCTATGTTTTTGTCTAATCTTCTAATAATTGATGTGATACTCCGCAAGTTTCTGTGCTCCTGTAATATCGCCAGAAAAGTTTCTTGTTTGATGAAAGTTTCTCTCAATTTCACGATGAATTGTAGACGCATAAAGAAAGACGAAGAGGGCGTTTGTCTTCTAAATTGCAGGTATTACGGTTCAACGTAAGAAAATGGTTCGAGATCAATTTCAATCCGATGGATGTTTTCATTAATAAAGTCAGAGAGCAAAGTGACGGAGGGGAAAGTACATAGAGAAAGATTAATTGCAGCCATTTTTTAAGTTCCCCGTCGTTAATCTTCGGGATAGTGCAACGTTGCGAGATTAATTCTTATATAGTGGCATTTTTTGTATAATGTAACTTTACCATTTAATGAAATGATGCAGAAAAAATGGCTCGCTTCTTGATCATGGAACTCCTCAAGTGTAATTAACGGCTTCAATTTAATCCTTACACGATGGGAAATTAATTTCGAAATTAGGTCAATTTCGGGCGATCTTTAAATTTCTACATTCACTTGTTCAGTTGCAATTCTTTGAACGCAATTTTGCAATTGAGGAATTATTTCGATAGGGATATTAGTGGTAAAATTGTTGTAAACGTCTTTATTCGTTATTAATAGGTACACGTTTATTAATACTAATAGTTATTGCTAATAGTTAGCGATTACTTCTCTTTAGGCTCATTTCTATTAAAACTATCCCTTTTTTTAAAGAATTGCATTTCAAATAATGTACCGTGTTTCTACTACACGTGAAGATTAAAATGTACGCTAAAATTTTAATTATGGTTATGGTATATATAATTATTTAATTATGGTATTATTCTAAATATTATGAGCATTGTATTATGGGCTACGTTTATTTATAATATTGTATAGTTTCGGTTGTTGGACGAGTTATTTATATCTTTTACTTTATGTTTAATCTTAGTGCAAGTATTTATTGGGGCAGTCGGTATAAGGAATATAGGTGTGTCGATATAGTGAAGAATTATAGGGGGGATGGAGAGGATGTTAAGTGTATGTGATTGTTTCATTGTACGTAACCTAGGTTATTGTGGAATCCATTGTACTCCAATTTTGGAAACAATAAAACTCTATTGTATTCTATTCTATTCTAAATTTTATGGTTTTAAATCCTTACATGCAGCCCTTAGCATACAATCGTTTCATGAATTTTTTCTCAATGTTGCATCTGTAAAAATTCTATCTGTGCTTAGTTGATAATTTGTAATTCCATTATTTCATTTGGACAATTCTGTTCTGTCATCTTTTTGTTAATGCTTTTCCTGCAGAAGTTTCTTAGCTAATAATTTAGAATTTCATTTGTTCAGTTGAAACACTTTGTCTTACAATTAGTAATTTTTCATCAGCATTGTTCGTGCAAAAATTCCATCTACACGTAGGTAATAATATAAAGTTCCATTATTTCAATTGGATTTCTTCTGACATCTTTTAGCTATTAATTTAGAATTTCTTCTGTTCAGATAAATCGCCCTGTTTCATCAATTTTCTATCATTATTACTTTTGTAAAAATTTCATAATTACAAATTCCATTATTTCAGTTATATCATTCCGATTTTTCATTTCTTTGCTAATGTTATTCTGTTCGGAAATTTCTCAATTTTATTAATCAATTTGAAATTCCATTCTTTCAATTATGCCATCCTATTTTATCATTCGTTTACTATTATTATTTCCGTAAAAGTTTCACCTACATTTGATTAATAATTTACAATATCAGAAAACACTTCGTCTATGCTTAATTCGAATTGAATTAAATGGTGCAGTTTAGTTAAATATTCAAACGATGACGTGTGCTTTGCGATATCGTTTAAATTCAATAAAAGTAGAAACACGATGAGCAAGAAGCTACGTGTAAAAAGGTGAATTCGAAGCATGTCTTTGCAAGTTTCCCTTTATACGCAAGTGTAAATTCATCGGTGAAAATTGTGAAGGCTCTACGCGTATGCTCCGCGGAGCATATAATTTGCCAACAAGATGCTTCTTGCACGAACAAGACCCGGGCATACTCCTTTAATTACACGTGCATGTGTACACTTACACACTTGTGCGATTATTTTCCTTGAAAATACTAAGAGTGTTCTTCGTAAAATAATTGCAAGAATATTGAAATTTACGATGAAGAACGTGTGAATGTTACTATCGCGTACGATATTAAATTATTTCGTGGTAAATGTGGGAAGAAATTAATTTAGGGAGATTGTAGTATAAAAGTACTGAAATGGAGACCCGGAAAATATCCTCGTCCAATTCGATTTAACTGTTTGGTTAAAAAATAGCTTCCATAGGAAATGGAATAATTAATTGGAGCTTGTTTGTACAATGATAATAAAATAGATTAATTTTTTTATTTTAAATTGATCGAAATACATTGAAATCTCAATACGAAGTAATTTTAATACAATTTTTTCTTTAGAAAGTAGAATAATTAAGTGAAGCCTGTTTATACGATAGCAACAATTTCTTTTTAATTTCAATAGGTTAAAGTACATTAAGATTTTATTACGTAGTAATTTTAATACATATTCTCCTTTAGAAAATGGAATAATTAATTGAAGCCTTTTTTACACGGTTATAATAAAATAGATGAATTATTTTATTTTCATAGGTCAAAATACATTAAAATTTCAATACGTATTAATTTGAATACATAAAAGCTTTCTATAATTTTGCATATTGTGCATTTCTATATACACTTGCTGACAAAAGTTAAGAAACAAAGTAGTCACTTACAAATTTTTGTGTATCCTTTCGTTTCTAAGATTCATAGCTTAGAATTTACAGTAGCATAAAAATATGGTATTACATACATCAATAAACAATAAGTGCTCCTACTTTTAATTCGAATCCATGTATTTTGAAAGCGAATGACTATATAAAGCTTCGCAAATAATTACATTTTTCTTAACTTTTGTCAATAAGTGTACGTCTCTTTAATTTTGTACATATTTAAATTTTCCATAAATGCACGAAAATCCGCGATCTAATGATCAGTATCCGTAAACTATTACAAATGTATTGCTAAAAATAGCCAAGGGGATTCTAAAGTGAATTAAAAAGTAGATTGCAAGAAGACTTTTTAGTACACGGTATCACGAGTATGTTTCCACTGCTGGTAGTGAAACACTGCTTATTGATTATTGATTTCTTGTATTTCTCTTTTCATTCGACTTCAGAGTGTTTCTCTTACTCGATAACTAGCTACAAAAATAGGAACTGTAACATCCAAAAAAAAAATTGTGCTCCGTGCGTAATTGAAATAGATATTCTATACTAGATTTAAACAATTGAAGATCCGAGATAACAATCTTAATTAAGTGGAAACAATTTCAGGATGAAATCATAAAGGAGTGAACAATTTTCACGAGCATCGTAATCGCAAAAAGACGGAGTTTCTTAAGATCGTCATAGAAATGTAAATTGACTATATAAGCGAGTCGTTTCAATGCAAATGCAACTTGCCGGAATTGTGTAGGTGTATTAATTCATTCCAAATTGCCATAGTTAGACTGCAATTGTTCATGTAAATTACTGGCATCGTTATTTTTTATGGTTTCTGGTAGATCTATCGGAATATTAAAATTTATCATTTTATTAGGTGGTGGAAAAAATATGCTTCGCTTTTTTTTTTGTGAGAAATAAATTCGATTCGAATCTTTCGCACGGTTTTCTTTTTTTTTTTTTTTTTTAGCAAAAATAACGATGCAGCGATACGGCCTCGTTATACGATTTTGTCTGTCCTTTATTCCCTTCATTAAAGTTACATTTCAACCCTTTGTGATCCGAATTTTATTTACTTCTACGCGATGAAAGAAATTATAATTAAGACAAAGAATTTTCATTGCAATCTGAAAACCAGAATTAAGTTACGCTCGAATTATGAAATTTGAATATTTCAGTTGTAATTTAGGGAAACATTTAGCGAACGTGTTTTGTAAATGCGTTTTAAAATTCCCGGACTGAAATCTACACCAGTTTAAATGTAAACTAAAATTGCACACAATACTACAAAAGTTTCGCTCTGTGAAATGGAATTTTTAATCTCCGAATAATTGGCTTTCCAACTCTCTTTCATTTAATAAAACGCACTTCCATTTTAAACTGAATTTATCGTTGTAAATGAACAGTTGTTAAGCGTATAAATTAAATATCAGCGATTATCTACATGTAATTTTATCGCGCAGTGTTTAAACCGATAAATCTATGATTGCAAAGCAAAACGATATATAAATTGTATTTCCAAAAAATTTGTGTTTTACGCATTAACATTTTCGAAACTAAACGAAATCTTTTTAACTTCTTTATTTTACAAGTTTCGAAAAGGGGAACCGTTTGGAACAGGAGACATTAATATTGTAGACATTGTTAGTCTCATATTTTTGTGAAATATATCACTGTATAATTATATCAATATATCAACACATCAATATATCACCAAATCGACATATCAATATGTGTTAAGTTAGATTTATTCTCGGGTACAGATTTCGAAAGTGAAATTATTGTTGCGGCTTACTTTCATCTTCCTTGCCTTTCAATCGCAGGGATATTCGGGCTAACGATATTTGGTACACCTAAATTCTTGCAGGTATCGAGTTCCCATGGGATCCAATTTGTCCGAATGGCAGGAGTATTACAAATTCTAGAAATTGAGGCAAAACTCGAGACAGATTTCACGTTGCAAAAGTATTTGTCGTCTGACGGGTTTAGATTACATCGTGTGCGTCGAATTGGTTTGCTTCACTTGTACACAAAGTACGTATTCAGGCGGTAACACCAATAAAACTTGCCGCATTTCCCTTGGTATTTCGGCAGAAGTGTGTCTCAACGCGAAACGGTCGAAAAATCAAAGGAATAATTTCAAAATTCGACGGATAGAATTTCGCTTGGGCTTTGATCATAAAATGCTTCGTGCGTTCCTTTCCTTTGAATTTCTCCTTTCCATTCGGATTCCGTGGTATCAAGCATAGACAAAATTTGATTGACTAGTATATTGAACTAAATGGTGCGTGAATTTTTGCTATATTACCGACAATCGCACGATTCTAAATTTGTCTCTATTTTAAATTTAAGTGAATGCAAATTTTTGCGCAAATATGGGTAAATATTTTAGATGAAGGATAAACGAAAGAGTAATAATTCTGTTAGGTGTACAAAGTAGTAGATGTACCAGTAAATAATACATTATTTTTTAATAAATTGGTACATTTGTTTCATAAAAAAATTAAGCTTCTTTCTTAGCAGAAATCTATTGCTTCCCATAAATATGATTATTGTAAAAAACAATTGTATTTAAGACAGTATATATATATATATTTATAGTATATATAAATAATACACTATTTTTTAATGCATTGGTACATTTGTTTCATCAAAAAATTAAGCTTCTTTCTTAGCAGAAATCTATTGCGTCCCATAAATATGATTATTGTAAAAAACAATTATATTTAAGACAGTATATATGTTTTATTTTGTTAGAGATAAATATCAAATGTATCTAAAAAGCGAATCATTCATTGATACGCTTAATAATTCGGCGTCTTAAAGTCTTGAAAGTTTTATTGCCTTAAAATCGTTCAATTTTCTGTTCGAATGAAATTTATAAGTTGCACACGATGGAAACTGTGTAATAGAAATTATCTTAGGCATCGAAATTGTATTTGAATTTTATGAAAAAGTAGCGAATTAATTTGTACACCTGGTATACGCAACGTATTTTTTAAACAATTGTACTTTTTTGCGATACCTTTGCGCAATTATAATTTGTCGTTCAAAGACACAGAATTCCTCTGTGTCTAATGTTTGCGAGATATTCGTCAAAATAGGTTTCACATTTCTAACTTTGAAAGCTGTTCTCACCCTTTTAACCTGAATACCAGCAGCTAAAAGAAAATAGTGTCGAATATTTTTGGCTATTCGACAAATCTGCAAAGTTTCATTAAAATCGGTGATCGACACTTCGAAATGCTAGCGGGATTTATAAATTAATCGAATAATACGTGAATAATCGAACTTTTATTATAATTTGTACTGGCTACAAAATGGATTCGCGCGTATTTTAATTTTTCATCGAGCTGCTTTTTGATTAAGCACTATATTTCAATTGCAAAGCGATAAACTTTGATAATCGATAGGAAATTTAATATATTCGAATCTGATTAATTAGTATTTGAATGTAAAAATAAATAGAGGGATGCGCAAATACTTTTTTACAGTGCGTGCATTTTATTCGCCGCTCATCGAGTTGATTCACAATGTTGATTTTGATTTGCGATAATTTATTGATTAAATTTTAAATCTTCGCTTACATCACGTTGAATTATTTGTAAATAATTCGCCATTTTTTATGCAATCCACTAAATTAAAAACTCGAACGATTTTATCGACTATTAAATCAACTGTGTTGCGTATCGAGATATTTTTAATAGATTTTGAAAATTAATCATTACGATTGCAAGTAATTAGTTATTTCTATTCAATCCATTAAATTAGAAACTCGAACGATTTTATTAACTATTAAATCAACTGTGTTGCGTATCGAAATATTCTTAATAGAATTCAAAAATTAATCATTAGAGTTACGTATAATTTGTCATTTTTTATTCAATCCACTAAATTATACGTTCGATCGATTTTGTTGGCTATTAAATCAACCGTATTGCGTTTCGAGATATTTTCAATGGAATTTGAAAATTAATCATTACGATTGCGAATAGCTATGCTTTTGTCATAAAGTTCGCGCATCGTTTTTTCCCCCCTTTTAATGCTCGGTGAATGCAGAGTCTGTGAATAGGAAAAAAATGGATTGAGTATCGAATTATGTTGCGGGTGGAAATATTCTTATCGGAGGCGAAAAGAAAAAAAATAAATCGTTACGGCTGTGAATAACTGTACTCCCTAGTGAGAGGACCTTAATCAGGTCGATGTATTCTGCGAAGATTGACGCAAACGGAAATTCAATTAACCATTATTCGCTGATGTGGCACTCATTTTCGGATATGCTGACGCGCATGTCGTTATTTGGTTTTTAACCTGAAATTGCGATCCGCAAACTTGTCATGCAGCCAAAAGATACACAATTACTATGTGTTCCCCTTGTCACTGTCGTCGACGATTAATTCTCTCATACATCTATTCGGTAACCAATCATTTCTTTTTTATACCGCGAGACATAAAATGGTACGAAACATTTCGATATTTAAATTCGAGCTACTACCGTACATTTATTTATTCACAACGATTTATATGCATTTCGCAGCAAGGTTTTTCCGCGACCAATCGATCAATTTTTTCCCTCGATGTTTGGGATTTTGTTAAAATTGAATAATGTTGTAATCTATGCAAAATTATGGGTGTTTGAAGCCAATAATTCATTTTGCCAATAATGAACGTGTTTAAAAATTGCAGGCCATTGGAGTTTGCAAATATCAGCGCGTTTCACGAAAAGTACCTCCATAAAAGTATTCTTATCTCCGAAACTATTAAAGATGCGAACTTCATCTTTCTCTCGTTTTAATCGTAAAAGTACAGCCTATTCAGATAAATTTTTCTTATGTCGAAGAAGTTCGTTCTTTTACTGCGAATTATAAACAAACCCTTATGTTGCGAATTGAGGTTCAAGGTTACGATTTTAAAAATCCAAAGAAAATACTATCGTATACCTTGAAGTTTTCTTTATAAAATAAGTAGAGGAAAGCTTATTTTATAGAGAAAACTGCAAGGAATACGATAGTATTTTTTCGAATTTTTAAAATCGTGATCTTGAAAATAATTGAATACAAACACTAATAATTTAATAAATTAATACTGAATAATTTAAAACTAATTTATCAAATAAATGATTGTTGGCGACGAAACAAAATCTGCCCATTTATAATCGAATCCGTCATAAAACTTTCGCACGCAACTCAATAGTTCGATCGCCCACTTTGCGTAGGTTGTTTGTTATCCTATTTCGAAGTCTCATTGTTGTTACGCGTATAAACAATTTTATTGTCTAATTTTTCGTCGGTTACACGTTGTATGCTAGGAAATAAAAATTTAGGGGGAGAACGTATGTAAGTTTTTATTAGCTTATTTTGAAGTCTCCTGAGATCGTTACGCGATCGGTAATGGTTATTTCATCGTAGATACAATCTCAGCATCTCTCAATGGGGCCATTCGCTTTGTACTGGTAGGAAAACGCCCCGTGTATGTGGTTACGCAATCAATTGGTGTAATTTTACTACAGGGAACTGTTTCGAAAGATCCCGCAGTGGGAATCAGATTACTTTCATACATACTTTGCCGACATTCTCGTTCCGATTTTATAGGAAAATATTAGACAGGAAATGAGAATAGAATATAGAGCATAACATTTTTATTGCGCGCTCAAATTAATTTAGTCCTTGTAACGTTTGATCGGATAACTTCATCAAATCTAAACTGCTACGTTTTTCTCGGAAAAACATTCATTTGCCGGTCGATAAATAGATAACGAAGTTATTGCAAATTGGCAAAAGTTATTGCAGTTATTTCTTTCCTAAAAAAGAAACTCGTGTTTGGTTTGATTAAACCTTTGGCTTATAACAACGAGTCACACTCGTGGTTTAGCCTATGGACAAACTACAGTTAAAACATACTGTACTTTTTAATAAACTTCGGCTTATTTTATTTTAATTTGTAAGATCGCGAGATTGAAGATTACTAAGTATGAATTACGTATAATATTTTAGTGTTTCGCATTCCACATAGTGTTACAGTAACAAATAGTCAACATCTCAGTGAATAATGTTCGAAGAATTCGTAAGCCAAGGGGTTAATAGTAAAAAAATTATGCAAGTTAATAAAAGTTATTGCAGTTATTTCTTTCCGAAGAAAGAAACTCGTGTGTGGTTTGATTAACGGTAAAAATAAAAAAAAAACGGTTATTTCTTTTCGAAGAAGAAATTCGCGTGTAGTTTGATTAATAGTAAAAACTTCACCGAATTAATGAACGTTATTTTAGCTATTTTTTTTTATTGAAAACTAAAGTTGGAGTACAAGGTCGAAAAAGTTGCGAAACAAGATTACTTTACAGTTATTTTTGTGGAAGAATAACGAACAATGTTTGCAGTAAAATCGTGTTCGGTTTTTGTAATAAAACAAACTTTTTCATTTCACGCAAGGCGGGACAAAATTTATTTTTGTAACTGAAAATTGGGATTCTTCGAAAGTTCGCAGTATTCTTTTTTTTTGTAATCCACGCGAATTCGTTAGTTATTTTTGAAAAATTCAATATTGATTCTCTACTCTTGGGTCGCCGTTTTTTTGTTTAATCCGCATGAGAAAATCGTTGTTTCTGCAGGAAGTTTCACGGAAATGGATGTTGAAATCCGATTACGATGTAAAAGCCCTGAGGTATGAGCAGTCGTTGATAAATCGGGCACTCGTTGCGCGGATGAATAGCCAATAATTCACATATTTAGGGTATCACAACAAATGTCATTAGCTATTATCGGCCTGTACACCTTTGGCTTTCGGCGAATACTGATTTATCTTGTTGCTACCTATTATCATATTACCTACCTATGTTCCTGTCACCCTCAAGCATCGTATATCACTCGAATCTAGCTCACGGATGCAAATCATATGTGTGAAATATATAGATATATGATCGAAATCGAGGTGGGTGGTAATATAAAAAAAGGAGCAGCTTCTTTGCAAATTAACCCTTTCGCAAGGGCGAATTTTAATCAAATAATATGCAGAAGGTAGCAAAATATATTAAATTGCATTGCGTTGAACTCCTCACAGTTTTTCTCCAACTTTTTCCTGTTCTTTAGGTAACAAAAATTGCAACTGTTTCACGACGCCAACAGAGAGTTTAATTATCGAAATTAATCGACAGATGTCATCAATAACGAAAGGGTTAACAATATGTGTACGTTTATAAAAATAGCACATGGATATGATATCTGAATTTTACGACTCGTCTTCAGTGACTAACCAACGGCTATTCTTCGTAATTATCGATATATAGCTACTATAATATTTGCACTACGCTAGTTTTTCTTTAGGAGACGTTCATAATTTGTTTCATAACTCTGTTGGTTTCTATATAAAAAGTAGCAGGGTATTGTAAAAATTTGGAAGTGACTGGAAGCAAAGAACAATTTGTTTCTGAACTATGTAAGCGTAATTTAAATTTTATTGCAAAAGTATATTGGAGTTACTGGTAGATAGTACCAAAAAACATTCTAATTAATATATTCCTTCATATATTATCTGAATTATCAAAAAGTTCAATAAGAAATTTACGGGTCTCCAAATTTTGTTTCCTTTCGCCATAATATTACCATTTTTATTTCTGATTTTGTCTTTACAATTTTAGTAATAAACTATATCTATTGCAAGCTACAGTTGAACTTTTAATAAACTGCATCACAATGGTTCCCATAAAATTTTCCAGTTTTAAATTTACTCTCGTACTACCTTACATTCACTAATGTGTAAACAAATTCAGTATTTGTAAAACGTCACTGTGTTAAACTTCAACTTTTCTATCCGAAACAAATTTTGATCATTTGATTGTTAGAATTTTGTAATTTAGTAAGAATATTTTGCGCTTACCACTGGTCTTGCTTTTCAAAGATAAGTCGAGTAAATGGCACTGCTACGTATATTCGCCAGGGAGGCATTAAACAAATGGTAAAAACTAGCTCTGTTTGCGGGGTAGAATCATCTCGAGTTACTTTCAATTTCTCTGTAGCCATCGTGACATTTCATCCGTAAAAGCGTCTTTATTTGGGGCAAATAGAAGCGGTTCGAAAAGGAACGCACCGAGGTGGTCGAGCTCGTAAAAAGAGTAAACGAATTCAGATCGAATTAACGCTGAACGAGGAAAGTAGGGTGACGTCTAATGGAAAGTGCTTGTACTTAGGTCATTCGTAGAATGAGTCATCGGCAACACCTAAAAATAGGTTAGACGTTCGACTTCTTACTTTCTTCACTTCCGGGAGACTTTGCCGCGTTCCCTTCGTATTTTTCTGCGACCTGAAACTTTCATCTTAAATCGATTAAATCCTACGATAAAAGAACTTTCAACAATTTGAAGAAAAGAATATAATTATCCTGAATTGAAATTTAACCTTTAACACTTTGCCATACAATAAAGAGTGATGAATATTATAATCTAAATAGAATAAACGCACATTGTGTTTATAATAAAGTTCAGCTTCAACTGTAATTTTTGTTTCGATATACAAGATAGGAGATTATTGAGTACGAATTAATTCTAATGTTTCAGTGTCCTATAGGATTCTTCGTACATTACTTTGCTATTAAATAAAATAATTAAAGCGTCGATTATAGGGACAGTAATTGCTAATGTCGAAAGATTATCTCCGTATTTCTGAATCCCAAATGAAATATCCGTATATGTTAATCGATAATAGGTTTAAGGAGTAAAAAGTCTCGATATTTTAGCCGAAGCTTTATCGATTTTCCTCAAAGCTACTTAATAGAGGGACCAGCGGGGGAAACGTTTCCCATTACCATGAAACATTTGTTTAAACAGGCGTATATTGACACGAGAGTCGTAAACCTTTCCCGTTCGGCTTTAAAAACTCGCCATGGACTTCCGGCTGAACCCATTTCTACCCACTTCTACGCTATACCCCGTCATCTTTAATGTTTTATCCGTGACTCGAGAGTTGGACAAATGCTCTCGGCATAACTCGTCCAATTTCCCTTTTCGCGATCCCTTCTTATCCGATATTAATTAAAAAATGTTTAAAGGACGCGATACGATGTCGTTTCCATCAGCAGTGTCATCCGACCGAAATTTCGCGATGTTTCCACGTTATAATTCTGGGTTAGGAGGCTTACCAAAGTAGGCCGAGCCGTGAAACCGGCGGAAAACTTCACTCGTCAAGTAAGAGAGCACACTACCGCGCGCTCTCTTTTCTCTCCTTCACGTCTCTGTCGCGTGTACAGTATATCCTTGCTTCCACTCTTTTCGTGTCTTTAGTTTTCCTCTCTCTTTCGCTTGTCTTTCTTCCACTTTACCGTCATCGATCTGTGTACCCATCATTGAGTCTGCCCACTTTCGCCGCCACTTACAGACTACTTTCGCGATGTCGTACGCCGGAGATGGCTGCTTAAAAATTTCAATCGCCTGCCGTTTTCTTGTCGAAACTGAACGTGACAGATATTTTCTTACCCGCAACACTCTCTCCTTTAGCTTATTTTGTACTCGCTCAATTATCGACGATTCGCGATGAACGGTTTGATTTGAAATTTTCTTTTCGTTTTTTTATTGTTGCAAATTTTTAGTTTCGTTTTCAGATGCAAAGTTCGAGATAGTGTAGAGATTTTTTTTTGCAATTGAATTCTATTTCTATTTCAGGAATTATTATGGAGATGGAGTAGAATGAATTTTTGTTTTTGATTTCTTTTTGTGCGAACTTTATTGCGAGTTTTGTTCGATTTACAGTATAGCAATATGTTTCTTATCCGAATTTTCATTGCACGAACATTTTGATATCTGAATGTTCTACTAGTCGAATATTCTGTTATGCAAACGGAATTGTTTATTCATTTATTTAAGAACACCTTCTTTTTATGATTATCAGTAGTTATGGTTGACCAAAAAGTTTTGTCGTATTTTAAAATAGTACCTTATTAAAGCCTTATTAAACCTTAAACAGCCAAACCTTATTAAACAATATACTTTCTACATATACTTTCTATATATAATTTTACACATTTTTCAAAAAACAACTCGCTTAAATAAAATTTTCAATTCTCAATGGTTAAATCGAAAAAATATAGAATTCATAAGTATTTAAATAAATAGCTAATTCTTGAATCGCATATCATTAAATGTACGTTTTATTAAAAAGTTATTTTCGTTATAGCTTTCACAAACATGTATAATATTCTTTAAATTATTGTCATTTTTATTATCTTCTTCTTTTTCACTATGTAACCTGTAGTACACGCGTATATTGTTCTTAAAAAAATGATTTCTCTTGTTATATTTATGAATTTATTTATTATTAGTAGTTCTAGTGTTTCTCAAAATATTCCTACGATCAAAATTGTTCCGTGACCTCGAAAAGATTACGAACCACTTAAAGAATGAACTACCCTCCATTTAACTTCCACCTTTTCATATTCATGCATAAAGAAATAAATTTGCATAAAAATCCGCAACCCAATTATTATTATTATATTATTATATTTTCGTTCTTTATAATAGATTTCCACTTTTATTCGATTCAGGAATAATTTTACCGAGCTATCAGAAGATTTTATTTCCCGAAGATGTGTGTGTCGCAATAATTACGCATCCTCGACGCCTTTTATTCTTACGTGTTTATTGTTTCAGGTCACAAGTAATTCGTCGGGGAATTCGTCCAAGGAGCGCTAATTGCGCCGATTTTACGTCTAAATTAAAGGGGTATTCACGGTATTCGATATTCGATGTTATACGGGACGGTTATCATGTGTACTCGGGCGTACATTTGTGTCGTTTAAGCGTAACAATCGTTTCGCGAAATAATTATAAAAGCGACGTCTCTTTAATCTTCCTAATTAGAGGGCTCGACAGTTGTTACGTCGAGCGTACGACTTTGCTCGATTTTTGGTGCAATCTCGATCGCACCGCGATTGTTCCACGAATCGATAACTCAACTTAAGCAGTTTTTTCTTTTTCTCCGATTTCTTTTCGGTCGTGAACGAAGGTAATAAACATTTTATACAGTCGTCAACGGCACGTGTGTGGGATTTACGCTTAAATTGTGAAGAAAACTGTGTACATAATTAACGCTTGTAAGGTAACACGATTAAACGATAAGTGGTAATTTTAAGTAATTAATAATAGGTTACGTACACGATGGTTACTAATATAGATTTAGACGATCTAAAGAAGATGTTCGAAGCTTATCGTTTGTTCAGCGATTGTTAAACGTGGAAACAGGGAAAGAGCTTATTACGGCCGATCGAGAGATTTCAATAATACGTCAATAATAACAATGATCGTTTTGTCTGAGTTGAGTTACAAGTTGGTCAATTATGTAGTTTCGAAAGGGGTTTTGGTAGATTCACGGAACGTGGTAGATGAGCCCCTGCCTCTTTCGTGAAACCAGCCAGTAGAAAGTAATTATTTCATTTTGCAGACGTGAAAGTTTACGTTTCTTTCCAGCGGATCGCCATAGATTTAAGGGTTTTTAGGTTTAAGAACACCTGAGATTTCGTGAAGAATTGTCCTGAAATTGTAAAGTACATATATCAATAAAGACGCTGATGTAATACAAAATGTATTAATCTTCCATGTTTTATTAATTGAAGCAATTCGTAACAAAAATAACTCCTGTCAATTTTTATCTTTTTCCAGAAAAGCAAAAGAATACGATAAGATCTTCAACCCCATTTTTGAACTTCCAAATTTAGTTCATAATGCAATTTCCTTTTTAATTTTACCATCATATTCTGTTTCAATAAAGGTAAACGATAAATGTTTGTTTTATTCAACGAAGACAAATTGTTTACGGTATCATGCAATTTTAGAACTAATTTAGCCATCGTAAATAATGTAAAAGAATGTGTAATCTTTTGTGTGAACTAATATAATACTATAGAAATGTTATTCAGAGTTCCTTTGACCGCAAAAAAAACAAAAAATTGCATATTGAATATTCTTCAGGAAAACGGAGAAAAGTATATTTTGTCTCTTTCAAATATCCCATTTTGTTTAAAACGCGATCAAATGTATTTGCTATAAAATATATTTTAAAATATATCTTCAATATCAATTCTTTCAATAAAATATTCATTATGTTACATTGTAGTTGTAGATACTACTCGTAACTATGTTGCAAAATTATGTTCTATTAAATTATAATGTTGTGAACCTTATGACGAATTTTGACAAGGTTGTTTTCGATACGAATTCTTCAATTCTTTCTAGGTGATCCCCGTATCCTGTATCACATCCAGCTTCCCTAATTTATGGAACGACCTCGAAAATTTCTCTCTACGGTAATCCAATTTTCTGTTCAATTTTTATCTGCTAAATATTGTCTTTCAGTATCGTAACTTTCAAGTATTCGCGAGGGGAAGTTATAAATGCCTTTTAATTGCTTCACCCTTAAAAGCTGCCATTAATACCAATGGGAGAGGCAAGTGCAATTAAAACTTCTTATTACCGCTTAATATTAGATGGAAATTACTAGAAGTATCGTTTGCATTGGTTTATAGGCATAATACCCAAAAGATTAGTATTGTTTTATATTAATGCAAAATTCGCTTGAAGCGAAATTTCACCCATAACAACTTTTAAGGGTTGAGATAGTCGAGATTTTACTAAATTGAATCGCATCCAGTTTTGTTAAGAAAAGTTTTATAATCTTGCGAAGAGGAACTTTGAACGCAGAAACTGAAATACAAATTTACAAATACACATATTAGTAGCAAATCTACAAATATCAGTATTACGATATTAATCCTTTGACTGCGAAAGACAAGTGTAAATGTCTGTCAATATCTACTAAAGGCAGTTATCTATCTTATTAGTACAATAAAATTGCACCTTGATCGCAGTCAAATGGTTAATAACAAATATTAATAACCTTTTATGTTTGCCTCAGAGTTAAAAAATATTTTAGATAAACAAGAACACGATTGGGTCGAAAATGATTGGAAGATCGCAAGAAGTGTTAAACTAATTTATTCCACCGAATTTATGGGTAGATATATCACTTTTTGCTGTCACTAAACAACTATCTGACTTTTCAACAAAGGAATCACTGTAAATTTCAGGATTTACATCTGAAGTTTGTTGGACAAAAGAGGTGACGAAATAAAACTTGAGGGGAACGTTTATTACACACCGAATGCGGTCAACGCGATGGTCTCTTAAAAGTACAAACGACGGTTCCATTTCACCTCGCTCCAAGAAATAACGCCGTTGTTTTAACTTAATATTTTATGAGGATTCCTTTTTATCACTTTTCAGAAGTCATTGTTGGAAGAATACGCCATTACGTTCTAACTCTGCAATAGAAAAGTGACTTGCAGGAAATTCTTAACGAAACAAGTAGTACGAGTCAATGATTTATCAGCCTCCACGATTTAACTTCATTTTTCGCAGCATAAATATTTATTTTCTGTTTCTTCCTCGTCTTAGGCGAAGAACAGATTTGAGACGATTGTAAATTTTAATTTTATGTATAATAATTTTGAAAACTGTTATATTCCAGACCATTAGGATTTGGATTTTAATTTATTTTTATAGCTGGCTGGGTAAATTCACTAGTATAACTCAATGCTTTACGACTTTTGGCACTTGAAATAAAATTTCTTTGTAGATTATATTTGGTTTCATTTTTCTTTTAATCTCGGAGAGAGAGTTTTGTATTGTTATACATTTTTATTCCGTATTATAGTTGAACACTGGATTTACGAGGATTTGTAGCATAATTTCATGAGTTTTTTGAAGAATAGTTATATACAAATACTTGAAGCTACAAATTCGAGGAGGAAGCAGAATAAATTACAATATGTATTCGTATTATTGCATTAATCAAACTCAACACAAATTACCAAAAAATATTTATGATTTCTCAAACTTTAACCCTTTCACGTTTTAGTATGAAAAAGACTTGTTTATTTGTTACTCGAATATTAAAGCAATTAAAGCCAATAACTAATAAAGTATTTTTCAAATACCCATCAAATTGATGGACGTGGTCAAAATTAATATATATATATATTCAATTTTGATTATTTTAGTGTTGAGCAGAGATTTTAATTTAGATTCCGTAAATCTAGTATTAAAAAATTTGTTATTTACAGGTTTATCAATTTTTATATTTTAAATTGTATATCGAAATAGAGATTAATATTATATTTTACTGATTTACTAATTTATATTATATTTTACTGATTCACTAATTTATGTTATATTTTACTGATTCATTAATCTATATCATATTTTACTGATTTACTAATTTACATTACACAGTAATATAAATTGATCTTATCGCTACCACGTTTCACATTACAGTGAAAATCTTGATTTCGAATTACAATCTACCTAAACTTTTATCTTTAGCTCCATCGAGATTTAGATTTTAATTACCGACTCTGCGCGTTTCGCATAAAAATACGCATCACTTTTTCATCTCACGTTTCCGCGTGTATAAAATTATACTACACGCTCCGTGTCACTCCACTGTGTTTCGTTTCTCTTTTGCTTTTGAAATAATCCCAACGTCTCCCACCGTTTGACGTTTCAATATTTCACCTCGTTCCTCGTTCGAACTTAAAAAAAGAACACGTCGTCAAAGGATTACCGAACGCCGCCGTTGGACGGATTACACGAATCATTGCATTTGCAATGAAAATTCATTTCGCTCGTGATTCGACAAAAGTTGCTGTCCAACTGGGGTGCAATTGCTTTCCGCGTAATCTGGAAGACTCGGGGTTCACCCTCCTATCGCCGGATCGCATCCATTGAAACGATAGACTTTCGAATAAGAACGGTCCCATTGCTCAGTGTCCCGGGGCTCTGCATCGTTAGCTAAAAGTAATATCCATGCTGAAACCCAATGGACGTGCAGCTTAACGATACGACGATTAGGAAAGAGACTAATGACCGGTCGGCTCAAGAAAGTCAAATCATTTCCTAAGGAGGTTAATGTTCTGGAAAAGGAGAGACCAGGGCTATCTTTGCTCGTACCACGGATTGCTGATTTAAGTCGCTCCTTCAATGATCGTCTTAACAAAGTTAACCGATGCGCAACGAAAGAAAAAGTCTCCTCTACAAGACCAGGTGACTGAGAAGTTTACGCGAAGAGTGGGGAAACATTTAGTGGCTTATAATTAGGGCGCGGATTTTCGTGCACGTAGAATACTAGGTGGACCCGATGGATTCACCTCTTTTGTTAAATGCAGGATCTATTTTTAATACAGACGAGTGTCTCTTTCAAATATGTACGTATTTTAGAATATACGTATTTTACGGTAACAAAAAATGGTGGGAGAATTCATAAAATATAAAATTACACGCGAAGAAGATTCCTAAAGGATGTTTCACAAAGAGAAACGTATATTTAAAAAAGAATATGAGATACGTAAGCGTTAGGTATGTGCATAATTTGTTTTGCACGTATTTTTTTATATATTTACAATGTATAATATAATCCCTATTTTTGTAGACTCAAATTTTCGCAATTTAACTGAATGAATTGCAGCATGCAAACTGTCTTATCTAATCTTTTAGTATTATTATCTAACTATTCTAACTGATCAAATTAAATATTTTTAACGAAGTAATAGGGTCTCTTAGTTTATAACAAAATCTATCCAAGTTTTTACTCTCAGCTTATATTTAAACGAACTACTAGTTTACTCTACATCTGTTCAAACGAATGAAATTAAGTGTCAGAAAAATGATTATTCTGTCACTTAAAAATTCCTTTACTTGAATATTTGTGTCCCTCTATTAATTCCAACAATAATTTAATTTTTTAAACTCTTACTGTATTTATACCAACGTGCCTGTCCAAGTTTTCAATTTCGCGTTACGTTCTTTGTTCTGCTAAAGTAAAAATAGTTTGGTCGTAAGGAGTTAATCCTTAGCTATCGGATTTTACTCCATTGTTTGCGACACGAACTTCGATCGCTGGCCAAACAAAGACGAGTCGAGTTATTGCAGTTATTGAGATTAGCCTTGTACAGTCGCAGCGGGAAAATATAATGTACGATTGAATATGCATCAGAGCTGCTGAATATTAATGTCCTCCATCATATCACAACAGATTTTCCACGCTCGTTATAAGGAATAGCGTCAGCTATGCATGAGAAGTTGCAGTTTCTTCACAGTGGATGCCTTCAACCGCAACTCTTATCGCCTAGGTCAAAGTTTTCATAGAATTTTAACTTTCATATGGAAGTTAGGTGTGTAATTTAGAATCTTTGGTTCGTAGATTACGTTGATTTTATTCCTGGGCTTTAAAGTTATGTTTTAGGAGATTCAAAACGTTGCAATTTGTACTAATACATTTTCGGAGTTAATTACGTAGTAGGAATTGTTGTTTGCAAGTAAAAGTGGTATTGAGATATATGTGTATATCCATACTTTAACAATTATTGTTGTGAAGTTTCTGTGCTAATAAATTTGTCAAGATAATTAAGTAGTAGGAATTGTTGTTTACAAATAAGAGTGGTATTTAGAAAAATATTCGTACGTTAGAAATTATTGTTACGAAATTTCTGTACTAATAATTTTCTGGAGGTAATTTAGTAGTAGAAATAGTTGTTTGCAAATAAAAGTATTATTTAGAAGAATACACATTTATATGTTAGAAATTATTCTTTTTACTCATATACTGTTTGCATTCGATTAGATAGAACGTTTCGATGATTCATCTAGAAACTATTAATTAGTGTCAACTATCTTGATTGAGAATAAATGGAAGTGAAGTCTCATGGCGGATGTGCAATGATACGTCGTTTGTTTCATGTCTGCTGGACTGATGTCATACATATTGATACCTTCATGGATTTACATATAAATAATGTACATATTGCAATCGCTAGTAACGTCTTCAATTTCAATGTTTACATACTTAATCCATAAAATTTGAAACAGACCACGCAATCATTTTTTTTGCTTTGGATTAATTGAGAAGAAATATTTCATATTTACTGAGAATAATGCCAACAAAGGTATCATGATGATATTTCTTGGGAACTCATTTCATTACAAGTTTTTGCATAAATATCTAACCTGAGACACAATTGGATAATCTGTATTAAGTTAAGCAGCCTATATATTAACTCTTTCGCTCCGATGCTTTGTAAAATGAGATAACATCTGTGATAATATCTGAAACCGATAACAACGGTTTCTATAAGCATGGAAACAGGACGAGCATAAATATTAGTAACAGCATGAATGTAGCCTGTATAAATAGGTATATAGTACAATGGTTGGAACAATACAAGCTCATGATAATAGGAACAGTATTGTTTTGCATAAAATACACTATAAAATATACTTATTCGAACGATGACAAAAATAATTTAAATATAATATGTCACACATTACATTAGATTCAATGTGTCGTATAATATATTGTATATTATTTAATATATCTATATCAAATTTAATATATCATAATTATCATAACGAATAACACACAAAGTGGACGAAACAATATTTTGTTATGTAAATCGATTGCCTTTAGTTTCTATTATTACTTTTACGATGGCGTTATAGAATGTTAGGTTTACCAACTCTGATGGTCGAATTGAATATAATTCTTAAGATAATCATTCTAAATCGCAAGAGGCGTAAAGAAAACTTGCGCCTTTTTAAACGACTGCAGTTTGAAATTTACGATGTTTTCCATAAACGAACGGTGTCTAATCTGTGCTTCGTCAATGATTCCGCGTTGTGTTGAATAGTGTCGCTATTTAATCGAATATCTTCAACGAGTTACTTGATTGAGTGAATTGAGGCTATCCACTACTGAGAGTCGATATTCCGCATAAGTTGGAGTATTCCGAAACCACAACTCCGAGTAGAGAGCGTCGCTTCATCCATTATAAGGCTACCACCGAGAGAATTTTGAAGCGCTGCGGTAAACCGTACGAGTCGTCCTGAATCATAGGATCAACGATATACTGCTGTCAGAATACTAATGCGGATCTATATTCCGCTAGCAGCATCGATAAGTAATGACGTTTTTCTTCGTCGTACGGATACTGCTTCCTGCCAGGAACCCGCAAGTTTAAAATCAATCTTTTCACTCGCCACCACGTGTAAGAGATCCGTATTTTATTCGACGTTTATTTGAAACGCTGTAAAAGTAACGTAATCATCGTTTGTTCCCTTTCGTATTTTATCTTCGTACGAAATACGAGTAGAATATCTTCTCTCTTCACTATGATATTAAAAGCACAAAGAAGTTTTGTGGTAAAATAATTATCTCCAACCAGTTTTATTTCATCCCGTGTGTTGTTAAAGATTGCATATACACAGACACACACACACGCACACAGAGTTATTGAGTTTCAACAGTGACGTAATTTAAATTTTTTTTTAGCGCTCCGCGTTTGATACGAAGACTCTTGAAAAGTATCCGGTTACTAACACAGTCTTGGATACTTTGATGCACGGGAATTTTTACAAGCATACGTTTCTGTAAAATTTTTGAAAATCTTTAAATCATACGAGTATAGAATTGAATTATTTATCAGAAAATACATCCATTGAAACTTGTAGAGCGCTTTAGAAAATTCGTTTAAATTTCACTGTTCGTTCAGACTGATTTAGAAAAATATAATTGTGATCGATATGATGACGTGATTGTATTACAAACTGATATATTTAATAACTCAGACGAATTATGACTCTGATCCTATTAAAGATAGACAAAAATTGTACAGGAAAATGTTCCACTATTTAAGAGGCTCTAAGATTTGTGTGCTTTTCGACTAATGGAATGGAAAGCGAGAAATGTACGTAACGTGTCATTTCAGTGCAAGACGTTAATTATGCTTGTAAGCAGGAGAATTCGCATAGAAATCCGCAATCCACTAATTGGATGCAAAAGTATCAGCTGCCAGGGATTTAATTTTGATTAGATCCTATTAGGTACATTTACCCTAATTATTAAGAATATGTAGAATATGGAGAAAATTAATGCCAAACGTAATGCATTAATCTTTGGATAAGTTTGCTGTTCACTTCGCGGTCCAATCTCTTTGCTATGGTCGGCAATATCAACTTGGTACAGTTAACGTCATTAATTATGTTGTCTTCAGGCAATCTTGCGACTGAGAGACACTCGAGTACAATAGAGAGTTTGGAAACCACATGCATTAACTCGCAGTGGATAAACCTATATACATTATGGTTGCCTGGAGAGTTTATGGAATCCTGAAATAGCTGACAGGATTTACACCGGTCTAATAGCAATCGACACTCTGATGCCTTTCGAACGAAAAACCAAAGGGCGCATCTAATCAATCGATAACGAATCTCTTGGGCCATGACTGATTCACCAAACGTAATCCCTTTATCCGCGTTTTACGCGAAAGCCGTTCGAATCGAAGTAGCAACTGAAATACAGAGGGTCTAGACGCTGACAGAACGATTTCACTGTGCCAATTGACAACGACTGTCTGTTCAATAAAATGGAGCTACAAACACTGAATCCGCTCTCCGAGATTACTTATTCATTCTAACACAGTCGTCTGGCGTTACTTGTCGACTTTAAGTTAAAGGATTAGCAAACGGTACAAGGAAATTCGGATAGAAATTTAATATCTGAATTAAATGAAAGATCTAGATTGTTCTAGAATAAATAAAGGATATGAGATCGAAATTTGTACGATAACGATAATAATAATTAATAATAATAAATAATACAAGGAAATTCGAATCGAATGGAAAATCTAGATTGTCCTAAAATAAAGAAAAGATTGGCAGAAATTAAAATTTGTAGAAAGAATTTGTGAAACGCACATAATATGCAAAATTATATGAAACGTTTAAAATAAGTTGCATATTATAATATTTAAGGGGTGAAAAGAGATCTGTATTAATGTACAATTTCTTTCATTGTGCTGAGAAAAATATGAACTTGCATAAATAATCGTAGTCTAATTATTAGACTTATTATTTACGGGAAATTTAAGTGTGCAAAAATTTACAGAATGCATATAATATACAAAAATAGACAGTTATAATATTTAGAGAATGAAATTTGTTTTGCTCAATTGCGTATCTAATTATCTGAACTTGCGTAAACATCTGCAATCATTAACTGTGCTAACATAAATATAAATTTACATAAAAATCCGTCGTTTAATTATTATGTATTTATGGAGAATTTAAATACGCAAAAATATTCAAAATATCCGAGGTGAAGTTTAACTGTTATAATATTTAAAGAATGAAATTTCTGCCGCTCATTTGGGTTCATAAACATTTGAATTTGCATAAACATCTTCCTTCTACTAATAATATACAATGGAAAAATGACAAATTCGTAAGTACGATCCACTGGTCAGAAAAATAGCCAAAAAATCTCAACATTCTAAGCCCCGTATTTTTGGAACAAATTCGAATCCAGTAATAGGGTGACTTAAACTCCCCCTTATATTCCATGGACTACATCATATTCCGCTGTGAATAAAATCCCGGGCACCGAGGGGGAGAAATGATCGATTTACCGTGAAATGACTCTTGAAATAAAATCGGCCTTATAATATTCCCTAGATTTTATTTGAAATTATATACAGTATTAGCAAAGGAAAAGATAGCTCGAAATCCAGTTTCAACATGAATGATGGAACTTGTACACCGAACTTAATTTAAATGGAAAATAAATGGACGAAGTTTTCCAACTGTGTTCCGAGATGGTCGATTACTTCTATGAATAATTGTTTCTGTAGAAAGTAAAAATGTTATGCAAATGTATGAATAATAGTATCGGCAACGAATAACGGAAAACTTATACGCATCGAAAATATTGCGAAAAGGGAAAGATGAAATAAATCCTGTATTGTAAATTTACAGCAGAGTGAAAACGAAAATTAAAACTACGTAAGACAACATTGTATTTGAAGTAAATTGCACAATTCAATCTTCTTTATGTATTGCGTAACATATGTACGGGAGTAAGTCACAATTTTATGCAACAATTTTATAAAATTGATTAAAGCTGAAATAGGTATAAATATTTGTACTATTTTTCAATACAGTCACCATAGCTTTTAATACGCTAATTTATTCATGTATAATCTTTGTTGTGCATTGTGCATAAAATGTTTTCAATTAAGAGATAGGCTAAGTAAGCATCACTTGCTTCAATTCACACGCCAAAGTGATTAAGTCCAGTTTTTGATTTTCTTTAAATTTTAATGCCAGAGCACTTGCTTGATGCTTAGCTATTTATACTTAAAATGAATTTCCATAATAATTGAGCATAACACCACAAAATAGGAAAAATGTTTGTAACCATGGAACAGTACACAATTTATAAAAATAATAACGATTGTTCCAAGAATATATTATTTTGTCCATTTTGTATATCTTTACATAAAAGTTACGCCTGTAATAATATATTCTACAGTGTTTATTTGATCTTAAATTTGAAGAGGAATTTTAAAATTTATCAATTTCTCTACGTTTCGTTTTGCGGCGTTAATCAATGTGACGAATAAACGGCTGAATTAATTACTCATACTCGTATATTCTTGTGGTCCAGATAAAGCTAAAAAAGAGCGATAAGATGGTGCGTATAATTTAACAATTTTTACACAAATGTACTCGAGTTAGTCTGGCTCTCATATCAGATACAGAGATAACGTAAGAGCCAACAGGGGATACATTAAAGAAACTTTAGACTATTCGAAAAGCCTCCAACATCGCCTGAAGTATACCCCATATCGCGACGATTGCATAGTAATGACGGTGTCGTAAAAACCCAACACTATCGGATATTAAATCTTAATGACTGTCCATAAAGCTGTATCACCGGATGATGCAACACAAAACTGGCTCACTTTCGCCTGTAACATGGACCATATACCCAACAGCACCTATCGATATCATATTTCGTCTGATCATAGATCTATCGTACTACTTTTCTAGGGAATGACCAACCAAGAGAAACTAGAGGGGTGAAAAATAGGGGAGTTGTAGGCAATAACAACGGTTGTTCTGAGGACGCATAAAAAAAAAGAGGAAAAGATGATAGGAAAGGGAAGCTGAAATACCCGGAAGCATTTTTGCCCGTGGAAGAAAAGAATGCCGCCCGTTGCGATAGGACTTTTGCTGCTTTGTCGAAAGATCGATGAACTTTGTCCTTATAGCGGTAACAAAGGGAGAAACATAGGACTCAGCTGGATGCTGGCATTCTGGGGTGGAAAGCAACAAGCGGGTCTCCGGAAGTGGAAAAGGGAACACCACGTCCTAGCGGAAAGTCAGGAACGATTATTCGTGTACGTATCTTGTGCATTTGTTTCGTGCCTTGCGATCTGTTCACGTGTAAACGGTTATGGTAATTTTTGCAACGTTTAGATATATTCGCAACAATGGTAGCCATTTTTATTAGATTCTTTTATTACACCTTTAGAGCAGTGTTGAGTGTTAATTTCGTCATTGTTAACTGTTTATCATATCCGACGAAAACTTTTTGCCAGGATTTAGTATCATTAGCAGAATTGCGGATTTATATGCGTTTATGGGGAAATTTAGATTTGCATGAAAGCACAGACTGTGTATAATGTGCAAAACTATGCAAAACATTTAAAGTAAAGTACAAATGATGATATTTAGAGGCTAAAATAGAACTTATGTAAACTCTCACTTTATTAATTATTCTCGAACAGATATGAATTTGCATAAATATCCGCAGTGTAACTATTAGTAATACCAGTAAAATTAAACAAATAAAAATAGCTGGAGAACAGGAAAAGGGAAATAAAAGTGCACGTACAAAAGCGTGTATGAATGGCGGAAGAAAGAAATTGGTAAGTTCCGTAAGTAATAATCGTGGAGAAAGATGCTTACGATTAAACGAGACGGTCTCACAAGTTTGTAGTACGTAGGCGAGAAAACTGCAAAAATTGCATCTATGCGACGAGACGCGTTATTTCGTATGCACCGGTAATTGCAAGCTGTAAAAGGAACGGCTGTAAAACCTTATGGATCAAAGGTGGAGTTTAATATCTGTCACAACTGCGTGACCGAGAATTTTCAGTAAAAGGAGAGAAACGTGCGCGAATGCTCGTACTAACCTTTTATTACCGCGCATTTATTACTGAATATCGAATATTCAAAATATCACCCCATTTTATATCGCATCCGCTTCGAAATTGAGATTAATAATAAATTATTATTATAGAAATGCAATACGTAGGCAAACTTGAATCATTTATCATTTAAATATCGCCTAAATTCTGAATTAATTTTTTAAAAACTAAATTATCAGGTCCGTGCATATGAAATATTATTTTTTTTTAAGTAGAGACGTTGAGTATAAATAGATTCTTTAAAATAATACACGTACAGTGTAAAATCTTTCGACCACTTGTTTAACTTTTATGCACGTCATATTAATAATATTTTATATAAACGCATTTGAATGTGAATATTTCTGATTTTTCTTTTGCTGTACTTTTTACACAACGCGTTCTTATATACGATACAAATAAAAATTGTTTAAGCTTCATTCGAAAGAGAAATTAAAAAAGCAATTTGACCGGAAACTTTTACACGTCATTACATATTTATTTAAAGTAATCTTTTCTGCAACAATTGACCAATTTCATTATTACAAATTTATAAAGGTTACTAATTTCAGAATTCTTTAATCTTCCTCCTAATTTACTGTCCAGTGAAAAAGTATATTTAAAATAGAACATTAGAAATTATTATATTAGTAGAAATATTAGGAAACATTTGATTAGTTGAAACATTAGAAAATATTAGATAATATGAACATTAGGTGAAGTATCGTTTTATTATTAAGTAGATTCATTTTTCTTGCTGTATTTTTTTTAATACTAAACGATTATTCTTATTCTTTTCCTTTCCCCATTTATTTCATATTATATTTATTTAAATTTCCCATATGTATTTTTGTTTATAGAGCAACTGAAAAATGTCAGTTTTCTTAGTTAGTTGCACGTTGTCACGTTTGACCGCAAAACTTTTTACCAAGGATAGTATTCACGTCTCGCGCGAACTGCTAGGAAATTGTAACTATGGAAATTTCGCCAAAGTTCTCTCGTATATTACCACTATTATTTAGAAGTACATTTTGAGGCTGCTACGCGGTAATCCGGGCGACAATTTTCCTAATTCTCCGCTCAAGTAGGAGGAGGCATATAGGAGGATTTAAATACACGCCTGGGATGGGCCAGTGAAAATTAGGTTCCTCTCTAAGCCGGCGCATTACGCTCCGACGCTTACTTATTCATTTTTATTCCGCGTATTCGCGACCGGTGCCGCTTGATTACGAAGTTACTCACACGTACTTCCAATTACCGTGCCAATTAGAGGGACAATAGCAGCTACGCTTCTTGTGGAATCTTTGTGCGGCCACGCAAGAAATGCACAACATCGTAATTGTCGCGTTGCACGGCGAAATCGATACTTTAATTGCCGATACATCGGCGGGTAATACAATTGGTCCGGAGCTTGTAACAATTTTCCTGAAAACGGATATTTTATTTCACCAATTTATCAAACTCTCCTGGATAGTTGGGATTATTTTTTTTTTTAGAAAACACCGAAATGCTATTCGCGCGGGAAAGGATAAATTGGCAGAATATATTGTTTGTAGTTTTCCGTAAAATAAAACACGCAAATTATTATAGTAAAATATCCGGCTGCATTTTTGTACCGATGCGTTTCGTCATACATCGCGTTTGTCTCATGATTCGTTTAGAAAGTTTTATTCGCCACTACAATTTTATCAGATAACGGATATTATATTTTAGTTTTGAGCCTCTAATTAACAGTCCTTTGTTTCCATGTACGTTTCTGTTTAGCATGCATTTGCAGCGAAACTTATTTACCCTCCCGAGAGAATAGAGAATCAAAGAAATGTTTTCAAAGAAACTTTACCCCATTCCCCAATGGAGATAGCGATAGTTAACTGTAGTGCTGTTTCTGTACCGAAACGGCTTTATTGTTACACTTTCCGTTACGGTGTAATATTGTTCCCAAAGGTACTTCACGTCTCGTCACGCACGACTACGTTGCGTAGGTGTTTGACTTAATATGTGTTTACACTACTGGCGAACTTACTATATTAACGCTTTGTCCTGTATTAATCCTGCAATTCTTTTCTGGCCTACATGATCCAACTTGAAGATTGTTTTGTTAGGTTCTAAACTAAATTTTAGCACTTGGGTAGATGTCCGAATAATTGTCAATGCCTCTATAATTGCCACTTTAATTATTTTATTTAGTAATGGAATAATGTATGAAGAATCGTGAATGAAACAATTCTAACGTCAAATTTAGACTTCGTGTTTACGTAACGATGCATAAACATTACGTATTTGTTTATGCTGAATATTTAAAAATAAATATTAGGAGACGAATGTGCTGTTTGAACATAAAACACGTAACTAAAGTAAGTAGAAAGTAAGGAAACTATTATAATATAGCAAAGGTAATAGTTTTACTATTTATCTAATATCCGTCACACAAATAACTTTGAAAATAATTAAATGAAGTTACGCGCTAAGCTTGAAGTGTCAGTAATTGGGACAGCAATCTTATTTTGTAGATCTTTTTGTTTATTGATCCACACGAAAACACAAATACGCTACAATGACTACAAAAGGTATTCGCATATAGTTGAATTTTTTAACCAGAGGCTTATTTCATTAGATTCTATATTTTAGTTACGAACCGATAAATTTGTATGCTCGCATAAGAGTATTATGTCATGATTGGAAATGTATTATATTTCACTAGAATTAATTATTAGGTAACGCAACAATAAATTCTGTTTGCCATGAAAGTTTTGATCTCTCTTGCATGTTTCTGTGCTTCGTATTATTGCGAAGTTTTGCTTGCAAAGTAGAAAAGAAGATTCCGCGTTTCTTTGGAAAGAATATGGGGAAGATATTGTGTTCCATTTGAAATAGGTCACCTAATCGTCTTCTATATTATGCAAATACGTTGAAATTTGAAAAGTTGTAAGAAGACAAGCGCGAAATAAAAATGTTTCTAGCAAAATACCATTCCAATTCTACGAGAAATATTTTTGTATCGTCTCTACTAAAAAGCATACATTGCTATTCAGAAGTTTTTAGGTCACTTACAGGAACTTATGAAAGCTTGAAAATCATTAGAGAGTTACTGAAATCTTTAAGGACTATTATCTACTTTAAATTTTTTTACAATAAACAGTTCATATATTTATTACAGTTTTATTAATTACGAATTCAATTTTGGTGAATGAATATTCAAATTTGTTAAATTAAGTTTCCCGGTCACTAAAAATTAAGATCTTAATTTAGAACTTGTTAAGTTGAGTAGAAAGCATGTCTGACTATATACTGTGCTTCTTCCCTTACTTTTTTAGATATTGCTTAGTATTGAGTTTCTACATAGTTTTAATCCCTTAAATGGATTAGAATTATCAAGAATTGTCATAAATGTTGCTGTTTCGAGATTTTAAATAGGTGTATTAAAATAAAACAAACACGGTATGGACGTTCAGTGTACAATAATTTGAAATGAGTTACGGAAACTTCGAATGAAATTAAACCACTGCAGTTAATACACACGCTAAATCATTACAAGCAGCAAATATATCCGCTCTCTCCGCTTTAGGAATTAATTAGCAATTTGAATTTTTTAAATACTGAAGAGTGGCACGATATCCATTACGTGGATTAAGATATGAGTCTGACCATATATTGTCCCTTTCTCCTTACATTTTTAGATATTGCACAGTATTGAACTTGTACGTATTCTTAATTCGCAATTTGAATTTTCTTAATATTGGAAAGTGACATGTTAGCTATTACGTGGATTAAGTTATGTGTCTGACAACACATTGTCCTATTTCCCTTACCCTTTCGATATTGTTTACGATTAGTATTGAATTTGTACGCATTCTTTGTTTCCAATTTGAATGTTATGGATACTGGAGAGTCATATGATAGCCATTACGTGGATTAAGATATACGTCTGACCATATACTGTCCTTCTTTCCTTGCATTCTTAGATATTGTTCGGTGTTGAACTTGTACGCATTCTTAATTTGCAATTTGAATTTTCTTAATATTGAAGAGTGACATAGTAGCCATGATGTCGATTAAGAAATATGTCCGATCATATGCTGTCCGTTTCCCCTTACATTTTTAGATATTGCACAGTATCGAGTTGGTACGCATTCTTAATTTCCAATTTAAATTTGCTGAATATTTGAAAGTGACACGGTAGCCATTACGTGGATTAAGAAGCATGTCTGACCATATATTGTCCTATTTTCCTTGCTCCTTCGCATATTGCTTCTTATACTTTAATCTCACAAGCGAATCATAAATCATCCCTACCACAATATTTCTCCTCCCACTTCCAATAATGAAATTTTCAAGTACGCATCCGTCCCAATTTGTTACAGAATCTACTGGGGAATCTTCAACTTCAACATCAACCTGAAATGTGTAACACTTTATTCGTCTCACGGTACAACGGGACACTTTACAGCGGAGGGAAATTTAAATGAAAACCCATCACGTTGGATTTATGTTCCACATGAGAGTCAACTGATCGATTATTCTCCGATAGCTACAACAACTTTCGAGGCTGTTCCAGTTTTACTGACATTCGGTTCACAGCCGAAGAACCACGATTTCATGGTGAACCCTTGCTTCTATACTGCTCGTCTTTTTTTGTTTTTTTTTTATAGGAGAATGGCTCGCGGAACAGCGTGTGATTCGGTACGAACCGACACAACTCTCCACAGATAAATCTCGATTTTTTGTGCCTCTGTCTTTCGTTGCTAAACTAAATCGACGGATCGCAGTCGAGGATTTTGACATCTAGTGGCAGTGGGAACGAGTTCGAGATGCGGGTCATGCCGAGTATATGAGCTCGCCATTTTGCCAGAGATGAAGAAACGTGGATTGTAAAAAAGAGAGTAAAACGCTTAAGAGCTGAGCGGTGCAGTGAAAGGTTATGGTCGCCGACTGGTATAATACCGCTTTTACCACGGCCTGGTATCATTCGACGGAACGAGACCCACCTGCTTCATATCTGGCGTTTCTCGCAAGAGGAGGACGTCCCTAACGTACCACAGATTCAGCAACATTTTCCTTCTGCCCTGCAGCTTTTGTGGTTTCATTATAGTTACACGGATTATCCTTGCAACCCTGTGTCCGCGCCCTTTTCACACACGGTGTCATCCTCCCGATGGTAAGTCCAGTCATTTATGCTTAATATTTGCCTTCCTTAACCCCGTCACGACCTAAGCTACAAGTTGAAAAACTTTTCTGTTCGAAGAAAGAAAACAATTTTGATTCACTTGAAAAGATTAATATTTACGTGCTGGGTTTCGATTTCTGTGTCACAAATAAATATCGTTATTGACGTAAACAGAAGAATGGTATGAAAGATCGACTGCTAGAAATCTTGTTTTTCTTTTCTTTCTTTAATTTTCTGGTATTTAGAATCGTTTACAATTGCAGCAACGCATTGTGGTTCTAATTAATATCGGGAGGGTTAATTGGGAGACGAGAGAAATAAATTTTAGTTGATGTTTTATTAAAGGGAGGAAATGATTTTACTTGTTATACAAGCGATTTTAATTCGCTTGCTTAAAGCGATGGTAATTTTTCGTACCTAAAATTTTGTTTCGCAACTAAATTACCCTCCGCGAGTCTAACTTGTTTCAATTGTTGAAAGTACCTACCGAATAATTAATTAAAGGTCACAAGTGGTTCCACTTTGCATGAAAAATCGGGCAAGATTAAAAGTTCGCGAACTCTGGTTAAAATTAAAGGAACATTGCGGCGAATGCCAGGCTTGTAAAAAATGGGGTAGGTGTAACAATGTTCTTGTTAGTCGATGACTATCTCGACGACTATCTGGGCGAGCTGACCTTAATTCGTTTCGGACATAATGCACTGGATAACATTGAACTACAAGGCCAGGAAGGCATAATTTAACGTCACGCTCGCGGCATGTTCGAAATATTCTATGGGACTCCGATGTGCCATAAGTCACGCGACGGAAGAGACGCGAACGACCTTGAAATTTGCCCTGCAAGATGTATCGTTCGTCCAGAGTTGAGAAGAAAATTACTCGAAAGAAAGGTAAAACGTGTCACGATAAAACCGGCGATAAAACATTCGCCGTGATGATCGTTACACGCGAATTGCATCATGCGAGTCACGACAGCTAGATTATTCTTCTGATTTTATTCACTTGCTGATTGGCGCCGTGAAATGGACCTTTAACGACCCGCAATAATTCTCGGTTCACTTAACTCCCGTTTGCATAGTGATTTAGAGACAAAAATATTAGTCCCGGCATAGTATGGAATTATTCTCGTGGTTGGAATAATATCGCTGCCCGCAGCTTAAATATTCTAACATTTCGGAACATTCGGAAATTACGATTTTAACTGGTTAACGACTGGCACTGGAAAGCTGGAACTCGGCGTGGAATTAAATTCCGTGGTTGCTATTTTATGATTAATAAACGAGTGACAATTTGATGCCGTGATAGAATAGATGAAATAATATTCGAAATATTTCAGTAGTTTGGTTTTAGATCGATGAAACTGAAAATTGGTGTACCAATGAAACATTCACTTTATTCACTAAATTCTACGTTCATTTTTAACAAGGTCAAATATTTGTCCTATCACAAATATAATTCTCTATGTTCTGTAACGTTTCATTTTATTTTAACCTTGATGCAAACTGTGGCCTCCTGTTTTAAAGAAATCTTGATGTTTTGATCTAATAAAGCCATCAGCACATTTTAAAATAGTAGATTTTTCATTGTTACACCTAATAAAAGATATGGATAGTACACAAATATGGTAATGAATTCTTTGCTAGCCCAAATGTCAGTGGTTTTAGATTTAGTGGTATGGTTCCTATTACATTGTTTAGGAGCCGTGTCTGACTAATACTGCCCTATTCCACTTAATCATATCCTACAATTTAATGTATTTACAGTAACGCGATATGGTTCCTATTACATTGACTAAGAGAAGTGTGTGACTATATACTGGCCTATTCTACTTAATCATTTCTTACAATTTAATGTATCTACAGTAACATTTCATTTCATAAGATCGGCTTAGGATTACGAAACGCAAATTGCATATAATATTTCAATATTTTGCACGGTCTGACATAGTAATAAATAATAGTTAATACATAACTTTAACGGTGCCCATTTGCGTATTATGTTAGTTTTACGTTTTATAAAATTATAGAACTCAGTTGTTTCTTTTACAAAATTCGACTCCCGATAAAAATACTTCATTCTTCAAGAACTCCTTAAAATATACTAGGTTTTGTTTATTATACAAGATTAATGCACGATGAACATTTGATAAGTTATTAAACTGTATTACGTCCCGCATTTGGATATCCTGTGCACGCAATGAATCAACGTTTCTAATTAACGTTACAGCGTGAAGAAAATCCCAATGACATTTCCATTGCGTAATTAATAATTTTCAGTCCAACGAGCGGTGCTCTTTATTGCCGACGTGTCGTTGCGTAAGCAGAGCTATGATATAGTGTTATTTGATTGCACAGTTGCAAATGATCTACATCAGCTGTAGCTGTTCACTATGGAACGTGCTTCAAGCGAGAAAGCAACGGGTTCATATGTACGTTCACGCGAGCAACATATTGCAACTTAAAAGCCAGACTGATTGATTCGGCTATCTTCTATTTACTCGAATTATTACTCTTTATTTATTGATCCTATATATTGGCCGAAGAAAATGTTGGAAGAAAATTGAGTACAAGAAAATTGAGGAAATCTTCGCAGCCTTCAATCGCAAAATAAACGTGACGTATTTACTTATACGTATTTAAACTGAATCTCATGGCTAGTGAATACTTCCATTTCAATTTTAGTCTGAAATTCAATTTCAGTAATAACTAGACTTGTTTTGTTTATATCAGTTATACTACATCTTTATGCAAATTGATTTGTTTATACATGGACTACAAAAAGTGTTCGTTTACATTTTAATACTATTTAATCAGATTTAATTGTGGTAAATTAATTGTACCTTATGTGACCACATTTACGTTCGATGATACAAAATTTGGCATAGTTAAGTCTAATTAAGTGGTACTTAAATGCAAAGATACAGTGGTATATAAATACTTTTTGTGGCCACTCTATGTATAAATAGGGAGATAGAATCTAAATGGTTAACGCCACCCTCCAAATGTTATAATACCTTCTGCAATTTGCATATTTTACACATTTGTACACATTATGAATATTTTTTCGCTACGGTGCTCACAGTACTGTGCAAAAATCTTTGGCCACCTGTGTTAATGATTTTATAACAGCAATTAACCGTTTGCGCTAGAATGCCGTTAATTAATTGTTTCTAAAATGGTAATAACGTGCTATACACATCGAGTACTGTTACAAAAAAGCAGTGTTTGCGTTGTTTGTTTATAAAATTGAATTTCTTTTATAAAGGAATGTTCAATTATTGTAAAATAAACTTGCCTTATTTTATTTTATACTAATTTTACATTAAACAAATTTAAATTAGAATCCCAAAATGGGATCTAACTACTTGGGAGTGTAAGAAATTTTCTCGTTACGCTAGAAATTCCGAAATATACCTGAAGTATATATCTGAAATTTATATCTTGAATTTAATATATATATGAAATATTTTTAGTAGGCTGTTAATGTTGTATACATTTATATAAGTAATGCGACTATATACACTTTATACATAAAATCTGTCTAAAATTCCCATAGAAATGATTTCAATTAACAGCTAACTGACGATTGTTTTAGACAGGTTAGTCATGAATATCGTTCACGTAATTTCTATCGAAAAAAGTCTTAGGAAGACTTTTAGATAGATAGAAGACTTAGCAACTACTCTTGGGAAGTGTTTCCGGTTATTATTATATGGGAACAAAGTTTTAAATACTACCTTCGTTGCTCCAAACTAATTTCCACGGAATAGATGCAATAAAAAGTAGTCAACGAAATTACCGCGATCATGTAACGACTTGTCGTCAGTGTTTCTGTAATTATCGAGCCAAATTGCATCCCACGAGGAAAGCCAAATAGAAAGAGCGTCAATAAAGGGTCAAAATGAACGGGATAGGTTTGAAGGGATGAATCAACAACGCTGAGATGTTTGCGGAGATAGCTATAGGCAACGTTGGAAACCTCTTACGCGCTGTAGTTTTCATATTAAATAAATTCGAGCACGTGGGCTTTGTTCATTACAGCGGGCAAACAAGAAATGAAACGCGGCCCCATCGCGAAATTAAATCAGTAAAGGTAATCCATCGTGTTGCGCTCTCACAACGGTTTAAACAAACATGTTGCAAGTGCTATTAATCTGCGCGATAACGCAACGGAGGTATTAAAAGGCAATATTTACCATCGTCGGTCGGCTGAAATTTATTATGTCGTAAAAGTGTAACCCGTAACGAAAGATTGTCGGCTGCCTCGATTCGTTATTAGCCCTTTCAATTCGATTCAATTAATTAGGCGGTGGTGTTTCAGCGGCCCCGAAATGATGTTTATCCGGGTTATTATTTGGAAAACGACGGAAACCGTCCCCGCATATTAAAGATATTTCGGGGAAACTTGTTTATCCTGCGTATTACAATTAGCGTCCGCCAAACATCATTAATGGTTGGCTCTGTTGATAACAAATCCCGCGGGGAGAGCATCAATCGCGTTAATCGACGTGTTGGTTGTACCGTAGAAAATTCACGCTGCAATGAAATTACAATTAAACAAGGCGAACATACGAATTTGATAATGAACGTGAACCGTATAGGTACTTGTTGAATCGCTTTCATCGCGTGTAATTCGAATTATGCGAACGCAAAATCTATTCCAATATTGAAAGCAGATTATTAGATTTTAGTCGTCGATGCGGAGTAATCATTGACATAAGTGGTTTAGAATTTAGGTATGTGATGTTTAATCACTCGATAGAAAAGTATTCGTACGTTCTATTATAAGGAAACTCTGCTAACCTGTAAGTCTGATTTTAATGCAAGTTTCTGTGCATGTGGAGCATAATAGTGCATATAATGAGCAATTATTTCGTCTATTGGAAATTTCTTTAAGAAGGTGTAATCAAGTCTCGATAGTTTCAGCGTTTTTTTCTATTTTTCTAATGCAATTTTTCCCGGGACATTTTTTACAACAGAATGATAAAATAATAAGAGCTGAATACTTTTTATATGATAATTTGTGCTCCATCTCACATCGTTATGAGGTTCTATTTGAAAAACCATTTTTTTCTTATAACTTCAAAATGGTGCGAAGGAGAGGAAAGAATTTCCTACAAAAAATAGCTATTTACGCTGCTGCTAACATCGCCATTGTCAATAAAATTCGTTTCCTTGTTAGGATACAAAACGAAACTTTTAAAATGTTAATTTTATTTCAAATGTAACATGCAAAACTTAGTTTCTAATCAGGGTGAGAGTGTAGTCATGCTTTGCCTGTACTAAATATGATAAGATAAAAGTCTTAAATGCAATCATTGTTGCGGTAGATTTAAAGTAACCTCGTGTGGGGTCATTTAATCCTGTTACAATAATAAGCAACCTTTTATTGACTGTAAATTTTTATCGCGACGTTTGTCACCATATGGCTTCGCGTTAGGGGCATAAGAGCTAGGGAAAGTGCAACTATTTCAGTCCAAAGTTACGCGTTGCATAAGGAACGACGTAGCATATTTTTTTAACTATTAATGGGGAACATGGTTGGTTGGCGTGCGATGCAGTTTCAGGTGTTGACGTGTTAGTGTCGCAGTTACGTGTCGCATTTTCCACGAAGCGGATTATTTAAATTCAAGCGAATATGTCCGACAGAACGACGTCGTTTCCGTTGCACTAGCATTATTCTTTCGAAAAGTTTATTTCGAATTGGAAACTCGACGCTTTCGCGTGTCAGAAAGGTGTACGAAGTAAGAGAAATATAAAGCGCTTGAACAAGTTTAGACGAATTTATATGACAAATTTTAAGTACTCCGAATTTTCCTGAAACATAATTTGATTGATGGCAATTCGAAATTTAATAATTCTAAAAAGATATAGATATAAGACAATGCGAAACGCGAAAAATATTCAACGAAATAGAAATTTTATTTTCTCAGTAAATGTTCCTATGCGTCCAAAATTTTTTTTACGATTACCAAACAAGTATTAACTCAATAGAAATATGGTTTTCGTCGGGCATATTCTAGTGTCTATTGTTCTAAAAAAAATTGGTGCGGAACTGATTAAAGTGTTTTTTTTTTTTTGAGAAATGGAGAAGTATTACTTGAATCAATTCGAAAGCAAAATCGTGGCATGAAGGATGACGAAGCGTTGAATTCAATAATTCCTTTTACGAAAAATACACTGCTAGCATGAACAGTACGTAACAGATACCGGTGGGGCAGAAAAATTGTCCGTTTCAAACCAGTCGATGATGGAACGTGACGAGAGTGAATATTACTGGATAGATGGCTTTTTTGCTCTCCTGTCTGTGCTACTCTTGAAAAATTGCGGAAACGAGCAGTGGTTGGAAAGGTCGAAAGTGATTTTTCGTGCTTTATAAAGATAAAAAAGGATTTACGTAGAAAATGTTGGCCTTCCTTTCCAATGATCTGAATTCGTCAAGAGTCAAGTATTCATTTACATTTCGCACAGGGTAGATGTGTTAATTACTGTCAGTGTCTCTACAATCGTCGCTTTAATTATTTTGTTCAATAGCGAACGAATGTATAAAGAATCGAGATTAAAAAAATGTCAATACTAAATTTGGACTTCATTTTTGTATAACAATACATGGACGTTTAGTGTATGTTTATATTTAATATTTAAAAAATGAATATTAACAATTGAATTGCATCGTTTGCTGTAATCTGTAAAGAGAGCAGAGTCAAATACATAGGTTTAGTACAAATTTACTGTAGAGCAAAGCTGTATAACAAACTTTGTAATTTCACCAAATAGAATTCGTTTAAAATTTCATTAGAGTATTGATTGATACGAAATTGCAGAAAGATTGCATTTTATTCATAGGATAAGAAAAAAAAAACAACGTAAAAGTGACTTCATCAAACTCCCATTTATTTCCAGCTAATATCCAATTCCTACATTTCTTACTATCACACACAAAAGCGATTTAACTTTTATTTTTTTTTTTTTTACCAGCCAATCGAAAGGTAATTCTTCACTGTCACTTCAATACGTTTCCAAAGGAATCCATTTCTTCGTTCTTTCGTTGCATTTCTTCAAAGTACCGAAAAACGTTACAGTATTGCGCGAATTAATGCGAACCCAGCTATTACTAGAGACTTTTTACATATTGTCACATTGTTCTGATTTTGGACTGCACTTCATACAATTGACTTGAAGTACTAGTGTCAATTGAAGAGTTGATGAACAAGCAAGCAGGCGATGGAATAACATTTCGATTCGAAATTGGAAAATATTTGTTTTAATGGTGTAACAATTTTCCAGCAGTGCTCAGCTTCCACGTCACACATCGAAACGTATTTAGTATTTCCATTGAAACAAGCTGAGTTACTTGGAATGGATTAGAAGTACATTTGACATAAATCGTGTATCATATTCTGCAAGCTATTTATAAAATCACAATCATTAATCTGAATTATAACGCAACGGAAAACGTGCTAGGAATAGTAACATGTGGTTTCAAGATCAAGAAATCTTAGAAATTTGTCTAAAATTAATTGATTTAATACGAGGACGAGTCTAAAAAGTTATTCGTGCTGAAATACAACATATTTCTTATTAAATAGTCAACTTGACATATCACAATCGATCCCGAGAAAAACCTCTATGAATCGAAATAAAACTTACTTCAACTAGAATTATTTGCCAGATATTTAAATGCATTTTTATCCCTGTTGCTCGAATTTAGAATAGTCAAACTTGTACAAGTTTAACTCTATAAGTGAAACTTTTATCATCGTTGCCTGTATAACTCGAACTTCCAGTTTTGTACATTATACTTTGTCAAACAAATGAAATATTGAAAATATCAAATGAAACTTGCTGTGCCTGTGCCTCTTGTAAGTTCAATTCTCGTACGTTAAACTTCTGTTAATCGAAAGCTTCGATAATTCAAAGATTTTAGCTTTTCTCTTGACATTCGAGTTATCGAGGTTCGACTGTATATTTCTACTTAAGCTGTGTTCACATTAATCGGCGCAACATTGCACAAAATTGATTAATTTCCACGCTTTTCGCTTGCTCGAGAAGGAAAAAAGAAATTCTCGTATAGAATAAAGGAAGAGGAAAAAGTTTAATACGATTTGCAGGAAGATGACAGTATTTAACGCATCGGTATCAATCGATAAACTTCTAACGAAGCAAACCGCCGTGTTTGCGAAAGCGTCAAACGGAAGTTAAAGTCCATAATGTTACGATAACCGGCGGAAGGAAGTTTGCCGAGGATCTTTAATCCCTCTCGAAATTCACTCGGATTTTCAAGTTGCCGTAAAACAAAAACGTGATGAATCCAATTTTCTGGGTATTTGAGTCCGGAACCTCTTCGTCGATCGAAGTACTCGGCAATAAATTAGGATCAGCCAGTTTACGTCGTTTATCAGGTTCTTCGGCAAGATTTATACGTTATTCAATACTGTGCGCAATAAACTTGGCAAACGCATATTTTTACATTAGCGCAACGAGTAAATCGTTCGAGCATGCAACTCAACACGTTATTTACTAGGATTCTTATCGACAACAGGCACCGGCGAAAATTTATTTCAAATAATAATTTGAAAATAATCATCTTAAATATCGTTAATTTGCTATTTCATAAATAATGCGATTGACAATTCGAATTGATCTTATGTTCTTCATTTGATCAATTAGGGTAACTATCATAATAGCCGTGCTTATCCCTAATTACAGGAGAATTAATATATTTCTTAAAAATTAAACGATAAAGATACAGTAACTAAAGTAGTATATTTTGTTTCTCGGTGAAAATGTAAATAAAATGCATTGCAATAACTTTCGCTTTTTGTTTAATTTGTAAGGAAAATATTCATTGTCCGTGTGAATTAAGGCCGTCTTAAGAAACTCGCAGTGTAAAATTATTCAACGCGTTACGAGTTACTCGTTGAAGTGCGAAGCGAGTAGATAGTAATAAGAAGCTGGTAAATAGGTAAATTTTCTGTTTGAAGAAGTAATTACGAACAGAAGTTCGAAACTTTCAGCTTTGACAGGTACTTTTTGTTAATGAAACTTCTACGCGTCGCCTTATATTGCTTTGGTGAAGTTTATGTTTGTTAATTTTGTATAATTAAAAACTCAACGGAAGTTTGTTATAACGTCTCTTCCTTTCGCTACCATCTTCCCTACGAGCTTACAGTGTAATTTATTTCTAATTCTAAGCATTAATTCGCAGAGAGCTGCTACTATTTTTACTCGTTACAAACTTTTCCTTCAAAAGTTAGCATATTAAGTTTCCTCACAATTGTTGATAAACAATTCTACCAAGCTTTGTTATTTTGGTAGATTCGAGTGGAGAATTGATTCGTTTAATATCCCCTAAATCGTGTTGCAATTAGTTTATAATAATGTAATACAACGAAAGGTTTCAATTTCTTGGAAAATCATGTCGTGATTAAAATTTTCGAGAATTCGGCGTTTCTATTGTCCATTAGAGCATTAATTAGAAAATGTAATCACTGGCTAATGATTTTCGAGACAGTTTACAAGGTGCAACTTATTCTTCGTCGCATTGCACGAATTTATGCTACCTGTCATAAATATTTGATCAGCTGTAAAAGAAATTTTTAGTACTAATGTACTTTAATTCTCAAAGATTTAAGCATAGAATTATCGGCGACTAAAATATACTTATTTCTACTAATGAAGTAAGAATGATACACAATTGAAGAAAATATATGATGCACAAATGTATAAAGTATCAAAAAATTAAATTACACGTTTTTATTTAAAAGATGAGCTCAATTTTTTCAGTTGTGTGTTGTGAAAATTAGAGTTGAATATTATTCGAATCGTTTCTAATAAATATTTATCAAACATAATTACCCAAATAAATTCTGTTTAGCCGGATATTTCATTCGCGAAATAATTATTTATTACGTGTAACAAAATATTCTATATTTATTCGAATAAATCATTCAACTATTCGAATAAACAACACTGATTTATTCGTATAATTTTACCTTAATTATTCCAATAAATCTATCCAAAAACAATAAACCTTTTCATGCTACATTTGAATAAAAGTTAATTGCAAAAGCCAACACGATGAGGTTTCAAAAATGAAGTTTGAAAACACGTTTCACGTTCAATTTATAAATTTTCGAATAAATTTTATACGAACAACCGTTTATTCAAATAATTCCCTGTTCTAACAATTTCTCTGACGAGAAAAATATTAGTCCTGATTTTTATCCGTCCATCTATTATACGAATAAAGTTTGCCCATCACTGGCGAAAATACGAATCTGCATAAAAATTCACACTATATGTACGAGTGATGAAATACTTAAAATTTGCAGTGTACGTTGAATTATCGTGTTACTAACACGAGTTGAAGCGCGTGTTAACCCGCGTTATCGCTAAAATTTCGCGGTGCCCATAACTAGTGGCTATTAAACTAAATCTAGAGGACTTAGATTGCGTGTAACGATCTCGCTTTACTGTGCATACAATTTAAACTAATGTTTACCGAGTGCTCGTTGGAAATTTTCGCGAACACGAAACGGAAAGCCGCGAAAGCATCAGGAAGCATAAGCAATAGTTTTCGATGCATCAAATTTGTTTATATTTCGAATATCAACATCTTCCACGGCGTATTTCGCAAAATTTAAAGTAACAGTTCCTTTTTTTTTTATTTATTACAGAAAGCTTCGACGTTGCATTTTTTGTGTGTACGCAAAATATTTATTACGGTGAAAAGATTTATTATTCGTATGCAACGCATAATAATTTAGCAAAAACTATGTAAATTACGATATTATTTGCGTGCAATTAATTCCGGCGGAAAGAAATCGTTGAAAGGTTCGATTAATAATGCATTTACATGGGTAACACATGTGGATGATGCATAAAAATATCCATACGATAATGACGCATAAAATATTACTTCGCCGTTTAAATATTTTCGACCTAAAGCACCTCGTTTTAATAGGAATTTAGAATAATCGTGGAGGTGTTTCATGGAGGATAAAGAGAAAACAGTGCTACCTACTCTACTTCTGGTATTCTGTTAAATTTGCTTCTTTCATAGCAAAACTACAGAGGGATAATGGCGATGAGTTATCAAAATAGAAACGCGATACAAGAATAAATGTGTATAGTTTATTATTAGTAAATTGTGAATCCATAGATGGAAAATTTATATCTGCAAAAAGACGCAACAATGCAAATGGTATCAGCATCTTTAATAGTTCTTAGTATCTTTATTAATTCAAATCGCTATTTTATTATTTTTCAAGTGACGAGTTTGAATCATAAATGTAAATATGCTGCAAATTTTGAATATTAAAACTCCATTTAATCTTCTGTGAAAAAATATTAAATCTTGCGAGATGCTGGACGCTCGAAATTAATTTGAACGCATAATAACTATGTGTTGCCTATTAATTACTGAACTTTGAGTGGCCAAAATAGGAACAACATTTATTGAGATTAAGAATGTTGCTATTTAACTAAAGTTCATGAAAAATAATCCCCATCCAGTTGGTTAATTATATAACAGAAGTGAATATCATCAAAGGTGCTACGAATTCTCCGAACAACAAAATAATTATAGTTGTGGGTTTATTGAGAAATTTATTTTAATATTACCGAGAACGTTAAATGACGATGGAAAATTCCTGTTTAGAAAAGGAAGTCCGGAGATTTAGATGGGGTGGCTTTACTTTCTTCCCCTAGGATTCTGATTTCTCCGGGATAATATTAATGAATTATTCATTAGCGGCAATTAATTTTCGTACCTTCATTATTCCATATTAAAGTTAAATATTGCAGTAACTTGCGCCAGGACTTTTAGATAAATCGTCTGCCAGAACAATTAGTTAGGGATATTAGCATAATCAGCTACATGTTGGAATAGGATAATTTACTGTTGCTGTTTACCATTAATTTATCAGCTTATACACGTCATTCTAATTTCAATCTCGAATTTCATTCCTTCGATGCTTACAGAATTTAATCGCCTTCGCTCCAAAACTTTTTAACACTTTTTCAACGCATTTTGGCGCAGATAAATGTGGAAATAAATGTTGGAAACAATAAAACATGATTTCCAATGCTTTTAGTTTCTTTGATCTAATAGTTCTAGGCAAAAGCTAAAATTCAAATTTTAAAAGGAGTTATTTGATCCTCTTGGTAAAAATTGATCTTTTTTACTTATCTCTTTTAATATTGATCTTTTTACACGTTTTTGTACCTTCTGTGAGAATTTAAAGTATTACGTATTTCAAAAAAGGAAAAATTGTCCTTAATTTGCTTCGTTTTAAAAGAAATGAGAATTGAACTGACGAAAATCTTAATTTTTTACTTTTATGGAAATTTATGTGTGTCTTCATAGCAACGCAAACCAAGTCCAAAAGGTTAAGAATTGTCTGTTAAAAGAATGAACATCACATTTCGGTTAAATATTTATTTCTGTTGTGGGGAACGCAATCTTTAATTAATTTAACTACCAAGTTGCTCAGTTTAGGTGTAATTATTCTATATGTAATTGCGAAACCTCGCCGCTTTGTTACCTGTCACTATATTCACCGTTATATAATCACGGTTTCATGTAGGTGTAACTCAAACAAAAGATAACTTATTTAACCAAGGATTTGAACAATCAAACGTGGGTAAACTCTAGCGTGTTCCAGAAGTGAACTACCAGGGCTTAAATTGCATAGCTTGAGATGACAAAAGTTGTCTTTATGTGTTCTCCACATACATATCAAGATTAAACTTCTCAAATTTGCCGGGCTCTATTTAATCATCTAACTCTTGCCATTTCTAACGCATCCTTCCTGACTGTCCCTTTGCTGCGAGAATCCTACATATCCATAGCAAATTAACAATTTGCTACAAACCGTGAAATGATTCAATTTATCCTACGATTTAGTATATCATACTGATTGTGAGAGAAAGGGCAGAAGTGAAATGAAACTGAAATTGACATTTCTCTTCAAAAAAATTCTTCGTGTAAAAGACTGAAAAAATTTGAGATACTTTAATATGTAATACGTTAAACTGTATATTCATTGTACCAGTAAGTAATTCACTATTTGTTTTAACAAATATAGTTTAAATTTGAATTGTGTTACCAAGATATAAAATTAGCTTAATAAATTTATTCGATAAGTAGAAATTTTTAAGACGTGTATTGTATTGTGTTAATAGTAAAGATTGAATTTGATAAAAGAAGAGAATTGTTTATTGTTACACGTAATATATTTGCAAACTGTTCCTAATTTGTTTACTGCGATCCCTAATTCTGAAGACGTCCTGAATGTTTAAAAATTTCGATTCTTTAATGAAAATAATTATACTATTAGGTCTACCAATAAGTAATTAAATATTTTTAACTAATAAATCCATTTCATCGAAAGAACAAGCTTCCTCTCAAGTAGGAATTTACAGCTTGTCCAAAAGCTGCAGCAAATAACAACAATTATATTAAATTTGCGAGACGGTGGCTATTTAATTTTGTTAAAATTAAATACTGAATTAAACAAAAGTAGTGGATTACTTAATGATGCACAAAATATTCAGGTCATAATACACGAGTGTGACTCGTGGCTTTAAAGCAAGCAAGGGCTTAAATACACTTACCCCTGCTGTTCTCTTCACCTACTTTCCCCATTTCTTTCACTCTTCTTCGATTTACGATGAACACGTACGCTTCAGAAATATTCTCGTTTGTATGGAACTTGTAGGCAGGGTATTGGGTTTCCATATGGATTACACCAGTTTCTCTCCACCCTCCCATTATAAATATACATACATACAACATACATATACATTTAAATATAAATAAAATACAAATATAAATACCAACGTATAAATTAAATACTAATTAACTTAATCAACTTAATAACTTTATAGGAACATTATTTGCTATACTTATAGCGGGACTAAATGGTAAAGGGTTCTCCAAAATAGACTATAGGAACACCTACCTTCACTTTTATTCTTTCCCTTTCTGCTTTACCCTTTTCTAATCTGTTTTTTTATTCCTATTATCTTCGTTCGTTCTCGTTTCAATTTTTATTTTTTTCACCTCTATTTTACTAATAAACATGGCGGTTGACAGATATTCTCATTCAACGTCCTAAAGGTACTTTTGGATAACCCTATACAAGACTTTAGACTATGCATGTAAACGTATGAAAGTTATGAAAATTTTAATTCCGCCGAATATGAAGCAGGAATATTTAGAAATACAATAGCACGTAAAATTTACTTTTCGTATCGAGTCGTATAGACCGTAGGAGAACAACAAGGTCACTACGTCTATTTGGTTTTGATTTTAGGCTTGGACCGTTGTGCACTTTTCACATCATTGCCTCGGAACCTTGATTGAGCTCAAGAATTTCCAGCCACTTGTTTACGTCGTCGCGAACTTCCCTAATGTTTATATTCGAGAGACAACGAAAGCCGAGTAGGTATGAAGCGACTTTCGCCGATCGCGTGCTCCCACCACTCGTTATTCGCCGATTGCCGGATTTACCCCCTCGTCATTCTTCTCGTGATCGTTGAACCGTGCGAACGTATATCGAAGACGCTCATCTTGAGGTATCACCGCTCCTCCTATATATTTTCGATCCCTTAACCCCTTAGCCTACAAATTTTTCGAACGCTATTCATCGGGACGTTGGCTATTTTCTACTTTAACCCTTTGCACTACTTAATTTTTGCTTTCTTTCTTATTAACCAACAACTCCTTAATTAATTTACATAATAGATCAAACAAGGGGGTCTCAATAAGATGTTGTATTGCAACAGTGCAGAGTATGTAACAAATATATTTCTTTTTCATTTATATCAACTAATAAGGTAGTAAATAAATAAATATATGTATATATGGTATAAAAAATGTGATGTCGAGTCACAATCGACATAGGAGTGCAAAGGGTTAACAATGTGTCAATTGCAAAACAGTAAAATATTATACGTCACTCTTACAAATTATAATTTATAAGAGTATAACTTATCATTGCAAATTATAAATATGCCGGAAAATTAATGTTACAAATTTGAACTATAGTTATAATTTGAATTAAATTCTTGAAACGGTGCACCGATCTTTTGTTGCAATCAAACCATAGTTTGCACCACGAGTGTAATTCGTTGTTACGAGGCGAGGGATTAATAATACGCGATTAATAATATCGTTTATCCTCTAGATATTATTAGTTTCTTCTCGTTAACTCGTTGATAATTATGTACTCGCTAAATATCGTTGGATAGGTTAACCCTTTCCATGCTAAGGGTAACTATGATCACCCACCGCTAGACGCTTCTTGTGTATACAATTTATATTTTATATAAATTGTATATTATTAGTATAAATATTAGTATTAAAAGTTCAGTTGAAATTTTGCTGTTAGTTAAAATATCTGACTTGTTATTATATTAATGCGTGGCATTGTTGGGTTACTTTGCATTGTTCTGTGCTTTTTTTAAGGGGGCTTAAAGGGGTTTAAGTACTTCTCGTGTAGCAGCGGTATGAACTAATGACTTTCGTATAATTTTTTTCCAAAAAACTATTAATAATATTGTCACAAGCTTTTCAAGGCTTTAGAAGATTGCATATTTGTCCATTGAAACACCTAAAATTGTATATTCATTCATTGGAACACCTAAAATTATATATTTGTTCATTGGAACACTTAAAATTGTATATTTATTCATTGGAACACTCAAAATTATATATTTGTTCATTTTTATTAAACATGCTTAGAAAACTCGTTAAGCGTTAATACTGTTTTATTACATAAATTACTACGATAATTCCAATACAATGAATGTATTTCAATCGACGTAATATTTCCACAGCAAACGGTTCGAGGGAAGAAAAAAACAAGAACGCAAAAACAGCCCGTTTTCTTGGAATTCTTCTATCCCCCCCTCCTCTGTTGATGAAGTTTTTCGTTGAGAAAATTTTGTGACCGCGCGCAATGCGGTCGTTAGAGTCAGTGTTTGTTGCGCAGTTGTTTTTGTATCTCCAGAGGCGAACAAGCTTCGGATTTCTGTTTGCGTTTCAGAGCCACGCGAGGATAGAGTCAGTGTTTGCCGCGTATTGTAATTTTTTTCCAAAGCACCGCAGCTTTCCGGTATTTTTTCCATCGCGGGAATAGAGTCAATACTTGTTCGCCTTAATTCAGATTTACAATCTGCGGTCGCGTTGATACGTAGGCTTCTCTTTTTTTCTTTTTCTTATTCTTTTCATCTGTTTGAATTGAAAATGGTTTTCGATGGTAAATTCAGTGCACCACTGAAGTGGACGTCTTGAGCAATGTTTCATTAATTAAAAGTGTGAGTATAATAGCTTTAAGCTTTTCAAATCGATGGCTTGGTGCACTCATGTCGTATGTCCACATTTAGTGATTTCGAGAGAAACAAGAACTTATAATATCATAATTAACCCTTTGCGGACGGGACTGAATAATACTTAAAGAAGTTTCGACCAATTACGAGCCCATCGCGCATGGGACTTGGTAACATTCAATGAATTTTCATCCGGTTATTAACAAGAGTGTTTACTAATGATACTAATCCAAATTTGTTGCTGTAAAAATCGGCGCGCGCCCAGAAAATTGAAAGAATTTGAGTAGCTATTTGTCAACACTCGTCCGCAAAGGGTTAATATTACATAATTATATATTATTAACATAATTCATAGAACGAGTGCGACTCGTTTTTGTAGATCAACAAGTTAACGTAATTTTATTAGCAGTACGAAGTAGTAATAATATCTATCACCAAATTTTGATCGGTTAAAAAATTCGTTTTCAAGACAATTTCTTAGCTACAAATTTTGAAAAAAACTGTATTTGAATTGAGCTGAGTAAACCGTAAGTTCGTATTTCGCACGTGAATCTCGTTAACAGGGAAATTTTGAAACAAACCTCACTCAATATCTCATTACGTGTGCTTTTCTAAATTATCGAACAAAACGGTTTAATTACTTTACGTTATACATTGTTCAATAAAATTCCTTTTTATTCAACTCGGTACAATTATTTTTTAATTCATTATCATATATATATATATATATATATACAATTGTAATTCAAAATATTCTCCGTTGTTTTACAGATTCGTCTCATTTCTCACCGGAGAAATGGATTTCTTCTGCGGCTCATCTGTGAAGGCTTTCCAGATGACTTCTGAGATGATTATCGCATGCCCTAACAGCATCCTGGGTGATATCCTTGCCTGATACTGTACGATTGGTGAGTCGCAAGCTTTTATGTTCCTCCAGTCATCCAATCATGTCGTAGGACGAATGGTCCGAATCGACACGGCTGGTTGGTTGTATTTCCTTGCTTTGGCGAACATAGTGACTACGGATATACACCACGTCCATGAGTGGTAACTTCATTTCCGTGTTCCATTTCTTAGATTAGACTAGGGTTCTTTTGTACGCCGCGATTTTCACTGACAAATGACTAAATTTTGTCAGAGTCTCATATAACCGTAGTTTCTTTGCATAAACATTTAACAGATTTTGTAAACAAGATAAGATAATTTATACCAGGTCTCGAAAACTGTTATGATATAGGTCATATACTTAGAGAAGTTAAATCGTTAACGATCTTTGTGATTTTTTTTTCAAAAGAGTATTATCATTACTGTATCTTTGATTTAGAGCTTTGATTTATTAGTTTTACTTCACTATTGGCAATCGATTTCGTACAAATTATCAGAGGAGAAGGTAGAAATACGAGATAGGGTAGAAATATGATAGACACTGTTTTGATCTATACAGAATATCGGCATTTCGAATAATGATTAAAACTTAAGAATTAAGAAAATTATAATGCCCTTCCACAATGGTCATTGCTTTTCATTATTGTTCCTTTGTTTAATGAACAAAGTTTTAGTTTGGATCGCAGCACAAAGTTTTCACGTACTAATATGAAAGCGAAATTTTCTTTAGCTTATTTTGTAATTTTCAATGAAACAAAAACAGTGAAGCATTGTAGAATAATCGTAGCTTCGGAATATCAGTGAGAATTTAAAGTATATTTTGTTTTTGGGATTAACGGGCAAATATATTAAAAATAACAAATAAAATTAACGTTGACGTATAAAAGGATGATAAATGGGACGCAGATAGATTAGGTTTTCAGTTATAGCAACCATCTAGCGGTGACAACCGAGCAATCGATATTATTTGTTACATAATTACAAATTACATCATGCGCGACATAATATAGTGATTAATCGTCTAACAAGTATATCGATTAAATTGGTTACGAACTTCATTTTCGCTTCTAGAGCAAGCGTTCTTCGTTTGTAACTAAAATTCTGAATGAATATGGATACAAGCTGGCCTTTTCATTCGTTGCTCGGGAATATTTGCCCTGTTTATTGGAATACAGCCGCGGTAACGATGTAAATTAACATATTCCCTTTGGAAACTTATAATTTTCCGCGAGCTGCTCGTGGAAATCGTTGCCTCAATTTGAGGAACTAATGAATAAGCTTCGTCAAATTAGTTCGTCTCCATTGTCTTTGGATAAACAGCTGAAATATAATTAGTTGCGTTGAAACAATACCGTCTTGAAACGTGTAAACTTTTATTGACCTTGCCTTTCGATGTTAATTAACATTCCGTGGGCAGCATAGTCGAAATTTCAAGGCTTCGTTAATTAGCCACGGGGCTAATTGTTCGGAAATTCTTTATTTCTCCTCGAGGTTAAGTACGATTATTGCCACTGCATTTTCGAAACTTCGCGAACTTATTTCGAAGTCATGTCATTTGATATCTGGTAATAAAGATTGTTCAAGCACAGGCTTCTTAATATTAGGCATACCAATGAATAATTTACTACTCTTTTAATAGAGAAAAGGTAAGAAGTATAGTTTGTTATACTTACGGATTCATTGAAAATGGAAACCGATCGATTTTAACCTGGAAAATCAATCAATACTGCAGTAAAATCAGCGAAAAGTGGATTATTTATTGGTACACCTAATAATTTCGTTCTCAGTGGCTATGTGTTCAATCACAATCCTACTATGAATTACGATCAATTTCAATTATAGTAATTCAGTTTACATGACGATTTCTTCAGATTAATTTCGTTTCATTTATTTTATGGTCCTTCTTCTCCAATTAATGTATTTTAATCTTCAGCAAATTTAAACTCAGTTGAAATATAAGTTTCTTAAAGTTTCTATTTAATAATACATTAGCATATCAATTAAATGTTTTTAATTTTCCTCGGAATTTTATGAATTTTGTTTCCTTCCACTAATTTCGCGTTATTATTAAATCCGCATCATTTAACCATCGCCAAACATTTAAAACCAATTAAAATACATATTTCCCAGTAACCTGATATTCGAAATAGAATCTCCAATTAAACATTCAACATTTTAAATCGTCCGTGCAAATTTCTCACTTCCCGTTTTCTTTAAATATACACTAAAAAAAAAAAGTCGACGTGGGCGGTTGCATACTTTCCAATCTTAAAAGTTGCACAAACCAATCACGATCTTTATACCCTTTGAATTACGATGAAATAGGAACTCGGCTCGAGCACACCGCCACCAAGAAACGAAACCTAGATGTAGTATCTCCATAACTTCCCCGCTAGGATTGAAATGTATTACACGGCGAAGCGAGCAAATGCGGGGATTAAAAAGCCATGAGGAACAAATCGCGTTTCGGATTTATCGTTTACCAAAGAGTCTACGGGAAACAAAGCTGCCGCGCGAAAGGAGAAATGATATTTTCCCCAGTCGGTGTACAGCAGCTTCGTTCCTGATACGCGTGGAAACAAGTTTATCCCGCAGGAAGAGAGGAGACACAGAAATAGGGAAAGCTTAATCTTATACATAAAATGCATCCATTTGCTCTCACGCGAGGCACACGGCGGAGAAAAAGGAGAAATGTTCTCGCCTCGTGAGAGAAAAGAGAGCTGCTTTGCATAGAGCAAAATCCAATTTCGCAGCGGAAAAAGCGCGCATGGAATCGGATTCCGCGAATCGCGGATAACTCGGCGCTGGGACAAGTTGCACCATTCGTTCGCGGACACGTTTCCCATCGATGGAACGGAGAAGAATACGTTTTGGGGTGGAATATAGGGGCCGGGGTAGGGGGGACAGAAGGTAATCGTGAAGCGTCGGTGAAAGCGTCCGCACAGTAGGATTAGCGAGATTAGCCGGATTTGGGGTGCCGTGTGTCCTCTTATCCTACCAGATCAGAACGATAGATATGGAAATCGAAATTTCGAAGAATACGTTACGTAGTGGGAGCGGTGAAAACAGGTTGAAACGGGTCCAGAGAGGATGAGCCTAGGGACGACGACGCGTCGACCGGTCGAGTATTTGGGTTGCGCGAGAATCGCGCGACTCTGGTCAATGGGAAATTCATGAAGTGCATCGGCAAACAGTAAACGAGGGCTCAGAGGTAGCAAGAAGAAGCAACCGGGTGACAAAGGGATACACGAAAGATTGAACACGGCGTTGGAAGGGGGGGGGGGGAGGGAAGAGAAAATTCCAAGAGACAAGTTTTAGCAGCAGCGTGGTGGCGGCTGAGAGAACACGTTCGAATAACGGAGTCAAGAAGTTACGAATTTCTTTGTAGGGTCTCCGAGTTGTCCAAGATTTGGATCAGCCTTGACGAGAATTTTGATTTCGGGGATAGAGGAATCTTTCTTCTCTAGTTTCTTTCTTGCGAAACGGAAAAAGATTTCGCGAGAGTTTCGCGTGTATTTCTTGATCGTGGGATAGAGGGTGGAAAAAGTGAAGAATGTATTTTTTTAATTCTTTCACGCTGGTGTTTGTTATATAATATTGGGTTGAAGGGCAAGTTCGTGCTGAATTTTATATTGGAAAAGTATAATCGAATATAAAGGCATAATAACAGTATCGCTAAATAAAATTCAATTTGTATCATGTTAATAAATCATGTTAATATCTCTCAAATAAAGCCTTTGCACGTAAGATTCAACCCCATATACTTATTATTAGCTTAGTTATAGATGGAAAAGTAATTTACAGTTTAAACTCCATTTTCTTTGATCTATCGCATAAAAAGTTACAAGAAAAATCAGAGATACTTTACTCAGTGAGATGTTCGCGTTGAAATTTCAAAGGTCAATACTTTATTGAAGTTTTTAAGTGACAGTATTTATATTTTTATAGTTAGTTTTACAAGTTATAGTAGAAGCATTTTGCTACCCCAAAGATCTTTCTTAAATTGAACTTGAACGGGTAAATTAAAGTACATTCAGATCTAAATTTTGGATATTAAAAAAAACATAGCGAAATACAATATAAATCTAATACGGCACGAATTTTCCGAACGATCCAATACTATGTTTAGTAGCAACGAAAAATTATTACCTGGCATAGAGTTTCAGTAATCAACTGCAACGTTCAAAGGATCAACTTGATGACTTATCAGACTCAAACTGGGTTAATGAAACATTTCAAGTACAGTGGTATAGATCGTCATCTTTTTTCCCCTGTTAACCTTTTTGCTACGACAGCTTAAAACTGAAAAGTTTCTCAATCATAGATGAGAATACACTGTGGAGTATAACTATAGCACCACTACAATTTTCGAGAGTTCCAAACTTTTAATTAATGATTTCTAAATATTAATAGTATTACGCGAAGGAGGCTAAACAAAAATTATAGCAGCGATAAAAAGCGAACGTATTTTTTATTTTAACGCTAGAACTACCAAAGTGGTAAAAATAATCCTGTCATAATTTTTTATAAAAGCTGTATAAATTGTATAAATTTATGGGAACACATTTTTATAAATTTGTCATGATTTTCTATTAAGATTAATTTCCATTGCATTATATATTTTTTCTCGTGTTTGTTTATAAGTTCAATTTCTTTGGTACAAATAAATATGCCCTAATTATTGTTAATTCTAGGGTTGAGACAAAATGTAGTAATTAGATTGTGGACTTTTATGCAAATTCATATGTTTACAAGCGTAATTAAAGAAGTAGGATTTAAATGGAGATTTGTTTCATCCCTTAAATATTACGAAAAGTCTTCTAATTTTGGTGCTTCGCAAATTTTTATATATTACGCGAGCACTGCATTTTCTTACGGACATAATTTTCCCAAAAATTCATAAAAATCCGTAGTCTAGTAATAATAATATAGAAATTCTTTAAAGTGTTGCTTCTAACTTTAATAATATAATTTGCCTCTTATCGTCAGTAGGTGAGAATAATTTTCTTGAGACCACCTTTCGTTATTTTTTCGATCGATTGAATAAAGAATGTAATACATAACTTTATATGATCGCCGAAATTTACGTGCAATCCGTCGAATTCCCGTTTCTTGTTCGTTGTATGCTAAAATTTCACCTTGCTCTTTTTCCGCAAGTTATTTACGCGACGTTATGTAAATTAACTAAAAAAATCTGTGTCAAGTTAAAAATTTATGACAAACACCCTTGAAGTGTAATTAGAACGAAGGGGTGGTGCAACAGTTTTGCATCGATTGCATAAGGTTTTTCGACTTTATCTCGAAACACACGCAAACCACATCTGTATATTTCGTCTAAAGTATATTATTTATAATGCTTGTTCATACTCGCATCTAAAAAGTCTTAAAAACGTCAGCGATACTATGGTTACACTCCACAGTGTAGTTTTTATTAATTTGAAACTCGTATGAATATAAATATGTCAATACCTGGTATTACTGATTAATTGTAAAATAATGTGAATGATATTAGAAATATTATTGCTATATTACAGCATATTTTATCGTATCATATTTAATCATATTTTAACAAACCGTTGCATCATTTTTGCGTAGCAAAATGGTTAATCTTACAATTTAATGGTTACCATACAATTTAATTTTGCGCAAAGTTTTATCTCTCGGTGCGAGAAACAAATACATTAAAGTGAAAGTAGCTGTTGCAGTCATTACATAATGTTAAATTCATTGTAGTATTTGAGAAGCTTTTGTCTTTCATTTACGAATTCGGTGGTGACCATAAAAATTGCACCGCGTTAAAAATACCAATATTTTTTATTCAATTCTCGCATAAGCAGTACTCATCTGTGTTATCGAGTATTATAAGCTTGACTTATATCGAAGAAAGCATAATTTATCAGAATGGACCGACAAATAGTTCCAAATCAATATACGGTTTTTTACAAAAATATTCGGCCACTTAAACAAATTTAAGTATCGTCATCCACTTGTTATTTCTTTACTTTATACCGTACGTATAAAAATAATATTTCATAATCTTATGAAAGTAGTCTCTTCATCGATCTTGAAAATAATTTTTAAATTATCATTTTCCCCCGATGACGCATAGATAATTATATATAAAATTTACTATGTATCTAAAGTGGCCGAATATTTCTGTAATTAACTGTACCTTTATTACATTTGTAAATGTACACATTTTACAATGTGATGCAGTTTCGTTGATCGCTACCGTACATAAATTCATCAAACAAATTTATTGCGCCGGAAAATAATGATGCGGGTTGGAATTACAATTGTAAACTTTTGTCAGTTAATCTAAACGAGATAACGGATCGCGAATCATTCGTGTCGAATTGAAATTAATCAATGAAAGTCTGTTTCAACGAGGAGGGTGGTTAACTTACGATCGAGGGTTCGTTTGGAATCCCCGAAGATCGAAGTCTGCTTAATCATAGCGAGGCTAAAGTCCCACGATAATAAAGTCCCTGGCCTTCGCTCTCGGTTAATTCATCGAATTTCTTGAATACGTTTCAAACTTTGGGAATTCGTCAATCTTGGTGATTCCATCACTTTCCCGTGGCCTCGCTTCAACTGAGGAATCGCGTCGCGGAGATTCTTGAACAATTGGAATTTAACTTCAGCGCGAAAGGATTGTCGAATCGTTAGCAGACTGCGGATGTGTATGCAAATACATATTTTTGTAAACACGTTTAACCCTTTCACTTTTAAATACGTAGGGGAGAGATTCCATGAATGGGACACTTTTATTTAACGCGAAATAGGAGTAGACCGGATAGTGTTTCTACGCGCAAAAATAAATCGATAAAATGGAATAACATTTTTCTTATTTAAGGGTCTGTTTTCAAGAAAAATGAGTTTAAATATGCACCAGGTATTCATGTTCTAACTGTAAGTTTCGACTTGTGGAACTTTCTATTCGTGTTTGAATTATCAAACTTGGACGATGTCACGGTTCGTTTCCTATCTCATTTCCGGAATGTCGTTTTGTATTATTACTTTCCTTTATGCTGCATTCAATTCGAATGGTTTCATAAATAAGGATAATCCGCTCTACTAATTGCATCTGTCTTTCATTGACAGTTCATTGTAATTGCGCGCACTTTGAACTTCATTTATTGAAGCAACGCGCGTCGAATTTCAAAGCCATTCGAATAAATGTAGGTTCGAGTGGAAAAGCGATCTAAGTGCATTTTTTGAAGAATTTTCGATAATCATACGAGACGACAACTAAAATGCGTATTTAAATATATAAAAAAATAACGTAAGTATATTTTAATGTTATCGCGACGTTTATTGAATTCTAATATAAAGTCTAAAGAAAGCAGAACTGTAGATTAGAGGAAAAGTGAAAAACACGTAGGAAAGGTACTGCAAAAACAAAAAAGATTCATAGTTATATTTTCAAGCTATTCCTCGGTTTACTTAAGTAATTTCTTTCATTCCTCAGGAACACGTAGATTTGTTTTAAAACGAAGTGTAACTTAATGCATTGTTTCTAGAAAATGAACATTTCGTCGCTCAGACCACTTTTCCACTCAGCCCCCAAATTATCAGCGTTAGCGTAAGTATGCTTTTAACAAATGATGGCCAAATTTACGAGAGCGTATTAGGCGTCCGTAGCGAAAGGGTAAAGTAAAGAAGAGCATGTTAGCGGAGTCGTACAAATTTCAGGCAAATATTGACCGCCTAGATAGAAATGTGGGAGTAAAAATATCTGTTCGACAGAAGGCGATCGTAAAAGGACGAACCGAGGCAAGGAAGTGAAGCCGCGGGTCAAAGGTTGCAAATGAAGTCCGTTTTACGTTCTTCGGTAACTTGTCCCCAAGGGTAGTAACATATAAAACAGCTATGCGATGGATACCGTTTGGAAATTTCGATTTTACTAGTATGATTAACATACTGCGGAAGGAAGAAAGTAGAGCATTGGGTAACTGTTTGTAGAATTTTTATTTCACGGTAGCTTCGCTGTAGATCAGTGGGGAATATTCCATTGAATGAAAATTACAGATCGAGGAACTGCCATTTCGTAGACTCGCGCAATCGATCAAATTTGCAAATATCGAGTTTCGTTTTAGCAATTTTAAAAAAAATCAATTCATCCGTTGAATTTAATTGAGGAGGATTAATGAAATTCAAAATTCATTCGACGAATCTAATCAAATTCTAATTCAAAATTCATTTGCGTTCTATTATGTTATGGATTTTGGTTCTACCAGTTGTTTTTTAAATTTGATTCCATTCTTTTCTAATGGAGTATTTTTCTATATTTTATATGTAGGTCCATTTATATATATATGGATTATACATGGTCCATTTAAAAAAAAAGACAGTGAACCTATCTTTCTATACTGGGATGTATGTGACAGCTAAAAAATTTAAGGAGGACACTTATCTACCGTTCCTTGTCAGAAGCATAGAATTTTTCATGGAAACGTTCCGCGAGATTAATAGCAGTAAGTTTCATTGAGAAATTAATCGCGTGGAAATCCTGTAGGAGAAATTCGTAGAATACCATTTTATAACTACCGGTTCGATCGTTCCATTTTTCCACCGTGGGTTTAATTGTTGTACTTTCCCCTAGCAGTGAATTCCTCCGGTGAAATTTATGAATACAGTTCCGAAGGCGGTAAAGTCTCGGAGAGATTCAGCTACGAGGCGTTAAGTATAATAAATTTGGTGAAATACCGAAAGAAGCGAAGCGCCGTTAGCGTGCTTTTAAATTGTCTTTTTTTTCTTCTTCTTCTTCCACCACTACTCAGCTCTGCGGATAATGTTAGAACATTGGCAAACTTTTGCTAAAGTGTTTGCAATATTTTGCAAACTTCTTGTGGTAAAATATTTCCGCCGGAATTAGGGAGAAGAACTTTTAGTCCGGTGACAAATATTTCAACTTCTTCCCTGGGTGTTACTGCTACTGAAATTAGTATTGTCGATCGGTGTGATGGTTTTAGCATTCATTGCCGAACCTGTTGAAGATAGTTAAACTTTTACACACTAATGTATACTACTATGTATATGCATATTTGGTCACAGGAGTTTTATAACTTTATTTTATAACTTTTACACATCAATATATGCACGGTATAAAAGTGAAAGTGTTGGCGAAAAAAATCGCATTTCAAGAGCGAGAACGATTGAAAAATATATGATTTAAATGGTAAATGCAATTTTCTTTTTATTTACACACAGTTTTACTATTCACTTCGAATATTTATTGCAAAACTGAGAAACATTTTATATTTTATTACTAGTAAAATTTCATAAAAATTGGTGTAACCAACTTTTTCAGTTTTTCCGCTTCCCTCTTCGATTTTGTTTTAAAATATCGCGTCAATCACACTGGAGCGTATGGAAAAGTATAAAAAGTTTTCGATTTTCTAGTTTCGACGCTGTTAAGTAAACATAGCGAATATTTGTTTCGATACGGGACATAATAAAAACAAATAAATGGCATATAAATTTTCGTTACACGAAAGGAAATCGTATATATTTTTCCAAAAATTACACACAACGAAATTGCCATCAGAAATCGATACAAAATGAAAGCGTGCTGTCGCTTTCCTCAATATTTTATCGTAACGGCTGATAGTTCGGAAATGTACGACGCTACTATGTTGAAATTTATGATCAAATACTGGGTTGATACAAAAATAATTGCGGTTTCTATCATTTTAAATTTGGCACTGGATTTTCTACTTTATATTTACTTTATTTACTTTATTTACTTTATCTACTTTATTTACTTTATTTACTTTATTTACTTTATTTACTTTATTTACTTTATTTACTTTATTTACTTTATTTACTTTATTTACTTTATTTACTTTATTTACTTTATTTACTTTATTTACTTTATTTACTTTATTTACTTTATTTACTTTATTTACTTTATTTACTTTATTTACTTTATTTACTTTATTTACTTTATTTACTTTATTTACTTTATTTACTTTATTTACTTTATTTACTTTATTTACTTTATTTACTTTATTTACTTTATTTACTTTATTTACTTTATTTACTTTATTTACTTTATTTACTTTATTTACTTTATTTACTGTATTTACTTTATTTAGTTTATCTATATTCTCTCTATATTAGTATCCATATTAGGTCTACCAATATTAGTAGTATTAAATTTTACGAGAGGTCACGGTGAAATTTATATAATAATTATACCATAAATTTACATTGCTTATAATGTCATATGTATTATTAAATTTATATGTACAGTGAAGTATTCAGCAATCGATACCAAACCAATCATCGACACTTCTTATGATTTGAATTGTAAATTATGGTTCTAGTTTACAATTAACGTCATCTATGATTCTTCTTATAAGCTACAACCGATTATATTTTCTCTAGTATCTGCCGTAGCAACAATTTAACTTATTACTAATTAAGATCATAGAAAGTGTCTATTACTGGTTGAATGTCAATTACTGGGTACTTTACGCTAAATATACATTTTTTATTTCTAGTCTCATTTTTTATAATTCCTCATTTAAATTTAATCGATTGGAGGGAAGTAATTATTGATCTCGGAATAAATTTGTATTCATACGGTTTAATATTGGTGCTTAATGGGTTAATAGTAATTTAAAAAAAATATCCAAACAAGTCTTCTTGGCAAATCTAATACTTTCACGCACTTATGTTTATTTTAGCACTCGTAATCTAATTCTTTTACCATAAGCAGTAACTTAATCGAACATTTTTGGGAAGAGATTGAAATTTAAGTTCCGCAACAGTTGAATAGCAATTAGTTGCAATAAACATTAAATAAAGTTAGTCAGGCAGAATAGTCGCCGCCTGGCCGCTCATCCAAAATTCTGGAAAACATGAAAAGGGTGGGTCAGGATCCAGCACCTAGCTGTGTACGCTTTAAAAGCACAAAATTATAATGAATTTTAGGTTAAACGAGCGGTAACATTCCATTTATATTGGACCTTTGCTCCTTAATTGCTCGAGATGCAATAAACCCCTCGTAAATCCGAAACTCACGGCTAAAAGTGCGAAACGTTTGACTAATTTTCAAAGCCAGCAACCCGAGGCCAAGATATCGTAAAATATTTTTTTTATATCCGCGAAAAAAATAATTTCGTTCGCGTTAAAATTTACCATGCAGTTGCTCCAAGTTTCGTACTAAACAGAAGCTGCTAATTAAATGAATACTAATTATTATTAGACTGCGGATTTTTATGCAAATTCGTGTCTTTGTAAACAAATATAAAGAAGTGGAAGCTAAAATATTATTCTCTCTAAGTATTACCAAATTATTGTTAACCGTTTAGGGACAGAAAATAGAAATACTTACCAGTGTATTTTAGTTTCACATTCGAAGCTTTCGAATTTCAAGAGTCATTCAGCCTTAGTCGTTAAATATAATTTTATCATTGAAAAAGAATACTTTTAATACATTATTTATTATAATTTATTCTCCATATCGATTACAATAAAATTTCCTTTTTCATTAAATCTCTTGAATGGTATTTACCATTTTTTTTCTATTTTGGCACAATCGAATATAATATCTATATCCAACAATAAATATTTGAGGTAGCTCCAATAGCGAGATCATATTTATTAGAGCAATAAGAAAAATACAAGTATGATATTCAGTGTAGAAGCTTATTAACTCGAATATTAGTTAACCATCAATTTATAGGATATTTGAAACAGTACCTGATTTTTAATTATTTTTTGGTAATTTACTCAAATTACCGTAAAATGAAGCAGCTTCCTTATTACACCAGACCGTTCATTTAGCATTAAAATATTGCGGAACGAACTTATGGACTGACCTAATCTATCCGTAATTAAAGAGTTAAGTTTAGCTCCTTTACGTCTCCTTCTAAAAAAAAAAAAAATTGCATTTGCATAAAGATCGCGGTCTGATCATCGAACCAACTCACGCGACCACTCCGCAAACTGCCGCCAAGTTAATACCATTAAAGTACCGTAAAAAAAAACCAGCTTCAAAGCAAGAAACCTTCTCGTTAATTAAGTATCCGATCCCAACTTCTTTAACTCTTTTAATCATGAAACACATCCCCTTGACCACCTCTCTAACAGCTGACCATTTCACCTTGCAACGGCCGTTTAAACTCGTGGATTAAACGCACATTGCGCGTGCGATGGTGGCGAAGAGATGGTTGCCTTCGATGCCTCGAAGAAAATCTCATTAAAACCGTAATTACAATTTCGCTGGCGGTGCCGTGGCAATAATAAAGTACTCGGTCGGCGCGGTGCGAAATACTCGAAGCGAAAATCGGGCGCGGCAATCCGCCCTTCGCTTCTCTCTATTTGCATCCACTCTTCATCCGCCTCTCGCCTTCTTGGACTGCTTTTTGCTTACTCTGTTCCCTCCTTGACTTCATTCTTCTCTTCTCCCCCCCCCCCCCACTCTCTCTCTCTCTCTCTATTTCTATCTTTTATTTCTTGTTCTCTCGCCTTTACTCTACGGCGTTGTTTTGTTCCGCGCCCCATAGTAGTTTTTCTCGGTTCGTTTCAACCCCCCGGCTTGGCATCCCTTTGTTGCACGAAATGACTCGTGCTTCTCCGATATTCTCAGCTAAACGATGATGTCCGCCAACGGGCCGGCAACGGGCGAAATGAATAAATTGCAATCTGCGTGAATATTAATGGGGCGCGGTGTGCTGTCGCGGAAATAAAGAGCCGCGTTAATACGCCATTGTGGCCGAGCGAAAGGAATGGCGGAGTGAATAATAGTAATTTGGAACGGTTTGGTGACTCCCTTTTTTTTTGGCTACGTGATGAATGACCCGCTAAAGGACGTGGTGGAATTTTATTACGATGGAATGCGCTGGCCAGTGGCACAGAATTCCCTCCGTTCTACTGTAATCTTGAAATTTTGCTACGATTTTCTCGAAATTCGCGGAATTTCATTCCATAACGAGTTTATTATGGAAGGCGGCGGATTTTATTATTCTATTTTTTTTTTTTTATTAGGAGTTAGGTGAGAATTGTTCAAAGCTTTGTGAAATGATAGGAAATGACAGCAATCTTTATTGTAATTTAATTTGATGTTGAAAATTGGTCAAATTTTGTTGCACGGCAAATCTATTGTAGAAGGTGGTAAAATTTTATTATGTATCTTCTTTTTTATTTATAGTTAGTTAGAAAGGATTCAAATAATTCTGGAATGGTAGAAAATGATAGCAATCTTTATTGTAATGTAATTTGATTTTGAAAATTGGTAGAATTTCACTGCATAGCAAGTATATTATGGAAGGTGATAGGGTTTTATTACGTATTTTCTTTTCGATTCAATGTTAGTTAAAAAGGACTCAAATAATTCTGGAACGATATCAAGTGATACGATTCTCTATCGTAATGTAATTTGATGTTGAAACTTGGTAGAATTTGCAAGTCTATTATGGAAGCTGGTAGGATTATAAATTATATTCTTTTCAATTCGAAGTTAGTTAGAAAATATTGAAATCTTTCTGAGATGACAAAAATGGTAGAATTCTCCAGTGTAAAGTAGTGTAGTGTTGAAAATTGGTAGAATATCATTGCACAGAAATTTTTAAAAATATGGCTAAACGATATTATATTGCAATATTAAAAAGTGGTAATGTTTTTTCTATTCACTATTAAAAAATAGTAAAATATTCTTGAGCTTATGAAAAATAGTAGAAGTCCTTACTGTAATTTAATATGCTGTTGAAAATTTGTAATAATTTTATTACGCGGGACTTTTGAAAAGTGGCTAGATTATACTAATTGTATTGCAATATTGCAAAATGATGAAATTTTACTTTCTTGTGGATATTAAAACTAGTAAAATTATTCTGGAATTGTCGAAAGCTATAGAATTCTCTATTGTAATGTAGCGTGGTATTGAAAATTGATAAAATTTGATCGTGATGGTGGTTTTAAAATTGATACAATTTTAATTGCATTGAAGTTTTGAACGGTGGCGAGATTATACCGTATTGCAATATTGAAAAGCGATGAAATTTTATTTGCCCGTCGATATTAAATAGAAGTACCATTCTACTATTGTAGAAAATGGTAGAGTTCTCGATTGCAATGTAACGTGACATTAAAACTTTGTAGAATTTTATTGTGATGGAGTTTTGGAAACTGATAGAATTTTATTGTGATGGAATTTTGAAAATTGGTAGAATTTCATGTCGCTGCAACTTTGAAAATTAGCTAACGTACACCGTATTGCAATATTGACAATTGGCAGGGTTTTACCTTTTTCCAGTATAAAAGAAAAATACTACAATTTTTCTGCAATGAAAGAAAAATGGTAGAAGTCTTTATTGTAGCGCAGCGTTGAAAATTGATAGAATTTTATTGTGATATATCCCTGTAGATTGGCAAAATTTCATTACGTTGCAGTAGAAAATAGTGATTGAATTTTGGCACAATACAATTTTAAAAAACCGTACTATTTTATTTTCTTCTTTGTGTTGAAAGAAAAACAGTACAATTTTTCTGGAATTCTTTATTGTTGCATTGTAGAACATTATTATGACAATGCATTGAAAATTGGCAGAGTTTCACTACACTGCGGTAGAAAATAGTGATTAAATTTTAGTACATCGCAATTTTAAAAAGCGGAAAATTTTTATTTTCTTCTCAATATTAGAGCACAGTAGATCCAACCTTTTTAAAATAGTAAAAAAGAATGATCGAATTCTTTATTCTGATTTCATGTTAAAAATGATTATAATTTTATTATGATATGGCATCGAAAATTGGTAGAATTCTATTACATTGCAATAGAGAATAGTGAACGGATTCTACTTCAGCTCAATTTTGAGAAGCGGCGGGATTTTATTTTTCTCTGAATATTAAAAATTAATAAAACCTTTTGGATTGGCAGAAAGTGATAGATTTCTAAATTGTCACATAATATTGAAGAGTGATGCAATTTTATTGCAATATGTCACTGAAAATCGGCCAGATTTTATCACATTGCAGTAGAGAATAATGATTAAATTTTAGTACATCGCAATTTCCAAAAGCCGTAGAATTTTACGTCACTTCTGAGCCGAAATTGTGCTAAACCTTTTCTCTTAGAAACCGTAAAACGTAATAGAATGTCATTACTACATAATGCTGGAAAATCGTATTACAGAATGATATTAAATTTCGATTAATTCGCACAAGTGCTATATCTTTTTATTAAGTATCTCCTAATATTGAATTTCTTAATCTTTTCGTTTTTAATGATGTTATAGATTACAAAAGTAGTCGGTCACAAAAGTCTACATATAGATTTTAAATTTCAAATAATTATATATTTTAGCACGTGTTATAGAATAATAAAAACGCAGTGAAAATTTATAATACATGCCATTATAAATGAAACACATTCATAAAAATTATTTCACAATAGGAACATCGTTGATTACACGATTAAAATTGCACCTAACGGTATACGAAATACAATTCTACTAATATTAAACAAATTGTACAACATCGCAGATTTATCAGAAAATGTAGAAAAGTATAAATACAGTTTTAACAATTACTTTTGTATACTTCAACTTTTGTTGCAAACAGTTGGAAAAAAACATCACTATTTTCTGATTAGGTTCTTAGTATAAATTAATAATTAAATTAGTGTTCGTGAAACGATCAAAGCTCTCGTCATTTTTTAAATGATTAGAATTTTGCGACTGACTGTATCTAGATTCATATAAATATTATTTGTATTAACACTATTCATACCACGCCCAATCAAATGACCGGTTTTAAAATATTTGGTTTAAGATTCTATATTCATTGTTATCCCTTTCGTCTATTGAACTTTATGACAATTCTTTTATTGTTTGCTTAATCAGTTTCACACACTTTATTTTTCTTTTTGCTTTTTTTCTTTTTTAATTGGAATGATCTATTGAATAAATACATGTAAAATACCGGTACGAATACTGTTAAGCACATATTGGTTTGTATAGTCGAGCTGCGTTTAAAATTTCGCTTTCGTAAACGCTGTTCCGTACGCATCAACCTAATGTTTGCAACTTTTACGAGTCCGAATGAATGACAGATATTATTTAATTGTATCCGTGAAATTCTACTCTCGATACTGAGACTCGACTGCAATCGTGGTTTCAATTACTGGTATCTGATAACGTCGAGGCTGATCCATTACGTGAACATTAAATACGCTTCATCGGAGCATGGAGAACTGCTTCTGTGCGACGTTAAGAAGAAGCAGAAAGAAACGATTTCTTATTGAAAGAAAGATTAATTTCCTCTCTTGATTGCGCACATGTATTCTTGTTGGCGTCGCAACGCTCTTTCCTTTATTTCTATCGCGTTTCTTTGATTGCTCATAAGCGCGCGCCATTGCTTGCAATTATTGTATCGATTACTCTTTTAATACCAAGAAAAATCACACCATGGAATTATATTACCAGCCAACGTTCGAGTTTCCGGTAATGTGACGTAATTTATTTATGTCGTTGTGGAATAGAAAAATGTTGTAAAAATGTACGGATAATTCGAGGAAACGAGATGAATCCTGGGGATGATCTTCCGTGGGGGATAATTTCCAATTAAAGTCGATCTCCTCCACTTTTACTGGGCTGCTCTGTGTGATGATAAATTTAGTTGGCAAACGGTAGCCGCTGGAATGCGAGCCACGTAGATCGTAAAATTGCAGTAGCTTCACGAAGGCCACGAAAGAGAAAGGGGTGAACAATTGTATGGGTGCGAGTGAGCTTTCAATGATAACATCTCACCAGGATGTTTAGTCCTTCTGGGAAGCGTTTTATTATGAAACTAAAAAAAAATTCATCGCGCTTTGCACTATCGGTATTTCATTGGTAGACTGGGGGATCTTTATGAATTTATAGGAAATTTAACCATTGACTAACAATAAGTACAGGATAGACCATCTATTTATAGGAAAGATCAGAAATTTCAAACTGAAATTAAACTATGCTTCGCCGATGATTTAATTCCGTAAAATGATAGAGAATGCAAATGGTATTCAGAAATGCAGGAAATATTGAGAGTGAAATACGAATGATGGTATTTAGGGGATAAAGCAACCCCCCATTTAGATCTCGTTTCTTTAATTTCATTGGTGAAGATCTGAACTTGCATAAAGATCCGCAGTCGTTAGTTGCAGAATATTGCACAGTGGTAAAAATGCTGATTCTAGCTGTACAAAATTATTCCAGAATAACTATGGCTGTTTGTGATTTAATAATTACAATTTCACTGTCAATATATAATTTTTTTCTAGTAATGAAGAATTAGAGTCGAAAATTATAATATAAAAGCTATTGTTTTCCTTAAATTCCTTTATTTATTAGTTTAAACGAATGAAAACTAAATCTTCAAAAATGAGACGCTTTAGGATTATAGTTACGTGTTCGTAAAAAAATGTAAGAGACGAGATATATATTATTTAGAGTCGTTCATTTTGATACGTCTATTAACATAATTTTTCAAATTAACTAGGAATAGAATTTTTTACAAAAATCGTTTTTGTCCAGCTAGCATATTTTTAATACTTAAACGATAATAAATTCATTCTTCGTATGGAATATGTCACGAATTATTATTCTGTATTTTTTATTTCTCGATGTGTCATTTTGCCATTAGAACTGTCACGATTTTATCTTTTTCGACGTCTACTTTTGTTCGGCGTTAACATAGATAATGAATCGCTTGTCACGAAGGGGGTGAAAATGTGATTCATTAATGGATTCGAATCTGCAGTAAAGATCGAAGAGCACAGCGATTACAATACGTCAAATTGAGCGTAGGAGTAATTTAAATTGACATGATTAATAACATGTAATAGCGGTGAATTATTCGTCAGTTTTACTCAACCGAGAATAATTGATGGTTTCATTAAACGTCGATTATCCGACAAAACGTTCATTCTACTTCCGCCAACTGTGGAGACGTTTCCGTGTAAAACATCCGTGGTCAGAGAGTATTGATCGGCCTCTTTTACGAAGTACCAATTACCTGATTAACCTGATCGTGGCTTTATTTTCCATTATAATTTCAGGACACAACGTATACCGCGAATACATGAAAACAGTGCGAGTTTCGTCGAACTTTGATAAGCATCGACCAGTCCCGCTTTGAACGGGGCCAATATTTACGGTAGTACGGACAAAAATTACAAAAATCAATCGAAGCCACGAATTCCAAAACGACACAAGTTTATTAATAATAACCCTTTCGCTACTAAAAACATATTGATTTTCTATAACACGATACCATTTTTACTATAATCTATACTTATTCTACCATAATTAATTATACTAAATATGTAAATATTTATAGCCGTGCTGCTTTTGTAATAATAATAATAATCCTCAGCTGTGCATTGAGAATGTTTCTAATTTTAAAGTGACGTAACGAAAGGGTTAATCAACATTTTGAGAGAAACAGATTTCTTTCAATTTTTTCATTACTTTTGATGATTTTTGCGAGTATCGTTAGAGATGTTTTTAAATATGAAAGTTTATGTTATTTTATTTTTGGGAACAGTCTAAACTATTGTAAAATTCGTGGCTTTAATTGTGTTTTCAATTTTGTGAAAATCAGCCCATAGAAATTAGGTAATATCTGCAACTGATTAGAAAGGGATGAAATTATTTACAAGCATCTAAATTGCAAAATTTAATATTACGTTTATGGACATTGATATCATAATTTCATAAATTTCCTGAAAAATATGCATATTATACATTAGTACTCAAAGTTAAAGTGTCGAGGTAGGGTAGAATAAATTACGATACCTATTTATATTATTTCATCAATTAAAATCACCATAAATTACTGAAAAGTAATTCTTTCATTTTTCTAACTTTAAAGATAAAATCCTAGATCCGTCAAATTTTTAATTAAATCCGTTAATTTTTAGCTACAATGAACACCGTTAGATTTGATTAGAAAGTAAAGTCAAATAATTCTTTGTTCGTCGGAAAAAGTATTTTAATTTCGCACCCCTAATTTTCCTCTCATATTGATTTTCAATTTGTGGAAAATTGCTCCAATATTTCTATTATATGGCCCCATAAATTCGCGCAGCAATGTGTTGTTATCAATCGTTAATATTTAACGATCTGGGAGATGAATCCTAATGTAGCAGCTAAAGTTTGGCAAAGTAGAATGCTCCAACTATGACATTAAAACTGACTATAAAAATTTAAACGTAGTCACTTGGAAACTTTAACACGAGATTGATGCTACTAAATTTTTTTAAGAATCGCTGCTGTTGCTAAAAAATTTGAAAAAATCTTAGACGTGTATTCGAACTAGAAAATTACTCCCATGATGAAATTATTAGTTTCTATTTCCTCACGTTATAAATGACTACAATAAATTATGGTTCTCGATTATAAGGTATAATGTATGGTCACATGTAATTATATTGATTAAAGTGAGTCTAAAGTCTAAATATGAACTCCATGAAGTTACACGTCAATTAAATAAATTGGTATCACGCATTCTCATTATTTATACAAGCTATTATTTACCAAAGTTTCGAGAATTTCGGATCATAAAAATAACACCAAGTTTCGAGATTCAGTAATACGAAACTTTTTGAATTTGGAGGGGTTTCGAGGTTTCGAGTGTTTAATTGAATAATTTAATAATATGATAAAAATGTATTTAATTTATTAATATAATAATAATAATAATCATTTATTTAACGGGTAAATTCCATTTTGTGTGCAATAAATTTGATACGCGAATAAAAACTGAGAAAATATAATTTAAAAGACAAGTAGCAGAAGGGTCGGCAATTTTCTGAATTTTTTAGCGTTTATGTAAAAATTCCATCGTTTTTATTATCAGCAGAGGCGACCTTGAAATATAGTACTGCTGTGTTCTCTTGCTGTCCAATATGCAGGATCTGTTCCGAGGATCGCTGGAATTTAATTAATATTTCGAACACGCGAACGGATTACGCGCGAAGACGACGCGACGTATTCGCGTAAAAATACGAGCCGAAGACAGGAGAGGAGAAAAGTAAACGCCGAAAGATCTCGTCTAGACGACAAAAAACGAAACGAGTACTCTCTCCTTGTCAAATTTCCATGAACGCGAAACGAAGTTTGCTCCCAACGTTCCCTTTCCTTCTCACGATTCATCCACCACTGAACAACCTTTTTCTAATTATCGCAAAAATATAATTTAATTTTCTAATTGTTTCGAATGTCGCGTGTATCTAAAAATTGAAACTTCGAGGATCGGAAAGTAGCTGGAGATTTTATGGTAACGGTGTGTGTAATGCTTCTTGGAAGAAAAAGGAGCTTGGCGAATGTCAAATTTTTTTTTCGCAACGGAGAAGAAAAAAACAGTTGACAGGAGATATACGAGTCTCGTTTCTTCTGGAAAATGTCTGAAATTCACAGTGTTGCTTGAGTAGGTTTCGTTCAATTTACCGAGACCTCTTATGAAACGGGGTGTCTTTAAGGGACTCGAGTCCTTGGCTGCATAGATAGGTTTTAGAGAAGAAAAATGTTTTGTCCCAGCCTTAAACGGATTCAAAATGTCTCTCCGAGTTGATCATTCAACTGGAAAACATTTAACGAAGACAAAAGTTAACATAACGGATTGTAAAATATCAGAATATCAAACATAAAATCTACAAATTTAATATAATACATATAAAGTAGATTCAAATATATTCGAAGATTTGAGAGTTCAAAGTCTTTGAGGTTCAAGGAATTAGAAATTTAAAGAGTTAGAAAAAAGTGAAGACTTAGAAAAATAGAAATTTAGAAACTTGCACATTTATAAAACCGAAAGCTTGAGTAATTATAAACTGAGGAAGTTGGAAGTTTGGAAGGTTGAAGACTGAAAATTTCAAGCTTGGAGATTTAAAGACCTAGAAAATTGAAGACTTAGAAAATTGCAGTTTAAATCAATGAAAACTTAAAAAAGTGAAAACTTGGAAAATTGCAGACTTAAAAAGTCGAAGGCTTGGAAACTTGCAGACTTAAAAAGTCGAAGGCTCGGAAAATTGCAGACATAGAAAATTGTAAGCTTCGAGATTTGAAGACAGAAAATCGATGGCTTGGTAATTCGAAGATTTGGAAATTTAAAGACATTGAAACATATATGAAAGTTTAACAATTTGATGGCTTACAAATTTAAAAACTGCAAAGCTCCAAATTATATATAAATTACTGGAGCAACATCTATAAACTGTCATGGTTACTCGAACAATTGTATATAACAATGTACGTATTACATTTATGAATTCGTCTGATAAAATCGTCGTACAAAGGAACGACAAGCAGCAGTACAAAGTTTACCAAATGGACTTGTCATCGTCTATAGATGGCTGACAAAATTCGGCGATAGAATCGACATTGTGTCTCGATTTCATCCGAGTTGGAGGAATTGCCTCAATTTTAAGCGCTTTATCTCCCATCGTTGAATGCTTTTGCATACATGTATACGTATCTCTTCGCGTCTATATATGTACGTATAGTGGACAGTAAATTCGAATTGCGCAACCACAATGGGTTGCATTGAAGGGATGGAAAAAAAAGGGGGAATAGGGGAGAAATCGGTGCTTGTCACTGGGAAAAGGCAAGATAAGTGAATACCAAGGAAATAAAAGATCGAGAGGAGGCAGAAAGATGAACGGATCGATCCCCTAGAAGCCAAAGTGAGAGAGAAAAGTCTAATTCTCACGAACACTGACGCAAAAGGACGGTGCTCGACGGTTTAACAAGATCAATGAGACGAAGAACGCAAGAGATAGTCGTACAGAAGATCGAATAAGTGAAAAGGCGAGCAATGAGATAAAATTAAGGGGACAAGATAGCAAAGCACGAAAAGCTAGCAGAGATAGAGGCTACTGTTTCACATCCCTTTGATGAGACCGAGATTTTTAGGTGGATTAGAAATGTTTGAAGATGAATGTATCAGCAACCATTAATAGCTGATCGAATGTTAAACTTAAACGGCGGGATTTAATTAGCCGCGAACGAGATCGTACTTCGAATTCAATGATCTAGAATTTATTGGGTGCTTCTCACACATTCAACCGTGAAGCGCTTTGATAACAACGCTTTTTGAGATTATCGCAGTTTGATTCGGATTATAGCGATAGAAGTTTCTGCTTGGAGAGTTTGAAATTCAAAAAATTCGCAATTTGTTGAGTTGGATATTTTGGCTTGGAAATTTGCGTGTTTGGAAATTTGAAAAGGTTGAGATTTGAAAACTTGGGAATTTTAATATTTGGAAATATGCTGATTTGGTCATTTGTTAACATTAAGGTTTAGGCTCGGAAATTTGTATATTTTGGAATTCGTGGATTTAAAATATCGAAGACTTGAAAATTTGAGGATTTAAACATTTGCAAGGCTTAGAAATTTATAGACTTTGAGATTTGAAGACTCGAATATTCGTAAAATTAGAAACTCGAAGGTTTAGAAATTTGTAAACATTGAGATTCGAAGATTTAGAGATTTGGACAGTTGAAAATTTAGAAATTTAGAAACTCAACAACTAGAAAATTGAAGGCGCAAATTTGAAAATCTTGGAATTTGAAGTGTTGAAGATTTGGAGAAGCTTTGAAGATTTCAGTGATTTCAAGTCGATTAAAATTTCATATACTCTCACTAATTTTAATAATTGGTCTCGGATTAAACTAATTCTTTTCCGTTATGCTCTTCACTGCACGTGTCGTTTAGTCTAACAAATATAACTTGGAATGTAAAATGGCCTTAAAATTGGCCAATTCAAATGATGAATTACATTAGGTACTTTATGTAATTCAGTATTCCTCTATGGTTTGTTGTTTCATAGAAACTCCTTCTGACGAAAGGGGAAATAAACTTTTGAAATTCCCTTCGGCCACATTAATAATTATTATGTATATTCTTTGCTTTTTATTACCGTGCTCCTAAGTTTGGAATAATGTATGAGACTTGTTAATTCTGTACATTATTAACGATCCTCTAGGAGACTTTCCGCCGTGTAAGCTACTCCATAAAAACTCACGGGACCACTAAGTTTGTGGTACTATATTATTCGCCTATATGTAGGGCCCCATAATAACTCTCCATACGAAATAAAGGAATCTTTCGTATACGATACGACGCAGCGAATATTTTTCCATCCATGAATCAATCAACAATCAAATCCAAGAATGCGTGATAATAATTTATCGATTATTAGGAAGTATCAAACTTCGTGTACTATAAACTGTGACCAGTTACAAGCGTCAATAATGATTAATCAATACGAAGTGACTAATGACCGAGATAAGCTACTTATCACGGGGAAAATGAACAAACGGAGAAAGTCAAGAGTATAATTATTAGCAGTTTACAAAGAATAATTATTAGACTGTGAATGTTTACGCATTTATGCATTTACGCGAAATGTTTATGCGATTTATTAATTTCTCGCGATAGAACCGTCAATGAAATGTCACTGAAATTACGTTGACCCAGAGATAGAAGAAGCTTTAGCATAGGATAATAAATTTAGGAATAGAGGATTTTAAAGATCAAAGTCTCGAAAATTCCTAATTCTGAAAACAACAAATTTTGTGCCACTTTTATGTCTCGAAACTGCCGTGTCCCAAATAAATAATAATTTGAATAATTCACGAGAAAATTGTCGTGCTGTGAATTTGTTTAATTTATAATCCAATTAAGTTTGCGTTTGTACTTTAAACCTGTTCTTTATTGGCACAATTTCACCAATTTATTACAGCCGTTTGTACCGAGAGAATTAATAATCGTCTCACGAAGCATTTCCCTTTGTTCGTTTAATTATATTTAATAAACAATTTAATTCGCCAAAGCGAATTTGTTGCGATTTTAATTCCAGATAAAATAAATATACTCTTTGGAAACGAAAGGAGAAAGGCGATCACTCGAGGTTTCGAAAGTTTCGCGGATTTCGAAACCTTGCGAAGTTTCGGATTCGAGTTTTCGCACATCTGAGAAATCAGCTTTCGATCCGTTTCTAAATAGATTCGATACCAGGTTCTCGCATAAAGTATCGCGCATTATATTTCCACCATGTCAAAAACAAAGATTTTGACCCTTTCCGTTGATTACACCTGAAGTCACATCGACGAAAGGGAAACACGATGAAATTGGAAACATGTGAATCTGGGTGGATTGAATTCGATTGACCTTGCAAGGAAATAAATTTGGCAACGAAAGAAAAATAGCTTAGAAAGAAAATTTGGTACCAGTGTATCGGACGTGTTCTTACAGTGGAACAATTTTTTTTTCAACGTTATGATAATTGATGTCGTCGAACATTTTTTCGACGTATCAGTAGGGAATTCCCAAAATGCCTCCATCAAAAATGATTTATTTATACGGGATAACCCATTACAAAGTTACATGAAAATTATTATTGTGAGATATGAAATATAAGAGTGGAAACAAAGAGAAATACGGAATAAGGGACAAAGGAGAAAAAAAGCAAAATATTAACAAAAATTTTTACATAGAAGTGCGATGTTATAATTGTTTTATATAGTGAGGATATTGGCAGAAAAATCTATGGTTAAATAAATGTTATTAACATTGGTGATTATTCTTGTCAATGCCCAATAACCAAATACGATTCTATGCGGTTGAATAAAAAAAAAGTTACGTTTGTTAGACTAGTTGGGACATTGATAAAGAATCTTTGAAGAATATCAGGATAGTTTACAAGACCAATTCATATTCCCAATAGTTATGTTCATGACTGTAGTTATATATTAGGTGTACCAATGAATCAAACTGAATATTTATTTTTACCAAGATCAAGTATCTACCTTGTCTCAAATATAATTGATATAGTCCTCTAATATTTATACACTATAAAGTAAATTCATTAATTCATCTTTGTACCTTGGTAGTATTTTTACAATTCAAACTATCTGTCGAATTTATTACAGAAACAGTGAATTACTCGTTGGTATTCCTAACATGTTTATTATTTTATACAGAGTAATTTTCGTTCGTACGATATAGAGTAAAACAAGTGACGAGCACAGAGAGCCACACTACATTAATTTCATCCATAAATGGTTTATTCTCTGCTATTTATTGCCAGGCACACTGCAGATTTTTCATTCGAGCCTAACTCGAACGATTAACAGGAACGGATATATTTGCATTCGCTCCTTGAGGGTTTAATACCGCAAAGCTGAGAGAATTCCGAAGGACGTCGGCTGAAAGAATGTCCAATTGCACTTACTCGCGGTAGACGCTTTTTCTTTTCTCAAAAGAGAATGTCCCTCCTCAATTAGCCTTATTCCCCGCACGATGATCGATCGTAGAAGCATGTATTCCGAACGATACTAGCTTTTTTCATCCGTTTGCAGACACGCGTGTGTATCACCTACCTCTTTGATCTTAGAGTGCAGAAACACAGCCAAATCCCACATCCTACGCGTACGACTTTGAACACGCAATATCGTTGTTGTCAGTGCTACACACAACTGTCTTTGAATATTCGACATACGCACACAGAGGCACTTGAAAATTACAGAAAAGATCTGAGAGATTCGTCGAGCATTCAGAGACAGAGTTTCGTAATCAGCAGCCGCAAATGGAAGAATTCTTTGTATAATTAATGGATAATACGTGAACTTTCAAAGTGAACGTGTAAATGGATCGGCAAATGCTTTCTCTAAGGAAACGTTATCATCGGGTAAGCTTACGTATAATGGAGGGCGAAGGCGACATGAATCAAGAGGCTTAAGCTAATACTAAGAGTATTAATCACAATTGGACCCCTACTCTGGCTTTTTTTTGCCAACGGAAGCGGAGAATAGGAGCCTCCTAATCTCGGAAGCTTGTGTGACATGATTTCGAATGTAATTGTTCCTTCCAAGCAGGATTATCTTGGCTTTGCTGGATTTTATCAGCCAAGTGTGAATTCTCTTACTTAGGTTAATTTAGCGGAAGCAAACGAGAGGAACGTCTTGCGAAGACCTTTTTCTTAACACATTCGCGTCGCGGCTCGAATTATTTATTTATTCATACGGAATAACTCGTTAGAAAATTGAAAGAAAATTATTAGAGCTAGGTGTGAGATATAATAATGGTCATAGAGGTAAATACAAAAGTTACAGAAATATGTATATAAAAATAACAAAATTTTATAGAGATGTGCAGTGTAGTCGCTGCTTTATAAAGCGAGGAAATTGGCTGAACGGATCTAAAGATAAGTGGTGTTTTGACATATTGATATATTGATATATTGATACATTGATATATTGATATATTGATATATTGATACATTGATATATTCATACATTGAGATATTGATATATTGATACATTGATACATTTATATATTGATATATTGATACATTGATATATTGATACATTGATATAGTGATAAAGTGATATATTGATACATTGATATATTGATATATTGATATATTAGTATGGGAATAGTTAGTTCTATTTTTTCTTTTTTTTTTGTAAATAACGTTTAAAGTAGCACCAACATCAGAGTCATTAGCGACGTACAGATATAGTTTCTTTTTGTTTATATTTTGTCGAAGAGTTGCATTTCCCTCAGATAATTAAGGGTACTCTTGTTAGTGTAATTTTGGAAGGTCAGGGCAGTGCTTGGGCTTATCTGCTATATTTATTTACTTGGGCTTGTCTACTGTATTTATTTACTTGGGCTTATCTACTTATTTATTTACTTGGGCTTATCTGCTATATTGTATATTTGCTTCCTTGAACTAGGAATTTTCTGCATTTATAGAAGAGATGTTTGATCGAAGGAAGGACGTTAAATAGTAGCCAAATTTGGAGAATTTTAATTGTTACCATTTCACTAATTTATTTCTAAAATGAAAATTAGAGCTACTTAAGAGAAACTTCATGAAACTTCGACTAAACGAAGCATACGAGTAATTAGTCTTACAAATAGAAATATGTTAAAGGGATTCATTTTAATAAGTGGCTTCTGTACTGTTGTGTTCTCGTTGAAGTGAGATTATACAAAGATACGTAGTTGGCAATAAGGTGTGTGCAAAGTGAATTTAATATTGACAAAGCGAAAATGTTCATAAGGAAGTTTAAATGGGAAACCTTTATTAAAGCCAAGTTAGCGCTTTCAGTTTGGATATTAAAGGACACGGCACAAAGGATCCTGTAAACACGTCGTGATAAAATAATGAGACCGGACCAGCTACGTTTAAACAATACAATTTCGAGCATATTGACACACGCGTATTAAGCTGCGCCATTTAATGCTCAAAGCATTCAACTATTAAATTAACCTTGTGGTGTAATTTACCTGCAGTTTACCTTTTTAATTCTCTCGTTGCAAAAAATGCCTGTATGACATTGTTTAAAAGTTCGAAATCACTTGCAGTATTCGCATATACGTGATGAAGTAAAATAAAGTGCAGGGTATGTAATAATTTAGTACATTTTTTTAAATGATCACTTCGTTGTAGGATCGTGATCGTGTCTTTCTTTTATTTTTGTACAATTACAGACCATTTTTCAAACAAGTGCAGTTGTAATTAGGTCACAGTGAATACAGAAATGCGAATCAATTTCAGAAACGCACTTTTAGGATTTATTACAAAATCATTGAAGGAATATTAAAATCCATCAATATTTTCAAGTAAGTAAAGAAAAGAGAAAATTATAATTTGATTTCTAATCGAATTATAATTATTATTATTGCTAAATGGTGGTCAACATGAAAGTAAGAGATAACGAAGAATTTAAATGAAGAATAAATTGATATTTTATTTCGATATTACGAGAAAATATGAAATTCTGATGTCAGATTAAAGAATAAATATTTATAATATCTATAAGAATATAATAATAGATTGACATTCCTCGTTTTTTCCATGGACCCTTCAATTGAAAGATACAAAGTGTTTAAAGATAAAACCTTTGAATCAATTTGTACATCTAATAATCAATCTCTGTTTTGGTGATAAATATACAAATTTGCATAAACATGCGCAGTCTATTAATTATAAGCACGAAATATTGTCGCCTCTCCGGGAGATACAAATTAAGTGTAAAGCTGAAGCGGATCAGAACGTTTAAGGTTTAGAGATTGTTGCAAGTGACTTCCTTTGGAGAAAATCAAATAGGAAACTCGGTAATTCCTTGTCCCGACGCGATCAAAGGCTTAGGCCAACAATTGCTTCACAACAAGATAGTCTGTGGATTCCAGTGACGTATACGTACATATGTATACATCGAGGGAATATAGTGGATGTTTGCAATATCGAACCTCTATGGGTCAGTATCCCTGAATATTACGCGAATTAATCACTGATTTCAGTACAAACGCTAGCTTTCAACAAATTTCCATGCATTTATTAATGTCATTCACACGTCACACCTTTTGCGCAAAGTTCTTCCAAACCTCAAATTTTAATCTTTCTTTTGTCCACCGTTGTACATAAATTTTATGCAGGCATGTATTAGCTGTACCAATAAGTAGTCCGCTATTTTTTTAACGTGTTGAATACCACACCTGAACTTTACTTTTCTCACCCAAGGTGCCAATATATAAAATTTTAGTATTATATTTAAAGAACTTTTTTATTGCCCAATATTATATATTATGTATTTGATTACATTATCTGGCATGTACATTTAGCTTGTGATCGTCTACGTGTCACGTGGTACTGTATTTATCTGTTTGTGTAACCATAAGGAAAGTAACCAAAAAAAAAATATGGATGGGTTGATATGCATCACTTTCCTTTAATTAAATCAAGACAAATAAACAAAATTGCCCATCGTCGAATGAAAGAGAAACATATGATACTCGCCAACAGATTAAAGTACATTTTAATAACGAGCAAACAGTATTAAAAATTAAAATACCGCGTGATATGGCGGCGTAAATGAATATAATTTACATTCGAATTATTATTCTACAAATTTGTTTATTTATTTGGACCAACTTATAGCTTTATTTGGAACATGAGCAGATCGATTTCAGCCTTAAAGGTCAGTCGATATTATAGTGATAAAAGATTAAAATCCGAGAAAAAGTGGATTGTTTACTGGTACACCAAATGACTGTAGGAATTCGTTAATACCTGTGGAATTTTTAATTTGTGTTTCTGTGTCATTTCGTGTTTGTCGTGTAATCGATAAAAACAAATGTTGTTGGAATAAAGTTTTTCAATATTTTTCCGACGAATGCCACTCTTCTCGTTTGGAGGAGAATTATCGTCAGAGTAAATTGAAAATTTCAATATTGGGGAATTTGCAGCGGAGCGCAAACTTTTCATTAGCTGCTTAATGACACTGAACTTCTCAATCGACTCTCTCTGTCCCTCAGCGTTCCTCTCTCTTTTTATTGTTTCAATTAACAAGGGAAATTTCTCATTTTTAGAGATCCATTAATATCGCCGAATAGTTTGAAATTTTTCCCGGGGAACGTTCCAAGTGCCAACGTAGTTACGTAATAACAATTGCCTACTTAAATTTTATCGAACATTTATTTACGTTCGATCCAGTTAAAAACAATTCTTTGCTAAGAAAGTCGCGATTAATTTGAAATCGCTTTGGGAAAATTGTACGTTTCTGCAAGCAAACAATGTCTGTGTATATAAAATTACGAACTGATAGCTGAGAAACTAGACATTGCAATTTAACGCTGTTAATCGAGACTAATGTATATTTCACAGCGCTTATTTAACTAAGAGCACAGAATTTATTGTACACACCATTGAGTTTATTATTTATTTAGTCGAAAATATGGGCGATGGGAATTAATACTAGGCATTTTTCTTTCAATTCCAATACAAACTGTTATGCGATTTTCATATATGCACGCGCTTCATCCCTTTATTTTGCATTTACATTTCTGCTCAAACCTTCTAATATTCACGATTCATTTTGCTTCTTTGCTGGTTTGTTTTGCTCTCAAAATACGCTCGTTTTTATTTTATTTCGAATATTTTGTATCTGTTTGCACATTAACTCTTTGAGAGCGAAGTTCTTCAGATCAGAAAGCTGTTTGTTAGATTAACCACTTGCGCTGGAATAATATATTACACGCGTCGATTAGTAATTATTAGATCTTCCAAAACCTGCGAAATTTCGCAAATAAATAAATATGCGGTGAATTAAGAATTGTTACGAGTACGTTTTATGCCTTAACTCTAAAAATCTGTCGGAAAATTTTATAGAAATAATTTTAAGAGTCAAATCGTTGCAAATTGCTATAGATTTGTTTATCATAGGTACTCGTTAAACAATTGTCAGCGTAAGTAGTTAAATCTACCACACACGGTTCGTGATAGCGTTTACTATAAGAAATAAGCAAAATCTTATTTACTGTATCTTCAACAGGTTATACAATAAACGCTAAAAATAAAAGTGATAGACTATATTTGGACCACTTCCTCTATCAATTTTCCGAACCACCCAAAGTTATTGGAAGAATGGTCAACTACACAAACAAACAAAAAAATCTGCTTTTATCTAATAAGTGATTCCAAACTTTCGAGCGTTAGCGTACATATTTTTCACCGTAATTATTGCTTCGGCGAACAGGGGCGAATTTATTCACATTTAAAGTTTATGCTCTAAGGAGCGGATATAATTAGTTTCAGTTAAAATATGGAAACCAGTAGGACTGCAAATGATGTTTTAATACGTTCTTGTGTAATGGCCAGCGTGCATAGAGTTGAAACTCCGCCTGGCACATTACATTCTCGTAATCTCTGACGGCAAATTGTGCAGTGGCCAAATTGCGAATTGTCTGTAATGCAAAGCTTAACCCTTCATCTACAAGAACTTTCGGAGTTCAAAGTCAACAGAACTTTGCCCCCGTCTGCTGCGTCTTCGTTTACCGTAGCAAACATCTGCTTATTACGATACTTGGTGTGGTTATCTAAATTAAACGGACAGAAGGGTTGTTTTGGGCAAGGATATTATGGGTTAGACAAGTACATTGACATAAATCAGTCGACTTTGAGAGAAAATATATGGGAAGAGGATTTATTATAACAGAATTTGTGTTATGGAAAATAATAACGTAACTTTCGGGATATCGTTGATTTGGGAATACGATGATTCGAAATTGAATAGCTTGAAGATTGACAATTTGGAAATTTGAACCGTCGTGAATTTAGAGAGATGAAATTTGATGGCTTGGAAATTGGAAGACGAATGTTTACAAAATGTGAAGAATTAGAAGAATTATAAAAATTATAAAAATGAGAAGAATTATAAGAATTATAAAAATTAGAAGGATTAAAAGAATTAGAAGAATTATAAAAAATTAGAAAAAGGATAAAATTTGTGGAATATGAACAATTCGATGCAAACGAAGAAATCAAAGAAATTGAAGAAATTGTAAAAATTGAAGAACATGAAGAAATTCAAGGTGTAAAGGTTTAAATACTTGGACATTCAAGAATTTTAAAATTCAGACGCTTGAAAATTCGAATATTTGGAAATTTGAAGAATTACAGACTTAAAGACTTGACATTTAAGCATTGAAATACTTGAAGAGAAAGAAAATTGCGGGCTTGCAAATTTGACCGTTTATAATTGCAAAATCTTCTAAATTTAGTATCTATCAATTCAAACATCTCAAAATTGGAAGATTTAAAATTTTGAAAATCTTGAAAATTCGCAGATCTAAAAATTGAAAAACTTGCAAATATGAGAATAATTAAACTATCCAAAGTTTTGTATACATTTAAACATTTAAGTATTCGAAACCCCGAAGTGCAAAGATTCCGAAACAACCAATTTACTCGAGTCTACTGAAAAATAACAAATTCACTCTACTTTATCCTACAATTAATTTTCATGTCGATCATTCGAATAACAAAGGTATCTCTTGAGACTTAAATGATGTACGATTCGGCAATATTGACTTGAACTTTTGCAAAGAAAGCATACTTCTCGGCCACAGCAAATTTTAAGTGAACCGACGAAGTAGAAGGATGCTTGTTTGCCTCTTTAGAATGCAAACAACGAGCCCAGGCGAATGCCATTCTTGGCAACGGTTTGCGAAAACAGATCGAATGCTGAAGTTTATCAAAATTCTTACAGGATGAATGGTTTTCCGTTGGCCCGTGGACTATCCGATAAATCCCACGGAAGTGGCGTAAAAATGCTTAGCCTGAAGTTTAGTGGCTGGGGAAGTTTTAGGCACGTGCAAAGCTGACCGAGCTGTAAATTTCGATCAGTCGAATGGAACTTCGTGGAGACATAAAACAAAGTACATTCGATCCCGGCGAAATATTGCAGTAATGTTAAAACTGAAAGCTCTGGAACAAATCTCGTGCAACTTTAAAAAGTTGCTTTCGAAAGGTAATATGAAGTTGAACGGGAGCTAAATGTATTTGTATATTATTACACTTGCAATAGTTGCAGTCAGTTACGAAAGTCTACGTACACATTCTGAATTTCAAATATTTATATATATATATATATATATATATATATATATATATATATATGTATTTTACGACGTATTTTAGGCCAATAAAAATATTGCGGAGATTCGTAAAATGTAAAATTACAAGTGGGAAAGGTTCCTAAAGGACAGTTTATAAAAGAAGGATCATTTATTACACGAATGAAATTGCGTTTAAAATTAATTTAATATTAGTTTATTTATCTTGGATGGAAAGTGTTCCATGTTACCAACGTTTATCAAATGTGCGTATGTGCATGGAAAATCAATAATTATATTTTTTCCAATGAATAATAGGACCATATTCTTTACTAATTAAACAAAAGAATTCGATCCTTTTTTTTCTGTTATCGTGTGCGTGCATGTAAACGTTATAAAACATGCATTGTACGCTTTCAGGCGTAAATGTCGACAGTTAAAAACGTGTACGTGATACAAGGGCACAATAAAATTTCGGAATATACTATGGCACTGTGCACAATAAATTCACTTGTTCATACATAGCAGAAACTTTGCAGCGCGGAACAATTAAACCGCTTTTCAGTGCTGCGTACGTAGGTAGCAAATATTATTTCTTCCTTTTCTTTTCTATCTGTATACTTTTACCGTTTCGTACCTCACGCGTCGTAGGATAAAAACGTTAGTTCAATAGAACTTCATTTTACCCGACTATTTTAATTTCTTCAATCACAAGTCGGATTATTTATTTAAATTTGTCTCTCAATTACAATATATTTTTTTTTTTTTTTTTGTAGTACGGAAGCATATGAGAATTATTCTCATTCCATTTTCTGTCATTTCATCTATCTTTTTTGTAACATTTTGCATTCTTCTCATTCCCTTTTCACTCACTGTACAGTTTTGCTTCACGTATTGTAACTTAAAATTGAATTAATTAAAAATTCCTACTAAAATGGAGGCTCTATTGTTCGATAAAATAAATTCACTAGCCTATTTTTATATCTGGGTAGCATATTTTGAATTTAAATTATATTTATTTAAAAAAAAATAGTGGATTACTTACTGGTACACCTAATAATATTTTTCAGTTGCCTTGCTCGTGTCATCCAAATAAATCTACCATAATCTTTACAATTTTTTTCAGACGTTGCGTCCAAGTTATTGCATAATTTTAGTTATTCTACTACCATTTTTCTCCAGCAAATGGAATAGAGAAGAAACAATGTAAAAGTGAAAGAACCATGTGAAAATTTTGAGAGAGATTTTCCAAAGATTACTGAAGAACCGTTGCACCGAAAAGTCAACGTGAAAGTACCGAAAGCTGGATGTTCCGCCTCAAAGCAAGAATGCTTCGCATCTTGCGTTAATGGTATCGTTCAATCTAGTGGTTCTTAATTCTCTGGTGCTTACTCAGCTGTAGATTCCTCGTCGCTGTCGCCAGCTGCTGCCGGCTGCTCTTTTTCTCTGGAAACCAATCTTCCAGTGGTGTTTAGACTGTCAGCCAGCAAAAGGCTGATAGAAAAGACAGTAGCTGGATCTTTGAAGGATTTCCCCCCTTGTCAACTTTGCTGTGCCATCCAAACCGCCATATTCGATAAAAGTTTGCTTCGCACTAACGAACCTTTTATCTCTCGTTTATACGGGTTCGACCGAAAATTTACGAGATTTTGGAAATCGCAAGTAGGCTGAGGATCTTTATGCAAATTCGTGTTCCGATTAATAAAACTAAGCAAAGATTTAATAGCAACGAAGAATGAAACGAAGAATTAAGAAGTTAAGTGGAAGGTTATTTCATCCTCAAAATACATAAGAGGAGTCAGAAAAATCGAAATTTTACTAACATTTTTTAGATTCTTAAAATTGTCGAAAATCTCGACATTTTGAAAATTGTCGAACATCGCCGAGAATATCGAGATTTTGAAAATTCTTGATTGTGGATATACTCGTCTAGGTTTCAATCGAAATCTCGTCTAGGTCTCGAAGGATATTCTCGTTTCATCTCAACATTTTCCAAGCCTCGGAACGATCAAAGGTTTTTTATCGGGGTTATTTTTAGAGGGGAAACTCATTATCATCAAACATCTGTTAGCTCGAAAGAAGTTTTGTATCGGATTGCGCAGGAGAGATCTTTTCTTCCTAGATTGCGTGTGCTTGGTTAGTTCGGTTGATTTGGGTGGAAAAAATTTGCGAGAACTTTGGTACCGTTTATCATTGGTCGAAGCAGCTAGCAGCTGTTCGCCAGTGTCGCACGTGTTCCACTGTGTCGGCTTTTTCTTCTCGGTGAAATGAATAATTGCATAATCATTAGTTCCCTCGTGTAATCCCGAAGAGCAGTTACATTTCTTGCGACGAATTTTTGCGCAATCTACGTTGATAAAAGTTCCATTCTATTCATTATTGTCATATGACATTTGCCGTTTTTTGAAGAATGATTATCGAAGATAGGAAAAAATTAATGGAGATAAGAAAAAATAGGAGAGTTATTGGGAATAAGAGAAAATAAAAGAACTGTTGTAGTATTACTTAATAATGCCAATTAATTACTATACTTAATGCTAAATATAATAAATCAAAATAATAAATACTAGTTAACAGTATTATACTGGTTATTATTAACTTAAGTATTACTAATATATTATTAGTAATATTTAATCGCAAAATTAATTAGGGGATACTTAAGATAATCACTAGATTGCATAGTTTTATTAACAAAATTAAAGAATTGGAATTTAAATACGCAGTTGTTTAAAAATGCAATAATTTATACTTTACTTTCGATACATTGTATATTTTTACATATCACTTGCATTCTATGTCCTTTTGCATATTTAAATTTCCCATAAATGCATAAACATGCGCAGTCAATAATCGCACGAAGTTTTAGGATTTGTCAGGTGGATTTTTATTAGGCTAAAATTTCTCTTTACCTCAGTTTTATTCGAACATTGAATTCGTGCTAAATCCAGAGAGAAATCTTGGGTTAATAACAATTTCTCTTCCAACAATCTTTACGATATATTCACGTGACACGTAATCACTATTATTTCCAGCTTACGGCAGCACTGATTCCCATAAGAATCGCCATAGAATGATATCTTTTCTATTAGTTTCACTCATTTCTGAAAACGCTCGCTGTCCCAAATGGACTTGAAACGAACCGAAAATAGAATTGGATTTTTACCGTCTGGACTTAAATCGAAATTCTCACTGAGTTATTATTATTATTATTACTATTATTACTATTATTACCCGGCGCGTTCTCTCAGAGTGCGTCTTTATAGAATAAAGGCAAGAAAGTTGTAGGAAGTTTTTAAATATTACAGCGTTAGTTTCACACAACAGTGAGCTACGTAATTTACGTTATGCTTGAAGAATCTTATCCAGACAGTCCCACGGGACGTCTGTTTTATCAGGACATATTTTTCAAACACGAAACTTATTAGCATACACAGCACGGCAAGAAAGAGGTACAGTAAACATAAAACATGTGGCTGCATAGGTGGCAATTCTTTTTGTTTATTCCGTTTAAGATAATATTCAAAAATTTAATAATAATAATAATTTAACCCTTTGCAGACGAAGAATAGTAACTCTTAAGGGATTATTTTGATTTTCAATTCCAAGCTTTTATATTTCGAAACCTTCAAGCGTTTATTAACGATACTAATTTAAATTTTTTGCTCTAAACATTTACGTGCGTTTAGAAAACCGAAAAATTATTAGCCGGCTAATTGCAGACACTTGTCTACAAAGGGTTAATAATAATCCATTAATAAAGATGTTTACAACATCCAAATAATAGTTCAAAAGATTCCGACAATTTCGGTAATTTAACGATGCTTAAAGTCTTCATAATATTTCGCTGAATATTACATTCGAATCAATAATGTTGACCATTCAAATTTAGATTTCATTTCGGAAAGAAAAAAGGTTATTTGAAATCAAACCAAAAGTGGGGAAGAGGTGATTAAGCATAGAAATGCGAAATGTTGCTCTTTAATTATTTTTAAGTAGTTCACTTGATAACGGAATTTCATAAATAATTTTCCGTTAGACGCATAACAGAGTTTAAAGTAATACAGTTATTTGTCTGAAACGCTACGAATTTTCCGAACAACTCCAATATTTTGCAGCCGGAATGAATTTTTCATAAATGTCGTTCGTTCGACAGAATTGTTAGGAAAAAAGTTTCCCAATTTATCGTTTATTTTACATTCGATTGTTTTTTTTTAATTATGCGCAGCGTGTACACTGTTTTTTTTTATTTTTAGTTTTTATTGCCGGTAATCCTTTTTACTGTTTCTTTATTGATGAAATCCATGGCGGATTTTATTTATCGTTTTTAATGTCCTTTTACTGCAGCTTTTTATTGTGTCTTTTATTATTAGCTGTCCTTTTTCCTGCAATTTCTCAACGTCTATCCGTTGTCTTCTCTTATTCTTAGGATTTCTTGCCAGTAGCTTTCTGTAATCTCTTTTTATGATCCTTCACTTGTTTTTCCTATTCCTCTCCACAGTTTTTATTACCCTTACACGGTTTTTTTTCTGTCTCTACGTGATTCTTTTTCGGTACCTTTGCATTGTTTTCGTTACTTTTTAGTAGAATCCTTGATTCCTAGCAATCTGGAATTGTGTCTCGTTGCCGTGGTTACTTCTGCAATCCTTTTCATAGTGTAATTGGGGCATTGAGGTTAGTTAAGCAGAACTCAACACTTTGGAGAATATTTTTTTTTTATTATTATTATCAACGGGCAAAAGCCCAATAAGTACAAGAGAAAAATAATATACATTAGCGTTGTCACAAAGTTAAATACGTAGAACATGTATACTCAAGGGTTCTTATTCCCGTCGATTCACAATCAAATTAAATTAACTAAATTAAGTAAATTAAGTAATAATATTGTGTACTTTATTAAATTAATTTGCGGCACTTAACATACGTCAGGCTTGGGCATTATTCAAATAAATTATTTGAAAAATAATTCTTAAGATAATGTATTATTTTCTTTGTTCGCATGTTACTTGAAACAACTATGCGTTGGTTTATTTAAATGTCAAACAATTATTCGGACAACGTTTCGTTATTTGGATTTAAAATAAAGTAATTTTTATTTTATTTGTGATTTGATCAAATATTTATTTCAATATCCTGTCTCACGCATACGAGTTCAAAGAACATATTATGGAAATATTTTAGTATTATTAATCATTCCGATAAACTGAAAGCAAATTAAGTTAAATTGTATAAATTCCGTTCTAAGTATAATGATACTTTAATTCAGTTGAAATAATTTTCAGTTAATTTCGCATAATTCGTCCAAGAATTCTTATTAATTTCAGTTCCAATTAATTCAATCATTCTTGTGTCAAATTATTTGTTATTTTATTTGAACTTAGTAATTCAAATAAAACAAAACTATTTCCAAATAACTTATTTAAACTGTACACAAAGTAAAGTCACTTTTTTATGTTATTCCTAAAATAAAGATAATAAAGTATTTAAAATAATCTGATAATTTCAAATAATTAATTTGTTACTTTATTTCAAATAAAATGTGTCCACGCCTAATTTACATTCCTGTTAAGAAAGACTTAACATTTATAGGGAAAAGTGGAAAGAAATCCACAAATTAAAGTTAGCCTTTATAGAGAAAAAAATCTTAAAGTATTTATGCTGCTGGTGAGGGGGAATTTTCTCAAAACACGCGCGTGTTAAGTTCACCCTTACTGTACAGAAAATCTCAATTACTATCTTCGAATATGGAAATTTATCTAACCTCCAATTCCATTGCTGCAGAAGGGTGTTGCCTAAGGGAAGCCCTTAGGGTGACAGATTATTTTCCAGCACTAGTTTCGGGATGGACACTATCTACGGAAGTAGTTGGAATCGGAGGGGAATCCTTAGGAACGTCCAGAATAGTTAGATAGTTGCCAGGAATGATTTTGGAGAAAGTAGCAGCTGTCACGCCATATGGGTGGTTTCTATTCCCATCGCGTAATTGCGGTTAGTTTGGTATTGTAGAGTAAGATTTGAACAATCGCCATTACTCATAACGTAACGAAATTCATATCGAAATTTGTATCGAATAAATTGGATAATTTTACAAGTGTTTTAGAAGATCTAACGGAGGTAGGCAAATAACTATAGTAACACGCTTTGTACAATTCGATTAATTTACCATTGGCAAGCGTACGTAGATTTTTGTAAGATGAAATTTTCAGTTTCAACATTTTTTCTTGCGAACGACTAATGGATACGTTATTTTTGTTTAACTGATAAGTAAATGAATGGTCGTAAAATGGTATAAACGCTAGATTTACGGAACTCGTCACATTGACGCATTTAAGATTTCATACCTAAAATTATAGAAACCGTAATTATTATTTTTCAATACTTTATGTTAACTTTAATTAATACGATGGTATGAATGTGTATTCTAATTGATTCTCTTCATCCTCAAACTTAGAATTTCGAACATTTATATGCGGTATACGTATTTTTCCGGAAGCCTGTCAAATTATGCAATTAACGTCCGTAAACCTAGTGTTAAAATTCAAAACAAACGTGTTCTTCGAAATATTTGTGAGCGAGTGTATCGTGAGTGAATGTATAAAGTTTGAAGCTTGCTGAATTTGACATTATTGACAGACCGCCAATTATATCAAAATATCGCGTGGCAGTGAAGCGGTTGTAGAAAAACGTAGAATAATTCTGCGGTCAGAATTATACGTAATACGTGCAATTTCCTAATTTTACAATACAGCAAATTTAAAGGTCACACATCTTAACTAGGAAAAATCACGATATCTTTAAAAATGCAATTTCATTCTCATCAAAATGAATTTAATTCTTGGCAAGAGGAATACTTGTTAAAAACAAATGGAAATGAATAAACATTTGAGGTTTCGAAAGTTTCGAGTTTCGAAACCCCACAAAGTTTCGGATTCGTGTTTTGCGAGACGAAAGGGGTTTCGACCCATCTGTAATAATTTTAAAATATAAGATCGGAGGAGAAGGTCGGCTGGTAATAGCGGGTTTAAAGAGTCGGGAATGTAGATTAAGGAGTCATGCGTGCATTTAGGTTAGCTGTAAATCACTGTTCGCGGCAAATACGGGCTGGATTTATGGTGTTCGATTACGTTCACCCTCTACCAGAAAGGTGCAATCTTGGAGGAGAACGTATCCTGAAATTTGTTCGCAGAATACGCTCCCTTCCATCCATACATAAATAGTTCATGGTAAATTGAATCTGTCAAGCTTTTATAAAACTAATGCCTGGCCTAATTAAAAATGTAGGAGAATTACATACATTTCGTACCAATTTTATTTCCAAGACCGCTGGAAGCATTATTAGATTTTTAACAACTTTTTCGTGCATCTGTTTTGGCAACTTTGATTTGCTTTTTAATTATAAATCTAATCATAATATATATATATGTAAAAAATTAAATCTTATTTGCAATTTTCCTATCTTCGCGTTCAATTTTCTACGTTGGGATTTTATTAAATTTTTTATAGAATTTGCGTTTCAATTATAAATCTACTTTTTGTATAATGAACGATTCACTGGAATTTATTTGCAACTTTCTCGTGTTTTGATTAAATTTGTTTGTTCTTCACATTGAGACTTTATTAAATCTTTAATAATTAAGAATAAATATACATATATATATATATATATATATATATTCAAACTAGATAGTTTTATTCAAACCAAAATAGTCACTTATTGTTAGACATTTCAACGAATTCAAGTGAATTATGATTCAATTTCAAATAATTCAAATTCAAATGGAATTTTATTTAATTATACTTATTTGAATTTCGCGTACCTTTTAAGAATTAAGACGTACGTAATTCTTACCCTTCAACAAAATTTCAACTTCTACCAATCGCATTAACGAATTGCAACACGCGTTATGTGAACGCTTGATGAATTTTCACAGATGATTATATAAAAGGTCAATTTAAATTGATAGCGAGATATGAGCATGTTTCGACACGCAAGAAGCGAAGTAACAAGGGAGGAAACTTAGGTGCTAAGCGCTGAAACTCGTTGGGAATGTTACAAGCATAAAGTTTGCTCGTGAACCGAACGAACTTCACCCAATACTCGCTGGCATTCAATAAAAATGCAAAGAAACTTGGGCGCACTCTTTCAAGCAGCGTAATGTTATCTAAAATACAAGTTTTCCCGCCAGAAGTTGGACGCTTAATTAGAAAATATTCCCCTTCATTGCGCCGCGATGGGGAATACGTCGTCTCAAAACTCGATTAATATTTTACTGCCTCGATGAAATATTTTCATACTTCTTTCTCATTGAAAATTTATGTGGATATTTTGATCGAATAAAAAACTGAAATAACCATTAAATTTGCAGCTTTCCATTAAAGTTTTTCCCCGTATTACGACGGACGTATTTTTCGAATTTTATACGAGAAAAGTTCTTATACTAATGAATATTCTGTATGAAAAAAATAATATTAATATTAATATTAAAAAGTAAAAATTGATTAAGGGTTAATTAGATTTGTTGCGTTCGAATTTTTATGATACAATAGCGCCTCTTAATTTGTATAACCTTTTTATGTTCAATCTTATCTAAATTGGATTCCGTGAGTTTGCATAAATTTGTAAATATTTTGGAGTTAACAAAGAATCTTTCATAAGATTCATTTATAACACAGCTTGCAAATAACCTAATGACTGACTGAATATGTATATCTGTCACCATTTCAGCTTTTAAGACTCGGAACACGGTTCTAAGATTAAAGCAAGCGGCTAAAAAGCTGCAGTTGTTCTCCTAAATCCTTCTAAATGTGTTTCCAGCTTTCCATTAGTTCCTCTCTTCTAAAGGGGAACGACACTGTCTCTTAATTTCTCTTCTTCTTGATTTCATGCATCGCGATATATCTTGTTAAACGCTTCAAATTTTCTACAAATCAAATCAAATTATTCGCAAGTAATTCATAAAATTTCCTATATGATTAATCACGATTTTTCCTCCTTTAAAAATCAAAATAGATTTTACTCTAGGACGAATAAATGAAGGAAATTTATGTAGAATACGAGCAGGTATTTTTTTGGACAATATTGAGAAATTTGAAACGTTCAGGAATTCGAAAATAAAAGAGAGATAAATCGAATTCTTTTTTAAGCAAAATAGAAAAATTTGAAAAGTCTAAACGGAAACATCGTAGAAAATAATAGAATATTATATGAATATAGCAAAGCTTAATTGTTTGCTTCGCGTTTGATGAAATCTTTGTATCGCGAATGATTGTTCCTATAAAAATGGTAAAATGGATACGGTGAAGAGAAAAGAGCAGCTTTAATTAGGAAATTGTGCTTTTTTTCCTGTTGCGTGTATTATTCGGATTTAAATTACAGGTGAAAATTCGCGTAGCTTTGCAGCGAAATGAAATCACCTTGAAAATTAACGAAGTTAACTGCGTGCTTTTATTCGGTCGCGTGAGTTTTAATCGAACACTGGCCAACGATGCGGACGATTTTGATTGCAGCTCCATTTCGCCGCGTGTTTTGTCAAACGACTGATATAATTATTACTCGGCTTATGCAATTCGACCGCGCTCTCATTTGCTTTAAAAATTATATTAACACGTGAACGTAAGGGCGAATTTTCATATTTAGAAATGCTTTTTTATCCGAGTAAAGCCCTAATCTTAAATTAACAATTTAGGCTTCTAGATTTGCCAGATTATTTGTTAGTTTCATATTTATGTTTAATAACAAATATTAGGGGGTAATTTAAATTGCAAGAATATTTTCTGGTCTGAATAAAACCCCGAATTTAAATTAACAGCTTAGTTAGGCTATTAGATTCGTCAGATTATTTATTGAAGCTCTTCCCGCCAACAGAAGGAAGCACCGCCACTATGATCACTGATAAAACACCACCCAACATAATATACTATACTAAATAAAATAAGATACCTACAAATAATATTTCATTTACTTGTGGTAAGACCCAACATTTATTCAGTAAAAATTTGTATTTCTTAACGAATATAAGGGGGAAATTCAATTTTTAAACATGTTTTTTGATCCAAATAAAACCCGAAACATAAATTTACAGTTTCTAAGGTAAATCCTCTTCAAATCTCTGAATCAAAAGTCAATTAATAAATAGATATGTAATTAAATTTTGTTTTAATTTCGAATACTTTTCTAATACCTTTTTCTTGCACAATAAACGGTTGCAACTAAAAATTAGCTAAATTTATTAATCTCTTTAATTGCTCTTATTCCACAGTAAATTATTGAATTTATTCTGCGCAGAAAATTCGTAAAATAAATAGTAGCTTATAACTTATTGTCTTTTTTTTTAGTAAATATTTACCAGAATTTCTTATTAGAAACTTCCTTCAATATTTTTCGTTTATTATTACTATCTCTTTCCTTAATTGTATAAATGTTTTCAATTACAAATATTCGAGTTGTACGAGTTGCGAGCAATCTTAAAACAAATTGCAAGGATTCAAGAAGAAAAATACGCAGTTCAATTACTCTGCGAATAGTTTAAAATTCGGAGTAAGTTTTTGATAATTTCCGTGGACAAAACAGGCCGGTAGTTACATAATTGGAGGGAGAGAATTTAATCTGTGTTCCAATGAATCTACGATCAGTGCTTATGGAGGAGAAAAAAATAGGGACCAAAATTTTCTGCGGAAACCATAGAATAATTCGCTGAAGCAATAATTAGAAAACGTAAGGTTGTGCCATTATAGCTTTCGCGATTGCGGTGAGAATTTTCAAGCGTTATCAACAACCGGAATTTCTCAGCGTAGTTTTCATTCTTAGTAATTAAATTTCCTTCCCCTGAACGATTCTTATTCCCCGCTCCTATTTAAATGCATTTCTACTGTACTTCAATTTTCCCTCGGTACACCACCGCAACCTATTTGCAATTCATAGTATTCAATAATCATTTTTCGACATGATATTTTTTCCTTTAAAATTGCTAAAGTACAGCTAGTGTCAATAGTCCAAGTAATAGTAAATCCAATTCAACAACAAATAATAAAAATATAATTGAAGTAAATTCCAAGTTCAACTATTCGAATTCTATTTTATTAATCTTCGATCGCAACGATTTTTTAAATTTTATTAGGCGTATGCAAAAGTTTCAGTCTTTATTTTTAATCTCCTTTAATTTATATTTAATATAAGCGTTACTTATCGATTTGAGAAATATTTTCTCTCGCTTTGTACGACTTTCTGTCATCTTTGGATTTTATTATGAAAGAATGAAGTTGTTTTAAAGGAAATGTACTCATCATGCCAAGATTCGAATTTTTGCATACACCTAATAGTAATGTTTAGTGGTTTATTTTATTTTAAATATTATTCAATATTTTACACGTACATTATATTATATTGTCATTATGTTACATGGATTTTGCACTTTCTCACATACTTAAATTTTTCATAAATGCATAAGAGTCCGCATTATAATCAAATCTCTTATAATATAATAAAATCTATATAATATAATATGTATAGTATAATATAATATAACATATATAATATAATATGTATAGTATAATATAATATAATCTATATAATATAATATGTATAGTATAATATAATATAATATATATAATATAATATGTATAGTATAATATAATATAATCTATATAATATAATATGTATAGTATAATATAATATAACATCATCTTGTAATCAAAAATTTACCGTGGCTTCTATGGAATACATATTTGAAGATTCTGCCTTTTTTGTGACGTTGAAAGATGTAAGATGAAGTTTTTTTTATTGCATAGCGCGGGGTTTGCCTGATGAAATACCACGGACAGATTAGGATTAAATAATGATGAGCAAAGAACGGGAGCAGTTTCTTCTTCTGTCGTCTCATTTATCGTCTGTGAGATCGAAGGAAACGACAGTCAGAAGTTGTCAGCCAGTATAATGAAAATTCCGTGCCACCCTCGACAATCATTCAATACTTCTTCCCCAAGCTTTGAATCTTCGCTTCTAAATCCAATTCTGTTGGACATTTTCCCTACTTTTCTCCCCATCTAAGGCAATCCTGAGTATCCATCATCCAAAAATGCAACACGTTCGCATAAACATCAACGAATATACCAAAAGTATCACTCTCCATTTATTCATACTTTTTTTGTGGAATTCGTTGTGAATGAATATCTCTATATCTGTGAAACGCCATCGTATTTACATGAAAAACAACGGAATTCTGATGAATATTCATCGTATTTCCCTTTGCGAACCTTTTCGGTAGATTTTCGCATGATTGAAATATAGACGTGTAAATGTATTCCATCCTAACTACAATTGTTTTTGCATTGAAATCGATTCTTTATTCACTTAAATTTTTTATTACAATTGGGCTTCTCTCGAATAGTCCAAGGTGTACCTGACGTGGTCCCCTGAGATCAACGATATTTCTGGATGGAGTCCATATTTTCTTCTCTGTAAAGTAAATCCTTTGCACTCGTACAAATCTCGCTTCCATAATATTGGCTTAAAAACAAATGATTTCAGTTTTGCTCTTACTTTACCATCTTACCAATTTTGTAGTTTAATATGTAATATAAAATTAATAATCTATATGAGAATGTACTGATATTATGTAGAATGGAACCGTAATCAATACAGAACCGAAAAAATAACAGTAATGGAATCGATATAAATAAAACCGATATAATATCGGTTATGAAGAACCGTAATCAAAATCGAACTTAATCAGAACCGATATATAACAATTTGACACAGTTACATTCGGAACCGTTTCAACTCCTAAAATATACCGTATTAACCTTGTATTAGATAAAGTGAAGTTTAAAAATAGGGTACAATAAAGAAAGTTCGTTTTATGTGGCACTCTTTGAGCATTGCATGAGAAAGTTGCAAATATTGTTACTGCAATTCACCGTTTAATTCATCTCTGGCGTCTCGGTGAGGCTGCGAGTTTTAATTAAGTGGAAGAACCTGCTCATAACTGAGAACGTTGAAAGCAGGTACAGTAATGTAACTGGTTTCGCTATGTTCCCTGTAACTATCGCGTTTTCGTATTCAAATGCACCTTAAGATGTTCCATATTTCTTAAACTTTTAATATTCATCATTTAGTATCGTTCAAATACTAAGCTACTCGTTGAAACACTCGTGAAAATTTATTATAAATCATAATTATTATTATTTAATATAATATAGTATATATGCTAATATAAATTAATAAATAATAAACTAATATAAGTATTATAATACATTATATATGATAGATTATATATAACATATTATAATACTTATATTAATGTATTATTATTATTATATACGGGTCCAAAAAAAAACCCTTTGGCATATATGCACATAAATTAATAGAATCGTAGGAAGTTAAGAGTTATTGGAAGTGTATGTATCCAGTTCACTATCTCGAAACTTTCGTATAAAACTTATGTCGTAAAAGTGATCGAATGAATAAAAATTCATGTTCCGGAGTTAAGAAGCCAAATACGAAAGAATGGGATGTAAGTTTGCCGGCAATATTTGTGACGCGTGTGTATTTTGCCGTTTGATACGATTTAAAGCAACAACAGAAACGCGGGGATTCTGTTTCAAGTATATTTGCGTGGTGTATCGATTACTCCCTCAAATGGAAGTTGAATATTTCTTGCAGGCTTTAGTTGCATACAGCACAAAAGCGCATAAAGAGTTGTCGATGCGTACAAAGCTCTGAACGTAAAGTATCGTCGACCAAGAATTCTTATTTTTCAATGAACAAAAAACCGAAAACAGCGAAAAAAGGAAAGACCTTCGTATCGCGGAAGTTTAATCTATTGTTTTTCTTGAATTCCCTGGAACGCATTTAAACCGCAGCGACCACAGAATTGGTAGTGGTTTTTTAACCTTAATACCGTTTCACCTGCGCGCAACTTTCATCGGGAGCAAGAAATTCTAATTAACTCAAAACGCTTGTAAAATACCGCATGCTGTACCTTTAATTTACAAATTCTGAATGTAGATAAAGAAAGAGAAATACTGGACTGTAACAATTAACTTAAGGCGAGTGGTAAAACAGAAGTTCTGTAGACTTTGAATGAAATTGAAGCAAATAAAGGACTGGAATGTAATTTTAAATGAAGCTTCGAGTTGTTTCGCGTCGACTTATAAGAATGGAACATTAGTTTAAAGTCTGCAAAGTTTCATTACAAATCGTTAAAAATATCCCTAGTAATGATAAGTTTAAATGACTCGAGCTGCGACATTTCAATGGATTTTTATCAGGTAACAAACATAAGTTGCTTCATATCTCTAAATTTCGTGTAATTCTGATGATTGAACGTTAATTTCAGTTCTGCGAAATTTGATTAGGAATTGTGAAAAACATTTCTACTAATGATAAGCTTAAGTGATTCAAGTTGCGATATTTCGGTGGCTTTTTATCGCCTAACAAACACAAGCTGCTTTATATCCCTAAATTTTGTGTAATACTGAAAATTGAACGTTATTATCAATTCTGCAAATTGATTACGAATCGTAGAAAACGTTTCTACTGCTGAGAAGTTTAAGTGACTCACGTTGCGATATTTCAGCAATTTTCTGCCGCTTAATAAGCATTCGTTTTGCATTTATAAATATTGTGTAGTTGCAAAAGTTAACACTTTATGGACGACTGTCAGTAAATAGCTTGGCAATCATTTTTCATTTTCTTTTAAAATTTAAATCAATACCATTAATTATCAACAACCGCTTAAAAACTTTGACAATTTAATGGCTTGCAATTCGAAGGCTTTAAAATTAAGGGTTTAGAATTTAAAATTAATATACTCTCTTAATAATAAAACTAAAAAAATCTAAATCTTAATAATAAAACTAAAAAATCAAAGTGGTAGAAATTACTTATTTGTATTTTTTTTTTATAACGATTAGGTATATAAATTAACGTGGACACATTTCTGTAAAGTTGCCACGATTTTTATTGGAAATATGAAAGAAGATCTACATATTTTCATTGCATTGACCATTTCTTTAGATGTCTATAATTTCATTTTCTTTAGCACAAAGGAAACATCTTTGGGTCTAATGTTAAAGTTAGTATTACTAATGTATTATTAAAGTATTATTTCTCGTCTGTAATGGGTTAAAGATTAATGTTAATTCTGTAAAATTTTTATTACTAGACTGTGTATATTTATGCAAATACATATTTTTCTAAATAACTTTGAAGAAATAAACCATGAATTGGGGATAGTTTAATCCCCAAAATACCATAATTTTTACTATACTTTGAATATTTAGTATATAGTTATGCAGATTATAATATTTTATACCTTTAAGCATCTCCAAATTTCGAATAAACGCATAAAAATCCGCGCTTAATTGACTACAAATTGAGGAAAACATCTTCGCCAATAATAAGTTTAAATAACCCCGTCTGCGATATTTCAGTAGCTTTTTTATCAGCTAACAAGCTTCGCGTCTATAAATCTTGCGTAATTCCAAAAAGTTCGAAAAATTAAACTACGCGAACCAAACGCGTGATGGAGAACGAAGGGAAGCAGGAATGAGAATGCACGGAGCAGCGTGATTTACGTTCGCGCCAGGGGGAAAAAAGGAATAAGGAGTAGGAAATTTGGGAAAAGAACAGGAAAATTGCAGGGAAAAATATGGCCTTAGCGCCGTCGACTGTCAAACAATGGCGCCCGTCGCAATTCCACGTCGAAACGGCATCGCTTCTGAAATTGGCAAACCGCCTAGTTGTAATGTATCGCCTTGGCCTATTGTTTCCAGTTCATTAAAGATAAACAAAAATATAGACAAACAAGCGAATACCGAGGCCCTTCTGGGACGTTAAAAAAAAGTAGGCTGCGAATAATTCTTCCAATGACCGAATTAAACTCACCTTGCCCGTCAACGCATTAATTGTTTAATAGAAATGTGTGCGTTGACATTTTTGCGCTATTTTTAGTGCCAATTTATATGTAAATTAGGCGCAGAAAAGAGGCGCAGAGTTGAGCATTATTCGAATCGTTTTGAATAAATATCTATTAAAGGTAGTTGTTCAAATAAATTCTATTTAATCAGAAATATTTTTTAGTGAGAATAATTAGGGTAATTGGCCCAATTACTGAACAATGAATACATTTCTCGTAAAACTAAATAAGAAGCATGTAGTAATTAAATTAATACATTTTCTTAATAAGCTTCGTGTATTTATTTACGAGTGCAAATAAAAAGCAGTAATTGCAGTAATTGCTGTTTCTTATCGAATTTTTATTTATTATCCGTAACAAATTATTGTTTATTTATATGTAAGATTATATAATGTGTACGATATAATTTACGTATACATGAATTTGCAAAAAAGAATTCGCAATCTAGTTATCAGTAACTAAAAAGTTTAAACATTTATTCATATCTGTCCGTAAGTTGTTAACTTTCCTCTTGCAGAATAAATCGTTCGGAACTTTTAAGCGATAATGTACGCTTTCGTAAATACTGATAGACATTCAGAGTACACGTCTTTTGCAGTGAAAGGGTTAATCGTATATATTTAAGTTAACAATGCGCAATCATCGAGGTTACTAGCAAAAATGGTTGGATGCACTCAACGGTTTCCCAAGAAAATTGCTCAGTGACTCGCAAGAAAAGATTGATTCTAAGACCTTTCGGGTGCAACAGACAAGATGCACTTGTTAGAAGGGAGGAAAATAAAGAGAATTAAAGTAGCCTTGGACGATAAAGCTTGGCTTGGTTGGCAGTTCGCTTGAACACAATGCATCGTCACGATCCGAGTTGCTTGCTATTCTCCATTCCATATGAAGGAAAGAAACACTGGCAAAAAGACTTTTTCTACCTCGTTCGAACATCTTTATCTACTTCTTTTCTTGCGGAGATGCAACGCGCTCGTAAAGCTCATGCTGTATTTAGAAGAGCATCTTATGGGTTTACAGACTCGGTAGGCAGCTTAAAGAGACGCCGTAAAAAAAAAAAAGGAATTACTGGATGCCGGGATTTTTTTTTTTTACGTAAAGACTGAGAAAAATTACGATATCGAATGAAGTACGTACACTTTAAATGAGTTTTTAACCCCTTTCGCTACCGTCGCATTGGAATTAAAGATTAAATGCGCAGGTAACGATAACGTTTATTAATATAAAAATGGCATGGGTATAAATATTTGCATACTCTATATAACTAATTGTACCGTAATATTGACGTACGAAAGATTGTAGAAATTATATTGCGTTCTAGAAGAAATATACGTATGATTTCAACAAATGCCAGTCCAATTCTTGAAGACGTATATATACGTCCATAGTAGCGAAAGGGTTTGTTTAAATATTTCAATATTGATTAAATGACACGTATACTAATTGTAAGTATACAGCGTGACTTAAAATAAATTACAGTGGAATATTGTAGTGGCTTATTACGATCATTTTAGAAGTTTTTAGAATTTTTTATAAGAATAACCAACTGATAACGTTATGCAGAGGATAAAAAATGTTCATTTTTTAACTGATTTTATTACAAACAGATTTAATTAGACTGCGAATCTTTATGCATTCGTGGCAAATTTATAGTTGCAAGGAAGAACAGATTGCATATGGTATATAAAAATATACAAAATATTTCATCTAAAGTACCAATTACAACATTTAAAGGATCAAACAAATTTCTATTAAAGTCCACTCTTTTTATTTTATTCAAGGAGATATGAATTTGCATAAACCCCTTGCAGTCTAGTTATGTGAGTTCAGTAAAAATTACATCATTTAGAGAACTAAACGAATCTCTATTAAACTCCACTCGTTTTCAGTTTCACTTAAAGAGATACGAATTTGCATGAAAATTCGCGGTCTGATATAATTAGTAAACGGCTTCAAAAACGTAAGAATATCCACTTAAGAAGAAAGATGGTTCCGTTTCATTATTCATCCCATGAGGCTTCCTTTTTGTGTGGCTAAATATACAGTTTCTACATGATGGCGTCAGCTTATGGCACCTCAGAATACCTCATGCAAGTAGAATATACTAAGTACAGTGAGTATCAGGTGGCTTCTAACCATATTTGGTTCATGGCAACATTTTAACCTCTTGAGGGATACTCGCACATATGTGTACTTACGTTTAGTTTTACCTGACGTTCCACATATTAATATTAATGCTCAATATTCGCATATGTATACTCTATAATTCTCACACATCGTATAATATTGTCACTATTGTATGTTTCGTATAATTGAAGCCAGGAATTCCAAAATAACACAAGATCGCTTCAGAACATTATACCAATTGCTGATATTTTTTATATACATAATAATTTCAATCCTACTATTTCACCTACAAAGTCTAAAAATATTTAATATCTGGCTCTTCGCAAAACTAGTTTGCCAACTTCTACTCTAATGTAAGAAACAATATGAAAAGTTTTCTAATTTTGAAACTGTACCGTTTGTTAGGGTTTTTTGAGGCTGCTGATTACTATAACAAAATTAATCGTTGAAAATTTAAAAGCTAATTAAAGTACTACAATGGCCTTTGAGCTCATTAAGGATTTAAAAAATTCATCAGGAACTGAAGGCAAAAATAAAGATATTAATTTTATTCGGATCACCGGACTGCGAATTTTTGTGCATTTATGGAGAATTTAAGCACGCAAAAAATTAGAAAAAATGTATGATGTGCAAAAATATGTTAGATTGATGCATGTGAAATGTCATTAAAGAAAATGAAATTTATTATAATGTACATATGTAGAACATTAAGAACAACTATAATAAAATTGCGGAAACTTTGATGTTTGACATCGTGAATAATTAGTATGTTCGTGTAATTATTTTATAGAAGTATAAACGTGCAAAACCTCCAATGAAAACTATTCATAATATAAATTTGGCATTTAGGGAAACTTACATAAATAGTAGAGTAGTAGAATGTTGATTTATAAAATTCAAGACTGACGATTTTTTCATTGGACGATAAATCAAGACGTAGACCGAAAAATTCTAGAATTGGCGAGTTTTATGAGTGTAAATTAATGAATCTAATTCACATAAAAGGTATGTAGGATCGTGTAAAAATTATTTGATTTAAGTAATTATTGTTTTGGAAAATTTACTCGTATTTAAACTTTTATTTTAAAAAATGACGTTTCATATACACCAACCTGATATAATACTTCCAAATAATAATACATATTGTTTTATTTATATAGTGAAGCAACCTTCTACTAAGATTCCATTTCTTCAATTGTGTCACTAAAAATATGAATTTGCATAAAGATCCTCAGTCTACAGATATCACGTTTATAAAATATTGATATAATTTGTTTTATAATCGATGCCATAATTTCCACAAAATTAGAATATCCAACTAAAAGAGTAGCGAAAAATCTACGATTTAATATAAAAGATTTATGAACGAAGTAACCAACGTAAATTACAAAGAGAATATTATAAGGGGTGGAACAAAGCAGATGACTTAAGATCCATTAGGTAAACCAAGATTTTCAGAAGTATTCCTAGCAAAATTTCCTCCCTTAAAATGGCTCAGAACAATTCATTTAAAAATGCCGGCTGAAACTAAGGAAGCACTTAGTCATAATGTGCTTCGATTCGAGCTGAGGTGATTCACTTGCTTACAATGGACTTCCCCTTGAAAATCTCTTCACTTTTTAATAATAATGTTCCTATACACTTGGCCAGAGGGGACTTAGAGCGATAATAAATGACGCGCTTTCGGCAATCGATTCGATTCCAAGCAGTTCACATTGGTAATTTTCGAGAACTATGGCGGAGATAGTGGCGGTAATGTTGCAATGGTGACCGTTGCGTTGGTGGAATTTATCGTGTCGTTGAAGCAACGTCAATTTAGTGAGAACCGTGTAGCCTAAAAAGTGTTGCCGGGCGGTAAGAGGAAGCGATATTTTATCGATAACGGTGACAAGCGTAACACAACGGCAAAGTGAATCCATGTGTTCCACACTTTTATAAATCTTTCATGAATCATCGCGTGTCGGCGCTCTTTCGAAATTTTAATCCCGGTAACAAATTGTTTCACGTTTAATCCTCATGAAAGCTACAAACGTTGCCCAGGTGAATGGTAATTAAAGATTACACCAGTCACTGCAATGAGATAAAATTAATCGTATATTATTTCGTCGTGCAATGAAAATATTATTTCGTATAGAGATTCTCGTTTGTTAACACTAGGTTTGCGGAACTCGTCACGTTGACGCATTTCAGATTTCATACCTAAAATTATAGAGACCGTAAATATTATTTTTCAATACTTTATGTTAACTTTAATTAGTACGATGGTATGAATATGTATTCTACGTGATTCTGTCCATCCTCAACATTCTAATTTCGAATATTTACATATATTCGGTTTACGTATTTTTCCAGAAGCTTGTCAACGTATGCACGTAACGTCCGTAAACCTAGTGTTAACAAAATGACGTACATTACCGCCTATAAGTAGGCTAGATGCCCTAATTACTGTCAGTGCCCATATAATTGTCACTTGAATTAATTTCATTCAATAGCGAACGAATGAATGAAGAATCGAGACTAGAAAAATTTCAATACTAAATTTGGACTTGATTTTTACGTAACAACGCATGGACATTGCATATATGTATATATTTAATATGTAAATGTAAATATTAGGAGGTGAATTGTGTTGTTTGAGCATAAAAACGCGACTGATGCACTGCAAGTAGAAAGTATGGGAATTTTTATAATGCAGTAGAAGTCATATAAACTAAATTGCTAATATATGTAAAGATCACTTCCATTTAAGTGACAACTTTTCAAATGACAGTAACAGGGACATTGGACTTTGTTAAATATTCCCAATGAATTACATCATATTTAATATACAAAAAATCATCATAAATAAAAGGGATGTTAACTAATGTTGTGCTCCAAACCGTAACGATTATTAAGTCAAAATAATTTGCAAAATAATTAAACGAAGTTGCGCGACAACCTTAAAGTGGCAGTAATTGGTACATCTACCCTAATTAAGTATAGGTATAAATTAATTTTAAGCCTTCTGGATTTCGTAAGATTTAATACGTATTCGTAGAAAATCGCTCTAACCGTCACTTTTAGTACCACTAAAAAAGAAAGATCCGCAAAAGCAGCATGTATATATTATAGTCGACTGGTGATAAAGATTCAAGTTTACGGATAATTGTGAAGGTATCGACAGAATAATCGATACCGTGGCGCTTAATCTTTTTCATCGAAACTTTTTACAGGTGTACACTTTTCACACCGGGCCTTTCCAACGTTAAAGAATCCAATCAAGCCGCGTTACGAAGGAGAAACAATGAGATCGAAGGGTCTGCTTGTGACAGGATGCTTTCAGGCGTTCTCGGACAAATGGAAATTAAGATCTCTAGACAGGATTATGAAACTACCAGATGCTAGTGACTGCAAGTCGTCGACCGAAGGGATACACGTCAATTTACGATTTTTACTTCCGCTTTCGCGTTCCCGTAACACGTGAATCGAGAATTACAATTGGATCGGGATTGAAACTTGGAACGAATCCAAGAAATCCTCGCGATCTTGCTGCAACAGCTTTTTCTGGTTTAATTGAAACTTGTACCCTCTGGCAGACAATGTCTTCTCGTTTCGAGAAATTGCTTTACAAATTTTCTCCCCGCCAATTTGCGATTATGGTTGGGCGATATTTATATTTATCGAGTATCATTGGGTGCGGATTAATAATACCATGGAATTCGCTTGTTATTATCGCTTTGGGAGTTGCAATTTTTGACAATAATAGCATAAAGGCTGATAACATTACGCGGAGGATATACAAAATGTTCATTATTGAACTGATTTTATTGCAAACATTTATGACTAGGCTACGGATCTTTATGCACTTATGGCAAATTTAAATGTGCGAAGAAGAACAGATACATAAAGATATACTAAATATTTGAAGTAAAGTACGAATTACAACATTTAGAGGATCAAACAAATCGCTATTAAAGTCCACTCTTTCAGTTTCACTTTAAAGGCTGTAGTACCATTATGTAATTAACTGAAAAGGGCCGAATGTTCTATAAATTTTCGTAGTTACGATTAATAATTTTAGCAGATTTATCCAGAATCCGTATATCGCCCGAAGAAACCACCATTTTTTTGTTATCACCTTTTTCTCGGATATTCGGTTACTAATCTGTCAAAATTTTTCAATCATAAAAATGGCGTACGTTCGCGTTCTAACTGCAAGATTACGAAACACACACACACACACAACGCTTTTTATACGCCACATCCGATGATTGATGCGTTCAATTCGCCTCCTTTTTAATTCTTCACACTTCTCTACCTTTCCTTTCCCTTTTTGCTCCTCGCCGTAGTCGAAGTTTCGCCTTTCACTTCTGTCTTTTCGGGGAAAACAGTTCCTTTGCAGAGAACAAGATGAAAGACTTTCGAAACAGGCGGCCATTTATCTTACTTGCGCGATTGACGAACGTGAATTGCGCGCCCGGTTTCGAAACGACTACGATTGCGACAGTAAAGTTTCGTTGTCGTGCGCCGAGTATTTTCAAAGGGGTTCCCGTGTTATACATAGAGCTGGAGAGGCTGAAAGTAGTGCGCGGAGTTACTTTCAAAGTATAAGGCAATATCTCTCTCTGTAGAAAGATACGAGCCGATAGCTCTATGCCTTCAGTCGGCGAATGACTTAAAGAGCTTAGAGAACTATTAAATTTAACTTGGACGTTACGTCACATTATTGTGCAACGAGCACAATGCCGCTGGCGGAGCGCAATGGAATAGAAAATCACAATACACCGTCGCATAGCCCCGGTGTTAGGCGCGATGAAAACAGCGGATATTTAATTAATGCTTTGTGAAATGGTATGAAAAGTCAAGATTACAATGAGCTTACTTTCCTGGGGAACTTTTACCCGAATGTACGGAATTATTCGCGAAATTAATTGGAGCCCTGACTGAATAAATGAGGCGCACATCCAGGCACGTGTTTAATTTCCATTGTTAACCGCTGAAAAATTCAGACAGGCCACATATAAATGCGCAGTTTGAAAATGGTATTAGGTTGTTGCACGCGAAATGGCGAATTCAAAATATAGAATTGAAACCATAGTAGAACGATAATTATTCAAACTAATAGCGATTTTTTGGATAATTGATTTGGAAGAAGCGAATTTGTGAGTGGGTTAGGAGAAGACTGGAAATAAAACGAATATGCATGTTCGAATATGCATATTTGTTACGTGAAATAGTGCATATATATTTATTAAAAAATTTCGGGGTAGTCATTATATCTCCTCCAAACCTGGAATAATTAAAAGTTACGAAACAATGTTATACATCCGATACTTTATTAATGGAATAATTGTTCCTTGCAAATATTAATCGCACCTTTCGCAGTTTACTGCGAAATTTTATTGGAACCGTAACTTTGGAACAAGGTGAAGCTGCTAAAAGCACCCAGGCTATGCTTAACAATCAGCCTTGCACTTTCCACTAATTGCAAAAGTTCCATGCGTGCCTGTGCACGATGAACAGAGATTAAACGCGGAAAGTCTGTCCTTTGCTTCCGTGTTCTAAAAAGGATTCCAATTTATTAAGGAGGGGAAAATTACCCATGACGATTTCCAGGTACCAAAGCATAGCCTCGATATAGAGCGCGTTGCCTAATTTGCATTATTCGCTAACATAACACGCTCCCGTGAAGATTAAACGGACTACCCGAGCCACATCATGCAACATCATGCGTGCATACAAGCGCGGATGCTATTTAAAGTAATGACACCACAGGGAGCCGAATATGCGAATATACCTCATAATCCTTTTGTCCCGCGCTTAATGAACGAGGAATGAAAAAACGCGGACCGGAGTTAGATAAATTGTTGGCTTCATTTAAGCCTTTGTACACTAGGGTTAGAAGCTATTTAGAAGCTGCTTACATACTCGAGAATTCTGAGAATTCTGACGGAGTCATTATTGAATAAATAGGTAGATAGATGTTTATTGAGGCGAAGAAGAATTGTGACAACGCGTATGGAAATGTTAGGGAATGAGGAATAAGGTGGATGCGAAGATATTAGAGTGGCGAAATAGCTTAGGAAGAAATACAAACTTGTTAGAGGAAACAAAGCAGGAGTTACTTCCAAGGGACCTGAATATTACAATTTAGTTTAATTTAGTTTATGTAATTTACAGGATACGTGCATTACAAATACATGTTCACTACACATGAGGTCAGGGATAGGAATGAGGTTATTTAACGAATGGTAATACAAAATAATAAAGAATTGATTAAACTGATCGAGAAGCTTGATTCTTAAAGATGGTTAATGTCACGAATTGTGAATTGCACTTATATATATATATACGTTTAGAAATAAAATATAAGTAAGTAAATATATAAATCAATATACATATATATATACATTTTATTAAATGAAATGCTGTAGCGAATGCAATCTATATGTACTTAAACTACTTTTCATGTAGTTTACGTTTTTTTAAGACAGGTTTTATATCATACTTTATTGCCGATCAATATTTGCCTGACCTTTTTTTATACAATTTTTTTTTTACGCTGTACGCTTTCACCATGTGGAAGAAGCCCCAGGTGTACTCCATTTTTACTACCAACTGACATCGAAAACAGGAAATCGGAAAAAATGGACAAGCTTTCCCCTGTGGTCTTCATATGTACAGACTGTCAAAGATATTTTCGTGAAAATGAAGCTAGAGCTAAAAGTCAGTATATGTTTTCGAGATATGTATAAAAAGCCATCACGCACTAAATTAATAGTGGGTCTAGAATGCACAATTCTTGATATATTTTCCAATTCTTAATTTCATTGTCAATCTCAAATTAATTAATATCGTTCAACGTTATGAATATTTCTTGAATGGTAACATACCAATTACAGTGATATTAGTCAACATTAAGTGTACCAGTGAAGTAACAAAATATAAATGTGTAATGAGTTACTAATTGACCTATGATTTTTACCCAGTACGGTATACAGACATTTTGTAGCATTCATCGATAAAAACAATATTAAGAATTCCAAAATAACCGCGTACCGTCAGATACTTTTAACGTATCACTGTCTTTTGCATTTTCTACAATGCGTTCCGTAGATATCTCGGACACGCCCTTATCAGGTACTCTGTATACGACCCAAGTTAAAAAAAAAAAGTATTGAGTACGGCTGGGTTAAAGCGTTAGTGAAAACTAGAAAAAGGTGTTCTAGTTGCCGGGACAATGCATCAGAATGGTAATTCGGCCGATACTCATCAGCGACACGAGGAACACTCTGGTACTTAAGCATCGCGGAAAGAGAGTGGCGTGTGGAACAAGAGAAAATTGTCAGCAACTAATGACAAGCATTCAGGGCATAATACTTGGTGGGAAGCATCGCGCACGAAACTGGGCTCCCTTAGTGCACGCGAAATTCTAACCGCTAAAACCATGCAGTAGGACTTGCCGCAGAGTTCATCTGTGTCTACGTTTCCACGGTCGACTGTGTGATACATTCGCGTTCAAACCACAATTTGTAGAGCACCGATGCGATGGCACTTGCAATCGAGACGTCTGCTAATTACTATGGCTTGTCGTATCCGCCTTCGATGTCGGTTTCCGTTCGGCAGGCATTCACCTTGATTGACGAGAGGTCTCATTTCCATTCGACTCCGAAAGACCATTTCGAAGCACCGCGCCGGAAAACCGGAAAGAGTTATCCATCTCGCGGTACGTGTGGCTTCGCTTCCGCGAAAATCGCTTCCGTTTTTAACGGGTCTCGATTCGCATTCGACTCTATTGTACGCGACACTTGGATACGTAAACGTGAATTAGTAGGAGGCAGGATTTGAGGAATAATTTGGGGGGAAGTTTGCGGATTTAAAAGAGCGAAGTGTGGTTTTATTAACCCTTTGGCTACGGTGGACTTTGGTACACACTGCGCGTGATGTGTCGCGAAATTGTTCGTCGATATGCATTTTTTAATATGCATATGGAGGTCGTTAACTAATATTGAGTCGCAACACGCTTGCATCAGATAGACGCAAGGAGCTTTGCAATAATTCTGATAAGATCTGCTGAGTGTCCATTGGTGCTAATCATTAGTTTCGAATAATGTGAGATAAACGTCTATAGACGCAAACGGTATTCAAAGGGTTAATCAGGGGTTGGAAATAACTGTTTCAAACGGTTAAATAAAAATTCTGGTCGAAACAGTTATAAATAGACGGTAGATGTTGATAGAAATTCAGATCTTTACAGATGAAATTAAAGAAACGAGATCCAAAATAGCGGATTGTTCTACTCCTTAAATACTATAATAAAGCAAAGGATTAATTTTGTAATTCATCAATCCATAATTGAAATATTGATACATTTGTTTATATCACTTCCTTTAATTTACTACAGAAAACATTTGTTACATTTCTCGATACTTGAACGATTACCATGAATTTGAATTCAACTTAAAATCAAGTCTTTTTTAAAAGGAATGTCGAAAGTTCTTATCAACTTGAAATACGGCGGTAAAAATGAATAAATCGTAGCAAACGTGAATGGAAATTCAACGAACACGTTTCCCTCTTAAATAATTTTTACTTTGTCGATTTATCTTGTACTTTTGCAATTTTATTGGGAGCAGTTGCGGTAGCTTTTACGAAGCCACGATTTTATTACAATATCTATTACAAGTTGTCAGTGGCACGGCTGCATCGGTTTAATCCATAAACTGTGTTTAAATATTGAGCAGCTTGTGTAATTTCCTCTTTGCGAGCAGCCGCGTTACACCGGCTTACACAACAGCGTTATCGTTGATCTAACCTATTGCAATAAATCCGATCCTCTTCCCTGTCATTATAATAATTTTAAAAAATTGTTCGCCATAAAACTTTAATTATTTCCGTGGCTTTAAGCATCGCAACCGATGGCGCGGTGACACGAAACGTATAAATTACATCGCAAAATAATTTATATTATCGGATACGCTATTCGAAAGGCCAATTAAACGGAAATTTTAATTGAAGAATTCGACGCAAAAAGCGGCTAACTTCTACATTTTTCGGCAGAATTGACCTGAAACTTTTTAATTGAATTCGAAATGCGTAATACGCTGTGTTTCGCTTAATTTAATAGAACAAACAATCAATTACAATAACAAAATATTGACACAGTGAAACTGATTAGTAGACTGCGGATGTTTATGCATTTATGTAAATCTTAAATATGTAACGAAGTATAGAATGCGCATTGCAGAATGCAAAAATATGCAAAATATCCGAAATCCAATAAATGTTATAATCTTCAAAGAGTAAAACACAGTTGTGTTTAAATTGTTGTAACAGTTAACTGTTTATACATATTTGAATTTCTATAAACCTCTGCAATGATATTAATTATGTGATTTTTCACTGCTTCTAGCATTGGCTTACTACAGGATAGATCACTCATTTATAAAGAAAACATCATAAATTGCGTGTCTGGTTAAACTTCGACCAAATTTATATAAAAAAAATTGTACAAAAGTTTACCAAATCAAATGATTGCAGTAGTAAAAAATAAAGGAGAATCTGCTCATTATTAACATTTGGAAAAAGTAATACCTTTGAGTAGTTATATATATTGTAATTACCAAATATAACGCCTTATAATTTTGTCCAAGTGAAATTGTATTATTTCCATTTAAATTGGATATTTGTTTAATTTACGAAAGTATCGGATAATGATAAATGCTTTTTATTTTACACGTGATGCTTTTTAATATAAACATAGAATTAAGCTTTCAGCCGAGAAATTTTCAAGGCATCTTATAATTTTGTCCACCATTAGATATACACATTATACGTGATTGTAGATTTGGATTTTAGGGACCAATTGTATCAAAAACAATTGATTATCTTATATACAATATTTATATAATATAATATTATCTTATATACAATATTTATATAATATAACATTACCTTTATTATCTTGTATACAATATTTATATAATATAATATATTATACATTATTCGTTTATTGTATTATATTATATATAATATTTAGTTACAATTACCACCGTTTTAAAAGCGTTCTTGTTTTATTCTGCTCTAAATTATTAATGCAACTGAAATGTTAAGGGGGCCAAGTAACCCCCTAATTATTCTATATAAGAATGGATAGTCTATCTTACAGTTCCCTTCTTGATACCAACAAATTTCAACCTGAAAGCTAACCGGTTTTTAACAACGAGCGTTTAAATTACTACATTTATTTCACGCACACACGCGCGAATAATTCTACGTACCCGGTGTACTTGACTGTGTGGAAGTATAGTGAATTATAATTACCTAGAAAGTGCGTGAAATGCATACCGAGTTATGCTAAAATATTCAGGAACTTCCGGTGAAACAAAGCCGCCCTGATTGTCGATTTTTAAGGAAAACGTCACATCCAGGAACAAGCGACTGGTTCGAAGGCCAGTGTTAGGAAGTTGCAAAACTTTGTCGAGTATGTCACGTCCCTTCAGTCATCTTCCGTTTCATAAGGGAAGATAGGAGCCGCGATTGCGACCGTGAATCCTCGATTGAACTGTTTCCTGCTGATCCAAACAACGGAAGAAATCGTGTCGATGGCCTGAGTGATCGTTATTCATCGAACGCCATTCTTTGTCATGCATGTTCAAAATCGCATGCATTGAAATCGAAGCGTCGCACAGTGCATCGAGTGTATACGCGTTTCGGACAAAATTCACAACTCCTAAACTACTTAGTTTTCGACTTAAGGCCCGTGATACTTTGTTAACCCTTTCGCTACGAAGGACGTATATGTACGTCCTGAAAACGTGGATAATCGTTAGCTAAAATACGCTGCCACTTTCTTTTTAATCGTAGTAGAATTTCTATTATTATTAATACGTGATACACTTTAATTAACAATACCAAATATGTAAATATTTGCACGCATGCTAATTCTAGATTTATAGAAACTGCTCTAATTTGTGTATCTGATACGCGTTTAAATATTAAAGTGCCATAGCAGAAGGGTTAAGAAGAATGAAAGGATGCATCGATTGATGCAAGAAAATATAAAATTTCATTGAAGACATTAAAGTGACCTTTATTTATTATTGAATAAAATATTGAAATATTGAGGCAAATGAGCTATAGTAACCTGTTCCTTCAGTGCTCAAGGCTTTGTATTGTTCTTTTTTTTGCAGATGTTCCTATACACATAAAGACTGCAAATTACGGTCATTTATTTTACGTTCAAAATTATCAACAGACATAGCAAAAACATTTTAATTAATAATTAGTCGTAATATGTGCTATCGTGTCGTAAAGAATTCCGTCCTGTCTTCGATAACATTTGATCTTTATCTAAAAACAAAAGTGTGCTCAGTCATTAAGGTATATAGATTAGGTTAATTGCAAAATGTCTCACGATCAATCCGAAATCACTTTGCACGCTATAAAACAAAATGAAATAGAATTCCTTTATCGGTAATCAAGTAATAATATTGAAAATCGTTGGGATAATCAACACTCGATTGGACGAGATTTTTTTGACCCACTACTAAACGAGTATTTAGGTGACATAGTTTTACCGTGTTTCCTTCACCTTATTCGAACTCAACGACAGTCAAATACACGGTGGCGAATGAAATTTAAGAAACCGTAAAAGGAGACAAGCTTTTTCAACCGAGGTACATCTGTGTTGTAATAAAAGTCATAGCTAACACTTTGGAGCACTAAATCATCGTGATAAACGATCTTGCTGTAATGTCTTTGAGTAACGTCAGACGTTAATTGCTTGGTGCAGGTGCCGCGATACACTTTATACCGCTTTTTAATTAGCATTTCTGTTTCGTCTCGTTCAACGCATCAAAAGCAATATTTAGAGTTATGCATTGTTGTTTAAAAACTTAAATCTCGACGTGTTACATTTCGTATCTTTCAAATTTGTATCCTCGTTTAACAGGAAGTTGCACAATTCTGTATCTGTGAGTCAGACTAACCCAAGTATATTTTTATCAAAATTTTGATAAAGAGGAAGTGGTCGAAATATGCGCTGTCACTTTTATGTATTACATTTGATTTTTTAACTGTTATGAATTTCTAAAGAAAAATCGTGCGTTTAACGACTATTTAGGAGCGAGAATCATCATTGTGTGGTTGGCAATTCTTCAAAAGATTTGAAACAATTCGTAAAAGTTTCACGATTCTTCTTTTGCATTATTAAAGACAAAGCAATACTGTTTATATTCAAATGGTTACATTTTAAGTGTATTTTCATTTCTATTCTCGTTCGAATTTAGAAAGTAATAATCTTATATTCACAATAATTTGATCACCCACTGTACTATGCAGAAATGTACAAAGGAACCAAAGTAAAATACAAGGAGTTACAACGTTTAAAGGGTCAAATGAATCTCTATTAAACTCGCGTTTCTTTAACCCTTTCGCTGCAACGGATTTTAATCAAAGGATATGGAAATATCGCAACAAAATATTGAATTGAATTACGTTAAATTCATGTGCTCCCCTCCAATTCTTTACTATCATTTAAATGGCTTTTAAATGGTGTTCCAAGACGCCAATAGTCTTTTTAATAATCGAAATTAATTTAAAAAATAACTGATAACAGTGAAAGGCTCAATCGCATTCGTTAGAATACGAATTTGCACAAAAATCCACGGTCTAATCATCACAAGTATATTCGATAGCACTGTTAATATGCACATTGACTGCAATGTGCTCCCAAGCCTATAAACGTTGCACGGGATTTCCGCAACTATAAATAAATTTGTTCAATTGCGAATAGAAACGGCGGAAGTTTCGCGAAGCCGTTTAAAATCTTTTGTGTATATTTGAAACGTAACATCGCCGGTGATCATAACGATTCGATCGTTTCGCTGCGGAACGGAAATTCACGTTGTAAAGCTTGGTTGCTAGTGGCGAGCTTTATGATAAATGTAACATCCTAGAAGAATCGAAGGATGCGACATTGAATACGAAACTTCTGCGCTTTTATCGTGCTGCAATGCGCGCGAGACTTTCCTTCTTCGGTATTCTATAAAAATCACTCGCATGTATCTTCTCCGTGCGATTGAATTTGAGCTGGAGCTAAATTCGACGAGCTACGTGCGCGATTTTTAACGGACGCGGCGGCGCGTCTCAAATGTGAAATAACTACATGCTGCAAGTAATTCAGTTGATTGCGTAAATTCCTCTGATTTTAATTTAAGAAAGGAACGGGAGAATTTGAGGATTTGAGGAAAGAGAAAAGTTTGGGATCGATTCAGATTTTTATAGCAGCGTATCCTTCATATTATTCAATAGTTAACCCTCTGTAAATCCGTGTAACTTAATATTAAAACTACCAAGACGGTCAAAATGACTGGCCACTATTTACCATAAAGATTGTAAATAAATTTGCAGCAAAGCATTTTTTAGGGTATTTCTAATAAAGACTATAAAGTGAAATGATATACTTACAATTAGTATTACGGAATATTTAGAATAAAGCACCAAAGAATAGCACTGAGGTAAGCGTAGAATTAAAACTGTGACGCCAAAAAAATTTCCGGTATTTTTAATCTGCTAATAACATTTGTTCAGCTCTGAAATTATGCGATACTTGTTAGTCTGAACCATACAAAACGATTTCAACACATATGCAGATCTATCTAATTGTAAAAGAAGCACAAGTGTTATTTTTTGCCCCAACTTCGCCTAATTCTAATGTTAAGATTTCCAAGGAACACTTAAAATTTGTTGAATTTTACCTTGCTTGTATATTATTCTACTATCCTATTTTATTTCTTCGCACATTGTAGCGAAGCCGGTCAACCCACAGTGAATAATAGACTGCAGGCGTTTATGCAATATTTATATGTCAAAATATGCAAGACATATGCAACAATAATACATAATATATTCAAAGATATGGAAAATGTATAATAGACGTTTTATTACTTATTGTAATTTAACATTACATTATGTTACAATAATTGTTTCCATATTATCAACATCACAAAATGTCTACGAATCACTTGAAATAATTCTCCGCAATGATAGACTACACCAGAGTAGAATAAAATAGAGAAATGAGAAGAGAATACAAAAATAAGACGTAGATAAAGGCGTGAATTGCAAGGGTGCAATAGGCAATGCTTAGTAACTATCTCAACGCCTAATTTGCATTAAAATATTTCTTTCTACTGTTCTACGAAGCATCTGGAATAGTTCTCCGCAACGATAAACTACGCCAGAGTAGAATAAAACAGAGAAATAAAAAGGGAATACAAAGATAGGACATGGATAAAGGGATGAATTGCAAGGGTGTAATAGGCAATGTTTAGTAACTATCTTTACGCCTAATTTGCATTAAAATATTTCTTTCTACTGTTCTACGAAACATCTGGAATAGTTCTTCGCAACGATAAACTACGCCACAGTAGAATAAAACAGAGAAATAAAAAGGGAATACAAAGATAGAATATAGATAAAGGGATGAATTGCAAGGGTGCAACAGGCAATGTTTAGTAACTATCTTTACGCCTAATTTGCATTAAAATATTTCTTTCTACTGTTCTACGAAGCATCTGGAATAGTTCTTCGCAACGATAAACTACGCCACAGTAGAATAAAACAGAGAAATAAAAAGGGAATACAAAGATAGGACATGGATAAAGGAATGAATTGCAAGGGTGCAACAGGCAATGTTTAGTAACTATCTCAACGCCTAATTTGCATTAAAATATTTCTTTCTACTGTTCTACGAAGCATCTGGAATAGTTCTTCGCAACGATAAACTACGCCACAGTAGAATAAAACAGAGAAATAAAAAGGGAATACAAAGATAGGACATGGATAAAGGGGCGAATTGCAAGGGTGCAACAGGCAACGCCGTAACTTAAGTTTAGAAAAATTGATGGCCCTCTTCAGTCGGCTTATCGCTCCGTTGAGAATCACTGCGCTAAAGGGAGGATTAAAAGAATGTTTCGACCTTTGTCGGTTATTTTTATTTCGCCGCGATTTAACGGCTTCCAATGTTGGCAAAGTAAATTACTAATTCAAGCAGGCGAAGTTGAGGAAGAATAGCTTGCAAACACGTGATAAATCTCTAGTACCGTGACAAGCTTATCAGATTCCGCGGCGGTGTTATATGAAAGGCCAAAATATATGGACCGAACGTGGACATTAGAAGTTGGGAACTTTTTAGCGGTGATTTGCCGCGCGAATATCTCGCAAGCGTAGCGACCCTCGAGTACCGGTACACGCTATGGGGTTTATCGCGAAAACGTTTTAACGCACGATAAACTCCCGACAACGTGCAACTCTCGACCCGCATGTCGAAAAGTGTCGGGGAAAATGTTTCTCGGCGCAGATTTGTATTCGAAAATTTAGTATTTCTCGCCGGTTCCCCTGTTGCACGCCGATTTTTTTCTAACACGTGTTCGAGCGATTGCGACAGCTAGAGCTGTTTGCTGTTTCCCCTTTTTTTGTCATTTTAATTGCTCTAATCTAGTGCATCGTTCTCAGAATTTCCCAAAGTTTATGATTTCGCGTGACCCGTCGTATTTTTTTTGTAACGGTAAGATAAATAGCAAATGTTTATAATACAAACATTTCAGAAAACTGTTGGATTAGAGGTATTAGATTGATGCATATGAAGTGTCGTTTTAGAATAAGTGAATTCTTCAAAACACCACGCTTATATTTAAATCAAATAATTTTACGTAATTCTGCACATTTTTTTTCTAGCAATTAACTAGTTTCATTATTATATATATATATATATATATATATATATATGTTTTCTGTCCAGTGAGAAATTATTGATCTTAAATTTTGCAAAACAATGTTCAACTACTTCTCGATTCATATAATCATCTTCAGATCCTATTTTCAGAAGTTTTCATGCTATATTTGCTAAATTTCGACTTGTATAAAGAATTGCTTAAATGTTTCGATTATTCGTGATATCAAGCACTATGGTTTTCACAATTTTATTATAATACATAAACATCTATATTACGGTTAATATAATTAAAAGAATTCATTCTTCTTTAATGTGATTCATTACAATTCATGATTTTATATAATTACAAGAATAGTAAATCTCAAACTACGTAAAACGACATTTCGTATGCACTAACTATATTTTATCTTCTTTCTTCAAATACGTTTCGTTGATACTGCTTCGAATATTATTCGACTAAAATGGTACTCGAAAAATTTGTTCAAAGAATTTTGTCGAAATGTTGTTCGATTGAATATTGTCGGAATACGGTTTTAAGTAATGTGAAGCTTGCAAAGGAAGTTTATGAATTCTACGCGTTTTCATAAGAAATGAAGAAAGCATAAGTACTCTTAAAATTCGTCATTTAAGATCCGAATTGCGCATGTGTCACCTCTGGATTAATCATTTCTACTTTTAGTATAGCTTACGGTGAACAATGAAAGGGTTAAGTCGACTTAATGGCCCTTTTATCACCAATAGAGCGTATACTGTAGATAATTAAATTATTATGAACACTTCGGCATTATCACCCACTAAATTCGAATAAAAATGGAAGTGAAAATACGCTTGAAATGAAACCTCTTTTAGTACAAAAAGTATTACTACGTTTTTTAATAATGCCTCAGTAATAAAAATTCGACAGCAAAATTAGGAGATTGTGAAAACTATAAATTCAAGATCGTTGTAAAAATTAATAAGATAACTATAGTGACATTAAAGTTTATGTGTAAACATTATCAGTAAAATGAAATTCAGAAAACCACTGATTCCCCAAAACTATTTAATACTCAAAGAGGTAATAAAATGCAATCATCGCATTAGAATAAATAATACTAAACCCCGTTCATTAACTTGTCAATCCTCTCTTAATTATTTTGCACGTGAAACATACATATTCTATCTAAGATCAAATTAACGGATGCCAGAGAATTATGAATTTCTAACAATAAGTTACGAGCATGCAATTTACGCATGAATTAATCGATGATTTATCGAGTATCGAAGTAATACCATATTGCGAAAGAAATATAAATCAACGCGAGCCTTGTATCACGAGCGGATGCCACGAGTTTATAAAAATGATTACCTTCTTTACGTAAGCGATTTGAAAAATGCTATTAAGAGTAATTCAGCTTACGTAAGTTTGGAATTTTTAATACCAACGCGTCAATTCGTGCGCCCGTATCTGATGCTGCATTTACAAATTTTAATTCCAGTTCGTAATAACATCTTCGCGACATAACAATCGTTTAACGATTGATTAAAATTATTCCTACGGACGATTGCGTAAAAGGGAGTAGAAAAGGAATGTTACAGCTAATCGCCCGATAATTATTAGACGCTAAATTCAAAAGGAATTCGAATTCCTGTTGTCGCGTTTCGCGTCGAGTTCTCCTCGAATCGTTTGCACATCAGTTTTCTCAAGACTGAAACATGCTTCTAATTTCTTGAAGCAACAGCAGTTACGTAACCGAGCTTCATTATAGTATAACTAGGTAATTAATGTAGGATTACATTTCTTGGCAAGCTTTGCTCCACGTTTTGTTAATAACGCCGTCGGTGTTGTTTAGCTATGCATAATTTACCATGAGTTAACGGGCGCTATTTTGTTTAAAGTACCCCAGTTTCGCTTCTACCCCGTCGTAGTCGAATTTTCAAAGTAACAGTCGCGATTAAAAATTCATTGAAAGCAGCTTCCTGCACGGCGTGTAAATATTGAAATTTCGTCAGTAGGTGTTACTATTAATAATACTACGTCTTCACTGGGCGATTTTGATAGAAATTAAAAGCCGCGACGCGAGTATAAAAAGAAGAAAGGCAGATTTTAAATTGCCGTAATAGATAATTTACATAGCAATACCGGTAGCAGGTTATTTCATAAATTCTTCCGTCCTCTTATGCAAATTTTATGGAATCGTGGAATGAATACAATAGAGAAGTGCATCAGCTGCAATTTTTCTCGATGAAAAAATGATAAGTATTAGGTGCTATTCATCATTTTTGTAAGGGAAAAATAGGCAATTTTTCTTTTGCAGGCATTCACGAAATAACCCAATAATAGTTAAATTTACATTAGGTTATTTGTTTTCCTACTTCCTTTTTCTTTCATTTATTTCTTATTAACAATGTGAAAATGAAATATCGTTTTAGAATAATTTTATTACTTCTCGAAGCCAATTTTCAAATATAGGGACATTTTTATTAACTAATATTGTTACGTGTTGCTTATAAATTCTTTATTAGGTTTCATAGTTATACAATAGCGTTTTGAATAAAAAAGACATTAACGTTTTGCAACTACTTATAACGTTTGGTCAAACACTTTTTATCATGGATAATACAATTATAGGAAAATTCGTGTTGCGATGAAATTGCATTTTCAACGATGAACCATAACGTTGAAGGAGTTAAGAATTTGACCGAAACGAGCCGCGACAATGAAAGGAAATGTTAGCCAATAAATTTACGAGGTTTTCAGCATCGGCTACCAACGATTTTGTTTATCTTGATGTGACGCTTGATGCCGGAAGCGCGTTATTTATCGAGAAGCATTTAGTAACGTGAAACGGATACAAGTTGGTGTGTATCAGCGGTGATAAATGGCATTTCCTATAATACATTACTGGCGATTTTTTACGTAACCTGCGCTAATCGACGCTTAAATTATTCTGTCAGTTTTCATGAGAAGTTGAAAAAAGGAAAAGGAAAAAAAAATCCAAGAAATTCCGCAATTAGCCGCAAATTTTCTTTTCAACGTTCCAACTATTGTATTTTTCCCGGCGCTTACATAAATTTTTGACGAGTTAATTTGTGAATCGCGCTGCACGTGGCGCGCTAGCAAAATCTTAGCCGCATGTCAAATTACAGTGCAATAAATCGCGAAGCATTGTCGAATGTGCAAACGTTTCCTTTCTAGAGTCGCGCGCAGCCAGATAACCTAAATCTGTGAACAACAAAATGTTCGCGCCGAAGACGTATTCCGACAGAAAAGAACGCGGTCGTCAATAAATATTCAAAAGTGCGTTTGTAATTAATGTAATCTACGGAGGAAACGGTTCGGCTATCTGCAATACGTGAGCTGCTTAACGTCACCGGCCACCACGATAAAAAAAATAAGCAAAATGTCCTCAATAAATACGTATACGCGATATGGTGCAACCATCGACGAAGCATAGGATAAACTGTTCATTCTTATACAGAATTATTCGGGAACTACTTCGGCAATTTACCATTTTAGTGCCGCGTTTGACTTTATTAGTTTGGAGCAGAATAAGACGACAACAATTTTAACATTAGATTTACGGACAATAATTGCATAATTTAATGGATTATTAGAGTAATTGGTATAACAGAAGCGCGAAAGAAAGGATGTTGAATTAGGATAATTATTCATATCGTAACATTAATTAAGGAGACCATAAATTGCTTAAAGGTGATGTTTATGATTCCTTTGACTTTAACCCTTTCGCTACGAACGACGTTTATATAAATAGATAGACTAAAAGCATACGTATATTTTATCTGTTGTACAATACTGCTTCTTTGTCAATTCATACAACAATACTACACCATAATTAATCATACACAGCCTCCAAACATTTATATTTATACTATTCTCATACTAATAAAATCGATCCCTATTCATGTTTTGAGTTGTCAATTTTAAGATTGCGAAAGGGTTAAGGGCAACATAGATTGCTTAAAGATGGCGTTTATGGTACCTGTGACTTTAAGAATGGCATCAGAAATACGTCAAATTAATGGAATCCGTAAATCTAGTGTTAAAATGATGGGAATTACATCTAAATGTTGCGATAATCAATGTTTTCGACACGATTGATCTGTGAAATCCAAATTTATGCTAATATGCACATATACGTATCGGTAAACAAAATTGTAAGATACCTTGAAAATTTCTGGCATGGAGGTTTAATTTTATATTGGGTTGAACGAAAAGTTCGTGCCGCATTATATTTATATTATGTTTCACAATGTTCTTTAAATACCCAACAATTAAAATTATAAAATAAGATGAAATACGATAAAAATGCATCTAAATATCTGGCAAATAATTCGAGTTAAAGTAAGTCTTATTTCGTCTTGTAGAAATTTTCCAGTTAAAGTAAAATGTTCGACTATATAACTAATCAAAAGTAGCACTTTTTTCGAATGTTAATAACGAGTAGACATCCCTTTATTTTGTACTACTTGAATCATTCGATTTGGTAAAGTTTGTACAATTTTTCTTACGTATAAGTTTGATCCAAGTTTCATCCGGTAAGCAAGTTATGATATTTCCTATAAACGAATGATTTATCGTGTAGTTAGTCAATGGTGCAACGAGGGAAACTGAGAACAGAATTGTTAAAAGAATGGACGAAGCGAAAGCGGTGCCTTTCGACCGGGTATGCGATTGAAAAAACGTGTTATTAATGCAGTCACGAAGACTATGGAGCGAGCTGCCATAACTGGAATTCTTTAATCCGCTCTGGTAAAAATGAACGGCGAAGCGAATTATGGTAAATTATGGAAAAAATGCGATTAAATCACAACATTAGTTTTTAGTCGCAGCGTGCTCTTAATTACGTATAGGCGTAGAAAGAAATTCTTCTTTCAGAATAGATTTTTCAATGAAAAATTCTTACTTCTCGGCTTCAGAAGTTTTTCAATGAATAGTTTTTTTTTTAGAATATATAGGTATTGTATAGGGATTGAAAAATTGTAGGAAAATATGTTAGATTGGTGCATATGAAATGTCGTTTTTAAAGAAACTTTTCCAAAACAATATGTGCTTAATTAAAATAATTTCTGAACGATTCTATATACCTTTTGCAAAAATTAGTTTCATTATTATATACTCATAAAACTTTGTCAATTTAAAGATTTCTTGGTTTAGGTACTTTAAAATGATTCTGCACACTTCTTGCAACAATCAGTTGCATTATTATTCAAAACATCGTAGAAACAATATTTCATATGCACCAACCTTATATTTAAATCTCGACTTCGGTCTGTGGCTTCAGAATTTTTACGATTATGCACGCTTATTATATTTTTCTTAGTATCTAATAAATGAGAAAGAAGTATTTATTTCTTGGGAACACATTGTTGAAACCTTGCAAGAAAGTGTACGTAAAACTTTAAAATATATTTAATTACACGTTGCTCTGGTATTTTATATTTTTTAATGCGACAAATTATCATCTTCAAGATAATGTTGGATAATTATTGGAAACTATATTTGTACCTTTAACCTTTAGCTTCCAGTTTTAATTTTTAATTCCACAGATTTTTGACCATAAGCCGAAAGATCAAATATTCAACAATGGCTTTATTTACTAAAAATTCTCAAATTGTTTTATTTGAAGCATTTTCCCTAGTAAAAGAATTCTACGAAAAAGTAGAGAAACATCTCCATTTTCATAAAATAATGCAATTTCTATAAAAAAAAGGGTAAAACGTTCAACAATTGGTTCGTCTATTAAAAATTCTCAAATTGTTTCGTTCGAAGCATTTTCCTTAATAAAATAATTCTAAACAAATATAGAGGAATTTCTCCATTTTCATAAAATAGTGGAAGTTTAAAAGTAAATATAAAATATTCAACAGTTGGTTTATCTATCAAAAATTCTCAAATTCTTTCGATTCGATCATGTCCTTTAGTACTTCATCATTTTGTATTTGATGGGGTCGCTATACTCGCAACGTTTGCTAACACAATATTGAATGTTTCAATCTTGGAAATTGATCGAGTCAAAAATGCATAGACATAGGTTCCCGTATTCGGATTCCCTAAGTCACGTCAACGATTCGAATCACGTATCGCTACGCGTATCAAATCCATCAAAATTCGCAAGAGAGGAAAGACAGAGGACGGGAGAATGTCGAATAATAAATAATAATTTCCGTAATACGCGCACGTGCTCGTTAAACAATGTTTAGCTTCAATTATGTATGTTTCACGGCCAAAATTAGAGGAGGACAATTCCTGAGCGGACGTGAACGGCATGTTCGACGAACAAATTAATTACAAAATTAGTGATTCACTGGCACAAAGGACGCGTAATCAAGCTCATATGTAGAATGCGGATTTTCATGCAAATTGGAAATTTTACTCGCGCAATTAAAGAAATGGGGCATAGAACTGAATAAAGAGAGATTTGCTTTGCTCTCTAAAAATTAGGTACCTAAAAATTTACCGTATTTTCGATATTTTATACAATCGGCCACAAAAATCTACAAACACCTTTACATTTGAAACAATTAAAAGAAGACAAATGTGTTGACCATTTCGAGAAGGTTAATTTGTTTATTAATTAAATTTATATATGTACCAAATAATGACCATGTTTTTTTAAATATATAAATATAGAAATACAAAAGAATACAAATATAGAATCATAGAAATATAGAAATATACAAATATATATAAATATACAAAGATCTAAGTATACAAATATCTAATTATAGAAATATATGCATCTACAAATATATAAATATACAAATGTATAAATATACAAATATAAGTTATAGATAAGAACTGTAGATATAATTATAGATTAAAAATATTATTCTTCGAAATTCTTTACCTTTTCATCTTTACCACGCTCGAAGTAAGTACATTCTACTTCCAAACTTTTGACCCGTAGTGTACTGAAATTTCCCCCAAATGTATAAAAATCCCCGGTCTAATCATACGCTGGTTACGGACTTCTCATTAAATCGTAATACACAGTTGCATACTGGGTTAAGTAATGGAATATTCATATCTTGGAAAGGGGCGATTGAAAGACGCTTATCGAAACAACAATTCCGCGTAAAAGTAGATAAAGCGTACGGAACATTTAAACGGAAATAATTATTGCTGACCGTGTAAAATGTTTTCTATGTTTTGAAACATGTAGCGATGGCAAATTTCTGACTAAACAATTTCGATATAAGCGAACACCATTTAAAATTGATTGAGATGGGTGGTATCTATAATTTTACTTGTAACGGTTTCTAAGAATATTTAAATTATCGCAGTTTGAAGATCAAAGACTTAGATTGGCAACATTCAAGGCCTGATTTCTGTAATTATTATTTTACAACTTTTTAAAGGTAGCAGAATATGTTATTAATACCAGAAAGTAATTGACAAACGTTGGAATTTTTAAATATAATAACTTTAGATAATAATAAATAGAAATCTATAGATATAACAAATAATTTTAGAATATAAGAATATCTGAAACGAAGAGAAAAATATTACAATGTAGTCACTGAATAGCATAAATTGTCATTCTATGTTCCTTTTATGATAGCGACTCAAAGGCAGCGAATTAAGAATTGTGTCATTATAGCAGCAATTTAGTAACAACATATTTAAACCGAATCCATTAAATTTCTATTAAACGCTCCTTTGAGGAAAGTTAACTTTTCATCATTTTCTTACGTACAAGAAAACGGGTTTAATCAAAGTGGAGTTAGAAAATATTGCGCAGTTTAATTGAGATCAGGATTGCAGTTCGATAAAAAGTGATTTCATTTGACTTTATGGAAACCGTATCTTACTCCTTATTCAAAAGGCAATTACTAGACTTCTGTGCAAGAATTTTTATGTGTTTACGGGAAACTTAGCTACGATAAAAGGCGCAAGATAAAAATGCACAAAATATTTCAAGCGAAGCACAAATTATTGTATATAAATATTCATTTCTTTAGCGTTGTTGGCAAAAGTATAAATATGCGTAAAATTCTGCAGTCTAGTAATTAGGGCAGATAAATTTCTTATCGATTCTTCACCGGTCTTTCCTTGAAGAAAGTAACTGCAGTTTCAAGACGTTTTGTAATTTATTGCGTTCCTGCAATTTCCCTGTTTAAACAAAACGAAATGTTCCGAATATCCCCTCGACAATATGCAAAAATTTATTCTGCAAAGACACGTAAAATAATGTCGAATTTATGGTGAAAAATACAAGATACACATAATATGAAGAAATGTAGAAAATATCCAAATTAAAGCATACGTTATTGCATTAGATGTACCAATGAATATTCCACTTGTTTTATTTAATTTAGCATTTATTTTTAACAAATTTAGGTACTTGCTTGATCTCGAATATAATTGCTATTGTTTACTACATTTTTAAGGCAAATATAAGGTAAATTCATCGACTCATTTACAAATAGTAATGCTTACTTATTGGAACACTTAATATTATAAGGATAAAACTAACTTCTATTCAGTATTTTTAAAAATATCAAATAGCGTAAAAATCTGCAAATAAATGTCTTACCTTTCCTGAAAGAGAAACAGTTTCGAGACGTTTAGGAACTTTGTAATTTATTTTGCAGTGATAGTATTCCTGTTTAGAAAAAGGGAAATATCGAGGATATCTCTGATAATATGCAAGAATTTATTTTACAAAGGTACGTAAAATAATATGGAGTTCTGTAGACGGCAGGAAAGTCGATCAACTGTCGATTGGCCATGAGCGTTTCCTTCGTGGGTGGAATCGTGAATATTTTTCAAATCTTGAAATTCTCACCTGCGCCTGTATACCTATACTTAAGAAACATCTACACACCTGCTCCCGATCCGAGTGAAATAAGTAAAACTGGTACGATTTTCTCACGGCTCGCGTTGCTCTTGTGTCTTCTCGCTCGTTGCCACACCTCGAACTGGAATTATTCATGAAAATCGGAAACATATTTCTATGAAGTAAACGCAACGCGTCGAGGAACGATCGCTTTTAAGGAACGTGAGTTTACCTGAAAATAACGAAGAACTTAACGATCGTACGTAAAATATCCAATATTTTCTTATTGTTGGTAGCGAAAGGGTTAAATACATTAAAAATGAAAGAAAGCTCATAAAATCCAAAGTATACAAAATATTCATAATAAGGTGCAAATTATTGTATTTTGAAAGTAAAATATTAACAAGGACACTTGAAACTTGTGCAATTCTTTGTGATCTAATTTTCATTCTCAAACTTATTTATGCCTTCAGCTACTAGAAAATGTGCCGTGATTGCCGTGATTTTCTCGAATAAATATTTATTTCCATCGCATTATATTATATTGCTTCGGATTCTTATCGTTTTGATTTCGTCGGTGGAAACTAGAAATCCTTAATAATTACCAATAATTCTAGTGTTAATCGATGTTGTTTCATGTAGTACCTAGTTGTTGAGAGTTAATTTTATGGTTGTGGATTGGCGATTTCTACTGAACGTAATTGTTTCCGATTTGGTGCTAGAAAATTTAAAACCATTGGCGTATATTGTCTAGTTGTGTGACATTGTAGAAAATTCACTACTAATAGATAACAATACGGCATAAAACCCACTTTAAAAGACAGTTTAATGGATCGATTCAAAACCTACCATATTATCTGTAGTATAAACTATCGGGTTTATTAAAAAGTAATTTCGAATTTTGCGGGTAAACGTCGAATGTTAGTGGTACGAATTTTGAAATTGCCTGAAAGATGGCGAAAAGTTATCGAACAAAACGGTGCATGTGTTGTTTAATAAAGTTCTTTATGTCGTCGTGTAATTTGACCTAAAAATACGAAATTATTTTCTACTCAACCCAATGAAAACCTTATCTGCAAGTGGCTAATAATAATTTATCTAGCAGTTGATGCGACGTTAAATAATCGAGGGGAAAAATCTATTAGGTCAATGTAATACGAATCTAGGCTTCTGTGGCCCCATAAATAAAATTTGCAGCTTGGCAAGTGGTCCTTGCAACACCATTGATTTCGTTCTTGAATCTTCTATTTCTTTAAAAAAAAAAATAGGTTTTCTAAACTATTCGTATTTATTATCCATGCAACCATAATTAATTGTCGTAATATAATTTGTATCATTTTATATACTACTGAGAGTTTATTCCGTAAACAAATAAATAAATAAATTTAGGTTCCATTTCATTCATTTTGTTATCAAAAATATGAGTTTGTCAAAAATGAAGGAAAACGTCAGATGACGACTGAAAAGAAATTTAAGTCGTTTGCAATTTTGTATAAAATCCTTCTAAGGTCGTTACTAGTCCTTTGTTCTCGAAAATTTTCTAAATTACTATCTTCTGGCGATTGAAAAGGATTTGATTGGAGAATTAAGCGATTGAAAACGAATCAAATTAATTTTGCGTCCAATGGTTCGTTACTCGAATCCGTTAGCAACGGAAAAGTTCATCGATTGATTTTTCTTTAGATACTGTTAACATAAATATAATGATTACTGCTCTTCAATAGATAAGAAAACTGAAAATTGATGCGTCGATATTATAAAGAAGAGGTCATGGAAAATTTCTTCTTGTCTATCTTTCTTTTTGCTCTGTAATGTAATAAATATCCTGCGTTAGTTCACCTTCCAAGGAGGTCCAATAGTCTTCAACATTTCAGTCTTTCTCGTTTTGTACCGCGTTTTTCAATTGTTCGTGAGAAGAATCGGCAAAATCAGATCAATGGACACGTGATTCCAACACGAAACGAATTTAAGTTCCAATAGTAAATGGATTGAAGAATTAGTTCCATAAAGCAGAAAGAACAAAATTGTTAATTATAATTACTAGACTGCGTATTCCTATTGCAAATTCAACATTTTATAAACGCATTTAAGAAGGTGGAACTCTAACAGAGATTTGAACACCTAACTTCAAATTTACTCAAAGGGTAGCCACAAATTTTACAAACAAATAAGAATATCTAGTAGATAATAAAATACCTATTATATGAATATCTATTTAAAAAGACGGTGAATCATAGAAAAATGCAAGAAAGGTTAAACAAAACTAAGAAAATGCTCGAGGAAGATAAAAACTAGTTCAAAGAAATTAAAGAATTCTCTAGAAGTAGTAAAATATACAACAAGTAACTAGACAACTAAGAATGTATATTAAACAATAAAATATATGCCAATTTTAATGAAATATATGTTTAAAGGGACAAGATATCCAGAAAAAAACTGAAAGAAGAGTTAAACAAGCCTAAGAAAATCTTCAAGGAAGATAAAATGTGGTTCGAAGAAATTAAATAATTTTCAATAAGCAGTAAAATATCCGACAGGTAACCATAAATCTTACAAACAAATAAAAACACTTATTAGTCAATGAAATATCTGTCTAATTTTAATAAAATATCAATTATACAAATATCTATTTAAAGAGACGCCAAATGCTAGAAAACTAGAAGAAGAGTTAAACAAACCAAAGAAAATCCTCGCGGAAGATAAAAAATAATCCAAAGAAATGAAAGAATTCTCCATAAAAACCAAAGTACCCAACAAATCGAGCGGACAAATAAAAACACAGAGGATGCGATAGAACACAAGTCTTCGGCAAAACCATGGTTCCGGTTTTTCAGTACATTCGAGTAAACCCGAAACCCCAAAGGGACCCGAATAGGTTTCGAAGCGACTAATCGCGTGCCTTCCGCGTGTATTACGAATCCGCGTCACGTGCTGCTACTCGCCTTAGCTCGTAACAGACAAAAACAATCGCCGCAAAAAGCCTTTCGCCTTGGTCGCGTCGGAAGATAAACGTAGTTGGTGGTCGTCGTTGAAGTTAATCGACAGCCAATCAGGTCGGGGGAGTGTTCCGGTGTCAGACCAATGAACATCGAGCCGTTATCAAGCGACCGACTCATATAACCGATCGCGAGTCCTGTCCGGTGTCCACAGAGGGTTCGGAAGCGAAGTTTCGCGCTTCTCTTCCCGCGACACCATTTGTTTTTTCCTTCGCGTCCGCGTGTGCGTCTATCCTTTGCCCCCTGAAGTAGCGATCGATAAGTTGATCGATAGCCGGCAGATCGAGACACGCAAAGTCTTTTACGATCGGTGGTGTGTGCTGCAAGCGCGAGCAGCGAACTGTCAGCGGAAGGCCAAACGCGATCGTGAAGCCGTGTTCGTAAGTGGCGCGCCACGCGTATCAGTCTCTCGGCTGATCGTCGAGCGATTCGGCTGTGTGTTGTTGCTGCGGTTGGACGCGGTTGCTCTTTAAAAACCGCCCACGGCCGAAGTTCATCGAATCCCGGCGACGTTCGTCGACGTTTAACCCGTGCCGTAACGGGTCGGACGTGTGTGACCCCTTCCAGGAAACCACCATGCCAGATGGACTTTTGATCGTTCTCGGCGTCGCTCTGATCGCCTTGACCGATGCCGCCTCGATCGGACATGCCAGCGACAAGGCCACGGACTGCTATAGGTGAGTGAAAGGGAAACGGCGAAGGTGCAAGGTGCCATGCCGCTCCAATCGCTCCTTCCGCGCTGAAAAACTGATTCCCGCCACTCTTTTTCGCGAACCCCGCTCTTGGCCCAGAAACTATTAGGTACCATTGACTAACTACAGAATAAGCTACCCCCATTTATAGGAAACATCGTAACGCGCGTGATTGGTCGGACTAGGGCCAAATTTATATAAGAGAAGTGTACAAAAGTTTACCAAATCCAATGCGTGAAGTAGTATAAAATAAAGGGGAGGTGTTACTCATTATTAACGTTCGGAAGAAAATGGTAAAGTATTATACTTCTGATTAGTTGTATATATCTTTTTAATTGCCAAAGATAGTGTCTTATAATTTCGTCTAAGCGAAATTGTATTTTATTGTAGAAAATCGTGAATATATAAGATGTATAAAGTAAAATAGATACTATTTTATGTAGAGGGTGAAACAACCCTCCACTCAGATTTCAGTTCTGTAAGTTTTTTTAATATAAATAGGAACTTGCATGAAAACCCGCAGTGTAGTTACGAAGAACCGAAATGATAGAACTGTTATGAGTTTGTAAAGGTTCCAATTAATATCGATTTTAATTACGATTCTGTAGTAGCAATATTATATCGGTTCTGAAACGGTTTTGTATCGGTTTAGTTTCAGTATTCAGTTGTAGTACCTCTCAAAATATTCGGAATTCCCGATACTCGTGATGATTTCATATTTTCGGATTTTGCCTCCTCTCCAAAATAGTCTTCGGATTGTCGAAATTCTCGGAAGCATTGAGAGTCCTGGAAATGTCGGAAATCGCGGATATTTTCAGGAATCCCGGAACTTTCGTGATCCCGTCCCACGTTTGTTATTATTCTTATCCATTTATATTTACATTATCACGCGAACGTTTGAAATAACAAACGATTAAAGCGTTAAAACGCTGTAACTTCAGTTTACGACTTCCTGATTCACACGGCAAGGATTTTCAAGCGTTAAGAAATATGTTACTTGCAAGATTTCGTTGAATCACGTGCAAGTATGCGGTGTATATTCTTAAATGGGCTGACAAATCTATTTTATCAAATAACCAAATTTTCTTTCAAACCGAGATCTATAACTTGTTCAAAACACGTAACAAAATGTTGCAGAATAACGATAATTCTATTTAAGGCAGAGTAGCCTTAGTATTACATTAGTAGTACATTATTTATTAGTACTTAGTAGTACATTATTTATCGGTATATCTAATCGATTAATAAAACGGTTAGTAAATATATTAATAGTTCTTATCCTGAAATAGACGTCGCTCATTAATGCAAATAAAGTCGAAATCAATAAAGAGTAAAGTGTACGTGTATTTAAAGAATATTCGAAGTCAATTTAAGACGAAATCGTAAACCAATCTTATAATATAGAATTTTACTAATAGTATAATCCACATTTTTACAACAATGTGCAAGTATCCAAATACTCATGCACGATATTTTATAATCGCACATTTAATTCCCTTATTGCACATTAACGCTAAATTACTAAGCCTGCCAAAATTACGGGTCACTGATTTATCATAAAAACTACATAAATTTTGCAGCAACGTATTTTTTAGAACATTCTGTGATCTGTACAAAATACGAATAAGGATTCATTTCCAGTGGATCGTATATTATTTTCAATCGTCTGCGATTTTTATTCCTTTGCTACAAATAAGTATAATTCTGGTGTTAATTCTTGCCGTTTAAGAATTAAATTACGTAATTTTCCTGCCGTTGGAAACGCTTCTGCTCGGCGAAAGTACTTTACTTAATCTCTTTTTTACTGTTTCTATAGTCTTCTCGGTTTTCTTCGCCTCCTTCGTTCATTTGAAGGGGTAACGATATAAAAAAAAAGGAAGATTAGGGGTTGTGTGCCTATGGGTAGATTCGAAGGTGCGACTTGGGTATCTGAGAATTGGACAGTTTATGGCACTTGGTTCTTTGGCAAGGATTTTAGGAAAGGTCGTTGCTTCGATAGAATGTTGCTCTTTATGAGTTCCTTAACTTCTGCAGGAATGTTTCCCCGTCGAATGAGAGACACATTTACCTCGGAGGAAAGTTGGTGGGAAATTATTATCGCAGCTTAATAGTACTCATGTTCCGGAAATAGTTGTGTGCTGATTTATCTTCTGAATTGGTAAATCTAACTTCGTTCGAACTTTTTGTCGTCGAGTGCAAAGTGTATCGAGATGAAAATTGTGAGAAACTTTTTACAGTTTGATCTTCGAAATAATCGCATTTATTCGGCATCAAGAAAAGGTATTAATACTCTCATCTTTTTTCAAAGAGAAAATAGGAAAAAGTCATTCAAATAGTGTATTAGATTTCGAGCCTTTTAAAATTTCATAAGATTTAATATTTATTCCTAGAATATCAAACCTACAGTTTTAATAATCAAAGTTTAAAGGCTCTGAATTAATTCGCACGCCTAATAGATTATTTTGCACATTAAAATTGTTTATGTCTTTACTTTTGCCTTGTAACATTTTTTCCTATCTCTAGCGATTTTAAAGAAAAACACTTTAATAGTATTTTCAAAATCAGCGTTGTAGAGATTAGTAGCAATTTCCTTTCCATTCATAGATTTTTAATTGGAAAATATTTTAAGGATTCACATCCCTATGTTATCTTGTTCTTGAATTTCTACATTCCTCAGAATGTGTGGTGACTGCAAACTTTTAGTTGGTAGTTTATACATAATCGTTAATTCGCGTCCGGTGCACTATAAATTCGTGCTCTTCGCCGAACTGTAATTTATCAAAATGAGAGAGAATGTTGCTCTCGATGATTGAAGAATAGAATTCCCCTTTTCAATTCGCCTATAAGTCGAACAGCGATACCACGTTCAAGAAAAAGAGTAACGAGAAGTCAACGTCTCGTAAATACAACGATAATACTTGAGACAGAATTTAATACTATAATATGTTTACATCAGCTTATACCGATGTCGGCGGTTTCTATTTTTACGAGTGGCATTTTCCTTTCACTTGACAAAATTATTTCGGCTACCCGTGTAGCTGTACCTTAGCTGTACTAATAAACATGAAATTATCACACGGCGCAACCCACTGATTATGCAGATAAAATACAATACAATGTATGTATACGTTAAACTCGTATACGTTGGTTAAATTGTAAACGGTAACAAGACACAGTGACTACATGAAGGATTTGTACGTCAAAGTATTTTTTTTTTTTTGCCATTTAAGTGTATACTAATTATTCGAGATCAACCGAATTAAGGATCCTGTTATTTAATTTTCCTTATTATTATCTCTGTTATTCTTCCTTCCTGGTTAACTTTAGATTTTTAATGAGATAGAATAATGTATCGAACGAATAGGAATTAAAATCAACCACGCTCTTTTTAACCAAAACGTTTGGCACTTACTAGCAAATTGTAATTTCTGGTTGAAATGCTGTAAATAAACGTTCTTTCTCTCTGCACGCTCTACGCTAATGCTATTTAGTAATTGCACTTCCTGCTTTACGAATTTTGTATGGATGGCTTTGGAAAGCCGGGCGAAATTGTAGTCAGCTATTTTATTACACGAGTGCAAAAGTCATGTCGTTTTCGAGATTGCACACAATTGACTTCCTTTTTATTACAAATTTCTGTACATTAAAAATTTGTAACAGAATTATAAAAGAATTGTGCTACTTTAACACGTAACAACGAAACAATACGTGAAGGATAAATAAAGGTATTAAACGTATTAAAATTATATTACTATTAAACAATGCATAAATAATAAATAAAGGTACTAAAATTATATTATTATTAGGCAATGCATAAAAAGTAAATAAAAGTATTAACGTCATATTACTATTAAGCAATTCATAAAAGATAAATAAAAGTATTAAAATTGTATTATTATTAAGCAATGCATAAAAGTTAAATAAATGTATCAAAATTAAATATCTTTATTACTTGAAATTAGCAGAATCTTTGCACTCGTCGCGCCATCTTCTCTCGTTTTTAAAGCGTATATAAAAATTCCGCGTGTCATATGCGTGGTTCGCGTTTTAAATGAAACTATTGATTTCAAGCCGTTACATTTTGCACTGAAATGAATTATCAGCAATATTAGTGTTTATGACGCGGAAATGTTCGAAACCGTAGATAAACTTGCTCACTTCGTAGCTGTGCGTTAGCATAGATACGTCCAATGGACGATAACAGAAAAAATTCTGATATCACCGGAATGTCACCGCATTTTTTTAATGATGTAGTACTTGAACATGAACATGAGCTCCGAGCCAATTGCTGTGAAAACATGCGTCTTCTCCGATTCAAGTATTTGCGCAGTCTTCGCCGCGATAAACGCAACCACTGCATTTTTATTCCTAAATAAACGCGTATCTCGTGACAGATTCGAGTATTCCAAGAATAAGTTGAACTTGTCAGCCCGAAAACCCACTTCAGCTGATGGAATTCTCAAAAATTGCAAATATTTCGTCCACGCGTATTGGGTTGTAAAAAGAGGTTCGTAGCATTTTTTAAATCTGTGCTCAGATGGGAAAACCTGATACGTCGTGTGTTCGTAATTTGCCAGCGTGGCGATGTGAAAGTTTGGTAAACTGTGAAAAATTAGTACATTTTTAAAAGTACAATTTGTTTTGGTATCTATGGTAAAAGGTATTAATGAATATTCATCTTGTTTCTTCTGTAAACGCGATTTCATTGATTTTTCTAAAGATTGTCTGACTAACTTTAAAAAATAGCGTCCTAAATTAAATATAGCATCTTGAATTTACAAAATTACAAATATTAATTTACGATAATTAAAAGTTTCTTTAGATTTTCTCAAATTTTTACGAGACCCCCCAAATTTGAGGCAATTTACATGCAGACCTTTTTTAATATTACAATAAATGAACTCTATTTTCTGAATACATAAAATCAAAGCACTGAATTCCATTTATTGTTAAATATTAATATCTATTTCCTTACATTCGAATGAAAACAATAAAAGAAGAACACAATAGGGTAAAGAATGATCCGAGATGCGTTATCAGATTAGTCACTTTAATCGCGAAAGGGAAATTATCCGTAGAAGAATCGAATTTCAATGAAAGATCCATAAATCTTGCATTAATCTGTTCCAACGATCTAGCGTCGATAAAAATAGAACACTCTTTGTTTTGTATAGGTTCCATTTACCGGAAACGTGTTCGTCATCTCCCGTAATTAATCGCGGTCTTTGGATTGAATTTGTTAAATTCCAAGTTTCTCGCCGCGACTTTATTTACGATTAATTTATTGCACAAAGCTTGGCCGCAAGGTTGGCATCTGCTGCAGCGTTCCTCGCGAATGGTGCTTAGCTACGTCTTTTATGCAACCATTTCACGCATCTACAGCTATCATTACAGACGGTTTTTTGCCGACATTAAACGGAATGAGAGTCCGTGTAAAAAAGGTTAAACGAGACGGAACTAGTACGAGCAACCTAATGATAATGAGATCGATAAGATTACGATTTCTCACTGCGTATCCACTTTGTTTTCGACACAAGATTTCCTAAAATCCACCGCGGCAACTTTCGACCCCGATGCTCTTTCCCGTAATTTAAAAAATAGTCCATTTTGCTTGTCCTTTATTAATGTGTTAGATGCAATAAGTAATCCACTGTTTTTAAATGAGTTGATGAATTTGTGTCACTAAAAGATGATATTTTAAATTGCAAAGTTGGAACAAAGTAAATACGACGGATAATAAAATAACAGTAGTTATTTACATTTAAAGTAGGACAGATAATTGATTTTGTTAAAAATAGGTGGAAAATTTATAATAAAGAAAGTGAACTACTCATTGTTACGGCTAATAAAATTACGAGACACACGGAAGAATTGTTTTACAGATTCGTATTCAGATTTTCCTTATTCTACTTATAGGGGAAGAAGTGATCCATATATAGGCTACTACTTTTATTATAGCATTTATTGCCTAACCTGTTGAAGATACTTAATTGTTTACGTATCAATGTATATCTATAATATATTATCTTCCCGATGTAGAATTGAAATATGTCGAACAAAATAATGCTTGCAAGAAATTAAAAATTCAAAGTAACAGTGAAAATTTTTATTGTTGAAAGTGTGGTCCAAATATGGTCCACTCGTAAAATAATCTAAAATAATATTTAAAGCTATTATTTTTCTTTTTTTTTTCAGGAAAACTGATCTTTTTAATAAGCTCTATACTTTAACTAGCTCATATTTGGACCGTTTTCTGTACCGTATACTTTAATCACCGGTTTCAGTGTTAAAATAAAATTTACAAGTCCCTTTCAATGGAGACTAAAGTGATGAAAATTACAATGGAGAAAGAATAATGAACATTACTTTGAGTATCAAAATTATCTTCGATTTTCCCTTAACAAACATCGGACTTTGTGAAACGTTACTAAATTAATCTACACATCTAATAATCAGTACAGACAGTTCTAGACGCGTGTTATTTGGCCGTTTATCTTTGAAATGGCCACATTAACAATAAATTTAATGCACGAGGCATTTGCTGATGTAATGTTATCAATGGCCAACGCGAATATGTAAGTAATTATCGTGCACGACGCGACGCGACGTGTCGCGGTTTATCAAAGAAATAGCGAAGACGAACATTTACGAGAGGCGAAAAATTTCCTCGATTCGATCGTCGCATGTAAACAGTTATAAATACTGCTTAGTTCAACGTATTTCGCATCCTTCGTTCCTCTCTTTTACCGCAATAATTGAGGACGTCAGTCGCGGATAAGTTAATGCCAAACGGAAGTCGTCGCACGAGCTTGAATGCAGTTTCGTCGGATAAGAAATTCAGATGTCGCGATGAATTTTTGCCGACCATTCATCGTTTCCGGGATATCGAAATTCTTGAAAACGAAATTCGTGTCGATACACTTTAGAATCATGATTCGGTATTTTTTTTTTTTAGAATCTTGGATACACGTACATTCCAGTTTAAAAGTATTAAGAATAGTGATTGTAATGGCAAATAGAAAGATCTATGAGTAGTAATAAGAGTAATATGAAAAGATCTAATCTGATCTTTGCATTCACCTTTTTACTTCTGTACCAATTATTTTGTGTCTCACTGTGTACCTATGCATTTATACTAATTTCGATGCATTTGTTAATAGTTTGCAAAGTAGCCCAGTAGCATAATAATACTCTTTCATTCTAAACTTTGCAATAGAGTAATATGAAAAGATCTAATCTTATTTTTGCATTTACCTTTTTACTTCTGTACCAATTATTTTGTGTCTCACTGTGTACCTATGCATTTATACTAATTTCAATACATTTGTAATAGTTTGCAAAGTTGCACAGTAGCATAATAATACTCTTCCATTCGAAGCTTCTCGATAAAGTAATAATGGAAGATCTAATCTGATTTTTACTTCTGTACCAACAATATTGTAACTCACTGTGTGTTTGATTTTTGTAGAAATGAACAATGAACATTGTGCGAAGAATGCACCGAATTAATTTCCACGCCTGATAATAATAATTACGCGTGTTTGTTGATCGAATCAACGCTCGTTTTTCGCTAATCACACTTTCAGCCGAATCGTCGTGCCTACGAATTTCATCGAACGATTCGGGCAACCCTTATCTTCGTAAGCACGCAACCGATTACCGATAATCGTTGATAATGTTCCGATTTTCGAGTTCTATTTTCGGTGATGTATCGTTTCTTAACAATTACAGGCCGGCGTGTTTCGTAATCGTTTTTTCCGCACTCGCGAAGGAAGGCCGTTTAAACGTCGATTCAGAAACCGATTTCTCTGTGAAGAACATCACCGTGAATGCAGGCGAAAGAAGCACAGGCTTCGAACGAGAAAACGGCACGTTACCAATTCCGATCTCTCGCTTGCACCGATGCAGCTTAAAATAACGAGAGCAATGGTGCCGCACTTTCGACGCGATTAAATGTAATTGAACCGACCTCATTGTTCCACTATGAATTCAGTTCAATGGCTTACCTTCGAGTTCAAGGCTAATTCATAATTCATTGCCGCCTTGCCTCGCGATTTCTTCCTTTTTTTTTCTCCTGTCACCATCCAGCTCTTTGTAACATTTTTTCTTTTTTATTTCTTTGAAGTAGAACGAATATTCATCGACGGAATTTGTTACAGAGAAGAGCATAGATTTCTGTGAAGGGAATTTGAATTGTCGCGTTTTCCATTCTTTTAATTGATCTTACGGAGCAATCGATTATAACATACTGAAATTGTTACTAGCACTACAATAAGCAGTTCATTTTTTTTTTGGTTAAATTCAACGTTCATTTCTACCAAAATCAAATTGGAGACTATTATCAGGTGTACCAATGAATAATTAATTTCTTTAGTTAAAGTCAACATTCATGCCCACCATAATCAAATTGAAAATTATTGTTAGGTGTACTAATGAATAATTCCGTTTTTTGGTTAAACTCGACATTCATCTTCACCAAAATTAAATTGGAAATTATTGTTAGGTATATTAATGAATAGTTCACTTTTTTTTAGTGAAACTTAACATTCGTGTGCACAAAAATGAAATTGGAAACTATTGTTAGGTGTACCTAAAAAATATAAACTGTAGGGAATAAAACGAGTTAATTTACTTGGATAAATGATAAAATGGTGAAAATTAATAAATCCAAACGCTGCTTTCACATCACAGAAGAAGAGAAAGGGCAATTAAATTTGTAAACTACACAAACCGGTTTCAAAACACATAATCTTTAGTGGCCCAATAATTACATAAGAATAAGAACAAGAAGAAAATAATAAGTTAGAACATAACAGATATAACCACTGTCTTTCAATTTATTTTATTTTATTTTATTTTATTTTAGTGATTGCCGGTAAATGTATCGAAATTCATACATTATTTTAATATGTCAGTTAAGTGATCGTTAGTAATTGTAAGTAGAACAGTTAGAGACATTAATGAAAGAACTTAAAAAAGAAATATCAGATATAAGTTGTTACGTATGCGGTGTACCAATAAGTAAACCACTATTTGTAAATGGATTAATGGATATATTTTATCAAATAGATGAAGCATTTTTCAGAACAGGAATTCACACATAGCTGGCTTGCAAAATTTCATGAAGCAATACAGAATAATAGTAATTATTAGACCGCGAATCTTTATGCATTTATAGACAATTTAAATATGCAAAAAGGCAGAAAATATAAATGGTCCTATTAAGAAAGTACAGAAAATATTCAAAGTAAGATACATATTATGATGCTTAGACGTTTAAACCTATTTCAATCTTGATCCTTTAACGTTATTTGTAAGAATGTACATTTTTCGGTTAACCAATTACAAAAATAGTTAAATAAATTTACGCGATAAGCTTGAAGTGGCAGTAATCGGTACATCTACCCTAATTTCTGCAAAACCCACAAGTAAATTCGTGTTCCTAATATTGATTTCGATGCTTCCTTCATGTGAAAGCGAATTCCTATTCCCAGAAGCTATCGACCCACCGAAGAATTCACAAAACTATCCTAGCGAGCTGCAATAACCGCGAGAAGTTCGATCGCGGAGTTAGAAGTCGCCGGGGAAGAATAACGAAACTTTAGATCTGGTCGTGAAAGAAGCGCGGAAAAGTTGCGTGAAAAATTCACCTGCTCGTTTCTACGGTTGAGTTCCCTAGGAAGAGACGAAGGAAAAGGTTCTCTTTTTTTTCGGTATAGGTAGAAGAGACGTTTTCAATGGAAGTACACAGCCATTTGGATCTAGTATAATGTCGCCATAAAGGGAAACTTTACGATCCCGATGAAAGCCGGCTCGTCGATATGCCATAAATTCGCGGTGCAGGTTGATGTCAGAGCAAAGTGGCCAATGATAACGGTACCGTATTCTCCTTACAGATCGGATTATAATCTAAGAACCTATAGAATTCATGTTTAATTCTGCGAAATGGATCGTAACGCGTGCAAAGGACGATAGGAATATTAATGGGGCATAGTGCGTCGCTTAATGGAAAAAAATTCTAAAAGTCAACATTTTTTTTACTATGCTGTGCAACATGAACGTAATTCAGAGTCTTTATTTGTGCAAGAACACTTGAAACAAACAATGCAAAGGCTACAACGCTGAAAATACAGGTTACTACAGCTCGTTTCCCTCAATACTTTAACAGTTTATTCCATAAAAAAATAAAAATCATTTTAATGTCTTCGATGAAATTGTATATTCTCTTGCATCAATCGATGAATCCTTTTATTCTTCTTAAGTCGAAAATTGAGCAGTTTAGGAGTTATAAAGTTTGCCTCAAACGGTTATATACTCGACGCACTGTGTAGCGGCGCGAAAGAATGCATCGTTTCACGCGATAATCGAATTGGTTCCTCGTCGGCGTCAATGGGATAAGGTTAAATATGTGGAAAGGATGACGGTGATCAGTGGATTGCGAATTTTTATGCAAATTCATTGTTTTGTTAACGAAGCTTTGGAGAAATGCGACCTGAATGGACGCGATTGTTCCACCTACGCAATACAACTATTTGCGCTTTGCTTTGAACATTTTGTATACATTTTTGCTTGTTATGCGGATTTATTCCCATTTTGAAGTCATAGTGATTAGTAGACTGAGAATTTTTTATGCATCTGTGGGAAATTTGTGTGTGCAAAGAGGTACACAGAATATGTAAAAATATACAAAACATTCGAAGTAAAGCAGACACGTAAACATAAAAGTATTTTTCATTTAATTGTATCCGAGGAAATATGAATTTGCATAAAAATTCGCAGTTTTGTGATTAGTAGTCATCTCAAATCATTCTACCCTAAATAGATCGCTTTTTAGTAAATGGTTTTATCATTCAAATTTTAAGTATTTATAATATTCCATTAAAATTTTAATAATTTTACTAATAACTAAGTATGCTATACTGACTATACTAATTTCAAGTATTCATAATATTCCTTTAAAAGTTTAATAATTTCATCAACCACTTTAAGATTCTAATAATATTTCTTTAAAATTTTGCATTAATTATTCGTCGTTAAAATATTTCAATTTACAAGATCTGTATCAGGTTTCGCGAAGGTTATTTGCACGCGTACAATTGTTCAAAGGGTTAATCATTCGGGAATGTCATTACATTATACTTTGTTTCATATTTTCCCCCCTCAGATCTTTATTTTTGTTTTTTTTTAATTTAGCATACAATTAAGCCGAACAAGGATTCTAAATTCAATATGTTTATCGACTGGTTGCGAAATATTGCATGGGAACTATGTAAAATTAATTTCCCTCGCGTGTGAAACATTCGACTAATCATATGGTTTTTATATTGTACATAAAAGCTATGCGCGAACCATTCTTTACGTAACAGGGTATAATGATTCGTCTGGAAAAAAAATTTGCATTCATTATTCCAGGATCATTCATGCACCTGTATTCTCTCTCGATGAATATGTATTTTGTAACGCGATTCGTTATACGCGCGACAGCATCTCCAGCATTCAGATGAAAATGTAGCCCTGGACATTATGCAATAACAAATTCACGAAACTCGAAATTTTGTTTCTTAGCATCGGAATAATGCAAATTTCATTTTTGATTTCGTTCTAAAAACTATATTGATAAATTATATCTACAGTGGCGTGTAAAAGTTTCCAGCCGCTTATTTAACTTTTCCACACGCTAAATTAATCATTTTTACTTTGTTCATGAAACTTTATTGATAAATTATATCTACAGTGGCGTGCAAAAGTTTCCAGCCGCTTGTTTAACTTTTATACATGCTAAATGAATAATATTTTAAACAAACACGTACACAAGTGAATAGCGTTGATCATTCTTTTGTCACATTTTTCACGCAATATGTTGTTATATACGATATAAATAAAAGCTGCCTAAGCTTTTTCATTTGGGAGGAAAATTGGAAGAACAATCTGGCTGAAAACTTTTGCATCCAACTGTATTTATCTATTGCCCCTTTAAAATATATTTTCCTTGCTTATACCTTCAAATCATTTCCGTTTCTCGTCTTAAGATTGAATTCACTGAAATATTCTGTATTCGAAGTTGTACGAATATGATTAATCTATACTTCTTTGTTACGAATATTGTTAACGATTTCTGTTTCGACTCTATCTTGCCATCATACATTCATACAGTCACACGCACTCTTTAAACATACAGTTACTCGTAAAATTGAGCGTACGCCTATTTTGGCAATGAAAATTAGCTGGAAAGTGAATATAAACACGCATAGGTATTTGAAAATAAAAATGCAGTGTACATTTGATTCGCGTATTCTAGCATACATGAAGATTCGTAAATAATTTTCCAAATAAAATAAATTATTTATCCATATTTATTAGAAAATATAAAGTATAGCTATTTTACTGACACTAAATTAAATATACGTATCGATATTTTCATTATAATACAATCGATTTCCGTGGATCAATATTTTGTCGCGAAAACATTTATCGTAGCATAAAATTAACTATTTTTCTTTTGTAAAACAAGGCAACATATCGTCCCATTCTCCCTGAAATTTCATTTTGAAATCTTCTCTGTTTGTAAAATTATAATTTATCATTTTGAATTTTAATTTTTCCTAGACATGATCAAATGATTGGGGAGGATTAACAGTTTTCGTTACATTCTATATTAATCTTTCTTTAACTATTCTTCATTGCCTTCATGCCTGCACGCTCGATTGTGTGAGTAACTGTACGTACTGTTTCACATCTTAATGTTCTACCTCTATGGAAAACCAATCCACGCTTACCTCATAGTTTTTCCAATAGCACAAACCCATAATATACAGAGGGACACGTGAAGCGTTAATCTCATTCCAAGCCTGAACGTCCAGCCCATATTTGCTTATAATTTGCCAAAATCAGATCGATTGCAAATATCCTCGAAGTTCATTAAAAAAAAAAAAAAAATGTGAACTTTGCTGCACCGGTGAACACAGCTGGTTCGGCGACATTCAAAGAGGTGCAAGTAACGAAGTATAGCGTGTTCATATCGTCATGTATTATGGAAGAGAGCGCGGCGAAGAGAGCGGATTGAACGTTGTTTCAAGAGAAACACGTAAACCGCGGGAATTTTCCTTCAAAGATCAAAGGCGCGCCAATAGAAGGGCCAAAGTTGGCGGCGACGCATTGAAATTCTTATTACGCGACTCAGCGCGTGCTTTTGTGCGCGCATATCCTCGCGTGTCCTTTTGTAAAAGCGCTGCCCTGTTAGAAAACGTACCGCGCGTTGCGAAAGGAGCCCGCGGTCGCGAATACTGAAAGGAAAGACCGTGAGAAACGGACGAATTTTATTGCTTCGCCATGCCGAAGATATCGGTGGAAATTATTTTGCAGCTGTTCGAGATCATAAAAAGATCCGAGCTCAGATCCGTATCCTTGCTGGCGCAATAAGCTGTATTCGCAATAAAGTATGGGTCCAGCTGTACAAAGTGCCGAATTTACCCAAACGCTAAACGACCAGAGAAAATTTAAGCGCTTTATTGAAATTTTATTCTTGACCATTTTGGAGAAATTTTGATGTTCAATATCGCGAGAATGATTCGTACTTGTAGCTCGGGATTAACCCTTTAAGTACGAAGATATTTAGATCTGAAGGCTCTTCGTGCTACCTCTGGCAAAAAGTTTCCGGCGAAACACGATATTACAAACGTGGCTAAAAACGCTGATGTCTTTGTGATGCGATAGCTATATACCTATTTATTTTGTAGCACTATTAATATATCTTACTATCCCTACCTTTAAATATGTCCTTATAAATATAGCTATTTAATTATACAACTTTTAATATCCCTATTGTCCCTATCTCTACATATGTATATCTTTATGAAAACGAAACATATACCCGCGAGAGGGTTAAGTATAGCTATATTCAAACCTGCGTTAAATAATTTGTTGAATAAACAAACACGATAAGACAAAGTATCGATCGGTGCAACATGTGCACGGGGATTCCTCGGTTTTTCTTATCAGTTAAAATTAAAATGACGGTAGTTTTGTGCAAGTATTCCACTGATAAGGCTGTATGTATATTGCGATGGACTCGTTTTACTGGAACGGTAGCTCTATAGGGAGATAAAAAAGCATTATCGAGTGCTCATGTCGAGTGGGACAATCAACGTTTACGTTTCATAATGAATTCGTGACAAGGACACGTCTAGAGTTTCACTTCTCTAGCCGGTGTCTGTCTGGCCAATCCTAGTCGTAATTACAACCTTTTCACTTGCTATCAAGATCTTCGATCATTCACGACAAATATTAACGATAGCCTATTTTTACGGTATTTACCCGTACTGATAGGACAGCGTAACACTTGTACATGGTGTCTCAATTTACATAGTAAACGCAAAACAACAACATTAATATTATATATTAATATTGATGTACGATGTTTATTAATTTCTGCTTTTACAAGCTATGAAATGGAAAATTGGTTTTCGAACATTTCGTTCCCCTCGACTAGTGTCAATTTCTTATCTCTATCATTTTACAAACTATATCCTTAAACAATCATATTCTATTTTCTATATTAATACTAATAATATTAAATGTAAAATAAATATTACACATTCAATATTATTATAATAATATTAAATATTGGATATAATAAATATTAAGTATTAAATATTATTGTAATAATATTAAATATAAAATAAATATTACACATTCAATATTATTGTAATAATATTAAATATAAAATAAATATTACACATTCAATATTATTATGATAATATTAAATATAAAATAAATATTACACATTCAATATTATTATAATAATATTAAATATTGGATATAATAAATATTAAGTATTAAATATTATTGTAATAATATTAAATATAAAATACACGAATAGTAATAGGAATATTATACATTAATATTATTCCCCTGTATTTTTATAGAATCCTATGTAGCCGTTTTACATTGTCGCATACCCCGGCATCCACCTTTTGATCATTTATTTTACTTTATACCGCGTCGAACCGCGACAAAGGGGGTTCGTTCTCAAAGCGGCGAATGGCAAATGATCATAAGAGAAGTACAGTGGTCGGTAACTAGACTCGAATAAATCAGACGGGGATCAGAGTTCTCAGAGAAACATCGCTGCACCGCCGTGCCGCGCCTGTGCTATGTAATAAGAATCTGGCCAGGTATCAGCACGCTCGAGCGAGATTCGTGGCAATCCCTGGGAATAGCGGCATTCCAAAACGAAGAACATTCAAGGGGTACGTGATAAGAGTGCACCCGAACGCCGGAAAATCGCCGGGTCAAAATACAGGCTGCGGAAATTGAGTGGAGAACACGAAGATAAAAGTAGACGAGAGAGAAGAGGAAAAATAAAAAAGGATTGGTGGAGTAGGGAGGAAGGGGGGGGGGGGGAGAGAAAAAAGAAAGGCGAAAGTACACATAAGAGGAAGCCAGTTTCTGCTGCCGATATCTGTGTACTTGCGTATAATCCAAGGTATTCTCTTGCAAATTTTCTGCTTGCGAAGGAATATCGAGGTGGAGAAACTTTAAGAAACCATCTCCGTGGCGTTAACGCGTTCGAAAGTTTCCTTTATCGCTTCGTCTATTGCGTACACAGTGGTTCAAAGAAAAACTCGTATACTTACAATACCGCTTATAGTTATTCGAACATCTGGAAAAGTTGATGAACGGTTCCGTTAACACAAGAGTCTGAAATTGTGAAAAGCTTGGAAAACCAAAGGCTTTGGAGTTAATACGCTTGGGAATCCGAAGGCGTGGAAATTCAAACGGTTGGGAATCGAAAGGGTTAGTGATCGAAACTCTTGGGAATCGGGAAGCTTGGAAATTCGAACGCTTAGCAATCTTTTCTTAAAGCATGAAAAGATAATTGTCCGAGTTTAAAGACCACGAGTCATATACGTGACGCAGATTACAGAAAAAACAGAGCAAATACTTGCGATATCTATAACATAATTTCATTTTTCACCTTCGACTTCTTCGGCAATGTTTATAATTACTATGGCAAATATAAATACTGCACAGTATTTTAATACTTCGTATTTCTTAAAGACAGTGTTAAAGTAAGAAGAAAAATCTCTTCCCCCTCCTCTGTGTTAGCATAAGAAATTTTCCATCTCGTTGCGGCGAAGCTTTAAATCAGCCTGCGCGCGTTGAGTCTTTTCGCTTGGCATTGGAAGCTGATGAAGACGGAATAAATCTAAGGAAAATCGTAAGAAGAAAGAAAGCTTGAAGAGGAGAGATAGACAAGCGCGATCGGCTCTTCAATTGACCCGTGAAACCTCGGAATAGTTCAATCTCATATCGGGCAGACGATAAGCCAGGGTGGAAAGGTCAAATTACTTCGATCAAAGAATCAATTCGATTTACTACTTGCTCGAGTCGATTCATAAAAAAGAAGTTAGTCTCCGGGGAATATCCGTGTGATGGATCGATGCTGGAGTAAAGTGCGTGCAACCCTTTCGTGGGAAATTGAAAGAAGCCGAGACACGGTGTAGTATAAAGTAAAGTAAATTTGCTCGAAGTGGGCACCGAGATTTGAGGTCTTTTCATTGCGTGGCTCGGAAGAATCAGCGCAAGTAACTCGAGCTCTAAGGCTATACGTGTTCGCCGAAGCAACAACGAGGAATTTTTCGTTGCCGCATGTTACAAAATGTTCTCAACTTGTTGTAGCAATTTACAAAAATAGTTCTACATTGAAGGAAACGTACAGCAATCTTGCAAGAAATATGGAATATCAAGAAAATTGTGCTTGATTCAGTGAGGATGCAATTTTGCGTTACGCTACGCAATTTCTTCTGAAAAGCTACTTTTAAAAGCAATAAAGAAAGCAGTAAAATATCATAGAGTGGAAAGTCAAGATTGTTTGAGTTCTCTGATAGAAATCCATATGAACTTTTCCCGGTACACGGTAATTAATATGATCGAATAGCAGTGTGATTTGCGGCAATTGTCAAATTCACTTAATCATACATTTGCTTGGTTCGTTTAGTTAACGTTTGCATAATTGCACAACCAATTTCTACAAATAGTTAATATTTATCAAACATCGTTTATTTGCAAGGTAATTAGCGGTCGGAAAATAGCTTTCTCCATTAATTTGCCAACTGGATTAATGTCACTTGGGATTTAAAATTTACATAAAGCTGCGGTGATAAAGTAAAATCGATTTCAATCGAACGATTTTAATCCTTTGCTTGGAAATATAATAAGGTGCTCTTTATACGAACATAAATGGACTAAAGATCCAATAGCTTCACAGGTGATTAAATTATTACCTTTGTAATATTAACATATGATATAATGTAATATAATAATCGATTATGGAATCAAATGTGCGCGATTCAAATTTGGAATCGATGCTTGTGCTTCGTAATTAATTTACACTCCCGTCCATAATTCGTCGGACATTTAAACTTTTCTTTATGAATATTAAATTTATTAAGTAAGATCATCTTTTCTGTATACCAAATTTATTATATTACAGTTCCAAAATGAAACCACTGATCGTTAATTATTTACGTCGCGGAACGCACTGATTAAATCGTACTGTTTTCTGAGATATTACTGAATTATTATAAATTCAAAAGCATTTGGTCGAAAGTTGAAAAGTGTCCGATCACTTTATGGAGTGTAATTTTTAGTGTACTTTATCAATTAATTAACACGAAATAAATACAATAAATACGTGTAATAAATACAGCGATGTAAGAATACTTTCCACAGCCACGGTGTATTAATGACAGCAAAAGTATCGAATTCTATCAACGACTTAAATTTCCCAGCGTTTTACCTGTTGCTCAAGAGAACTGGGTCTACCTGCTAAAGCACACTCGCGTTACACAGCGTGCATCTTTGAAACGAGTTCGGCGAAACTCGAGCTCCTTAAGCTGAATATATCCAGTCTGGTTTCGCTCCATTTTTCCAGTTGTCCCGATTTACAGCAGCGCCATATCCGCGAAATTGGCACGCGAACAAATTTGCGGGATTCCGTGACACGTGGAATAATTTACAACCCAGCCGTTGTATCTCTTAATACCGAGTACTTCTGTGGACGGATGACAAAACGTGACACGTGCAATTTTCGTAACTTTCCAGTGCATTAAATTGAGTGATAAATTCGTTCGTCTCGCGATGATGTTACTTTTCGTAATTGAAAAATATCGTTAACACTGGATTGCTATCACCGAGTCATAAAAAAATAATTCACCATGCTGTACATATTTTAAATCAAACGAGTCAATTTATTTCCATAAGACTGAGATAAAGACAAATGATTTCAGTTTTGTTATTAGTTTGTTGTATTATTAGTCTTGCAGTTTTGTAGAAAAATAACTATAACCGTTTTAACATATTGTTAGTTTAACAATCGAAATGGATATTATAACTATTGTTCAATCCTTGGGTTCCATTTGCGTATTTCTTTTCATGCTTCGTTATTGCTAGAATTTTATTGAAGTTTTAAGTAATTGTTTTGCATGAAAATTCTCTTGTGGCTACTTCTTAAGCTTTGTCCCCTGAGTAATTTTGCTAATGGAGAATTTTACGGTAGCTGCATTCTAGCATATACCATTCCTGCCGCAAATTTCATTCCGTATATTATATCGTTTGCTGATTTCGCTGAACGCAAATGGGACCAGGTAGTACCGAGACCTAACTTCAATCAGAGAATTAGAGCGTTGATAGAATAATCCACGAATAGTCCGTTCACAACGCTGGACCTTTATTCGAGTAACGGAAGGCCCTTTAAACATTCAGCATACTTGGTCTCTTTGACAAGCCACTTGCAAGGTATAATATCTTTTGGAAATTGTGTAAATTTGCATTACATTGTTCAGACAATATCGCTGTATAATATAGACAATACATAATACACGTTGAAATCCGCATTCTAATGAATTTCAGTATAAAGTTCGTAGAAATAGTTAAGACGTCTTAATGGAAAATGAATAGAGAAAGATTAATTGGGGCACGAAGGAAGATACCTCGAATGCAAAAAGATTATTATTATTGTCATTATTATTTATCGTAGTTAAAGGGAGAAAATGCCTGGTAAATAAAATTTAAGTAACTTTGTTTGCAAAAAGACAAAGGAATTAAAATTATAGGATAGATGTACCAATTATTGTCACTTTAAATTTGAAAGATTATGGCATAAAAATTGAAAGAAATATGACGTAGTATCCCCCAATTATAAATTTGTGCCACAAAGGGTAAAACCAAAGATGGGGGGTTGGAAAGGAGTAGGGTTGATTTTGTATATAAGAGCAGTTTACCCTTAATGTGTCATAGGTTGTTTATAAGGGTTGTTCTATTGTTTTGTTTGGTTTAGTTTATGCTATCATATTATATATTAGGTGATAAGTAACTTAGTTAAATAATTGCATAGTTAGATTAAATTGAAAGATGTAGTTTTGGAGATTATTATGTATACATTAATTAATATTAGCAATTAGGTATAAGGAGAATATATGTATAAGAAGGATGTATAAAGAATGCAAAGAGGCGGAACCTTTGTAATCCAAAACGAAAACAATAAAGATCTATCTTATAGTGCCAAAAAATTTGGTTACTTCGGTCAATTGAAGAGAAGTTTGAATGACAAGATGTTAAATAAAAATCATGCAATCGCATAATGATTCGTAGTCTGTTGATCAGTTTGAGTGCTGAATATGTCATACTATTCGACTTGCATTACATTATTGTATATATCTAATCTGAAATACCAAGTGAAAACAAATATTAAACCAGATTACGATACAGCATAACTATCGTGCAATGCAAACAATTCCCAAGGCACTTGCAGCTCGTACTTTAAACAACCCATTGACATTATTTTCTCCGAGTGCTTTGCATCTTATCAATCTCCTTCCACTGTGCATCCATTCCTGCAAACTCGGGGTCTTCTAGTTAGCAGATAAGGGAGTCCATTGTTCTGCGTACAATTTGCCTGGTTTGCCGGCCAATTGGACATCTTAGAGGATTCCAATTACACGAACTATCGTTGTTAACCATCTTGCCCTATCCATTTCACAGTTTATAGTTTTAATCCCCGACAATGGGTTTACTGTTCCGCGTGCTCTACAAGATTCCCGCAGCAACGATCGAGAAATCGATAACAACCCTCTGAAACACCTTAGGCGTTCATTTATTAACCCCAGGCACCTGTTAAAACGACCAAATCGCGTTGGTTTCGCACTTTACCAGCTTCCTGTTTTACGATTTACTGTGAACTGACGACGACTTGTAAAGCTTCTACAGACTTTAGCCCGTTTTAAGACAAGCCTCAAAGTTCAAACGTTTATAGACGTATTGTGAAACAAGATTTCTTTGGTATTTTTCACGGTAAGAATCCTTTCGTCATTTATTATTTTCATAGGTTTCTTGGTAAGCGTTTAACAGTGAGAAGTTAGGTTCAGGTTAGGATTAGATTAGGTTCGAATTAATTTTGGATTAGACCCGAATTAGGTTTTGATTAGGTTCGAATTGGGTTCGAATTAGATTCGAATGAGGTTCGGATTAAGTTTATATTAGGTTCGGATTAGATTCAGATTAGGTTCCAATTAAGTTCAAATTAAGAAGTTCCGAATTCACAAACGATTATATAATATTTGAAAAATACGAAAGAATGTTATTATGGATCTTATGTATCCAGTATTTAAATGATAATTTTACAAATTAATAAAAGCTTCAATAAATACAAGCTTTGTTAAAATAGTCTGTGCATTAATAATTTCAAGCCGAAGTATACTTTAACCTTTTTAGGATTTTTGAATACCATTTGCATATAAAAGCTTGAGCAACTCTAAAATTGCGAGCAGTCGACATTCTCATCTGCCAACCCGGCAAAATAAATTAAACACAGTTTCAAGCGCTTTCCGTTTTTCTTCTTCTCCTTTTTTATTTCTCTTTTAATTTTAATTCAAATCTAAATAGGCGACCCTTTATTTCGTTGTTCATTTATTTTTCATATATGTCATTTTATATACTTTATATATTGATTTCCTTTTATTTCATTCTATTCGAATTTTATTCGAAGCTCCATAAACGAACGAAACCACGAAATAGTTTAGAATCGTTGCCATAGAAGATTAGGTTCTCCATTTTGGGGAGATCGTGGATCGTTTTACAGCGGCACACAAATAACCGGGTATTACGATTCGATCGGAGTTTCTTAATGGTCGTAAGATGAAGTTGGAACTTAATTGAGTGATCGTCCCGCCGGTAATTTACGAGATACTTTGCAGAATTCGTTGAACGAGTGGCTAGACTTGGCTAGATTCGGTTTATCTGCGAGTATCCGGCGACTCGCGATTTCATCGATTCACCGATGGCTTTTCCGTAATTTACGACCGCGGAAGTTGCGATACGGTCCTGGTGATAGGATTCGGTTTTCAAGTTTAATCATTCTGCGTAAGCGACTGCCATTGGCTCGCCATTTGATACTCGATTTCAGCCGTCTATCGCTGGTTCAATGCTTTTCCGATTGCGTTGCATTTGCATTCGAACGTTGCTAATTTGCATTCTTGGATGTTCACGAAATAATTCCATTTTTGTGATTTCATAATAGTCGTTAGTTTCTAATCGTATTATTTAGGCGATCGATAAACTTCTCAGTCGTGAAATAAATTTGATCGTTCGCGTTAATATTCGTGGCGCATATTACGGTGTCAATAAAGCAAACATAACTTTTTAACTAACTAAAATTAACTTTGATTCCAATTGCGGTTACAGTTTACAAAGTTAAGAGTTACTAGATATAAATTACATATAGTGCTTCAACGTTTTGCATCTGAAACAGAGTTAGAACAGTAAACTACCGCTGACATATCGCTCCATTTATGTATGTCAAAAGCACGAATGTGGAAGCTTCCGTTTTTGGAGTAGAAATATGGGAGAAAGCGGAATAGTGTGGTAAAAAATTATTTTATAATTAACTTCAAGGCTAATAAGAGAATGTGAATGTTCGTAGAAAACATCAAACGAGAGGAATAAGATATCACAGCAAAAAAATTTCGAAAATTGTACCTTCAATTATTTTTATTTAGTTTCCATGATTTTATGAAATGGTTTTCTATGGTTTTGATATAAGAGGGACAATATGAAGCAAGATTGAAACAATCATAAAGGAAAGAATTAAATTGGAGAAACATTAGTTAATGCTTCTATGTTTTATGTTTTTATGAATTAGCTTACGCTTTTTGAACAAGTTTTTATAATAAAAGGAAAGAAATCATCCACCTTGGTCAAAATCAAATAACAATTATCCAACGACAAACAACAAGTTACGATATCAAATAACAAGCAATTCGTTACTTGAAATACCATACAAATCATTAATTCAGTAACTATTTTAGTAAATTGTAATTATTTGTGGCGGCTTTCCTGCACCTACTACTAGAAGGACATCCGAAATAGGATTTTCGTCAAAGCACTCGCTCCAACTACCTCGTCCATATATATCCAATATCCCAACGTCTAATGCAGGGCCTGCTAGGTAGCCTTACTGATGAGTCCACTAACAGACCCAGGACGAAACGCAACACCCTTCCTTTCTCTCCTATCCTATGCCCTTTCTACAGCTCCACAAATGTATATATATATATTACTTTAATCCAACATATTAACATATGAACATTGCAAAGATTGGTATTAGTAACGCTATTGTATATTTGCTACGATTATTCCTGTATATTATTCAATACTTTTTCTGAACGTTCTTTGGGACGATATAAAATTTTTCAATCAAGAAATAAATGCTATTCCTTCAAATAATCAGTATTTAAATTCATTATTAATTGGCCAACTAACCTAAGATCAATTGAAGTTAATGAAAATTATTTATGAAGTACCGATTCACGCTATTTGAAATAATTATCTTTAAATTATTATTTGAAAGTATTGTTTTCTTTCATCAAAGTACTTACATGCCTTACTGATGAGTCCACTAGCAGGTCCAGGACGAAACGCCAACACCCTTCCTTTTCCTATCCTATCCCCTCTCCACAACTCCACATATTTATTCTAATTTAATAACTATTTTAATAAGTGTAATATACCAATACAATTTAAATTTTTGTAGTAACTTGTATAATTTTAGAAAAGCTTCAATGTCACAAATTCGATTTCATTTGATGTTAGATATTCTTACCTAATTTAATACTTATCCAACGTAACCGTTTCGATATAAAATTCGGCATGAACTCGTCGAACGATCTAATAGTATTCGTTTTGATAGGTACGCTTTATAATCCCGTACGATCGTGATTGCGTTCATTACGAGAATATATGAGTACGTCTAAGGTGTACAATAAACGATGATAATGGTGTTGTCGGCCATTTAAAAGCGGAAGCAACCACAATCTATCCCCTTTGACACGTTCTGTTTTATCGTTGTCACGCTTCCAAACACCTCACAGATTTATCTCCGCCGTTGTGTTGCTTCATTTGCACATTATCTAGTCGTTGCTCAACGCACACGCGCGTTTCCCTTGTTTAAACTTTCATATCGCGTGATTCCATGGCATGCTGCAAAGTATAGCAAATATAGAGTGCTTATTATGCAACGGCATTATTTTGTTTTCTCGCCATTTCTCTCTGTAGCCGTTATTGCGATTTACTTCATAATTGTTGTTTAGCTCGGACACTGACAAATGATTATGGTGCGTCTAATACTTCAACAACGTGGTCTAACAATGAAATATTCGAAAGAAATTGCTTAGTTATTTTGGTATTTCGACGAAGTTGATTGGCCAGTTCAGTTCCTTAATTTGATAGCAACAAACTTTTTTTCTTTCAAGCTATTCGAAGGAAAGATTTTATGCTAATAAGCAAATAATAATTCAACAGCTTAGCTATGTGGTTCTTAACGTTTTCGAAGCCACGAAACACTTTAGATTATATGAAAATTTTGCGGAACATTAGTAGCACTAAATCCACAATTTATCTGTTTATTTATTAACAGGATAATTCCTTTAGTATTCATAGCTGTTACAATATATCGTGATATAGTTGTTACAAAAGAATGTAGGATCTTTACATAACATTTATGGGATTTGTATAATACTGTAATATATATACTATATAATAGATTAATATATATAGTATAAAATATTATGATATATATACAATAAAATAATATATATAGTATAGAATACTATGATACGTATACTATATAATACTATATAATATATACTATATGGTACTATAATCAATACTATATAATGCTATAATATATATACTATATAATAATGTAATACTATAATAGAACATACAGGAGGATATTTACCCTGTATTACGATACCTGAGAAAAAATAGTTAAACATTATTTATGTAACACTGTTGCATTCAAGCGTGACACTTTCATGCAGATGTAAATCTTTAAATGGAAATTTTATTCTTAAAGAGTGGGACATTTATTCCTCTTTGGAAGTGGAGCGAAAGGGGTGGGGGTTGTAAGTCTGTCCTTTGCTAATTTACATATGTATGAATGCCCTCTTTCCTTTTGTTAAAGAAAAATTCGTCTGGAATACTTTCATTTTTTAGCACTTTTTTACGTTACATCTTTCTATTTCCTCTTTTATGCCTTTTTTTCCACCGTCTTGCTGCATTCATTTCTTCGGATATAGTTTTCTAGAGCATCCATGGAGATGCAATGTTTATTTTAAGAGATATTCTTACCCCAATACTTTGCAGCTTTTTTCGTTTTATCAATATCTTTTCTACTTGAAATTATTTTCTTTCATTATTTACAGCTTATCTTCTATCAAAGACGTATATAATCTACTTTCATCGAGATAAACAAATACTGTTTGATACCCAGCTTCATCCGATTTATCTTATCGATTTTATGAGTGAGAAGACCTTCCAGTATGTTCGTACTTTATTTTCGATATTACGTTGAAACAAGTACTTCCATGTTTCCAGAATATCGCTGCACGTGTTGTCCAAATATTAATGAAAGTAACTGCTTAATATTCTATTTCGAATAATTTCAAAGCTCCCCAAACAGCATTCGAAGAAGTACGGCTAGATATACCGCTTTGTGTACAGAGGAATGGCAGGTTTATCACGATGTTCGTCTCGATCAAGCCAATTAACCCAATTCCCATGAAACATCCGCTACTCATATTTCAAAGTTTGAACACAGTCGGAGCTACTTTAGAAGTACTTGCGCGACCTTACGCCTCAGCTCAGAGTTCCTGCGACAAGGAGCATCATTCGAAATTTCTCGGCAAGCGGCAAAGATTTAATCGCGAGCATGGAAATCCTCGCGACAGTGAGCAACTCGAATTACAGGGAAAAGCAGATTTAGTTAGGCGGGCAACCGTGAACCTTCCCTTCACTCGGGATGCAACAAAATCTATTAGACAAGCGAAACTTTGCCGTGATACTCCCCATCGAACTCTGCAAATTTCAACCCACCCTTCCTAACTTCAAATTGTTTCATCTTTCGCGACGGGGAAAGGTTGAAAGAACCAGAAACTCCACTTGGTCTTATTAAATGTGCTCTTCTACTTAATTTTAACCCTTTGGCTACGAAAGACGTACGGCAGAATTCCGACTATCCGAATAACAGATAAAATATGATTAAGCAAGCAGACGTACGAACTTGTAAGTTAGAAAGTAATATTTTTATATTTTTATATTTAACTTCTTAACGTATCCGATTTTGTTTACACTGTACGATTCTTTTTTTTTATTAACACGTTGTTATAGCAACGTCAAATGATTTGTCCGTAACAATTATTACTTCCTAGTTTGCAAATCACAATAAGAATACAATGTACAATGCAATTTGTCAACATTGATCTTATTTAATATCAAACGTATGAAGATATTTTTAATCCGATTCGTTTGATCATGTTGATGAGTTTTTTTTTATCCAAGTATTCTTCTTAGTACTAACAGAGGAAGCGATCAAAATATTTCAATTCTACATCAGAAAGCGAACATGTTATAGATAAACATTAATACGTGAACGATTAGGTATCTTCAACAGATTAGACAATAAACCTCAAAATAAAAGTCTTAACCCATATTTGGATCATTTCCTCTACTAAATCATTTTAATGGTTTCCTATTCTGTTATATTATTACAGCGATATCGAAGCAACAAATCTTTGCAACCCCTCCAAAAAAAAAAAAAAAAAAAAAATGAGCCAATCTCCATGATGATTTATTTACCTATGGGTAGAAATAAATAACGCGTATCATAAATTGCCTTCAATTTTGGTAAATTTGTGTCCCTTCCCCACTCAAGATAGATAATGCGTATAATAGAGGGTGGGATTTAAGTGGTTGAATGCTACAAATACTTCGTTTCCCAAGTCCGCAACAAGTCCTGAATCCAAGGGGGGCAATTTATGCTGAATTATATCCCGAGGATCTAGATAAAATGGCGTAGGAGAAAGAGGAGTGTTGATTAGGTCGATTGAACGAACCCCCCTCGAGAAGCCTTTTCTGAAGGAAAATCCACCCTCTCCCTTTTACGCTTTCGTACCGGTGATGTCGATTTCACGAAATAACCTTAATCAACTTAGGGGGAGCCTCGAAATATTATCACCCGTGGAAACAGAGAAGAAAGAAGACGACGAACCTAGGAATATGATAATGAGGGACAAGGCTTCGTAATGACGATTTCATCCCGGCTCTCGTCCCCTTTTTATCTGATGGAACCTGTTCGCGATCGTTTTACAAGCAACCGGGCGAAATCGTTAGGATTTTCATATGGAAATTATAATTGAATCTGAATCGAGTATAGAGCCATCCGATGAATAGGGTAGATGTCCCAATTACTGCCTCTGCCCCTATAACCGACGCGTTAATCGTTTGATTTAATAGGAAAGAAAAAATTAAAGTTACCGTGATATATTCAAGTAGAAGCACGCAATCAGTAGTTTTAATTTCACAGCTTTGTGGATAATATCAAGACGAATACAACGACTATAATCTTGAGATGGAATTATGCAAAAGTGTACAAAATATTTAAACTACTGTGGAAAGTTGCTTAAATGTTTGCAGTTCACTCGTAACAAATATTAATATATTTCGTTAACATCTTAGATTGACGGATTTGAATACAATTCGTTAAATTGTATTAATAAATTTTAAGCTATTATGTAATCGCATTGCATCCATTAACGTTGGTGGAAAATAATTGGTACATTCTTTCGTTTGAAGCTTACCATTTGCATTTAGCATTCGCTTTGACTTTTTCTTTCACTTCGCTGTAATTTTAAATGAAAGAGAAAAAATTGCTCGCTAATGGCTCATCAAATATTTATGAGCATTGATGTGGAAAATACCAATGACCTAAAAATAGTAGATGATATTAGGTTATCCCATAAATTCGTGCCAAATTTCGTACGAAAAAGTAGAGCCGAATAAGCGTGATAAAAATGCTTTCAAATGAAATTGAATTGGCGATACATCGATCAATAGATCTTTCTATCAAGTTTTAGTTCTTTATTCTTAATGATGATTTGAGCTGCATTTCTTTATATTCATTTATTCGTATTATTTAAACGCTGTAATCTAAAAGGAAACTTTATCCTGTTAATAAATTATTATTATTTCTTTGGTTTAATCACATAAAATTGTTTTGGCGAACTTTAGTCCATGGGATAAATATCTGAGAATTTTTCTACATTTTTCGATGAAAGAATTGAATTTTAAAAAATGTAGAATCGTTGATTTTTTATTGAAGTTTTCAAGTGACTACGTTTATAATTATTTTACAAGTATATTCTTAACATTCTTAAATTGTAATAATATCTCAAATGCTTTGTTTAAATTGAAATTGAACAGCTATATTAAGATTCATAGAATTCTAATCGCTGAATATTTGTAAAAACATATAAAAATGTATTATTAATATGTTGCGATACGAACTTATGGGGGGATGTAATAATGCTTTGCAAAAACGTTGATCACAGATTAAAGACGGATCTTTGCTAGATATTTTCGTGTAAGCTTGACGAAGATACATCGGTTGAATGATAATAGTTAGAAAAAGTGTGTAGGAAAATCACCAAAAAAAATTCATGGCCCCTGAGAAATGCTTTGCTTTACTCGAAATATCCTTGAAGCGATCCAAAGAGTGGTTCTTCTATAGAGAGGCAACCATCTCGAAATGGAGAGTTCGTGATTTATTTTATCGTTGAGCTTCTTGGAGTATCTCCTATACTCCCATCTTTTTTCCCTTCAGTTCCCACGCTCTGTTTGCTACATTTCTTTTGCATTAGTTGAACTTGCAAAGTTTCAGGTTTTTTCAACACCTCTGTTTAGCATTTGTTTAATTCTTATACACTATTAAACATTTAAATAGAAAATTTTTAACAAAAGACTATCGCGTATTCGCATAATTAAAACGTTTGTAATTTTTGTAATATTCCTTAACAGTAATTGTTTTTTTTCCTCTGCGATATTATTTGTGAGTAATTTTTAATGCTTTCGAGATTATTTTAATTCTTTAATATTGAATTGAAATGAGAGTTAATCTTGCCACGCATTTTAATCACTTAAAATCTCGCTAGATCTTTGATTGAGAACTCTTTAATGATTAATTTTGGGAAATGCAGTGTTGTAGTTGAATAATTACAAAGTTTGGAACTTTTTTAATACTCTTTGGTATCAATTTACATCTTTTCCATAATTCTATCTTAGCAATTTCTTTTTTTTTTTTAGAACTTTTTGGTATTAATTTTTAATCATTCCAAAATCCTTTCTTAGCAATTTGTATTTACGCTAAAATTCATTGGTCACAATTTATAATTATTCCAAAATTCTACAGCACCAATTTCCAATTTTTCCAGAATTACTTGAACTTTCAAAACATTGACACGTACCCTGAAATATTTTCAAGCGTTTCAATATTTACAACTTCGCCTGGTTTAGATATTTCAAATTCCACTGTGAATTCTTTTATTCCCCTTCAGTGTTTCCGTGCAGAAAAATGTCCTCTCATCCGCGAAACTTTTCAACAACTTCCTTCTCACTTATTATTCATTTTCCGCCACGCTTCGCGACAAAAGTCGAAGTCAAAGATGGCACGTTTGCTTCAACTTGAACGTATCTGTCGGGGTGTGAAAAAAAATGCGGGCCATCCATTAGAAGCTTTGGAAACGGTTGCAATAAGATTCCATCAATCAAAGGTGGACTTCCGATTGCTCTTCTCGAACGTACTGAAGATAGAACGCTGTGTGTATATATCCGGAAGAAAGGGAAACCGAAACGGGGTGACGAAGGTCGACAACCTCGACAGGTTCGTCATTTTTTTCTCTTTTTTTTTTTTTGGCTCATGCTGACGAATATGAAATCTTGAATACGAGCACCGTCGATGGTTGCCATATCATCGTTCTTCTTTTCATCTTATAACAGAGAGACGGAAAAAATGTACGGTAGATCGCTTGGAGGCAAAGGAAATTCGAAAGGGGATGAAAAGGAACAGAGACACTTGGTCTCTTTTCCTTTTTGCCAGAAACGATAATGCCGTAGAGAATCAGGGGATTTTCTAGAATTTAGAGGAAGGATTTCACATTCTTCTCTTTTATTTTTTTAGAAAATATAAAACATACATTTTAGGAGTTTAACACCGTTCTAAACTCCGGTGGTTTTTGTTATGGGAAAGAAATTTGAATTTCCTCAAAGGTTTTATATATTGATTTTAACTTGTTCAATTTTCGTTTCCTTCGAAACGAACGAAATTAACCCTTTAAGTGTTATGGACGAATATGTGCGTTAGCGAATATTTCTACTATATTTTATAGAGATGCGACAGAAACAAGAATGATCGACGTTTGAAATAATCACATGTTTGAGAAAACTATAAATGTTTTATTTAATGCTACGTAAGTAATTATGTAAAAGTACTACTTTTAAATTAGAAGAATTCCGTGATCAAAGGGTTGAAAGAATTTTTTCCCCTTTCTAAAATAAAGTCTCACAAAAGTGTATCGCAATTAGTGGTAAATTAGACTACTAACGAAGTTTGGTGCGCGAAGGGTGAAATTTATATCGAGTGCCATTAGGTTTACCCCTTCAGACACAAATTTAGCAAAATTCTATTCGCATATGCATGAAATTCGGTGAACCTTCTATCGAATTGATCCCATTGTCAGGCGATTCGATAATTCAGTATAAACAGATAAAAGCTACAATTCTAACATGTTTTTCGTGAAAGCAATTCTTGAGATTGCGCTGTTTAAGTGACACTTGACAAGCCATCTGTGATAATACTGCAGATCGATAGATAATACGAGCATTAAATAAAGAAAGCAAAAACACGTTGCTATGTAATGACAAAAATATCTTCAAGGCGAAACTCTTCAAATTTAATAAGAATGCAGAACTTGAGGGAAATATTTATTGCGTTGCTATCATATCGTTGTTCAATCGAAAAAAAATGCCATTAAAATCATTAATAGACACTATTGTCGATAATTAAACGAGAATTCGTTAAGTCCCGTTTACAAGAGTTTAATAATTGAGCAGAAGTTCATTCAGGCTTATGTTCCGTGTTCGAAATGATTAATAGAGAATTGTTTTGTCATCTAGAAATTGTAACATTTATTATAATTTCGCTAGTTTATATATTTTATGTATAAATAGATATGAATAGATACGAATAGACTGCGAATTTATATATATATTATGCGGATTAATAAAATTAAAGAACTGAGATTCAAATAAAGAATTATTTCGCCCTTTAAATACTATAATTTGTATTTTCTGTATTTCTTAATAACAACTACATTCTTTACGTTTTTACATATTCAAATTCCTTATAAATGCACAAATATCCGCAGTCTAATTATAATTATTCTGTAATTGTTTGCACTTTATAATTTCCTATAAACGCACATAAATCCACAATCTACAAATAATTAATTAGTAACGTTTAATATTCCATTGACGCAATCAGTATTTCCATTAACGTTACCCCTTTTTTAAATGCTCCACAAAGGTGATAAAGAAAGGAATGCTCGGTTCAAAGATCGAAACTATAGTGACAGCTGCTTTTTAGCGGATCGATGTTGGCAACGGAATCGGAATTAGCTTTTTACCCTAATTCCCTTTCGTGTGGTGCACATGTAGAACAGCAGGCGCCATTTCGACTCCGTTTTCTTAATTCCTGTCAGCCCGATGCCAAATCCGCATAGGCCATAAATTTTCCCTTTTGTCGCGATCGCCCTTACGTGTATCAGTTATTCGTATTAGGCACCCTTCTGCCACGTGAACGCTATTTATCATAAAGTATCATTTGAAATGGATATTCGTCGTGAACAGTGAACACTGATAGCTTTTACAAACATGGGAATATCAAGTAGTCCGCGGAGATTTGTACAAGCCGAGGACCTTACCGTAAGACGGGGGCAAACTTTTGATAGTTTCGAGTAAATTTCAACCATTTCCCTACAGCAGTCTGAAATTTAATAAATCTCAATACTAGGGATGGGCGATTCTGGATCGATTTTTTTAGTCGATTCTTGGATATTCGATTTTGAAACGAATCTATTTTTTTTTAGTTACGTATCGATCTTCGATTTAAAGCTGCCATAATAAAGGATTAATGTGTACTTATATGTATATAATTATTGTTAATTATTCTTTTCTCAAGTCCTAAATAAATGAATAAATGTACAAATCTAATTTGAAAGTTTATCACGTCGGTCTCACATCATGAGATATTATTGGTATCTCGATATTGTTACTAATTATGGTAGGATAAATACGAATTATAACAAAAATAGTATTGTATTGCAGAAAACGAGTATGTAGATTTTTACCCCAAACAATTGTTCAATTTTTGAGGGTTTAAGGTATGCTTACTTTTAGCAAAGCGATTAAAATGATAGAATATTTGCGAAAACTCATAATACGAAGAAAATAGAACTTTCTTCGCACTATTTACGGAAAATCTTCAAAAATGCGCTGCTGTAACTTTGTACAAATTTTATAAAAACTTTCGAACGAGTCATTTTAATCACCTTGGTAATTCTAATGTTAAAAAGAAAACACTAATTAAAAAAATACGGTGGTGTGAAAAAGTATCTTGCCACAATACACATATAAGTGTTCAATGATAATGCAAATCAGACATATTTTTTTTGTTAAATTTGTTTTTCCTATGCACTGATACGTGAATATCAATTCCGGTAAACTACCGGTGATCCGGTCCCTCTTTAACCGATCACATTTTTGTTGAGATAAGATAATTAACCAGTCAGTTATTGAAATTGCGTGGAGATATATTCGCCCACACAATTCACCTAATTGATATATTATATATTATTTATAAAAACGTGGTATGCATTATTTAATATAATCATATTGTATAAATTACATCTAGATTTTATATACATGAAAAGAATTACTTTTTTTCACCGCCAATAATAATTACTTATTCATCTCTATTTTACTTACTGCATGCTTTACGAGCTTGTTACACTGGATACTTTTCAACTATACTATAATGTTCGATTACTGAAATCGAACCTGGAAAATAGCGGTCAATGAGTAATTATTATCGGTCTTACAAACATAAATTTTAATAGGTGTAGTAGCTAAGGATTAACAACCGATGAATGATCATTGGCATAACCTAAAACGGTCGAAATATCATGACAATGACGATTAAATAGGGAATTATAACTTTTATTGTACCATACTTTCAAACAGCCCGAGGATATGCAGTATTGGAAATAAAAAATATAAAATCTACCAAACATTTTTTGAAGTGTATATTTTCGGCTTATCCGGCCAGATACTATATCGACATCGGTTTAAACAATTTTTTTGTATACCTTCCTGTTTAAAATACACAAGTCAAATACGAGTCATTGGCTAATAGATACTTTTAAACGTCACTGTATATATTTTCACGTAATTAAGTTGTTGCATATGAAACATCCAATTTTATATAGTTCAGAGATTTTTAATTAAAGAAAACTAGGTTAAGTATTTTAACAAAACTATTTAATTAAAAATAATACTAAATGACGCCTACTTTATACACATAATATAAAATTTGGAGCGTGCTAAATTTAACATTATCAATAGATCGTTAATAGTTGAAAAAGAAAATGGTAAATAGTGAAAATAAAATGAACCATGAATAAGAGTGAAATTCGAACGTTGTTCTAGATTAAATTTAAGCAATTAATCCAATTCAAGCTGTTTATTAATAATATTATTGGGCTAATAAGTCTTTATATCAAATTTCGGTGAATTTTCGAAATCTGGAGTAACTCCTGGCTTTCGCCAAAATGTTAAAAAAAACTATTGGGTTGGTTTTCGTAACAAATTGCCAAGAAGAAAACAGTCTATCAATTTGTTGTTGTTTTATTAATAAAATACAGAAGAAATGCAAATGTTGAGTTGCCTTCTTCTGCAAAATTTCCGTTTTACGAATGCAGCTAAAAAAAAAAATAAAAATAAAAATCCGTTTGACCCTGTAAATTTTAGGACGCGTAACTTACTTTGGATATTTATGTATATACTTTCGCATACCTCGCGTATTCGATACTTTATTGCACATTTAAATCTCTCATAAACGTATAAACGCCCACGGGCTATAAAATATAAAAAAAAAACGAAGCGTTTTGGTTCAATGAGTCGTGAATCGAAGGCGGATATTTTTTTAAGTTTCTATCTTCCACTCGTTGCCTGCATTCGAGACTATTTTTTCATTTTTTTCATAACATTATGTTTGTTTAACCTTTATCCTTTACTTTCAACCTGACGTTTTTTTTAAAAACACTTTTAACCGGCGCATTATTTTGAAAATATCGCTCGAAGTCGTGTATTTTTCTAACTTCAATCTCTTAAAATATTTCGTTTATCATGGCCTTTCTGCTAATTATTCCAGCGTCTATTTTTATTCCATTTCTTCTTCAACGATAGTAAATACACGAATGTACAAAAAACCTGTTAATACAATTTATCGTATAAAAGGGATATAATTTCGCGGAAACAAACTTTTTAAGCGCATTATCGGAATTATAGATGGATCTGTAACGCGTTATCGTTGTAGACAGTGGTAGGAACCAATAATCTGGTCGCCGTGTTATTCAACCATTCCTTAAGCCGATTACCCGATGATCCGATTTTGGTCGTATCGAAAGGTCGCCCCAGAAGGAATGAACCAATACGAAGTTTATTATAAAAGCCCACCCAGATTACGCACTCTAGTTCCGCTCGTTTCATTAAATTGCTCGCATTTGCGATTAATCACAAACAGGAGCTACAATACGTACACATATATGTACCTATGAGCCAGACTGATCCAAGCCCCCTTTATTGTAAATTTATAACATTCGCAACATTCTATTTGAAATAGTTCACTCAATTAAATTCTCTGTACGTACTATGTAACATATGTATATTCTTGTGGTTTTGATAGAGTTAAGAAAGAACAATAAGATGGTGTATATAGCACTATTTTGACAAAAATGGACTTATTTGATAATGCAACAATGCAATAACGTTCATAGAGGTAAAAATAAATTAAAATTCGATTCGTTATCAGTGGACTACGGATTTTTATGAGTTTGTGGGGAATTTGGGTATGCAAAAAAGTAGAGAGAACGTGTAATATACAAAAATGTACATGCAACATATTTAAAGTAGAATAAATATTATTTTATTTGTAGGGTGAAATAATCTTCGACATGGATTTCATTCCTTTAATTTCGTTAATAAAAATACGAATTTGCATAACAATCCGCAGTCTAATAATAAGTAGAGAGAATAAAGGTAAAGATAAAAAGTGATTCTTGAACACCTTGAATTCATTAAAGAAACCAAAATTGCCAACCAAATAGTATAATGTAATGAGTTGTTTATTGTGTATAAATTAGTTGTTGATGCGACATTAAACTCTATATTAAAAAAAAAATAATAAAAAATGCAAGAAGAAAAATTAACGAGATCTATTCTTGATTAAACGGAATACAAAGCATATTCCGCGTAAAAGTTTCGCGAGAGGAGAAAAAGTTCAATTCACTTTCAAGCTGTGTAGCGCGATAAAAGGTTAATTAATTCCATCGAACTTATAACTGTGCATGCAGTACGTTTTCGATTGATGACCTCTCCGGTTAGCAGGTTAAAAACTAACGAATCTATTAATACATTTATCTCTTCGCAATGTAATTTCCTAGATACAAATTTATCTTTACCTATTAATATTTATTTCTTTATCTAATGTTTCTAATTGCTTGAATTTATTTTTCAGCGAAATCTATTGTACGGGAGAATTGCTGAAGACTGTGCAACTCGGTGAAGTCTTTCCGGACAGCAAGACCTTCGTCGATCTTCATCAAATTCACGATCCTGAAGTTACTCTTGCTAAGTGAGTATCATTAATAATTCCTTTAAAGCATACAATAACTTATGCAGTAAAATTCTAATAGGGATACAAAAATCTATTCTTCATCCATCAAATAATTTCTAGAATAAAATTCTAATAGGGATACAAAAATCGATTCATCATCCATAGAATAATTTCTAGAATAAAATTCTAATAGGTATACAAAAATCTATTCTTCATTCATAAAATGCTTCTAATTGCTTCGAAGAAAAGATCAAAAGTGAAATGTTTAAGAGTAAAGATTATTTTTGGTTCATTGTAAATAAGAAGAAGTTGTATAACTTTGTGTTGAAATGTTTCTTGATAAGATGATAATTAGACTGCGGATATTTATGCATTTATCGGAAATGTAAATGAACAAAATGGCACAAAACGCGGGGAATTATATACTTATTTATATGTATTCAAGGTAAAGTACAAATTATTGCATTGCAGGTGTAAAACAATCACTTCTTGAATTTCGGTGATAAAAATATAAATTTGTATAAAGATCCGCAGTCTACAAATCAGCATTTATTTTTAACAAAATATTCTGTAACTCTTTGTCCTCTTTTGAAGAAATTATAAGTGACTAGTTAAATTTTTGATCAAATGGATTTGTTACCTCAGTTAAAAATAGTGAATTATTTATTGGTACAGTTGGTAGATTCATTAGTTAAAAATAGTGGATTACTTATTGGTAGACCTAATAACATAAGTATTAATATAATAATATAAACATTATAATATATATATAATACAAATATTCCGTTGATATAAATACAAATATTCTTTAACAATATATCCAATTTAAATCATTACACACAATTGCTGTAAATGTTATCTACAATTATATCGCAGAGGAATTGTAAATATATATCCAAATAAATCATACGATTCTGTATCTCGTGACTAAAGTCCCAAACTTTGACAAGGGTTGTAGTTGGGTTACAAACTTCTCAATTGCTGGACTGATAATTGTCCGAACGATCGAAACTTTCTTCCATAACGCATTTTTATTCAGTAGCACGAACCCGAGCAACCGTAAAAGTATACGAAATAATCAGCCAAATCGAATCTACCGAAAATAATGATAGAAATGAATATAGCGATAAAAAAAAATAATGATAAAAAGAAAGTAGTTGAAGCAAAATAGAAATCACCCCGTTCACAGCCTTTAATCTCACGAGAAGTACTGCTATGAATTTCGACACTCTTCGACGCTTGTTTTCGGGCGCGTGATATAAAACCGTCTGCAATTTACGACCACTCGAAAACGAAATCACGGTGACCAGGTGCGTTTTTAAACTGACCCCCGCCGGCGTTAAATCACTCGTTCTACTACGATTTTTATAGTATTCGTTTTACGACCCTGAGGTACGTTCACTTTCGTCCACCGCCTTCCGGATTACTCTCTGTGAACTTGCTCTATCGTCCGGTGCAGTTCAATTCGATGTCGTAATGGCTACCGCTCGTAAATAACAACGCGATTGCGAACCGATGAAAGTTAAAAAGCAAACCTATAACCCGGGGCGTAAAAAAAAATATCGTAGAAAGAACGGTTACAGTGTTGCGTTATTTTTTTCGCAAGAACCAGGGGCGGATCTAGATGTAGGTAGCGATGGGACTGAGACATGTTTGATACAGTTGATACGTTTACGTTTACAACTGATATTTGCGTATCAATCTCATGCACGATACGTTTGCAAACAATTTGATACGTATTGAAACAATTGATTCTCCCACAAGCCAAAGTGAGTAACTTCACTTTTTGAATTTTGTACAATTTTAGTGCCAAAGTGCTAGATTCAAGCACCACTATTTACGGGTAAAATAAATTTGCTTAACAATTGGATATGAAATAATAAACAATTTACAAAAATAATAACGCGAACACCAAAGATATATTATTCTATGCATTTTGTATGTCGTTAGATTAAAGCTACACTTATAATAATACATTTTACAGTGTTCAGTTCAATTGAAATTTTGAAAGGAATTTTAAAAGGGTCTGTATATTTATGTTATCGATTTCCCTACTTTTCGTTTTCTGGTGTTAATCGATTCGGTTAACGAACGGCTCAATTAACTATCGCATCGATAATGTATTAATTGTAACATGTTTGTTACCTGTTTAAATATAATTGCGGAAACCGGAATACGATTCAAACGAAATCTGTATCGTGAAACATGTAATAATATAAGCCAGTGATGATTAACCTTTTATCATCTACTGTCGATTATCTCATTTCTATTATACTTATTATTCATACAAGTTAACATTTTGCAGTTGAATATCACGAGGAAAAGAAATGTGCGTTATTTTTTACACACACTGTTGATATTATTTCAACTAAAATGGATATTTAGTTTTAAGGGGGGTGGGAGGTAAATATACGATAGCTTAGAGAGGCAAAAACTGAAATCCGCCTCTGGCATGATCCAATTCGATTTTTGCTGTTCGGATGGTTGCTATTACGTGAGCGTTGTTTGGACGAATGTCTGTATCGAGACGCTGGTATTGCTTGAAATGAAACGCTGAATTCGATAGGGGGTTTTATGGGTACTGTGAAGCGAATTCGAGGAGCACGTAAAACTCCTCGTAAGTTTAGTGTTAATAGACGGTGGAACTGATCGTTCCGGTGCTGCAGGTATCGCAGAATATAGATATATAAATGTTTATTTCTCACTTGATGACGTATTCATCGGATATTTCCAATATTTATATATGAATATTTCCACCATTTCTGGCGAACGTGAGAATGTTCACTCTTCGATTATAAGCAAACGCAAAAGGAAAATTGTTTTATAATTAATTGCAAGTGTAAAATAAAAGATAATGATTGTATTAAGTTGTATTAAGTATCCAAAAGTTGAATATTTAATCATGCCTAATTTCCATTCACACTTTCAAAAGATTAATTTCAAATCAATGTTCAATTTTGTTCATTATGTTACAAAGTTTAATAATTTAACGATGCACAATATGCTATACGTGTAACGTAATTATTATTTACAACAGTTTGTGTAATATACTATTTGCATAATTAAATAATGAATTTTAATGATCCATTCTGTTTCACCTTCTTCGCGTTCCTTTTTTCTATATTGTTTATTAAATACACGTAAGCAGATAATAATCGATTAATTTACACGATTGCTTCTGTTCGCTTTGTTACAGCTTCTATGAACTGATGAATGCGACTGACAATAAACCAAACCGAAGTCAATTAGCTCAGTTCGTTAACGATAATTTCGACTCGTCCAACGAGCTCGTAAACCATACACTGGTAGATTGGACGGAGAATCCAGCGATACTGAAACGCATCCAGGAACCTAAGTATCGTGAGTGGGCGAGGCATCTGAATGAAATTTGGAAACAGTTGGCGAGGAAGATGACTCCGGACGTAGCCAAATATCCTGAAAGACATAGTATAATTTACGTAGACAACCCTTTCATTATTCCTGGTGGTCGATTCAAAGGTAATTGAACTCGTACAATTCAAATAATAACAAATCTGATTCAAAGACAAACGGTGAATGCAAATATAATTCAAATAAAAAAATGTCCAAGTTAAACTACTCGGATTTTAACAATTTTTAACAACAAAGTTATTAGATTAAGGTAATAAAAAAGGTCCAAATTAAATCATTCTGACTTTAATCATTCTTAATAACAAAGTTATTAGATTAACGTAATAAAAAAATTCTAAGTTAAACTACTCGAACTTTAATGATTTTTAGTAACAAGATTATTAGATTAAGGTATTAAAGATTCAGGTAATAAAAAAAACTCTAAGCGAAACCATTCGGATTTTAATAATGTTTAATAACAGAGTTATTAGATTAAAGTTTTAAGGTATTTATTTTACAGCCAGGTTAAACTAATTGGATGTTTTTTTTTTTAAATTGAGTTACATATGCATCAGTTTACTGTTTTTCACTTTATGGTAATAGAAACGCAAAAAACTGATACGCGTTACGTAACGAATAAAAAAGATATAACGGTCTGAACTACTTCGAGTATTGCGTTACTTTATGATGCTTCGGTTTCTGTTTTTGCTGATTAGCGGAGCTCTCGCGATGAGGTGTAGAATAAATTACTAGAGCACTTAAATTATACACGGCGATTAAGTATAATACTCGAAAATGACTAATAAACTACGGATTTTTATGCATTTATGGAAAAACTATATTTGTAAATAGGTGCAGAATACACGTAATGTATAAGAAAATGTAAAGTATTCAAATTAAGGAATATATTTTAATATTTACTAAAGGTGAAATTAGCCATTATTTAGCTGGCGATTCTTTCGCTTATAAAGAAAGGAATTTGCATAAAATTTTACTGTCTAATGGTCAATTTGCCTTGGGCAGCCACTGAAAACTACAATATAAAAGCAAGTAATATTTTCTAAACTAAATTTAAAGTTTAAAGTACAATTAGGAAAGAAGAGAAAGAATGGCATATTTAAATGGAACAAATTAATTAACAGTTAGCATCGTTTTAAAATGACATAAACGTGGCTATAATTATTTCGAATTTAATTGCTATATGTGTTGCATACTTAATTGGGTGTCTTTTTAAACAGAATGCAAATTTTGTTTAAAGTTCGCCTCTAATATTAATGATGACAATGATGAACTAAAAATTTTACTTTAAGCCTTTATCTTTATACTCTTAGTAACTTCATCAATTCGAAATTTCTACTTTACTATTTTACAAGCGACGAATTTGCTTCATGATCGTAAAAATGCTGAAAACTTTGAATATTAAAATTGTGTTCGATTTCCTGTGATTAAAGTAAAGAATAATAATAATGTACTTAAAAATATTTTGAAATCCTGAAAGCTCAAACTTGTACACCTAATAATTAACGATTAGGAAACTTTAAGCTACTAAAACTTGACTAATTAAAAAATAATGCAACGTTTTAATACAAGCCTAATTGTGAACAAACGACATTAATAGCTATTTGTTTCACCCTAAAATATTACATTTATTATTAGACTACGAATTTTGTTAGGAATGTGAAATTTTCAAGAAAACACATAAATTGCATCAAAATCCGCAGTCCACTTATTATACTAACCCTTAAATATTATAACTCGCGCTTTACCACGGACGTTTTGCACATTTCTGAACATTACTCGCGAAACGTACTTTTCTGCAACATTTGAATCTGCCATAAATGCGTAAAAATCCGCAGTCTACTTATCACTACCGAGCGCGAAGGTGTAAAGTAGAGAATATTTGAGAATTTGCTTTTTTCCCCGACAGAGTTTTACTACTGGGACAGTTACTGGGTGATTGAAGGGCTGCTGTTATCCGACATGCATCAAACTGCCAAGGGAATGATAGACAATTTCTTGTACATAGTGGAGAAATATGGGTTCATACCCAACGGTGGTAGAATTTATTACCTTATGAGAAGCCAACTACCCCTGTTACATCTTATGGTACGTCATGCCCTTTCATATTGACTTTAAACTCGTTTTTCATCCCCTTCTACGCAACACGCGACTTCATCGCAACCCTGCGATCTTTTTAAAACAGAAAAACGTATACTCGATCATTCGTTATTTTAACCCTGCAACGGTCCTCGTGATTTCGTGCAATTCGATTATTGTTTGGAGTACAACATTAGTTGACATCTCTTTTATTTGTGCTTATATATATACGTACTTTTTTTGTTATTATCTTTTAATGCAATACTATAATGCATTGTGCCGTAAATGCATCTCATGCAATTTTAAATTCTTCTTCTTATGCAAAATTGGCGTTTTTATTTGCGAATGATACTTCGAAGTGTCTACTTTCAAATGTTACTTGCGTTTATGAATTTGTTGACATATTAAATTATGTATTGCGATACTAATTCCACGTTGGAAATAAAGTGACAAGACTTTTCCGCCAACGTAATTGACATGAGAGCTTCAAATTGCACATATTAATTACGATTCCTTTGTGTCTTTCCCAGTATTGGGAAATTCTCGACGAAAATGACCCAAAAAGTGTTGCAGGGTTAAAGGAAACACAAGGTAGAATATTTTGCGCGATGATTCAACGATAATAAATGAAGCAGAGATGGCTTAATTAACGTGGAGAAAGCAATTTAGTTGCCGGACAAGAAACTAATTGAATTTCTTGCAAAGGTTTAAGCCACCATTTAGGCCAACCATTGTTCTCGAAAACTTGCGCCCCCCGTTTACATTCTGCCTCTCGCGAATCAATCTTTTGTATTCGATTGTTTCATAATTCTTTGCGTGATATTCAATAATATAATACTTTACAATTTAGCTGCGATATTAATAGTACTTTATGAGTTTTATATTAGTGGATGCAAAAACGACTTCAGGGCATTCAGGTACTTTTTGTATAAACTGTATAAATAAGTTTCTACAATTCTACAATTTACTAGTAATATTAATGGTATTCTACAATTTAGTAGTAATATTAGTAATATTTTACAATTTAGTAATGTTATTAATAATATTTTACAATTTAGTAGTAATATTAATAATATTTTACAATTTAGTAATGTTATTAATAATATTTTACAATTTTGTAGTAATATTAATAATATTTTACAATTTAGTAGTAATATTAATAGTACTCTACAATTTAGTAGTAATATTAATAATATTTTACAATTTAGTAGTGTTATTAATAATATTTTACAATTTAGTAGTGTTATTAATAATATTTTACAATTTAGTAGTAATATTAATAATATTTTACAATTTAGTAGTGTTATTAATAATATTTTACAATTTAGTAGTAATATTAATAACATTTTACAATTTAGTAGTAATATTAAGAGTACTCTACAATTTAGTAGTAATATTAATAATATTTTACAATTTAGTAGTAATATTAATAGTACTCTACAATTTAGTAGTAATATTAATAGTACTCTACAATTTAGTAGTAATATTAATAATATTTTACAATTTAGTAGTGTTATTAATAATATTTTACAATTGAGTAGTAATATTAATAATATTTTACAATTTAGTACTAATATTAATAATATTTTACAATTTAGTAGTAATATTAAGAGTACTCTACAATTTAGTAGTAATATTAATAATATTTTACAATTTAGTAGTAATATTAATAGTACTCTACAATTTAGTAGTAATATTAATAATATTTTACAATTTAGTAGTGTTATTAATAATATTTTACAATTTAGTAGTAATATTAATAATATTTTACAATTTAGTAATGTTATTAATAATATTTTACAATTTAGTAGTAATATTAATAGTACTCTACAATTTAGTAGTAATATTAATAATATTTTACAATTTAGTAGTGTTATTAATAATATTTTACAATTTAGTAGTGTTATTAATAATATTTTACAATTTAGTAGTAATATTAATAATATTTTACAATTTAGTAGTGTTATTAATAATATTTTACAATTTAGTAGTAATATTAATAGTACTCTACAATTTAGTAGTAATATTAATAACATTATACAATTTAGTAGTATTAATAATAATATTAATAATATTCTACAATGTAATAACGATATCAACCCTTAAACTGTAACTCGAGATCGAATAGATAAAACCAGTGCTCATAAATCAACAATCTCGAAGAAAATAACTATTCAGTAAACAAAAAAGTGCGCATCTCTCGAGAGGAAAATCACGATCGAAACTCGCGCATGAAATTGATCCGCGCAACCTTTTAAATTGTAAATAATTGCGTTAATCGTAACCGTCAATTACAATCGTATCGATCGCATGGGTCCGCGTCAATTTCTCCGATTGCATCGAAATCAATTTCACGTGAGTTTAGAGTCACTTGACCGCAACGAGTAATAGCGTTGTACTCCGAAATTTCCTCCAACTTCCAACGACGTCGCGCGACCATTCTCTCTCTCTCTCTCTCTCTCTCTCTCTGGTTGTAGTCGAATCTCGTTGTTTGAGGGATGGGCGGGTAAGAATTTTAAGCTCTTCTCCCTCCTGCCCCTGTTCCGGGACTCGACTTCCTGGTCCGAGCCACCATCGGGCAAAGTTTTCGCATTTCCCTTTCTCCGCGGAAAATTTCCACGCAATTGAGTTCGGGAAACTCAATAGTCGGGAAATTGTCTGTAATTTAAGGGCGAAATCGATACAGCTGGCGCGGACGCGGTTAAAATGCGGCTGCTTTGTAGAAGAAAATTTGGCGGAGCAAAGCATTCCTATCAAAGTGGAATAGGTGTTCCTTGTGGGGGGGGGGGGGGGGGGAACGTAGAGGGGATGGAAAAAGTGTTACAATCGTGCGGTTTCGTGTAGTATTACTGCAGTGAAATTACGGTGTATTGTTGGTACGATTCTTGTTTTAATTGTGAGAAAGAGACGAAGGGAAGTTCGCTCGATTAGGCGCTGTTATTATACAGCGACTCTTGAAAGGCGTAGAAAAACGAAAACAAAAGAAAATAAGGGTTGAAAGGTAGGCGTAACGGATTAAGTAGAAGGCGATGACAGGAATAGAAAGATGAGTTTCTATAAACCAAGTCCGATTTCTGGACCTTAGGGCTGAAATTAATAAAGTTATTATTATTATTATTATTACTATATAGCGACTCGAAAGACTGACTCTTGAATCGAGTCGTTTTATACCCTTGCCTTATAATCACTATAGTACTAAATACTGTATTGGTACTGCCTTATAATCACTATAGTACTAAATAGAATAGATATTAACATTATTTATAGCAAAGTTTGATTCAACTCCATGAACTTCTCTTACATCTTTGAAAAAAGGTATAACGAATATACGTAACGTGTAATATTTTACATCTGGTGCTAAGATGAAGCAGTAAATTATTTGAGTTAACATATGTAGCTACAGAAAAATTCGCACGGCATGGGGTTAATCTAATTGTACGGAAAATTTGCAACTGTACCGTTTATTGCCTAACTTGTTGAAGATACCTAATCGTTTACATATCTATAAAGTGTGTAGTAACAGTGTATGTCTGTAACATGTCAGCTTTCTGATGTAGAATTCAAATATGTTGAGCAAAATTAATGTTCACTACAAATTACAAATTTAAAGTAACAGTGATAATGTCTAATTTTTGGAAAATGTGGTCCAAATATGAGCCACAATATAAATATATAAAATATATAAAAATGTGCTGGTGATTATGAAAGATGTATTGATGTAAATCGAGAATTTAAAGACATTGAATTTATCATTTATTTTATATTACATTAGTTTATATTAAAATGCGTCGTATAGTTTATTTCATATATAGAGTGATAAGGTAGATTAAGTTACTATTTAGGTATTAGTTAAGTAGTTGAAATGTAAATATATAAAGAAACAGAATTCACTTATAATCCCTTGGGAAAGCACTAAATATCTATCTATCTAATTTATATTAGAAAGATATGAAAACATTTTCTATCCTTTATATTTTGACTTGCATCAGATTCATAATCACCATAATAGGCTCAAATTGTTTAGTCTACCTTTTGTCCGCTGAAATCTATTTAATATTCGCGAGAATAAAGGAAGAACGAATTTAGATCGTTGTCAATGAATGAGTACAGAAGTCGCGTAGGTCGAGGATCGTTTTGCATTCGCAATTTGCCGTAAATAGATGGCAGCCTTTTACCAGAATGAAGGGAAAAGGGAAAAAAGCGTGCTTCACGGTAAACGGCATAAGACGCGAAAATTTAGAATCACAATTGTGGCGTTCTCGTTTGAATGAACCCGGAAAATCTAAAGGGAGCGTCGAGAATCGTTGCCATGCAAACTCTTCGCATTCGTATAGCGGAAGTACATTTTCCGCAGCATGTGAGAAGATCACGGAATACACCGAGAAGATTCCCTTGAATGCAGACACACGCTTTTTGCGCTTAGCTCTTTGCCGAATCAAAGAGCAATCTTGAGTCCCTCTTCGAATCGCGTTTCGAAAGTTCCCTTTTTCCCCCTTTTGGATGCAACAATTTCTCTACCCGGACTCGATCCAAGTTACTCGCGGATCTTGTTAAATCTTTCTGCTGAAAATTTAAAAGCCATTCATATCTTCGATAGTTTCACAGTAATTGTTCGAGCGAAAAGACATTGAGTTTGTTCGACTGGAATTAATGGAAATGAAGAGGATATCTTCTTTGAAAAACTTCAAGTCAATTCGTATCTTTGCTGATTATGAATATTTTCGTTTCGATTGTCCAATTTGGATGCAAGTTCTGTAAAATGATAGCCCGGTATTTAAAGGTTAAGCAACGAGGTAAAGCTTCGAATAATAAAATAATCGTGCTCTAAACCGGAACGATTACTGAGTTAAATAACTTTTAAAATAATTAAGTGAAGCTGCGCGATAAGCTTAAAGCGGTAATAATTGGGACGTCTACCCCAGCTGTATTCTTTTAACAACTCTCATTTGTAATGATTTCAAGGAAGGATAATCAAATTAAAAATCCCCCAAGAAAAGGTTGTATTTTCTACGACAGGAAGGGAAAAGGAAATCTATCTATCAATAAGTACAAACATTATTATATATAACAATATATATAAACTTATACATTAATATAAATGTATATATAAACATATTGCTCAGTTATATAAACTTAATACATACACTTATTGACAAAAGTTAAGAATCATGGTACGTATTTGCGAAGCTTTATGTCGTCGCTATCTTTCAAGATACATGGATTTGAAATAAAAGTAGAGGAACTTATTGTTTATTGATTGTATGCGGTACAACATTTTTAAGCTATTGTAAATTCAAAGCTGTGAATCTTAGAAGCGAAAGGATACACAAAAATTCTTAAATCACTACTTTGTTTCTTAACTTTTGTCAGTAAGTGTATAAATATATTGCGAAATTGTAGTAGCATTAATATGTCGCGTCGCGAATTTACAGGACGATCTAACAATTTGAAAGTTCCCCGCATCTGTTACCCTTAAATTCATGTCGCGACCATCGACTTAATTCACCGAGAATTCGCGAATGTCGAAGATTCATGGGGCAAATTCAAGTAACGGTGTTTTCAAAATAGAACCGACCGTGTTTCGCTGCGTAGTAAATCTTGAAGCAGAGCTGCTGTTACGCTGCTTCCTAGATTCGCGTTTCGAAACTTTTGTTCCTCCCTAGCATCGCCCTCGAAAAGTTCGATAGAAGCCGTCTACTCTCGAATGCCTCAGCAGCTCTCTAATGTGTGTTTTCGGTACGCATAGTAGGATTGCATTTGCACTTGTTTATTCCGAAGATATTGCAGTTTCGAACAGCAACCCGGGAATCGAGAATATCGCGGAACTTTGCCGGACGCACGTATACAACGGCCAATGTTGAATTTCCTTTCATGCATGCGTTCTCTGTGTTCGACAGGTTTCGAAGTACTTGGAGTTCACCGGGGAATATGATTACCTTCGGGCGATTATACCTACGCTGGAGAAAGAATTCACCTTCTGGCAGCGCAACAAAATGATCGACGTCGAGAAAGATGGTAGAACGTACAAAATGGGACATTTTGTTGTTCGAAGCACTCGGCCACGACCGGAAAGCTACAGGTAATCTTTGAAGTATTTTTAAAGATTTAACTATTACCTTTGTTTCCTAGTCGCCTTAAAAAGAAACCGTTTTGGGACGTGAAAATACAAATTTCCTTTATTATTAATACTTTATTGGTTTCTTTTCGGATTACAGGTGTTCTGCTTCTTTACCACTTTACTAATCTTATTATATACCTCTATATTTATGTACAGACCATACTCTATTTCCTTATCCTAAAATTAACAAAGTATAGCTCATGACCTATGTATATACAGTATTATAGATTATGAACAAATTTCATTTATTATTTATTAGTAAACTGGGAATTTTTATACAGGTTTATATTATTTGAAGCATAATTAAAAAAAGTAGTTGTAAGACTTTAATGGAGATCTATTTCACTCTTTAAATATTGTAGTGTAATGCTTACTTTGACTAATTTGTATGGTTTTACGTATTATGCGCATTTTGTACCGTTTTGCAAACATAAGTTTTCCATTATAACTTATATAATAATACATATTGCTATTGATAAATGGTTATATTATAATCCCTAAATGGAATTTTTTAAAATATTTGTGAATACCTTTGGTTGCAAAATTAGCGAATTATTACACGTATTATTATTTATTTCTCCTTGGTCGGTGAATGACTTATTCTAATAATTCTTTGGGGATCTCATAGACCTCAATTTTAGATAAGAAACGCTATAGATAAAAAGAGTAGATTATCTTTTAAATGACATTATATAAAAAGCCCCCACTTGTATACACATTTTTATTTAATGAACCTAGATTCCTTTTTGAAATCGTGTGTCGAGTTGTCATCTCTCATGCGACCCATTTTTCTTCATAGATAATGGTATTGACTTAAATCCAGACAACTCCAAATACCTCAATCTCAACGTAACTTGATTCGATCCTTATCGTAAAATCACTTTTATCCCATTTTCTTCGTTTCGCGTTCAATACAAGAAGAAACCTTAAAGCATGATTGACTCAAATCCTGTTATTAATTGCAATTTTATTTCAACATGATATTGAAGGCAAGCACTGAAAATTAAGGCTAAGACGCTCGAAATCTCAAAATTACATGGAACTTAAAAAGTTTCTAGTTCTCGAAATTCTCGAAGCTGAAATAAATAATAGTAATTTGTATAAATAACCAAAGTATCGTCATGATTTGAATTTATTTAACCAACAACCTAATTGAGCTTGCGTTTAGATTTTAATTCGTTGCAATCGTTTATACTAACGAAAAAATAAGACGTACAAAAATTACATTTTTGTTAGATAAAAAGATAACTACTTTATTCAATTCTTATTATTCAATTTTTTACATACCTATAAACTTTTTGCAACGTTGCATATGCTGCAAACAATTATCTTACAAAGTTTCTTCGCTTATTCATTTATTTAAATTACAGTTAATGTTCCATTTAATTATATTCAATAAATAATTTAACTTTCTAAAAACAGCCCTTGCCAAATTTTCTATGCTTCATCACAAGACTCATAATTTCCTAATTTAATTGAAAATGGTTCCTTTGCAACATATAATAGTTATACAGTTTACCCAGAAATCCTGTAATACGATGAATATTTTATTAACAATAAGAATTCGGATCTATTGAATAAAGATTAAAGATGCAATAATATTCTTTTACTCTTTTGAAGGAAAGTAAAAATTAACAAGAATTGTTCTCATTATAAGCCTTTCAATTAGCTTTTGTATATTTCAGTATGTTGCATTAAACACGGTGTTAAAATCAATAATAATTAATTAACGTCCCAATATCTTTGAAAAAATGCCTAAGGCAAATGGTTAATTTTATTGCGTCCGCAAAATCAGTAATTTGCATAAACATGCGCAGTCTAATGATAACTTAACTTTCCGACAAATCAAGAAGTTAAATTATAGAAATGTAATACATATACGAATGGTTCAGAATATTATTAGAGTGGTGTAATGAATCCCATCTCGTTACACAGGATCGCATGCGTGCTTCCAAATTGCGGCATAAGTTCGGTAGCGTATAATGCAAATATTTAAATGTTCTCCCGGCTGCAGCTCCTTAGAATTGTTAATATGATGTAGGCATAATCAAATGCAAATACTGCCGCATCTATGAGTTGCGGACGTATTCACGTTTCGACATGGAATCCGAATCCGCTTACTAGAGAAGTTCATCAAATTTATGTTTGCATTTCGTCGACGTGGTAGCGACACCACAATCTTGTGCAGTTTAGCATTGATTTCACGAATGGGGAATTCTGGGAACTACCACTTCCGCTTGATTGAGTTTGATGAGCTTAGTTTACATCTTCTCGGTTCTCTGTGAAACATGGAGGTGCATAATAACATCCATTTTCAACTATTAACATATTACGTTCGAATTTTTCAACTCTTTTTGCTCGAAATTATATACGAGAATTTGTTTGCATTCTTTTTTTAATTCTCGTATTTTGTTTCGTTGCATTCTTCAACCCTTTGCGCTTCAAAACATTTTTAACCCTTTGCGGACGAGAATTAGTAACACTTGTGAGAGTACTTTAGTTTATTAATTCCACGACTTTGAGTTTTCACGCTTTTGAGTTCCAAACCATTTAATTTCCAACGATTTCAAATGTTTATTATTACGTTAAGTATTCATTGCATTAAGTTTTGTGCTTTAATAGTCGACATGGGTTCGGAAAGCCAAAAAATGATTAGGCGACTATTTGTCGACGCTCGTCCGCAAAGGGTTAACAGTATGATCTATCAGTGATTTCGATATATTTCATTGATCCTTGCTAATTTTGATATTAGTTAAAGTGTTACGCGTTTCAAAAATGGGATAAATTATCGTTAATTTGCCTCGCCTTAACAGAAATGAAAATGTTGAATTTCAATTTTTGGAGAAATTTGCTCGTGTTGCAAATGGTTCATTCATTGATTTCTCGATTCACCAACTCCGTCTTACATTTAATCCTCCATTTTAATTCTTCGATTGTTTCACCTGTCAATCATTAGATGTATTAAATTTTTGAACTTTCAATTTTCAGATTCTTCTCCCAATCCTCATAAAAATATACAAAAGTGTTAAAAAGAAGTGTGTACAACATTTAGAGGATCAAACAAATCTCTATTAAAAGTCCATTCTTTCGATTTGACTCAAAGAGATACATTTACATAAACATCTGCAATCTAGTTATAACATTACTACGTAATTTAATGTATATACTATCTTTTATGCACGGCGTGCAATTTTACGCACTTCCTTAAATTTAAAACATATATTTTTCACAATATTCCGTGATTTTCTATACGAAATAATAATGGAAATTTATCGTGCTTCAATCGCATGCGCTTTACAACTATCTATCATATTTACTTCTTTGACACAAGTAAGTATAATTTAATCGTCGGTAGTTCTAGTGTTAAAACACGAAGGACAAACGTAACATATTCCTGAATATCCTCGAGTCCTGTTACCTGTTTAATTATTAAGTATACAAGTGAGTTAATTGACGCGTCGCGGCGTTTTTTATTCTGATTGCAGAGAGGACTACATTTGGGCGCAGCAACTGCCCAAAGAATCACAGAATTTCTTTTACAACAATATAAAAGCTGGCGCGGAGAGCGGTTGGGACTTCTCCAACAGGTGGTACATAGGGAACAACAAAAGCGGAATGCTCAGTTTACTGAACATCTCCACGCAGTACATTATACCTGTCGACCTTAATGCGATTCTGCAACAAAACGCTCGGCTCCTCAGCGAATTTCACACTCTGCTGGGAAACAATGCGGTAAGCTGCGGAACGTTCACTGGTAAACCAAGCCTGCTGAAATTCTCCCCATAAACTACTATATATACACACACAGACACGCACGCACACAATACGCTTCGATACATCGATGCGGTTAACGAGAATTCAGCGGGAGTCGCTAACTTGTTCAACGAGTAACGCGAGTGAAGCGTCTGATTGCCTCAATTTGATAATTACTTTAGAAATTCGAGTCGAATCCGGTAAGCGAACCAATGGGAAATGGATTAATACGGTATTCAGATTGACATTGGATAAATTGAAGAGTTGAAACTGGGCAAGTGCCAATAAAATAAAAATTAACTTCTTCTAACGATAGAAAGATGTAAGATTCGTTGTAAATAGGATTTGATAACTACTAGAGATTCTTATTTCTCGTGTATTAAGGTAGCATTTAGGTCTAAACGTGCATTTTTTAAGCCTCCTTTCTGAGCTTTTCTTTTTTAAGAAAAATAGTAAACTGTTTTGGATGGAAAAATATGGTTTCATAAATTTCGAGGCTCTGGGTTTAAAAATGAATCGAAACATATTTTTATTAGAAGAAACTTATTCAATGAGTAGTCGCAACTATAAATTAATATCATTATTTTAGTAACTACGCTTAAATTTTTATTTAACCATTTGTGGACGAATATCGACAAGTCATTTTTGCTTTTTGGGCGCGTGTAGATTTTTACGGCAGCGAGTTTAAATTGATACTGCTAACAAATACTTCAAAGCCTTAAGAATTTGACGACTCGGAACGAGAAACAATGATTCCACGGATTGCATTATTCCTCTTTCCAAAAGATAGATTGAAATATTTACTTTCACATCTTATTTGCGATTTTAAAATTATTGAAATTATTAAATGTGTCATTTGAAAGCCAAAAAACTTTTAAGCCAACCGGATATAATTTACAAATTCTTGATTAATAATTCAAGTTATTTCCACAGCCACGCGTTCTGATTTAAATCTTACATTCGTGCAACAAAATTGGCCCAATTTGCTTAGGATTCCTCTCCTGAATATAAATGCAACGCTAACTCTTTCGAGAAAACATATCTTGCATTTAAAGCAGCGAATCACGGGCTTAAATTTCGCGGTCCTAATTCGTAATAAACAAAACCGAATTTGCGAACGTGCGAATCCTGTCATTTCACGTGCAACGACCCGAAATTTAAATAATGACCGTGATAAAAATGTCGAGGCTAGATATGCTAATTGAAGTAATGCGAGTGCTACGTGTACGGAGAATGTAAAAGAGAGTTGTTTGATAAAACTAGGTTTCTATGAAAGCTTATCTAACATTAAATTCCTCCAGATTAAACGCTTGCCGACACTTTTAAACCTTTTAACCCCTCGCCACAGAATGGACCACATAAACGATATCGAGCATTTTTATTCTCCATAAATTTTTCCGCTCAAATGAATGAATAAAAGTTGCCGATGATAAAACGTCAAAACCTTAGAGATACAACAACAAAATTATTGGCACTTGGAAGCATAATAAAGTTAACGAAGCTAGTAAAATTCAATAGAAAAGTAGAAAGTAGAGGTTGAAAATATTAGATGACTCTATTTACGTAATCCACCCTTAAAAATTGGCTAATCGTTTTAATTTGTTACGGTTTTCAAAATATGTAGAACTATTCGTGGTCTTGGTTCTTTCAAACGGTTTCCTAACTTTCGGAACATCAAACCTTTAGTATGAGAGTTACAAGAATTAATAGTAATTTTTGTATATTCGTTTGAAAGTTAAAATATTTTAAGTCAAGAATTTAGACTTTGACTTACAACTTTGGCTCACAACAATTATTTCATATACTCAATTCACTAGCTTGTAATTTTTATACACTATTAATTCATTCCCTCCATTTTTTATTTGGAATTAAATTATATTTATTCTATAGTTTTTTTATATTATGCTGCGTGAAATGCAATTGGAAATTAATTAAGAACTCGTTTTATGGTGAAAGTGACAATAGTATGAAAATATAACAATAAGTTTACGTTTGATTCTGATCCATCGATTTTAACAGAGAAATACAAAAATAAATTAGAATTTATGCGATTAAATAAATTAGAAAACAAAAGTATAAAAAGAAAAGACGGAATAAAAATTCAATAATAACTATTTTGTTTCGTAACCTTTATAAGTGTATATGTTTAAAATAGAAATCAATTGAAATAAAATCATATTTATATTAAAGTGTCCCAATTACTTTACAATTCTTGCAAATATTTACACTTTCACGTGTCTAAGATAATGTATTTTCTCTCTAGCTTCTTAAAAATCATTTCTACGCTAAAATATCCCAGCAGAAACATTAAAATAATATATTGCAATTTTTGCAAACATTTATGTCCAAAATAGATTAGTTTATCGCTACCACTTTTTTTTGCCCCATTTTCTGATTGAATCCAATCTTTCATATATATAATCTGGAAAGAAAAAATTCTACAAATAAATAGAGGTACGTGAGCAGCAAATCGAAAGAGCGAAGGATAAGCTCCATGAAGGTTTTAGCTCCATATAAATCTCTCTTTACAAAACACATAAAAAAGGTACAATCGGATCACGCGATACACTCATTTCGGAAATTTGTTTGGCTCTATAAAAAAGTATACGAAGGACGAAGGTTAGAATTATTTATTTAATTATTTTTTACGGGTTTCCCGTTATATACGATTAGTACTATGGAATTGTTACAAAAATAACAGCTTTAACTCCTTGCACTGCGATTATTTTATTACCTATTTTATTACGTATGGCTAATGTTGGCTGATTGCTGATTTTACATCATTCAACGCTTATAAGTTATTTAAATATCGTTGTCAATCTTTGTTTAAGAACCTAGAATCTGATAAGACTAAGAAAATAAAATTCGAATTCAAATGAAACTTCAGTTTTAGTGATAATTGTGTTTGTTCAATCTAAGCTATAATTCACAGAACGAGTGTGACTCGTTATTGTAGGGCAAATGGTTAAACTATAAGACCGTGTAAAATAGCATGGAAGTTAAAAGAATATACAAAAATTCGCAAGTCAGTGTTTTGTTTCTTAACTTTTGTCAATAAGCGTAACTCCATGGAATTATCCGCATAAAAATTTCTAGACGAAGAAAATGTTATAAACTAAAATAAAATACATTGGTTAGCCTGAGTTAGAGAATCTTAATCTATTTCCTAAATTCCTCAAAATGCGGCAAATACGAAGGGAAGAAATGATGTTAGGAAAAGCAGGAAAATAGTTTGTTCTTCGTACTAACGGCGAGAAATGATATGTAATTTTTCAGAAATCCCAGTACTACGCAAAAATCGCTGGCGAGCTTCAAATGGCCATCGATAATGTTTTGTGGAACGAGGAAGAAGGAATATGGTTGGACTACGATGTGAAAGATCAGAAGTCAAGAAAAGCGTTTTATCCGACGAATCTTGTGCCGCTTTACACGAGAAGCTATAATCGTCTGCAACGGGAATTCTATGCGAAATCCGCTGTGAAATATCTGATGAAGGAAAATATAGACACCTTCCTCGGTAAGTTTAATAAGTCGAATAAACGGAAAAACCATTTGTGGAATTTTTGAAAGCAGGGAGAAAGAAAAGTTCAATTTTAAAGAAGAAGACTTTCTTTGGGAAGAAGAACTAATGTTAGGAAAGAAATTATTGATTAGGTGTAGAAATTAATTGAGAGATTTTATTTGGAAATTTTCGGTGTCTTTGTGAATTTCAAATTGCAACTTTTCTATTTTTCAAGCGACGAATTTCGCTCATAAACCTGTGAAAACGTTGAAATGTTTAAGTATTAAAACAGTCTATCTCATATTTTCCTACATAAATATTAAATCTTATGAAATTCAAAAGTCCCAGAATTTTGTGCATACTTAAGTTCCCTATAAATCCGTAAAAATCCGCAGTCTAATTATGATATGTAAAAATTAATAATTATCTCACGAAATTTGGTTGCTTATTCATTTAATTAAATCATAACATATATTTTCTAAATAGAACTTGTTACGATTTTAATTCTTGACAAAATAGAGAATCCTCGGTTTCGAAAGATTCGAGTTTCGAGTTTCGAGAATTTTGGATTCGTGTTGCACGAATTTCGAAATTAGGTTTCGACCCGTTTCTAATTTTAATTCTATCTTTTATTGTATTTTATCTCTAATTCGAATTCTACTTGAATAATCGGATTCTGGAATAGTAAAAATTGTATGCTTTATTGCGTTTCAAAGTAATGCAGGAAAGAGGTGCAACAAAAATGCAGAAATGGTTTCAAAGAATTTTCAGCGGTTAAAGGTTATTCCTATAAGAATGAAATCGAATGGAATCACGATAAGAAAGAGGAATACTGCATACTTGTTACAGCTTACAGGTCTTTGGTTACATCTAAAAGAAATCGTTTATCATTCACAGAAAATGCCAGTCCAGTTGGATAGTTCAAATCTATAGATTACACGGTGAAAAGCATCTATGATAAATTTCTTTCTTGCCTGCTTTTTTAAAGAAAAATGGTTTTCAAGTAGAACATTCATCCATCAATATCAGCACTTTTATTTCGAACGAGAGAACCTCATTTTCTCCAATCCTTTATATGCAACCAGTATCAATGGCATGCTAACTTAACTTTTTAACGTTATTTAGAACGCATTATAATGGTTTCATCATAATGATCCATACAATAATTTATTTATTTATTTATTTACGGGATAAACCCTTTGATACGCGAAAGAATCGAAAAATTAAAATAATTAGACTGTAGATGTTTATATATTTATAGGAAATTTAAATGCATGAAAAGATGCAAAATACTTATGACATGCAAAAATATACCAAAAGTATAAAGTGAATATTCATTAAGTGCCACTCCTTCAATTTTATTTATAAAAATATAAATTTGCATAAACATCCGCAGTCTAATAATGGCTTATAAATTAATGGATTATTTGAAACTACGCCATAAATATATATTCAATATTCCCTTACGAAACTAATTCACAAACTCTTTAGAAACAAATCAATTAAAAATTTAAAAGAACATTCTAATTTACAGAGTTCAACAAATGATTCATTTATTGATTTCTTCTTATTGGAAAAAATTTGTATAAATAGCTATAATATCGCTAAACATGTGTGCAAAGCCCCAACATTATAGTATTATTCGTTTTACCAAAAATAAATTCCTAAATATGTCTTTAAAATCGGCTCGCTAAATTAGAATATGTATTAGTAAAAAATTTAAAAGAGCAGTCTAATCTAGACACTTAAAAGAATCATTCAATTTTTTATTTCTAGTTATTGGAAAAAGTCACATAAGTAGCTATAATGTTGCTAAATATTTGTGTGGAACTCCAACATTGTAGCATTATCCATTTCACCAAAATAAACTCTCAAAAATGTTTTTAAAATCGCCTCTTTAAATTAGAATTCTTATCGGTCGAAAATTTCAGTGGGAACTTTAATCTGTGCACCTCGAAAAATCAATCAATTTTTTATTTTTACTTATTGGACAAAAATTTGTACGAGTAGCTACAACATCACTAAACATCTCTACAAACTCTCAAAATTATCTCATTACCTATTTCACTAAACTAAATTCCCAAAGATATCACCAAAACCGCCTCCCTAAGATACTCCGTCTTCTCAAACATTCACTTCCTCAACTTTGAACCCAAAAAACAACCCGAAGGAATCTCAAAATTTTGCGTCGCAACTTCCGCGTAGATAGCATGCAACGTACCCTTGAAGATGCTTTTTCTTTCAAGTCGCTATCTCAATTAGTTCCGGAGATACAGAGCTTTAAAGCGTCGCGCTACTCCGTAAGGGATTGTGAATGGCGACGCCATTCGCGGAAGCGGCGTGACCTACATTTTTCTCCTGGAAATGTGTACGCGCAGTAGTAGTAGTAGTAAAAAGGTGTCGAGTCAGCGTCTGTCACTGACCACCCCACAGGTGCGTAAAGAAGGTAGGTCAGTGCCGCGAGCGAGGAGAGAGAGAGAGAGAGAGAGGTCCGAATGTGCGAGCGAGACGGAACGAGCGAGCGCTAAAAATTACGGTTATCTTTAATCGCTCGTATCTTGGAAACCAATAAAGATATCGAAACGAAACCAACGGCATTTCAAAGTGCAAGGATCACACTTTCTTGCAGTGGTGATTTAATTCCAAAATTATTAACAATTTGCAAATGGCAAATGATTAAAGTTTGGGAAATTTTAATACGCGTCATGGGGGAGGTTTGAAGCAATGGGTTTAAATAATATTGTGATTAATAGGTGAAGTTTTGGTTTTTGGTTTGATTTTGGTCAGAAGAGTGTTTTTAGTTGCTTTTGCAGTTTGTAATTAGGGAAAAAGTTGGAGAATTTTAAGTGGGTTAATAGCTGTAGAGAATAGAATACTTTGGTGCGATAATATTTAAGACTACGAGTCAACTATTTGTACGAATCTTTTATATATTATTTTAGAACAATTTGCGGTAATTTTTTATGCAATCAGAAGAAGTTGTAAGAAGGATTAACAATGCAAAATTTATTGCCATTCATTATTAAAAATAAAAATGAAAGGTAAACGTCATTTTTTCTATTTGTTTGAAGAAACTTACTTCTGATTTAAGGAAGAATAATTTTCAAAATTTGTATTAATCATTCTATTACTACTCTGTATTTGCAATATTTATAACGTACACAGCAACAACAAATTATAAAATTAAACAATTTTAAACTCTTCAAAAATGTTGCACCTCTATTGGATCTTATTGTTAGCAATCCATTGATTCTCTTATGACAACAAATTCAAACTTTTTCAAAAGTTTTACAAGTATTAATTTTCATCGACTGAATTTTCATTTCTTTTGAAAGCAAACAAAATTGAACGCAAATTTTCCCTATGCGAAACAAAATCTTACAAAAGTGTGTTGAAATTAGTGATATATCAGATTATCGAAGAATTTGGGAGTATAAGAAATTAAATAAGCACATTTTATTCATTCGTAGTTTTGGTGTTAAATAAAAGAATTCACAAAAATAAATAAACTTTCCTTTCAACTTTGTTATTTCCCTCTTTTCTTTACAATCTTCAGAAGAATTTTTGAGTACCTTATTTCGTCGCTTCATTCCACCTTAGTACCTTAACAAGGCTATTCAAAAATTCCCCTGAAAATTGCAAAACAGACAGACAAGATAACAAGGTTTTAAAGAATTAACGAAAAATTCTATTCTACCTTTTCGCAAGTCTATTATTTAATATTGTGGCGTGAAAACAGAGTGTTCAAAATTACTGTTGGTCGCGACGTAAAATAGCACAGCAGTAATTGGTTGGAATTATTGCGAGTAACGTATGGAAGCATTAACTTAATAAGGCAGGATTAATTAAACTCGGTTTAATTTCTTCCGGACAGGAGGTACTCCCTCGTCGCTAAATCAGACAGGAGAGCAATGGGATTTTCCAAACGCATGGCCGCCATTACAATCGTTTATTGTAATGGGTCTACACTGGACGGGAGAAAGGGAAGCCATGGAGTTAGCTCATTTATTGGCATTTAGATGGCTCGGAGCTAATTACCTTGGTTACACTGAATCTGGACAAATGTTTGAAAAGGTAAGCTAAAACTATATACATACCTACGGTCAGTTTGAATCTAGGAAATATTTTAGAATAATTAAAAGGGGGTGAAAATTCATAGAAGCTTCGTTTAAACTTGTCCAGATAATACTTATCTCTAAAAGAAACTTTTTTTTGGAGTGGGGGAAGGGGTTTAATGTCACATAGAATAAATGTAATAGAATAGAATTTTTTAAAATTTGATAGAATTTTTTTAGTGGGGTATAGGGTTTAATGTTGCAATAATATAAAAGAATAAAACAATTCTTTGTATAGCATAGAATAGAATAATAATTGAATAGATTAATAATATAGTAGAATAAATATTGACGTAGAAAGAATAAAAGTAAAATACGAGGTGTGTTTAAAAATTAATGAGTGGTTATCGAAAGTTGGTAGATAATATTTGACGAAAATTGGGTATTCCGTGTCGCAATTTTTTCAGAGCGACGTATCGCGATTTTCACGATAAATGCTCGAAGCATCGCGCGGTGATTTCGCCATTTGAACGCATAAATAATGGTGTGTAGCAGAGCACAGCGTTCAATTTTGTTCTGCTAGGTAAACGAGGCTTTACAGCGTCACTTTGCTGACTGACATATGTCTGGCTCCGAGAAGGGAGCTATTGGGGTTACAAGATAGATGCATAAATTCACGCTAAAATATTCTCCTCGACATACAAGAAAGCACACAGGGGTGGTTCGGATTCGCTTGGAGATGGAATGAATCACCGTTCATCATTTTTCATCCGCCTATGAATTTTCACCGCAGTCAGAACCATTCGATCCTCATTTCTTTCTGTTACCCCCTCCCCTCTTCCTCTACTTGTCCTTTATTCTCATTTTTTTTCTCCCTTTTCGCCATCCGTTTTTATATGTTTTACGCGTCTCCAAGAAGATACTCGAACGCACGGTGACCGAGAATACGTCATAGGCCCATAGAGATTCTTCATAGTCCATTTCAACCCGCGATACTTACGACGTAGAAGAAAATTTATGAAACTTGTTCGGCGGCGAGCAGCTTACCGGTGAGAAATGTCGGTCTTCTTTTTTTCCCACGCTTTTTTCCCTTTTTTTTCGCGTCGGACAAGATAGTCCCGGCTTAAGCGGTCAGAAGTTTCTTTCAAAGGATTCGCTTCATTGGTTTATATATTTTCCTTGGAACAAATTGAAAATCGTTGCTTTCGGTGACGCACGAATGCTTGCCGATTTTTATGGAACAAAGAATGCTGTCGAATGTGTTTGTAAATTAGTAAGGTACATATTTTTATTAAACTGTATTTTACCGAATCAAAAATTATTAAAATTTTGTTAAGTAATTTATTAGAATTTAACGCGTAGATTCCAATAAATGACGATTATAATGTTAGAAGTGCATAGGATCAAAATTTATGCTTGTTTATAATGCATTATTCGCAGACACTCTTTTAAAACAAAAAACAATGTGAGAAGTAAAGGAAGGTTTAACCATGAATCTTCGAAAATTAAAGAAATGGAACCGAAAATGTAGGATTGTTTCAGCCTTGAAATAAAATAATTCGCACCTACTTTATTTTGGATATTTTGCGTATTTTTGCATACTACATGCATTCTGAACCTTTTTGTATATTTAAATTTCCCATAAATACATAAACATTCGTAATCTAATAACATTATTTGTAATATAACAATGTTATTAGACTGCGGAGTTTTATGCATTCGTAAGAAACTTCTATGTGCCAAAAAGAACAAAATCCACATAATGCGTAGAAATATGCAAGATACACAAAATAAAGTGCATTTTAAAATACTTCAAATGTGAAACAATTCTCTGCTTATGTTTTATTCCTATTGTATTAAAAATGTTACGAATTTGCATAGAGATCCGCAGTCTGTTTATTATTAGTATTCGATTATCTCTAATTATTAATTATTACAAAATATTTATTACAAAGTAATTTTTGACGTGCTACCATTTCCATGCATTTTATCCCGTGAACCAAGTTTGCGTTGAAAAAAATGGCGTTAAAAACTACAATGCAAAAAAGTTTGCAATATTTCCTGTTTTATACATATTTGAAAGGGAAAAGATAATAATGATGAAACGTACAGAAATCGAGATGCAGAGTTCGGTGATAAAGTCTGCGCGAACATAAATCGAGGATTATTTAAAATATTCATAGAAATCGTTAAAACGTTCGAATACACCTCGGGGTATTTTTTATTGTTGCCGTGAAAAGTAGTAAGAATGGGAAAAAAGAGAATGTTCCGTATAACCAGGTTTTATGCCAATCGATAGCAGCCAGCATTCAACAATTCACAGCGAAGAATTGTTATCATTAGACCGTGAATATTTACGTAGACGCGTTACGTATGAATTGTTGCAGATAAATAATCAAAATATCTTCCGATAAACTAGTTCACCAAATTATCGTCAATATTTCAACATTATCACTTACTAAATCCGACAAAGAATGGAAATGAAAACATGGTTAAAATGAAACATTTTGTTTTAACACAGAAAGCATTCCTATGTTTTTAATCATACATCACAACAATTTTAAAACATTTACGGATTATTTCAAACTTTCCGATGTACAGTGAGTCACAAAGTTATTGTAAAAAGTAAAACATTATCAGTAATGTGAAAAGTCAAACGATAATAAAATATGTTCTTGGACTTTTTGTTTAAAAAAAAAATGTGAATTTTATACGTTAAACGTTTATTTGAATGTTCATAGATATAATATTAAACTTTTGTTGTTAATAAAGTCAACGTACGAAATTGATCGATGGAAGAATATTGAAATTCTGAAAATTGTTTCAGAAAAATAGTAGAATCGATGACAAAAGGATTGCAATTAATAATTAGATAGAAAGAACACCCCAAAAAATACTAATTATGTGAAAATGAAGAAAAGAAGTTATTATTAATTATTGCAACTATTAGAAGATATATTATAATCATTAGAAGAGAATTTATGTCAAAAACAATTTAAAAAATACGCCAATAATTTTTCGACTAAAATCGATGCAAAAAAATGGTTACACTTTGTTCTTTTATAATTTTGTAATTCTGTTTAATAATTTTATTAGCTCGAAGCCTGAGTTATACGTTTGCAAATAAGAAACATTCGAAGTTACTTTATTATTCCCTTATTTTCATATTTGAATAATTTTTAGAAATTTGATTTCGACCTGTAGTAAAACAATTCATAATAATTTTGTTACTCATTTTAAGTTCGAATCTTTTCTTCTTCCATAAAAATATGCATTAGCAGTCTTATATAGCGGATACCGTTCAATAATTTATGCATATTTCATTAATAATGTCGCAAGTGGATAAAGTTTGTCAATTTTGCGTATAACCGATAAAAAAAGTTTGGTATTTGATAAGGGATTAGAAGTTTTACGAGGTACGGGCGAGATTAGTTAAAGTTAATTAATTGAAGAGGCTGGGAACTGGAAAGTTTTATCAGATCGAGACTTGAGGGTTTTGCAATTGAATACACTGTTTAATGAAGTATTGATTAATGATTTTGAATAGCGCGATGATACGTGTAATGAGCAGACTGTGCATTTTTACACGTTTATTGGAAATTTAAATACACAGACAAGAACACAATGCGCGTAGTATGCAGAAACATATACAATATTCAAATCGTAATATAAATGATTAATAATTCGATTCTAACATATATTCGGTCCGTTTTATTACTATTTTTAAAATCAAGTTAGAATTGTGCAGCCACTGTATATTGAAATGCAATATAAACCATTATATTTCGGGGATGAAAACAACTCTTCATTTAAGTTTCATCTCTTATGTTTTATTCCTATTCTATTGAAAAAGTTACGAATTTGCATAAAGATCCGCAGTCTGTTTATTATTAGTATTCGATTATCTCTAATTATTAATTATTAGAAAATATTTATTGCAAAATAATTTTTGATGTGCAACCATATTCATGCATTTTATGGCATGAACAAAGTTCCATTTCAATCTTAGTTTCATCTCTATAATTGGAAAGCTGTTCTTCGAGACGTTCGAGTTCATATGGTCTATGTTAGAAGGTAAATCGGAAAAGAAGATTTAAGGGGCCATTCCATAATTGTGGTCGAGCCTCAGTGACAATAATTCTCCATTAAATTTGAGAAATACCCGGAGAAATTATTGTGAACATTAATTTGATTGAACGTTATTATGGAAGAAAGTACCATCAATTAAGGAAGAAATTTATCGGGGAAGATTATTTAGAATTACGCAATTTCTTGGAAGTAAATACGATAGACTATTATTGCACTTAGTACAGAAAGGTAAAAATTAAATTAAAAAGGTTTATAGTATTATTATTGGAGGACGATTAAATTAATTTGGAACGTTTGAATCTTGCCATTTTGAACAACCTTACGTATCTTGAATTCAAATATCTTTTTAATAAATTGTCAAACAATAGAATTCTTTTTGAATGCATTTGTAAAAGGAGAAAATTAAATTAAAAAGGTTTACCGCATTATTTGTCGATTAAATTAATTTGGAGCCTTTAAATTTAACCATTTTTAACAATTTTAATTACTTTAAATTCAGATATTTTCTAACAAATTGTCGTCTCTAAAAATGCATTAGAGAATGCTACAAATTAATTTGAAAAGATTTGTAATATTATTTGCCGATCCAATTAATTTGCAAAATTTTAAATTTACCCATTTTCTACAAATTTCAGTCATTTTAAATTAAAATATTTTTTATAAATTATTGGGCAATCAAATTTTCTTCAAAAAATGCATCGAATTAATTCACACTAAATGTCGTGTCATATAACATTCTAACACTACGGAAAAAGTGCATTTGAGTAGGAAACTTTCCGTAAGAAATGACATCATCTAAAACTACTCTGCCTTTTGGTGGAGCAAGAGTTAATTAACACATCCTGAATATCTTTCATACTCTATTATCTCATGTAAAACTCCTGTACACTCTTAAGAATTGGATTTGCATCTTAATTCTATCCTGTCGCTTCTAGAGTGCTTCTCTCGTGAATTAAACGCATTCATTTGTCTTTAAACGGAAGTGAAAGAACAAATGCAAAGAAATGCAAATAGAACGAATAACGAATTCTTAACTCCACTCATCCTCGCGTATCTTCTAGTCTTTTATTCATCGCGGATCCAAATAGCTGAAAGTCTTAAGAAATGTCCTCTTCTCATCGTCAACGAAACTTCGAGCATCATTTATTTGCAACCTAACCTGTTGTACTTCAAATCTGTTTTAATAATAATATATTATTATTATTAATTTATTAACATGCCTATTGCCCTTTATATACACTGACAGTAGTAAGAAAACAACAAAAAAATACATTAAACATTATACTTAAGGACATTCCTATTCAATAAATAGAAATTGAAACTAGAGTATAATATAGCAGCAACTCCATAATAAACGATGCACTTTTCTGACTCTCGTAAGAACTTCATCTGTTACGTATATTTCGAAAAGAGAAACTTTGCTTTGATTTTAAACAGATGAAAATGGAATTGAAGTAGTTTAAACATTAACTTTTGATCCAATTTACACATATCTATATAGTGGCTTCAACGAAGTGCAAAGAGCTGAATTATTAACGCTCCTTGTTTTAAATTACCCTAATTATTTACCGTATAACCGTACGAAGTAGCATCCACCTAAATTCAAAAGTTATGTCTCTTTCTTCCCCGTCTTTCATCCGCCCAGAATTTCTTCCAAGCCTGACTTCGCCGAATTATAAAGTTCGTTAACTTTAATTAGCCATTGTTTACTCGGAGCCCCGTTTCAAAACGTTATCACGACCAGACGCTGCGCTGAGGTTGAAACCCGTGGTTCTCTCAAAATTGGCTGGCTTGCTTGCTGTCTAAGACAGAAGCTCCGGCGAAAGTTAACAAGGAAAAGCTCTGTCGATCGCTGCATGACTTAATTATCCCACTCGGGGGTGGCGATCGCTTTGAGAAACAAGAACGCGTGATTACTCGCTGTAATTAGCGTTTTAATTGCAGTACGACTCGATCGTGCCTGGCCAACGAGGCGGCGGAGGGGAGTATAACGTGCAAACTGGCTTCGGATGGACGAACGGCGTAGTCTTGGAATTTCTCAACGCCTTCCCGAGCATCAAAGTGAGGGAGACTGCTTACGAGGGTGACTTGAACGGACAATAGCCGGTGAGTCTGCAAATTGGTGAATTTACTCGGCGATAAAAGTAACTGATAAGAATGGTTGCTTTAGTACGGTGACTCAGAGATGGGATCAAGTATATTGCGATTAAAATTAAGCTAGAATAAAGTAGAAGTTCTCTTATTATTAATATTATTTATGCATGGACAAATATAATTTGTGAATGGACAATTCAACGGTAGTTGCACAAATTTTTACTGAAAATATGAACATTGAAAATATACATTATAACATTGTTGTAACAGATAAAAATGGTTGCTTTAGTATGGTGACTCAGAGATGGGATCAAGTATATTGCGATTAAAATTAAGCTAGAATAAAGTAGAAGTTCTCTTATTATTAATATTATTTATGCATGGACAAATATAATTTGTGAATGGACAATTCAACGGTAGTTGCACAAATTTTTACTGAAAATATGAACATTGAAAATATACATTATAACATTGTTGTAACAGATAAAAATGGTTGCTTTAGTATGGTGACTCAGAGATGGGATCAAGTATATTGCGATTAAAATTAAGCTAGAATAAAGTAGAAGTTCTCTTATTATTAATATTATTTATGCATGGACAAATATAATTTGTGAATGGACAATTCAACGGTAGTTTCACAAATTTTTACTGAAAATATGAACATTGAAAATATACTTTATAACATTGTTGTAACAGATAAGAATGGTTGCTTTACTATGGTGACTCAGAGATGGGATCAAGTATATTGCGATTAAAATTAAGCTAGAAGAAAGTAGAAGTTCTCTTATTGTTAATATTATTTATGCATGGACAAATATAATTTGTGAATGGACAATTCAACGGTAGTTTCACAAATTTTTACTGAAAATATGAACATTGGAAATATACATTATAACATTGTTGTAACAGATAAAAATGGTTGCTTTAGTACGGTGACTCAGAGATGGGATCAAGTATATTGCGATTAAAATTAAGCTAGAATAAAGTAGAAGTTCTCTTATTATTAATATTATTTATGCATGGACAAACATAATTTATGAATGAACAATTCAACGGTAGTTTCACAAATTTTTACTGAAAATATGAACATTGGAAATATACATTATAACATTGTTGTAACAGATAAAAATGGTTGCTTTAGTACGGTGACTCAGAGATGGGATCAAGTATATTGCGATTAAAATTAAGCTAGAATAAAGTAGAAGTTCTCTTATTATTAATATTATTTATGCATGGACAAACATAATTTATGAATGAACAATTCAACGGTAGTTTCACAAATTTTTACTGAAAATATGAACATTGGAAATATACATTATAACATTGTTGTAACAGATAAAAATGGTTGCTTTAGTACGGTGACTCAGAGATGGGATCAAGTATATTGCGATTAAAATTAAGCTAGAATAAAGTAGAAGTTCTCTTATTATTAATATTATTTATGCATGGAATAATTTGTGAATGGACAATTCAACGGTAGTTTCATAAATTTTTACTGAAAATATGAACATTGAAAGTATACTTTATAACATTGTTGTAATAGATAAGAATGGTTGCTTTAGTGCGATGACAGAGACGGGATGGTGACCGATTTGTATAGAATGAGTACATTTCAATCATGATTATTAAAACATTATTGCTTCTGAGTAGTATTCGAAACTCGTGGAACGAAACATGATTATTGAACCCGTTGTCATGGATTCACATAAAATGATTCTAGTTTTTTTTTATATATATAAAAGAAAACATTTTTTTACACACTATTTTTTAACATTTTTTACAATTTTGTTTACATTTTTTTAAATTCGTTTTCAAATGTATGTATATTCTTCATTCATTACCGACGCACGTTTATTTAAAACAGTTCTTTATTTGTTAGGCTATTAGACATAGTTTAAATACCACTTTACATAAGTATGATGCGTTAAGGATAATCAAGACGAACTTAACAAATACGTGTTTCAAGAAAGAGACTATTTCCAATTCAATATTTGTACAGCAAAGATAAACAAAATTCTCAAGACAGGCTAACAGGAACGTTCGTTAAGTGGCATAAATCAATTGAACAAATTAAATAGTATTTTTTAATGCGTTGAGTTCGTCTTTACCATTAGCAACGCCTCATATACGCTTCTTGACAAAAGTTAAGAATCATGGTACGTATTTGCGAAGCTTTATGTCGTCGTTCGCTTTCGAAATACATGGATTTGAATTAAAAGTAGAAGCACTTATTGTTTATTGATGTAGTGTGTAATGCCATATTTTTGCGCTATTGTAAATTCTAAGCTATGAATCTTAGAATCGAAAGGATACACAAAAATTCGTAAACGACCAATTTGTTTCTTAACTTGTGTCAGTAAGTTTATATTATTGCTAACATGGTGGAATTTTGTTCCAGGCTTCATTGATGACAATGCAACGCGTATTTTCCAACAAATCTAGTCTACACGGAAAAACAGGGCAGTATGCTTTTTAAGACCCACTGGTTCGTTCGATGCAAGTCAATGTGTACTTTTCAGAGAAGCTTTCTCTGACTTCTACGAATTGTAATCGCCTTCCTCGGTGAACCATTATTCTTGTCTGTGTTAATGGTAGGTACTCGTACCTTGAATCAAACTTCCGAGGAGAACAATTAGGTTGTTGCATGTGAAATGGCCGATTTCATGTAGCTAAAATGTTTGTAGTCGTTAATTAATTAAAAGGAACGTTAAATGATACTTACTGTGCACGAATATGAAGCTTGGAGTTTGTTGAATTTAACACTATTAATGGATCGTTAATTGTTTTAAAAGGGAATAGCAAATAATGAACGAAAATGAACTATCCATGGAAGTGAAATTCGAATGTTTTTCATAAAATGCTGTTTAAGATTAAAATTAAGCTAGAATGCAGTAAAATTTCTCTTATTATTGATATTATTTATACATGGACAAATATAATTTGTTAATGAACAATTCGACGTTAGTTTGACAAATTTTATACCGAAAATATAAACCTTGAAAATGTATCTTATAATTGCCCAAAAAAATGATTGGCAATGATAAACTAAACATTTTAGTAAAGTATTATACTCATCAATATTTTCGAACCATTGTACAGAAATTAAAAACGTACTTTTCAATCGATTAATGAGTAGTAGAACGTTTGGCATTTCGTATGAAACGACCTAATATTACCCTAAACGTTTGTACAATATCATCTACTATAATGGTACCTTAAAAGTGGACTTGGATATTTATACAAATTCACATGTTTATAGGAAAATACCGAAGCCCAATGGGAGTTAAATAAGAATATATTTTATATTCTAAACGTGAGCTGATTAGCTATCAAGTGCTAATCAGCTGTATTTATTATAAATAACTTTTTTAACTAACATTCGAACTACGTCGAACGTAATATATTTGCATAAATATCCGCAGTCTAATCATAACTTATACTTATTATTAGTAGTAATTTAATCATTAAAGCTTCGTCCATGAATAGTTGCCAATATAGCATATCGCAAATTTTTGTTGCAACAATGACGCAACTCTCAATTTGTTGATTTCGAGTTACTGGTACGAGATAATATTAGAATATAGCTGAAACTCTCGGCAATATCGAAATTCTCTGGTATCTCGACTTGATCTCGAAAGGAATTCGTAGAAATATTTTCATTTCTGAGTTTCGTCGTTGTCGTAGCAAACGAGCGACGTAGAATTTAACAAGTGATCATAATAAATAGAATAGAATAATTTTCTATAACGAATAAGCGAAAAGTGCCTTAATTGTTATGATTATAAATGTATGGATACTATTTTTAGCACAGTCGAAGAATATTATGCTTGCATCGAGATAGAAAATTTCGACGAATTATTACCGATGTCAATGACATCATACTATGTGTGTGTTAACCATTATTTCCAGTCAAACTTTGACAAATGCGTGTATACGAAACACGGGCACAGAAGTTTCTAACTACTTTGCGTGTGTACAGCTCGTCAGTATTCTCTAATTTAATGCTAGTTGTAACGATAATTTAGTTCTTTGTGTGTGTTAGAAAACTAGCATGCGTTTTCTATTGTTTTGGCGTGGAGAAGCAAATTACTTTAACCCTTTCACAGCGAAATAAAATGAAGGATGATGGCAAAACGACGATACAAAGAATATTTCTTTCCTCTGTTGTAGCATTTTTTACACTTTCATCGTCAGGTACGAAAAATGCATAACTTCAACTATTTTTGTACAATGGACTCTCATACAACGCGGTTAACACGTTACTTATAATTTCCTCCTATAATAATAATAATAATAATAATACAAAGTTACATGTTTGACATGACTTTTGTCATATAAACTCTTCTTTGTTTTACAAAGAAGTTTACAAAGTTTTCTGTGTTTTACCGATAGGGACAATTTGTTTTAATAAATAGCGTATACACAGCATTTATTAAAAAGAATTTTAAAAAAGTTCTATTATTGGAATATTTATATTCTATTATATTCTATTAATCTTATACTCTATTATACCATTTATTAAGCAGAATCTATTAATACGTGCTGCTAACGTATGTAGACAAAATTATCTATTCCATATAAATTTGGCAAAGGAAGTAATTAATAAATCGGAAGAAATCGGTAGCAATGAAGATAATATTGCGTTCGATGTGGGAATTCTAACATTTTATTATATAGAAATTCGTTTCTATTGCATCAAAATTCGCGTTATATGTGAGTCTACTGTATAACGCAACACCTTTTAATAGTAATATATGTAACATTTAATAGCAAACAATTACATAGTAGTATAATACTTAGACTATCGAAGTTTATGCAATTATTGCACGGAATGTGTAAAAATATATAAAATCTTCAAGCTACGAAAAATATTAAAATATTTAGAGGGTGAAACTACCCTTAATTTAATTTCTATTCCTTTACTTCTGTTTATGTCAAATATATATATATATATATATATATATATATATATATATATATATAAATTTGCATAATGATCAACAGTCTACTAATATTATATTACGTCGTCTAAGTTAAAATATTGAATTTAGTATCGCCATGTTGGACAAGTTAAAAAAGGGTTAAGCTTCGTATATAAATACGCCTTAAGATGTGTTCCCAAAGAAGAAATTATTCTGCTGACAATCGTGTGAAATAATATTGAATATTGGGTAAATTGTAACGAAAGATTATTTCAAGCTAATGTATTAGGTGTATAAATTAATTTGGTGCTTACCTCGTTAAAATCTTCAAGACTTTATCGAACTTTATCGAATTTCATCGAAGAAGAAATTTGCCACTTGCTCCACAAATGAAAAATGTTTAACTTTTTATGATAAAGGCATCGAATTAATTTATGCATGCAATACATATTATCTTTTTTGATAGATGATCGATAATGACCGTTATTGTCGATGGAACGGCGCGATGTATATAAGTTGTTTTGCTTTTCTTTTGTCTCGCCAGTCCGAGTATGTCTCTCGTCTGATGCGCGTCGTCTATTATGTACACACTTGATATTCGTCTCATCTAGTACTAAATATATGTTTACTTTGAACATATAACTGAACAAAACGTGTCCGATTATTATAAAACCCAACATTTTTAATACAACGTCGAGAAAATTGTTTCAGATGAAAGAGAGGCAATAAAGAAATCGCATGTGTACAAAAATAATAAAAAAAAGAAATCAGTGTTATGCAAGAAGGTAAATTTATTTTTATCCCGTTTTATTGGTAATAGTTTGCCACATCGTAAAGTTGGAATGAATAATATTCCAATAATGCTTGAATAATCATTCAGAAATTACAATAATATAATTTTGCAAACTCGAATTTTTAAAATAGTTGAAATAGAAAGAAATTGATTTAAATAATGACTAAATTATTATCTTCTTTTACCGACAAATATTTGTCAAATTATAAAAATGGAATAAAAATTATTCCCATAATAATTCGGAAATCATAAAAGTATAATTTTGCAAATTTAATTTGTTGGAATAATTGAACAACAAAGAAATTGCTTTAAATAAATAGTAAATTCATTTTTGTTCAACTCTGCACACAAATTTTTGCTAAATTCCAAAAGTGATAATGTAAAAGCATTGCAATAATATCCTAATAAATGCGAATAATTTACTAAAGAAACAATTCTGTAAAATTATATTACTCTCTTTTATACCAATTCTCTAAATATGGATTCGGCACGTTATGGAAATTCATTATTGAATACTCGCACAAAATTATTCAAATTTCCCTGCTCTGAAATTGTCTGTAAACGTCACTCTTTTTGCTCCCGACTTAAATTTAATTATGAAGGATAATTTTTTATTATCCCCTTTTACTAAATCTTGTATTTCCTCCCTAAAAGGTGAAAATTTACATATTCATATTTTCGGCTGGTAAGTGGAAACGTAATGCATTTACGTATCACGTTTAATTACATCGAAAAGAATCTCTAATTGTGCAAGCAAATATTTCGCAATTTATATCCGCGATTACGTATTAAACTCGATATAAATTCGCAATATAGCGGAACATTTGCCGCGGCGCATACCGGTAAACTGAATTATTCCGCCTTTAATATACAGCCAGTGACATATTATTTTTGTTCATTTCGAGTTATTTCATATGAAATCAGACGGCGGAGCGAGATATTCATTAAAATTCTCTGCCGTGGTGAACGCGTGTGTCTCATTTCGCAAAATCTTCGCAACCATTCCTTTCATCCTGACCAATAATAATACTTTGGCAAGGCAAATGAAGATAATCGCACGCGTATATTTCCCACCGTTGAATCGATGGAAAAGTAGAAACAAAGAAAGGCTAAAAATGGCAAAATTCAAGTTTCGACGAAAACAATTGGGCAGCTTTGTGGAAAGTTGATCTAAGCAACGAAGTGTTGATTTTGTAGAAACAATACGTAAAGTTGAACTTCATTGTAAAGAATATACATATTTCTAAGGAATAAAACAAATTACTAAGCATGCTCAGGAATTGTTTAATAATATAACCATCAATTTGTTTGATGATATCTTTGCTCCATCTACGCTTTTCATTGATCTTTTCGCACTTATACCGCTTGTGTATGTGGAACTTTATAATGGAAAAGATGTATAAGTATACTTTAATTATTATTTTATTATAATTAAATCATAGGCTAGACTTTGTTAATTCTAATCCATTTCAGACTCCCCCAAACAATATTTTGTTCCATAAAATCTTGCTTTACGTTAGCCAGTCTAATTTGTGAATTAGTGAAGTGAAAACAAAAATCCTCTGTTTTCTACCCCACTAAATACAAAATGCCAAAAATTATATTAATTACTCTGATAACAATCCCCTCATCATTTACTAATATTTGCACCTATATAAAATATCGTTTTAAGGAAAAAACGATCCATTCCATTTTTTAATTATCGGATATATTATTCTCCATCGACCACATGCGTGCAACGTAATTAAAATTCACGCGTTCCATCACTTGCAACGGGCAAAGAACCATTTTTCTTTCTAACCCATTTATCTTTTCCCTTCTCAAACAGTTCTTCCATTTATTTGCGATATTCTAAGCGTACAGCGTAACAGTTACTCGGCGAAAATTTTTTTTACGTCTTTTTAAAACTTTTCTTACATTGAGTCACACGTTGCGCTGCTTAAAGGGAAAAACGAAGTGACCTTAATTTTTTACGGCATTTTACTTAGCAAACGGTAAGAATATTTTTAGAAGAATTATCATGCGATAATTCATTTCTTAATTTTCTGCAAGCTTCCGGTTTACACTTGTTAACCCGTTCACTTTAACGGTAGAGCTACGAAATTAGCCAAAATGATTCATTCCGTAATTTCTCATGAAAATTGTATAAATTTGCACGGATGCATTTATGCAAATTTGCTCTGATTTAACCGTTTTGATTATTTCGTTGTGGTTTCATTGTTTAACTTGAACAAATTAAAATAATGCAACGCAAATGTTTTTCTTTAATTAAGATATAAACATGATGTTATGAACAATGCAATTAATCCTTTGCGGACGAGCGTCGACAAATAGTCGCCTAATCATTTTTTGGCTTTCCGAACCCATGTCGACTTTTAAAGCACAGAACTTAATGCAATGAATACTTAACGTAATAATAAACATTCGAAATCGTTGGAAATTAAATGGTTTGGAACTGAAAAGCGTGAAAACTCAAAGTCGTGGAATTCAAAACTAAAGTACTCTCACAAGTGTTATTACTTCTCGTCCGCAAAGGGTTAAATTCATTATACTTTGTTTCTTCACTGTGAGTACAATATTAAACATTGAATTTTTTAATAATATTTTGCGCTCAGTCCATTCGTATTTTCCATTAATTTGTAAATAGGAAAAAATTAATAAAGAAGTAAAGTTTTTCCTCTTTGGTAAAGAGGAAAAATTAATATACAGTGGTTACAAAAAATCTATATACATACGTACCTCAATTTTTCAACGAGGGGATTTTTTTATTAAATTCTGTATTTACAGTCGCATAAGAGGACTATTTAATAACAGGAGATTTAATATATTTGGACCTACTTAATTAATATTTAAATGCAAAAATATTACGCGTACAAATTAATTCCGAGCCTTTGGAATCTCATAAAATGTAATATTTATTAGCAAGAAAAGTCAAATACAGTTTTAATATTCAAAATCTGTAGCATTTTGAGTATTAGCGTCAAGGGGTTAATAATGACGTACTTATTTGAACATATTATTCAACTCGAAGCTTCATATCTTCCTACGACTGTCGCGAGTACGATTAAATTTATGATATGGTGGTAGAATTTTGCAGCGGCGCAATTTCATATCGTAAACTGCCAAGCCGGTAATTCATTATGATTCTCAACAATAAAACCGGATTGTAAAAACGCAAGGTATAATTTTCTTAGCCTTAGGACACCCAAGTTATTGGATGATTTATGGTTATCCAAGAGACCATCGAAATCACATCGAAATTAGGAGGAAATACCATAAAAACGAACACCATATTTAATTCGTTTGCTTAACCCATTAACTCTGCTACAATTTTGAGTCACCTTTGACTCAATAGTGATCCTAACTTTTTTTTTAAATTCCGTAAGTGAAAGTGGAATGCTAAGAAATCACTATTAATAAATATAAAGTGGTGCAGAAGAAGAAAATGGTTTCTTAAACGTTTATAAACAATTGATTTTCAAATTTTCAATTTATTTCGACATAAAGTGAGACACTAATCTACATAAATTTAAACTTAACATGCCTTAATGAGTATCGATAGAATTGTATGGAAATTTACTGTAATTCTATATTGTAAAGCAATTACTTTGCATTTATTAGCACGGTGAAGAAATTAAAAAGAAAATTAAGTTGTGGCACTGGAATTGGAAATCCGGAAAAGGATTTAATTAAGTATTTTATTAAGTATTGAATTAAATGTTGAATACTCGCTGGCTTATTTATATACGTCACGAGTAAAATTAATAAACAACGGGAATTAGGTATATATATTCATTATTAAATTCCTTGTGTGTGTACAAACGAGAAAGTTCTGCATTTTTCAGCATTTCTTTCGTATAACATTCTTTCCAATATGTAGGGTATAAGATTAGTTTTTTATTTAAATATGTAAATAAAGAGCAATATTAATAGTCTCCTTTTTCTATATTATCGAATGTTGATTTTGAAAATAAGATTCTACGATTTTTGATCGCTAGACACTCATGTATCTTTCCATAATTACTTTCCTTGGTCTCCTTTATAATTTCTGAAAAAGGAAGTTAAATTAACAAAGTTACACATTTTTTAAATCAAATCTTTTTTTCCATGCCACTGTCTATAATTATCAGCTGCAATTTTGCATCGACTATTTGTTTTTCCAAACATTGCGAAACCTTTTTAAAGAAACAACGATTGTTTACGTAACGTAAACATTGTATTGGATAAATGTTCAAATAGTTTTTTATCGTTATACTTTTGTATCGATAAGAATTTCGGGAAGAATTCTATTCCGAATAATGGAGAATGCTTCGCCGCGAATGGCGTTAAATTATTATAAATTCGGCCATTTTGAACTTCATATTGCACGGAGCTTTCCGAATGCTCGCCCGATTTTCCATCGACACTCCGTAATACACAACATTCGATGGTTTTTATTACAGCGCGAACGGAATGGAATGAAATTGCAAAATGCGCCCATTCCTTTCGATTCACTTATCACGGTGTATGATGTCCTGTCCGGAGTAAAGCTCGCGTTTACGCTTCGCCAGCTTCGGCAGCGTTTGCTCGCTCTTTCAGAAAGCAATAAATGAGAGCTGCAAGCTACGCGCGTGTCGCAAATACGCCTGCGAATCGTCGAATTAATTCGTCCGCGTTGCTTTTCGACCGCTCTATCGACAAGTAAATTATCACCCGGTTTGGCGCCTCGTTAATTAAAGCGCAATATAATAGGAGTATCGGGGCTTCCTATAAGCAAATCCTATATTTCGTGCATTTGACGAAGCATGGACAAAATTTAGAAGACGCGGAGATTCGATAGAATCGCCATTTTTAATCGGTGTACAAATTTTGTTACTTCTAACTTACGCAATTTTCGAGTTAAAACAAGTAATACTATCCCTGGCGAAAAGTATTCAAATGTGATGATATAAATTAGATACAAACGCTGAGGTTTTTGTAGCGCAAAGCGATATTGTATAATAATGCTTTTATGCGGATATTAATAAAAAATATAAGTAGTGGTTATCCCATTTCTTGGGATAGAAATTTATAAAAAATATTGTACACTTTCTGAGGTAGGAATTTATATAAAATATAGTTAATTTGTTAGGGTAGGCATTCATCTGAAATATAGTATATTTTTTGGGGCAGGAATATATAAAAAATATAGTATATTCTTTAGGATAGGAATTTATACAAAATATAGTATATTTTTAGGGATAGGAATTTGTAAAAAATAATAGCATATTTTGGAGCAGGTATTTATACGAAATATAGTATATATTTTAGGGTAGGAATTTATCAAAAATATAGTATATTTTTGGGACAAGAATTTAGCGATTAGTTTATGTATACAGAGAAATAAAAAGGGTTGACAATTGCTGCAATAGATTATTAAAAAATTGGCAAATAAGAAATGCTGTTAATCACAAATCTAATCATTGGACTGTGGATTTTTAGTCTTATTTCAGTATTTAATTTAGTATTTAATTCACTGTTTAATTTAGTATTTTTATGGACAGAATTAAATAAATAGAAATTCAATGAAAATGTGTACCTACTAATAATAACTATAGTAACTAACGATAAATTTCAAATAACTATTTGGTTTCTACTTTCATAGAATGAAGAGCATGCGTCAAATTACTCTTTCATTTAAGGTAAAACGTTGTAGACGGTAGAAAGTTTGTTAATTGCACATCCCGATCTCCGGTGAAACAAAACCTTATTGCATCACTGCACAGGTTTCTCTTCAGATTTTATTTCACGCTTTTAAATTAAAAGTCGTAGATCGAATTCCACGGCCCGTCGACCTGTTAGTGCCTTTCAATTCTACGAAAATAATCGTCTACCTTACCTCTGAAGCGCGTTTAAGCGACGGTATTAAACAACCATAGAATTCAATGTCGCAACAAAGAAGCGATATAAAGTCTATTGTGTAAACCGAAATATGCGCTCGTATATTGTAATTTCTATCGCGCAACATTTACATTTTTGTAGCAATGCAGAAATTTACGGGATAATTTAATATTCAAGTCCTTTTATAATTTCTTAATAAAAGCCGCCCCCGGTATTGAAATTTTCTTTTACGAACCAGCTTGCAGATTTTTCCGATATGAAGACGAGCTCGAGACTAAATATTTCAATATTATGTTTGGCAATTTTACGAGGCTTCATAAAAGACTTCATAATATCTTAAGCCATAGTTGTCACAATCTCCTCTAACGTTACAACCCCTTCCTAAAATATGAATCTCCCGCCAACGTTTGCCATAATCGCGATAGCCGTGTGGGAAATTGACTATCAGCCGGGAAACAGTTGATACAAATGGCGTCGTAAAAATCTATAATACGAGAGACTCGGTAGAGAAAATTTCTCCCTTTTTCTTTTTCGATACGGTGCAATATCAAGTTTTAATTTATCCCGACTAAGACGGCTTGTCGTGTTTGTTGAACGTTACGATAATTACGCGATTCAAACGCAAAGAGATCAGTGACTTTCTTCAGTTCGTTGCTTGTTAATTTGCATTTTACTCGATGGGCATTTTCCGCCACCCTTCGTACCTTCATTAAGATTATTGCGCTCATTTTTGTCGCAATAAACACGAGTAACGCCTCTGATTTTTTTTTTGCCCGGCAATTTTCACGAACGGAAAAGCAAAGGAGCCTTTTACCAAACTTCTTTGTCATTTTTTTTTTTTTCTTTTTACACGCAAATCCCGTTGTCTCTCGCAAGATGAAAAAAAGATTGGAGCGACGCGACGTTTAAATTTGTACGACAGGACTATCGACATTTGTGTCCATTCTCTCGGATTCGCAAGGCAGATGGAAACGTAGAATGATTTGTCGATATGAATCGAGCAGAATCGGAGAAACGAGCATTGCACGATAACTGTGATATCGACAAATAAGTAAAAGAAATATCGACGAATCCGTACGAACGATTTCCCTTGTGTAACTTTAGATTTCACTAGAAATATCATAAATACGCGAACAACTTTCCTTTTTTTATTGCTACGGGTTGGATTTATCAATTTTGCAGGTACAACTGTAACGGGTATTACAATGATACGTTCAATACGTTTTTCAATATTTCTCTTTCCAAGAATTCCCTGAAAAAAAAGGTACTGATACAAAATACGTGCTACGAATATTGGATCGAAGATGGAAAAGTGTACTTTACTAAAGGTGAGTGAAATTTCGTGATGTGATTCGAATGAATGTATTGCGCATACGTATAATAAATACTTAATAATATTTATATAGTAATTAATACGTGATATATATAAAATAAAGAAGAATAAGAAAAATTCAATAACTTTCGCTTTCCGTAAGTAATACATTTATTTATTCTACAATAAACGTTCACAGGTATATAAATTATTATATATATTATAGATATTATAAATATGTAAATTATTATAGATATTATAGATATTATAAATATATAAATTATTATAGATATTGTAAGTATGTAAAAAAAATATGTGGAATTAATATTCGATTACTATAATGAATATATTATTGTGCGAATTATTGCAATTTTACATTATCTGGTTTAAAAAACATAAAAAAGAGTAAAAAAATGCACTTAGTATTCATATTAGTTACAATTTTATTTTTTAATATTAATCGTACAATATTAATAATAGTACAAAATATTACATTATTATAGCATCCAAAAAATTGTTAATTAAATCATCCACACGCATATTTCGAATAAATTCCGGGGATTTATATTTTAATATTCATTGTCTTACAATCACAGAATTATGTAGTTGAATTAAAGGAGCTACTTAATTGCTCGAAAAAGTATATATGTACAATCATATAGGAATGATTTAAATACATGAATATCCTTTGAAAAAATCCATTCGCGTTGAAACCGCGATCTTTTATATGCGCCGACCTGCAGAATTACGTAGCAAGTAAATAAATACGCAAAATCAAACGATATTAAAACAACGCCCGTTTGTTTCTTTAGAAATCGAAAAGGCTCTTGTAATGTCAACCACGCAAGAAATTACTTGCAAGTTAAATTTTCTCTGAACCACTCAACTCTCTTCGACACCCAAGCGCCCAATGCAACCCTCGCAAGGTTGCAAACCAGAACAGGGCGTTAAAGGGTCGACATCACTCTTCCGTAATTAATTTCCCGTTGCCATCTTAATTACTGCAGTAACTCGTTAACGACCACGGTTGTTGACATCGTAAGTTTCCCTTAAACCAACCACGTATATCATCCTATTCCGCTCTTTTATTTCACATTATCAATAAACGTAGGGTAAGAAAAACATTAATCTCCTAATTGAAGCGTTTAGATATCGCGTGAAAATCTCGTTATTTCTTCTGTTGCTCGCCATTGTTGTAGCCCAACTTGAAGAAATCTTTCAGCACCACGTTGAACGTTACGGTAACAATACCCTCTACTCTCATGCGCGTGACTGCAATTATAAAGGAAGTTATTACTCGGGGCTACCCTTGTGCAGGCCGGCGAAACATCAGGTGCACATAGCTAGCTATCCGCCACGGTTTATAGCGTCTGAGAGTCGCGGAAAATAAACTGTGTTTCCCGAGGTAAGTGCTTCATTCGGACCACTTTATTCCACGTTATTCTTGAGGATCGCGAGGAAAATCGTAAAATGTCTCGCGACTGGAAATCGTTCCAGCCTCTTTCTCGATCCGTAAACGTGTCTGTCTGTCTTTTCTCGTGCGATTAAAAGTCGGATTCGGGTTTAATAATTACGATTACTGGGAGTTATTTTTCAAATCGTAAACTCGTTAAGGGATAGTTGTTCCTGTACCTCGTCTGAGTTGGAAGAAAACTTAAGAAAAGTGTATCTGAATAGACCGTACCTCTACGATTAAAATGAAAAAAAAATGAAGTTTGTATCTTTAATGATTTTGGAGATAAAAATATTTATATGAAGGTAATTTTCGTGAAACGCGCTGAAATTTGCAAACTTCAATGGCCTGCAATTTGTAAACACGTTCATTATTGGCCAAATGATGACTTAAACCCCTTCATAATTTCGCGTAGACTACAACATATTTCAATTTGTACAAAATCCGATACATCGAGGGAAAGAAGTGATCGATTTGGCGTGGAATGACCCGTATGTATTTGCATATTATATTCGTTGCGTGGCGTTTTGCATATATACAAATTTTCTGTAATGTTTACAAAGTTTTCCAAAATTTTACGTAAAGTATTTTATGAATTATTATGATTCTATATTGGATGAGTACCTATTTACGTAAGTATTAAATCATTTCTTTTGTTTCAAGGCTATTCTTGTCTATTTTACTGACGATCATCTTTCCTTTCAGGGTTCGAGAGTTGGTGAAGAATATAAAACTACCATCTTCCCATCTACAAACATAAAAAGTGGAAAAAGCGCGTGGAAATTAGATCCCATCGCTTACGTGGAAACTCTTCGATATTGAAAAAGTTCTATACACGTAAAGAAGAAAAAAAAAAAAAAGAAGCAAAAGTCGATGTTTCGTCCGAACAAAATTTCGCGTCAAATAAAAAATTCCAATCAGTAGGAAATTCCAGCTAATAAAAGAAGAGGATTTCGCGAACTAATTCAGCTGGAAGAATGAGAAAAATCCAATGCGCATCGTGGTAACGAATTGGACGTATCGATTAACTCAGGTTGGAGTATTCGATACGAGGGATAGTTTAATACCTTCCTGTCTACGGATACACGGGATGTTCGCGTTAATGCATTCGACGTATCGACTGTGTCTAATATACTGAATCTTGACGAGTTCAATTAATTTAACGTCCGGGATGGCACAGGTCATCAGGATGGTAACGCGAAATGCTTCAAAATATTGCCTTACGTTCCCTTCCACCGCCGGAGGCCAATATCGCTGGATCAATTAGTTCTGGCCTTCTTCCGGTTAACCAGGCCGCAAATCGTTGCAACGTCGAAGAGGACTCCGGTACGTACACGGATACCCTGCAGAATTTCATCGTGTTATAACAATCGTTGCTAACGAACGGTTCACTGGCTGGCTAATTAAATCCTGTTTGATGTTAAGTAAACTGTTTCAAATTGCTGCTCGATTACAGTCGGAGGGAAATTTTGAGGACAAATTAGAGCAAGTGGTTCGATCAATCTTTTTCGAAATATTAGATTCATTTTCTATAACAATGGTATGCGATTGTAAATTAATTTTCATTATTGGATAATTAGAATGGAAATGGAAAATTTTGGGAATAAATTAGAGCAAGTGATAGTGCAAATCTTTTTGGAAATATTACATTTATTTTGTATAAGAATATTATGCGATTATAAATTAGTTTTTGTTATTAGATAAAATTGCTGGTTGATTAAAAGGGAATAGGAAAATTTTGGGAATAAATTAGAGCAAGTGATAGTGCAAATCTTTTTGGAAATATTACATTTATTTTGTATAAGAATATTATGCGATTATAAATTAATTATTGTTATTAGATAAAATTGCTGGTTGATTAAAGGGAATAGGAAAATTTTGAGAATAAATTAGAGCAAGTAGTGATGCGAATATTTTTGGAAACATTAGATTTATTTTGTATAAGAATAATATGCGATTATATATTAATCTTTGTTATTGAAAAAAATTGTTGGTTGATTCAAAGGAAGAAGGAAAATTTTGGGAATACATTAGAGCAAGTGACTTTGCAAATCTTTTTTGGAAAGATTAGTTTTACTTTATATATGAATCATATGTGATAATAAATTAACTTTTGTTGTTGGTTAAAATGGCTAAACTATTAACAGGAAGATAGAAGATTTTGAGAATAAATTAAACGAAGTGCTCCTACGAATTTTTTGGAGATAAGTATGATTTTCGTTTTGTATGATATTATAAATTAGTTTTTATTTCTGGTTAAAATTGCTGAATAATTTAAATGTTTTTACCATTTCTTTATTAACTGCATTAGAAATACTATTTTCGACAATTCTAAATAAAATACGATTATGAATTACTTCTTGGTTTTGATTGAAATTGTTGATCGATTGCAAGAGAATAAAAATTTTGCGAATAAATTACAGCAAGTTCTTTTACAATTTTGTTTATTGAATGCAATCAAAATGCTACTTTTGTTTTATAAAGATTGCAATCTTTCTTCCATACAAATTTTGTTGTACAAAAATTGGAATCTTAAATTACATTTGATTACTGTTGAAATTGCTATACGACTAAAAGGAAAATATTTATACTATATCGAAGAAAGTACTAGTATAATTTTTTTATGAAATATGATTGAGATTAGTTTTATTCTCTGTATCAAATTGAGACCATGAATTACTTTTGTCCAGTTTCTTTATGTTTGAAATATCGTAAGTACTAATTATTTATAAATTTACTTATAATTACTTCAACTATAATTCAACAGCAATTATCATATTAGACTGCAAATCTTCGTGCAAATTTACACTTATACAAACGTAAACAAATAGAGAATTGGAAGCTAAATATTGATTTGTTTCGTCTTTTAAATATTGTAAAGTGCATTTCGCTTTCCATTATTTTGTTTACTTTTTTCCACAAATGCATAAAGATCCGCAGTCTGGTAATTATTATAATATTATCAGCTAAGGTTTCATTATTCTAAGAAATAATAAAGTTCTGGTTAGAATCTGATACCTTTTCTCATGGTGACCTGCTTTCAGCGGCAAATGACATACTCCGTATCCTCTGATGACGTCATGACCGAAGATGTCCAAGCCGTAAATCGACATTATTAACTGTGGCCCTAAAACACAGGGTTCGATGTCAAATATTGACAAGATTTAACTCATCAATATTAAACACCGAAGGTAACGCTATTTACCCATATTTTAATCCCCTACTGTGTTCCTACAAGCTTATGACAAGTTTGTGCCAAATTACGATTCTATACTATTCGATAAACTCGCCGAATACAAAATAAACGGATTACAATAATTCAGAGAATCAGGTTGGGTCAGATACACTCGAACACGATAGGAAGATTAACCCTAAAACACAATTCGATTCAATTGTTCATCAATTGTTCCAACATGATTTGTTATATAAATTTTTAATACGAATAATGTTGTAATGTAGTAAACTTTTTAACGAATTTTATTCATTTTATCAACGCAGTTTCGTAGCGAATCTCTCAGAACCCAAATAAGTCTGCTATTTTTAAGCTTTTCAGTTTCATTACCCTGGATAATTAGTATTCAATTTATCAAAACTCAATTGAATTGGGTTAGGCTTCTGACAAGTGTGACCCAAATAATGAACATTAATTATAACCACTTAGGGGGTGAATTTTCATACAATTCATTTCAACGCGTTTTATATTATAAATCCTGATTGGGTGGCAGAAAGTTTTCAATCAAACGCGATAATATGGAAGCAACTAAAAGCACTAAAGTTTTTCAAGCATGAAATGCATTTGTTCCACAAATAAAGAACACACGAGAAAATTGAATAAATCTAACGTAAAATAAGTGAGAATAGAAAGAGACTAAAATTGTTCATTTATTATTGAAGAGAAGACAACGAGGAAAAGTATTCTATAACTTAAATTTACAAAGAAATGAGCAATATTTTACTTAATATTTGTATTACTTCCAATTTTATAATATTTTGGTAAATCATGGTATTAATGTTACGATATTTCCACAATCTACAAATGAAATTTCTTTCCACGATAATTTGATCACTTCTCGAAGCTCGTTTCTACTTTTACCCAGTTTTTCATTAGCTAATTCTACTCTGAGACGTCTACAAATCCTCTACTCGGTTTTATATTTATATAATAGCACTCTGCACTACAAAAACCCCCGATGCTTTTAGCTAATTTTATATTGTCGCGTTTGACCGAAAACTTTTCGTCGGTGTAATCGGAAAATTAAAGAGCGTAACGGCAGGAAGTGCGCGTACTGAGACCAAAAACAAATATACATGTTTGCAAATGTACTAATTTGGTGAAGCAGATCCGGATTAATTCGGAATAGAGGAAATTGCGCATTAACCCTTTGAGAATGAGCGTTGGCAAATAGTCGTTTCAGTTTCTTGATTCTCTGCACGCGTGTCGATTTTTAAAGCAAGAAATTTCATCATTTAAATGTGAAAGACGAATTAACTCGTCATTTAGATTGCCAATATTTTGAACTTAATAATTGATTCGTTCGAGAAACCCAAATTTTTATTAATGACTGGGTTCAGTTATATTAACGCTTAAATATCCGGCATTTCATTCTTTCAATCTGTATTATATGAATAATGAATTTTCTTATGATATTATACACAATCATTGTTATAGTAGTTTTACGAAATTCTACAAACGTTCGATTTTATTGTATTTCTTATAGCAAAGCTGCACGAACTTTTGCCAATACCTAATACATATATAAGCACATCTCGCGAGACATAAATTTTCATAACAAGCAGATTGCGAAATATGAAATTTAAATATGCAAACAGACGAAAACTATATAAATGAATGGACTGAAGTAACGATCAATTTTGGAGCCGGTAGAAATTAAAATTTGACGAATCGAGGAATGATTATAATTATAATTTCATGAATATGGTAATTTGAACAACTGAGCATTGTCAATATTATCACATCGCATAATTAACCCTTTCGCTTATATACGAAGAACGTGTATATACGTTCTGAAGAACAGCAGAATTATTTATTAAAAGTATACGTTTACGTTCATTTTTAATTATAATTCATATATATTCCACCATAATTATACAAAGTACGTGGATGAATATTATACTGCTTTTGTAGCAACAACAATAATCCTCATCCGTGCAACAAGAATTCATTTTAATGTAATCTTAAAATGCCGTAGCGAAAGGGTTAAGAAAATTGCACATATCGTATTTATGCCACCTGAACAATTGTTACTCGGCAATCGATGCAAGTAGTACGGTAAAAAGGAAACGAGAATGAAGCACGTATCACTCGATGCACTCACAGCCATGAGGATTAGTGCTCTTGAACGTGACTTCCAATGGGAAGTTCCAAACGGCCAGGTTTCGTGGATCGTTGCTACACTTGCACATCTGCGTCAAACCCTCCTCGATACCCTAACGGAATTACATTACAGAAGTCACTGAACGATCGACGGAATTCCCTTTTTCGAATCGATCAAATACCACGGCTATCTGTCATCGACAGTACGTGATAGATTGTCGGATCGTTAAACAAAATAACTCACGGCGACTACACTCCATTCAGGGCCAAAGTGAAATCCGTATTTGCAATAAGCGTTGTCGACCTCGTAAAACTCGGCGTGTTCGATAGAGCCCGTAATTGAAAGGAAAAATTCACCCTCCACGGACATACTTATTCCGTAGAAGGAACTTATAATATTCGAATTTAGATGAACACTTTACTTTCACTTATTCTCGCTTGTAACGAAACAATTTTATATATGATACTACAGTTAATTCGTAATAACCCACGAACACAGTTATTTTTGTCGTCGATGATTTTATGCGATAGAATTTTAGTTTATAGCTTCGATACTTTTAAAATAAGCATAAACACTTATTTTAATCCTTAATAATTCTGCGTAACAGAATTTTAAATTTTATGTTTGATTTCTCGAGAAAACAATTCCAAACACTTATTTTAATTCTTGATAATTCTACAAGACAAAATTTAAATTTTTATCCTTGGTTTTTTAAAAAAAACACAAATACACTTATTTCAATCTTTAATAATTCATCGCGACAAAATTTTAATATTCACTATTAATGTTTTAAAAAACAAACACAAACGCTACCTACAAATAATCAACAATAATAATAGAATTTTTATTTCTATCTGTGACTTTTTAAATAATCAATCCTTGACAATTTTATACGATTGAATATTAATCATTTATGCGAGAGAATTTTCTTATTATCAATATTTCAAGGGAATAAAATCCTTTTCTATGAGGAAAACGAGTTTCTGTGAAGCTTATTATAGTTGGATACGTTTTGTGTACGGTTAGGCGAATTGGTTGTCGTGGTAACGAGGCATGCGCTTGACTTTTCTGGAACATGTGGCTCGTTTTAACGGTGAAAAGATGCCAGGTGAAGGAATTTTCTCTTTCAGTATTCAGAACGTGTCAGTCACGTTGGCTAATTGTCTCGCATGTCTGTGACGGTTTGCATTGTTCTAGTAAACGTTGCCTTGACGTGGTATTAAATATTTGGGGAAATTAAAGGGCACGGTAATTCCCAGCGAAATACAGGTAGCTTGTAAACTTTGCGTACGCCTCTGTTTAATTAGGCGAACCAAATATAATATCATCGGGATGCACCAAGAGTAGTCGTGATTATGCCGCGGGAATAAATAAAACCGTTTAATTGCAAATTTGTAATTAAACTTCGAAAGTTTTACGAAAGGGATGCAAATTGGGAGATTAATAACGTCGGAAAGCGGAAGAAAAGTTCAACGAAAATTGGAAAAGATTTTGCAAAAATTTCTTGTAAAAGTATGATTAATATAGCGAGTGAATGACTGTATAATTTGACGGATTGCTGGAAAAATAAATATTACAGAATTGAAGAGAAAAGGATGTTGACTCAAGATAACTATTCACATTATTACATCGATTAAAATCAATATAAATTGTTTAAAAATAATATTTAGGATTCCTGTAACATTAAGCGTGGAAATCAAAAATCGTTAAGTTTCTCTAGTTAAGTATGGAAATAATATTTAAATTTATTCGCTACTTGCACTTTGCACATTTCGTATATTTTTGCGTAATATAAGCATTCTGCACTTTTTTATACGTTTAAATTTTCTTTAGATTTAAATGCACGTATGCAGTTTAACGATTGTGAATGTGAGCGAAGTGTAGAAAAGATTGCCGTAATCGTGGCGCATGCTTCGATAGTTGACGATCGTCGATCGCGAGTGAGAAATCGGTGCGTTGCCATGGATCCCTCGTTTCATGGAGCAATTCGTCATCAACGTTGACATGAATCTTCTCGAAATCATCTTCACCCTTTTTGGAAAGGGGTAAGCGACTTTATATATATTCAACGGCATATTAATTCATATTATAGTTGAAAAGATACTTCGTTTTACTTTCGAGGTTAGATGAATTCGTTAGACAGGCTGATTCATCAAAATCTGAGATTTTCTAACACTTTACCTTTTTTAATATCTCAATATTTTTCATATTCTAGTTGAATATAAAATTTATTTAACATATTAATATTTGAAGTATATTTAAAGTACAAATTTGGCATCACTATTTTCTATAAATCGCAATCAGATTTATTGTTCGTGTTTAAATTCGTGTTCTCATTGATCAATTTTGTTTCTTTTTAATTAAGAAGACAATCATTCTAAAATAATTTTATCGAGTTAAAGTGATGTTTGAGTTTGGAATATTTTTGATATTTTTCAACTCTAACGATTTCTGTTCATATTTTTTGGAAGAAATACGTAGTTTTCGTTATTAACAGCAGATGATATCGATGACAAAAATCAACCACGATCGTCGTAAAATTTATTATAAAGAAATATCATAAGTAGATTGCGGACGTATATGCAAATTCATATTTTTGTTAATCTACGTAACAAAATTAAAGTAATGAGATTTAAATGAAGGGTTGTTTTACCCTCAGAATCCAGAAAGCTACTGCTTTTATTTTATTTTAAACATTGTGTATCTTTTTGCAAATCAAATGCATTCTATGCATTTCTACATATTTAAATTTCCCATAAATGCTTAAAAACACGCAGTGTAATCATAAGAATCACAAGTATAGCTATTTAAACTATGAATTCCAAATTTTTCCACTCGTAAACATTAATTTTCTTTTTACATTATTATTCATTACTGTCTTTACGTTTTTTTTGTTTTGGAACTTAATCATGCGTATGATAATTAGTCATACACATTTGACGCGTTAATGTTCAGTTAAAAATGAAAATATTGTCAAATAATTCATGCAGTTTTCTTCAAATCATAACAAATATTCTTTTTTTCTTAAATATATACATGCGGATTTTTTATTGTTTTTTGAAACTTGTTTGGACGCAGAAAATTATCTACTTGAATTAAAAAATCGCAACTTTTGTGAATCTTCTTAGAAGAAAAACTTATTTTGGCAATTTATATTTGAAGCTGCAGTAATTAATAATTAATAAAAAAAATAGTTTGTTATTATTGCTCGCAAAAAGTTGAATTATTTTAGCATGTGAAGATGACGTAATAAAAAGTTGGTACAAAGAGAAAGGAAAGTTAGGGTAGGAATTAAAATTAATGAATGTATTTATGAATACTATACTTAGAGTTGCCTCTCGAGTGCAAAGGGTTAATATTAATTACGAATTTTTAGTGGAACAATTAGTCTCCGAATTACAGCAAAAATAGTAGCATCGTTTAAAAATTAAACGTCACTCGAGAGCTTTCAATGCTAGTTTATTTCGTGGACTCGGGAGTCGCCTCTCGAGTGCAAAGGGTTAATATGAGAGATAATTAAATAACCAATTATGGTGGAACATACTGTGCAACGAACAAAATAAATAAGCCCAATATTTGTTTCGCCGTTGAATCTTTTATTTGAACCTCGCGTGACAACAGCGAATCTTACATGTGATCGAATCAGTTGTATCTACAAAATGTATAACCACGATGTGTCCTATATAGCGAACAATATATAGTATGTACAGAAGATTCCATGCCGACAGGAGCATGCAATCTCGACGTGCCACCGACGGGCTGTACACGATTTAAAAATGAACGCGTTGGCACGCGCAAGTTGCACCCTCGCCCTATCGACTCATGGAACTTTCCCATCGTACTTTGTACGAAACCCGAGATAAACACGTGCTTTTCTCTTTTTTTTTTTTTTTTATCGCGACACGTAACGTCTAAACATCGTTTAAATACTCCAGTTTACTCCTTCTAAAATAAAACTGACGCTAGAGATTTGGCTAGATTTCCTTCGTTTTCGGTTTTTCGGCTTTCAACCGTTTCGTCTAGATTCATCTTATTGCGATCACGTTTCTCGATAAATGGTAAAAGCTCGTTGAGGTATTGTCGCGAAGAAAACTCGTACATTCACCAGACACATGCACACGAACCACAGGTGGATCTTCATGGCGGACTATTCCGTTTCCATTAATCTTCTCCCGCGTCGCGCGAAGCGACGCAAACCTTTCATTCGACGTCACGATTATTTAACGCAAATCTACCTTGGAAAATTAGAGTGCTACACCGAGTAATCTACCGTTTCGATTCGGTATCGGTGTGGACACTTAACTAACTACGAGATCGTGCACGCCTCCTCCAATGATGACAATTTTCGTGCGTTTCTTTGCGATGTTTAACACCTTTACTTGCCGGCGGAGATCTCCTTCATGCGGTTCAGAGCGGAACCAGCCTTGAACCACGATATTTGTTGCTCGTTCATGGTGTGATTTAGACTGATCGCGTCCACTTTGCCATCCTTGTGCTTGATCTCTGCTTTTACGGGCTGCAACATTATATTTGTTGGTCGAGTTAGCGAAGTTGTTCGAGTTACAGTGGCTAACGAAATCGTTAAATACGTTAACAAGAAAATTATCCCAACCCAAGAGTTTGAATTTAATAAAAATGATAGTGCATATTTATTCATTTGCTTTTGAGAACAAGAATAGTAATTAATATAGTTTCTTGGATTATATATGAAAGGTAGGAATTAATTTTCAGTAGACTGCAGACTTTTATGCATTTACGGGTGATTTAAATGTACAAAAACGCAGAAAATGCATTTAATGTGTAAAAACGCGGAGAATGCACTTAATATGCAAAATAATGCACATTATTTAGGATAAAGTAAAAGTTATTGTATTTTATGGGTAAAACAACCCTTCATTTAAATTCCATTACTTTAATTTTGTTAATATATATATATGAATTTGCATAAGCATCCGCAGTCTAATGATTATTGTAAATAAATTATTTGGCTGCGGTACAATGGCATAGAAATAAACTGAAATTATAAAGTAGCAAGTAGATAAAATAAAATTGTTGAAACATTGCAACATGCGTATGTCACTTGTAAGTCACATAGTTTAAGATTATGGCCTTGAATACCCGTGACTATATCGGTACTTGCTATTTCTGGTATCATTTTGATCAGTTAAATAAAATTAGTAACAAGAGTTGAGAAACAAGATAATTATTTGCGAATGTTTTATAAATTCTTTTTATCTTCTGAAATACATTGGTTGAAATTAAAAATAGGATAACTTATGACGTGTATGCAACGTTATCTTCTCGTGTTATATATTTTTAACTTTAAACCACGTATCTCAAAAGATAAAGAATATTGCAGAAATGAATAAATGATTGCTTTGTTTCTTAACTTTTCTTAGCAAATGAATGGCTGACAAATTTATTGCCATTCAAATGAATTAGCATATTTTGCTCTAAACTTTATTAGAATAAAAAAAAATATGGGATATAAAATAAAAATTAAATAAATTAATACGTAAAATATAGACATTGTCATTTAGAAAACAATTGAACAAAAATAACAATTCACGAAAGGGTTAAATCGCATATAACAACTATCCATGAATTGTCAATTAATCCTGCATATATAACAGCTTTGGAAAAAAATTTGTCAACCGAAAGAAGAATTAAAGTCTTTATCTCTGTTTAAGAAATTTAATGTACCAAAAGAAACTCGGATATACTGAAAAATCTGATTTAGTGAAAGAAACAATTAAAGAATAATCAAAGATATGCCTAAGAACTAAAGCCTTTAATTCTGTTAAAAAAATCTAATCAATTGAAAGAAACTCTGATACTTTGAGAAATCTGACTTAGCAAAAAAAAGAAAAAGAACAATTAAGGAATAATCAAAGATACGCCTAAGAACTAAAGCCTTTCACTCTGTTTAAAAAATCTAATCTATCCAAGAGATTTAACGAAGAGATTTATCGCAAAAAAGACAATTAAAGAATGATTAAAGATATACCTTTCCAGGCGCGAGATCCTTCAATCCAAGAAGGCTGATCTTATCGGTAGGTTGAATCTTGTCGTAATCACTAGCATTGGCAAAGGTCAGAGGCAACAGTCCTTGTTTCTTCAAGTTGGTCTCGTGAATACGAGCAAAGCTCTTTACGATAATGGCACGGCCACCGAGATGTCGCGGCTCGAGAGCTGCGTGCTCGCGAGACGAACCTTCTCCGTAGTTTTCATCGCCCACAGCCACCCATCTGACTCCATTTTTCTTATAATGTCTGGCAACGTCAGGAACTTTTCCCCATTCGCCTGTCAGCTGGTTTTTAATTTTGTTCATCTCGCCATTTTCCGAATTCACGGCACTGTAACATTTACGTAAATTTATCACAGATCGGATAATATTATAATATATAATAGTATTATAGATATTATACGATTTATTATAACGGATAATTCGTATTAATAATAATAATAATCATCATCTTTGTTTGAACGGGCGAGTAACCCTTTTTATACAAAAGGTATACAGAAAAATTGTTAAATTACGTGTTGGGAAAAATTTCGTGAGGATTTAGTAACGCAAAATTAAAGTGATTTGAACTTCCTCGAAATATAATTTTGTTTAAGGGAAATAGAAACTCGACAAAACCTTCTAACCATACGCCATTATTGTTCCACATTACTAATCTAAACTTTCCTAAATTATAATTCTTTGTTTCTTCTTTATTACGATACAAGTTTAATGTTTAAACATTTTCAGCACTCTCATATTTATGAAACGAATTCGCTATTTGAAAAATAATTGAAGTAGCGATTTCGAATTGATAGAGATGCCAAGAGTTTAATGATAAAGGTTCCGAATTAATTTGTACAGCTGGTAGATAGATTTATTAGAAATTTGAAATTATAGTAATTCTATGTGTTAGAGATTGAGAGAAATTACCCAATGAACATGTTGTTGGATATGTTATCCAAATGGCCACGATATTTCAGCCATGGTCCAGCTGCCGAGATGTGATCTGTGGTACATTTTCCTTTGACTTTGATTAAAATGGTCATGTCGGTGAGATCTTTGCCGTCCCATTTGTCGAATGGTTCCAACAGTTGCAATCTCTCGCTTTTCGGGCTCACGTCAACCTTAACCTTGCCTCCATCGGATGGAGGAGCGTCGTAGGTATCCATTCCAGGGTCGAAACCGCGGTTTGGAAGCTCATCGCCTGTAATGATATTACGAAAGTTGTTTAATTAGGCCAATCTAACGCACTCAATCGTATATTCTTAACGGTAAACAAATTTAGCGATTTTCTAATTTTTTTTTTTTTTTCGATTCTTACACACGGGTTTCGGACATAATGTCCTCAAAATTGTACCTTACCAATGAACTTTCGTAACCAATTATAATTTTTCTCGCTTGTACACCGAAGGGTTTTTGTCCCTTAATAAAATTAAATTAAATTATTAATTTGGATACATGAGACGTTCATTTGCCAAATTGATTAACTCCACAGAACAAAGCGATAAATTTGTGTTACATCTATTTAATATCCTTTGGTAAATATTTGAATAGTTAATTATATTAGACGCTCAATGTAGAAGTAAACATTGAATAATTAATTGTATTAGACATTCAATATAGAAGGAAACATTTGAATAATTAATTATATTGAACGTTCAATGTAGAAGTAAATATTTGAATAATTAATTACATTAGACGTTCAACATACAAGTCCAAATCATTTACAGATATCATTGTTCTGATATTCGCAAGCATTTCGTTCTAATTATTTTTAAGAGCTTGGTAAATGGAATATTTTTCGAATTGACAAATAGGCGAATAGATTAAGTACATCTCTAATCAATATAATTTTCCATTGCTATGTAAAATCCCCCTCCCCCCCAAAAAAACATTGTTTCTTTCGTTAAATTAGTAAACGTCATAATTTATCATATATGAATAGTTCCACGGATTAAGCGTGTCGTTCAAAGTTTGTTGCTGGAACGTTAAAAACATCTTGCGAAACGTTTCATAAATTCACGCTACACGAATAATTCCCCTTGTAAACAGAGAATTATCAATGAAATTTATGTGCCAGACTAAAATACGAACTTTGCTCTTTTTATAAAAAGCTAGACACGCGACAGATTTACAAACAAAAACAAACACCAGTGCACAGCCTAATCTCTCTTGTGATTAGGTAATTAATGCGATGTTCGTCTGTTAACACTGAAAAAAAGAATAATCAATCCCGAAGACTGAAGTCTACATCGACTGTATCTCTAGCAGCCTGATAATTAATTTGGCACCCGATTTAACCAACTTGCATTATTTTTATCGCTACAAACATCCAACTGCCAGACTCGTAAACTTTTGCTAGATCTTCAAAGCTTCTTACGAATTAGATAACACGTATGACTCATGTATTTAATTATCTGTAAACTAGCCGCCATTTCGTTTATCGTTTCCGATTATTTCGCACATAACTGCTAAAAACATTTGCATTAACGAGACAAGTTTTATAAGGTGGAAAAGTTGCACTTACCATAAGGATCGTTCAGAAGGAATTCCTTTCCATCTTTGCCTTTGAGCTTATCGGTAACTGGGTTAAAATCTAGGCGGCCGGCAATTGAAAGGGCAGTGACGAGTTCAGGGCTGGTGACGAAAGCATGCGTCGCTGGGTTGGCATCGTTTCGTCCGGTGAAGTTACGGTTGTACGAAGTAACGATCGTGTTCTTGTCTCCTTTTTTGATATCTTTACGGTCCCATTGGCCGATGCATGGACCGCACGCGTTCGCCAGAACGGTGCCTCCGAACTCCCGCAGTGTCTTCGCCTATATTCCAAGGATATTAACTTATTAATATTCTTACGGTTGCTAGTTGCGATAGGTTGTTGCTTAGCGTGTTTCAGATATTTCGAAAGATTGGAGTATTAGTGGAATTTGGAGTGTTTGCGGGATTTGTACAATTGGGAACGTTTTGGAAGATCGAAGATTTGTAAAGTTGGTGAAAGTTTGCAATACTTGGCAAATTTTATATGATTAAAGATGTGTAAAATTCGAGAAGCTTTGCAATACTTAAGGGATTTCGTAAAGTGGAAGATTTGTAAAATTACTAAAACTTCGCAAAACTTGTGAAATTTTTTAAGATTCAAGATTTACAAGATTAGTTGAGTTTTGCAATATTTGTGAAATTTTATAGGGTTGAAGATTTGCAAAATTCAGGAAACCTTGTTATACTTATGAAATCTTGTAAAGAAAATACAGGCAAAATATCTTTTAATTAAAGATTTGCAATACTTGTGAAATTTCGCTCAGTTTACAAAGTTTACAACGTTTGTAGAATTCTAGAAAAAATCGTAATATTTGTAATATTGGTAGTATTTGAAAGAATTTGCAATAGTTGTCATATTTTTGAGACCTTAAAAATATGCAATCAGTGCATTTTTTTAAAATTTCAGTAGCTTGCAATTTCCATTATATTCTTGTCATTTTGAAAAATTGCAATATTTATAAAGCTACGATATATCTTGATAAGCTACAATTTTTATATCAATTTATTTTATACTTTTATGTATCAATGGTTTTTTCGTTGAGAACAAGAAATAATAATAATAACAGTAGTAGTAATATTTTCGACATTTTTTAGTTATTTTGGATCTCTGCAATATTCCCAATATTTTCATTCGTGTACATACTCATTAATCTCTCAATTTCTCAATCTTCAACTATACCAGGTCAGTATGATAATTTCCCCGCATTAAAAATTCGTTTATCACAATTCTTACCCCCCACTACGTATTCTAAATTCGTTTCATTGTGTTTTGTACTTTTGTGTACCAGAGAGATTTTCCCCATTAAGAACGATAAATAATAATAATATTATCAATATTTTTTAGTTATTTTGGATCTCTGCAATATTTCTAATACCTTCACTACATTAAAAACTCGTAATATTTTCCAACCTTTCAAATTCCCAAAGTTTAACCATACCACATAAGTACTATAATTTTCTCGCAATAAAAATTCCTTTATCAGATTTCTTTCCCACCACTCCGTATCCTAAATTCGTTCCATTGCGACACAGAGGTCTCTAGAGATCTCTAATGTCACGCGAATCGACAAGTGTCTATTTTTTCCCCGGCCATTGTCAAAATACATATCGAATCCAAATTAAGAATTGGCGTGGGCCGCGCGTTACTTGTTGCTAAGGGATATGTACCAATGCTTGGCAGCATTTCAAAGAAGCTGTGGAACGAACTTCTACTCTACACTACAACCTTTCTAACTCATTACAAAAGAAACTTACAATTCCGTCACGTTCGATGGTGGCACGAATTTGTTCGGATCCCGGTGTAACGTTGAATTTAGACGTTGCTTTCAGGCCATGTTCAATAGCTTGCTTTGCAATATTCGCACATCGACCCATGTCTTCGTAAGAGCTGTTCGTACAGGAACCAATCAGACCGACCTTGATCTCGTTAGGCCAGCCATTCTTCTTAGCAGTCTCACCTAGATACGATTATTATAAATAATTGAATTCTTTCGTAGTTTTTCTTTTCTTGACACATTTAACATTTTCCAGAGTTTATTTATAGTTCGAATTACATAGTTAGTATATAGTTTTTATTTTTGTACTTGGCATTACGTTGAAGTGTGAGTTGCGAAGCTAGAAACGTTTTAGTCGAATCAAGCGTGAAGAAAAAATAGTGGGAGAATAGAAGTAATTAAAAGTAATATCAAAATTCGGAGAAAATATTTCAAACAAATATTTATCTGCTTGTATATAAAATTTGCAAGTTCTTGGATATTTCGTAAATAAAAATTGAGAGAAATATTAATCGAACCACGTATGAAAAATTATCTAAGTCTTATGCTACTTAGAATCATTCACAATCCCAGTACATCGTTATTTCAACCCTTTCGTTACGACGAAGTTAGCCATCAATTTCAAAATTCAATCGCGAGTTTACAATATAACTTTTAGTTACAAATTGCTAGTATTAAACATCTATTTTTTAACCACTACTAAATTAACTTCAAGACTACTACTGCAGGTAATCTTAAATTATGCTACTAAATATAGTCAGATTTCTTAACTACTGCAAAATTTCGAAAGACGGCTATAATCGCTCTTAGTATAGAAAATTAATTAGCATTAGTTAATTAGCACTGAAAGGGTTAAATTTTGTTCTCAAAATAGTAAAAAATTCGTTAAATATCATCTCACTTCGTCCACGAATAGTTAAATCTCAAAACTTAATCACTTCTCCCCTCAACTTACCCAATTTCGAGATAGGATGAGCAAGATCAGGAGTAAACGGTCCATTCACATGCGGTTCCAAAGTAGACAAGTCCAATTCGATGATTTGATCATACTTAGCATTAGAATCGGCAGTCAAGAGGGTTTCCTTGTGTTGATCGGCGGCTCCAGCGACCGCGGATCGCCCGGTCGCTTTCAGATAATCCTGCATACGATAATTATACGGGAAGATCGAAGTAGTAGCGCCAATTTCAGCACCCATGTTGCAAATGGTCGCCATTCCCGTGCAACTGATGCTGTCTACACCCGGTCCAAAGTATTCCACGATGGCTCCAGTTCCTCCTTTCACCGTTAAAATACCGGCTACCTTCAGAATGATATCTTTAGGGCTGGTCCATCCCTTCAAGCTTCCCGTCAACTTTATACCGATGACCTTCGGGCATTTCAATTCCCATGGGATGTTCGCCATAACGTCCACAGCGTCGGCACCACCAACGCCGATGCAGAGGCAACCTAAACCACCGCCATTGGGCGTATGCGAGTCGGTACCGATCATCAACAGTCCTGGGAAGGCGTAGTTCTCGAGGATGATTTGATGGATGATTCCGGAGCCGGGATTCCAGAAACCGACGCCGTATTTCGCGCCAGCGGTTTTCAAGAAGTTGTAGACCTCTTTGTTGATGTCTTTTGCACGCTTCAAATCCTGTTCGCCGCCGACTTGAGCTTCGATCAAGTGATCGCAGTGGATCGTCGACGGAACGGCGACTTTGGGTAGTCCTGTGAGAAGCGCGGAGAAGTTTTAGAAAATGGGGAAAGAGAATTGGATTAGGGGAAGATATTTTAGTATTTAAGGAAGAGACAGATTAGAGGAATCAGAAGGTTTGAATAATTTGATGAACTGCGCGGTGTTTTCGCAACGAGTTTGAAAGAATACGAATGGAAGAATTCTAAATTTTGAAGGAAATCTAATTTCAAAGAAATCATATTTTGCATCATATTGTTAATTTGGTGTATGCTACTTTGAATACTTTGCATATGTTTCCATATCACGCGTATTCTGTAGTATTTTGCACATTTAAATTACCATAAATGCATAAAGACGCGCAGTCTACTAATTAGTCTATACTCAATTCCGTCTGTGGAAAAAAGGACAGAATTTTGAATTAAATTATGAATAGTGTGTGCAGTACCTGAGCTGATAAATTGCAACATGGCCATCTGAGCTGTCGCATCTTGCATAGCCACGCGATCTGGTCGTAACCTGAGATAACTGGTGCCTCGAGTGATGTCCTGTTTATCGGGTTCATCGAGATGGGAGTACAAAACTTTTTCGGATAAAGTTAGCGGCCGGTTCAGCCTGCGATTCATCAGAACACGCTTAATTAGGAGATTCAAAGTTGAGTATTTAGAACGGTTCGATAATTTAGGGGATTTATACTTGCCTTTTCTTTACGATTTTAAGTCTCTCTTCTAATTTATCGTACGGGAGGTAGCTGCTCGAATCGAATTTGGACATTGCCACCTTTTGGGCGGCAAAACTCAATGCACTTGCGCTGAAACATCTTTGCTGAACGTCTGCCGCAAAGATGGCGAGGTTCTATAAGAAAAAGGTTAATTAAGGATTAATCGTTGTATTCGTTGTTTGATTTGTTGACTGATTTGGTGGGAAAAATGAAATGGTTATGCAAACTATCGATATTTTGCATGCGATAATTTATTTTGTTAAAGGTTTATTTACTTTTAATACATTACACTTAATACTAGGTGTTTTTATTAGGGACATGCTATATTATATTAAGTATACAATGACAATTTAATTTTTAGCAATAGCAGCATAATTTACTAAATAGACATTTTTTAATTTATTAACAGATCATAATTCGTAAGATTCATCGCATTCCTTAGTTTTTACATATATTGTTAACTTCTTCATTTGTCACAAAGAATTCTGTCTGCTTATTTGACATAAATAAATAAATAAACAAAAGATGCAGAAAAGAAAAGGAAATACATCAAAGTTCATAGCTAAGATTAAATCTCAAAAGATAAAAGGCTTTAATTTTTCTATTGAAAAGAGGCACCATATTAATTTGTATACCTAATACATTTATTTATAATTGTAAGAATTGAAACCTACGCTTTGTTACAATTAGTTTTCGTTTATTAATTATAATATTATTTTTATGAAGAAATTTTGTACTAAAAGCTAAACAGTTAATAATTTAAGTAAGAGGAGTATTAAATCAAATTTGGATAGAAGGAAATTAATTTGAACCTAAATTTTATTTTAAAATAATAGTAGTCTACTCCATGTATTTGATACGAATTTTAAAATTCGAATTTATGAGGTAACGTAATCTTGAATCATATTTCGGTGTATTAATCGAAACTTTAAGAATGAGAAAGTCAATTGTAATTCAAATTTTATTTTAAAATAACAGCAGTCTATTCTATATATTTCATACGAATTTTAAAATTCCAATTTATTAAGTAGTACAATCTTGAATCATATCACGGTGTATTAAACGAAACTTTGAGAGTAAGAAAATTAATTTAAACTCAAAGTTTAATTTAAACTAACAGTAGCCTACTCTACATATTATAGAAATGATTTCTCCAAGCACTATTGCAACGGATTGGTTAATACAGTTTACATAATTGCGTGCTATAATTCATTCCGGCGCGCATGCTAGCATGATCAACATTTATTGACAATAGCAACGTTTCGTTACAGATAACGCGGCGGCTAAACGCGTCCATAAATAAGAATAAACGCGATTTTATTTTTAGTTAAACGTCATTAACGCAGCAAGCCGATTATACACCGCGTTGAAGAAGAAATAGTTATGATAATAGACATACCGTTGCTATATTTTACTATGTATTTAACTTGTTGCGTATAAGTATGTATTACACGTGACCAAATAGTATGAATAGATTCATGCTATTACATACATCGATATTCCATTACGTAATTCGAAGACTCGCAACGCGGGCGAAAAATTCGGAATCCCCAAATCTTTTCTCGCAAATTTTTCGAAGAATCATCGTATATCTCGAGTGAAATGAGAGAAAACAGGAAACGTAATTAACGCAAATTGAAAACCGCCTGACTACTTATCAGCTTCTACTTAGAAAAGAGATTATCTTATCGAATACAGAAGCGAATTTATGACAACTTTCTAGCGATAAAAAGTGCAAGATTATTTTATTCAAGGCGGATATTTTTATCTCTGCTCGCCATTGTGTTTCAGCAAGGTAGACACCTAACCTCGACGTCCTTGAAAAAATGTGCCCAATACATATACATATATATACACATTAGCTAGAATTATGTAACGTGAATATGCAAATATTTGTACGGTTATCTATGGAACTCTGGTAATGTTACCGCATCGAATTTTCCAGCTGGAGCACCCAGGGTGCTCCGAATTCATCGCTGCTCCAAATTAGCGAACAGCTGATTTAATACAAAAAAAAAAAGAAAAAGAAAACAAACATATATTAGATAGAAGAAATAGCGAAATTGTGTCAAATATCAGAGAAGATGCGTAACGCGATCCTCTGCCAAGACAATTGGAGCAACTCATGATTGCCTGACCGCGCAGGGACTAATCTCCTTAAAGTAGCGAAACTCGAAGCTCCCGGATTGATTATTAACCAAGAAACGCAACATTTTGACCATTTGTGATTGAAATTCGAATACGAACGATCGATACACCGAAACTTCAAGATGACACGATCGACCTTGATAACGAGGTCGAGCGACAAGGCCTGCTATCACCGGTATTACTCCGAATTCTTCACTCAAAATGGGGTCTTCTCGTTGCGTTCGGTATTCAACAAGATGGATCATACCTGGCCTCGAAGGATTCGAGTGCAGTACGACATGATCGTGGAAAAAAGCCTCCCGGTGACGTCGCCAAACGTAGATGAAGGGAAGCGCAGGCGCGACTGTAAAAGAAAGGACCGCAAAAACCGCGTCTTCTCTCGTGGCAGCCCTTCTCAAACCGGCCACTAGAGAACTGAGAGAAATTCAGCTTGTCTTCCTCGTGTCGATGCAAAAGAGCCACGCATGCGCTTCTTCGGGCCGATCTATTTGAATATACGAATTTCGTGAGAATGACGTGCTGCTGGCGCCCTCATGGGTTCCTCTACTTCCTGGACAGATAATGACGTCGTGGACAGGGCCAATGGGAGTGCTGTAATGGAGCAGCTGTTCATTCAACTCCATGTGGCGCGGCGATCGCTAGTGAAATAGTATTACACACAGGTCTTTGATAGCATAGAATTTCACGTGAGGCTTCTGCGAAACGGTACGCGGCCGATGTTTGCTGAATGGAACTGTTCGGATCTTGTGTAATGGTTCGAAGAGAACTCTGAAGGGGGCCTCAGACTCGCTATTGATTCAGGTTTGTTGTTTGTTTGCTTCGAGGAAGGTAACTGTAATATGCGGGAGGTTTAAATATTGTAGGAGCTTTAGTTTATTTCATTGATAATCGGATGTGATTTGTAAATTCACGAATGGGAGGAAGAAACGCGGATGAAATTTGATGGTATAAGTATAAATCGGAGCAGGAAGTGTTCAACCCCTATATTATGGGGTTGTCGAGGGTGTAGAATCGTTGTGGTGTTTATTTCACATAATAGAGCTCTTAGATTAATTCATTTTTGGGTTTTGAGTTGTAGGAGGAAATTAGGAGTAGGTGTAGATATAGGAATTATTGATTTTGTTATTTAGATCCAGATGTTAGGTATTTTTAGGATTCAACTCTTCGAGTGTTTACGAAATGCACTTAAACTGTTTACGCCGTCCACTATAAGGGTTAAGAAAAGTACGAAAATAAATTAAATATACGGGAAACATATATTTTTGTGTTACTTACGATAATTAGAAGCGAATTCCTTCGTTAAAAGATAGGTACCTTTTTTACCACTTTTTGTAATTTGAATAAGTAGTTAGAGGATTAATAGGTACATATCTTTAATTGATCTTAATAGTTAGATCGAGACATTAGGAATTTTCAGATGATTTTGATAGTTACATTCAGATATGCAAGCATAAATCGATATGCGATGCTTACAGATGAATTTAATTATTTTACTTCAATTCTTGAAGTCATAAGCCTTGTACGAACTGTGAAGTTTGGCGAGTTACTATAGTCACCCCTAAAGTGTAGCGAGCGCTTTGTGTTACTAGTCACCCCTTGCAATGAAAGGGTTAACTCGCCTGTCGTGTTTCAATAGAAATTGTCGGGTCCACGTGACTCAACTAAGTTCCTGGATCAATATAATTTTGATATTTTAAATCTCAATAGAATCAAATTTTATTTATTCATATTGATACATATTTTAGAAGACGCTGTAGATAACACGAATTTTCCATTCGATCCAATAATTTATTTATAAAAATCCATGATTAACCCTTTGTCGTATTAATTTTCCAATCACTAGGAAATTTGAATTGGTTGTTTATCGTTTTAGCACTCGAATGCAGGAAATTTAAAATATTACACCTAGCTTGTATTTAATATAGTCTTCAATCTCACACTTTGATAATTCAGTTGATGTTAAAATTACAATTTATTAGAAATATCACGTGTATTCTTAATATTTAGAGCATCATATTTTTTTCCTTTAACGAGGCAAAGAAATTCTTGAGAAATTTGTACATTAGTTTATTCATTTTTAATTCCATTTTTAACGTATTCTTGTATTTTATTATCGGTCTGTTAAAATACTCACATTACTTAATAGGGAAACCCAGTATAATTGTTATTTATAAACACAATAGAAGGGTTAATTTAAAAAGAAATCGTTTCACGATTAATTTATCAATTTAGTTGCAAAAGACTAGCAATTGGTAGATGCACCTAATTTTACGTACTCTAAACTTTCCTCACTCTTATCTTGTCCGACCAGGGAATCGAAGTGGGCGTGTGTTTACTTTATGAAAAATTATCTCTGGTGTCTACGCTGTATCGCATAATTAGAGATCGGTTTAAAGTACACGATGAACAACCGTAAATGATTAGACAAGAATTCGAACGCAACTGTTACGCTTGTTGCGCAATCCCGTAGCCCAATTCTTGCCCAAGATAAGGTGTTAACCTTATCTCACTAGTAGATTCGCAAGTGACGTCATGCTGAACTATCAATTGCTTCTACGTCAGTATCTGATGCAACATATTCATCAGAGAGACGTGTGTAGCGTAGAATACCGTATTAGGCTGCTACATCTTATTGCGTCTCGTATCGTTAGATGCAATAAACAATTGATTTTATAAGTTCGTTAATTTAATTTAACAGGACTGTTATCATAAAACGCTGCACAGCGGGCATTAAACGATTTCAAAAGTATAAAGCAGCAAATGAAGATCGATTTCATCATAGTAGGAGAATATTGTACGTGATTGATAAGTGGTATAATGCGAAGATAGTATTCTTCCTCTAGATTACTCTTATCAATCGATTAATCTCATCGTCAGGCGGAGAATCCTAGGAAATTTTATTGGAAGATAGGAATGATGATCATAATGTACTTTGCTTGCAATGCAACAATCATGCAGAATTTCACGGAGGTTTTAGCTAGATTAAAATGTGTATAATAAGTTCATAGTAATATGACTGAGTACTAAATTTAGAATTGCTATTTCCCACTTGTTTTGAGCAATGTGTAAGTCAACCCTAATGAATCATTTTCTGTTTGGACTACGTACACAAGCTTGCAAAATTATGCGGGTTGCAACATTATAATATGTAATAATTTGAAAGATAAAACTGCAAACTTGAATGCAAGCAACTGTTTGTTTAAAAAGTAGTGCGATATTTAATGTTGAGATTGATATAAATGAAATAGTGTTTTATTTTTATGTAAGTCTCTCTTACAATATAATCAAGTTACTTAACCCTTTGCCTTACGAATTTTTCAAGGATCATACCTTTTAGCATTAGCTACTTATTATTATAATATTGTAACACATACAAAGTACTCGAATATTATACGTAATTTATACTTGATAATCTTCAACCTTATGGACTAAAATTATTGTTACAGTTGAAATTAAGGTTTACTGCAAATACCGTATATTTTTATTGTATTTAGTGCACAATATATATATTATAGTCATTATAAGACAAGGAGTTAATTTATTTAATCATAAATGTAACTATAAACTTATCTATTATGTGTACTAATGAAGAATCCATTTATACTGTTAAATTCAGTATTATTCAATTTATTTTTAACAAGATCAGTACTTAAATATAATAACTGTTGTGCTCTAATATTTACGCATTATAAAATAAATTATCAATTAATTCTTGTATCTCTCGAACTTAAACTATATGTTGAACTAATTACAGAAATAGTGAATTACTTGTTGGTACACCTAATATCTTTGCCAGAGGGGGAAACATAACTAGGGTAACGTAATTTTATGGAAACGAGAGAAAGAAAACTCTTCATTTCTGCGTTAAACATTTCCTTAATCAGATGGCCTATTTACCAACGAAAAACTATTTATAGTTTACGTGACCGTCATTCCTGGCCCATAATACGTTTACGTGTAATCGCAAAGTGGGAGTAGCTTAATATCAAATACGTTTCATCTAATCTGATCGACAGCAACGGCAGTAGACTCGAAAAATCTGCTCGCTTTTGCTTTCATAATTCGCTGTAGCAACGAAATCGTGTTCTATGGACATGTGTTTGCTTGCTTGCAACCGAATGCGGAGAATAAAGGAATAAAAACGAAAGTGGAATGGCTTAACCAGAGCCAGACGAAGATTTCGCGGTAGAAGAATAAGCTTTCGTCATCATAGAATTTGCCGTGAGTGATCGAAGTGATAACTCGTTGTGTTTTCACCATTTTACACCGCTCGAATCTAATCTAAATGACGATAATACGAGTACAGAGGATCTTTGTTGGTTTAGCTTGCCTCTGCGGGCAATTATCAAATTTTCCAGTACGAAAGCTTGCGAATGAATCGCGGTTTGAAGAGTTTAACACTTTCGTTACGGCAAAATAACCCTTGATTATGTTTAAATTTAAGGGTGCCTCCAAATTAAGATTAGATTTAAATCGTGTTCAAATTGAATTTAAAATAACCCTCTAATTAAGTTTCAATTTATGGACACCCTCAAATCAAGTTTAAATTTAAAACCATATGCAAATTAGATTCAAATTTAGAACTGCCGTCAAATTAAATTTAAATCATATTCGAGTTAAATTTGAAGGGATCAAATTCAACTCAATTGAATTTAGATTTTAAAATATCCTTTAATTTAGGAACAGTGTAATGGTGAATATTTAGATACTTGGTATTATTGATTGAATTGTAAAATAATACGAAATAAAAATTCAATTATTATTGCGAGATAAAGCAAAGTATAGCCGTGTTTTAACAAACGATGGCCCAGTTTTTGAGGACGTATACGTACGTCCTTCGTAGCTAAAGGGTTAACGGTGAACGATTATAGTATGGAAAAGGTTAAGCAGGAAACTTGGACTAAAATCGAAGGAAATTCCGATGGAAGGAAACTTTATTGGAAGCTGGATCGATCTTAAAAGGAAACATGGATGATTGGTCAGAAATTGAGGACAGACACGTGGATATTCTTTGTCAGAAGATAGCTAATTAAATTGCCACGAAGGTGAGCTAATTACTCCACTGAAACGGAATCGATTCCTCTTCCGAGGTGCAAAGGATGATTCATCGAGGCTATCCGAGAAAAAAAGGTGTTGACTTTGGAAACTTGCAAACTGCACTGTTGGGAATTTTAACCTTAACTATTTACGGCTTGCAATGTTTTAACCCTTTGCGAGTTTTCCAGTAGCTTCATGTGTTATGGAAAAGCATTCCATAATTTATTACCGTTTCAGACGCAATGAAATGAATTAACGAATTATCTTATTTGGAGTAAATCTGCGCAAAACGGGTGACACGTAATTTTAACTCTTTCTAGACTAATATGGGAAATTTCGAAACCCCTGGAAGCTGAATAAAGTTCCGAGTTTCGGACCAAAAGCTGTTTGTAAATATTTATTCACTAATGAAATGAATGGAGTTGTTCCTTTCTGCAAAAATTAATTTCAGTTCACTTGCTAGTAATTTTCACTTGTAACTAAATTTAAGTTCTATCTAATTAGATTTATTTCATTATTCAAATGGATTTGTTAGAATTTTAAAGAGGAATAGAATAAAGATTTCAGGGCTGCGAAAATTTCCAGATTCGAACATTTCGAATGCTTTGGATTCGAATTTCGCGAATTTAAAAATTGGATTTCGATCCACCTGTAGAAAATACTTATTAAATTAGCACCGATTCCAATTAACCTCTTGCCTTATTACATAATTGTTTCGATTACTGGAAAGTTCAAGTTGGATATTTGTTGCTTCAACACCGCGTCAGATACAAGACGTTGATATATGACACGTAATTCGTATTTGATACGACTTAACCTTATAGTTTAATAATGTAATTAGAGATAAAGTTGCAATTTATCAGAAACAGCGTGAATTTGTGGCATTTAAATCATCGCTAATAACTAATCTTGGCTGTCGATGCGACTATAAATAGCAGAAGTAGGAAGAAAAATCAGGTGACATTTCATTGTTACAGTATTCAATAAGCTTGGATCATAGAGGTGATCTAAATATCCTTGCAAATGGTACGAGTGCTTTTTATTAAAGAAGAGATGTGTAACATGGTTCCAGGTATGCGTAGGAGTATTAAAAAATCTATTTCCAAGTAGCATGAAGTCAATAATCTATAAAACTAGGACTGCCTGTTATTCGAAGTATGTAACTATAATATTCAATTACGTTTGCACAATTGCAAATTGCACGATTTAAGAAATTGCAAGTTTTAAGACTAAATTTAAATAAAATTGCACCGCATAAAATTGTAAATGAAATTTTTATACAAATCGCCCGAAGCATTAAAATATTTACAGGCCACAACCAAAAAGAATATTCAAAATGTTCCTTTCCTAGAATAGAAATATAAAATACACACGAAACTCAATAACAGAAATTGCCTCAAGTATTAAAATTTTTAAAGACTAATGTAAAAAGAAAAATGTCAATATTGTAACCACTATTCTGTTTATCCCCTCCCCCCCCCCCCCATCATTTTTTTAACCAAAAATATACAATATACACTCATTAAATTTCAATGCAAATCGTCCCAAGAGTTAAAATGTTTAAAGGTTACAAGGATGTAAAATAATGGTTAACGCTTTAACCTTTCATTTCTTTTGAATTTCTTACTTTCGTTTCGCTTCGTTAACCAAAAGTAAATATTGTGATTTAGAGAACGCTGAAATGAGCACTCTAAAACCTTGGTATTACGAAATCACGATCACCAGGGTTGGCACGCGTCAGAATTCCTTTAAACTCTTTGTCATCAAACGGATAATCGAGAGCTGAATAAAATTGATTCACTCGTGCACACGTAGGGTTAAGAGGGTATTATAACAAGATTATACGAAGCAGAGAGAAGGCTGAATGGGTCCTTGACATGATTAACTCTTGTTGTAGGTGGACCATGTTTCGACACGCTCGCGTTGATCCTGCTCGTTGTTACACAGACGTGTCCTTTCCTTTTCATTTCGTGGCAAACAAATTTTCTCGTAAACAAATTAGCCTGTTTACGATGTAACACACTTTCCAAGTCCTGTTGCTCGCATGTCCCGTAGCCGTGTATACTTAAGATTAAACTCCCCTAATTTCAGACGCAATCTTGCAATTACACAATTTTTGCCCAACGAAGGCGACTTCATCTTTACTTTGTTTTTTCAAAGTGTTTCAGTTGGAAATCTTTATCAAGTAGCGGGTGTTGTGAGGAAATAATAAGACTAACCTAAATTGTGTATACTTAAGGGAGGAGACTTAAGTAAAATGTTAAAGACAGTGATTTTGTTAATTTTTTTATAACGTAAAACTTTGATGAAAATTTTCGCCATTTTCCATGTATATATTCTTTAACATTTCAAGTCTTCTTACGGCGGAAAATGGGGGATTTTTACGAACATAGTATTATAAAGTTATTAGAAAGATCAGATAAAGATATTTCTTTCTACTTTCTTCTCTATTCTAATTTTTAAAATTAATCCAATTGCAATTACAGAATTTTTAGATGAGTAAAGCCTTTCACTATCTTGTCTATTTTTTTTTTAAAAAGCATTCAAGGAAAGAATCGTTAAATGAAATCATAAAAGTATAAACATAGAAGAGATATGCGAATAAAAATTCCCCTAATTTGTGACGCTCTTCGAAGTACACAATTTTAAATAAATGAAACTGCTTTTTTAGTTCTTTTCCTTTGTCTTGCAAATGAACGTATTGTTAAGTAGTATAGGGACATAAGTATAGACGCGAATGAGACTCGTTTTAATAGGTTTGCTTAAAGACATCGGTGATATTAGTTTTTAAATTGATCACACCTTTGTCATATAATGGATAGGAAGAATTCTTAACGGCCGAAGGACTTTCGCGCAATGGCCAGTTACTCGCGATAGAAAATTACGAAACACGTTGTTTCAAGGGTGAGAATAAACTTCGTCTGTTCCATACAAGGCATTCGATGTGTCTAATGTCGAAACAATGGTCGCACACATGCTCTTTTTTTATCTTTAATACAAAAAGAACCCAACAATTGTGCGCTCGAAATTATAAACAGCAATACAAAGTGGCTGCCAAAAGTTTCCGTTCAAACTGCAATTCTATTCCGATTCAAATTGTACGTTAATAGGTTCCTTTCTATGAATAGCTTAATAAGACAATATTTTATAAACTATACTATTCTAAGCAATATGCTTATGTATTCTTCGCCTATTAATAAAATAAAATTAGACTTTGACAGCCACTGTATCCAAACTGAAAACGTTACATTCGCATCAATTTCCAACGCTGCATTTTAGATTATTCGAACCTGTAATTATTATAGGATAAAATGCAAATACTTCGCGTATATCGAAGCTATTTTTTCCCCTAATTTCCAAATAGAAAATTTCATCAACTCTTTTAATTATAAAAGAAATTATACTAGAAGTAAGACTCATCCTAATTAAAAATTATTAAGACAATTTTGGGGTTATTTGCTGTTTACAAGTAAAATAATGGTAATGTTAATACTGTACAATTTGGAGTATCGCAATACCCCACCGCAGCAATAAAAAGTATATAATACCATGGGATAAAAAAGGTACATGACCTGTTGGTCGACAAATTACGCTATCGTGCATAAGTATTTGGACACTTGCGCGTAATTGTAAAATCAGGACATCTACCCTATTTCAAGGCACGCCAAAGATAAAGAATCACTGAAAGGAATGCCCGAGTGGAACGCAAACTCGTAAAACCGTAAACGAGTTTCGAAGTTTATCTCGCGAAGGTCTGGGTTAGACGTTCGCGCGTATCGGCCTTGCCGATTTGACAATGTCGATACAATACGACGGATCGGGTCACCGAAACGGGGGCACGTATACAAAACAGGCGCCACGGTGAATTGCGTCACCGTTTTTCGAAGCCGTTCCGGCTTTGCATACCATCATAAGTCATCGAATCGTAGACGTACCGTATACTATATACTCTAACTCGTCAAGCAGCACCGATGTTAATCTTCATTTAAACGCGACGAAGATGAAGGATTGCTTAATTGTGCCGCGTGAATTATTCAGCCAACAATCGAAAGCCTTCTTTTCCATGTGTCTGTGTGTGCGCGTGTGTGTGCCGATCTTAAGTCTAGACTCAATGAAGCAATTGAGAAAGTACTAAACCTTCGAACAATGGCGCTTCTCGAATCACTTAACGACGAATCGTAATATTTCCAGTTGATGAGCTTCAGCACATCGGGTTATATGTAGTTTGAAAACACCGTGACCATCGCGAGGCGTTAAATCAGTAGTAAAGATGGTGAAAGTTAAAAATTACATCGCGAACGACCTTTGGATTTATCGCATTGTGCCGGCGTTGTTGTATTAAAAGTTAATGAGTCGATGATTCATAAACGCACGTGGATGACGTTAGTGGCGAAAATGCGTTTTCCACGCCCCGTCGTTCTTTCCACTTTCAAATGCATCGATGGAATGGAAGAATATTCTTGGCTACTGATCGGGAACAAATGCGGCTGACTAATCTGACGACTGGAAATCGAGGAGATTCAAAATCGTGGTTGCTTCATGGGTCAGTGATACAATATGCTGCGTCGATCCCAGGTGGTGAGTAAGTGTCTTGCAAATTCGAACGATTGCACGAGAACTAGGATCTGAAACGCTTGAATATCTCGCGGGGAATGTGTCATGGTTCTAGAAATACTCGATTGGAGTTTTATTTTGCTTCGTTTTACGTTACAGAGTGTTTCAAAAAATACTGTGCGATAAAGTATGTTACTATTATGTGGTATCGTTATGCTGTAAAAGGTTTCTAACTTAAAATAGGCCATATATAATATATTTGATAAGTATTGGGTAGCGGTGAAGGGGCGTACAAATTTATAATACAAAATTTAAGTAATCCGAAGTTTGTTTAAATATAATCTCGTTTACTGGAGTAAAAAATGAACGATGTTTCGAAGTAATACCAAAATCGTTCGATTATGCATCACATTTTGACGAAATATTAGTAAGTATATTAGGATATTAATACTACACTACTAGACTACTAATATTAATGATAGAATATTAATAAATAGACTGCGGATCTTTATACAAATTTATAATTCTATAAACAGAATTAAAGTAGTGGAATGCAAGTCGAAGAGGCATAAACTACACATAACATGCAAAAATATAGGAAATCTTCAAAGTAAAGTACAAATTATTATGTTTTGAAGATAAAACAACTCCTCACTTAATATTCACTTTTTCAATTTTGTGAACAAAAATATAAATTTGCATAAATATCCACAATCTAATAATGCGTCATACAGTTGTCTGGGAAATAATTCTATCGTCACTGTTACTATGCGTTTCAATAGATTTTGATGCACGGTAACTTCTATTACACATATTCTTATTTTGCAAAATTACGGTACATGCTTTCCCCTTTATTATTAGCAACACTTGCGTTACCTGTGTTTGATCAAATTCTCCTTTCAAAAATGATGTCGCAAATTTGTCCCCACGGTGAAACACGAATATAGACCAAGAATCTGCAAAGGGAGCCGGATCAATCACCTTTTCCTTTCAAACGTCAATTCCCTTGGTCGAACCATTTTTTTGCCAACCAACGCGACCATTCCCTAAGGCGATCCTGTTACAGACGTAGCCCCAAGCATCATCGAACACGGCAGCAACAATTAAGAATTAAAAAATAGGAACCGACGAAGGCAATCTACATACATCAAACTAGCCACCGATTTCACTTCTCTGCAATTTAAATAATCACCGCCCTGCCTTATTTACCGCGGAGGACCGTTAAAGTGGCTCTAAACACTCGATCACACCCACGCATGTCTACACTAGAGCGAAAATTGTCATCTGGAAGTGTAGAATGTAACAGGTGGTCAAGTTTGTCTCACGAGGCTTAAGCCACATTTTTTTTACCCTTCTTACGATTTGCTTTATATTGGGTTGGACTTTTGTATAATATATTATATATTATATATTATATACAATATAATGTATTATTTTGTATATTATATATAATATAATATATTATTGTGTATATTATATATTATAAATATTGTATGTAGATCAGATTCGATTTATTTATTTCAGCTTATAATACAATCAAATGGACTCGATTTTACATGAAGTTTAAGGTTATCCAAAATAGACTATAGGAACACTTACCTTCACTTTTTTTCTTTCCCTTTCTAATCTGTTTCTTGTTTCTATTATCTTCGTTCGTTCTCGTTTCAAGTTTTATTTTTTTCACCACTATTTTACTAACAAACTTGGCGTTTGACAGATATTCTCATTCAACATCCTAAAGGTACTTTTGGATAACCCTTTACGTCTTATGTCTCTCATTTATCACTCATCTCGTTAACAGAAGATATATATATATAACATAATATAATATAGCTGTTTTATTTACATCTTTCGTTTCCCTTAGTTCGTCGTTATTGCGATTGGTTTATTATGTTGTACATATTATATATTATATATATTATATATTAATGTTATACATAATATAATATATTATTTTATACATCATATATAAAATTCATATAATTGTACATAATTTTATTCTACCACGTATTTGCCATCCGGTTGCGCTACTCTTTGCCATCTGTAAAGTAATATATACGTGACTTGATCACATAATGGGTAGTTCGCGACGAGATAGGGTTGAGAATCGCTGTTCTAGGCCAAAGTATTTCTACAGCTAATGCTTCATTCATCAAGATTTGCCACGTTTACCTCACCAACACACAAGACAAGACGCCTCTTAATCCATCCACAATCGAATTAAATTAGCCTCCACCAAATTCCCATTAGTCTCACGGTCGACTTATTTCATTCTAACATTAATTCAATTTATCCAATTCCTTTTACTCGGCTCGAATTTCTTCCGAAACTGCCTCAGGCGATCGTAACGAAAGCGATAGTTCGCTGGAGGATAATTTTCACCCCCTTATTGCCATCCTTGAATGTATTTCATTCGCGTAAAAGTAAATCGGTCAAAGAATTATTAATCGTTGAAGCTGTTGACGAATCCTTTCATCGATCATATCTCCATTAACTTCTAAAATCATCTGCCATGTTTAATGACCATTAAACCATAATTACCAAAAGAATTCTTCATCCTTGTTATATCGCAGTGGTGGTCAAATATTTCATTCGAACAAATACTTTTATACTATTGTACGTTTAATAATACCAATAATACTATTATACGTTTATTAATGCTTGTTTCGCGTATATGGGTCACGTTTACATTCTATCTTAACTTAATCTTCTATTCTCTTTTATCGTGATATACAAACAATTTTATTGGCACAACATATTACATATTTTACTTGTATATTTAGGAAAGTCATAGATATCGTATCTCTTTTACATTTTCTATTGAAATACCTATTAAAATTCTTAAGGTAAATTTAGCAATTCTTCTATAGTAGAGCGAATTTAATTCTCCATATCAAAGGTTAAATAAAGAAAAATATATGGGTTAGTGGATGAATTCGGATACGTGAATTGAGGTCACATTTTGACCGTCACAATTATGAGATACGAATCAATAATCAGGGAATGTGTTGACTTAATTAATGTAATAGATCACTTAAAATGATCTTTTTGTGATTGTTGAAAGCATGCATGACTTTAGATCAAGGTAAACACAGTGGTTCATTGACAGTGGTGCTCTGCGAAGCATGCCGATTGACCGTGGCGATAGTTAGACCATGACGAACTTTTTTGCAGGAGCATTGACTACTAGACATATAGCGCTGCTCGTAATTATTCGAATGACTTAACAAATTCATGGTCTCTGCTATTAATTCAAAGGCTTGGAAATTTGATTACTTGCAATTTAAAAACTTGAAAACTCGAAGGTTTGAAAATTTAATGGCTTAGAATTCAAAAGTTTGGAAATTTAGTGGTTTTGAATTTGAAAGCTTGCATATTTAATAACTTGGAATTCGAAGGTTTGCAAATTTGATGGCTTGGAATTCGAAAGCTTGCAAATTTAATAGCATGGAAATCGAAAGTTTGTAAAGTTAATGGCTTATACTTCAAAAGCTTGCAAAATTAATGACTTTGAATTCAAAAGTTTGCAAATTTGATGACTTGGAATTCGAATGTTTGGAAATTGAAATGTTTAAAACTTCTATAGCTTGGAATTCAAAAGCTTTGAAACTTGAAGGATTGTAAATTTCATGGGCTTGAATTCGAATGCTTGCAAATTTAATGGCTTGCAATTCGAAAGTTTGGAAACATGAAGAATTACAAATTTGGTGGCATCGAATTTGCAAGCTTAAAAATTCAAATGTTTGGAAAGTTAAGTTAAGCGCAAATAAATTCAAACGTTTAAAAATGTTAAATCTTGGTAATTTTCTATCACATTCTATATTTCAATAATTGCAAGCTAATAAATTTATATAATTGCACAAGACTACTCTTTGATAATAGGAAATTGAATATATTCGGATCAAATCGATTAATGCCCGAAATGCGAAGATAAATACAGTATTGCGCAAACGCTTTTCGTAGCCTCTGCAAGTATAATAACACCTTGAAGTTCGAAATGGGTGACAGGCCACTTCGCTTGATTCTGAATGAAGTTCGAATTTTTATCTGCTCATATTTCTGTCAAAATGTTGGTCCCAATGCCCGAAACATGTTCGCATTAACACCCGGTTGATTTTACGAGCCCGCTGTATCGTTTACACTCACACTTGTCAGTATACAAGCTGGTTACTTGCAAGACTTGATGTAGTTGGATAACCCGAAGGATTGCGAGTTTTAATTTTAGTGCACACACTGGTTCTCCGTGAACGAAAGGACATTGTACCACTTGTAATTTGACACAGAGTGCAACTTTCGATAAGAAATATTTCAACGCTGATAAGTGAACTGCGAATGTTTATACGTTTATGGCAAATCTGGAGCTGCAAAAAGAAGCAGAATTCACGCGACGTGTAAAATTGCACCAAATATTAAAACTAGGGAACTCGGCGCGACGATTAAAGGGTAAAATTAATGTCCACCTCGATTCTATTCTTTCAGCCGTGATTATAAAGATTTGAATTTGCATAAAGATCCGCAGTCTAGTGATAAGCCTCCAAATTTTCCTTTAATAACTCTTTCGCTACGTTGAATTACAAAGTAAATTAGGTAGGCAAAATGTACCATTCGAAAATTTTTAATAGCAAATCTTTACTAGTTTCTATTATAGTAAGAAAGAAGGAAATCCTTAGAATTTTCACCTATCGTCTAATTAACAATTTTTATCTATTTTACCTTTGCACGCAACTTTCCATTTTTAAAGTAGAAACTTTTTAAATTTCCGTTTACAGTCGGCACAAAAAGTTTCCTGGAATAGTGTAATTTTATTATATTGTTGAATTCAAAGGCTCGTTGTACAAGTGCTTATACTTATTCACCGAAATAAAATATAATCAAAATAAATTTCCTAACGTAACAAATTCAACTGATTACTATCTACTTATTACTTACTATACTTACTATCTACTATCAGAATTGTATCGACGAAACCGGTGAAACTTTCAAGCAATCAAAATTTTAAATCTTGGAATTTCCAAGCCTTCGAATTTCGAGTCATCAAATGACTAAATATTTTTCGCTTATCTATATCCAAAGTTTTGTCGCAAAAGCTTTCAACTCCATGTACAATTTTCATCTATTTTCGAATCTCAAAGAGGAGAAAACACAATTTCCTTCGTGAACGCGGTTTTCAATGGAAGAGCCATCATTCATAAAATTCAAAACTTGTACGCAGATAAATGACGAGAAGTTCAAACATGCTTTGTGCAAGTGCGCAACCCAGATGTCCACCACGCGCGTCAACACGAACTTTCGTCGTTTTTCTACGGGCTATTGTGCGCTTTAATGTTGTCCTGCTCCCCAATACCGAAGGCAAGGTTCAACGCATCGCGGTATCGCAAGCTCATGAATTATGCAAATGTGCAGCAGATTCTACGGTGCGCCACGTTTCGACTAAACGCCGTTTGATTAATGGCCGAGTCCGTCTTATGAAATATTTAATCGAATCAGTTTTGAACGGCGTTACGTGATCGATCTCCATGTTTGGGAAAAACCGACTTCCACTATTATCGAGAGAATCGAGATTCCTAGACGATAGGCTGCGATTAAACGCGTGACTGGGCAACGATTCACAGCTATTGCACTAGACTTTGGACAAGTTTACGGATAAGGCCAGCGAACTCCGGTCTCACAGCTGATGCATCGATTTGTACCTGGCACATATGGCGCGTAATTGCGTGCTTCTTGCATTTAAGTTACTGTTCTACTCCCAGTAAACGCGAATTTCTTGTAGAACTCCTGTAGCGCGGTAAAGATTCTACCGATGCTCAGAGAAACATTGAATGTGTGACTCCACGTTGAATACTTTTTATATCGGGTGGAGCAAAAAGTTCTGTCGTATTTTAACAGCACCTAGAAACGAAACTTTGTATTTGATACTGATTTTAATCTTTGGCACTGATTTTTTTTCAACAACTTCCTACCATATTAACACTAGATTTACGGATACTGATTGTATTTGTTTGAAACATTTGTTATTTGTACTTTACGAATATCTTTTTGAACATATTTCAACTTAATGAACTTAAACTTCGTGAACACCTTAAAAAGCTTGAACGAATATTATTAACAGGTTTCTAGGAAACAATTATACAAAAGTGATGTGTTTATACTGCTGTCACACGAGAAATCCTCCTTTAATTGTTGTACAATTTAACGAAGTCGTAATAGTATTTCTCTGGAAACGATTACTCCATCGAGCACAACTTATTATTTACCTTATTCTCTCTTTTTCACAAATAACTCTTGTACGTAAGAAAGGAAAAAAAAGGGTATTTATCAAACTGTAACACTTTTACTTTCTCGTTCAGGTAGAAAGTCAGACAGATCGGAATCGTTTTTCGATATCGGACGTGGACTTGAGTCACCGGTGACTGCTGGTCGACACAAGTTCACTCCCTTTCTAGATCCTTCATTCTTTTGTAATTTCTAAGCAGTCCAAAGGCACCGTATGCGCGATTCAAGCCAACTTTCTTTCCTGCCTACGGACGCCCATTGAAAACTGGATTCTTTCCGCGTGATTTTCCTTTCTTCTTTTTATTTTCTTCTTAATACGGATTACGATGTGGGCTGACGACGTCAATTAAGTTCGCAAAAGCTGGCGTTTCCCACTCGAATATATATATATATATATATATATATATATATATATATATATGTGTGTGTGCGTGTGTGTGTGTGTGTTTCACGTAATCTCCGTGGCTAATCGATGGCAAAAAAGGAACGAAATCCATCCACGGGAAAGAAGAAATATGTGTACCCATGCGTCGTACATTGAAAGAATTATTCGTTCTGAAATTATCCCAGTGTCTATGAGCCGAAGGAAAGAATGACTTTTTGCAAGAAATATTAAGAAATCGTAACCGCGAGTTATTTTAACGGGATAATTAGATGGAATAAGTTTAATAAGGTAAATGGAATGTTTAAGTGTAATAGTTTTAATAGAATGCTAGATAAAATAATTTTATTAATGTGGATGCAATATTTAATTGAAATAGTTTCAATAGAAAATTGGAAATTTAGGTACGATATTCTACCTTTGTTTCGTAATTTCATATCCCTGTTTGTTAACAAAATAATTAGAATATTTAAGTAGAATAGTTTGATAAGAAAATGAAGATAGAGTAATTTTAACAAAGTAGATAAAATATTTAAATTGAATAGATTTAATAAAAAATTACAAATTTAAACAGAATATTCTAGTCTTGTATTGTAATTTAATATTTTACTTGTTAACAGAATGATTAGATAGATAATAACCAGAACAGAAATAATACAACGGAATAATAATTATAATAAAATAGATAGAATATTTAAATGGAATAACCAAATAAGTATATAACAATTATAACAAATGTAATAAATATATAACAAAATAATGTGTCAATTTGTGCTGTTTCGGAATCCATGCTTCAACTTTGCAAATACAACAAAGATAAATGATTTTTAATTTCCTAGAGTAATTTAAATGCACGCTAGACCTTTTCTGCTACGTTTCAATTTTGATTTCGATCTGTAGATCGCTATCATATATCGCGCCTTCATCCATAAAATCACATAAGCGGCTGAAGTTGTAACACACAGGAAGATTTACAGGATTGCGTGTTCGCGCAACACTTATGAATATCCTTCCAGCGACAGTGAAATTATTCTTTCTCCTTTCACGTTCGCCGATCTAGACGATCGCTAGATCACGACCGCGTAATTTCACACCGATCCAAGGTCTCCGGTATTCTTTCTCGATTCGACTTCCCGGCGAATAATTCTACAATAATTCCAATTATGACGCAACGCGAGCGCAGGAAAAGCAAATTACTTTTAAATGACTGGGCGAAAACGAGACTTTTGTGGCGAGTTAGGATAAAATAACTCGGATTAACAACGATAACGCTGTGTATGAAGTGAATAGAACTCGCGTGGTTGATTAATGGCCAAGGCACAATGCTGCAGAGTGAAACTATTTAATTTCGTTCGCAGAAAAATGAGGCGATCCGTTAAAAGTGTAAAATTGTAACAGTAAAAACTACAATGACAAATTTTGTGTCGGATAAAACTAGGAGTAAAGTAGAATGTAGCTTATTGCGTCATCAAATCGTAATTTAATTGAAGACCACAGGGGAAGAACTTAATAAGTACATATTCGTAAATGTGGAGAAGTTCAAAACTTTCTAAATCGATCCCATATTTATGAAAATGTTTCGGTAAAACAGTATTTTGTTTTTAGTATTCTAGTATGTTAGCGAAACTGTAGTATTCTATCCAACTTTGTTATCGCGGATTATGTTAATTTATCCTCGGTTAAGAAATTAATTTCTTATTGTTTATTATCGTCAGAGTATAAATAATATAGGCGTAATATAAGTGTATAATAAGCAACGTAAATGTAATTAAATAGCGTAAGAACGATGTAGTGTAACTGGAAGCCATCCTAAGCCGCAAGGCAAAGGATTATAATAAATAAATAAAAGTGTTTTGGTACTTGATTTCTGGTTTATATAGGGATTTCTCTCATATTGTTAAAAATTTATCGCAACAGGTACCCCAATAATCTTTTATTCAAATAACTTATACAAGAACGTAAAGTTATACACTTGAAATCCAGTGAAAATAAACCAGTTTATTTTGTTTATTAAATTAAGCTTCTACGCGTATTCCACATTTTAATTAATTCGAAAATAATATGGGAAGAAAAAGTTCTTACAAAGTTAGTTCCATATTCTCACGTTGTTTCACCGTAAACTTTTTGCCAGGGGTAGTAGTTAACTCTTTACCAATTTACTTATATTATATAGTAGTTAGCTATTTTCTTCTTTAACACTGTGTCGAATGCCAAACACTGAAATATTATACCTAATTTATACTTGGTATCCTTCAATCTGTAAGATTATTTCTTTCTTCAATTTGTAAAATTATAGAATCATAGTAATAATTTAAATTAAACTTCTGAAACGGTACACTGTGCTTTCATTGCGATTAGGTTACAGTTTGCGCCACGATTGTAACTCGTTGTTACAAAACAAGGGGTTGAAAGTTGATCTTTATGAGTTTTGTCTATTTGCAATGAATGTTGCAGCGATTTGACTGACGAATATTATTTTTACAGGACATTTTACGTGCGTGCCTGTGGCATTGCCGAAAGCAACCCGCAGCCAGTAGAAATGGGGTGCCATGGCACACGTGTGACGTAATTCTGGAGAAAGTGGAGGCAGAGAACATGGTCCTACGAGCGGACATCTCGGGTGCTACCAGCACCGGCCAGCGGAATGCGAAAAAGCGAAATGCGTTCGAAGGTGGATCACGAATCGATTACGTAAAACGATTTCGGCCGTGTCGTGTGTTCGGCGACGATTTAATAAGGCGGAGTTATGCGGGAACGAAAATGGTTCGCGTGTAATTGAAGAACCGTGTAAAGGATACGGAATGAGTTCGAGTCGAATAGGTTTTTCGTTAATGAGCGATCGCTAATGGTGATCGTGTAGATTACAAGGGAATTTAGCCTTCATCGTAGGAAGTATTAAATTATTGCAACTATTATTTGGAGTAGCTTCCGTGCGTGTTAATTGCAACGTTAAATATATTGGTAATTAGATCGTAAATTTCAATAAAATTATAGATATTAGAAAGTTGTGGATTTCGGTAAAATTAGAAATATTAGGAAATTGTTGGTTTCGATAAAATTGTAAATATTAGAAAATTGTAGGTTTCAATGAGATTATGAATAGGTATTAGGAAATTGAAGATTTCAATAAAATTATAGATATCAGAAAATTGTAGGTTTCGATAAGATTATAAATGGGTATTAGGAAATTGAAGATTTCAATAAAATTATGGATATTAGAAAATTATAGATTTCAATAAAATTATACATTAATTATCGGATTTTTAAAATTATTGCACTATTATTTAGGGTAGTTTATTTACATGTTAATTGGTATTAAAAATATTCTCAATGAGATCATAGATTTTAGACACACAATTTTAAACATACCGGCAATGAGATCATGGATTAGAATTTAAATTAGCATACATCAGAGGATTTTTTAAATTATTGTATTATTATTTGGGATAACTTCTTAACGTGCTAATTAGTATTAAATATGTTGTGGCTGTCAGTGAGTATTATGGTTACACTAATTTTTAAAATAGAATTTCAATGCTAAAAGTAAAAAGTTCTCGAATGCTTTACTTTGCCTGCAATTAAATAGCAATAACAAACTTATGATAGTAAAAAGTAAGTATCGCTTAATTCGATATTGAACGAAATTTTTCGCTAAAATTTTCTTTGCTAATTTTCATTAGCTTGGAATTTCGATGTCTTGAAATTTGAAAGCTTGCAAATTTAACGTCTTCGAATTCGAAAGCTCTGAAATTCAAATGCTTGGAAATTGAATAACATAGAATTTGAGAAGAATACAAAAAGCCAAGAATATACAAGATAACCAAAATAAAATACATATAATTTTATTCGTAGAGTGAAACAATCCTCAATTCAGATTCTATTCCTATAATTTTGTTAACAAGTTAAGAAATTCCACAAAAATCTTCACTCTATTTACAAAGCAACATTTGTCAGACTTCCTCGTATTAAGTGCCTAGAATTTGCACTTAATTGCGAAATATAAAGCCATTTGATTCCATAAAGAAAGGCAGATAATCTCAGATATATTAAGAGCAATTTTGTCGAGTTCGAAAGCTATTCCGAGTTAGTATTCACACGGAAATAAGGAAAGAAGAAATTCCAGGCGTAACAAGAGGTGACATTCTACGATGATGAGACCTAATAATTTCGCAACTCCGTCCTTCGAGTGCACAGCACCGTTATGAAAAAAAATGACTTATTAAAATACCTTCGTCCTTCCTCTTCAAATCTAATTGCTTCCTTTTAACCGGTCGCCGCGGCCTTGCACACATGAAATTGCACCGACTGTTCGAATTGCGAAACACCAAATTGCCTTTAATTGTGTAGCTGTCTACGTAAAATTTGCCACAACTCATCTTTTAAAATTGCCTTTCTTTGCGTTCGTCGCGGGAGCCTCGAAGAATTTGTAATTTATTACGAATCTTATAAAAGGTACCCGGTTCTGTTGTTTGATAAGTTTATTAATAATCACCGATGGACGATAAGGAAAATTATGCCACATGATGCTGCAGCCTTTGTAATGAGTTTACTTTCAAAGGATTCCTCACCTTTCTCTAGCCATTGCAATTAAGGTCTGCACACACACGTTCCTTAAAGTGGTACGTAATGCGTGACATTTCAGAAATTTATATAGAATTTTCCATAATGTCCGTTTATCCAATGTTTACTTGAAAATAATTCCCTGCTTCGATGCCAAATCCAAGCTGAGCATTTTAATCTCGCAACAGAGCAGAAACACAAAAGATAAAGTTGCGTACAATAATATTGCAAATCAAGCAGTTGAAACAATTACATTTTTATTATAAAGGAGGGATAAGTTATAAATTTAGAAATAGTAAGATGGAATATATAAGTTCAATAATTTTTAAATAAAAAATGGATACGATAGCTATGTATCACAATTTTTTAATAAGATGACTTTTTTATTAGATTTTGTATTTCAATTGCAATTTGTTTCACCTTCTAAATATTATAACGTGTGTTTTACTTTTACTTTTGCACGTTGTGTGCAAAATGTGCTTCCTGAAAATTTAAAACCACGATAAATACAATAAAAATCCATAGTCTAATAATTACAATATGAATACTTGACTTCAATATAATAGTAAAGAAATAAAATTCAATTATATAGCGGTATGCAAGCAAGATAAAACTCAATAAATTTAATCATGTGGTTAAGTATACTTTTAACTTGCATAGCGTTATAATGGCTTAAAAATGATGCACGATTAATTTTCATTTTTTTTTCATTCGCTTAAAACAACATCCGAGCAAAGCAGTCGTTTACCTTTTATTGTTTTAAATTTATTGCGTTTGATGTACAGCGTTCAATTGTATGGTTATGTAGTTTACCGCTTAATGATCCACTTGCAAAATAATTTTACCATGTATAGAAAACGATGATCACCCATTATGGTCTCGGACAGAGAGTGCGCATAATCGCCGCTTGCATTACAAGACAGGTATACATACTGTAAATTATACCGTGAAATTCTTATCTGACTGCATCATTGAAGGAGTTGTCAGAACCTTGACAATGCAGAATCCTTCGGGGTGTTACGAGTCCGTGCCATTAATTATTTCACTAATCACCTATTTACTTAGCAGTAGGGCTGACTTATGAATTACTAATGTTACTTAAACATTTCGGAATTTAATTCCCTAGCCATTATTGAAATCTTTAGAAACTTAGATTACTAATATTACTCGAATTTTCCAAAATTTAATTCACTAGCGATTATTAATATGAATACAGAAAGAAATGTTTAGAAATTTAGATATTTCAGTTACACATTATTAATATTACTTAAATCTATATTATAATAAATTTAAAAAGAAATGATTCAAAATTTAGAAGTTGGTTGATAATTTAAATGAATTTTCAATCGTCGCTATATATCATATTTTATACGAAGATTTTAATAGAGTTTCAAATTTTATGATTATCATTGCTTCTTATCGCGATTTAGAAATTTTATTTTAATAATTTTAAAAGGATGTTCAATTCTCTATATACAAATTGTGAAAGAATTTATAATTTTGATCAAATATTATTTTCTATACATTTAAATCATTAAATTATCATTCTTTTTTTATAGAATTATAGCAGCCTTTCAATTAAAATTGTAAGACTAAGTTGTTTGTTAAATATAAAGTGCAGTGATCTTACAATTTTAACTGAAAAATGTGATTTTTTCATATGTATAAGAAATAATATTTGGTAAAAATCAAATAGGTATTCCATTATTAGTTATTTATCAAATGTAACGATCAATTACGATTACAAACGCTGAGTAAACGTAAAAACGGTACTCTTGTTCGCTCGTCACGGGAGTTCTAGATGCATGATACAGATAGAAATAGTTCTTTACAGCTGAATGGTCAGGAGAGTTGCTACACATTTGGTCGAAGTTGCGATTCCGTGTTAGCCGTGTTCGGCTCGGTTGTTATCGAATGCAAATAAGCTCTCTCCCGCCGACAACGTTCGTATCACGAAGGAATCGCCTCGTCAAGAATCCACTTGCTCGAAACAAGTAGTTCGAAGCCCTGGGGCTTATCTTTGACGTGCTTTTGTCGACATCTTAAGACTCACGTCTCTTTTGCTTCCTGTCAAAAGATAGAAATTGAATTTCTTCGCCAACACTCCTCTTACGTATCTTTGGAAATCACGTAGATTTATTATTATTATTATTTGTGAGGCTCTCAGATATTTTCTGGCTATGTTCATTTTCGTGTTTGTTGTATGAAACTTTCTTCCAAATAAGATAGCAACCTATTTTGTATTTTAACACTAGAACCGCTAAACTTGTTTGCAATTTCTCATAAAAATTGTATAAACCTACTACGATGCCTATTTGCAAATTTGTTGTGATTTTATATATAAGCTGATAATATTTAAATTGTTGCTTTTCATATTCTAACATTGTTGTTTCATCGTAATAACAACATAACAATATAAAAGAATAACAATTTCTTTTTTCATCGCTGTTCCTTCTTCTACTAAAGTTTTACACGTTTATAAAATTTAAAGAAACGTTGTGGTAATACAACATTGATCCTTAATGGGTTAATTTACTTTTTTCGCGGTACAAGGTTAAAGGAAATGAGTAAAGTTTGCGCGTACTTTTAAATCTTCGCGTTTATTCCGAAAACAATGCCATCGGTGTGACCGTTCTTATCTTTATACGTTTATTGTTCTATTAACCGCGCAAGTTTAAAGTACCAGAGATGTTCTCATGTTAGCTTCGTCTAAAATTAGCATACCATTCTCTCATATCGACTAAATTAATCGTAAATTTGTTGCACAGTAATTTGTCGGCGGAGTGTCGTTTTAACAGTCGCGAAGATTTCATTAAGCGGTCATAAATTCTTTTTACATTCAGCACTCTATAATCTTACATAACACTCTTCATTCCACGCTTACCGGATAGCTATTTTTATTATCGTTAATTTCAGATTAAAAGAATACCTCCCCGAACCCCTCGACGTACAAAATATTATTTTACTCGCCATCTTCTTGAAAGTTTAACTCCTTTCACAATCAAGTATATAAAAAGTGCTTCGCAAGTCGGATTCGTTAAAGTAAACGTAAACTTTCTTTATATTAATTATTTATTACCTTCATAAAGAATTGTTTTTATATCAAACTAATATGTATGAAAAATAGTTCGTACATGGAAGCCTGAAATAATTTTCATAAATTTCTTTTGCATCGAGAGATATAAAGTTAATTCTTTCATTTCATTTCTCCATTTTTATAACACTTTATTTCATCTTTCTACGTTAAATGAATACTACATGGAAAATGGGTCACAGTTAAAGAAAAGATATATTTTCAATACTAAAACTTCCAAGGCGGTCAAAATGACCATAAACCTTATGCTTGCATTTTTTTTTAAATATTACGCAATTTCCTGGACCAAACTATAAATAAATTAACTTTCTTATACTTCACACTTACTTACTGTATTACTTTTTATTACTTGCTTCTGCATTATCGTTACTTAATAGTTACAAATTGCTATTACTTAATAAACTAATAAACTGACTCAATAAGCAATTATTTAATAATTACTTACTTCTGTGCAACTATAAATAAATATTTATCTCGTGTGCCCATCATTTTTATTTCTTTGATACAAATAATTATACTTCAGTTGGCGTTAGTTTTAGTGTTAAAAGAAAAAAAGAAAACAAAATCAAAGAAGGGGAAAGAGGTAACTGCACTGACCTTTTATATTATGCATGGGCAAAGCACGGTTGAAAATATGTTTTATGGTGGCGCCGTGGCTTTGTCACCCCTTACGTAACTGCGAGTAACTTTATACCAGCTTTATGTGGCCCTCAGGTACTTGGGCGTGGTCCCTTTTCCACATAAGTTCCATTTATCGACTGATCGCCGCAGATCGATCAATCTGCACGCTCGCAGAGATATAGACATATTTCTTCCGTGAAACGGAACAGGAACACACTTGCCGTTTCCTTCGGACGTTTTAATCTATCGACAATACACGGGTGCCATTGAATATTTATGCCCCAGGTCGATATTTATGCCGCACGTTTTAAATAAACAGCCCATTCATTTTGCTATGTAACATTTCGTTGACGTATTCTTATGCGATCTGAAATGGCGGAGGAATTATTACCCAATTATAAATTCCGTGAACAGCGAACAAAGAAGTTGTCGTTACTTTTTATCGCAAGATTACTTAACACGCTCCGGTATTATATGCATAATATATCGAAATAATTAAAACGAAGCAATAGGGTAAATACTATATACCACGTACTGCCACTTTAAGATTATCGCGTAACATTATTGAACTATTCTAGAAAATATTTAACGTTAAAATCGTTCCAGTTCGGAGCAACGTCTATTGTTCATCGTAATATTGTTCAACGTCTCTTTTATTTATCAACACTTTTTTGTACGTTGAATGTAATGAGAATAGAATAGAATTGAAAATGTACAACAAAGTCCAATATCCTTATTACCGTCGTTTGAAATGTTGTCGTATAAAATAACAAATAAGTGTAAAAGTTAACTTAAAAAGAATTCGTGAAGTCTAGTGTTGTGCGTATCTGGCATAGTTTCGCAAGCCTAAGCATAAAAGTTCGCGCCCTTGTGCCATAATATCGAACAAACATGATCGGTGTTGGAAACACCGTTCAGCGTAGTATTCATCGCGCATATTCCCGTAATTCAAACCGAGCCTTATGTCCGCTTTCCTGACCTTGCATGTCCCCGAAATCCTTTTATTGTCCGGTGTATGATATTTTTTGGCAAGCGACGTGCGCGAAGGCCGATTCGCGTGTAAATTACGAAGGAGACGTGTGCGGTTACGAGCTACGCGACGCGAGACCGGGCCGATTTCATTCGTCCGAGGCTTTGTGTTTTGACAGATCATTGGTATGATAAGACAGAGGCATTCCCTTTATTTGCAAGTACAAGCTCTTACGCTGTGGAATAAATTTCACTGGGATCCGCGACGTTTCCCTGTGACGCGTTACGCTTGTAGCCGAAAATGTGTCACATTGATTTTTAGGTCATTTTATTGTAAATTCCTTGCAAGTATTAGCCGACAAGAAATATTAAGTAACACGAGAATTCGAAGTTTGTTGGGGACTTTAACAAATTATGTAAAGTATCTTTTATCGGTTACAAATCGATCCTCTAATGTGAAAATATTCCTTGAATACTTAGAGGATGAACAAACTATTCTCTATTCAGCTTCCACTTCATTTTGGTCCACGAAGAAATGAATTTGCATAAAAAACCGCGGTCTACTTATCGTCCTTTCTAACGGAAATTTATCTATAATAAAAATGATCTATTATAAAAATAACCGTAACAAAAAACTATATAATGAATAATAGAAATTGCGATTACCGTAGCCAATAATTTTCGATTGAACAGCTATCGTGCTTTCTATTAGTTTAGTCGTTTGTAAAAGCATTTAGGCTTCTGGCAAAGAGATCTCGATGCCCGACAGCTATTGATCGCCTTTCGAAAATAGCTAAACTAATAAAGAAAAAAGAAAAAGATAGATATTCCAATTACCGTACACAATAATGTTCAATCGAACGGCTGCTATACATAATTCATTTTCAACTGAACACAGCTATCGGTGCTTTCTATTGTTTTAGGCGCTTGTAGATTCGTTTAGGCTTCTGGCATTGAATAACTACAGGATAGACTACCCATTTATAGGAAACATAAATTACGTGCCTGGCCAGGCTAGGACCAAATTTATATAAAAGAAAATTGTACAAAATTTCACCAAATCCAATACGTGAAGTATTATAGTATAAAACAAAGGGGGGATCTACTCATTATTAACATTCGCAAAAAAAGCGGAACCTACTTCTGATTAATTACACATATTTTTTTAATTATCAAAGATAGTGTCTTAAACGTTCGTCCAAGCAAACTTGTATTCGTCTGATTTCACGTGGATATTTGTTGTAATATTTATATTCAATGTACGAAGCTATCGGTTAACAATAAATAATTCTATTTCACATGCTGCGTTCTTTAATATAAATATATGTAAAATCAAGCCTTGATCCCAGAAATTTTCAAGGTGTCATAATTTTGTCATCTATATATACATTATTATAGATTTTAATTTTAAAGATCACGTACGTCGAAAACAACCGCGCATCACAAGAATTTAGTTACAATTCCTTTGCTGTTTTCATCTGCTCTAAATTGTTATAGTAATGTCGCATGTAACACTAAAATGGTAAGAGTAGCCCCCTAATGATTCTGTATAAGAATGGATAATTTATCCTATGCTTCAATGCTTCTGGCAAGGAGATCTCGATGCCCGACAGGTATCGATCGCCTTTCGAGAGCCTACTCAGCTTGTGTATCCGCGGTGGTGACAACGAGAGAAAAGCGACGTCCGTTCATCATTCACGCGCTTCGGGCTATCTGGTGCAACAGCAGCGACAATGCACACGCACAGGTACGTGCACCGAGAGGGAAAGGAACCTTTTAGAAAATCGTCGAGACCGTAAAAAGGCCGCGGTCAACTTTGAAAAGGAGACACCTACCATCTAGTGGGCGTCTAGGTGACCGTGCCGCCTTTTACAAACTCCGTTGCAGTGGGCTCCGTCGTGATCGTGACGCACCGGTAGCACGTTTCAATGAAAACGAAGCATTACGCGACGTGGGAAATATTTTTTCCGCGCACTGGACCATCCATTTCGATCTTTCGTCAGCATCTCAATCATCTTCCACTTCGCGGAAGAAATTTGCGTGCGTTCGTTTTATGGACGAAAATCGAGAAGTTCGATAGCAATTACAACACCTGACAAAAAGTTTTGAGTCTAACGTCAGGACGTGGAACTAGCTGAGAACGGTAATATTTTTGGGGTAGGAAATGCTGCTCAACAAATAAAAAACATATGAGAAGATTGGACAAATATTTGGGGAATAGAAAGGAATAAAAATAATCGTTTATTAAAATTATGAAATTCATTTAGTAACGACTGTGTGCATCACGTATGATGCTTGAGACAGTGAAGGTGTTAATGTAAATGAATAAAATAATTAGTATTAATAGTTCTTATCTTAAAATTGACATCGCTCATTGATGCAAATGAAACCCGAAAAAAATCAGGTGCACGTGTACCTGGAGTGAAGAAAGTTTATATTTATTTTCTTTTTATTTAATTTTATATATTTATTTTTATTTTATTTCATTTTATATATTTATTTTTATTTTATTTCATTTTATTATACTAATTTTCATTTTATTTAATGTTATTATATTTATCTTCATTTTATTTAATTCTATTATATTTATTTTTATTTTATTATAAGACTGCCCGAATTTTTATCCGTCACCTAATATTTCCAACGAAGGGTTTTACGTTTCTCGCGGTTTTAATCGCAAAGATTAGAAGAACTCGGTATCTTTTTCGTTGCCCCCGACGATTGCAGAAGTGAAAGATCGTAAATAAAAGTAATCACAGGAAACGAATTCTCGTTAAAAATCCGGCGTCGACGAAAATGGCCAAGAGCCACCGAAACGCCATTCATTCTTTCGACACGGTGCAATATTTCATTCAAAATTTATCGCGCGTGCAAAGATGTCGATTCTATGTGGCAATCATAAAAGTTCGCCACGGAAATCGCGACACCCAGGACCGTTCTTTGTCGCTCTTCTGGAAAGTGACGTAATTCGTAGGAAGAAACTGCAACGGCGCGAAACACGTACACGCAGGCCTGGATATTCGCGGGACGACCTTATTGGCGATGATTCACCTGATCATCCATCTTGTTTTCAGCGTGTGTGAGATGTTTTATTGGGAGGAAATCGTTGCTGCCGAATTATTGGCTTTGGTAAAAGGTAATTTCGTATTTCGCGGGTAAATGTCGAATATTACTGACAGATTCTTGGGAACATGGAACTATTGAAATTGCCTGAAAGATGGCGAAAAGTTATCGAACGAAACGATGCATATATTGTTCAATGAAGTTTTCATTTTTCGGTATAATAGATAATAGTAGTTTAATGCATCCTTAAGCTTTTATGATATTTCTTTGCGATATCGTTTGGTATTGCCGAGAAATATGAAACGCTATCGTCTCGAATCATTAACGAATGATTGATTGCTTCAAATGAATGCTGTTTTCACATTATTTAGGTAGTTCGAAGAATTGGAGAATAAAGAATCGTATTATAAATTTCCTCGACTAATTTTTCATTTTAATTTAGTTGTACATCGTATATGATATGGTTTATATTAGAAATGTATAAATAAATTACTGAACGCCGGTTTCAGTTATCAGGAAACTAAGTTAACTGTATCGGGTTAAGTATATCTGAAATGATTGTACAACCCTTTCCTAGAACGAAGCGTTCTCACGATACAATGACGGTGTCTCTGACGATCTCCTTACAGCGATCGACATCTAGTCACACACAGATATCGACCCTTTTTTGGTTATCACCGCGATCGATCACGATATTTAGAAAATATATCCGACCTTTATTCGAAGTTCCATTGTTTCGATATAACAATGAACATTTTTTTAACATTCTCGCAGCTACAATATCTTCTACAAATCTCTATAAAATCGGTAAAAAAAAGTTGCACTGTCAGAAGAAAGAATTCCGTACGATAAAAAATAAAAAGCTGGTTCTCTTAGTCTAAAGGGAATAATAACATAATCTTTTGGATAATTTAGGGGAAGAATTAGAGCACGTAAGAGAAATTTAGACTATCGGAAAGAAAAATTATGGTACAGAAAAGAAATTAGGATGATCAGAAAGAGGAGAATAAATAGAATAAATTCAGAATAGTCAAAAGAACTACACAACGAAAATGAAATACATATATAATATACGAATTATTCAAATAGCCACTTTCACATTTATCATCTTTCACTTTTCAATGAATTTACAAATACGCAATAAAACTTAATCGAAACGATTAATAAAACGTAACTCGTTAAAAAGATTAAATAAAAAAAAGGTAAGTAATTTCCGATTGGTTTAAGATTCATCGAATATAAAAAAAGAGGATGGTGTCATAAGAAGAATAACACTAAAAAGGGGAAAAAGTTCGAGGCATCGACGGATATAAGATAAGTTGGAATTTTCACAGAAAGGAGTGATACAATACACGCGTACTTGCGTACGTGCATAAATGTGTCTATTTTGGAATCGATCATCCAACGTAAAACCCCAACAACGTAGCGAGAGTTATTATTACCATCGACCAATCATGCAGGCGAAGCGAGGCGTCGTGCTTGAATTGGTAATACCTTTTAACGTGAAAATAATACCCGCGAAACGTTCGATGACGTAACGTTGCTAGGTGCAACGGTGATCATTGTCGATTAGCATACGTCGCCGATTAATCCGACAGCAGCCGAGTTTATCGTGGATACCGGATAGACCAGTAAACACGTGCAGCGTTACGAGAAGAAGGATGATTCGAATTGCTCGAGGTAGTTCGAGCCAGGCTGCCGTGACGCGTGCTTCTCTTTAACCTGGTGATTCAGGTAGAAAACTCATCATTTTGTCACCGAAAACAATTCGAGATCGCGAAACCGTGAAACACGAGTTAACCCTTTCACTACTACCCCTGGAAAATGTTTTCGCAACTTATTGGCTATGTATTATGTTGAAAAAGTTCCAGGACACGTTTGTTTGCAAAGAACGGCGAAACGTTACGTTGATCTTCTTTGTTCTGTTAAATTCGTACATCTGATGTTGTTAACATAATTTGTGCGTTTTATGTTTAACATTAGAACTACTGGCAATTAAGTATAAACGTACATATATGCAGCAGCGCAATTAAAACGATGAAAACATGAAACAACATACGTATAATGCAATGGGAATAAATGTTTATTTATTTTTTTAACCCCTTTGCTACGGAAATTTAAAATTAAAAGAGTTCTCAGTGCACAGATCAAAGCAATGTTTATTAGTATAGAAATAGTATGAGTATAAATATTTACATACTTTGCATGATTAATTATTGTAAAATATATGTATTGGCTTTGAATCGAAGATCGATTCGTTTCAAAATCGAATATCCAAGAATCGATTAAAGAAGATCGAAAATCGCTTGGAGAAAATCGATTCAGAATGGCCCATCCCTAATTGTACGTAATGAGGATTACTTTGAACATTGAAAGTGACTAAAGAGAAACTGATGAATAGATAAATAACTTGAGTTTCGCTAGAAATAATAACTCGTCCTGGAACTTTTTACGCATCGCAATATTGTCACGTGTTTGCTTCTTTCCCGTGAAGAAACATCACTTTTCATTATACACTTTGAACCTGCACACTCGGGGAATATAGAAAAATTGAAGAAAAATATCCTGAAAGGATACTCGAAGTGGTTGAGATTATGCCAGCGCAGGATTCTGCGTTGACAGTGCAAACATTGCATCGATGAAAGCGTTTAACACGCTTGACAGTCCACCGATTGCAGAAAGAGTATCGTGGTTACCCTAACTCGGTCACTAATCCCACGCAGCTTGGCGAATTATTAATAATTATAAACTGTTTGCAATTTAATATCACGTGTAACATTTCCCCATACGTGTCGGGTTATTCGGAAAATTCGTAGCGTTTTCGACGGCATTCATTTCAAGTTCTACATTATAGAATTCGAGGAGGATTATTTTTTTACCAATTTCTTATTCGATAGAGAAATTCGTAAGAGAAGGAAACGCCAAATTTCTTAACCCTCTCACGGTCTTCGATTAAATGAATCATATTTTACCCAATTAAACAATTTCGTAGTCTAGTGATTACTTTTCCTTTCGATGCTGAACACTTGGCAGTAAACTCATGGTTTCGACTCCTTTGTAACTTTAATCGCACGAACAAAGTGAAATCCGTACTGTATTCTTCGGTCGTGTAAAATAATATTTCTGGGATGAAAAAGTTGTTCTCGAAAGGGACCGCTTGACCGACATCCGATACATTTTTTCATCCCAATACATTTTCGTCTCGCATCGGAGGTAACTGCGGCTGAAGCCAACGCAGCGATCTAAAACTTTCCATAAAAATTGTGCAAATTCTTTTGTACTTATAATTAAATTATCATTATATCGAAGTAAGTAGAATTTTGAAGCTTTAACTTCTTAGCATCATCAAAATTCCCTGTCAAACGCATACGCATAGAGATACACTTATGGTGCATCTTAATTGCCTTTCCGTGTGCATCTTACGCAATCCTTGAACCGCCCACGCGTGCAAGGAGCATTGCCAAAAATAACACCTCATGAAGTAATCCATGAATCCTGTCTAAGTGCTCCAATCAGTATAGTCAATAAGTTTGCGTGTATGCGTGCAAAATTCCCCGGTTAGAGCATCGAAGATTCATCGGAGGATCGTGAAAATCATTCAAATCGATCGCATGATCCTTGAACCTCTGGTAATGGAATAAATTACTCTATGATTGCTGTAGTGGCCTTCGGAATTTGTAACAAGGTCCTAAATTATCCCGTTAATTGGGAAAGATGAATCAACTCGTCTTCTAAATCGTCCACGCTTGCAACTTAATAATGTGTTTAACCCTTTCGCTACCAAACCATTAAATTTAAAGGCGTTTCGGATACACAAATTAGTTTTTATTAATTTAGAAACAGTATGTGTGCAAATATTTACATATTTCATATTGTTAATCGAAGCTTATTCAATACTAATAATAATAGAAATACTGTTGCAATTTAAGAAAAAAAAGTATTAGTATACTTTAACAAACGATTGTTAATCATTTCGCCGCGTATATTTACGTCCTTCGCAGCGAAAGGGTTAATAACTTTACGTCACGTTTCACAATTTTCGTTACAACTTTTTAACGAAGCGTTTATGGATTTTTCGTCGCATGACATTTTAGCCTTATTTTTAACCGTAGAACGCGCAGTCGAAGTGTGAACGAAAAAAATGCGGATCCTGAACGCTACTAGACGCAACACGCATCCGATCCTAGCCACATAAGAATCGCAATCGTGAAAGATCGCGAGAGCCATCCTATTTTTAACCGTGCTGTCGTGAACATACGTGTAACACGGAAAGTGTCCCGATCTGGGCCAGTGTTCGTCACCCCACCCGGTATCCGGTAATCCGGCGGTCCGTATTAACCGATCTCTCGCTCCCCCTCGATTCTATCCTATCCCTGCGGCTCCATCTCCCTCGAAGTTTGTTCCTCGGCCGCGCTTCCATCCGATCGGTAGGGTTTACTAAGAGAGCCACGAATCCTCCGAAGGTTCAGTGCGAAACGCGCTCTCGAACTCGAAGGATCCTTCGCCTCCTTTGATTCCCCACTCGCCAACAACGCAACGGAAGACGGAAAGAGAGAGGCTTTCCTTGGCTTGCGAAGAACTCCTTCGAACAGTGTTTTGTTCACTGTTTGCCGATACCGGACAGAGGAAACTGTACGCTGACTCTTCCGTTTGGATTCTCCATGAGCGGCGATTTAAGGAGATCCAGACACAGTGGGGCACAGTGATATAGAGGATCTTTAACGATACTGAACAGTGGAAGAGCGGAGTCGACGGGATGATCGATAGGACACGCTTGGCGGTCCTCTTTGGACTGCTGAGTCTCGCTTGTGGCTTGCGTAAGTTTACTTTTATGTTGAAGAATTTCTTTTATTTAAGAAGCTTATTTTTATGAATAAGGTTGTGTGCATACGCTTGATTAAAAAGCTTAGGACACTGTAGGATCGTTGTTTTTAATAGAATTTTATGTGTTTCGGGAACTGTGAACTTTGAATCACAATTACTTTTGGGCTGAATAGAACAGGGAAAGTTGGTTACTTTTATTTTATTACATTTAACTGTGTTGGTTTCGGAGAAACTGTTTGTTGAAATGTAGAATCGTTGTTTTGTAATAAAGTTCAATTTTGAAGTACTTTGAAATATTGGTTTGAATGGAAAGTTGTTCATTTTTATTTTGTTATATTTAAGTGTTTTATTCTTGTGGGAGCTTTTGTTGAAATGTGTAGAATCGTTGTTTTTTAATAGTTTTCTGTTTTGGGTAACTGTAAACTTCAAAATATATTTATTATTGGGTTGAATGGAAAGTTGATTATTTTTATTCCATTATATTTAACCGTATCATTTTTGTAGGCTGTTTTTAATCAAACTCTATTTGAAGTAACTGTAAACTTTAAAGTACATTTATCAATGGGTTAAATGGGAAGTTAGTCATTTTTATTTTATCATATTTAACTTCATTGCTTTTGTAAAAGCTTTTGCAGAAATTTATTTCCAGTAATGTCTATTATTTTCTGAATACTAATAGGAAATGTAAAAAGAGAAAAGTGCTAACAAATTATGTTGCGCAATGATACTACGGTTCAATTATTTCATGGAAAGCGTGCAAAGTCGCCGTTTGGTCCAATATTTAGCAAAATGATTGTATTAATAAAATACTAAATGAATTTTCTTCTTATACTTCACTCAGCTAATCGTTCCCAGATTTAGAGTAAATGTAAAATGATTAAGTTGTCCTACGATTTTTGAACGAGGCTGTATATGTAACACATTATGTCTCTTTTGAGAGTTCAAAAAGACGCATATATGTATGTGACAGAGAAAAAGCAAACATAAAATACATGGCTTGTGATGAACATTTTAACCCTACAATAATTTGAGTTAATCTGCTAGACTCACACAAAAATATACGTGTTAGATCATGATACTGAGTAATTTTTTGCCAATTAATCGCTTTACTATATAGAATAAATATCATATTTTTTTTCTTCGAATTCATTTCATGGAATTTTAGGCAATTAATTTTTGCAATTATTTTGTGTTCGATGTTTCTAAGATTGACGGGATTTCCCTGGTTAAATAAAAGATCATAAGCCATCTTTAGATTTTTGTGGAATTAAATCTGTTTAGGCTATTGATTGCTAATTTTATATATCTTTTTGTGGTACGTAAATTTTATTATACAAAAATATTTGACGTTTATGAAGTTATAAATTATTAAGTAGAATCTAGTTTAAATTGATTCCCTTTAATTAGACTTAAACCAAAAGTGAACTATTTGATAGCGAATATTTATAAATATTCACAGCTAAACTACGAACTAGAATTAATTTGAAAATTCATCGTTCCAAACAATTAGAAGATTCAACCAATTTTAAACAAAATATGAGCTTGATAAATTGGCATGCTATTCATACGACATTACGAAAGAGAATTTAAATGATACAGAAACATTAGCTGCAACACATGATCCCGTAATTATTTTGTTCAATGTGTAATATTATAAAATGTCCGAATGGTAATCTTCTTATTAGTGCACGTTGGTTTTCTGCATGTCACACAATTGAGAAGCTTAGGATTATTGGGTGAGATTCTTCGTAAAATTAATTGATATTTAAGTCACTTGCTGCTTGGTTAATTGATTTTTCAGTTTCATACAAGTTACTGTGTAATTTTCGGTATATGGGAGACGTGTTTATGCTCTTTTTAAGTTGAACCGTTTTAAGCGTCCGCTGTCAGCGATTATGAATGAGAATTATGAATGGAAAGTGGCTAATGAAGTGTACTTGAAGTGTATCCTACTGTGCGCGGAGATCTCATGTTTCACACTATCCACCATTCAAGATTTGCACGAGATTCGTCATTGGTTGCAAATTTTCACTTAACGAAATTAATCAACATACTGCTGACCTTGATGCAAATTTATATTTTTGTTAATAAAATTAACGAAATGGATCCTACGTGAAAGATTGTTTCATCTTCAAAATACAATAACTTTTACTATACTTGAATATTTTCTATATTTTTACATATTTAAATTTGTCATAAATGTATAATAAAGATCCGCAGTTAATCCGCTATTAACCATTCTAAATTCTTGATCTATTTTTCTATTTCCTTTTCTTCTATCTATTCTTTTATTAGCTATAAATGATTACATTAGCTATTCACTGTTTTAGAACTGTGAGAAATACTATAATTACTTTGCATTTCATAATCTTCAATCGTGTATACCGAAGCAGCAGTCAATGTTACAATTAAACTCAACTGCAAATACGTTGCCCTTTTGTTGTGTTTAGATTATAAATTCATTGTTACATTGCAAACATTACATTGCTCTTATTAATAAAAATCAAGAAATAGATTTTGAATAGATGGTTGATCTATCTTTTAAATTATTTTAAAAATTTCGTAGATCTTCTTTACGTATTTAAATTTACCATAAATGCATAAAAATCCGCAGTCAATTCATCATGAGTGCAACTCAATGCAAGAGGTTAAATTTGAATTCTTTTGCATTGATTATATCGTTAATTAAATCATTATCATTAATAATATCATTAATTCACACTATACAGTATTATTTATGTCCCTTTTTACTGTAAACTTCAAAATTCCTTTTTCTCATCTACGTAACTATTCAATTTATAATTTCCAATTATTCTTCATACACCAGCATACTTTTTCCAAGAACCTTAATACTAGAACTACCAAAATGACCAATCAAAATGACCGATTGGTAATTTACTATGAAAATTATACAAGCTTTCAGTAATGCATTTTTGAGAATATTGCACGATTTTCTACACAAAACCTAAATAAATATTTACTTCATGTGCCAAATAAATCTTTCCTAATTAATAACAATAATAATACTAGAAATAATAATAGTAATAATAATAGTAATAATAATAGTAATAATAATAGTAATAACAATAGTAATAATAATAGTAAAAATAATAGAAAAATAATAACAATAATAGAATAGATATACTTTAGTCGCTGGTAGCGTTAGCATTAAGACAATAATCAATTACCAAAATGTATATTTGTCACGTTGAAACTTCATCCATTTATTCATACCCGTTAATTAACTTAACGAGCTTCTTCACGAAGATTACGCTAGCAATCTGATATTCGAACAATTTCATCGACATTAACACCTGTAGACTAGTTTATAGCGATCAGTAGGTTCCTTAATTGAAAGGAAAGCCATGTAAGTGCTATAATCGTGCAACGCCCATCGTCCCTCGACGATCTTCTTCTCGGTTTCACGCACTTTCGCGACCGCTTGCTTCGAATATCGGGAACACGTTGTCCTCTAAGGTTAGATTGCGCCATCGGCAATTGGAGCAACGATCCGTACAAGGACGGTACCATTTACGCCGTTAAATCCGCTCGATCTTCGCTTGTAGCACGTGCAAAGATCGCCGAGGAACAGATTCCGTGAATGGGCGGTGCATCCATCATCTAGTTGCTTTATCTTCCACCGAATCGGTAAACAGACTTTCATTTTCGAACGTAGCCGATGGTCACGCGATTTCGAGAAAATAAAAGCCATTTACCGACCACTTTCTCCGTTCATCGCCCTGTCAAATTGCGAGTTATCGTTAGACAAAACTCGTAGTGGAAATTCGGACGATTCACCGGTGATCGCTTGGACTATTAACCCTTTGCACTCGAATTTTTTCTCGGCTAAAGCTTTCAGCAGCTAGGACTTTTTTGGGCTTTATCTGGCTATGTAATATGTGATTCATTTGAAGGAAAAATTTAAAAGGCAAGATATTTTTAACGTTATTTTATTATTATCGTAATGTGAACATTTTGTAAATGAAAATTTGAATTATAAATCATGTAATCATCGCACAAAGCAATTAGCAAGTTTATAAAGTTTGAAAATTGTTGCATTAACGCAACGTTGGTTTTTAATGGGTGAAAATATTGATTAGCAGACATGTATAGTATTGGAATTCGAGGCTTTAGTTATGAAAATATTGGAGTGGTGTTTTAATGGTTGAGTTATCATGTTGATCGGTGTCTGTGGCAGCGAAAGTGTTAATTTTACAAAATAAGCGTTTAACTTCCGTGTGCTGGTACGTGATAATTGGCCCCTCTGTGGAACTTATCTTTGAGTATCGCCAATAACCCGATTTCTTAAAAAAATAGGTACAGTAGTTTGCAAAAGTATCGTGATATATTGGAAGATTCGATAAAAGTTAATCATTTCTTGTCAGGAAATTTATTTTTCCTATATCTAAATGCCTTAATATTAATTACTACAGTGTATATTTTCGTGCAAATTCAAACGTTTACCAAAGAAAACAATTAACCCTTTTTTCGGACGTATGTTAATTTTTAAAGCAAGAAATTCAAGTCAATTTTATCAATAGATGATAATATTAATAACTGGACAAAAATTTGTTAAATCCCATTCGCAAAAGGTTAATAATTGAACGAAAATTTGTTCAATATTATTCTGTTTCGTTTGCAAAGGATTAAAAAGAATGGAACCTCAATAGAGATTCGTTTCGTTCTCTAAAAATTATAATATCTACTGTATTTTCGATGCGTTATGTATTTTACTATTTATTGTACTTTCAAGTTTCCCATAAATGCATAAAAATCCGCAGTCTATCTGTTATTCTTCACACATGTTATAATTAATTAATCATTGTCAATTAAACTTCACTAAAATGTTTCTCATAGAACTTCACGTTTAAGATTCAATGATTAAAAGAACTACTCAGACATTGTAATAAAAAAGTTGCATTCTATTAACAATACCTGTGTTACAATTAGAACAACATTTAATTAAAGTCTATCGTTATCAGCATGATCTACAAAAATTTGACTTCAGTTGAAACGTGTTTAAGATAAATCAAAGCGTTAATTTGTTTCCTTCCAGTCGCTGCATCTGTAAAGGGGAGTCATGGTTCGTTAATTTTGCACGCCGTTCCATGCTCTCAAGCATCTAATTTCCCAAAAATGAGGATATTATCCGTAATCCAATCATAGCTCAATTTCATACTAAATTTCATATCACTAGTAACTTAATTCTTGAAAAATAGGAAAATATCTCTGATAATTAAACTCTTAAATATTCTAAAAAATAGCAAGTATTTCTTAATAATAGCTGTGCTATCACCAGTGCTTTTATAATAGTAAACAAAATTTTATCCAACGAATAACAAATATATCGGTATTAATTCAATTTCTGAAAATGCAATTTTATTCATTTCCATAGTTTTCTTACAATATCTGTGCTTTTATAATGGGGAAAATATTTCAAATAATGGATAACAAATATATTACTAATAACACAATTTCAGAACAAAGGGGAAAATATCTGCAACAATTAAATCCTTAAATATTCTAAAAAGAAATATCAACTTTATTCGCTTCCATGTTTTTTTAACAATACGCATGTTTCTGAAAACAATTGAAACGTATAGGCAATAATTATGCTTCCAAATATTTTCAAAAATACCAATCCAATTATTTGCAATCTTGTGATATTCTCTTAATCTTCCTCTAATCCAATATTCCATTGGTTGCAATATTTTCCACTTCCATTTCCCGAATATTGAATATTGAATATTGAATACCGATTACCAAATACTATAGTTCAAAGAATCTATAACCTAACTCCGCCCAGGCGAATGACCCTTCCGTATACTTCGCTTTTCATTCATTTCTGAAAAGCCTTTCCACGAAGCCATCGCGAGAAGCCTAACATGAAGTACAGAATTTATTAATAATAAAAGTCACACGCTAATCGGCTAGTTGTTTTCTTGTGCAAAGTACTGCAGAGCATCCTCCGCATGATTCTTCTTTTTCTTGTCGGCGAGCTGCAAGGCTGCGTGGCTATGTAAACGACTATTATAGCAACGGTTGCATAGCGTACGCGAAGGATGATGTCAACGGCAACGTTCAATCAATGTACATAACAAACGGATCTCCCGAAGCTACTAATTTTTGGCTCGTTCTTTTTTCCTTTTTCCTCTTTACAGTTTCATGGTCATGGAAAATTACAGTTCGATATCGTTATTTTTAGCCTTCTCTTTTTCCTTGCGTTTGTCACTTTAACTGCCTTCGATTAAACCCTTATGAGCCGTTCGTATAAAGTGCCGCATTGCTACTAGAATTCCCAAGGTGGTCACAGTGACTCATTCGTAACTTTCTGTAAAAGAAGTATAAATTCACGGCGACGGAATTTTGAAGAATTCCTGTAATCTTGTGTAAAACGAATGCACGTATAAATATTTGTTCCTTCTGAATTACAGTCAGTAAATAAACGCTTACACTAATGAATGAACGTTAAATGCAAAAACGAGTAATGTAAGTTATTAGAAGAAGAGATAGAGAAGGATGGTAAAAAGATGTGTTTTGTACAAAAATACATATTGTTCATTGATTAGTTAAGAATCTTTATTCATTGGTGTTCATTGATTAACAATGTTTATTCATTGGTGAAATTAATATTTCTGGTTTTCTCATTTAATTCCTTTTATGTTTTTCTGTATATCTTGTATAAAAGTTTCGACATTAAAGAATCGGGTTGGAATTATCAGAATACTTCTTAATTAACTAATCCTTAAAACTAAACTTAAACAGTCAACAATTTCCTGGTGTACCTACCCTATATTGAAAAAAGTACATTGTTTTAATAACAACGTAACATTTGACTGTTTTGCACGTAAAGTTAATTTATTCATAGGTAACCATTTTGCACGCGTAAACTATGTGATTATTTCTGATTACATATACTAATGATCTGCAACAACATTTATACGAATATCACACCGTGGTCAAAGGGTTAATAACGTTTTAGGACAGATATTCCATAGAAATTTTGTTTTGGTTTCAGAATGCCCGAAGCAGAAGATATCACCGGGAAGAGAAGTGGTTTGTTACACTTCAATTTCGGACGCGGAACAGTTGACAGAAGCCGTTTGCAAATGTACAACTCTGGTGCACAAAGGTCACGACGTGCGAAATGTCTCGATTTCCGGTAAGCCCCAGACATACTTCATCGCACGGTAATTATTGTCAATAATCGTATGCAGTCGCGCGAGTTGATGGGTTAATTTCATATGGTAAAACGGCGAACGTTTAAAAAAACAATCCCTTGATCCGCGATAATCGCCGCGATCGAAGATAATAGATTATGTCAGACGATTTCTTATTCACCGCGAAGAAAACACGGTGGGAAAATCGTGGTGGTATATCCGGAAAATGGTGACGTTAATTGTTACGTTGGAGTCTAATGATTTCATAAAGTGCAAGTAAATTAATTGACTCATTTAAAAAATTAGGAATTTTTTATTCAAGAGGAGTTCAATATTGTTTGAGAATCTTTTTTGATTAAATGGAAATACTGTGTGTTTGCCAGGGTTTGAATGAAACTGTTATAATTTTCAATTAGTTCTAATATAACAGTTATATGTATATAATATATAGATATAAGATATGTACATATTAATATGGATATAATATATATAATATAAAATATATCTATATTTAATAATACAGTATGTGTAGAAATATATATATACATACATAGAATATATATTTATATATAATAATATAATCATATTATCTATATATAATAATATATTATATATATAATAATATATTATATATATAATAATATATTATATATATAATAATATATTATATATATAATAATATATTATATATATAATATATATATATATACATATATATATATGTATGTATATGTAATAATATATTATATATAAGATATAAATATGATATTCATCATTTGTATATATTTATAGTTAGTATGTATTATATATTTAAAAGTATAATTAAAGAAATAGGACTTCAATGGAGTTACGTTTTACCTTCTGAATATCATAACGTGTCCTTCACCTTGGATTTTATGCACATTTTTGCATACCATGCGCAGTTTGCCCATTTGTGCAAACAGAATTATATTATTCCCATAATTGCATAAAAATCCGAAGTCTATGAATAATTCTATTATATTTATATTATTTTTTTTTTGCCAACGCGCAATGTTACATAATCGGTACAATTTTGCATATTACAACTGGATAAACACAGCATCCATGGAAGTGCAGTTGCATCCTTGCACTTGCAATAGGATATCGAAATCCAACCGCAAAGAACGGATATTCTTACGCGTTCGGTGATATTGTCAGTCTTAAGAAATAGACTCTCGGTTTCCGTCATCAAACTTCTTTTATTTGCATAATTTATGACGATTATTCCTCGAACCTTTACCACGTTTCGATATTAAATCTGCCATTTTTCAAATCAGACACGCCGGCTAATGCACGTTGACTTTATAATTCCATGCTAATCCATTAAATTTGATACATTGTTCAGAGCCGTCGGTATATTTCAATGAATAATCATTACAACGTTTCCTGTTACCTGAACATTTTTGTAGAATTCATTAACACTACGTAAGCATACGTTCGCGCGTCAGTGATTTTTAGAGAAGCGGTGTCTTTATTAGCGTGATTAATGGACCCTTGTCAATGTTTTAATGAATGATGTCACATACGAGTTCATTCAGTTCTTTCAATCTTGATCGTTGTAGGATTTCATCGATCGTATTCTTCAATAGGACGTGTGATTAAGTTCAATAATTTGCCAACTTGTTGCAATAGTCATAACTCAAAACTTACAATTATTTGGAAAACGTGCGTAATCATTTTAGACAGTCGATCAGTTTAGCTTCCAAATGGCTAGATTCTTACCATGCATCCCTCTAATCGTACGAAAACCGCATTGATCTCGTTTCGTTCATTTGTTCGCGTAAATCTCAGCCAGCTTTCTACGACGCTACGATAAATCCGTCAAAATGGGATGGCGCCATTAAAGTTACGGTGCAAGGTTACGTAACACGAAAAACGCCCGAAAAAAGGAGGAAAGGGAAAAGCAGGCGGTTTCGAAATTTCACCAAAATCAATTTGTTATGCATAACAGAACGGTGGTCGGGTTGATGACGGTACGTCACGCGTGAAATTCGATATTCGACGTCCGTAGACCGCGAGATCGCAAGATGGAGAACGAGATGTATATAAAAAAAGTAGAGAGGGGGGGGGGGGGAAGAGAAAAAGAGGCGAAAGAAACGGAAAGATGCAAGAGACGAAGAAAAATCGGTTGATACGAGAGAAAGAAAGACGAGGACAGAAGTGACTACACGAGTTGCGTTTGTGACATAATCGCGCGAAAACGAGCTCTCTCAGTTTATTCTTCTTTTTCTGTTGCCCGCTTCTCGCCATGAATGGTTGCATTCGAACGCCGGTTTCGTGGAAAAAACGTTATTTTTTGTTTTGTTTTTTTGGTAATCAGGCAGCCGGCGTCAATTAAAAGTCGAATTGCAAGGACGAATTGGAAAGGGTTCCTTTTTTTTTCTCATTCTTTTAGTTTATTTTTGGAACGCGTTCTAATTAGTCCGGTTGTGTAATTTGGGGATTTATTTTTGGATCTTGGAGAGTAATTTCAAATACGTGAGAATTGTTGCTGTTTACCATTTTGTGCCAGTGGAAAAGAAAAGAAAAGAGACTACCATGTTTTTTGTAATATAAATTAGGATAGTAGAAAAAGATTAGGCAATTTGTGTGCTTGAATTTCATTAACGATTTCTTCATTTCCTATAAATAGTGTATGTCTTATAGCATAATTCAGTATAATACCAAGAATATTAAACTATTCTTAACAGCTAAGATCACAAGGAAACCGCAAATATGCAAATATCATAATAATAGGAAAGAATAATAATGAAAGGATTGATTGCTATCGATTAGCTGACTATAAATGCAATTAACTAGTCTGTAGTAATTATCTTATACCACAATTATGGTATAATTTGGTGTAATAGTAGATAAGAATATTAAACAATTGTGTAAAATGCTAACATCATAATAATAGAAAAGAATAATAAGCAAGGATTAATTTCAATCTATCAGCTGTCTATAAAAGCAATTAAGTAGTCTATAATCATTATCCTATACCATAAATATAGTACAAATTAGTACAACAGTAAATAAGAATGCTAATTAATTGTGTCAAATGCTAATATCATAACAATAGAAAAGAATGACAAGAAAGGATTGATTTCTATTCATTAGCAGTCTATAAAAGCAATTAAGTAGTCTGTACTAATTATCTTATACCACAATTATAGTATAATGTGGTGTAATAGTAGATAAAAATATTAAACGATTGTGTAAAATGCTAACATCATAATAATAGAAAAGAATAACAAGAAAGGATTGATTTCTATTCATTAGCAGTCTATAAAAGCAATTAAGTAGTCTGTAGTAATTATCTTATATCACAATTATAGTATAATTTGGTGTAATAGTAGATAAGAATATTAAACAATTGTGTAAAATGCTAACATCATAATAATAGAAAAGAATAACAAGAAAGGATTGATTTCTATTCATTAGCAGTCTATAAAAAAAAATTAGGTAGTCTATAATCATTATCCTATACCATAAATATAGTACAAATTAGTACAACAGTTAAGAATGCTACTTAATTGCGTAAAATGCTAATATAATAACAATAGAAAAGAATAACAAGAAAGGATTGATTTCTATTCATTAGCTGTCTATAAAGTAAATAGTATAAAGTAATTAACAGTAGATAAGAATACTAATTAATTGTGTAAAAAATTAATATCACAATAATAGATGAAAATAATAACGAAAGGATTGATTTCTATCCAGTAGCTATCTATATAATCGAGTTTCCATTGGTACAAAAAATTGTTTTCGCGAGACACCGAGATCCGTTTCGAAAAATATCACGTGCCCGTGCCGAATTCGTGCATGGGTGTGGCTAATGAAACGCGAGGACAGTGGCGTTGAAAGTGGTTCTTATAGATGATCCAGATGTAACAAATATCACTTTCCCTCGCACTCCGCTGAATCTCATTTCGTCTGTCAACATTCACTTTTTATATTTCTTCAACACATTTATCCTCCTTTCTAAGGGGTATAAACGTTCTTAAACGAAAGATTACTCGTCGAAATCGTTTTATCATCGTAGTACACAGTTATATAAGATTGATATCATATCCGGTGACATTATTGTGCGAGCAAATATATTTAATTATCCTCTGCACGTGTTATTTCGTTGATGGCGGTATATAAATGTCTTCTATGCCTAACAGAAACTGATTAGAAACAATTGAAAACAGTAATAAGCTTCTATCAGAAGCTTTTATGAAACGTGTACAAATTATGAATAGACTGCAGATTTTTATGCAAATTCCGATCTTTATTAATGCGATTAAGGAAACGAGATTTAGATAGGGATTGTTTTATCCCTTAAATATTATAATTTGTATTTTAATCTTCATTATTATACATTATTATTATTATTCTGTATTTTAACTCAAGTGCAATGTTTCATTTCAATTTTTACTTTAACCATGAAATTATTCTAAACAATTTTCAAATTATTTAATTAAAACAGAGCCTAAAGGAATGAAACAAAATTAATTGGGAATCAGTAAATTTAATAGACGATTGTTCCGAGCGGTATCAAGTATTAAGAGTTTATTGAAGATCGCTGATAGTGTCTCTATATTGTTGCAAGACTAGTTAGATGAAGGCTGCTAATAGGAAGTTGTTTGTAGTAAAGATCAGTGTCGCGAGCAATTACGAAAATACGTGAAAGTTCGTGATTAATTGCACGAGGACAGTGATTTCGTTTCACCTAACAGCATCGTGTCGCGTTGATTGTGCGACGGGATTGACAATCACGCGGAAAGGAAGCCGGAACTGCTTCGCTTTGAACATTTTTTTTTCCCAGCGAATGTTTCTATCGCGAAATCTGTCACAATTAAGCCGCAGTTTTAATATCGCTCCCTTAACAATCGTGAAAAATCGTTGCGATTCAAAGCAACGTAAACAAGAAACACGTACGTACGTGAAAGTAGAGTTTACAAAAAGCGGAGTGCAAAATATGCAACGCACAATTGCAAAAGAAACTAGTGAAACCATTTTATGCTACCGAAAAATTGTTGGAAAAATATTTCTCCTTTGTCTTTTCTTTGTAAATGAAAAAAATTAGAAACTCAACTGATAGATAGAAAATTGCAAATCTCTTATTTATCGTATATATTATTATACAAGTATTGTTATTTGAAATCCTTTATTTATTATTTATTACAACAATTTGATAGATTTTTATTCAGTTGTATTTCGAAGGACTTCCAAAATTGCAAGTCTTTTACTTCGTGCGTATATTATTATACAAGCGTTATAATTAATATCAATACTTTAAGTCTTTTATATATTATCTGTTACAGAATTCGAATAGATTTTTATTCAATCTCATTCTCTTTTAAATTGCATTTTAAAATACTTAAAAAATTACAAATCTTTCATTTATTGCGTATATTAATATATAAGTATCATAATGCATAATAATAATTAAAGTCTTTTATTTACCACTTATTGCAGCAATTTGGTTAATTTTTATTCGATCGCATTTGCTTCCAAATTGCATTTTAAAGAACTATTAAAATTGCAAATCTTTTGCTTATTCCACATGTTATTATACAAGCATTGTAATTAATAATAATACTTTAAGCCTTTCATTTATTATTCATTGTAACAATTTGATAGATCTTTATTGAATTGCATTTCGAATGACATTGATTTTACTTGCAAGCAATCGATTGCGCGCTAATTTTTCTCATTCATGAATTTGAACATTTTGCAGAATTCGAAGGCTTTCAAAAGTCGCTGAAAGGGATCATTCCAACCCTGCAGTTCGTGATTTCCGTGGACGACCCTGGAAAAACGCTGAGAACTTCCGGTACAGTGCGCCAGGAGATCACCGCTCGTTTGATTGGCGTTTTGAAAGAGGCAATTCATACTCCTCCACGTCTCACCACCACGAAAATTTCCCAATTGCTTTTTACTGAACAGCGTTTGTCAATTTGCACAGGTTGATGGGGTCGAATTGAACATGACTGCCGGATCAACGGAACGTTTGCAGCATTTTGTGAAGGGCTTGAAGGACGAACTGGTGAGAAAATCGTACGAGAAACGAATCTTCCTGGTTCTACCCACGAAATCCGAGGATCTTGCGAAACAGTTCGATCTGAAGGAACTAACCAAGTAAGAATTGTTAATTTTAATCAATTACAAACGCTAACTTGAATAAATATTTTCGATAAGGGATTAATTGAGAACGAATGATAATATTAGCAAAGTAATTTTCATTAAATTTAGGGGTGCATAAAAGTGTTTTGGATTAAATTAAATATGGTCATTTTTTAAAGTCAAATGTAGTTAAATTTAGAGAGTTAGGTAGAATTCTTATTATACTTACTTTATACAAGTTTTACAATACAATATTAAAGGGTAGATAAAAGTATTATTAAAATAGTTTGCAGTAAACTTGAAGGTGGATAAAAATGTTTTGGGCTGAATTAAGTATTGTTTGTTCGAATTAAATCAGGTCAAGTTTAGCGATTTAGGTAGAATTCTTGTCGTGTTTATTTTGGATAAATTCCACGAAATAGTATTAAGAGGGAGGGGAGATTAAACTATAATAAAACGACCACAGAATACAATGACTGCAAAATGTATCCATATACCATAATCTTCTTAATACTTTTGACATTATCTTTTTCTATACATCGATAAATTGGAACTCTGATGTATTTAAAATATATTTACAATTGGTAGCTAAAATTTAACCATACAAACACGTTTTAACTAGGCTTTGCTTTGAAAAAAATATTTTTAATACAAGTTAAGGGGTCGTAGTATAGGAATGTTTATTTATTATCGTGTTGATCGTTTGAATAGACAACGATTTTGTCGCAATACGATATCTACTTAAGACACGGCATCAAACCACTAAACGTGCTAAAAAAAAAAAAAAAAGGTTGCTCATTCGCCTAACCCAGACTTAAACCAGACGCATTCAACGAATTCGTAATCGTTGCACTTAACTTCATGCATTATTGACTACTACCCAGAGTAAGTGAAAACGGATTCAGTAAAAACTGCTCGTCCATGTTCGGCGTATCTGCCTAACCTTGTGCCAATTCTCGGCACTTAAGCTCGCGAAGAATGCACCACTTGATCGTACGAACGATTGTCCGCGAATTTTTACGCTCTTCACAATTAGCGGCTCATCCGCGAACAGTCGATGCACCGTTCGGTATTTTTTCATTGAATATGGATGAGCTATCGGGTGCAAGGAACGACGAGTCCGCCATTTGGAATGCGAATGAGATCGATGACAACTTCGGTTGTCGCCTCTGTTGAAGAGAAAATGACGGAACGATGATGCACGGATCGCTAACGTACACGTGCTTCTTTACAGGAGTTTTATTAGTATAATAAAATAGCGAGATGAAAGGAATGTATATGGAAAATAATCGTATTAGAATAGAAACATAACGGAGCTTATTTCAATCGCAAATGTTAAATCTTTGCCGCGTTAGGTTCGTCTAAAATTGAAAAAACTTTCAGGGTGATTCACTAATAATTTCGCATAGGAGTTCTAACGGTAAGTAAGCGAAGAGTAATTTCTAAATATGCATGTATGCCCGTGACTCGTATTGTACCAGTGGTATACGAACTATTTAATTGCATATGGATGAGTTGAAGGTATCAGGTTCGTGAAATATGAATGAGATCGTTCTGAATACTGCAAACAATTTGTGGCAGTCGTAATCGCCTTACGACACAAGTGATACATTCCACGGTTGTTGTATTATTGCTAAATACACGTGAGCATAAGTCTTACGCAGCGTTTCTCAATCTACGATTAATATTGAACCGTGTTAAGATTTTAATGGGCCACGAAATTATAGTTTATAAATTACAGAAGAGTATAGTTTAGAAATTATAGAAGCTTCCATTAAATATTATCTTGCATTATTCTGTTCGTATAATCAGTCATTTCACGTTTCGAATATTTCCATAGTTTAGGGCGTGTTTCAAAATAATAGGAATGGCGTGAAAAATGATAAAATATTCAATGAGAAGTGAAGAAAATTTCTAAACGACATTTCATAAAAGGGGCATCATTGATTATATAAATAGAATTGCTCTTAGAAGTACATACGATGTAATTTTATTTATGCTAAATAAATTATAGGACGTCACAGATGTGTGAAAAGATTTTTATGCAAATTTATATTCCTACGAAATGGTTTCCATTATATAGTCTCTATTGTAGTCGACTTGTAAATTGAATTGCAATAAAAGAGATGACGATTTCAAGTGAATAAAATTACCAATACTTGAAACATAAAAGTACCGAATTAATTTGTGCACCTAATAAATAGAGAAACTCTTTTAAATTCAACCAATTATACAACTGTAAATAGCTATTCTATTTGCTTTTGTAATATGCCATTTCAAAGAATAAAAAACCTACAGACATTATTGTTACCAATTACCTATTAAACCTAAATGAAATTAAATTTCCCTAATTAGTATTGCTTTTCCCTAATTATATTATTTCCACCATATATTGGAACACACGATGAAAACGTTGAGAAACGCTGGACTTATATATATTTTCAGAAATGATTCACGCAATTCAATAAATCGACGGATGATTATTGTTGCAATTTTTTCCTCTTTCGTATCCTTAAACGTGCAATAATGATGCGAGTGATCATAGAGTTCCATGTGTATTTCTGAAATAGGTACGTGGATTTATTCACGATCCCTACGCACTATTTAGTGGAGGATGACGAGGCCTATCGTACATTTCATCCGTCACGATTGATGGGTCTCTTCGACATGTTCAACGCGGACAGCTTGATCGACTTAATCAGCGGATTGGGCGCACCCAAGAGAAAAATCTTGATGTCAGTGCCAGCCAATGCCTACAGGTTTACGTTGAAGGATCAGGATGACAATGCTCCAAGGGCGCCGACCGAGGAGATCCAACCGGCTATCATTGATCAGAAACAGGTGCGAAGTGAATGTTGCTAGATACAAAGTTTACTGACACACGCCGATTATGTTAACACGTTGACTGCCACGGTGATTTGACTTGTTTCAACAGGATCCATTATAATTATGCATGTATTACATTCATTTTATTGATGAATATTTAGGTATTTAACTTTTCTGCGACACCTCTGATGTTATATCGGTAATATAAGGATTAGTGAAATTTCTAGAATTGTGATTGTTTAATTGATTTGAATGCTTTAGTTGATTGCAACGATCACCGTGTTAATACTGTAAAATATTCAGTATCCATATTAATCCTCGAGAGCTAGAATATGTAATATAAATGCAGTATTTTGTAAATCAATGATGAGCAACCCGCTGCCCTTTGGAACGTTGCATTTTATTTCGATACATCGAAAATAACAAATTCGACTGCATAAAGTAGAATTTTTTTATTAATATATTAGGTACAAGAATCAACTAAGTACCCTTTCCCTTTCTATTTTCAATTCAATGCTTATTTACACAAAAGTCAAACACAATTTTAATGTTGAATAATTTATTATGATCGTTTAAAACAGGAAAAAGGAAAATACAAAGTTACGCAGTTTTTCCGTTTATTGACTTGTTTAAATTGTAATAAAGAAGTTTCATGTGATTAGATTAAATAAATAATTTGTCTTTCTAAAAGGGATTTATCAGGATCTTAATTGCTTAATCAGGGTTTCGAAAGTTTCGAGTTTCGAGAATTTCAAGGGTTTTTATTCTTCGCAAAGATTCAGATTCGAGTTTCGCGAATTTAGAAGTTAGCTTTCGACCGATCTCTAGTATTAGCATATAATAAAACTGATTGATAATTGATTTCACTTTTACTCTTCCAGTTATGCGAATTTATGAATAAAGGAGAATGGACTGTGGAAAGAGACGAGGATCTCACCGCTCCTTACGCTTTTAAGGATAACATGTGGATTGCTTTCGAGGACAAAATATCCCTCTCCATAAAAGTATGAAAACCTTTTGCAATTACTTCATAATTATTCCTAGTTCCTCTAACATTGTTCACTTAAAAATGCACACATATATATTTTTGTGTTTCCTTAATCATTTTACAGGGAAAATACGTGTTGCTTCGAGATCTTCCCGGAATGGCGATACACGATATAGAAAACGATTTTAAAACAAACTGCGGCAAGCCTCTCACGCACGAGATTCATCATTCCTTCTCGGATTTTAAGAGAAAGTCGAGGGCGGCTGTGTTAAACGCTTTGGAAGATGATTTACATGTAAATAAAAATAATTATTACAATAACGGTGTTTGGATTAACTTCAATTAACATCTGTTGTTAAGTTTGGTTCTCTTCTGAAGACTTTCTGAAATATTTTAAAAATTTCCCTACTCTTTCGATAATAATCGTTTGTCTAATTTTGTTAGGATTAAAAATTATGACTATGGAGGAATAAGTTTCAGTTTTTGCAATTTTGTAAAATTAACGTTATTGGTTGAGAAATTGTTGGAGTACAGAAAGTCTTCATTTGTACGCCACCTTTTGGTGAAAGTACAGAGCTTTGACGACGTGTCTGTAGATAGCGATGCATACTTGAATTCAAACATAAATTAACAAATTAATAAAGCTGAGTGACTATTTCCACGTACTTTAAAACTAGAATTGCCAAAATTATCGAAACGATTTATTCGTGATTTCTTGTAAATGAATTTCTCCTAATTTATCATGATTTTATATAAAAAGTTATTTCTACAAATTTATAAACATTAAGAAACATTTTTTGTAAGTATCTATCGTTTTAATTTCTTTTGGTACCAATGAATACACCTAAATTATCGGTAATTCTAGTATTAATACTAAGCGATTTAAAACTGAAACTTTACATCTTACCATAACTGCATAGCTGCTTACAGAACGAATTGCAATTAATTGTAATTAATTTGAATTTCAGCAAACCGAACTTGAATATCCAACGAAAGTTAAGTCGTCCGATTTTCGAGTTGTTCGAGTTGTGGACACGGAAGGGCACATTAGAGCAGTTCGAGAGAACACTCAAACCGAATTCACTTGTTCGAGGCAGGGCTACTTTGTCCACCCTAAAAGTTGCAACAGGTAAAACAATATTTCTAACAATAAAAATGCAACAGATGAAATTAAATATACAGAAAAATATTAGATTAGGTGTATGCAAAAGTTTATGTTTCTGCTTAACGATTTCATTCCCTTTAAACCAATTTCACTTCGTTGTAACAGAATAGAAAACGTAACAGAATGAGAGTAGAAAGTCATTGAAAATTACGGAAATACTTTGAACATTAATTTGCAATGTGGGATATATTCGTCCTATTTTATTAATGCCTTTAAAATCATGTATTTGTAAAGTCGGAAGTAAATCTAATCAATTACATATATGCTACATTTATCAATGACGTTTTTCCATTTTTTTTCGTAACTTAGACTTAGAAACATTCCCCGGAAAACTGGGACGAGTTTGTGTTGCAACCCAACATATACAAAAAGGAAACAAATATTAATAATAAAGGCTAATACTTTTGCGAGCACCTAATACAATATCAAACTTAACATAATATTGTACAGTGAATTATACAATACTATATTGCAATATTGTCAATGAAAATGAAACAAATGGGTTCACTTTGTTCCATGTCACAAGAGAAACATTTCTTCTGTTTCACAGATTTTATCGATGCGTGAAATTCAACCAAGAAGTGGAAGACTACTCCGTGTTCGAGTTCGATTGCCCAGCAGGTTTATCTTTCGACGAGCGGACAGAAGTTTGCGTATGGCCAGGATCTATGCCGGAAGGATCTCCATGTCCTGGAAGCAGCGAAATTGCGCCTGTAACTCGAATAAGATTCGAGTGTCCTTCGAAATCCGGTTACTATGCGGATCCCCAAAATCCACGTTGGTTCTTCGCCTGCATCGATCTAGGTTTGTATTCTTCTTTCCTTAAATTTTTAATACCTTCAATGTTACCCTAGAAATTAATATCTAACAATTAATTTTAATCACAGGAGGTCCTGATATAATGGCTTACGAATTCCGTTGCCCATTCGGGCTGATCTTCGACGAGCAAAAATTAATTTGCGAGTGGCCTTGGCTGGTAGCAGGCTATTCTGGCAGCGGTTACACGAGGCCCGAATACAATGGATTCGGTACTGGATCTACTCCTGGAACTGGTGGATATTACACTGGAGGATTGCCCCATGGATACACAGGAACGGAAGCAGGTGGTGTTGGATATTCTGGCGCTGGATTCTCTGGACCAGCTGGAGTTGGATATAATGGCCATTCAACGCCGTTTGGACACGGAACAACTGGCCTTCCTGGCGTAACATCGGGAGGTCACGGAATTTCCTATGGTGGTCAAGGAACTGGTGGATACTCTGGAACAACTGGAAGTGGCTACTCTGGCTCAGCAGGAGCAGGAGGCCATGGAACTTCTTATGGTGGCCAAGGAACTGGTGGATACTCGGGAACAACCGGAAGTGGATATTCTGGATCTGGAGGAGCGGGTGGCCATGGAACCGGTGGATACTCTGGATCAGGAGGAGCAGGAGGCCATGGAACATCTTATGGAGGCCAAGGAACTGGTGGATACTCTGGATCAGGAGGAGCAGGAGACCATGGAACATCTTATGGAGGCCAAGGAACTGGTGGATACTCTGGATCAGGAGGAGCAGGAGGCCATGGAACTTCTTACGGTGGCCAAGGAACCGGTGGATACTCTGGAACAACTGGAAGTGGCTACTCCGGATCAGGAGGAGCCGGTGGCCATGGAACTGGTGGTTCCTCTGGATCAGGAGGAGCAGGGGGCCATGGGACTGGTGGTTACTCTGGATCAGGTGGAGCAGGAGGCCATGGAACATCTTATGGAGGCCAAGGAACTGGTGGATACTCTGGATCAGGAGGAGCAGGAGACCATGGAACATCTTATGGAGGCCAAGGAACTGGTGGATACTCTGGATCAGGAGGAGCAGGAGGCCATGGAACTTCTTACGGTGGCCAAGGAACCGGTGGATACTCTGGAACAACTGGAAGTGGCTACTCCGGATCAGGAGGAGCCGGTGGCCATGGAACTGGTGGTTCCTCTGGATCAGGAGGAGCAGGGGGCCATGGGACTGGTGGTTACTCTGGATCAGGTGGAGCAGGAGGCCATGGAACATCTTATGGTGGTCAAGGAACTGGTGGATACACTGGAACAACTGGAAGTGGTTACACCGGATCAGGAGGAGCCGGTGGCCATGGAACAGGTGGCTACTCTGGATCAGGAGGAGCAGGAGGTCATGGAACATCATATGGTGGCCAAGGAACTGGTGGATACTCTGGAACAACTGGAAGTGGCTACTCTGGATCAGGAGGAGCGGCTGGCCACGGAACTGGTGGTTACTCTGGATCAGGAGGTGCAGGAGGTCATGGAACTTCTTATGGTGGCCAAGGAACTGGTGGATATTCAGGAACAACCGGAAGTGGATATTCTGGATCAGGTGCAGGAGGTCACGGAGCTGGTGGATATACAGGAACAGGTGGAACTGCAGGAGCAGGAGGTCACGTAACTTCTTATGGTGGTCAAGGAACTAGTGGATACACTGGAACAACCGGAAGTGGATACTCTGGATCAGCAGGAGCAGGTCACGGAGGATCAACTGGTTACTCTGGATCAACCGGAAGTGGAGCAGCAGGCCATGGATCTTACGAACACGGAATCGACTATACTCAAACTACTGGAAGTGGATATTCCGGAACAGGAGGTTCCCAAGCAGGTCATGGATATTCTGGAACTGGTGCAGGAGGCTACGATGGTTCCCAGGTTACAAAATATTCGGGAACAACTGGAACGGGACAAGTATCAGGAACGGTATACACGGGAGCAGGAAGCATTGGACATTCAGGAACAGGTGGCTCTGGATATACAGGCTCAGGATCAACTGTTGCACCTGGTCACGGATATTCAGGATTCCCTGGATCGACTGGTGGTAGCCAAGGAGGATATTCGGGAACAGGCGGCATTCATGGAGGATCTACTGAAGGAGGATATTCTGGAACCGGTGGCATTCATGGCGGCTCTACTGGAGGAGGATACTCAGGAACAACAGGCAGTGGTCATGGAGGAGCTACTGGAGGATATTCAGGAACTGGTGGCATTCATGGAGGATCTATTGGAACTGGTGGAATTCATGGCGGATCTACTGGAGGATATTCAGGACCAGGTGGCATTCATGGAGGATCTACTGGAGGATATTCAGGACCAGGTGGTATTCATGGAGGATCTACTGGAGGAGGATATCCAGGAACAACAGGCAGTGGTCAAGGTGGAGCCACTGGAGGATATTCTGGAACTGGTGGCATTCATGGAGGATCTACTGGAGGAGGATACTCAGGAACAACAGGCAGTGGTCAAGGTGGAGCCACTGGAGGATATTCTGGAACTGGTGGCATTCATGGAGGATCTACTGGGGGATATTCAGGACCAGGTGGTATTCATGGAGGATCTAGTGGAGGATATTCAGGACCGGGTGGCATTCATGGAGGATCTACTGGAGGAGCATACTCAGGAACAACAGGCAGTGGTCAAGGGGGAGATACTGGAGGATATTCTGGAACAGGTGGAATTCATGGAGGATCTACTGGAGGAGGACACTCAGGAACAACAGGCAGTGGCCAAGGTGGATCTACCGGAGGCTATTCTGGAACAGGTGGTATTCACGGTGGAGTTACCGGAACAGGATACTCAGGAACAGGTGGTATCCATGGAGGATCTACTGGAACAAGCTACGCAGGATCTACTGCAGGAGTATACACAGGTGCAACAGGTGGTCATGCAGGAACTTCAGGAACAAGCTTCTCATCCGCTGGAGGATATACGGGAGGGGTTGCTGGCGGAACTCAGATTATTGTAACGGAAGATTATAGTGGAGTGAAAGGAAATGGTTCTCCTGGTACTCAATATGTAGGACCTAGCTACGGAACAAAGATACCAGGATCTTCAGGAGGAGTTGATTACTCGGGAACTGGTTCAACGCCAGGACACGGATATTCTGGTCAATCGGGAACTAGTTATGGAATACACGGTGGTTCCTCGGGACCTGGACAGACCGTCACGTTTGGTACTCATCCATCGCAAACACCAATTTATGTTAATGCTGGCTCGACTGGAATAGAAGCTACTGGAGTAACGAGCGTGCATTCGACTCGTGAGTAAAATGCAATATCATTATATCATTTGACCATTGATTTCAAAAAGAGGGAAATATTATTTGTTTAAATAATCACTATTAACACATTATCTACCGGTTAGAAACTACGACAAATAAAATACCAGTGAATATAAACTTACAATTCAGTAATAATAGATGCTTTTAATCTTATGGAAACATATGAATTAAAATAATGATTGAAAGTATTATTTTGCCCACTGTCTGAGTTATTATTGGCAATATAAAGAGCACAAGGCTGATCTATAGGGATTTATAGGATTTATATAGTATATTATATTACATATTTATCATGTAATATTATATTATATTATGGGATAGGATAGGATAGGAAAAATCTATTAATCGGCTCCTGATAAATAATGTGTTAGTTTACCAAACAAAGACCAAAGATTGAAATACATTATTTACGAAACATCAATTGACGTAATCTGGAATGATTATTTTTAAGCTACTATTTAATATAAATATTGTCCAGACCAACCACAGTCTACTAATTACAACATCAATATTTACCTTATTTTCGTTTATCCACAGCTGGACCCGTGCTCATAGACAAGCCAGATAGACCAACTTGCATCACCTCCTGTATCGGAAGCTCTGTATCACCAGGTGTTCAAACCCACATTCCAGGAGGAGTTACTTCCGGAACAAACATTTACCAAGGCACCAGCGTTTACGTAGGAGGTTTAAACGGAACTTACGGAAGCCACGTGCCATCCTTCGGCAGTACAACCTTTGGAGCCGTCACTCCTAGCAGTGTTTATGGAGTCACATCAGGACCTGGAGCCATTATAACAGGACACAATATTCCAGGATCCATCATTACAGGAGATGCCACTCCAGGAACTGTAATCACCTATGGACACACTTCAGGCACAGTTCTCACAGGAGGTTCCGACCAAGGTAGCATAGTAACCGGAGGCAGTCATCCAGGATACGCCAAAACAGCACCAGGAACTCCTGGTTACGTAATCTCTGACGGAGTGAAAACAGTTTATCCTGGTTCGGGCAGCCCTGGAAGCGTAGTTTACGGAACTTCTTCGCCTGGAGTCGTGGTAACCGGTTCACCAGACGCAGGAACGGTTATAAAAGGACAATCGAGTCCTGGAATAATCCTCACGGGTCAAACGGCTCCTGGAGTGTCGATACATGGTGCGATCGATGAAGGAACGTTGCTTGGATCCACGGGCCATCATATAATCACGGATTCAGGATACTCGCCAGGTATTACATCGGGATACGGAACGAAAATTGGAACGGTGACGTCGACTTACGATACCAGTTACAAGACTAATGAATACCATGACAATGGAGGACGTGGTACGATTAGATTCAACAACGGCGACGTGACTACGAAGTACACGGAGAACGATATTCCTGATTACAGACCGGCTGGAGGAATTATTCCTTCGAATACTTTCCTTACTGGCGGCAAAGGTGTGTAGGGATTATCTTTAATTAACCCTTATTTTTGGATTATGCAGAGTTGGGCATTATTCGTATAAGATTTTATTCGAATAACATTTCAAATAAATTATTCAAAGCTACAAAAAACATGACAAAATCTTCTTGTCTCTATAAGATAAATATTGTAATTCCATTCGAATAACATGTCGAATAAAATGTTATTCGAATTATTGTTTGCATAAAATTGTATTCGAAGAATTTATTCGAGATGTTATTGGAATAATTTATTCGAATATAATATGCCCATCTCTGCCGCACAGATTCAAATTCAATAGGTTTCAGTGAGCTTTGATATAATAATTTGGAAACTTATTTAATTCTGTGTTGTCTCACCAAATTTTTAGCACCAAATGTTACGCATTTAGTTTGCACTTATCAACCAATTATATTTGCACTCGAAAACTTTTTAATCGTGTAATCCAGTAATAATTTTAACAAGTTTTATGGTACGTGTGAGAATTTAAAGTACCGCGTATCTTGGGACGGGTAGAACTGTTCTTAATTTGCTTTGTTTTGAAAGAAATGGGAATTGAATTGGCGGTAATGACTAAAAATCTTCAATCTTGACATTTGAAGTTTATGCGTTAATTTTCTTAATCAACGTTTTGTCAATGAAACATTCTGTCTTCTACAGGTGTTCCAACAGCGTCGACTCCCAGAGGATTCATTAAAACTGGTCCCACTTTAAGCGCCGGTGGCAGTTACGTGATAAGTACAGGAAATCCGCGACCCACACTGCACCCTGAAAATATTGGTCCAAACGCGTTCAAGGGAAGCGTAGTAGGATACACGAAGTCTTCCACTGAGAGCAGCATCTACACCGGAACCACTTCGAGTTACGATCAAGGCGTTCGCGTGGATACTTCGAAGATCACTATAGGTCCCTCCAAAGGAGGATACTCGTATCCTGCTCCCAATATTCCATTCGAAACTGGAGTGACGAAGAATCTACCAATTTCTGTGACCGACGAAAGCGTGATTGGTCCAACCACTCCTACGCCGTTCTTAAACGTTGAGGTCTACAATACGCCGAGAATTAACTCGCCTGAAGGCGTGAGCACTTATCAGAGACCTTCAGGATTTACAAAGACTCCCATAAGTGGAATTCCTGTGGGCTACACTACGGGACCGTTTGAAAATTATAAGACGACTGTTTTCGAAGCGGCTAAAATTCCAGTTACCATTTCCTCGGTTCATCCCGTGATCGATACTGGATATCAGACTGTCATTTCTTCGACGCCAGTTCCTGTGACTATTAGCCCGGTTAAATATGATGGAATTCAGACGGGATCTCAGTTTGATTTTGGAGCGAAACAGCAGGGTGGTTATGTTTCCAGCACCACGCCATCGTCATTATTTGGATCGACTCCTAAAAGCGTGTTTGAACAGAACGTGACACCTTCTGGCGTTCCTGGATCCCTTAAACCACAGGTAAAATTTTGAAAATTGTTTCGTAAAGATTAACAAAATATTTAAGTTGATTTGTTCGGTCTAATCTTTGACCTCTCAGAAATACGAAAATATTTCTTTAACCTTTGTTCGCATTTTGGGAGCTTCAAGGGCTCGCAACGAATTCAAATTCAGCACAGTTTAACTCTTTGACGATGACTTCGATATCTCGTACTGACCATGCATTTACGCAAAATAACATAAACTACTTGCCTATTTAATTTCCTAGCTTATTGTGTTCCGCAGTTGAAGCTACAATTCCTTACGCACTCAATGAAAACGTTTCAATTTTCAGACTCAGTACCAGCCAATCTCCATTTCCCCAGCCGTGGGAGTAACTTACAGAAAGCCTTTCCCTCTGCCCGATGTCACATACCAATCAACCCCTAAACCATACACCATTGCTCCACATGGATACTCCATAGAATCCAGCACAATTAGCGGCGGTTCTCCTACGAACGTGGCGATTCCCAGAGACCAAGTCGACAAACTCATCACAAACTACAATCGAGGCACCACGAAATACGTTCCAAGCCAATACGACTTCTACAACCAAGGATCAATTTCCGGGGCCGATTATTCCAGGACTCAAACCTCTGGAGTATCAACTTACAGACAGAGCTATGGTTCCACAACTCCATCGTCGATTGGTAGAACGCAATTGCCTTCTGCAGTGACGACTTACGGTGGAGGTTACTCCAAACCTTCTCAAATCATCACCTATCAAACCACTGCCAAATCCACAGCCGTGGGCAAGGGTAAAGTGATCGTGAAGTGGAGCGATTTGCATCCTCTGTTATTAGGAAAACTGGGTGCAGAGTGCACTTGTCGCGGAGATCCTTTCGCAAATCTCAGGGGACCTGGATCTAAGCTGATCAATTCCTCAAAGGGTAAAGTTGACTTGGCCAACTACGACGAATCCGACATCTACGTGGACTTGGAGAAAGATGGTTCTTACGAAGACAACGATTACGTGTCTACTCACGAACCTTCTTCAGCAAAGCCTGTTAAGATTTGGAACAACCAGATACCGCAACTTTTGAGCTCTCAAACTCAGGATAAACCATCATCCGCGTATCTTCCTAGCGTGACTCCGTCTGTGAACTTAGGTGTGTCAGCTGTAGGATTCTCCAATCGTGGATTCACTGCCAATCATAGATCAGCGAAGAGCCTGCACTTTGAATCCTCAACGCAAGGCTCGGTTATCACTGCTGCAAATGTGGATTCTCCTTTAGATGGGTCGGATGAAGTTGACGAGACGGAGGAAACCTTCGAAGGAGAAGGTACCACTTGTGCCAGACCCGGTCTATTCAGACACCCTAACTTCTGCAACAAATTCTATGCATGCCATTGGGACGAGTGGAAGAAGAAGTTCACGTTGCACGTGTTCAATTGTCCGGTGCATTTAACTTTCGACAACGGTGCGGCCGCTTGCAATTGGCCTAGCATGGGACCTGCCTGTCAGGACAATAATTTGTTAGTTTAGATGCTTCGTTATCCGTGGACAGCTCGATAACTCCTTGCGATATTGTCTTCTTCTTCGGTAAAAGGGAATAAACGAGAAAGATAAGATTGGATTTTAGATACAAACAGGAAAGGAAGAAAGAATTTTGGTATAAATTTGTTACTACAAATGGGTAAATGTGAAAGATTCTGCGTAGAAAAGAAAAGGACTTCGTTGGGTTCCGAATAGTGGTGGAACAAATTCAGAGACATACTTATGAATACTAATACATATCAATTCCAGAATACGTTAATAAAAGCGTATCAAAGTAATTTGTAATTGGTATTGGTAAAATATATTTGATGTCTCATGTAGTATCGATCCCAAACAATTACGTGATATCAATGGGACAAAGGAAAGTGTATATTAATGATGATCAATTGACTTGCTGTAAATGTTTAACTAACTTCAATAGCCAAAATAAAATAATGTTTTCATTCACAGCAACATAAATGTATAAATTAATTTTCGAAAAGATCGAATGATTTCAGTATAATAGAAATGATATAATTGACTGAAACGTAAAAAAAAGCTATTGACATAAACTGGATGCACAGTAAGGATTATTTGACTTAGTTCGTCTTCATTACCTTCAACATCTCGTATACATTGTTCACAGTAAATTAATACCATAATTTACAAAGGAGTTGTTGTAATGGTTGAAAGCACACAAGGTGACGCAATGGATTTAATTATAACGCGGTGGATAACGGTTTATACTGAATTTCTTTGCATAGCATTGTAACACGTGGAACGGGCACATAACAGAATGCTTTCGCGAGAATGGAGACAAAGAAGAAGAAAGATCCAAGGCGATCGAGGTGCCGCGATGCGAAAGCACACTGTCCAGAGTGAAAGTCAAGCTGTGCTCGCCGATCCAAATCGGCCAATTCTCCGGAGAGAAGGCGATGGTGTGTGCGATTCGATGTCGCCGAATCATTGTAAATAACGTGTGTGTCCCCCCTCTCTTCCAAAATTTGTAAATAACGTGTCACTCTTCCAAACAAAAAAGAAGGGAAACAAAGGGAAAATTAAATCCAAAAATGGACGAAAGTACTTCGAATTCGATTGTATTAGGTTGAGTGGAAATGCATATGAAATTTGTTAACATTTGACGTCATGAATAATTGGAATATTGGCATGATTTCTTGCGGAAGTTTGAATTTGTAAAATATAGCATGGAAACTTGACATTTGGAAGGAACTAGTGAAATATAATATGGAAAGTTGGCATTTAGAAAATGGTATTGAAACATAGTAAAACAACTTGGGATTTAGGAAAGCTTACGTAAATAAATATTAGAATATAATTGAATGCTGATTTATACGATTGAAGTTTCATTGAACAGTAAATCAAGAAGTAGTCTAAAAGATTCTAAAATTGACAATTTCTATCAGTATAAAATAATGACACTAATTAATATTGCAGAAAAAATTATTCGACTGAAGTAAATTTTATATTGTTCAGTGAAATCTTTTTTTGAATTGCATTTAAAGTTTCGCTTTGAAACACGACGTTTCATATGCACCAGCCTAATAACATTTAATTTGTAATTATGGAGTGTATATGGTAGATGAATGCCTGGAAAAATTGACGAATTATGTTTCTAACGCGAAAGGATGCAAATTCCATATCGAATAAGAAAGGAAACGCTGCAACGCGTAATAATAATTAAAACACAAGTAAGATATTAAATTAATATTCGATATTTAATAATTTGTTCTGAGTTTTGTACTGAAAGTTCTTACTTTTGGCATTCGTATCATTTGCTATAGCAACTTTTTGATTATTTTTATCGTCCCCATTAGTTATTATTAGACTGCGGATTCTTGTGCATTTATAGGTAATTGAAATTTTTGAAAGAAATACATTTTGCAACACTCGACATGCAAAAACATACGCAACGTTCAATGTAAAGTGCAAGCTATAATAAGTATTTACAGCAGTATTATAATATTATAGTATTCAAACTTATTGAATAATTTCACCCACTACTAATTTCAAGACACTTCGAAATTTTATTGCAAAAAAGCGAAAGTTTGCCTTTAACTATGTTTCAAAAGAAATGGAGATTAAATTGGTAAAAATGAATACGAGATTTGCGAAGAAATTAAAATTTGTTGGAAAGGATTAATTATGGTTGTAAAAATAGGAAATTGCATAAAAATTCGCAGTCTAATTATTATCGTTGGCTACAACTGAATTTATTTTATATGCCCCTTTTTATACGACGCTCATATTGAATTTACTTTATATAATTGCGAATTCTTATGATTATCGGCGATTTGTGTTTTGTAAATATTTTTTTTAGAAAGGTGTATCGATTGCATGATCGATGCATCCCTTGAATTCGTTTACTTTCTTTTCCGGATTTCTCGTGCCTGCTGGCAAACCGCGGGAACTTAATTTTAACGTTCTTTACGCACTACTTAAGCTTGCCTTGATTCTGTGTTCATCTCGTTCCTATCTCTACTTTCCCGCTTCCTCTCGATGCAATTATTATTTATTTGTCAATTGCTTGTTACCGCTATTTAGAATACATTAAGGATATATTAAATACTATATACAATATAATTCCTTGCGTCGCGTCGCGGAGAAATTTCTTTTTATTCACTCTTTTTCTATCTCTCTTCCTTTTTCTCTTTTTCTGTTGCACACTTAGGTCGAAGCTTCGATAATCGTGCCATTTATGGTTACCTAATATGTAATATTACGAATTTAGAATAAATATATTAATTGTACAAAAAAGTTTCCTTTACCTTTTTTGTGTTTTATTAACCCTTCGTTGACGACGACCTCTGCTTGTCGTTTGTTTACAATGCCTGAGGCTAAACTTTCGTTTGTTCTGTGTAGCAAAGGCGTGGTAACTTTCCAGTAAACGATGAAGACGTTTGCGTTTAATCATGTTGACCTCCTAAACAAAATTCTTCATCAAAATTAATAGCTGCAAAAATATCGCGGTTTATAAAACGTATCTATTTATGCGCCATTTTATTTATTATCGAATTTTAGATACCAATTAACCCTTTCACTGTTACGCGAAAAGTATAAACTGTTAAACAAATATCGACATATGGGTAGTAAAAATTATTTAGATCTTAAAATATGAATTTCTAGATTATGCATGCTCTCATAATATGTAATGAAGGAGCATAAAATTTATAATTCCTTTCCGAAGTTTTCTGCTATTTAGAATCGTTTAGAATTTTATTCAACACTAAAATGGTTGATTAAGTATAACTAATATAATTAATCTATAGGATAAATAATACTAATTGCTGTTATAGAGTTTTTTCAACATGAATTAGCAGAAGTTTTTCGTAAATAAAATGCATTTAAATTTAGAAAATTTGAACAATTTTTATTGTACATTGTAATACAATCCTTTAAACAATTATATGTGAAATAAAATCCGTAATATATTCATGAGTTACTGTACGTTAAATAGAATCTTGGAATTACGTTAAATTCTTATAATAACTTCTAAATTGTTTTACGAATTTCTAATCGCAGAATTTATATAATACTCTTATGTTTGGGATTAAAACTTCGCCCACTAGATTTTGATCGAACTTATGTTCAAATGTCGAGGATGAAATATTACCGATAATAATTATATCCGGTAACCTCGATAGCTGGAAAGTTGTGTGTCAACCTATTCGACCATAATTCATATAGCATGGAGGGCGTTGCGTAGAAACGTGAATAATTAATTGTACACTCGATAGAATTTTATTCTATTTATCTGATATAATTCTATGAAGATTACTATTTCTTTTAGTCCTTTATTTATATAATTTACCATAAGACTTTATATTGTCGCTATAAAATTAGTTCCTTTATATTTATAAATATTTAAAATTCTAAAGAAACTCCATAATATTTTCAATTTGGAATTCTGCATGTAAGCAACTCGAAAAGGTTCAGCAAAAATATTTGCTAATTATCAGCTTGGTTAAAATTAAAAAATTTCGCATTAATTGTAATCCTACACTCGATAAAATTTTATTCTATTTATTCGGTATTATTCCACTAGTTTTCTTCTTTATTTCCTTATTTATATGGTTTAACATAAAACTTTATATTTTCAATGTAAAATTAATTTCTCTAAATTGACAAATACAAGTAGAATTTGAAAAAAAGTTCATAATATCCTTAATATTAAACACTATATATATAGTTTAAACAAATCCTTAATATTTTCAATGTCAAACTCTATACATGAGCAACTAAAAACGGTTGACCAAAAATATTTGCCAATTACTATCAACGATAAAATGACTAAATTTAATATTGACTTTAATGCACTAACAAAATTCAAGGTGCGATACTAATCAATAGTTTCAATAGGCAGCTTATTAGCATAGAAAGCAATATGCTAAACAACAGAACCCATAAAATGCAGTTTCTCCGAGTTAACCGCAATCAATGGTATGATAACCTATCATCGTACCTAGTCGCGTGTTCTTTTACCTTTTATAGTAATTCACCAGCATTCAGTAGCCAGTGTAAATCCTCGTTTTACTAGAGAAAACTATAATGAACGTCTGTACGCCTCGTAACAAATGTTCGTATCTCTCCACCGCGTTTAATCGAAGGGGGAAAAAATAGCTGGGAATGCAGCGTAACAATTCGATATGCATAAGTTTCTGTTTCTGTTTCCCATATTCATTGCGTCATGGGTAATCGAAAGCAGCGAACGACACGTAACTAAATTCTACGGGCAACCACGCATTAGATAACGCGTCATCCTTTTTAACGAACAAAGAAAGTAGGTAGACATATTTATTTCTAGAAATTTGGCCGAGGAAAATTGATTTTCGGGTTGATCTTTTCTCACATCGTCGTGTGCCGTTTCCCATAAAAAGAAATGGAGAGTTGGCAGGGAAAAGGAAGGAAGGAGGTCACTGTAGCCTTCGCTGACCCAGTGATACATTTTCGTCGCCACGGCAAGTGAGAAACGGCACGCAAACCCGTTAATTTCGTTTTCCCATTCATCCCTGAATACAATTATTTAAATACAGTGGGTTACCGTAACCACGGATAATGTTATCAATCGTTTATCGTTATCATAATCGCAGCCTATACCAAAACAGTGTATATAAGATTAGTTATAAATAATCCGTGCATTATAATGAAACTTCTGTTATTGATATTGTAGGAAATATAATCGGTTTTTCAGAAATAAACTTCTATATATTTTAATAAAAGGTTTTAGATGGGTAATCACGCAGCGAGGTCTAGCAAAGAAACGAAACTGAACGGCCACAGCGCACAGTCGCGTCTGCAAGGAAAGCAAAATAAAACAGATGACTACGACAAACACGTCTCCATGACGACGTGATTTCTGGCATGCCCACGCTGGCCCGTATGGCGTTGAGTCCTTGTATTTCAAGATATTACGCGTGATAATTGTACTTGAGGTCGAACGATACAAAATTTTAGGAAATTCGTACTAGATGAAACATTTCTTCGAAACTCGCTTTTAACTCTCTGTAATTCGAGTTTTATTTAATTGGAAGGAAATTATTTGATGATTTAATAATATACCAATTCAATATAACTATATAATAACTACAAAGTAAAATAATATTTATGATTTTTGTAACTGTTGGAATAAAATTGAGGATCCGGCAAATTGACGAATTTTGTAAATCTAGTATCAATAACATAAAAAATCTACATATTTATATTTATCCCATTTCTGTTGTGTTAATAAAAATGATGCTTTTGCTCTTAATTGCAAGCAACAGTAACTAATGCTTCCTTCTCATTTTATTCATCCAAGCTTGCAATATAATTTCGAGTTTATTTAATGTTATATCACCACCATTGTAGACCTAATTTATATAAATATAATTAATAGGCTGCGGATTTTTAATGCTTCTACGGAAAATTTAAACAATCAGAAAATTGGAGAAAGCATCGATATTCAAAGGTATACAAGAAAATACCAACTTATTTAAAAGGTGAAAGAACCGACTGCTTATATTCCGTTTCCTTGATTATAGTTATACAAATATGAATTTGCATAAAAATCCGCAGGTTATTAATCAATATGCAGAGTAAGTACATACGCGTTACGTATGATAATAGGTATAGGTATTCGTTACAAAACAAAACATCGCTGGTAACAAGCACGAAAGGAAGCAATTTTTGAGGAGGAAGAAGGAAGAAATGGAGCACTTTTAATCTATAGAATTTTCCGTAATAACAGGCACGTAGGAAACTGCTGGCTATGCTATACGTTCACGGCAATTATGACTTCATGCTTTCATGTGTCGTTTGGGGTCCTTTCTAGTGTAATTCAGCCATTGCGCAAAACTTATGCATTCCTTCAGAGAAAGAGCAGTTGTTCGGCGAGATACAAGCATAATCTCCTCTCAATGCTAAGCATTTTTCCATCGCTGCGATATCGATTAATCAATACAGTCGGTACTTAATTGTTTCGCTACTTTGACAGGCAATAATTTCGTTTTTTCAAGCTTTTGCAATCTCAAACTTAGCAAAGTTTAGTCTCGGTTAATTACGGCAACGGTGACAAAGAAAAAGAAGAAATGAAAATAGTAGAAAACTGAATTATTTTCTTATGTATAGTGACACAAAAATACCATTATTCAATGGTCATATTACCAATAAATAATAATAATAATAAATGGAACAGGTATTAATAGTAGATGATAGTAATAATATTATTATTATTTTTTAATATTCAGTAATTAGTAGTGTCTATTTTTAACAGTTTAATATAATAATATAATATTTTAATGGCATTATTTGATGGTAGTAATAATAATGAATGATGATAAGTATTAATGGTAAATAATACTAATAATAATAATAGTAATATCATTATGTTTTAATATTTAGTGATTAGTAATATCTATTTTTAATATTTTAACACTATTATTTAATTGCAATATTAATAATAAATATGCCGCGAGTCTTTATGCAAATTCATATCGTTATTAACAAGATTAAAGCAGCAAAACTGAAATAGAGAGTTGTTTTATCATTTAAATATTTTAATTCTTACTGTATTTTGAAATATCCGTACAGTCTTGCATTTCCATGCATTCTGTGCATTTCTTAACGTTAAAATTTTCCATAAATGCATAAAAATCCGCGGTCTAATAATAACTAATAATAATAGTAGTATCATTATTTGTTAATATTTAGCGAATAGTAATGTCTACTTTAATATTATAGTACTCACCTTTAAATCACGGTAAATGTCGAACGCAACGCAAGCAATATTTTTATTCCAAATCCTGTTCTTCTAGTCAAGATTGCCTGCAACATTATTTTGCATAATATAAAAAACAATTAATATCGGGTTATCCCTACCCAATTATGCTTAGCCAGGCGGTTAATCACCCTGTATGGGTAATTATAAATTCTGAAATACAATTTATCCGCCTCGAAATAGATAGATATGTACATAAGTATATTATCGTACGGTTGAATTTAAATCATACGTTTGAAAGCTTGTCGAATGATCAAGTCTAACCCGTTTTAAGAACAGCAGAACGCACAGTTTCATAAACGTGTATAACTAGTGAACGTGGACCTGAGAAACAGCTTGATATAAACGAGATAACGCAAACCGAAAGCCAAAGTGAAAGTTATTTTTCATCGCGTACAGCAATATCAATACCTAACTCTGGACTGTAACTTTGTTCCGATCAACGATTAGCCGATGTGCCAATTTTTGCATACATCGGCATGAATTTTAACCAGGAAAACAATTCGCGAGGCCGAATTGCACGAATGGCGAAATATATCAGGTTTGCCCAAAAATTCTGTCGTCTTTTAACCCTTTAATCGTTTCAATTTAAATTGGAAAGCTTAATTATACCAACTGCGAGTTTAATTATTTTTAAACGAGATCGAAAACTAGAGTAATTGCACTTATTGTAAAATTGAAATAAATTATAACAAGGACAAATTTTTCCAACTGTCCTTTTGTTTAAAATTTATTCCTTTTGTTGCTTAAACATTCGTTAATATTATTTACAGAATTTAGAATTTCATTGGTTCGTAAACGAAACAATATTTGGAATCGAAAATATGTTTATATTAATTTTTACTTCATTATTATTCTAAAGTTATGGATATGTTTCTTGTTTTACCTAAATTGTGCTTCAAACAGCAAAAGTAAGTTTTCCTTTCTCCATGACGAGCCATTAAACGAAAAATCGTCGTCTTTTATATAATAAGTATAATATAATAATACAATCAATCTTTACAATTGTTTCTTTCAAACACTACATCGAAATATCTACATTCAAATCTTATATTAATTAATGTGTTAACTCCACGTTGCAAAAATACGACAAGACTTTTCGGCCAATCTAATAGAATTCTTCGAGATTAAATAACCGATGCTCGCGTGTGTAATTAAATCGCTGCTGTTTCATAAAGATTGGCATTAAGGAAGCGATTAAATTAGTAAAAAAAACAGCTGCAATGATTTTGTAAAAATTACCACGTGTCTGGAATTCTTTCACGAAAGCGAATACTAGTAATTAAATCGTCGAATATGTGTACACGGTTAATTACACTACGTTGCCCTAATTACCATTCGAATCGTTAATTCTAACGATGCTATTTTACGTCAAAAGAGAAAATTCATCTATGTGCGTGTTTAATGTATTCAGTGAGTTTTTAGAATAATTCTACACAATGGTTGAAGAATGCTTTCTGTTACGTGTAACAGAGGTAATACATATTAAATTAACGTAGCTGCTGCAGTGAAATGTCAGTGGAAAGGAGGGAAAAATTACACTTGCTCGTAAGAAATTTATTTATCGATTATGCAGAGTGGCTTGAGACAAAGACTTCACAAGTAGCTACGCACTTCCGCGTGTTGAATGGTTTTACTAATAGCAGCAATGCTTTGCATACAACCTACATGAACATATCGTTAGAAATTAATGCTAATATTGTTCCTTATTTTCATCTAATAATAATATTATAATTTTCGTGAAGTAACTTCCTATTCATTGTTCTTTACGATTTTTATATGAAAGGTTGCTAATTATAAACTCGACTGAAATTGAAATTATTAATATATATTGGCAACCTAATTATAATACCTTACAACAATAAACTTAAATGTAATTACGTATTGGTATTCCCATTTTTTTACCCTATATAATGTTTGTATAAAAAATTCTTCAATATGTTCGATTGAAATTAGAATTATTAATATTAGCAATCTAATTTCGGTAAGCTAAAACAATGAACTTAATTCTGATTAATTATAAGTATTCCCATCTTTTCACTGTCTACGATCTTCGTATAAAAAATTCCTCATTGGAAAATCGATTTAAATTTAATAACATTAATATTAAAAAATAAATTCTTATAAATGAAACTTATTGTCAATAATTGATTATCTTTAAATTATCTTCTTTACTTTAATCTCGTCGCTTAACGTACCACGTAATTAAATTCAAGAAATCTACAAGAGAATGTTATTACATAATACAAATAATATGCTTAAAATATCGCAAAATATCAAAAATGCGAATAGAAAGCAGTCAGTGATCAGGAAAACTTATTATCAATAATTTGTTATCTCTAAATTATCTTCTTTATTTTAATCTTTTCGCTTAAACGTGTCACGTAATTAAGTTTAAGAAATCTACGACAGAATGTTATTATATAACGCAAATAATATCATTAAAGTGTCATAAAATGTTACAAATGCGAATAGAAAGCAGACAGTGATCGCGAAAACTTATTATCAATAATTTATTATCTTTTTTTACTTTAATTTCTTCGGTTGATACGCGCAACGAATCATTTAAGGAAATCTACAACAGAATCTTATTATATAACACAAACAATATCCTCGAAACACCATAAGATATTAAAAACGCGAATAAGAGATCATGAAGCGATCGCAAAAGATTCGAAGCTCGCAAAGATCTGTAGATCAGCGTCTCTCAAACTCGTATAAATCAGGCAATACGTTCGACTAAACGTCTCGGATTGCTCGTATGATTCGCGTATCGTTTGGATCAAAATTTTCGGGTTTCAATCTGATTGAGCTTTGCAGCAAGTCAGTCCGAGCAATGCCGACGGGACGTTCGGATAACTTCGGTTTCGCCCGTTCTAAACCCGCCCGTTGGGGAACTCTAATAAGAACACGAAGCACTTGACACGAGGAAAGGAAAGGAACGAGACGAGGGAGGAAAGATATTGGAGGTGGCTTCAAGACCAAGTTGTCCAGGCCCCCCAAGGTAATATAAAGGCGTACGTCGACTTCACCTGGTTCAACTTACCTGGAACATCGAACAGCTGCGCACCACTTACGTCCGCCATTGCCACACCACTTTCTACCATCATGTGAGTCCCTTTAAATGGCACATTTTGTTTTTGTTTTTTTCTTTAATTATTATACTCGCACGAGAGATACAAGAGTAGACAAATCACCACGTATCTTTCGTTTTATTATCCGGCGAGGAACGCGAATACTTTCGAAGTATTTGAATACACGAATTGTAAACGCAAACGTTACACATTTTACGTAATCGAAAAGGTAGAAATGAAAATGGTAAGTGAAATTCGGGGCACGAGAATACAACGCGTGATTGGTCTACTCTTATACCTAATCGGTGATTATTATTAGACTGCGGATTTTTATACTTTTATGGGAAATTTAAAGGCACGAATTATGCGCAAAAAGATACACAATGTTCGAAGTGAAGTGAAAATTACTGTAATTCGATGGTGAAATGATGTTCCATTTAAGTCTCATTCCTCTAATTTTGTTGATAAAAATAATAATTTGCATAAAGATCCGCAATCTAGTAAGTATTACACGTGTTATCCTCTTCTTCATATTCTTATATATTTTATATCATTTTGCGTCAACTTAGTCATTGCGACTATCTACATTTATTTTCCTTATTTATCACATTCTTTATCTCATTTAAAGCTACTTAAATTTTTAATTGTTCTGTAATGAGTTTATCTCGTAAATAAATAAATAAGTAAATTATACTTGCATCGTGCACTAGTTGATTAACAGTAAAACTATCGAAAAGTATAGGATAAATTATTCATTCTCGTGTAGAATTATTTGTTTTAGTTTTGCCCATTTTAGTGCCGCGTCTGACATTAATATAAAGTAGAATAAGACAAGTCCGCTTTTAAAGCGATGAGAATTGTAACTAAATGTTGCGATAATGTTTAATCTTTTATCTCAAAGATCTTTACGCCTTTCTCAAATATTTATTGCCTTAATTTCATTGACATAAATTAGTACACCTTAATTGTCGGTAGTTTTAGTGTTAATATGTAACTCTTTTTCCCCAGCAAAATAACCGATTTTTGATATTATAAATCCAATAAATTAGCATTTGCTTTGCATCGTTTATTATTCTATTAGTTGCGAAAATTTTTTTAAATGATCGATATTTAACTTGCTAATTAAGTAAGACGAATGAAATTGAACGAAAGATTCATTGCACTTTTGAATATTTATATTCACGTTATAAATTTAATTTCATTTAATTTAATCTACTTATTTATGAACGAAATCCCTTTGGTATTCAAAACAAATATAATATAATATAATAAAATATAAAATATAATTTAATGTAATATAATATCGTATAATGTAATATAATATATAATATACAAATATACCACTTTACAAATATCAATATTATTAGCGTGACTTTCATACAACTAGTAATCATGAGCAGTGAATAATTTTGAAACTTAACACAAAAGAATTACAAATCATGTTTTCATGTTTGTACTCTCAAGTGTCTCCTGCAATACTTTTTTACAATTTCATGCGATATTTCATTCTTTTCGTGTCATACAAATTTAAATATTGTTAAGTCATTGTTGTTGATATTCATAATACATTTGCATGTGCCAGATTTTTAGTTAAATCCATCTTCTTTGTAATACTTACAATTTTTACTCTGATATTAGCATACTTGCGATGAGACAGTATTGAATAAAATATCAGGATCTCGAAATTAGACTAAATTAAATCCCATAACGCATAGCTTAATATCTCTTAATTATCCGATAAAAATGTATTAACCTAAATCAAGCGTTACTATAATAATTAACATTATAAATTTCTGAAGCACACATTAATAGTATGTAAAAATACCAGTGAAATAATTTTGCTATTATTTCAGTGTTGAACTTAAAATAAATTGAAGAGTTTAAACAATATTTTTTATAGAATATTCCATAATAAAATGTTTCGATTCGAGTAATTCTGATAGCTGTTAAAAAGCATCGTATCGGAAATTACTGCGGCATAATGACTATAATAACCGGACGTATGTGCACTGTTTACGCGAGAAGTAAGAATAATTTGCATATCATTATCAATACACTTTTGTCGATTGAAGTTTCGTTTCAACTATTCCGCGTGGAAAATTTGCCATTGCAACTCGGCATAAGCATGATGATCATTACGCAATACCTCCTCAACTTTGTTCATTGTAACGAGTGCTGATCTTTCGAATGCGTCAAGGAGATTATTCGACGTGCGGACATACTTTATCTGGTTAATTTATATTCCGCGATAAATGGATCACGTTGCATATCGCATATGTAGATGAGTTGCATAAGATGAGCAGCGTTACCTTCTAACACGATTCGAAGATTTAAAATCACACGCGAATCGCTAACGCTACGTTTTCTTATTAGACTGAAATGTATTTTAAAAATCGCGTTGAAACCATAGCAAAAACCTTTAGTATAAAAAATAACAGGAACTATCAAAGATTAGAGATATACAAATTTATTCTCTGACAAGAAACATTTTTGTGAGACAAAAATTGAAATTCATTATTCGGATGATCCAATTAACTTTGCGATTATTTATAAAATTACTTAGAAACCTTGGAAACAATTTTTAAAATAAAAAACGAAAAAAGTATCAAATATTAGAAAGTTAAAAATGTATTCATTCGCAGGAAAGATTTTTATGAAATAAAAGTTTATATTTAGTGTCGAAATAACACGATTAACTTTTCAATTGTGTATACAATTATTTAGAAAGCATAGCAAACATGTTTAGGATAAAAACTAAAAGGAATTGTGAAGTATTACAAATATAAAAATTGATTCGTTCGCAAGAAAGATTTTTAACGAAATAAAAGTATATTTAGTGTCGAAATAAGCCAATTAACTTTTCAATTACTTGTACAAACTTGTAGTTGCACGGTATAATAACTGGTACAGCGTTCGCGTAAAAACTCGAATGGTTTTTGCGTAACTAGTCGATTGAAATCATTTCTACGAACCACGATAAAAATGTGCAACATAACATCAATCTTCCGGTGCCAAGATTAGCATTCGATGGCCTTGTTACTTTTACTAAACGAGTAAAATTAATTCAGACAACTCGTCAAATAATAGATAGGCTGAACAACAAACACGTGTAAATTATTTTTTATTCTGCGCTTCATTTAAAAAGAATGCACAAATAAAAAGCGATTTGAAATTAATATAATAAATCGTATGCATATAAATACGAGTATATGGCGGGCAAAAAAGCTTAAGCATCTTTTATTCATATTGCATGTAAGCACATATTGTGTTTGAAAAAGATACGAGACGTAAAGAAATCAATGCTATTCAATTGTGTTTGGGTTTATTTAAGATATTATTAATCTAACATGTATAAAGGTTAAACACGTGACCAACAATTTTTCCGCGCCACTGTAAATATTTATAAACTGAAGTTTCCGGTGAAATTGTAATTTTATATGTCACTTTATAGAATAGAAAATTTCATATAATTAAGATAAATAAAACTTGATGATAAAAATTTATATATTACATATATATATATACATTTTATTTTCAAGATATTCAATATTGTTTTCAACAATTATTTATCATAGATTATCAATTCTGATCCGATTAAATCCTATTAAATTAGAAGAATTAACATACTTGAAACAAATTTCATTAATGCACGTATAAATGAATGCGTAATGTATGAATTAAATCGAAGTATAATGTATGAATTGAAGTAACGTATAATGCATAAATTAAAATAGAATCATAATTTGGCCGAAAAACTTTTCACGGTCATCGTACTTATAAAAGCACTTAAAAATTTGCATCGCATTCGCGTAATTGATTGAATGCATTAGTATAATTGTTGAAAGTCGATCGTGGTGTCACGAATTGTCACGTTTATTGTTATTCCGGTTAACGTGGGCGACAGAAACGTGTCGCACGTGAGATCCTCGCCTTGAAGCCCGTGAAAGTGAAAGGATTTCTGATTTTATCTTGCACAAGTAAATGCGATTCAGGGGTTAAAAGTGCATTACGCTAGTTACACTCGCTCTGAACCGTGCACTTTATTTTTATCCCCTATCTAGGCCTTCTATTAGCGCCTTTCAGTTAATCGTGAAACGGCGCAACGCTTTGCAATTATCACAGATTTCGTTAATTAATTCGTGTTTCGTTCTGTTTTCATATATGAGAAGCTCGTGTTATTTTTAAGGAATTTTTCATTCAACAAAAATGCGACAATAATTGGAGAAATTTCTTAATAATACTGATACTACTAATATCATATATTGCAATAATATTATACCATTACTAATATTATATATTATAATATTATACTATTAATAGTATTATATATTATAATAATATTATACTATTAATAGTATTATATATTATAATAGCATTACACTATTAATAATATTACATATTATTAAGTGTACCAATAAACAATTCACTATTTCTTAAATAAATATAGTTTCCATTTAAAATATGCCAACCAGCTATAAAAATAGGTTAATGAATTTATTCCGGAATTTAGAAATAAATGATTTTGAAAACACTGGTGAAACTAATACTTTAATAATATCATTGAACTATAAACTGTTAGCAATGCAAATTAATTCGATGCTTTCAAATTTACCCCCATTTTAATAATCAATTTCAAATTCAGTATGGCTGCGAAAAAGTAGCCCAAAGGTATAGAAAATAGAAATTGCATTTTAGGAAAGCGTTGAATTAATTTGCATACCCGATGAATGGTTGGGTGGCAAACAGTGTAGATAAAATAAAGGAAAATTAAGCACAACATGTTTCGATGGCATAAAATGCGACTTTCTCTCGGATACAAAATAGAAAGTTCGGTTTGATTGGCGTGTTTAATCGCACTTGACAGAATCGACGCTTCTTTTTGCTTTCGTCGCGCCAGCTATGCGATTAATAGAGCGGAACCAAAGGATGTGGTACATTTTCCGCTCCGTTTGATGCATTAGCGCGCTGTGGAATTATTAAAAAAAAAGGGGAGAGAAATTGTAAGAACTAAAAAGAATTACAAGGATAACAGATTTGGTCGGTGGAAAAGTACCGTTATCTCTGGATAATTATAAACTTATTCGAGTTTTCGCTTAAACGTGCAAATTAATTCGGCGCTCCTCTCTTTGAAATTTTAATCAGGTCGTTGACTCGAAAATTAATGCCTTTTTAAAGATTCCTTTTAATGAGAAAATTCGTCGACTTCTTGATAAACATCAAAGTGATATAAAAAATAACGTAGATTTTTTTTGTGTTCAATACAATTAGAAGAATTCCCTTTTTCTCCTTAGAAATATTTTACAATTTCGTAAGAAGAAAACTTTCTCTATAATAATTGAAGCTTTTAAGTTCTACCTACTTAATTATTTATAGTTGAAGGATTAATAATCAAAACGATAGGTCGATTTTTGCCTTTTTCTGGAAAGGCAAAGATATGCTCCATCTTTAATTTTTGTTCAGTAGAATTAAATGTTTTTTAATAAAACGATCTACGTAAAATCTTATTACTTTTATATGATTCTCAAATATTTATTCGAACGACTCGAAAAGTTAATGGACGTTTAAGTTAATATAAAAGCTTGGAAATCCAAAGGTTTGGGAATTAAAATGCTTGAAAATCTAAAGGTTTGGAAATTCGAACGCTTGGGAATCCAAAAGCTTAGTAATCCAAACGCTTAGAAATCCAAACTCTAGGAAATTCGAATGCTTAGAAATGTAAAAGCTTATCAACTTTAAATCATGAAAATCTATATATCTGAGTTTTACTTTGAGCCACTGCAGATAATTTTCTATCAAATGAAACTTCTTGCCATTCTGCTGAAAATTCAGCAGGACTTGTTTCTATCTACAAATTCAAACGCGGTTTTAACTCTGCTGCTCGTGTCATTTTCATCCAATTATGTTTTTTATCATACAATTAACAACAATCTCCTGTAATCCTTGGTAAATCGTATTCACAATCGTTATAATCCCATATAAATACGAGTTCTCAAGAATTTCACTCGGAATAATATCCGTCGCTGAAAGTTACGATTTCACCTCTGCCAAACGGACAACCAAAAACGGATATACGCGTTCGAAAACGAAAGTAGTCCGAGATAAGGAAAGATCTGATGAATAAGAATAAAAAGGAAAAGACGAAGAAAAAGGTAAAGCGGATGGAGAGGTAGCCGCGAGCAGTGAAAGTCGCAAACCGGGTTGAACTTTACCGAGAATGGCCAGGCTGGTGATTTAACGCGATTCGAATACGCAAAAAAAAAAAATGAACGAGATGAAATTATAAAAATACACCGAACGGCCACTTGAACTCTTACATAAGTCACCGGTTTATTTTTTCCCCCCCCCCGCATAGTTGCTTACGCTTCATTAATATTCGTGCAGTCGATCGCTTCTACTTGAAACGTGGTACAGTAACCGAGAAAACTATTCGTACACTGGAAATTTCTGATTTCTATCGAATAATATTTTATTCTTTAAAATTTGAGAATTAAGTAATTCATACGTGGATAAGATAAACGTAGGTAATACCATTTACGAAGCATAGGATAGATTATTTATTCTTATATACTCGGCTCAATTATAGTGTTACACGTGACACTATTATAATAATTTAGAGCAGACGAAGACAACAACGGAATTATAACTCAATTTTGTAATACGCAGTTGTTTTCGACACACGTGATATTTAAAATTCAAATCTATAATAATGTATATAGTGGACAATATACTTGTGGACAAAATTATAAAACACCTTGAAAGTTCTGGGATCAGGGCTTAATTTTATATTTACATTAAAGAGCGAAAATAATGTAAATAAATATTCATTTATCATAACAAAAATAAGATTTATCGAGAATTCTTTACAAATCTTTGAAGTGTTCCATATTAAATACTCTTTTTCCGAACTGTCGAATTTTACGTTTGTTCGTTATTTCACTATAATTTCAAACCATTAGAATTGTTTCACACTTAGTTAATTAAATATGATTATGTAGTAGTTTATTTGTCGCATTGTGTTGATTTTATTAAAAAAGATAAATTCCTCTATTTTTTAGCATGATTTTAAAGCTAGATGTTCCATATTACCATAATTTACCTTACATTTGGATTGAGAGCCAGATATTTACAAATTATTATGCCATAAATAAGTTTTAACGTTACGTTGCTTTGAAAAAGATGTTTCCAATAAAAGTGAAAAATTCACAGTGTAAGAATATTTTCTTCGGTCGCTGTATCTATAAAAATCGACGTTTTATACTTTCGGTCTCTCCTTTTTGCTTTTTCGTTCCTGACGCTTTCTTAGAAGCTATTTATACAACTCGATAGGCGAGGCATTTTAATAGATACTAAAATATTCCGAGACAATTGCGCAACGATATTATAATGAATAGGAATTAAAATCGGCTTCGATTAGCATACGCTGACTCGATTAAATTATTTAAATTTAATTAATTCACAGTTTCGGTCAATTGTAACTTTTATGTAAGCAGTAAGTATTTACTTCACTCTACACCGATGACTTTTAATAATTATAATTTTGCGCGAGACTTTATGTTAGTGATAAATTATGCGAAACGATAAGTAGAAGTTGTGACTCATAAGTAATTATTTGCAATTACACTGAGGACATATAAATGTAAATGTTTTCGTTACTTGCTGAACGTTTTATGGATACTTCATTTTCTGCAGTGCAATAATATAAAATGTAATTAGATTATATTATACTAATCTTATATCGTATCGCGAAGAAACTGTTTGAATAGTGTAGGCAATTTTTCTTTAATCACCTCCATTCTTATAAAGTTAAAATTAGAATTGAAATTAAATTTCGTCCTTAATAATAGATGTTTCTGTTGAATCTCTGCCAGAATTCATAGAACGAGTGTAACACGTTATTGTAGGGCGAGGGGTTAATTAAAGAGGAATGTAATGGTGTTAATGATTATTAATGATGCGAGCAGCTATTAGAATTTTGTCAAAATATGTTTCAGGGTGGTGTGGCCGGTGTTGTTATTGACAACAGCCATTTTGGCGGAAGCAGCTATACCAGATCCACCGTCCAATCCACCAATTACCGGCTCTTTGAAATTGGCAACAGCCGCTGACTGCGCCGGTGTTGTTGCTTTTTCCGCAACCCAAGCTTCCGTTGACGTGAGTTCTTATCACTTAAAATATTTTAATCAACACAACTATTTCATATATTTAAATCAAGTAGGGGTACATAATTAGTTAAAGAACCTCGATGAGATCTTAACACGTTAAGTGCCGCACTGAATTTGGTCACTTTGATCGGAAAGTAAAAATTGAGGACAAATTTGTGCGTTAAAGGGTTAAACATATGATTGGAAGAAAAATGCAGACTTAAAATCTTTGAAAATTCGATCCAAACAAAAATTTAAGTTTCAAATTCTCAATGATTCGATTTAAAGAGAATTTATGTAGAAAATATACCTAATTTTTTAACAATTTGCACGTTAAAGGGTGAAGCATACAATTTGAAGAACAATTCAGTCCTAAAATCTGTAAAGATTCAATAGAAGCCAACCTTTAAGTTTGAAATTTTCAATAACTTAATTGAAAGAGAATTGAAGTATAGAACATAATTTGAAGAAAAATTAATTGTTAAAATCTTTAAAAATTCAATAGAAGCCAACCTTTATGTTCGAAATTTTCAATGTCTTAATTTGGAGAGAACTGAAGTACAAATTATAACTTTTAAAATGTTATTTGATCGAACAGCATGCCAGAGTGGTGCTGGCGGAGACACTGGTCGACAAAGGCGTGGGTTACGTAGCCCAAACAGGAATTTTCATCACCCACTGTCCAGGCCTGTACCAATTCAGTTTTGCCGGATATGGAAGTACCGATCTTCGACTAACTCTGAAAAAGAAACTGAGTAATACCGATAGCTGGAGACCCGTGGTCAGCGCTGGTCCAGGAGGCGGTGCTAATTTGATCTTATTGGAAGTGGAAGTTGGAGATCAACTCGCTCTCTTCGTCGATTCTGGAAAGATTGCGGACAGCGTCACTTTCTCCGGTTACCGAGTTGCCAAAAAATAAATCGACCAATTCAATAATTCAACCACGACGACACACGAAGACCACGAAACCGAGCCAAACGTTTGCAATCATTGTCTCAAGAAATTCGAAAGTACCTCGACAAAAATCTAAAAAATCTCCGCAAGAATGGTGCGGATTTTTGCAATCCACCGTGAATTACAAATTTTTCATTGGAAAAATGTTACTTCGGCTGATCAGCATATTTTCGGAACTGAATCTTATTAGAAGTCCAACTAAAATCGTACAAAGTACAAAATTGGGACTCGTAGACTTTTTTTTTTGAAGGACTTTCATAATTGAAATTTTGAAAGTTTTAATTCGTTCTTTTTTTTCGAAATGAGTCTAACTGAATGACGATTATTGGATTTGGTGGTGTTCGTAATTGGGAAATGTTCGATCAGAGCGGTTTTAACCTTCTCCACGAACCTAACGCTCTGTGATAGCTCTATCTCTGCGTTCATTTCTCTTTTCGTCTCGCAATTTCACTGATCTCCACTTAACATCGCATCGGCACGGATCATTGAAGCTGGGAGACTTGCTAAATCTCTTCGCGATTAGCGATTGGTTCACTATCTTCTACATCTCTCTATTTTCTTTACATTTCTCTTCGATCTTCTCTTAACTTTCCAATGTTATTCCTCTTCTGTTTTCCACTACAACTTTTCATTCAAGTCTTCTTCTTCGTTTCTTACTTCAAACTACATTCGTGCCTCGATTTACGCGGATTATTTCAAAGTATTAAGAAAAAACTTAAGAAAGAAACATGATTTCATATAGGAATTTATAAAAATTCTATATTATATAATTGTTCATATAAGAATTTATACAAATTCTATATTATATAATTATTCGTATAAAAATTCAGAAAAATTTTATATTATATCATTATTCGTATAGGAATTTATACAAATTCTATATTATATGATTATTCATACAAAGATTCATCAAAATTATTATTCCTCGTCGATGTATGAACTGTGATTTAAAATAATCGGCATTCTCTTTTCAACTAGCACAAAATCACTGTGTCTTTAATTTTCGAATATTTCCTATATGAAAGTATTGTTTCAGTTTCATTATTTAGGATTTTATTATATACACGTATCCAACGAATAATTGCGAAAAATTGCGTAAATCGAGAAATCGGTGTACAAATTAATTCATTCAATTAATACCTTTACGTTTAAAGTCTTGAAGATTATATTGATTTAAAAACCGTTTTTAATCTTTTCTGTTGAAATTGAATGTATAATTTGCATACAATAAGTTCAAATAATTTCCATTATTTGGAGTACCATGATTATTTTGCTTTTTCGTAAGTACGCATTAAATTCTGAGAAAACGCTGCGAATTAATTTCTACGCCTGAAAGAAGCTCGCCTAAATCGAGGATCGTATGTAAATTCTTTGCTCTTCTTCTTTCTATCTTGGTGCTATCGCTATTTTTGTTTATTTCTATCCTAGTTTCATTTTTCATTCTTCCTATTCTGCGATCTGTAATTTTCCCGTGCTATTTTTATTATTGTGTTCCTTTTATTCTTTCTATTCTTTCAATTTCCACGTTTCTTTCTTTCCGTTTTTCAATTATTCCACTGTGTTACTTTTACGCTATCCTTCAACACCTATCAGTATTACAGTCGCAAAATTCGTTTTTATTAAACTTGCCATATGAAATATTTTCCTGTTTCGTTTAGCAACTGTACAAATCTCTGTTCTTTCCTCTTTTCTTTCCGCCGAATCTACCTTGCCTCGCATACCTCCTCTCGTATCTTTACTTTCTCTTATAACGCTGTAATTATGGTCACTGTTACTCTAACTAGTCTACGTTTCCTTTGCTATGTGACTTTTTTTTTTTAATGACAAACTTTCTCCATTCCTACAGCTTTTATACCTCGTCGCTCTCTTTTCTTGTATTTCAATTTGCGATCTTTATTTTTTTTTTCTATCGCTAACTCGAAAATACTGAAGTACCTGAAATTTAACTCCTTATAAGCACTCTGCTCTCAATTTTGTTGGTGTTACTTCACTCTCTTTTTCATTTCCTCTATGCTTTATTTTCTACTATATTATTTACTTGTTTTATCTTTTTCTTATCTTTTAAAGATTTCTCTTTTGTAAATTATAATTGATAATCAAAATACTTCTATTTCCTCTTTCTAGTCTCGTTCTTTCCTGTTATTTTCTTCTCGTTCTTTCTCTATCCTTGTTTGTTTTTCTATTGTAATTATCCTTCCTTTTCTATTTTCTTTGTTACGATTTATTAAGTTTGTGTATATTTCTATTGCATTTTTATTCTATGTTATTTAAATTTTTTCAATTTTATATTCTACTTTTCTGCCTCGTCTTCTTATCTTTCATGATTCTTTCCTTCTTCTGTTATTCTTTTTCAACTCTCTTTTCGTACTCTTCTTTTTCTCTCTTCAATTTTATTTTCTTTCATTACTGCACTATACTTCTATTCTTTTTCTTAATTCTTTTATTCAAAACTTGACTATTTTCTCTCTTTATGTTACCAGCATATTTTTTATCTTATTCTTCATCTTTTACTCTATCCGCTGCAATTTTCCTATTTCGTTTTCTCTCTGCTATTTTCTTCCTTTGGTTCCTGAAAAATTCATTTTCAAACTCTATTTTAATATTTCTCCTTTTTCTTTTCAAATATTCTTCTTTTTCTGCTCCCAACTATGCCTGAAATTGTTCTTTATTTCAATCTTGTAAATAATTTTTACAACTTTCTATCTGTAAACTATGCTTCTGTTTCCTTTTTTCTTTCGTTTCTTACTTCTGTTTCCGTTTCCGTAAACTTTTCTTTCTCTCAAAATATCGATTAATTTATTATAAATTTCTTTCTACACGAAACGCGAATCCTTTTCTAGTCTTCCTATTTATCGTACATCGGTATGACTATAAAATTAATTATAAACTTCAAGAATTCTGTGAATTTTTCTATCTCTCTTTCTTTCGATTCTGTGAATTTTTCTACTGTTTCTTTCTTTCAATTCTGTCAATTTTCTCTTCCTATTCCTTCTTTTATCTTTCTTCAACAAATTTCTTTCTTCCTCTCGCGTTGCCTTCAAAAATTTCTTTCCATCTCAACTATTCTATTCTTCTTTCTTCTTCAGCTCTCTGATCTTCTCCAAATCTTTATTTCGTCTTCCAAATTCTCCGCTCTTTATTTTCTAAACGTCTAAACTATTTTATTGTCTTCTACCATACTGTTCTTTCTACGCTCTCTTAAATTTACTCTACTTTTCCTTTCTTTTTTCCGTTCACTTCTTTATCTTAAGACGCGATTCCACTAAGCCAACACGGAATCCTTCAAATAATTGAATCTTCTATCTTAGCAAGAAAAAGAAAGACACAAGGCAACACATTTGACAATAACATCAATTCCTAAATTCCTAGAAATCACCTGCCCACATAAGCGTCCGGATTCGATTCCAACTATGGTCGCTAAAGTGAGCATTACATGAATTATGTACAGATTTTTATATCGCGTCGCAATTAAAAGACTAATGTTGTCTCAGTGGAATCACGCCTTCGCTATCACGAATCTTACGTATACTCTTTCGCGCGCTGAATGAAAACTCTGAACGCCAGAGGCAAAAAGTGTCGTGGTAAAACCGGAAGCGCGTACGCTGCCATCGCTTTCGATCCGGAAACCATGATAAAATACGTCTCCTCTTTGTGCCCTCTCTCACTTCTAGTCTAGTCTTCCCACCTATCGTTACCTGGATCTGTCGTAAAAAAAAGCCACACACTCATGCAAACTATACATACAGATGAAAGAACAATACGTAATTCTCCTCAAGCTGTGATTCTCAAGTGCTATAGTACTTCGCGCGAAACTCTAAGGCTCATGTTTTTCAAAGCTGTAGACACTTGCCTTTACTCCGTAAACTTGTCCTCACTCTATTTCCTATGCGATCGAAACGACAAACTATCTCCTGTATCAGGGTAAAATACTTGAAACTTAACGCATTATTGACCAGAAACGCGAGCATATAATTAACCCTTCTTTGGATCTTCAATTTTAGGTCAATATTGTTAAGCTTCGTTAATTCTACCACTAAGATAATGAGTGCAAACCAATTGCTTTGCAGTGTAATAATTTGGTGAGATAATATTACGAGATTACATACATGTTTAAGTAGCTACAATGGTGCTTAGTTTGAATTTACGCTCCTATGGTCTCCATAAGCCGAAGAAGGGTTAAAATCACTGTGCGTGAAGTAATTAAGGCTAACAAGCAATTTTAATCGTTCACATTTCGAACCGTTACCATCGTTTACTATAAACGTAATTTTATTGCTGTGCGATTTTCAGAAATGGCGCATGTCAAAAAGAAAAAAAAAATAGAAACACCAGTAAAACGTACAGTACAAAGTTTCGAATAATTGCGTTACGTTTTCCATATATACTCACGAGTGTTTAATATCGACTTATAAAAAAACCTCTCGGTCAATAACGTGTTAATAATCGTGAATAAAAACGACAACTAACGTTACTTTCTCTTCTCTGTAAAGTGTAACAGTTGCGCGATCGATTTTAACCTTTTCAATGCTACTGACGGTCATACGTACGATCAATTTCTAATGTGACGCGTGGAGTTTATTTAAAGAAGTTCTACCGTTTCGAAACGACGTACAGTTAGCGTAAAATATGTTCGGAAACACTGCGGAAAGGAATTTAATTCTTAACCACTGACACCAAGTTTTTAGACGCTAATAAAACGCGAAGTCTTTCAGACTTCGATCGAAGTCTATTGCTATTAAATATCCACGAAGTTAATATGACATTAATTGTTATGTAGAAAGATGAAATAGCGCGTCTGTAAATTTTGTAGCAGACTTTTCCCTATCTGAGACTCGAAAACTCCTCAAAACTGTATTTGTTCATATATGAGTTTAATAACATTGCTATAAGTCATAATCACTATACTGAAGTCAACATACGTGACATAAACATTGCAATGTACAAGAAACTTGATAATCCGTATATATTCGTCATTTCCGTTATGAATTGACTCTACTCACGACGTATATATACGTCGTAATCTCTCAATGGGTTAAAAATCATGCTTAATGATTTTATGAATTTCCAAAAACTCGTCGATCTCTCAAAATTACGCCGAGCACTGAAAGGGTTAATTTTTCGTGATTATTTATTACTTTTTCCACACACAAGAGCCGTTTGAATACCTAAGTTTCTTTTGAACTTTTAGAAAGAAGATAAATTGATGGAAGATCGAGCAACTGTTACTCGCTATGTCTCGACTATCTGTTTTCAATAAACGATCGGCTCTATATCTCTGTCTTTCTTTTTATACTCTTTACTCTACCTATTATTCTTTACCTATGTATTCTCATCTTTATCTCTCTGTCTTTCTTTTCCCTTATTTTTATATCTAAATGCTGGCACGAATTTTCTTTAACGCTAAAACTAGCAAAATTGCTAAAATAATCAAAATGACGTTTGCATCTTGTTGTTAAAATTGTATAAATTTACAATAATGTATTGTGGATGATTTTTGGAGATTTTCTTTAAATAGTGCGAACGAAAATTTATTTTTCTTCACTTTGTCAATCGTTTTGGGGCAAATAAGTATACTTTAATAACCGTTAGTTCTAGCGTTAAAATAAGAAAAGCGTCTTCTGCATTCTTTTCTCTCGAACTTTGCTATCACAGCAGTTACGTTGTCGAGAAGTTTCTGATCGAATGGACGTAAAACATTGACAAGAACAATTTTACCGTTTCAATGAGAGAAGAAATATTCTACGTGGAAACAGCGTACACGTAGCTGCGAAACAGTGCACTTTACTTTTTATTCACTTCTGGTTTTTGTAAAGTTTACACAATAATAACAATCTTTTACGCATCACTTTGTTTTCTTTTCGGAAAAACCAGCATAGAAAATCTAATGGAATTGAGGGAATTTTTCCAGGACCGATCACTATTAGATAATAATGTTTTATAATTATAGCACAATTGGCAAAATGGTAATTCTATCCCTAAAAATAAATCGAAGAGAAAAAAGAATAACTTTTCTTCATTTGTAGCGTCGTTTTTGAAAAAAATGAATTTGAAAATTCATCAGGTAATCACATGTTAATTATAAATAATGTTTAGTAACAACGTGGGCAAAGTTAATTAATTCTATCCTTATTTATGAATTCAAATTAAATACAGAATGAAAGAAAATAACATTATAGACCAATATCGCGAAAATAGAATAATAATGCAACATATTCCAAAGTTATATTGTTTCGTTCATTATTGCCGATTTAATTTAATAATTTAATTAATCCTTTGACATTATAAATTTACATTCGCCGCGTAAAAGATTAATTTGCGAAGCTGACATGCGAATAGACGAGGAAATATTAATTATAAGTCACATATGATATTTACTTTTCTTTTCTTAATATCCGCCTATTTAAATTTACAATTTGTTTTGTTAAAAAAAAACATTAAGTAAATTGTTTTATAAAAAAGACAGGTAAATTGTTTTAATATAATATTTGTAGGAACAACATTTGAATGAAAATTGGTCTATATTAACGTTTGACTATCTTTTATTAATGTTACGTGATATTACTAATCATTCAACATCTAAAAATCTACTGATGAAATAACAGATCGATACTTCGACCGCTGTTAATTAGAACACTTTCATTTTAACGAATTATCAGTGCTTATTATTCAATTTCCAGAAAATAACATACCTCTTCTTGTTGAGTCCTTTTCGTACAATAAATTACCTTTCTAAAGTTTCAATTTCGTGAACTCTAGCTGAAGTTATAGTAAAAATACTTGCGAGAGCGATCGGTACTGGAAAACCTTCCCATAACGTATAGAAAATATGGTGTGCCGTGTGTTTAAAAAATCTTCCTGCCGTAAAAAATAAAGAATCCAATTCGTTGGATTAAATGTTCAGTTCCACGCTTCCTCCTAAGACTCCTTTGTAATTGTCGAGCACTGGATTGACTTCCTCTTCCAAGAATTCGACTACTTGTTCGGGTGCTCTGCCAACGAACGTTCGAGGATCCAAAAGATCGTTCAAGCGATCGAGAATGGGGGTAAAGTAAGGATCCTTCTTGATTCTCTCCACCAAATCGTTGTCCTTTCCGTGTTGCTTCACCTGTGCGCCTGCTTCGTGTGACAACACTCTTATTTTCTCGTGGCAAACCTGTCGTAAACGCGCAACATTAATTTTACTATTAAAAATAATCAGCGGTAAGTGTTCCTAATTTTTCTCTCTTCTATAGTAAATCATTCGAGGCGAATTAATTATGAAGCATTCGTTTATCTAAAACGTAAGTGGTCTTGTTAGGAAATTTAAAAAGTATTGCAAAGTTAAGAATTTTGGGAGGGATAGAAAATTAGAGTAATAGGAGGCGAATTTAGAAGATTTTTAAAGTTTAGGAATCGTAGGATATTTGTGGAATTTATTATAAATTATAAATTTTAGGGAATTTGGCAATATTCGAGAGAAAATTTAAATGTGTTCTTTATAGTATTGGATTGTTTGAAAAATTCGTAACGTTTTTAATAGTACGTAGCTATTAAGTTTTGTTGTATAATTAATCAAATTAGGAGAGCTACTTTTTACAAACCCATATTGCATAATAACATGCTTAATTTGAGCAAACAACGATTGGAAATAAAATATGCTAGAAGCTTAAAAAATAACTGCTACGAATTTATTTTAGAGAAACATACAAATTTCATATCTGCGATCGTATAATCTTACTGAAATGGTTAATTGTGTTTGAAAAAGTATGAATTAGCATTCGCAAAAATTCACACTCTGATTGTTACCATTCTTTGCGCTCCCACATCTCGAAAAATTCATTTGCGAATTAGTAACACCGTTCATTTGGAAATCGGTACACCGTCGTAAAAATTCTCAAGCAATTACAAGAAGCTTACCTGTCTGTCGCCCCCAGCTTTCACCATAGCCATTATAATATTTTCCGCAGTCATAAAGGGTAATTCTTGAGCAATGTGCCTGGCGATCACTTTAGGATAGACAACCATACCCTCGGTAATATTTTGTAGAGTCATTAGAATCACGTCTGCCGATAAGAACGCTTCGGACAATGTGATCCTCCTATTAGCAGAATCGTCTAGCGTTCTTTCCAACCATTGAGTAGCCGCCGTTTGCAAAGCATTATTAGCCAACGTCATTAGGTGCCTTGCTATACTGCAACATCTCTCCGAACGCATTGGATTCCTCTTGTATGGCATTGCGCTTGATCCAATCTGCGTGCTTTCGAATGGTTCCTCCACTTCTTTCATGTTTGCCAGTAATCGAATATCGCTACATATCTAAATATGCAAATTAATAAATAAGGTAAAATATAAGAAAAATTGGGCAAGTTATTTTACACTATTTTATTGTTTAGTATTTGACTTGTGAAACGAATTATTATTGAGTGGGTAAATTAACATTAACACTTAATATACTATTAATTAAACAGAACGGACTGTGTTCGTAGCTTTTTACTATTCTATACTTTGTTTAACAGCTGTCGTTTTGTGAAGGAGATGAAAAATGAGTCGTGATATTATTTTGTAACCTTGTGAACAGTGGAACCTAAGGAGCTCAGAACGTTCAGACATTCCACGTCGACTTTTCTGCTATAAGTTTGCCCCGTTACTGGATAGTGTTTCTCAAAGCCAGCCATTTTTGTCACCAGCCGATCCAATTGCTTCACTTTTTCACCGTCACCTTTGAAAAGAAACGAAACGTTTAAAAAATATTGAAAAGTATTTTTAAGGAATTATAAATCATTTTTCACATTTGATATATTATATATTTACGGAATAAAAACAATATTTTTCACAAACAAATTTAACGAAATAAATCTACGTACCCAAGTAAACGATAAATGCGAAGAAAAATTGTTTAGATTATTTTATAATCGTCAAAGGCTCACCGTTAAATAACTGAAGGAAAGAAGCTTGAGTACCAGTGGTGCCCTTCACACCACGAAACTTTAGATCGTTTCTAGCGCGACGAAGGGCTCTCTCATCCATCAAAAGATCGTGAAGCCACAAGGTAGCTCGTTTTCCAACCGTCGTAAGTTGAGCCGGTTGAAGATGAGTGAATCCCAAAGTTGGCAGATCGCGATGCTCCATGGCGAATTTTGACAAACGTGACAAAACGTTTGCCAACTTTGGTAGGAGAATGTCGAATCCTTCGCGAAGAATCATTAAATCCTTCGAAAAATAATTTATTACGTTTATACGTAGTAATTTATTATACGAGGCATTCGGTGCAAAAACATCTTAACCCGAATAACTTAATTTTCAACGTTCGTGTAAAACTTTTACATATACTTAATAAATAAATTTTCGCTCAAGATTATTAGGTCCATTATTGATAAAATACTTTACGCAATTTATGAGTGTTTAATAGTAGAAATTCGATTTATATTACCGTGTTGTCACCGACGTAGCAACTGGTAGCTCCTAAATGGATTATTGGAGCAGCTTTAGGGCATTGATTTCCAAAAACGTGAACGTGAGCCATGACATCGTGTCTCGTTGCTTTTTCTTCCTTTGCAGCGGCTTCGAAGTCGATGTCGTTTACGTGGGACTCCATTTCTGTGATTTGTTCTGGAGTTATTTGTAGGCCCAGCTCCTAGAATGATAATTAAATAGTATTGAAACCAAGTGAATAACATTACTTTATTTTGCAGAAACATTCAATTTATTACAATTGTAATATAAGAGTGACGATACGGAAAATATTAAAATTGTACTTTATTAATTTAAGTAGAATGAATAGAGTAAGTAAAATAAATTGTATGCAACTTTATTATTAAATAACATAATTGTCGAGATCATTAATTAAATTCCACGAATAAATTCGTGCATCTATCTTTGCTTTTGTATGAAAATCTTCTCGTCTTTCAGAATAAAATAGGAGAAATTATGTGTAATAATTAATTTCAACCCTTAATATAATCCAAAATCTTTCGAAATCTTGAATGCTTATTTTTTCCCCTTTGTTACGAATTAAAATCTCAACAATTCGCATTCTAGAAAATCGAATTATTTATTGAATAATAATTTCATGAAACTTAAACGTAATTATAATTGAAATAATTGGATGAATTAGTGAAATGGCATCAATTGAAACGAATCTAAAGTCTAAGCGCAAACTCACTTGCACTTTGTTAGTTAAATAAATTCCTATAATCGCAATATTCTTGGTATTTATACTCTCATATAAATTATTCTTTACTCGGGTTTCAAAAGTTTCGAATCATAAAAGTAATACAAAACTTCGAGTTCTCGAAACTCAAAACATTTTAAGTCTCGAGATATTTCGAGTGTCTCATCCCCAAATAAAGATATAGATTTGCATAAAAATCCGCAGGTAAAATGGTAAATCTTAAAATTAAGATTCAAGCGTAATTAAGGGGCATAATAAGAATAAATGTTATATTTCGATGGCATTGGGTTATATTATCGTTAGTGATAATACATTATAAATGTACAGGTGCTTTCTACATGTCTTATCCCTCTTTCGACGTACGCTGTATCATCTGATTAGATAAAGAGGGCTTGGTACTGGGTCGAAAGCATCCAGCACGTTTTCAGTTCACTCGGTTCACCTGTTCCCATCGTGTAAAAAGTTCGCGCCGCAAAAAAACACAAACCATGGTGTCCATAGAAAGTGTCGCGGGGATAGTGATAAAAATTCTCAAGTTGGTGAGGAGATAAATTCTACTAATTATCAAATTCTCCACCCATCGATAATACGGAATAAAACAAATCGATAATACGCAAACGTACTAAAAATGCAACGTGACTCGAAAATCAACGTTTACCATTAAGTGACGAACGATTGAAAAATGTTTCGGTCAAAATTTTGCGATTCCTTTCATTTTATATTCACCGCTACTGTAAAATCATTTATTATAGATAAAGTAATAAGTAAAATAATGGTGTGCAAATGGAAGGAATATGAAAAACTATGCTAAACTAAATCAAAGTGCTTTGAAAGAAAGCAGGGATGCAAAAGTCAATTTTTCACGGTACAATTTTGTCGTTCCACGTTTTACAAAAGTGATTCGTTAGTCATTTGTGTTATCGAGAATTACAGTGACGAATATTGCCGAAATTTAAGGAGATTACGAATAAATATTTAATAACACGTGAAGCTATTTAAAAACGAAATTATTTTGAGTATATCGTTGCTCCAATGCTAGAAATATCCACAGCGAAGATTATAACGATAATCACGCGTTACGAAATCATGAGCAATGATTTTATTTTGATTCCTTTCATTATCGTTTTATGGAATGAATTTTATTATTCGTAGGAATTGAATGGTGCATCGTTTAAACGTCGAATATGATTCATAACTCTGGATGTACCAATTAGCGCAATGCCACCATGTTGATAAATCATCCAAACTAGACTCATTCAAGAAACATTTGTACATAGTTCCATGATTCATTTCGGTCCTTATCGGCGTACGATAAGAAACGTTGTTTGCAATGCGATACGATACCCTTTTTACCGTACAGTATCGCGATATAGCGTACTATTTTTCACTATACGATACTAATTCATCCTGCAGGTCTAATAAGGGAACTCTAAAATACAGCGAAACGCTAATAAATATTATTTTCTCACGCTATTTAATCTTCCTACATATAACAAACTTTTAAAACGTATCAGTGCTCATGTATTTTCACGAATTACAATTTGTTACCATAACTTAAAAACATAAGATACAATAGGGATAATAAAATACTGAATGGAAGGGAAAATTTGTATCGTTTTTTTTTTTATTAAAGAGTAGGACAGTTTTTCGTTCAGAAAACTAAATTTTACACTGATGATTTATCGAGAAATGTATCGAATATCTACGTGAATAAACTGCGTGGACTTTTACGCAAATTTATATTTTTATTAACAAAGACAAGGGAATCGTATATAAATGGAAAGTTGCTAGCTCGAGGTGGACGAAATTTGAAACGGAAATCCTAGAAGTTCTTTAAGCAATGTTAATCGTGTTTACAGGTAATTAATCTCATAATCCTGATCCTGTATCGAACAGGATACGAAGGAGGTTTCTTGGGTGTCGGAGGAACATGGAACTTGAACGAAGACAAGAATCCAGACGCAGAAATCGTTGCTTCTGGGGTTCTAGTCGGATTTTTCATATACACTAGCGTTGTCCTAATCACTTACTTGTTTGGCAGCACCTATCACAAGAAGACTCTTGTCGTAAGATTAATTTTCAAATTTTCACCGCATGTTTCAATTATTCGAATCATTCACAGGCCAACGTGATTAACTTCGCTTTTTAATTCTTTTTAAAATTATAGTAACGAACCACTTGATCTTAATACTAGCTTAACTTTTTATATTTAGAATAAATTTTACCGCGCCTATAATAATAAATTCTACAGTGTTCAGTTGAACTTAACTTTTAAAAGGAATTTATGTTTACTTCGCGAATTTCTCTAATTTTCGATTTGTGGAGTTAATCGATTTGGCAATTATTGAAAAATGATTACACATATGAAAAAAAGAAATGATTTAACGTTAATATTCGGTTGATATCTTCTAATCAAAGTATTTTTTTTTTTTTAAGGAAATCATAATGAACTTCATTGGGACCTTCATGTTCATCGTTGTGGGTGGCACAGCGCTTCATTATTGGCACGGTTATCAACCGGAAAATAAAATGGATACGATTGTCCAAGAACGACAGGTAATACGAATGCTAATTTTTTGACTAATAAAATAATAATGAAAAGGAATATTTGTAAACTGTTAACATTCACTGACTATAAAAGGTATTTTTACATCGATGCATTCATTTTGCCGTTTAAGTACTAATCAATTCGGCTTAACTAAATTAAACTTCCTATCATTAGGTGTAGCGATTGTTAAGTGGATCAGGAAATTTATTTTATCAAAATAAATTTATTAGAAGGGAGAAATTTGCTTTGATTTCGAAGGAAATGAAAATTGAATTGGCGAAAATAGAATTAATGGAACTTAAACCTTAATTTTTAATAATATTTAAAAAGGCTTTAACGGAATGTGTATTCTATCTACATGAAATTATAATTTTTCAGGTGGGATTAGCTGTTGGATCGTTGTGCGTCATCGAAGGAGCAGCGTACCTCGTAGACATGATTCTGAGTTTCCTGCATTTTTCGAAAAACCGCGATCAGTATTTAGAATAAAGCCACAAATCACGTGACACTTAAAACTCTAATTTTTTCATCTCCGCGTATCTTTTTCCGGGAAATTTGATAATCAGAATCTTCATTGTTGCGAACAAAAGTTTGTTGCAAACCAAACGATTCGAAAGAATTTTAATTCCTCGACGCAGGTTTCACTATTTCATACATATAGTGCATTCACGCAAGATAGCATAAATTACTTGCCTAGGTAATTTTGTACCTAATCAATGTTAAACAATGAAAAAGCAACTTATCGTTGTTTTGTTCGTCATAAAATATTTGTTTAAGTTACCATAAAATTTAATTCTACGTTGCATTTTTGTTTAAGCATCGATGGTGTAAAAAATTTTGTTTTACAAACATTACGAGATGTTTCATCCTCTTATGTAAAAACCATAAATGTGAGATTTGATGAATTATAGAAATTCGTAATTAAAGTTCATAAAGTGTTTAAAATTGCCAAACTTGCAGATATCAATCCTTATTGAAAATAATTATCTGTAATTTGCTTTGCATTTCGCTGCTCGTTTATTAAAAAGCACAAAGGTGCACATTCGTGGTTTTAGTATAAGAGAAACGATATCAACGCTAGATAATAGTTACCTAAAAGTATAAGGTAATATTTCAATTATTGCTTAGCGTTCAATTGAAACTTTTATCAGCATTTATTTTATACGATCCAACATGTAATCATGCAACATTTTGTACTTGAATTATGGATAGGATGTATTGCTAAATGTAGAAAGTAGCATAGGGAATAGTATTTAATTTTTATATCATGTTTATGTATTTACTTTTCAGTGTTCACATTGCATTGTATTTCCTCAGACAATTTTACATTTTTCCAACAATAAATCGATTACATTCCTAAATTTAAAGAAAGGTTATTTACGAATCAAAGGGAAAGAAAGGAAGGAAGGAAAATTATTAAGCTACATAAAAATAATTCAAGAACGATTCGAAAGGAATTCTAAATTAAAATAATATAAAAATATATCTTCATAATTTGACAGCATAAATCAAATTATGTAACTACATAAAGATAATTAAAAAACTATTCGAAAGGAATTTTAAATTAAAAGAATATTAATCCTTTCATACTGTAAGAAAAATAACGAATAATGGCAATAATTCGACATAAACAATATTTTTTCACATACTGTAACATTTCCTACAATTTAATTGTCAGACTCAAAAAATGAAATAATCTCAACTATTTACACGTAACACTTTTTAACAGCAATATTATCTATAATATAATTTAAACTGTTAAATTTAATACTGGATAATTTATCAAGTCTTTCACGTATTAAACTGCGAAAAGGTTAAAGCATATCTTCGTAGTTCACCCAAAAATAATTAAAAAACGATTCAAGAAATATTTCGATGTTCAAGATCGATCAATTGCACGAAACTTCAAACTTCCAAACCTGATCAAAGGTTAGCTTAATGCCCGTGTTTCGCCAGTTTCGTCGACTTTTGAAGGATTTCAGTTTTCTCCTGAAAGTTCACGAACTGGTAATTATATTATTTATACGATTATGTGTAATTAAATAATTTATATTTTGGGAATTTAATGAGGAATCTTAATCGCTTAGATTATAGCTGTCGTGTGTTTGCAAGAGCTGACGAAATATAATGAATACACGATACCAAGATGGCTGTGGATCATTTATTGCATCGACGCTTCCTTATACTCTATTATCTACTTTTCTATCGCGATGACACACGTGTTTGAAATGCCTCGCAGGCTGCCTGTTAGTTACTACCATATTCTTATTAACAAGATTAAAGAAATGGAACCTAACAGGATTTTATCAATATTTATATTTCCCATAAATGCATAAAAATCCACAGTCTATTAGTAAGTGTCATTTGACGAAATATTTTCCAATTACATTTATAGGAGTTCACGTACTTTTCTCTTGGAGTAGTTTTCCATTTAATAGGAGGAATAGCAGGTATTGTAAGATCTCGTTACGAGGATCCCGAAGAATCAGTACCACCACGAAGCGAATTGAAAATTGGCTTACTGTTACTAGGTGCACAACTTTCCACACAAATGTTTTTGACGCTACTTTTAAGAACGATTGAAGAAATATATTTAATGAATTTCAGCAAATTTTATCGTGCTAGTTTGCGAAGCTGCCCATGTGGCCTATACGGAATATTCTAAAGTGAAATCAAATGTAGCGATTAGAGATGTTTAAACGTATAGATTTAGAAATTAATAAATAATATTTTATATTCACCTTAAGTTCTGATTCATTCATGTATTAAATTCTGTACTAAATGAGCTGTTTATTTCGAAAGTAGCTTAAGTCCAGTTTAAATTATTTTCAAATTAAGATATTTAAGGGTTTGAGTTTGAATTAATTTTCAAATATTGGTAACTGATAAGTTATCAGTGATAACGTGGTAGTATAATATTTTTGTGTCTCTAAACGTGCGTAATTCTCTAATTACCTTATTTATTCATTATCGTACACTTAAAAAGTAAAACGTTTTTAGTGGCTATAGACGGATTTGTCACTTTCAAAACAAACGATTCAAATGATAAATTAATCTTTTCAGTATCATAATTCCGGGTATAGTGAATAATTCGTGTTACTTAAAATAGTATAAAATTAATATAAAATGTTAAAGGAACATTTTAGAAGTATCGTTATGAATACCAAAAATGACGATATTAAAGAGCTATGATATAAAAAATATTTATACACGTTGATAAATTATAAAAATAAAGTTCATGGATCCTAAAGTTGTTCGCTATTGAAAAATTCTTAAATATGAAGCAATTATCATCGATTTGAACCTTCGAATGTTCGAACTTCCGGTGTTTGCAGCTACAGGAAGTATTCCAAATGAAACTAAAGTTACCATCAATTTTATATTATTTAATATTAAGTTCAATATTAAATGTGTCGATAATTATAAAAGTGTTGTAAGTCGAAAGAGAAAAAGGAAAAACAACCTGTATAAATCAGTGCAACACAAAATGACTAAGAACCTACAATTTTGTAGTTTTCCTTACCTACATCACTTTTATAATTTTCAGCACAGATTAATGACTAATTTCTGAATTTAATTGTACAGTTTAACCCATATAAAAAGATCAATTCTAAGAATGCTCTAACTTCCGGTGCGCGTAATCACAGAAAGTATTTTGAAACAAAACACTGTCGCCGTTATTTCTTACAATTTTCGGTGATCGAAGAAGTTTATAAATAGCACGATACCGAGAAAATAATATTTCGTATAAAAATGGGTAACATACCGATGCCTTTCCATGGTTTGAGAATAAATACGTGGAGTTTGGAGAAAAAACTGCTAGTATGGCGAACGGTATCCATGGTAAAACACCAGACTTAAATTTGAAAAATATTTGGTTAAAGCGAAAATACGATTTCAATTGAAAAATTAATTTTTTATTATCCGAATCGTTAATTTTTATAGTCTGCTTGCATAATAGGCACCGCGATATACGTGCAACCATTGGAGCCGTATTTGGAGGCTCCATTTTTTGGAATTTTGGTACCCACCTTCATAACAGGCTACATTTTAGTACACTCTTCCGATATTTTTCTTTTGGCGATGAAAAAGGACTATATCTTTCTCGTGAGTAAGTGAAACGCGTAACGCAGTCCACTAAATAGTCGAGGATGATTGAAAATAGAAATATTTAGCGAGAAAATTCCCAATTATTGTATTAAGGAGTCGTGCTTTGTCGTGATTGGAGCAATTGGAAGTCTAGCTTGTGGCATCTACCAGTTTCTTAAGTGGAACAATTGGATATCTGATGCTTCTTGCGATTCTGATCAAGATTACGAGTACGTTCGCCTCACACATCACCTTTTTAACTTTGAAACATAAACGGATTTTTTTTTTAATTATTTATTACATATCGCATCCGCTTATTAATGCAACTAGCGACCACAATAAACATACCATATCACAATAATAAAGGTTTACAGTTGACATTAATTTACAATGAGTAACATAAACGTTATTCAATGAGAAATTCACGATTCTTCAAATTTTGTTTCTTTGCATTACAATATTACAGATTTTAGTTTCTATTTTGCCTTTAAAACATTATTAATAAAATACGTTTAAATATTTGTTCATATTAATTAATCCGTTGCTCTACGATTATTTTGTTATCTCAGCTTAAATGTTTGTGTTCTAGGGGTAATTAATAATCTGTTATAAGTTTGTTTAACTAAAACTAATATTTTTAAAAAAAAATTCAGGTATATAATACTGATTTGATTCGTTTTGCAATTGCTTCATCGATTGGTTTCAGTATACCGGAATTAATGCTGGGCCTCACCTTCATGCTCCATTTCGTTTCTTTAAGTGCAGTGGTAGTTCATCGTATACTTGAATACCGTCGGTCATCGAACTCAGATCAATAATACCCTAATTTTTCAGGGAGATCCGTATAAAGAGTACTATAAAAAATTCACAATATATTAGGCATGTATCGAGTCGTAACATAAATTCGTAAATACGTTTAGTCGATTAATTATACATATATGCACCATTTTGATCGATGATCTTCCATCTTTTTGATAGCTAAATAATTCCACTTTTGTAAAATATCTCGAAATTGATCTGAATTGGACGAATACATATTAAAACCCAATAAATTAATTCGATACCTTCAGATTTACCCATAAATATTTCCTTTCTTTAATTATGCGATGCAAATTAGTTTGTCAAAAAATGGATCGAAGTTATAGAAAATAGTAGAGATTAATTTAATGATTAACACTTCGTTTATGCTACATGAATTATAAATTTGATTATAGCAAAGCTATACAAAATAGCAAAGATTAATTTGTTGATTTATATTACGTTTATTCTACGTGAATTATAAATTTCACTATAGTAAAGACACCGAAGAAAGCAGACTAATTTAATAATTAATATTTTCTTTATTCTATATGAATTATAAACTTTATTACAACAAAACTATACAAAACAGTGAAAATTGATTTAATGAATGATACTACGTTTACAGTAGGTACATGAATTATAAATTTTATGTTAAATTTGAAAATTTATGACTAATTAGTAATGAATCGAGGATTTCGATTAAAATGGTAGTGAATTTAAGTTAAGCGTTTAATGTGACGTTCAAAGAAAGTTCTAATGTTAAGAAATAATTCTTTTACTTGAAAAATGCTTGCACCGGAATAAAATTGATAAATTATTCTCGGAATAATTGCGGTTGAAGAATTTGAGAAAGGATGAATGGACGGCGGAGATAAATGAGTCATAAAAGAAGACATGCCGTTTGTCTAATATACGAGTAGTATAGTAAGTTAAGGAGGGCTGCAACAACGGCCACGATATGCATCAATTAGTCTACTTGACCTCGCAATCATCGTGAATGACCGGTACAATCGCACACCCACGGTTCAGATACATAATCGTGTTAATTACGAATGCTGCTGGTAATTTAACCTCTAGAGGCACAACCCAAGTAACATTAACAAAATGAGTTCAAATAAAGCCAAAAAAGGAACAATTATGTGAAATTATAAATTATAAGAAGGAATTCCTCTGTGGTCAAATTTTCCTTCTCAAAATTTCCTTCTATTCTGATTGTTTTAAAGTTTTCGATAAATAATTTAATAAAACACCAAGTTTCAATGTTATATAATGATTTAATGTATAGAAATAATGAAATAATACAAAATTCCATTATGATAAAATTTACAAGATTATCTTTCTATACTAATCAAATTTATCGCATTATTTTCTGTTCCATTATAATTTGCAATTAAACTTCCACTACGAAAAAACTTTTGTACAATTGTCCTTTGTTCGAATGCTTTCGGATTGTACGCTAAAATAAAAGCAATAAAATGGCAATTTTCAGTGTTACACAATGATTAGACTACTATTGAAAGAAGTAGTACTAGTAACGTTTGAATAGTTCGATTTTTTTACAATAGAAATCAGGGCACGTAGTTCAAGATCGATAGGAAGATCGCATAATCGTCAGTGAAGACCGGGCCGCGCCTACTGACCTAGTGAACACGTGATCTTCCGTACGCACATTCGTGAACGTATAGTACACGCTAATACACAGAGCTATTTACACCTGCATGAGTGATTCTGCTTAGGTATGACAAGTACGTGCACGCAGTATAGTTTTTCTGTAACAGGAGTAGCTACGCGTTGAGACTGTTACGCAATTAGAAAATAATATATGTCGTAGTACGATACGAATTAGGGTTCCTAGATCGTTCGATATACTTTAATACGGTTTTTCTATCATCATTTTATGCAACAGCAATTGAATAGAAATTTTCTATGATTCCTTCTGTTATCAATAATAGTTATTAAGTGAGTGCAAAAGTTTTAGTATATTGTTTACTATTATTGCATCAAATTGAAGCGTGTTATGAAAAGTAAAATAAACGGTAAGAATAAACTGTGTTATTTTATTAATAATTTACTGAATTAAGTAGTGAAATAGTATTAATCATTAAATGAATCATAATTCAAGAAGTTGCGTTCAGAAAATTGTACCAAATATTAATTATTACTGTACTTGTATCACAAATTTATCCAGATCACTTACAATATTTACACTCGTGCTAAATATGAAGTATTATACCATTTGTATCACAAATCGATCAAAATTGTTGCAATAGCCCGCAGTACTTGCAACAATATTTTCATCCCTTATTTAAAGCTGAAGTACATAACTTAATAAACAAAGAAATTAACCAGATTTATTTCAGTATACCCAAAAATATTTGCTAGCTTTTCTTTACCTCTTTCTTTCTTCATAATATTGTAATTCTATTAACTTTATTTCAGGATACCTAAAAATATTTCCTAGATTTTCTTCATCCCCTTTTTCCTTCGCATTATAATTTAACTAAATTTATTTCAGTATGCCCAAAAAATGTAACTAACTTTATTTCAGTATACCCCAAAACATTTGCTAATTTTTTGTCCCCCTTTTCTCCTTCGCAATATAATTTAACTAAATTTATTTCAGTATGCTCAAAAATATTCGCCAAGTAGAATATAATTACGTTAGAGTATTTTGCTTTTACTTTTGCTTTCAGTATTAGAATTCGTTTGAATACTGTGCGTAAACATAAAAGTGGTCTTCTGTCCATTTTTTTTTTTATTTAAGCACGTTTTTCTTATTGGTTGTAGAATTATGGTTCGCATCATAAATTCACAGCCGATATTGAACGTAAGACAGTTCACGATGACAACGTTGACTTATGCTCGTTCTATATTTACCGTACGTAAAATTACCGACTTATTGCTACTCATCTTAATATTTACGCTGTTCGTTTACCGTGTCACGGACGAAATGCTATAACTTTTTACAACTAGCACTATTAATCAACTCGTTGTGCAATGAACTTACTAATTTGAAATTCTCCTTGGAATTTTACGCTTCGCTGTCGAAATTATCGTAGTAACAAAAATTACTGATAAGACTCGTACGATATTCCATTCTTTCCTTTATCACTTGCAAATTATTATAATAACTCCTTTGGTATGATTGTAGCTTGACCATGGTCAACAGTAAAGTTAAATAAATTTGTTACTATTTACGTAAGATTGCTGTCGAAGAAAATCAAGGTTTCGGAAATTCAATGCAAGTTGAAACTTTTTCGGACGTACATTTCCCGCAAAATTCTAACGCGCATAAGCATTTAATAAATAACAATTACACTGCAAATATTCACGAATTTATAGAAAATTGAAATGTGCAATAGGATAGACAATCGCGTAATACAAGAGTTACGTAAAAATATTCAATATGTTCAAAATAGAGCATACTATATCAAAGGGTGAAATTTCTATTTAAATTTCATTTCTCTAAGAACACTAAAATTTTTGACGAGCAAAATACTGCTCCGAAAGTAAAAAAAAACATATGAGAAGAATAAATAAGTATAATATTAAATAAATCGGGAAAGGATAAGAATAAAAATAATCGTTTACTATGAAAAAGAAAGCAGTGAGATGGAATTTTATCCTACAATAATTCTATTACTCCTAGAAGCTGATTTTTACATTTGGAGACATTTTGTATCAACTAATTTTGCTCCTCGTTGTCTATAAATACTCTATTAGATTATATAGTTGTACAATAGTGCTTTGTATCACAAAAACAATAGCTTGGCTAATTTCATAGTATCCCGTTTGACGGAGAACTTTTCGCCAGGGCTAGCAATATGTTAATCGCTCAAATACTCCAATTTACTTTCACGAAACGTATTTCGCGCGAAAGACGATACACCGTATGAAATCGAGGAATAATTTCGCAACATTGCTCAACGCTAGTAATACGATTCAGGTGCACGACGAGCGTTCGAGATCGGATTGAGGAAGAAAATTTTCGTCGCCGCCGTTTCTTTCTTTTTTTTTTTTTAATCCAAGTTCTCCCGAACCCGATCCCACTTTCGTTTCATGCATGTTTAATCGTGACGCCGTTTTCTGGCCTATGCTTCGAAGGTTTTGCACGTGTACACATCCGCAATACGTCCAGGCAAATTATACACCGTGAGTCACGTGAAGTCCAACACGCAACGATGCATACTTTCCTTCGTACCAACAACACGTGCTCGTGAATTAAATGCCGCAGTTAACTCGCCCTTCGTCACAGATTCCGATTACCGTTTCGCGAAATCGTAACGCACGCGTCCGGGATTCGAAGCATTCATTCGGGCTACGTCGAATTTTTGCGCGATGATCGAGAAGAAAATTATGCGTTGTCAATTTGCGAAGAAGAGAGAAACATTAAAGCGTGGATTTATTAAATTGGTGCGCGTGAAATGTCGTTTTTCAAAGCAGAATTTTAAAAGCAATCAGACTTTTTAATTTAATAGGTGCTTAATTTAAATAGCTTTTAAATAATTCTGTATACTTGATTCCGTAATAAGTAATCGATTTCAATATTCTATACCGATAGACTGCGAATTTGTATGCAATTATGGGAAACATAAACGTGCAAAAATTGGAGAATGCATATTATGTGCAAACATATAAAAAATACTCAAAGTAAAATACACTTTATAATATTTAAGGGATAAAATCAATTTGTATCTACAATTTTCCTCCTACAAAAGTTACAGCATTAATTTCGGAGTAAAAGAATTTTATTTTTATAGAATTGGATTAATTTCGAAACCATAGAATTCTATTATTTTATTTTCAAACACGTCAATGTTAATTTTACTTATTTAGTAATTTAACTCACAGATATGCAAACTTTCCGTCGAAGTTCAATTTTAAAATGATTTGATTTCGCGACAATTGTGATAAATCGATATGAGGCACGTTTTCGCGGTATCGATAATCAACAATATCACATAATGATACGTGCCAGTGACTGTGACGATCAGACGAAGACAAACCTAATTGTTAACAAGCCTGCTGCGCAGCTCGCGTAGCAAACATTGCTTTGCCAAACATTACACGAAATAAGGTAAACACAGTGACTCAAATTAAAACTCGGATACTTATATTATACTTATATAATACAGCTTATAATTTTTTGAACGATTTCAAAATTTGATGGACGCTTGAAATTGGAAAGTTTGGACATACAAAGTTTTGGGAATTTAAATGCTTGGGAATCCAAATGCTTGCAAATGCAAAAGCTTGGATATTCAAACGCTTAGAAACACAAAAGCTTGAAAATTCGAATGCTTAGAAATTCAAACGCTTTGGAATTCAAAAGTTTAGAAATTCGAACGCTTGGGAATCCAAAAGCATAGAACTCCAAACGCGTGGAAATCCAAAAGCTTGGAAATTCAAACGTTTTGTAATTCAAAAGTTTAGAAACTCGAACGTTTAGGAATTCAAAAGCTTAGAAATCCAAAAGCTTGGAAATTCAAACGTTTTGTAATTCAAAAGTTTAGAAATTCGAACGCTTGGGAATCCAAACGCTTAGAAATCCAAACGTGTGGAAATCCAAAAGCTTGGAAATTCAAACGCTTTGTAATTAAAAAGTTTAGAAATTTGAACGTTTAGAAATTCAAATGCGTGGAAATCCAAAAGCTTGGAAATTCAAACGTTTTGTAATTCAAAAGTTTATAAATTCGAACGTTTTGAAATTCAAAAGCTTAGAAATCCAAATGCGTGGAAATCCAAAAGCTTGGAAATTCAAATGCTTTGTAATTCAAAAGTTTAGAAATTCGAACGTTTAGGAATTCAAAAGCTTAGAAATCCAAACGCGTGGAAATCCAAAAGCTTGGAAATTCAAACGCTCAGAAACACAAAAGCATAGAAATTCGAACGTTTAGGAAACGAAAATCTTAGAAATTCAAACGCTTGGAAATTCAAAAGCTTAGAAATCTAAAATCTTAAAAATTCGAACGTTTGAGAGTCAAAAAGCTTGGAGATGCAAGTACTTAAAAATTCAAAAGCTTAGAAATTTAAACGCTTGGCAATTCAAAAACTTGAAAATTCAAATGCTTGTCAATCGTCTCTTAAAGCATGAAAAGTGTCTGAATTTTACTTTGAGCCACTGTACACCGACTATACCAATCTACTAAAACGAATTTTACACAAAACATTCCTCGCTTCCACAAACAATTTAACTCATAATAAAAAAAGCCTCACCCATAAGCCCATTATTCTCTTCTCCGGAATAAAGCAATGTGGCGATGCGTTGCATGTAACGTTGGAAGATAACAATACTCTTATTCTGCGAAGAATTTCCACGAGGAAGAAAGAAGTTAAATATCGTTAAGAAATTCTATGCGATTGTTATGCAATCGTATAAGTTTTCTCAGGAAATTTTCCTGGACTATCAAAAAGGGAAAAGGGAAAATGTTGCACGCGATAATTAAACTACGGATCTTTATGCATTTATAAGAAAGCGAAATGTGCAAGATATTATACAATTCATGATGTGGAAAAATATACAAAACATTCAAAGTAAAATACACCGTATAATATTTAAAGAATGAAATCAATGTGTATGTAAAATCCCCTTCTTTATTCTTGTTTAAAAAAAAATTAAATTTGCATAAAGATTCACGGTCAATTGATAATTAATTAAGTATTCGCGAAACTCAGTAACAAACTGGAATGAATATATTTAACTTACGATACGACACCTATATAATTAACAAAAAATTTTTTTTTCCAACTAACTACATTGTGTTGAACAATGCAAATACTTTTCTATATTAGCGTTTATTGAGACTCGGGTCATAAATACACTTTATGGCAATCGAGTTTCTTAAGGTAGAAGCATATGAAAATTCTATAATAAGTATACACGTTATTATAGATCTGGCTGTTGTTTTATTCTAATTTAAACTAATAACGTCGCATGTGACAATAAAATGATAATTTAAGGATGATTCTATTGTATATTAAAATGGATAATCTATCCTATGCTTCGTCGATGATAGTATAATTTGGGAGGCTCTCTGAAAATGAAATAAATTGTATATAAATACTCGAAGATATAGCCAATGATAAATACATGAGAAATTTAGTGGGTACTTAATTAATGGTTCGATGAATAAAAATCCACGCTCCTGTGACCATTTTAAAGGAATTACGTGGCAGTGACACAATCAGGAGCAAATGACTGCGACATGGTCATACGGTGAACCTGGTTAACAAAGTCGGCAGACCGCCTGCGCAACTTGCACGTATGTAAGTACGACAGCGTAGCCTCGCAGTGTGTCACGCTTGGCGTTCCAGTTTAAGTTGGTCCGCCACACAGTGTGGAACTGCGCGTTTCTTCGATTCATTCCACACTGTTCGGCCACGATTACACACTTCTTTTAATGCGTATTCAATCAACTGAATTAACACAGCTGATTCCATACGATTTTATATACATACGTTGTTTCGCGATTCGTTTCCTTGAAACTCGTAGAAGTTTATACAAAAATATTCGCGTGGTTCTGGTATTGGATTTTGATATCGAAAGTTTTGAGTGAAAAGTGCGCGGGAGTTGGCGGATTTTTGGAGTGGAAGAAACTTTTGAAGCGCAACGTTGAAGATCCACGTGGGATTTATGAACGTACGTTGAAGAGGGGATGTATCGTCGAGAACGTTTAACCCTTTGGCTGTGAAAGATGTCATAGATCTTTTTTAACATTTTATTGCGTTAAACTTCAGATTCATTTATTCATAGGTAACTGTTTTGTACAGGTAAACTATGCGTGCATTTTTAACTATCAAATCATGAAAAAATATCGCGCCGCAGTCAAAGGGTTAATTTTGCTGCGAACCTCGAGTCAATTTTGTTTAAAACGCGTTAATATTTTTCTTAATAACAAACACAATCCTTATTAAAATTAGCAATCTAAATTTACTAATTTTTACAACTTCGATTCCAATTTTTATATTGCAGTTGCTTTTTCTCACATTTGTAACACGTTTCTAAAGAAAGGAGAATGTAATTGAATTTAATAGAATTTTGTAAATTGCAGCAGAGTTAATGTAATTTAATCTGATCATGATTTTAGCAATCATTTAAATTCTATAATGATTCTCCCTTATTTTTAAAAAAAATGTATAATTATGAGGAAAATACGGAACAATTCTTAATATTTGTGTTTCTTCTTCAAGTTTTCTTGAAATTAGCCAATTCGTATAAAGAAACGAGAGTGGAAAAAGCATAGAAAGAAGTAGAATTTTGTTAAACACACGGATGTAATAATTTATCGAATAATTTTAACGAATACTGTCAATGAAAACTTTTAATAGTCGATGCAGAGTACTCTGTCACTGAGTCATGTTGTCAATGATTGTGTAATATATCCAGCATGAATCAGGAATGCAAAGAATGCTAATAATAAGTGACTGGGAAAATATCAATTTACCTGCTGCAATATAAACGGCAATTTTCAATTTACCATGTTTTACGCTTCAAACGTGTTTCACAGAAACGATAAAAATGTTCAACATTGCAAATTTTTTCAGAAATTATATTCGTTAAATTTTCTAGAAATTTCCAGAATCTTATTACTAGACTGTGGATCTTTTTCATTCACGAAATTAGAAAGAACTGTAATAAAATTGCTTCACTCTAAAACTACAATATTTCATAAATCCATAAAATTGCACAATATAGGTATTACTATTATTTCAATATCCATTGACGTTTTTATTAAGGAAATTAAAAAATGTGGAACCTAAAACTATAATAAAATTGCTTTATCCTAAAACTACCTAATTTCCAATAAATGCATAAAAATCCACGATCTACTTATTACTACTATTTCCGTACCCATTCACATTTTTATTAACAAAATTAAAGAAGATGGAACATGAAACAATAATAATAAAAATGCTTTATCCTAAAACTACCTAATTTCCAATAAATGCATAAAAATCCACGATCTACTTATTACTATTACTTCAGTACCCATTCACATTTTTATTAACAAAATTAAAGAAGATGGAACATGAAACAATAATAATAAAAATGCTTTATCCTAAAATTACCTATATTCCAATAAATGCATAAAAATTCACAGTCTAATTATAATTATTATTTTAAGAGTACAATGATTATTGATTGAAGTCTATTTGGAGAAGTATGAAATCATAATTAAATATGGAAAAACTCGGAGAATATTCTAGTAGCTGGACACGTGCTTGAAATCACTATGTGATACCACCTGTCCCTAATTTATGCACACAAGCTTTCTTCCCCGCTAATTTAGATACTTATCGCGTTATTCGTTGTTGTTGGTAGGTTCAATGTGCTTGATGAGAGGAGATTAGGATCAGGGGGTGGAAAGAATTGATCGTGAACAAAAGGGTAGTCGTGAAATCTGTCAAACTGGGTGACAGCAGAGGAAAACACAGAAGAGTCAGAATGGCAGACGAGAGTCAAAGGGAGCAACATGTTCGAAGAGAACGGAAAATCATTGGATACATGCCGATACTTCTGAAAATTATAGAAGTTGTAAGTAACTTTCAACTTTGTTATCGAAAAGTTTAATAATAAACTTTGTACATACTTTAGACACTTCAAATATAACTAATTAGTTATTGTTTGTGATTTAGGAATTTCTTCAAGGAAAGCTAAATATTTCTAATTCTCCTAATTTATTAATAAATTACCCAGTGATCAAACTTTATAAGTACTGTAAATATTAGATAATTGCTTATTATGACCTATGAGTTTCATTACGAAAATTTGTTAAATACTCAATACTCGATATTTGTAATTCATTAATAAATTACTCAGTGGTCAAATTTTATAGTTACTATAAATATTTGGCAACTTATTACTACCTATGAATTTCATTAAGCAAAATTGCTAAATATTTCCGATGCTCTTAATTCATTAATAAATTGCCGAGTGCATTTTTATAGATACTTTAAATACTAACTGCAAGTAATTAATCTTTTATCATAATGTAGACTCCATTAAGATAATTTCATAAATATTTCCAGTGCTGATAATTTATTAATAAATTACTGTATGCATAAATTGTATACAAGCTTCGAACATGAGTAATTAATTATTTATTATAATATGAATTTTGTCAAGGAAGTCTTATAAATACTGTCAATGCTAGAAATTAGTTATGCAACATCTTATAATGATTTTGTAATTAATGATTTGGTACAAAATGTGTGTTTCACAGATCCTAGCTGTCTTTGCTGTCGGCTTAATCGTCGACCCATTAAATTCGTTCCAAAGAATTTTAATCAAAACACGGTTCAAGCTAGACGATGCGGCGATAATTTACATCACTATCGGTGGTTACATCGTAATCAACAGTTTGTTCATCATTTGCCACTTTCTGGGTGATCGAGTGCCAAAAAGAACGGTAAGTTAATCACTTGATCCTTTCGATTATAAAAATCTACTATAAATTCCAATTTATTACTTTTTAACCAAATTTTAACATCTTGCATTTTACACTTTACTCTCTAAATAAATTCTGATAATTGCACTGTGGTCCTTCGTACAAATTCGTAATAAATAGTGTATATATATATATATATATATATATATATATATATATATATATATATAGCTAATTATAATTAAGGTAACGATATATATATAATTCTTATCGTTACCCTAATTATAATTAGCTAGAGTAAAGGTGTATTTGTAGAAGTAAATAATTCAGCATAACAGCATATTATTCGCACACGAAGGACATATCATGCATGTGTTAATTATTGGATACGCGGTCTCTGCAATGACTTACAAAGTCGCGCAAATATAGTTTCCGCAAAGTTTTAGCTCATGGTTAACGAAATGCTTGAAACTTCAACCTTGATAGTTTTACGTCGAAACAACACCGAAGGTAGGAAATGATGAATTCGACTCGACACTATTCTTTCGCGACTGTCACGCGATCCTTTGATCGCGTTAATTGATATATTATCAGATGTTGGAATTTTATGCATTTATGGGAAATTTCAACGAGCCAAAAAGGAAAATATTTAATTTAATTTGTTAACTAATTAAGGGCTGTGAGTTATTGGTAATAAATATACTAAATATACAAAATATACTAAATATACAAAATATACTAAATATACAAAATATTCTAAATATACAAAATGTGCAAAGTGAAATGCATTTTAAAACACTTAGAAGGTGAAATAAATTCTCTGCTTATGCTGTATTTATTCATTTCTTTTGTTTATTTATTTAATCTTTGTCTTTTGGTTTTAAACGATTTTCCAATTACAACAAGTATTATAGAAGATTAACTATTATCAAATTAAAATATAATTTTATGGAGTTCAGAGATATTTCAGTATTACAATCTTTAATGTTTAATGATGTAATAATGTGACACAAAGGAGTTACGACTTTTTCAGAAGATACATACTCCAATGAGCTTATTAAGTATTCAAGGCCACGTTATGAAGGTTTACTTGTTTTTCCTAGTTCACAAGCGATACCCACTCAGCAAACCTTTAAATAACTGTATTGATCTTGGATGCTATCAGAAAAATGTAAATTTTCATAGTACCTACATATGTACCTTCATTACGTATTGAAAGCTAATTACAGTTACAAAGTTGATTTAGTTTTAATGGCTCCATTATTTCTCCATTCACGATTTCAAGACTTACATATTTCACTTTCGGTAATTTCGTCATTTTCAATCCTTTAATTACGGGCGTCGTCAATAGACAACGGAGCGAAACTTGGAAAGTAATTAACCCATTAACGCCCAAGTTAAGTTTTCAGTGTCACGAGCTGGCTTAAACTATACTCTATGTAATTGTTCACTTTCTCCATTTATGGGAAATTTGGATATGCAAAAAAGTATACGATATATAAAATGTTCGAATTAAGGAAGATATTATAATATTTAAAGGGTGAAACTATCCCCTATTAGCATCCTTGATTTTACTTATAAAGAAACAAATTTGCATAAAATTCCGCAGTCTGATCAGTATTAATAATTTATGTTTCCGTCGTAACTTCTTAACTATTTTTATTTTGATGGTAACGTATTAAAAATGATAGAAATATGATGATACAAAAATATGACATAATACATCAAAACGTTCCCAAAGTATGAATATATGTCATAAAATTTAACAACTTTGGTTGATAAATCAAAGAAAAATTTAAGCGTTAAGGAATTAAAGGGTTAAATTATTAGGTACACAAAACTGACAAAATTTCTGAGGCAGTTTAAAGATGTATCCTTGTAATTTACTCGAAGCATTAAGTTGAACAGAAAGTTCATGCATTTGTATTTCATTTTATTACATTTAGCTATATTTTTGTAGAAACTGTTCGTAGAAATTAATTTCCTTACATTAAAATTATAAAATTGAAAAGATATAACATTAATTAATATCTATTATTTTCTGAACGCTAAACGAAGACGAATAACTAGAAAAATAATTGCTAATGAATTGCATAGTAAATTGATATAAATCATCTAGTGGAAAATGTACAAATTTACCGTTCAACGAAACATTTTCGATTATCTTCGAGCTACTACCTGTGCTAACTCTACGCACACGTGTTCCGTTCCAGTTCGATTAAAATTCATAACTTATCAACCTTTCCATTCGCGTTTATCAACCACCTACTTTTTCGACGTTTATGCTCGTCAAGCGATCGGAACTAATAATATCTGAGCCCTGGTTGCTTCGACAGACGCGATAATTGTTGTCGTTCGTGTCTCGCGTCGTGATAACGCGTAGAATAATTGCGGAGTTCGACAAGAAAGTGAACGACTTCGTGGCCTCGTTCAAATAGTGACAGAAATTTTACGAATAACCTCTTCCAAAGTTTTCAACGCGCATTCGCTAGAAAATTTAATTTACGCGAACTGTTTATACAGCATAATGATTAAAATATGACGCGTAGGATTCTGCAATCTTACGAAATCAATTTTCCAATAATACATTAAAGGTAACGTTCAATTCTTAGATATTATTGAAATAGTATTATTTACAAAGTGAATTAAAGAAATATCGTTTATTATTATACATTTCTATGTTCCTTTGGTAATATCTGAAAGTCTAACAATGGACAATAATTTCTTTTTTAATTCATTTATTTAATATCGCAGCGGTTTATTAATGACATTAGCGACCACAACAAACGAATCACATTATATTACTAAGTTGACACTAATTTACAATGAAGTATTTACGAGTAATAAAAGTTTACAAAAGTTAACAATAGATGATATAATTCACATACTCCGAAATAATTTCATTTCTTTAAGGTTTGATATTATTTATCCTTGAAAAAAAAAAATAATAATAAGTAAAAGTAGATCATCGATCTGAATACATTTACAAGCAACATCGATCTGCTCTGATTGCAGCTGATACTGTTTTCCTCGGTCGGTGCGCTTCTACACATCGTCGCTGGTAGCGTAATTATCTATAATTGGAGGAAGATTCAGGGCCCTTATTACAACAACAACGAATTCTACGCAAGCAAACAGTACATGGACATGTTCATATCAGGAGCAGTGTTCACATTCGCGGACGCGGTGGTTTTCGTGCTGGAGATATTCTTTATTATCAGGAATTCGACGAAGGACACCGAATGAAACTTAACGTCCACCACGTGAAATATGTAAAATATTTGTGTAAGAATCATTTTAATTCTTGAAACACTGGCAACGAACTGTCCAGTAGATCAAGTAAAATATTATATCATTTTTCGTGAAATTTTATCGATGTATGTTACGAAGAGTAACACGTTTCCATTTCATACCAAATCTGGCATTGTTTTATTATTGTATGACGAAAAGAAACACGTTTTATCATTTTTATTGAAAAGTACAATTGCTCAGAAAAGTATGCGGCCATCTAGACATAATTAAGGATCTTCGTTCATTCGTTATTCTTTTATTTTATAAGGGGTGCGTTTAACCCTTTGCACCCCGTTGGCACCGTTACGGTGACACGCGTAAATTTTCTCAAAAGTTCAAGCTCTTAAGCTTTTCATTTGCACTCATACAATTTTCTCCATTTTTGACAAAGCAACGCAAATTAAAGACAAATTTTCTCCTCTTCAAAATAACAGTTTAAGTTTTCGTTTTAATTTTTCTAAAAGTGTACTGTAGTCAGTGGTAAATCATTGAATTTAAAAATCTATGGAGTGCAAAGGGTTAACCTATTAAATGTGCAATTTTTTAGTTAGAATCTTCTTTATACGCAGAAATAGAAATTATTAAAAATGAATTAATATTGTTTAGGGGAAATTTAATTGCTGCGAATATAAATGTAAAATGACGTGTTTCTGATACGAATACAAAGATGCTTCGAAGAATAAGGAATTTCTGAGAAAGTGAAATAATATGTCCAAAACATTAATAACCCATAAGACGAGTTAACTCGTCATCCCGCATTAACAGGTTAAAAATAATATTTTATAATCTTATTAATGTAGTCTCTTATCGTACTCTTCGCAACGTACATCGATATTTTAAAAAAAAAGAGAATAAAAGTTTTGTAATGGTAATATTGTAAATGATAATTAATAATGTTTGAGGTTTATAGATATAAGATTTATTCGCAGAGGTTTCAAACAATATTAGTTTCAGGAATTGATAATAATTAGACTGCGGATTTTTATGCGAGTTCACACTTTTATAAACGGAAATGGAGAAATGGAATTTAAATAGGGAATTGTTTTTCTCTCTCTGAAAGTACAATAATTTGTACTTTACTTTAAATACTATGTATAGTTTTATATATTACATACATTCTGTGCCTTTTTATATATTTAAATTTCCCATTAAATGCATACAAATCCGCAGCCTATCGATAATATTAAGAATAATAATTAATAGTGTTTGGGGTTGTTAGATTTAAAATTTATTCCCAGAAGCTTTAAACGATATTACTTAAGAAATATAAAATACCGAAACGTAGATAATAATTGGCAATAATTGGAATTTCATATTATAGAAATGACCAACAGCCTGACGAATAGTTTTGAACAGTTTTATCAACCTATCACCTATTTTTGAAAGAAAAAAAAAAATTTAAGATGGATAGTTTTCCACCGAATGTGTTCTAGATTGCACTGACAAAAGATTGCATAAAACGAAGTAATTGCAGTCCAAATGTAATTCACAAGCCAAATATTTAGAGATTAGTTGTGTAAGTCCCGATTCCGTCCAATTTTCTATTTAAGGTTTAGTTTTTTAGATGTTACTTGAAAATATATGTAGGTACTTAGAGATACGGACATTTTTCGAAAATGTACAAAATGTATAACACTACGGTGAATTGAATTGTAGAATATTATAGTATTATAGAATAGACTATTACCTATTAGAATAGATAATAATGTAATAATATGTTAGATTAATAACTTTATAGAATTTTTTAGCGTAGTTGGATATTGTTGTTAGTAGCATAGTAAATGTAGTGATTAGCAATTAGTAATAGAGATTAATATCCAAAGATGCAGCGTATTTGATATTTTTAAGTAAATGTTAAGATCCACCGAAAAATATTAACGTATATCAAATACTGTTCTATAATCCAAAGTTTTAGTATAATTAAGTATAGTTTAGTGGTAATATCGTTAATAGTTCGGTATACATATATTTTATACGTAAGTAAACCTATTGCAAATCTCAGAATTGCCATGAATATTCTTAAGTAATTAATAGTATAATGATTTAGATCTTTTTATACTACTTATAGCTACAAACAAGACCAAAAATTACAATCCGTCTTTATGTACGCTTATCAATTTATAGATCTATTATATATACTTGTAGGTTTAACAAAAATTAATGCGTCTTTATCAAAATACATTCCGTCCAATATAATATTAACCAATTTGTCTTGTAATAAAAGATCCTCGCGTAATCTTTCGAATTAATCCTTGAAACTAACGTTGTAATATTTTTCGTAATATATACTTGTATAAGCGAAATGTATAGTTTATCAATAAAGAGAGTGAAAAGTGTATGAGGATAAAATTTAATGTAACACGCATGCCAAAAACATGGTAAAAAAAAGGCGTATTACCGAAGTAAAATTTTGATACTATTTTTCGAAATTTATACTGTATGTAACATAGAAATCTGAATATATCTCGCATCTTTTTGTTACAATAGAAGCTGTATTTGAGCTGTTCACAAACCAAAGTAATTATCTATTTATTTATCTATTATTAACGGGTTTCCCCTTATATACAATTAGTACTATAAAATTGTTACAAAAGTAACAGCTTTAAACTATAAGACCATATAAAATAGCGTGTATGTTAAAGACAAAGAAGATCTTATAAACTAAAATAACATGAGCTAGTTCTAAATTCCGCAAAAATTTGCCATACGGAGTGTTCGGGTTTGTAAGACCCTCGCAGGTCAGCGGCGACCGCGATGGCCCTCGCGTCGGTGCGCTCATTTAGCGAAGAACATTTTATTACCCTACACCGGCATTGCCGAATCGTTTTATTGGCTGCCAGATGTCAGGGAACCGAAGGTACTAGAAAACAAATCAATCGCTAACGGTACTCTCTGACTCTGGCCGTCCTCAAAACCATACAACCAGGTAATACACACACACACACAGTCAAGCCCATCCACCCTCAGCGGACCCAAAGCCCTCATCAGTCCCACTCCTCGGCATCCACCTCCACTACCTTCCATCCCTTCCTGATTTTCCTAGCACCCTCTCAGTCATCCAATCAAACGACAATTTTACTCTCCACGAATTTTCCACCAACCAATAGAAAACAATACATAGTTTACATCGACGATCACAGCACCGAAGACAGACACTTTGCAACAAGACAACACACAAGAAACAACACATCATCTATTGGAACACGCTCCGCCGACCGTAACTTGTCGAACGAGCACCGGTACAGCGAGACTAAATGTAGTTCGAATCAACCATCGAAATTCTTTAAAAAGTGTCCTGAGCCGTAACACGGAGAAAAGAAATCTGATTAACTCCACTTTTCAAGTTCTTTAAAATTTCAGTGTCGAAGCATCTGATATTGGAGCTTAACTTTTTTATATTGAAAATAAATTTCCTTAATAATTGAGGTTAACAGCTACGAAACGAGGAAAATGTTTTTTGATCATAGAATAATAATAAACGATTTATAAAAATAATAACGATTATTCCAAGCCTATATTATTCCACGTACTTTAAAAAATGTCGTTAGATAAAAGCTAATGGGATAAAAGACAGTAATAATAAATTCAACAGTGTTAACTCGAATTTAAATTTTACAAGGAATTTTATAAGAGACAGAATATTTATTTGATCAATTTCCCTATTTTTTCTTTTATGAAGTTAATATCATTTACAGCTTATTTACAAATTCGTTCTGAACACAATTACGAAAGAAAATTGCAAATCGATACACAATGCATCGATTTAACATAACAATAAACAAAAAACTTAATGACGTTTGAAGTCTCTCTTCTGAACGATGCGTAGAGGTTCGCTCGATGACAGGAAGCTGATGAAACTTCTTAAAACTGAGTGATCATGCAGTCGAAAGGTTTCATTATTATTCCAACAGCCTCTTTTCTTCTTTTCATTTTTTTCCCCCCCTCTTTCAATACAATTTTCTATTCTTCCCTGGTGACGTGAGACATTCGCGTTTTTACGTCCTCAGATAATTGGTTTAGAAGAATCTGTCCTTTTAAGAGGAAATCCAAGGCTCGATACAAAAATAAGAGGCACGGAATTAGCACTTGCGTTCACTTAGTGATAAGACCACTCAGGATATTCCAATTCGTGAGTATTGATTAACAAAAAATAGTATTGCTGCGAGTTAATAAGATTGGTGATTAAGAAAGTGTTTTTAATTGATCAGCTAGTGGTGCTGCTGATCTTTGTACTTGTCATTTACACGATTATGGTTTCCGATTCGAGTTTGTCAAGCGTAATGTGTATTTTACTGGTCGTTCTCTCCGGAGTCTACGTTTTCGTCCTGGCGATCGATATAATTAATCAATTCAGTGGAGGAGAATTGCACACGATGCCGGTAATCATTCGTACGATGAAATTCTTTGCGAAAATTCGTTTAACACTTGCACTTATGTCAGTGAGTTTTTTTTAACCCTGTTGCGCTCCTCGAGTCATTTTTTACCCAAATATTTGTCCCTTATGTTTTGAAAATATTTTATAGCTTCAAGACGAATATAAAAAAGATGTTATTAATATTCGTGAATTTAAATTGCAAGTTATACGATGATAGTCCTTTTTTTTAATACTTCACGATTTGATTAAATATTTTCATTTTCAAACAACCTAACGATAAATAAATAAAATTAATGTTCAAGGCTATTTACTGAAGCTGCATAAGAACAATTATATGAATCTTATAATTACGTGTTAGGAATAATTTACAAAAAAAAGGATGATCTAGAAAGCAATTGAATAATACAAAATCAAATAATTGTTTTAGTAATGATAGTGCGAGTGTTAACCGATCTTTGTAAAATTTACAATTTTATCGTGAGAGGGTATAAGGAAATTTTGAATGAAAATATTCGATATTTTTATTGCAGATGTTTATCTTCTCTTTATTGGGCACAATATTCTTTGCAGTCGCTGGAATTCTTATACTAGTCACGTATTCCGCACCGTGGTATATATTAACAGTAGCGAGTCTTTCACTGTTTGCCTTCATCCTCTTCGTAATCGAAGTTTCGTTAATAGTGGCGTAAGTTACGCTTTTGATAAATGACTAATTTCACCGTTAAACCCGTACATCGTAAAAACATATTAATATTAAGTCTAGGTTTGAATGGGGTTATCGCAGACGCGTTTTCTTAATTTACAAACGCAATACTGACAGTTGTCAAGCAGTATTATCTGTAACTTTAGCACTAGGTTCGAATGGTATTATCACAGACGCGTTTTCTTAATTTACAAACGCAAAACTGACAGTTGTCAAGCAGTATTATCTGTAACTTTAGCACTAGGTTCGAATGGTATTATCACAGACGCGTTTTCTTAATTTACAAACGCAAAACTGACAGTTGTCAAGCAGTATTATCTGTAACTTTACCACTAGGTTTGAATGGTATTATCACAGACGCGTTTTCTCGATTTACAAAGACACAACTGGGTCAATGTTACATTGAATAAATCGTATATTATAATTTCTCTCATTGATCATCGTACGTTTCGCGAACCAGATTCTGGAAACGAACCTGTAATCTCTGCCAGCAATGCTGTTACGCGAAGCCTACCGAAGTATTGTTTCAGAAAGAAATCTGCGACCCTCTGTGCACCAAAGTAAGTTCAAACACATCAAATTCTACAGCTCAAAATTTCCTATCTTATTGACGATTGTTGATTTAGAGATTTAAACAGATTTCTATTAAACGCCACTCTTTCAGTTCTACTTAAAGAGATACAAACCTGCGTAAACATCCGCAATCTAGTTATCAAATTTCGTATATAATTTAATGGATATATTAAGAACATTTTTTTAAGAACATTCAAATTGTCATAAGCTTCTCCTTTATTTTATTCGCGTATTTTCTAAGAATTCTTACCATGCACTCGTATAAAAGATAAAAAAGATATGCTTTGGTTCAAAGTGATTATTAAAAAAGCTTTCATTTAACGAATTTATTAAGAACTCTTATCGTTTAATTAATCAAGTATAATTATCGCACGTGATATCAATAAGAGAAGTTTGATTATAACAGGCGGATTATTTTTAACTAATTTTATATAGCGTTTCGGGATGGAGTAATTATGATAACATTAACCGTGATTAGAATAAACAGATTCCACAGTATTATAATATTAATGTAACTAGTTCGAAGTAATCTATGTTCCTGGAGTGCCACGTTTCTTTTAAGGTGTATCTCTACAATCTAGACGGTTAAACACGACTTGACGACCAGCGTCAGTAGCGTCAGAGTAGCTTCCGGAGACGAGGATGCGATTGCTGATCATAGTTACAGAAGAGTCGGATATGGACGTCGACGACAATACGTCGATTGTCCAACGAGTGCTCGCTCATTGGCCTTCGTCAACGTTGCTAACGTTCAAACGGAATGCTGCCGGACGTCGAATATACAGAGTCAAGTAAATAATACTACCAATGCTTCATTTCTAATATGGAAAAGGAAAGTAAAACGTAAAATAAAAATATACTCTTTAACCCTTTGACGAGTACAGAATTTTCTTTCGCGATATAAAAATGTTTTTATCGTATGTATTTGATTTCACGTATTGATATTTAATGTTTCATTATAAAAAACATGATGAAAACGATAGGCAATTGAAACAAAAAACATATATTGCAATTGAAGTACATATGTAATCCTTTTTAAAGAATCTTTGTTTAAAGAAACTCTCAAAAATCCATCGATAAAAGTTTATAAAATTTCTGTGATAAATTGCTAACCGGTTTGACAGTTAATGTTAATTTGTACGAATCTTTTCTGGTACCTAATTTTCGTCTTACAGAAGTTTAAAGATTATTTCAATGACTGCGAATAAATTATTTAGACTCAACGAGAAGTAAAAGAGGTTCCGATACAAACGGTGAGCAGATGCGAGCTGTGCAATCGAAAAATGCAACTTTTCTCGACTCCTTCGGGAACTTTGCAACAAGCTATAACCCAACAACCACCGTGCTCACCTTGTCCCACATTTTTGCAACTTTTTAGAGGAGCACCGTGTTGTCCAGGGTTGGTATTCCCCGTAACTTTATATCTCTGAATAATTCCTTTACTATTTTCTAAGAAAAGTGTTTTCCAACCTTTCCGAAGCAGCGACACATTTTAAGCAAGTTTGGTCTTTGTCGTGCACCATAATTATTGGAAACAAACTCTGCACTCAATATAATAATTATTACGGACGAATTTAAGTTTTAAAAAACTTAAATTTCTTCAAAACTTTACAAAAAACATTAAATGCATGTATTAGTGAATTAATTCAGTATATAAGAACTAATATACCATCCAGTATCATTCAATATTCAGCACTGTTCAACACTATTCAGCATTATTCAACAGTATTCAACTTTACTTAACGTTATTCAACATTATCTAATATCATTCAGTATCGTTCAATATTCAACACTAATAACTACACATAAAATTGTCAAAAATTATTAATATCAATTTGCAAACCGATAACTGAGTACAGGAATCATATTTTCCGAAATACTGAATATTTTTACCACAGATTTTAATGAAATTTTAACGACATCCTCGCGACACGCTGGTTGAGAAACGCTACTGTAAATATTAATTTTCCATCGATAGATCGAAACGAATTCCTTAAATAATTCCCTGCGTCGCGTGATTAGTTGTAGATGCGTGACAGGTATAATTCAAGTATCACAGCAGAGCCAACAACAGCAAACGCAACGGCAGGATCAATCGAAGCAAGATAAAGAAGTAACGAAGGATCAAACGCATAAGTTGCAACCGGTGGCGGATGAGAAAGCCTACGATATTGTGACGAGTGAGAAAGCTCGCCTGCAACAGGTTGCGAGTAAAGGCGATAATTACAGAGCAAATTACTTACAGTGACTTTCTTGACATTTATAAAACGCTTAAAGATATGACAAATATACGAGTGAAACGTAGAAAAGTGATTATTTCTTCGACAAACGCAAAAAAACGATGTATTGTTCCCCAAGGGTTTGGATTGACATGTTTACTTAGTTGTAATATTTTATTAACCCCTTGACCTACAAATAAAATGAAATTCGATGTATTTTAATTTAGCTCGAACTAACATTCATTTAAACTTCAAAACAGAATGGAATATTTAGATTGTTAAACATTATTTAATAAGGTTGATATACCGTATTAATGGACGATAATTAAGGGTAACAATATTGATAATAAACTAGGTGCCCGGTGTTTAATTATTTAATCATTTTTTGCATACAGACGTCAACGTCTACGATGCAACACGAAATGAAGAGTTTCATTGAAATTATGGAAAAAGATTAGCTCAACACCTTATTTCTTCTCCTTTTTTCTTTTTTCCTTCACAACAAGGAAAGAGTACAAAATTACAGAACTGACAAATATAATTTTTGGCAAATATCACAGTGTATCATAAACATTAACATAATATATCACAATACTGTCAGGAAAATTTGTATCGATGATTTCAATGGAACACGAAATAAACGACGTCTCCTAAGAGTAATTGTATGTCAAAGGGTTAAGCAGTAGAAGCTTTAGTTAATGGATCAAAGATCTATCGAAGCGTTAATTCTGAATGTTCGTTTTTTGAAAGGCGACCAAAGTGCACCGAAGGATCCAAAATTAACAGAAATGCCAGGAACTATCGCTAACCTCACCGTTGCATCCTACTGTGTTACTCCAAAGAAAACTCATCACACGTCGTGCCAAACTGCCTACGATGATAAAACGGCAAAACCAACGTAAGCTTTTAAAATTAAATCCTTTTTATCGCGAAGGAAATCCTATTAAAAGGATAACTAAAAATTTTCATATCCTTCTCGAGTTAAACTCCAATTCGAAATTTAGTAAATAAGGCTTCGCAGTGGCCTAAATTAACTCGTAATTTTTGAAACTCAGAACTAGTAAAAGATGAGATGTTTATTTTTTCTGCAACCTCTTGGCTTATATTGCTTTATTAAAGATAAATTTGATTTCTAATGTATTTTTGTATTTTTATTATAGCTTTAAGATTCACTGAATACAAAGTGTGTAGAATATTTTGATATTTTGAACAATATATAGATAAGTACAAAAGCAATTGAAAAAACAATGGGTTAAAATAAAATAGAAATAGATTAATGAATTTATTTTATCGAATAATTAAACTTCCTTTCTATCCAAAATTTTAAATACAGAATAGATATTTTGTTTCGTTAAAAATAAATGCTTAATTTGGCAAAAAATAAACAAAAATGGATTATATTCATTGGTACGCCTAATAATTTTAAAATCTCAAGTAGCTTCAAGGATCTTATCCATAAAATAACCCACAATTTTATCCATTTATCTACAGCAAGGGAAACGACAAACCAGAGGAGTCCAAAAGGAGATTAAGCCTATTAAAAAAGGAGAAGGAACGAGAAAAAGTGAACAATGTGAAGAAGAAACCCGATGTTTTCGTAGCAGAGAAGGATAAAGCGAAAGTAATGAATAGTGGCACGAAAAGAACCAGTATAGTAAAGTCTCCTGCGAAAAAGTTGCCTGAATCTGCCGAAGTAATTCTGGAAAAGCCTGCTCTAGAAGAAGTTCCTGAAACTTCCGAAGAATCGGAAGAGAAAGAAGACGTAGCTAAACCGGAAACAGCTGAAGTCTCCATAATGGAACCACCGGAAAAATCTTTGGAAAGTCACACCGAAAGATCACTGGAAAGTCTGCACCAAACCTTGGCGAAAATCGAGCCGAAAAAATTAATATCACCGCCGCGGCAAGTGGCGCAAATGATAGATCGTTTGCAAGAAATCAAAGGAACGAAATCGGAGAATCCCTTGAAACTCATAACTACGGAATCACCCGTGCCAACGTTGAGCACCGAAAAAGCTCTGGATAGAAAGCAAACTGTGACTATCTCGAAAATGATTACGTACGAAAGTGCTAAAGAAAAGAAGGAGAAAAAAGGGGGCGATGAAGAGAAGGTAGAAGTGGATGAAGCGATTAGCGACGTAGGAAAAGGTAAAAAGATCACCACTAGCACTTATAATTCGATTAGCATAAGCAAGATGAAGATACAAAGTTCGGAATCGGAGTTAACTATGACGTCGCATGAACTATCCGTACCGTCGATTGCAAATAAAGCGAACGAAGAAAAGGCGAAGGAAAGCGTAGAAGGGAGTAAAGTTGATGAAGACGAACGTGAGAAAACCGGTAAGGCGAAGGATAGCGATAAAAAAAAAGAAGAACGTGCATTGGAAACGGAATCGGTGCTTAAACCTCACACGGGGACACAAACGTAAGCTACTATGTTTCTGTTTGTAGCAAATAGTAATTGGATTGCAGAGTTTTATGCATTATTTGAGACATATGAATGCGCGAAATATTATATAAAAATATACTAAATATTCGAAATGTCGAAAATTAAGTACTATTACATCTATTAAAACTTACGTAATCACTGTTATCGGTTCGCAAGACAGCTAATGTTTATTGATTGTTGAATATCGATTTCTATTTTTATTGCACTGCATGGTGTAGAATTTTACTCTTCGTCGAGGAATTTATAAAACGATTCTGCTTTTATTTTAATTGATTTTAATTGATTTCGATTATGGATATAATTAATTGGAAATGGCTTGAAAAAATATTTTCCACTTGTTTCTAGAGGAACCTATAGAAAAGTTCTGCTGCAACCTGCATAATTTTAATCTGGTTTGGCCTCAATTCGTAATAGCTGATAATACACCGGGAATTGCCTTACGCGCTTCATTTCTTATAGTCTTTAAACCTATGTGTTTTTTTTTTTGTTAATTCATAAATTTAATTGCATAAATAATTTATCTATAACGTATCTTTAGAGCCACTGGTGAAGCATCCCCAAACAGAATTAAAAGAACCTACTTTAGAAAAAGAAACAAAATTGAACCAGCAGAATTGGCGTAAGAAAATAATACAATAATTTCAATTCTACGTAATAAGATTTAATATTTCCTCACGATTGGCTATGTGTTACCATTTATAGATATACTGATACGGATATTCAAACTTTCGATCCGAATGAAATTTCTACGGTCACTGAAAAATCAGCAGACACTGAGGTAATCATACGTAAATAAATTAATAAGCACAATTTTAAACAAAATTCTGATTAACAAAACAGTCTATATTATTGTGTAATAAATAATACGGTTTCGAAAAATATTTTATAGAAACTCATCGCGGAGAAAGGGGATCCCATAGAAGAAAGACTCGTAAACACTTGTCCTGCTTGCAAAAGACTGCAGGTTAATTTCATTTTTCCTCTTTAACTCTCTATCTTATAATCGCGGATTCCACTGAATTTATGATGATTTTATGGTCTAAATGTAACAAGAAGACACCGTATTTGCAATTGAGTTTAATTTAACCCTTCGACTCCTAGACGTTGTATAATACAACATACGTAGATTGATTTCTTTACTTATCATTTCTTAATAATATTTGGAGGTCGAGTTAACAGCAATCTAACATTTTACTATCTTAAACTTCAGATTAAATTATGCTACACATATACACGTAAACTATACTGCATTCTATATTACTTTATTCTATAGCAGCTATTTTATACTATACAAATAAAGTATGTATACGCATTTATGATTATCGAATTATGCAAATATCGCGCAGCAGCCAAAGGGTTAAGCTTCGACTACTGCTTCAATATGCAATATTGAAGATTGTTAAATGCAAACTAATTGCAATATTACGACGTTCCACAATTCACAATTCTCTTAAAATTGCTTAACACTCGAAGTGTGAAAGTAGTGAATAGCTAATCCAACTATTAGACATTTAAAAAATAATACGACAAGTGGTTAATACTTAATTTTACGTATATAAACTTTAATCGTTTATTTTGATGTTTTAACAGGCACCAATGTCGAAGTCTTTTCAGTATTACAGTGTTCACAGAGACAAACGAGGACGATTATACTGCGAACATTGCGCTAATACGAACACGATTAAAGTACGTACAATAAATTATCAGAATATTTTATGGAAATCACCGAAAAAATTTTTACTCGTGGTAGAATATAATTTTTTTCAATATTTTAGGTGTTGTATAAAAAGGATGCTTTGGATCAAAAACGTTTAAAATGTACGGCCTGCGGAGCCTCTTTACGTACGAGGAATAATTACGTAAGAAATTTAAATTAAATTTCTCACTCGAACCATTTTTATAAACAGTGGCACGAATTATTTAATAATTCGCAATATACTTATTTTGATTTTTAGACCGCTCGAAATAAGTCCGACAATAATTGTCCACATTGCGGACAAACGCAAATTCGCGCACCATCAGCGATATCAGCGTAAATTTCCAAAAACTACCAAAATCTTGTATACTGAAACGTTTAACGGAAAGAACGCCACTGTAAATAAATCAAAATCAAAATTGTAAAGTATAATATACAACAGGTAAGTATTAAATTATTTAAATTTTAGAATATACAATCAATCGCAGAAGTTTACATACACTTACTTAAAATTTATTTTTAACCTAATTTAAAGGGATGAAATAAATTCTTCTAGCAAGTATTTAAAAAGAAATACAAGTTTTTCGGTACTTTTATGAACATTAGTTCCTTTACTATTATAAAATAAAAGAATATTTATGTGTACGTAAACTTTTGTGATCGATTGCACGTAATATAAATGATGATTAGTAGTTTTATTATTTACAGATGGCGAATAAAAAATGTAACTTGTAACATTATATAGAAGGAGAATTATTATCTATGTAAAATATTACATTTTTAAGCGTTCCAAAACATCGTTTATTTGTTTAAAATGGTAAGAGATCGTTGATTACAAGAAAAGCATTTTAACAATGTTACATGGTCATAGATGATTGTAAAATATTATAATGTATCATAAAACAGCATTATTCTCAATGTTTATAATAAATTGTAATTCCACTCTCGCGTTTTCTTTAACCTTATACAATATTGCTTTCACTACGGCGATACAAATAATTATTATGATTAGAAAAAATGGGATACAATGAGCCCTAAATTAAATAATATACGTATAGATACTTAATATCTTATGGAAAAGGAAAGATACAAAGAATCGAAGTTGGTTCAACAATTTTTAAGCTTCGAAAGAAAAAAAAAAAAGCTACAAGTACGATTAGAAAATAAAATAATATATAAAGGTGAATTCTTTTTATGATTACGATAGTGCGGAATAACAATTGCCTAATTGCTAACTACCATTAAGATTACTATCCATTGGTATAAAATGGATTTGTTTCGCAATACACCTATAAGGTAATTCTTACAATTAGTACAAGAATAAACTTTGAAAATGATAACCTTACGAACCTACGGCATATATAAAATTCGAAATTTTCCATCGTTAATACCTATAGCTTAAGATATGTGCTGAAAAATTAATAACTATGTGTATAATAGTTAACTAAAGTACAAAACTTGTTAGATATAATAAGATTCGGAACACTGATTGTAAAATAAGTTCTCAATTACTATATTCTGTCAAACACTGATTAGAAAAAGTCTTCGTATCATGATACCACATAATTAAAGAGTTCGTAACGAAAACGATCCACGTCAACTTTTCACCAAACTTTTAACTTTTGTTCACCTAACAAAATATTCATCGTATTACACGCATATTTCCCGATATGGTGTAATTTGTAATTACAGTCACTCACAACAGTATTTGAACACCTTTCGCAGGAATAATTTATGAATATTTTATACAGTGATTGCAAAAAAGCATTCATGCAACACTGTATTTATTTTGTCATTTAGCTACTAATTAATCAGATCCAATTAAATTCAATTTCTAATTATTTAACCCTACGAATTACAATACACGTTAAAAAACAAAATACAATAAAATAGCATTGAGTATGGGATTCAACTTGAACTTTAATTTTGGCTTCGTGTTATAATATATGGATAATATGCAAAATAAAAAATACAATTTTCTATTCCTCTAATGGTAAAACAATTTCTGTTCAAACTCCATTAGTTTTCCAGTATCCTACAAAAATATGCATTTGTATAAACGTCTAAATCTATTTATTATAGTACTAATAATATTCCGCAGGAGTCGTATAACACTTAAATAATGATACGCTACAATGATTGTTCGTAAATTTATAATAGTTCTTTACGATGAATGTTCAAATACTTTCGTGAGTCACTTGTATTCAATTATATCACGAATTTGTGGACACAGTGATTAACCATTAGAACACAAACATTTGTCATTATTAATATATCTGAAATTTTATGGAAATCGTTACAATGCGTCTTGCTACGCTATTTTTAATATATAGCAAATTTTATGGCAATTGTTACAGTGTGACTCGCTATGCAATTTTTAATATATACGATTGAGTAAACATATTTTGTTGATAAAGATTTACGAGCAAAATCATAAATAACAATTGCAATATTATGATACAATGAAACAAACTTTAAAGAATCATATATTTATGATTGGACGACGTTTGTGTTCTAAGATTACGATTATAAAATTTGACGAGAGTTGTTTTTGATACAAACCCCGTAATCATTGGAATATTAAAAAACTGTTAATTATTCTTTATCAGAAATTTTCCCTAGCGTTTCGGTTTTTTTCCTGCAAACGTCTTGTGTTTATGGAGATAAACTCGAGATACTTTCAATGAATATTCGCATAGATACGAGTTATCTATCTTCTCTTAACTTTGTGTTACATAATGGCACCCAACGAAGCAATCCAAAGATTAAAATAATACTCCGCGATCGCACAACTCTTCCCTATAGTGATCTATAATTTTCTACTATTTCCTATCAGCTTCACAACGAGTCGTTCAAAAACAGAAACTTTCAAAGTCTTCGAAAATTCTCTAGGAACTGTGGCTTATTTTCTACCATGATTCTATCTTTCGGGTACACCTGAGAATTTATGGGATTTATGGGATTCGTAGCATTCTCGTACGCGAATCTTCCATCGAACTTCGATACGGAAGTATTTAAAAATGACTCGCAATTCTGTTGTTGCAAATTATTAGTTACCTGAGGATTATTCGTGTAAATGAGATCATTTGAATTCCCATTTGGTATTTGTGAAACTTTCACCAAATCACAACATTCAGCTTCGTTAAGCAAAGATGCGGACCAATTAAAATTCTGATTCATTTGCACGGGATTAACGTTGTTCGGCGAAAATTGTTGCAAGAAATTTTCTCCATTCGGTTCCTGATAAAATAATTCTCCGTTTTGCACGTTTCGCAAACTTTGTACGTTTTGCAAGTTTTGTACGTTTTGCAGGTTTTGCGCATTTTGCAAATTATACCCGAAGATTTGATTGGGAAATTGGACATAAGTCTTCATTCTATTGTTCTGTAAATTATTATAATTATTCACGAATTGGTAGCCATTAGGAAATGGCAGAGGAGGCTGAAAATTACAAAAATTCTTCGCTAAACGTCCAACATTATTCTCCGATAGAATCTGTCGTTCATCTTTGCAAATATTCTTCTGATCATAGCTGTTGCAATTCTTTGCGTCATTTTCATTAGCAATTTTTAACGCTCCAGAAAAGTTGTTCACAAGGCTCCCCGTTGAATTGCAAGGTTTCACGGATACAAAATTATTCGGAAATATTCTCGGTGAAATGAAACATCTTTCATTTGAATGAAATCGACATTGGCGAGAGCAAAGTAACTTGCACTTATTAATCGGTTCACAAGGAGCTGAGAAATTGGGCAAAGAAGATGGATTTAATAAATTCTCATCGTAAATTTGCACGCCGTCGAAACTTTCGTTTGAATCTTTGCACCTTTGCGTACCGCTGCGTTTCGCAGTCTTCAATCGTCTTCCTGTGTTTAAGAAGCTGCTAATCGAAGGAAGAATCGCGTTAGGTCGAGCCTGTTGCAGATAATTCTGCTTGAAATACCCGTACAGCAATGCCTGATCGAAACTTCTGCGTAAATTTCCATTAATGTCCCAAGCTTGGGCGAAATTCTCCTTCATGCTGCACTGTTTCATCGCTGAACAATTCGAGCACATATTTTCCACTTTGCTTTGATTCGTTGGATTAATCGGATCCTTTGCCGAATTTTCCGTGGCAGCTTTTATCGGTCGACCTTTGCAAATTGGAGCAGCGATTGATTTTTGCGCCCGTTGATTGGTTATCGTGTTTACTCGTTTCTCGATGGTTTTGGGTTTTGGGCGAGGCAAGATTTTTTTCGATTTGCTTGCCTCGATGTACGCTCTCGTTATTTTCACGTTGCCCTCTTCGTCGCAGGTTCCACTTTCCTCGTACTGTATTTTATTAATCGTTAAACGGTATTTTATTCGATAGTTTAATGGAAACATGTTGTATGTCCACTTTGAATGATTTCGAGAAAAACAGGTTCGAAGGTTTAGTAGTATTTTATAATTGAATAAACAGTTTTATTATTGCAGGTATGATGTTGTGCTTATGAAACAGATATTAACCCTTTGCGGACGAGCGTCGACAAATAGTCGCCTAATCATTTTTTGGCTTTCCGAACCCATGTCGACTTTTAAAGCACAGAACTTAATGCAATGAATACTTAACGTAATAATAAACATTCGAAATCGTTGGAAATTAAATGGTTTGGAACTGAGAAGCGTGAAAACTCAAAGTCGTGGAATTCAAAACTAAAGTACTCTCACACGTGTTATTACTTCTCGTCCGCAAAGGATTAACTCTTTGCGGTCGAGTGTCTGCAAATAACAGAGTAATAATTTGTTTGGCTTTCTGGACGCACGTCGATTTTTACAGCAGGAAATTTAAACTAATATCGTTAATAAACGCTTCAAAGTTTTTGAAACGCGGCTTGAAATTTGATAGTTTAAAGGCTTCGAATTCGAAACCGAAATACGCTCTTAAGTGCTATTATTACTCGCCCGCAAAGGGTTGAAAAATATATTGATGTATTAAGATAAGCTTCGTTTTATAAAATTATTATAACACTTCGATGAAAATACATAGGAGTCCATTTTTGGTGTATTATCATTTCGCAATAATAAAATCAAATAGTGAACTTTGGCATTTAAACGTATATTACAAAACTAAAATTAGCAACAAACTTTTGCTAATTTAAACTTTTAAACCTACATAGTATCAAGAAAAATAAACGTTGACATTTATAAATTTATCTTTAATAAGGATGAAAGTAAACTGATATAAAGGAAATAAAGTTTTATTAATAAGTATCGGTGTTTCAATTTCTGTATTAGAAATGATGAATGCAAGAGCATACGACAAATATAAATTCTATTTTAACATATTTTGCAAAGTAGGTAGATATCTATGAGATCTATACACCATAAAAAACGGTCAACATTTATTTAGTGCATATCTATTTAGTGCAAAAATGGACATACAACATGTGTGCAATAATCGATTTGTTAAATGGTAAATTGGCTTATTTCGAAGCGAATTTGACGAAGAGACGTTTGGTGTTTGCAGGATTGTATTAATTGTGAAACGCGACGAACTTTTGATAACCTTTTAACAAATATGTTTTCGACACTTTTCTAATAATAAACGCGCTGTGGCAATTCTGTGTTTCAAATGGTGTCGCAATTTTGCGGCAGGGGGCAAATGTGTTTACGTAGTATAAGAATATGACAGAATAGGGAAAAAAAACTGGAATGAAATAGATAGATAAGAAAATTGAAAATTATCTAAATTAATAATATAACGTTGGACTGATATATCTTGAAAACGCATGCAAATGAATGCAAGTTCTGTTACCATGGAATATTAATTGCAATTATCTTTCGTATTTTTTCTAGGGCAAACAAATTTTCAAATGAATTACGAAAAAATGGAAAAGAATCAAACGGAGAACGTGAATTTAATATAACGTAATTCAATATTTTGGCTGTTTCTCCATATTGTTTTATTAAAATCCGACGTAGCGAAAGGGTTAACACATCGATATCACAATGATTCAGTATTTAAAACCATATTTTATTAGTATCATTCTACTTATGTACCATATCTCTATTTAGTACTATTAGACTAGCATGTTATATTTTTCTGTTTCAATAATCTACATATATTTTATATTCTCCAAATAACTTTCTTCTTCTTCAAAATTTACTCCACTGCATAATTAAAATCCAAGAAAATTCTAATTTATGGGACTAATAGAATCCATCTAAGTCTCTTATAAATTGTTTGATAAATAATCAATTTGTATATATCTTCCACGATTTGAACAATTTCGTTTTTCTTCAAAATTAACTCCATTTCGTAATTAAAATCCTGTAAGATTCTACTTTACAATATTGATAAAATCTACCTAAATCTATTAACAATCATTAGATATTTAATCATATATTGTATATTATTTTAAAATCATTGAAAAAAATTTTTTCTTCATCGAAACTGACTTCACTTCGCAATTAAGATCCTGTAAAATCCCAATTTACAGTATTGATAAAACCTATCTGCATCCATTAAGAATCATCTAACATTTAATTAACACATTTATCAATTATTAAAATAATGTCTTCCTTCTCCAAAATTTACTCCCTAATTTATAATTAAAATCCAATGAACTTCTAATTTAATACAATACTAATCTTTACCCGAATGATCCAAAAATTATCCGATATAATTTTCCTTATTTTCTAAAGCAGATTTATAACACATCGAACAAACGGAGCACCGCGTAAATTTGCATTTAGCAATAAGAAAAAATGATAGTAATGTAAAAAAAAATGGGAAGAAAAAATCGATTATCTTGCAGCGAAACTATAGTACAAGGAGGAAGCTGGTTATGGTAATTTTGTCGAGCAATTACGAACCATTTCTGCCTTGGCCAAGTAAATCCATAGTTTGCGCCACGTGCTGAACTTGTGTTGCTCGCTGAAGTTGTAGCGCATTTCTTTCGAAGCATATCTCGTCGCCAAGGGACTGCGATAGTCGCAAAATTCACTATTTTCTATTTTCGACGCACTCATTTTCACCCACTTTCCGATTCGACCGATTAACAATTCGGAATTGGTGTTTCGTATAATACGAAGGAACGAGGAAGCACGCGATCAGCTGATCCGCTGCTCCGAAACATCTAACACTGCGCATTCCCTTTCATGAACGCCGACATTCGCAGTGCCTCTAGTGGTAGAAATGTATACTAATTCATTCAAACGATTTTACTATGCCGTAGTAGAGTAACTTTCCATTCATTTCGAATAATTTTTTACGAAAGACTCGTCTTCACGTCTCTAACACAAAGGGGAATAATTTTTAACGTAAGGTACTATAATTTGAAAATGTTTGGAAAATGGTAGTGTAAAATGTATTTGGAAATAAAATACATGTAGAGTAATAAGAATACTAATAATAATAATTTTTAAGTCGAAATATTGTGATTTGATGGTAGTGGAAAGAATATGGTATTAAATATGTTAGTAAATAAATTTCATTTTAATTTCAGAATGTTTGAGAAATAGGAGAACGAAATAAATTAGGAAATAAAATATATGCAGAATAATAATAATCATTTTTTAAAGGAAATATTATTATTTGATAATATTGAGAAAAAATTGTATTAAATGTATTCGTGGAATAAATACTTTAATAAGATTGGATAAATGATATTATATATGTTAATAAATAAAATATAGATGGAATAATAATAATAATAATTTCTAAGGTGAAATATAATTTGATGACAGTGAAAAGAAAATGATATTAATAAAAATTGAACTATGTCATAAATAAATGAACAAAATGCATACAGATAATAATCTATTTCATCGTTTACTATCATAGGATATACATAATTCTATTATGAGTGTTTAAAATTGATTAAAAAATGTATCAAAACTTGTCAAATTTTCGAACAAACAAGAATTTCTTGAGAAACGAAAAATGAGTCGGTGTTTATAACCCTTGTGTCAAGAGTTAGCTATAGTTTCATTACAATAGTACATTTTATACTTCATTACCACGGTTATTATTATTCACCATAGAAACACCGAAACGATTGCCAATTTTTTTCCTCGTAAGAGAAATCCGAATCACGGCTGAATCGTAGATTATCACGATTACCGTGATATAAATTGCAATAAAAGTAATCTACGCCGGAGTATCATACGCAAGGTTTCCGATTCTCGCAAATCGCAGTGCCATTTGCAGAGACAAGTTAACAAGGAAAAGTACCCACGTTCCATTTTCTCGTGGGACCATAATTGACCGATGTCATTGTTCTCCACGCGCAAAAGGAAAATCGTATTTGCCGCTGGTGCTGAGATTTGCAAACACTGACCTCTCTTCGCCAAATTTATATCATTGTTTCGTACTACTCTTTTCAGGTCACCAATCGCGATTTAAACTACATACATACTATTCTTAATTAATTTGGAACTAGCTTTTCTTATAATAACGTTAGGCAAACTGGGTAAATTAGATTTTTAATATAAAGTCGAATCCGCTTATTATGATCGCATTGGGACTTGCAATTTTTAATAGGAATAACATTACGCGGAGAAAAATGTTCATCATTGAACTCATTTTATTGCAGAATTATGATTAAGCGGATCTTCATGCTTTTATGACAAATTTGCAAGAAACACATTCCATATTATACATAAAAATACACAAAATATTTAATGCAAAGTACAAAAGTGCAATGTTTAAAGAATCAAATGGATCTCTATTAATGTCCAACCTTTCAATTTTATTTAAGAAGATGCGAATTTGCATAAACATCCGCAGTCTAGTTATAACATTCGTGCATAGTTTAACGGATATACTATATTTTTTAAGAACATTAAAATTGTCATAATCTTGCCTATTTAACTTCTCATTTATTTTATTTACGTATATTCTAATAATTCCTGCAATGCATTCGTATAAAAGGTAAAATGTATACTTTGGTTAAAAGTAAGTTTCAAAGAAAAGGTTCGATTGGTACGAATTTGTTAAGAATTCTTATCGTTTGTCTCCAAATGTAATTGCCAAAATTGATACCAATAACCTAAGTTTGATTATAATAAGTGGGCTATGTTTAATTAATTTTATATAGAGTGTTTTGGGACCGACTGAATATGATGGCAATTTTAAGCCGATTGATAACATTATCAGTGATTATAATAAACGGATTCCACTGTATTTGTTATACGTACCACGTTAGAAGGTGTCACGTTTGGATTGGCCCATTCTATGACAACTTCGCAATCTGTGAAAAGCGTCGCCGCTTCAGGAACTAATCTTCTTCTCCCCATAGCGGCGCCACGATGAGTTTTGTACGAAATCAACGCGAAACGGATAAAACCGGACATGCTTCGATAAACAGCCACATTATCGATATCATCCGTCATCTCGTAAATTCTCTGAAAGGGTACAAGATTTATCGTTAGAATGAATAATATCGAAGAAGATAAAAAAATATGCACCGCCGCACATAATTAACCATTACATTGTAAATTGTGGTGAAATTGAGACCACAGCGTTTTTAATCCAAAACTATACACTTCGTTTTACACTTCATATAATTGAAAAAATAATATACATATATAATGCATAACTATAGCACCCTCCATATATTTAAGTGTGTATTCTGTTGCAATATCCGAGCAACTCTTCAGTGAAGTATTCGCAACTTTAACAATTTGGCGTTTAGCATGAGTGAACAATTGTTTTTTAACTCTTCCTTTCTTATTCTCTTCCCATAATTCATAGGAGTATTTAAAAAATTGTGGATAATCTTGTGAGATCGACGAAGACTAGGAGCAATTTCTTGGGTTCGAATTTGTTCTTCTTTGTAAGCTAAAATTGCACCTTGTTCTTGCTCGTTAAGCGTGGCGTTGTTTAAACTATGCAAAAACTTTATGTTCTTTATCATTCTTGCAACGAGAAATATCATAGAAAGCGTTAAAAAGTGAAATAGTGCTATTGTTTTGCACCGGTTGTAAATTGTTTTTCAGATATTATCTCGATATATAGGTGCAATCAAATTCTGTATTTATCTCACGAAACTATATCCAATACTCTTCCAAACGATACAATTGGTTTTGTCAAACAATGCTTTAAAAGTGAAAAAGCCTAAAGAAATATACGCGGTGCTATAGTTATGCTCCAGACTGCGTAAATGACAAACCTTGACAATGGATTCGGAATCCATAGTTCGCGGCAGCTGATTAATATAAAGCCGACAATTATTGGTACTCGCAACAACGCCGATCTTCTTTCCGGGATAAATTTCATACTGATCCAATTCTCTAACAGCGCGAGCTGCCTCCTCTTCGGTGGTGTACATGATAAAACAGTATCCTCTATTCGTGCCGGAAAATTCCATCATCAACCGTAATTCATAAATATTGCCCACGGTACTGAATATGAGGACGATTTCCGGTTCGTAGTAATGACGGGGAATACTGCCGACGAAAATCTCGCATTTCGGACCCGGTGGTGGTCCTGTCCATCCCGGCGGAGGACCCAGCTTCCTCTGACCATTGATTTGAGTTAAACTGAACTGAGAATCGGCTATGAATTTTAACAATTTCAGATTGTCTTCTATTTGTTTCACCATGTTCGATAATTTGTCTCCGTCTTGGCATTGTAGGTCGGACCTGTGACTCTCGAGGCATGCTGCATTATTGATAGATTAAACATTAATTGATTATTATTATTGCTTCATTCTAATTGAAGGAAATATTTTATTTTAGTAACCTGGCCAATAAATAGGGCGAATATTCGAAAGAGTTCACATGTAATGTGTACAGTTAGGAAGATCTTGACTGGTTATTATAGATTTAGATTTGAACAACAAACCTAATAATAATAGTAGTAATAATTGTAATAATAGTAATAATAATATTTCCTGCAAAACTTAACAATAGGCTTACACGCACAATTACACACAGGCATACAAAAAGCAACAATACTAAAAACTGCAACAGTAGTTAGAAAAATAGTCTAAGAAGAGTAAAGGACAAACGTATGACTTGGTAAAGAAGTGTGAAGTAAAAGGATAATGACAATAATAAAATAACACAACAAAACACTTGGAGGCACTGATATATGTATATATTTTATTACTAATATATGTAATATTTGTATAAAGAAGTGATATATGACGAGTATATATGCAAATAGTAATAAATTAATTAGTCAAATTGGATACGTATTTAATAGTCCGAAAAGTCGCCAATATTCAATAAATGCACAACAGAAAGTATAAGTGGTTGACAATCAGTTTGCATATACTCTAAAAGCTGAGGAAACCTCAAGTAAAACGACGGTATGAATAATAATAATTAGACTGCTATTTTTTATGCAAATTCATATTTTTTTAAATAAAATTGAAGAAATAGGATTTAAATAGGACGTCGTTTTACTTCCCAAATGTCATAATTTCTATTGTCTTTCGAACATTTTGTATATTTTTGCATATTGTGTGCATCCTGTACCTTTTTGCGTGTTCAAATTTCCCATAAATGCATAAAAATCCACAGTCTAATAATAATAATAGTAATAATAACAATTATTACAACATTTCGAAGAGTTGATAATAGAATAGAAGAATGTGTTGAAAGAGGACTCGTAGAGTAAGTAAACAAAGTGAGGAATCAGGAAAATATGAGAGAAAATATTGATGATTAATTTTTGGAAATAAGAAAAGGAGAGTCTTAAAAAATGCCCATTTTTGGCATCGCCTGGAAATGAAAAATTCATGCAGGATCTTTTAGAGTGTCTCCCAAGGAACAAAAAATGTCCTTATCACTTCCTCGAGAAACGATGGGAAAGTTGTCAAAAATACAATTTACACAAATCTTTTCCATTTTTCATTCACTATTATATAGAATTTGAGAAAATTCTCTGACACAGATTTGACACTCGCACCGTTCGAAGCTACAAACCAGGCTAATGAAAAAAAAGCTAAAACGTAGGAAGCGAAGCTCTTATCTTGAGTACAATATAAACTACAACACGATCCCCATCGCAAACACATTCCCGATACGTCGCGACGATGAGTGGTTGAGATATAAACAAGAGTTAGATCCTAGAGCCAAAAAAGAAAACAGATCTGATTATTTTATTTACAATATCTATTTCCTTTGATTTTTCACAATTTCCATTTATTCCTATGTAGCAATGATTATATACATACTTCCAGTTTGTTCGATTACTACCCTTAATTCATTTGTCCGTTGATTTATTAGTCAGTAAGATTTATTAGTTTTAATTAATGATTCTTATTAATCATTTCTAAGACGCTTGGATACTGTCGATAAAGATAGTTTGAACCGGGTGATATTTTCCTTGCGGATCGTGGCTTTCGATACTCTGTGGTGGAAACTCGGAAACCATTAACAGTTGAACAAGTTAATTAATCGTAATTCATTACAAAATATCAATGTACTGTCGAAGTAATCGCAGGACGTATAAAAAGTCGTTAAATATTTCGAGGACAGTTCGATACCCGAAGAAGAAGACGACGAAATGTAAAATATATGTACAGTTACTCACAAAATTGAGCGTACACCTATATTACCGATGAAAAATAACTAAAAAGTAAATATACACACGCATGTTCAAAAGTAGAAACTCAATATATTTCGCAATATTTTGACAGACAGTACGTAAAAAATTCTTGAGATAAAATTATATGTACTTAATAAGAAACGTAAAAGTATAACTTTTTTTGCTGACAAAAAATTGTTATTATACATATGATACATGTAGATTACTATTTTGTTAACCACCTTTAATATTCATGGCATAGAATTAATTAATTTTCCATGAAGAAGGTGAATTATTGTCCTATTCTTCTTTTGATTTCATTTTGAAATCTTCCCTATCCGTAAAAGTATAATGTATCATTTTGGATTTCAATTTTTCTAAGATATGTTCAATCAGGTTAGTAGTTTGAGTACACTGAAATTAACCATTTTTTAGCCATCTTTTTCATCGAGTTTGAAGGTGTACGCTCAATTTCGTGAGTAAATGTACATATGTACGTAAGTTCGATTATCATTATATTCATACTTTGAACGCATTTTTGACAACTTTCCCATCGATTCTCGGGAAAGTGATAAGGACATTTTTTGTTACTTAAGAGACACTCTAAAAGATGCTGCATGAATTTTTCATTTCCAGGCGATGCCAAACATGGGCATTTTTTAACATCATCCTTTCCTCCTTTTGTTAAAGGCAAAAATATTCGCGTTATTTATGGGCTATCACAATGGAAATTTTCCATTTTGCAATATAAAGTGTCAAATACCATTGAGAAAAATTAAAATTATCCCGTATGTAAAATTACAAAAGTCTGGCTTCTCAAGAACTCAACCATTAATAAAAAAAAAAAAAAATAATTCGATAATTTAGTTGGTATTTCTGATACCATCTTCACACATCACATTTTAAGAACAAATGACAACCGTAGAGAGACAATGAGATTTCCAACGGTAATTTTAATTTTATAACAAAGAAACGCGACCATAATCGAATACAAATCACCATACGATACTTTTTATTACACTATATTACTCCACAATTGTCAATTAAAGACTTAGTTAAATTAAAATTACCGAATAACCGCGACCAACATTATCGAAACGATTTTAGAACTAAAGTTAAAAAAGTTCATGTGCTTTATGAATAATTATGCAACATCACTCACCCAACTGTTTCCTTATATGATCTCTGTTAACTTCACTGCTGGATTCATCCAATTGTTGAATAGTCATCATTGTTTCCTCCTGATTAGTCCTTAATATTAACTGAAATTCTTCTTGCAATAATTTTCACTTCTTTGTAAGCCACACTTATTATTAAACGATTGTTTAGTCAAGAAATAATTGCTTTAACGAACATGAAGGAACAAAGCGGATGGAAATCTTCGTCGAGCAAAGAGTCGAGGAATCGAGGGATCGATGATCAATTTACGCACCACCTCGGTTTGAAGGAGACTGATAGACTAAACCCAGCGTGTGCCATGGGTCAAAGGTATGGGGTCAGATGGCGCTTACTTCAGACCCTTGCCATTGGATAAATTCATTTTTTATTTGTTCTTTGGAGGGGGAGATGTATTATTTCTTTCTTATTTCATCTTGCAAATCCTTTTTCCTCCCACCATGCGCCAACACTTTCTTCTGTTTTCCCTATCATCGGTTATTACATTCTAGAATGTGCAAACGTTCCTAATTTTTAAAATGACAGTGGCATTTTAGCATATTTTATTTTTGAAAAATTTGTTGTTAATTTTAAAGAAATTTTAAAAATATTTCCTCTGCATTTTGGCCTGGTAAATAAAACTATTCTCTATTGATGCAACTTTCATTCTTTTTTTTTTAAATTCAAGCTAAAAGTAGTAAAAATGCTTGAAATGATATAAAAATGTACTCCACTGACTTAATTTTTGATTAATTATAATTACTTAATAACGTTTCTCGGACAATGTTTAAATGAATGCATTTAATTGTTCGAAATGAAAGTAATATATTTTTTAATACACACATGTACATATTTAATATACAGTTAGTCATAAAAGTATTATATTCATTAAATTTTATATACAATTACACGTACATACATCACCAAAGAAAAAAATAATCTGAAATTCATTTTTAACATCCCCTCAAATTTGCTGATTGACTCTTTAGAGCTAGTTGTAAATGTAATTCATAAATAGAAAATAAAATATTTTAACATCTATAAAAGAAACTTTTAATTAACTATTTTAACAAGATTATATCCTGCTAATTTAAAATATACGCATTACAATATAAATGAACAATGAATGGATGAAATTCCTTTATACAAAATTCATACTTTTGTGAGTAACTGTATTTTATTTGACTAAATTTGCAATATTTTTTAGTACTGTTATTCGCATTAGGATGATTTATACCGCCTTGAAGCATCCATTTTACAGAACAAATTCAATTACAAAATTGCAAATGTCATTCTAGCTCTTTGTCTAATTATATCTTTTACAAAATTGAATATAATTTGGAAATTATTCTGGATATAATTTAACTGGATTTAAAACGATGGCTGGCAGCATTTTGGGTTCTCGATGTTACATTGTTTCATCGTCAACCTGCCAGCCACTTGAAGATCGAGATCAACGTCTCCTCGGATAGAATTCCCGATACAATGTAAGCGAGTCGTCGTAAGCACGTTGAAACTCGTTCAGTTTCGAAAAGCAGACAAAGAGTACATACATTGCCTTGAAATATTCTAAATATCTGAAACACAGACAGTTTTCATCTCTGATGGATTAAAACACTTCGATCAATCCAATCTCGAATAAAACAATTAATACACTGAAGAATGATTGTAAATATTTCCGGTGTAGGTAGAGAATCGTTTTAATTTTAAGTTCACATGTGATTCATGCTGTGACTCAAGAAAAAAATCGTGTTACCGAAGGATTCAAACGAGTAATTTGAGGTTGCAATTTTTTTTTACGGTATCCTAAACGTGATCCATAACTACGTTATGTTGCACTGATGAATCATTTCACGTTTTCCACGCACACGATATCCATAATCTATACTTAGCCACGGAAATTCTACATATTCGATTTAAATCTCAAGTATTAGGTCGTTGCACATGAAATGGTCGATTTTATATAGTTCAAAATTCTTTACCCTTCTGTTAATTAAAATAATAGTAAATATCTGTCTTTAGATAAATATAAAATTTCAATTTTGCTGAATTTAATATTATTTATAGATCGTCACGTGTTTCAAAAAGATATGGCGGGTAGTAAAAATAAAATGTAAGTACCATCAATGGAATTAAACTTATAATTTTTCATTATAACCAGAATTTCCAGAGTAAGATTAGAAATTTGAAGAATTAGAAATGTTATGGAAAATGTATGACGCGAATATAGAAATTATAATTCGGCAACGTCGTATTGCAAACGAAGTACATTTAAACGCTGCTTTACTCGCTAAATGAAAAACAATTTTTAGGGAAGAGAAGAGAAACCTAATAAAATCAACAATGCGATAGGATGATAGCTATAATAATGAAAATAGCCAAGGGAAGTCTACGAAATATCGAGTTTATCAATGTTTAAGTTTGCCGAATAAGAACAAATAGACGACTCTTTACTGTATTCATTTTTATAAATCTGCGTTTCATTATTATTCCATAGAATCTTGTACGTTTAATTGTTATTTTATAATAATAAAGTTAGAATGTTTTTATATCGATCGTAAACATATTTGATTCGTATCCGTACTCCACCTTATGATGGCAAATGAATAAACGAGAATAATGGACTATTTTCACTGCACTTACGTTTCATTTGGAGATTTTTACTGTCTTCGCCGGTTCGTTGGAACCTTATCGAACCGGTTCAAGGTGCTGGTGGTTCGTTAACCATTTCCATGGCACTTATTGCGAAAATTCACACCGTGCTGCGCCAATGCACCGTACGATAATAGCATTGTTGTTACCTGCAGTACGCAGACCTTATTACGTGACACAACGTACGCCCGTGCAACTTCAACCACGATCCTCTCTATCTGTTCAGTTGTCGTTCGACGCGCGCCGCGATTACTCTCGTAAACCTTTCGCTCGAATTTTGCTAATCAGTAAGATAACGCGTACGTTATACTCATTCATTAACAACTGCTAATTTTAGTTTACCTCGAACCTTTTGTTAAGGTGAATTTAAATGTTTCTTTTCATCTTTCCGCCTTACAATTGAAGCGTTTCTGTGGAAATTAACTCAAGTGTCAGAAAGTGGATTTTTCTGGATGAAAACGTGTTACCAATTCCTAATTTTGAATTTTTAGTAAATACCTTTAGTAATATTTCATCATTACCTTTTAATTCAATAGCTTTTGATACAAATTTTAATAAATAATATTTTAGCTAAATATGTGACTAAGGATAAAATAACTAAAATGCATAACGACGTTCTTTTCCGAATTAATTCGATTAAATTCGAATTAATGATAATTTAATTTTGTAGAAAATCTTGCAAGTGTCATCTTTTAATTTGACAAACTTTAATTACTTAAATGTGGTACAAGTATACTATAATTACTTAAATTTGCAAAGACTGTAAGCGTCGATTTTGTTTAATTCTTATTGTATTTTTCTTTTATATAAAAATAATTTCAATTTTGGCATTTATGCTACTTTCCACGAAAACTGCTTCAATTAGTTATCCGGTGTCATTTTTCGGGTATTTAAGGAACATTTATTAAAAGCAGTATTCAATTTACAGAGTGACTTTATTCAGCAATTTTTAATCGCTTAGAAGTAACTTCTAATTACTTCGTCCCATGATATTTTGTTTGTGTGATTTTGTTCGAGTTTTTGGATGTGTCAGTGCTGATAAATTAATCGTGGATTAATTTTATGCGGATTACGCGTGTCAAATAAAACTCCATGGTGAAGTTCTTCAATTATTCTTCTTTAAAATTCAGTGAATTAGAGTTCATCAAGAATTTGATAATAAATATTTTAATAGTCGCAGAATGAATGTCATAAAATTGTTACATAAAATTATCGGCAACTAAAATTCGACATGTGGAACCGAAAAGTTTTTATTAGGATTGTCGAAGTGGTGAGCAAAAGTGAAAATACATTATATTTATTTCTTTCAATGATATCAACTACTTTAGAAGAAATATTTGTACAAGATGTTTTACAATTAATACTTAAACAAATGACCCAGTCCACGCGTATATGTTTATACATACACTGTGCACTTCAATTACATATCATTAATTGAAATTCGATGTATCATTAATTTCATATCGATGTTCTCACGTCACGAGATAATCATTCCACTGAATAGTCTCACGATGAATTATTTATAATTGCTCCTGCATACCGAAAGGAATAACTATAAGGACGCTATAATTGAATTTTAATTCGTTCTCACTTTCTGATTCATTCATGATTATTCAATTAAATGAAATCAGTTAAAGGAATGTTAATTTAACAGATACTTTGCGTTGCCTGTGTGGTGGCACTTAGAGTGACCGACGATGAAAGTCGAAGAGTGTTTCACTATTTGAGAAGTCGCAGCAGAGAATGGTCCCTTTTGAACAACGTCACATGGGGTGCAATAGGTTCGAAAATGCTATTAAAATACTAATCATTCGACTGCGGATTTCTATGCAAATTCACATTTTTATAATTATAAAAAGGAGATGTATTATTAGGAATTGGGGGTTATTTCACCCTCTAAATATTAGATCTCTATAATTTCTACTATAATTTGTATATTTTATATACTTTCGAAATATACATTAAACGCATAAAAATCTGCAGTCTACTAATTTTATCTTTGATCAAAACTCACACAAAAAATGTACTGACAATTCCTACTACTACTTTCTCTAATTTCTCAGAAAATAAATTTAATACTGGAATTGCCAATTTTGCTTTACTTTCTGTCAAAAGTACTATCATAATCGTAGATTTATCATTTCATATTTACTTTAAAAAACTCAAATGTAATTGAATCGATCACGGTTCTATGCTTCTCGAGTAATCAATAAATTAGTACATCGCAAGTAAAATATAAATAATAGAATCCAAGTTGTTCACATGATGAATCAATTTACCAATCATAATCATTGTTATTCTAGTTTAAAATGGTATAGAAATACATACGATTCATTTATTAGGTCACTAAATTATTAAATGATAAATTTAGAACTTTATTATATTCGTATTTATAAGTAGGCATTTGCTACATGTCGGAAGAAAGGAATGTAAAACACGCAACATTTCTTTTGTTAATCTAGGCGCCGCTCTTGCAACCGCGACTTGTGGTGGTTACATAATAATTACGACGGGTCTTCTTATTGCTGCTGCAACGGGGGAGCTTGCAGGACGAAAAACGGTAATTCCTTTCTATTCTCCGACTTTTTGCAAAATATTTGGAATGCATTTTACGAACTATTAATTTCTTCCCCTTTAACTATTATGCAAGTCGTCGCGTTGTTCTTTAATAGCCTTATTGTTTGGACTTTTCAAGGTGTTCTTTCTCTTTTACGGGACATAGTGTCCTTCGACGAGCCTGATTTTATCGCCCATTAATGTCTTTTTCTTCATTCCACACCTCAACCATAGAAAAAATACTTGAGATGACAGGAAGTAATTATAATTGGACTAATTACCGTCAAAACGCAGGAAATTAAATTATCTCTGGATAATTTCAATGGTTATACAAAATTCGCACAGAAATCTTGAAAATTGAAATGAGTTTCACCATATATAAAAGCTCTAAAATTTGTTTGTGAAGGAAAGATTAACTCTCACTATTTTCTACGGAATAAGTTTCACTATGAGAGCTCTAAAATTTGTTTGCAAAGTGAAGAACATAAATCTCCTTACCTTATTTCTTATTCGATAAGTTTCACCATGAACGCTCAATTAAACAGATAAAAGTAACAAACATGCTACTTAACATCTGATCCATTATTCAATACCATTAACGCCTAATTATATTTCTCTTTACTTTTACTGCAATCGTGAAAGTGACTCCACTATTAACATCACAGTTTCCAGCATAATTTTCCAATTTTCCAGAAGCAAATGTATCGAGATAAATTCATTTAATTCGTCTGCAATTAAGACGAGCAGAAACAAATACTTTTCCAAGGCAAAACACTCGACGTTCCCACGAGATTAATCTTACACGTGATTGCATTTTCCATACCCTTCCTGGTTGCAAATCTCGTTTTCCACAGACACTCCTCGCGTTCATAATTCAGTTTGCATAATTATCGAACTGTTGTGCATCGCGACATACTGAACTTATTCCAGCCGAGTTCTTTTCCAAGGCTAGTTTTTTGTTTTCCATTTTCTTCTTGTAACTCATGCAGATGGAGAAATCGGTTAAATATAGAGCACGCGTTTTAACGATAGCGTGAGAATACGTCCAACTAAACATCGTCATTGAGGGGCAAGGTTAAAAAGGTATCCTTAACGCGAGCTACAAGAAGAGGCACGTAACAGCATCCTTGGCGTATGGCAATTCAGCCACGTAATACTCTACTGTGACTTATTTAATGACTCATAACTGAGACTAGGTTGATTGCGATCATTTTTGCATACGTATCCAAGCATCTATTCGTCGAGGCGAAGGAAATTTGCATTGGAAAAGGTCTCATCGTGCCCCTGATGATAAAAAAAATTCTTACTTTTGCTTATACAACGTGTCTCGTCTAAAGCAGGCCACCTTATACTACGTAGTTACACATAACAAATGTTAGGAAGTTTAAAACACCTGCAAAATGACATGGAAGTTATGAAGTTATTGCGTAGGTTCGATTTTTGATAAACTTGTAGCATTTTCTTTGTCATCCAAGATTTCAGAAATGTTTAAGTGGCATTCTGTGCCTTTTTTCAAAATGTTTCCCATTTTTTTATAAAACTGCTAAGAATCGTGTTTTAATGTAGAAAACATTTTGAAGCATATTAATTTATTAAATTGTATCGAATAATTTTGTAATCTATACAAATGTAAACAATAATTGCGGTTGCCAATGACTTTTCAAATCAACTTTTGAAATCTTGAGAAAGAATATTAATCATGCAATTGTAAACGATAGTGCAGGTGTGAACGATGTTTCATCTTTTTCCGTTTCCGAATTTTGTATAACAATAAGAATTTGAAGGTTTCTGATGAAGACCTTGTTAAAGAAAGGAAGTCATTACGATTTAAAGATCCTCTTCGATGATGTGTACGAAGGTTGTTTTTTTTGTTTTAAATTTAAGGAAATATTCTTCCTCGGACTCGGAGTGATTCTCTTCGGTATTGTCGGCGCTCTTTCTATGGCGTCCATTGAGAATGTCCCTGAAGATTTGATAGACAATGCCGCGGTTTTCGGTGCACTGTGCTTGCTGACAGCGTTGGTTTTCATCGCCGATTTATTAATGAGCACGCCCAAAAAAAAGGATAAGCAAGGAATGACAGAACGTTTGACTGACAAAAAAGGTAAACGCCAAAGTAGTATTATTATTTAGTTTGATTAGGATAGAAAAGGAAGGGAGAAATATTGGTATTATGTAACAGCGGATTGATCCACAATTAATTAAGCAATACAGGATTAATCTTTTGCACTCTCAGCTTGTTTTATAATTTTCTTTACGATTCTGAATCTGTTACTTTAAGCGTGTTATTTGAAATGTACTTCAAAAGATAATTGATTGATAGGAACCAATTTAAACAATTTTTTTTTTATTAATTATAGTGAAATTAGCATTGGAATTTTGGTGAACCTTGCTTTTCTTAATATTGCGAGATAATGTAAATGTCTTTATTAATACTTTATTGAAATGATTTTGTATGATGGTTTAGCTTGTCACAATATTTTACTTTTGTATATTAAAGAGATATTTACCTGTTTAATAAATAAATTCTAAAGTTCTAAATTGCGAAATATAATACATATTTAAACTGGCGATTAAAAATGTGGAGTGCGAATAGACTTAATAGTGCAAAGAGTTAAAGGAAATTCAAAGAATGTGGATAACGAAACAATTCTAAAATATATTGATTCCAAAATAAGGGAGACTCGAGTAGTTTATTATGTTTAACTTCTTTTATATTCCATCTCCAATATTGTTAATGACGCCCACATAAAGTGCATACTTTTTACTACTAATGACCATTATTACATTTAACTAAATCCAAACCATTACTTCGAGAAGATTTTGCAGAACGATACATTTAAAGAAAAATAAAAGGAATAAATAAACCTAAAGTTGCAAACATGCGGCATACTTTTAATCAGTTTCATCGTATTGAAGCACCGACAATTTTATTTCTTCTTTGATGGCATAGCTAAGCAACAAATAACCATAACCAGCGAGAAAGAATCGAAATCGCCAAAAATCAGTAGTCCAGTAGCCTCCAAAAAGAACGACAATGGCAACGTAAACGATGCTTTCGAGAAAGTAAACGAGCAACACCAAACGAGCTCCGCCCGAGAGCAATCCGAGGATCCTAGAAGATGGGAGCAAGATTATTCTTCCCATCAACGTTCGAAGGAAACGTATAGAGTCGAAGAAAGAAACTTCGATCGAGACGATAGAGAACCGAAGGAGTACACGCAAAATTTTGAGAATGGAAGAGCTCTTAGGGATTCGCAAATGTATCGAGACTCTGAGATGCAAAAGAGCACGCGAAGGAACTCTTATAAAATGGATCATAGAATGGATATGCCAACAGTGGTGTACAAAGTTCAGGATATTTATCAACGTCCTGTGGATGAAGTTGACACGCCTCGTTTTCCGATCGAAGAGAAAAGAAGAAACGAGGCTATGTTCGCGAAAATTGTGAATCCAGGTGTGAAGATTATGAAGGTTGAGCGCGACGTGGAGGAAACTATCGAGGGCTACAGGTAAATTTAGGCTATTTACTATGATATTTGATCATTAATGTCATTAATTCCTTGACTTAATTCTAAGCAAGAACTATTAATAAATAGATCTTATTTTTAATCGTCGATTTACTGATCGGTGCTTTCGATGACTTTTCTTATTTCTCAGGAAATTTTTTGGTTTCTTCTCCTACAAATTTTACGTACGCTCGATTAAAAAAATCTAAGAAACGGAATTATTTATGGGAAGATTCAGTATAAATACATTTTAACAAATTTGGTGAATTTATAATGTGGCAATTTCATAAAAACAATCATTTGTTAGATATTAAATATTCTACTGCATGTATTTCTTCCGTCGATTTCTTCATCAATTACAAAATTAAAAGAGAAATAGATTGCTTAATATTTGCAATTTCTTTTACAAAATTTATAACGTCATCATTTTGTATAATATCACTAATTGAATATTAAATATTCTATTATAGTTCTTCCATACAATTTTTTATTATTTGTTATCATTTTATTGCTCTCCTTTTGCGAGTTTTGATATTCATCATAATTTTCTTCTTCAATTTGTTTAAAAGATACTCCGACACCAGTCAATACGACAACGTACCAATCCGAATGAAAGGAACTTCGCCGAAAAGTCACAAAAAGCATCGAGACGTTTCTTTCAACGTCCCACCGCCGCCAAAGGGTTACGGGGAAGAATTCAATCAAAGTAAAGACGAGATCGAGATTCTGGAAGAATGCTTCAGCTCGCTACGAACAACGAGCACTCAGACACCCAATGTTCGAACACCTTCGACACCCACCGATCCTGGATATGTGCGACACACTGCCAATAATTGGCCCCAAGAATCAAAAATGAAAACTCCTGGTTCGAGTCCGAATCGCGCGAGAAATTAACCCCTTGCGCTACGATTATTTTGTTACTTTTTCACTACTTTTGTATCATGTCACATTCAAACTATTTGAACATTATGGACAATTCTTCTTTAGTAATTCCCAGTACTATAATACAAAGATAAAATCAGAGTTTAAATTAAATTTCACCGTCGGTAGTGTCCATTTTTGACGAGTCTACACCGTATAATTCATAAAACGAGTGTGACTCGTTATTGTAGTGCAAGGGGTTAATATATGTATATTATGTGCACAAAATAGCAGCTAACTTGTTGCCTTATAACTCGTGTAGGAGTTACGTACAGTCTACGTATATGTACATTCTAACTTGCAAATATTTACATATTTTTAGAAGAATAAGAATATTTCAAAAATTCCTAAAATGTGAAATTGCAATTAAGGACAATTTCTAGAATTGATATTATCTTATCTATTCTAAACAAATTATAGAACCCCACAAACATATCAGATGATACAACAAAGTATAATAATGGTTACAATAATAAGTTTTGAGTATTTTAATATACCTACTTTTGTGACGTCGTATTTTCAGTTTATGTATATTTATGGCTAAACAAGTACAGAAAACGTCACCACTTTTTATCGATCCATGTAAGTTTAATTAGTAAATGAATTAATATTTGTAAAATGATAAAAAATCCTATATTTTTTTAAATATTTGAAGCTTAGGAATGTATGTAGACTTTTGCGATCGACTGTATTTGCTTACTTGATTATTAAACCAAATATTTTTATAAGGCAACAAGTTGCATAGTTATAATTAGATTAGAAAGGTTCCGTGGTATTATGAAATAATATAGTGTATTATACCAAAGCACCAAAATCCAAAATTCACTATTCTTTTCTTTATATTTTTAATAAAATACGATTTGTCTACGAGATGCGTTTTTAGAAAGTTTAATGGTATGTGAAACGTTTGATTATTATTGTACTTATAGTATTTTCATAAGTGCTTCTTTTGCAATTTCCCGTCGTTAGGAACGCGATTGCATAAGTTATGCAATTTGTACATTTTCTTCTTTTACGTGAATGGACTATTATTTCTGCTCACTGCCTTTTTATATCAATAAGAAACTAACGCTAAAACAACCAGAATTGAATGCATATCTATTTTTTACCACATCCATCAATTTGACGGATATTTAAAAAAATTCTTTATTTGTTATTGGTTTTAATTTCTTTAATATTTGAGTAATTAAAAAAATAACGTTTATAGCTACTAATATATTTACTACGCTTTTCTATTTTTAAAAAAAAATTGATTAGAATATTTCTTGCAAACAAATTGCATTTAACTCTGCACTTATATTATGTATTACTATTATTTTTTATTATACACGAATCACTAATATACTACTATTATTATTTATTATACACGAATTTATACTTTTTTGATTTACTACGAAACCACGAATGAATTTACGAATATTATTATATGTGTGGAACTCATAAGAATTTCAAATATATTCAATATCAAGAAGAAATATTTATAAATATAATACTAAATAAAATATATAATCTTCGTGAGAACAGTAAGATTAAAACAAGAAATCTAAAATTCACCATTTTTATAGGTTTGGTTGTTCTAATTTTAATGATTTGATGACAATTTTATAATTTTAATTCATCAAGTCATCGTATGTTTTTTTACTTTGCACGAATAATCGTGCATGAAGACAAGGAAAAACACAGGATACATTTCGTATATGTAGAAACTTTTAATATAAAGTTTTAACACCTCCTTTCACATCGATACGCATACGTACAATTATTAATAATAATGTCTCCTTGTGATAAACATGTAACCTTGTTAGTCTTCATCAGAACGTATTCGTTAAAGATATTAGTCTTTAATCGGATTTACATTAACTCTTACGTGTACCGTATTGTTTCTTTTTCTTACGTTTTTATATATATATTATATATATATATAAATAAATCGATTCCACCCAACATCGAGGCTCATATTTTTCTTATCGCTTCGCAATGTGATCGACTAAATTTCTTCCATTAATAGACAGAACTTGGAAGAAACTTGTCCTCATCGGAAGAAAAAGAAATCAACCGGAAAACGTTGCAGCAGCCATCGAAAGTATCGACGCGTTCTGTCATTGAATTCGAATTTCATTAAAAATCTTACACCGCTATCTCGTATATTTCACAGAACCGTCGTCCTCTCTTTCTGCTCTTCAAATAGTCCTCTCTTTCTCTAAACGTTTCTAAACGCGTATTTACAGAGCTGAAAATAATTGCTTAGATACTTGAGCATTCGTTCTTTTTTTTCTTCTTCTTCTTCTTCCTCCTCTCTTTCTTCTTCTTCTTCTTCTTCTTCTGCGCATCAACGTTACGTATAAAATTAATTCACGTTTACGAAGAAGGTTATTTTACTCGCATTCGTAAGATCGTCGTGTTAACTAGATCGTCTTATTATTTTACGTGGTCGAGTTGACGCAACGCGTTTAATTAAAACGCGATATCCTTGATCGAGGTATGAACTTTATGAGCTATTTTTTAAGTTTGTAACATTTTGGTGTACTCGTCGAGGTTTATGGAAAGGTGTTCCTTAAAATAAAGGGGGGGATGTGCGAAACACCTTTTCGCGACTTGAGAGATAGTTACAATGACTCTATCTATAACAGTGTCATCAGGCGAACTCTGTTTCTGCATCTTTTCGCTGTTTTGCATCCCTAACTAGACATATTTACAAGTCGAAGGACTCTCGAACTATACTCTTCATCTAGTTTCCATTCTCTCGCAACGAAATCTTTCATCGAATCGTTTCACAACGAATTTTCTACAATCTCCCTTGTTCTTCGAATAAATAAATAACAAAAGAATATAAACGTAATTTTCGCCTCGAATTTGTCGAGATTGCTAAATAGATCCTTGTTCGACTGCAATTTTCTTCCAACACGATCGAGAACGTTATAATAACAAACACAAAAATCGGTTCAAAGGCGTGATGAAAATTTCGTGTGATCGAAATATTCAGAACGTCTTCTTTCAGAATTCTGTTCCTTAAATACGTATTTACAGAACTTCTTATTCAATTAAGCGATGACAAAAGGGATTATGCATCTGCGAAATGTTATCCCACCACAGATGGTTGCTATAAACGTGAAATGCGTACGGAGATTTTTATCTCATGCCGAAACCAATGCCAGCACCTTGGGCATTGGTTGCTCTCTGTTCCATGGTGATGTATTGTCTGATTAGTCGCGAAATTTCGTGTGCTTGTTCAGTCTGGAGTCTCGTGATACGTTGTTGCATCAAATTGCCGCATTTCATGTCAAGATAAAGGGTGCCTTCCTCCGATTTTACCTTCCTGGTGGAAATCACTTCGGAATAAGGGTAGTGGTACAAGGTTTCCTGAAAATATAACATCAGGCACAAATTACTTATTATTTTTTTTACATGGAGAAGGGAAGATTAGGGATCGAAGCACACTTACATGCGTGATCAGATCAATAAAGTGTACTCCGTGTCTATTGAGCGCCAGAATATGATCACCGCCCTTTTCTTTACCCTCCGGCACCCTTTTCACCGCGAAGAAACTAGATCCGAACAATGGCCATTTCCATAAAATTTCTGAAACGATAAACGAATGATAATTAATAGTAATTCTTCTGCATTGCAACGAAATGTGGAAATAAAATCTAAAATTCGACTTTGCAATTCTGTTAATTATGTTATTCATTCAAAATTAATATTGTGGATATTAATAGAGATTTCGTTTGTTTTCATGGATTTCTGAGTGTAGAATTTTTCAAAACAGGGATCGGTAAACCATGGCTCGTGGTATAAATTTGTACGTCTAATATTCTGCCATCTACAAAAATAGTTCGTCGACCCTGGATCTAAAGTAACGCGTTTCTAAATTCTTCTTGGTTTCTTGGATCAATTCCAATTTCTAAAGCAAGAAATTCAAATCAACGTTATCGATAGCCGTTGCTGTAAATAATCGATCAGGAATTATCTAAGCTCTGTGCTAAAAGGGTTAGTAATTAAACGAAAATTCGTTGAGCATTGTTTTGTTAATTCTTACGTCTGGAAAAAGTTAATTCTTACGCTAATTAAAAAGTGATTCGAAATGTTTGGAGAATAAAATACTCACCGAGCACCTGTGCTTTGCAAGCAGCCACCGCATTGTGTTGCACGTTATTCCACGCCTGTTGGACCATGTTCGACCACTGTTGCGGTCGCGGTTCTCTTAAACTAAGCACTGGTTTTGGTAATAAATATTTAATTTCTTTCGTGGATGGTTCGTGGGACATGTCTGCTGCCCTGTGTAAAAGAGCCGCTATCTGGGCCATATCGTACTGAAAAGTGAAAAAGCGCGATACTAATTAAGAAGTCCTTACACAATTTTAACCCTTTCGCTTACAATAATGACTCACACTCGTGGCACGGATTATACAAAGATTCATCAAAGATAAGTTCTATTTGCAATGTAGTGTTACTTTTATTCTAGCTTTAGTTTCACTTGGCAAGATTAAGGATAATTAAATACAAATTATATAGAATATTTTAATATATTAAGCAAATATGAGAGCTGTTATATCTGTTAATGATAACTTGCGTAAGTAGAGTGATAAAACAATTGTAAAGCAAAGGGTTGATAAGATATGTATATTACAAGGAGGGAGAGACTCACTATGACCTCCTGAGGTAAATGTTCACCAGGCAAAACTAATAGAAGGCCTTCTAAGTAATCCGGAGCAATCTGATTGAACACAACTTCTATGTACAGTGGCGCGTCCAGTCTGAGAGGATAATACCACACAGACCTAAATTTGGAAAAGTTATAAATTATATAAATTATAAAAAATAGCATATGATTTGAGAAAAAAAGAAATATAAATTATATATTAATTCTAGGGGTGTGCGGAATCCCGAAAAATGTTCAGGACTTTTTAAAATATCTGGGAGTCCGAAGAATTTTCGGGACCTCGAAAAGATTAGAGAAAATAAGGAAAATTCATGTCTCGATTGGGATGCTGCGTACCCCTAATTAATTCATATTGATTTTGTTTATAACGTTTATATAAAGAATGATAGATTTTTGTGCAGATAAATTTGTTATTGTTCTTGCTGTTAAAAAATGTATACCTGCAGAAGATTAGGTAAAAGACTTGGTGATTCTTGTGCAATTCTGTAGTCACATCCAATACATATTCATCCCTTGCTAACGGCATAGTAAATGCATCACCGTCGACAATGCAGTACAACGAGAATTCGTCCATTTCATGGGGATTTCTTACGGATATTATGTTGCACATCTCTTCGATAACATCCTGTCAATCAGAATAATTTATTAGTCAACTTTTAGCAACCACATGAGTGGAATCATAAAGACATAGGAAAAATAGCGAACATCTTTATAAATAAGATTACATCTAAACACAAAAAATTGTTTCCCAATTTGACCGAGAAAAAACCTCGGACTTTTCATTCAATCCAATATTTTTCTTAAGATTTAAACATTTAGCAACTTTTAAGGATAATTTATTCTACAACTACAATAACGCGGTTGAAATTTTTAATTTATTGCACGTAGGATATTGTTAAGTAAATGAGTAACAATTGATGTAAATCTTTAACTAGTAATTATTTTGAAGCGCAGGATTAAATTGTTTCATTTTTTCTTATATTTCTTTTGCAATTTATAATAAATTGTAAAACTGCGTGTATAGAGCTGATTCAAATAATTGAATTGGTGTTTTCGCGCCATTAGTGGTCGCCATATTGTGTGATAAGCGTTGAAAGTGCGTAGTGTCGATGAAGCGTGTGGCTGTGGAAATTGTTCATAAAATGCTGTAAAAAGCAACTGTATAGGTCAAGTAAGTTTCTTAACTTAATCTACTTTAAATAAACAATCATATCAATTGTTCGCAACAATGGGGAATGCTTAATTCACGAGATTTCTTTGATTCTGTGCCAAGGGTGTAAACTTAGCCTCATGGGGTATGAAATGGCGTCGTTCGTAGATTCCAACAATATTTGCACTATTTGTGTACTAATAATTAATTGTTAATAACTGTGGTGCCCATAACTTTATACCACAAAGTTAATATAAAAGTTACATTATAATTTGTGACCTGTTTGAAGTGGTTACTTTTTTATATTACGTTTCCTTTTTATATTTTATGCGGCCGCTTATTACGGCACAGAGTTTAAGAACATTTTTGAACCAAATTTTTTAACCAATGCACATATTATTGTTTGACTGTTGATAATTTTTATCAGCATAACGTATGTTGTCATATAATTTTGCAATTTTTAATATTGTGAATGATTTTTGCGTGTGCTTTTGCATCGAAGCATGTTTCTTCATATTTGCTCATTTTACATGCGACTGAAAGCTAATTTATTAGCATGCTGAATGCCTTAGTAGTCATTAATGACCTGCGTATGCTTTAATTGTGATGCTGCAACTAATTTCAATGATGTTAATGTTACAACAATAATGTATAATATTTGGAAGTATTCTAAAGGTATCGAAGTATCAATTAGATATCTTAGTCTATTAGATATCCATCTAGTACTCTAGAAAAGTTAAACAGTTACATCTTTTAGTAAGATATATATGATATATGCCCATTAATAAAGTATTGATTTTTATGCATTATGAAGAATTTAAGTTTGTATAACATTGTGCAATACAATATGTATAGTAGACCAAAATTTATGAAATATCCAAAGTAATCCATAAATTGTTGTTACATTTAGAGGGTAAAACAAACCTCTATCAAAGTCTTATCTTTTAATTGTGCATGTAGAAATGTAAATTTGCGTAAGAGTCTGGAGTCTGTCTAACAATTATAATGTATCTTGTTGGAACAAGTAAAATCATTCTGGCATCGTAAGCCAAAGATACAAAATTTGTACAGCATTCAATGTGTTCACCTTCTACCTTTTTATTTGTATTTTTTCCTTTGTGTGAATGTATACAGTTACATTTATTTTGAAACTTGTTTGGAGAATTTTATGCAATTAGTTCTTTAATTATTATGTTGCATAGTATAGTTCATGCATCTAATATACATGTTTCTAATATGTACTTCTAATATTTTAATTCAGATCACTATTCATTTGTCTACATTTGACTAATAGCATTGCATTTTTGCTATTGCATGTAAGAGTTTATTGATAAAACAATAATTTGCAATCATTCTTAACACCATTGAGGTTGTTAGATTCAGTTGTTAACAAGTTGTATATTTAAAATTTTGTTGTATTTAATTCATATGTTTGGAATTCTGTTTCATTCAAGTTGTATATTTGGAATTCTCTTGTGTTCTATTTTGTATATTTGGAATTTTATTTCTCTCAGTTCGTATGTTTGGAATTCTATTTCATTCGATTCGTATATTTGGAATTCTATTCGATTCAAATTGCATGTTTGGAATTCTCTTTTGTTCAATTTTTATATTTGGAATTCTACTTCTCTCAGTTTGTATGTTTAGAATTCTGCTTTGTTCAATTCGTATGTTTCGAATTCTGCTTTGTTCAATTCGTATGTTTCGAATTCTGCTTTGTTCAATTCGTATGTTTCGAATTCTGTTTTGTTCAATTCGTATATTTCGAATTCTCTTGTGTTCAATTTGTATGTTTAGAATTCTGTTTAGTTCTCCTGTTCCACTAATTATCCTCCTCCTCTATTTTTATTACCCACTACATTCTAAAATTTCACTGCATTTTGCACTGGAATAATGCATGGCTAATAACATCCTCTTTATATCCCTGCTTCTAAAATCCAACCAATGCAACAAATCTTCAAATACTCCTATTGCTTATTTCATCCGAAACCTGTTACTCTCTGTGTCTTAAAACTGTATATTCAAAAATAAGCAACCAAAACTATTAAAAAGCTACCTGCACGACAGTGGTACACTTGGTGTTGATAACTCTTTCCGTTCCACCTGGCAATCTGTAAATTTGCCTCTTTGCATTTCTACCCGCGCTGATTGCCATAATCTCATCCACGCTTGGCACGTTTTTCCTTCCGCCGTATTTAACCGTCTTCCTCAGATTCTGTAAGCACACCGTGGCCGTTCCGTGATAGGCTCTTCTCTTATCGTAAGCTGCGGTTTCCAGATATTTGGTAAGGTATGGCCTTAGTCCATCGCTGCAAGTGAAGTAAGCAGCAACGATGCTGAAGATCCTCCAGCCGCGTTGGCAGCTGTCAGGATTCGGACTCTTGTTGTTCGTGGTCTGTTTCATTAATTGACAGTAGACTTCGTCGCGGAGTTGCTCATACTTGTGACAATGCTGCGATAAGAATAGTATTGTTAGATGTTAAGCTAAGATTTCAGTAATGTGTGAAGAGTGAAAGCAATGATTTCACTTTCTGTAATTACCTTCGAGATTAGGGGTTATTATAAGGTTTCTGGCGTTTTTCTTTTTTAATGTAAGAGATGTTTGGAAATAAATAAAAATGAAGAATAGTTATATAAGCAAAATAAAAATTGATGATATGAAATAAATGTTTACCCTCCCCTTCTGAGAATCGTTTAATTATTAGGCGTACAAATTAATTTAAAGTCTTTATCTTTAAACTGTTGACTCTTGGCATCATTAGCAATTTGAAAACGCTACTTTTCTATTTTTCAAGCGATTAATTTGCTTGATAAATGCTGAAAATTTTGGATATTAAATATTAACGAAGTTCCAAAGGCTCGGAATTCATTTATACGCCAAATATTTTATTGATGGTTGATCGCTGAGCATTTGTAAAATTTTAGTACGGCGAATGAAATATTTCGTGCATAGTCAAAATCCCCAAAAGTGGGAAGAAATTTTCATGCACCGTTTACCCATTTTTCAAGAAATCATTACGATCACTATTATGTAGAGTCATCTAAGAGAAATCTTTAATGGAAAGAAAAAAAGAGTTACAACTACTAAACGCTGCTTAAAACTTCTTCAGAGCACTAAAAGTAGGCTATCAGATTATTGCATCCTTCGTCATTAAATCGCCGTCCTAAATAGAAGTTATCTCAACAAATTTCACCGCACTTATAGCAATAATTACATATAATGACAACCTTTCACTGGATATTACTTATCCCATGCAGAAAAAAACAGAAGATATGTGGAGGATTATCAAATCTAACGTTTTACAGGGCAACCTATAATTTGCAAACTAATTTAAATTTGTCATAACTTCTTTATTCATTAGCTTCTTCGTTCTATTTGCTCAGGTCTTGAAATAAACAAATGCGTAAACGATATTGAATAAACTGCAACGAAAAAATTATCAAATAAAAAAGTTCCCACAATTTTGATCTAGTTCGTGAATTATGGGCCACATTGTCCATTTATTTTGATAAGAATTCAAGGTTTCGACGATTTCAAGTTTCGAGATCTCGCAAAGTTTCAGATTAAAGGTTTTGTGGAAAAAACCATATCTAAGTTATTCACGATACGATATCGTTGATAATACGATCAATTCATTTTGCATACACGTAAACTATGACGTATTTGCTATTATTGATGCTCTGCGTGCGAATATCGCAGTCAGAGATCAGATTAAGAGATTTACTGGATCGTGGAAAGCGTAATTATTACTCACCATCAGAACAGTGTATACGCATTTGACTTCGCTGGTGTCTGGAGGCAATGGTTGATCACCCATGTATCTCATCAAGCATAAAAAGCATTCCGCTGCCAGGGCACTTAAATCCGCATCAAGTCTCAAAAGACTTTGCTCTATTGGCACTGGAGAGTATTTTACAAGATCCACCTGCTCTTTCCAAGTCCATTCTGCCCCATCCTGTTGTCCTTTGCTCTTCTTGTTCTTCTTCTTACTCTTTAAGGACTCGATCACTTTCAGTGATCCGCTTATAGATCCATCTGCAGTTTTCAGCATTTCGAACCTAGACAAAGTTAGACAGTATTTTATTGCGAGTATTGTCCGCAGAGGCGAATCTAAGTTTCTTAAAATTTAACTACTGCACGTGTTAACACATTGGAAATAGGAATAAACAGAAAGAAATGCAATGTCGAGTTAGATTCGACGCGGAACTGCAAAGGGTTAATTTGTTCCAGTTTAGGTTAATTTTTTATGTAAAGGATTCAAATCATGGTCTATATGAACTTTCGTATCGTGTTTAAATTATTCCAAGATATTTTGCTTGTTAAATAAAAAACTAAGCGCAATAGAATTCACGATAATTATTTCCCCATTTAAGGGTTTAATCCTCGAGCAATCTTGGAGTATTTTTTGACCTATTGCGTTTTTAATTGTCCGAAAATTGATGCATTTACGGACAAACGTATGATAATAATAAGTAACAATATACAAAAAGGTCATTTTGTCGATTAGAGTCTTATTCTGTTAATAAAAATTGTTATACTCGAGGTTGTTGAGTCTTTACTGATCCATCACTAACGATCATTACAAAATGATCGACAATTTGTGTTACACAACCTTACATAATTCAATATGCCAGTTTGAGTATTAGTTATATAGGTAAGTGTATATCTGTGTACTTCGTACAAATTGTCGGGCAAGAAGCATAAACGTTTGATTGAGTGCCTTGGAAAGGCGCATTTGAAGTCTCATTTATGTAAAACTTGTTAAGAATTCCGTGATCAGATGACGAAATACGATACGTCAACATTTGACTAAAATTAAGCTATGTACTCTTCTTTGTGTAAATTTGCTTAAGAAACTGTATGAACGAAGTACTAGAAGTACAATTAAAGAACTGTGACTTCGATAGAGATTTGGTTCGCCTTCGAAACGCGTTACTTTGAATATTTTATGTATTTTTGCAGATGGCATGCATTCTGTGTCTCTTTGCTCGTCTAAATTTCCCATAAATATATAAAAATTCGTAGTCTGCTAGTAAAACTGTTATCCTATTCCTGAATTATTCAATCGTGTTAGAGCGAATTCTTGCTGTTAGGATACCGTGTTATAGTGGGAATTCCCACAATTTTTTAATCGTGTTACAAAAGTACCGTATCTAAAGTATCTAAATCCACCTCTGATTGTCTGTAAAAAATCGTCTGATGGTGATAGGATGTTGTAATTGTCGAAAGGGTCTGTTAGAATCGATTGATCGGTGGAACGGGACTCGGAGGTGACGTAAGTAATAGTCTTCCAAAACGGAAGACGTCTCGTTGGAGGGGTACGCGTCCGTAAAGGAGATTTCCATTGCAGGATGTTGACAGACATAGGAAAAAGTCCCGTTCAGAGTACAGACTGGGTGGTCGTCACTTGTCAAAGTCATGTTTAGGAAGTCTAGTTAGGTTTGTTTTAATGATTCTTCTTCGACTTGGTCGAAGCTCGATTTCTCTGTATCCTGTTCGTTATGCTTTTTCTACGGTGGCTCGTTAAAAATCGGTCTTCCGCGCGAAAAACGTGTTTAAATATCTTTAAAAATTAGGTTTGGGACACTTGAAACTTCGAAGCCTCGAAATCCCTCGAAACTCGAGTAGTTTCGAATTCTCGAAACTAGAAACATTGCGCTACCTTTACGATTCGAAACTCTATATTATAATAGTTTGTATAAATAACGAGTATATTACTATACTACGAATTTATCTAACTAATAATCTAATAGAGTTTCTGTTTAAACTTTAGATTCACTTTAGTCGATACAATTACATTATCGATAATCATGATTTATTATGGTCGTTTATAACGAGAAAAAACAAATATTAATAATTAATATCTCGCCAAATTTTTTCGCTTATCGATTTGTTTAAGTTGTAACTATACTTAAGTTACATTTAATTAGATTGAATAGATAGTTTGATATTCTAAAGGGGTTTTATTAGGATCTTAGAAATAAAAGGAAGAATATAGGGATTCAAGGTTTCGAAAGTTTCGAGAGTTTCAAGGTCTTGCAAAGATTCGGATTCGAGTTTCGCGACTCTGGAAATTAGGTTTCGATCCATCTCTATTCCAAATCTGTATGAATGATGCAAATAGCATGATGAATAGTGAAAACTGTCCCAATTAATTTTAATTAGTTGTGTACAGTTAGTGAGGTGCTGAATGGAGGATTTGCAATGTCAATTTTACACACAGAATTTTACATTCAATTGAAATGTAATATTGCGATGTACACACATGGTTTTTAGAAATCTGTTCATTAGTGGTTTATTAGATATTTTTCACTCGTTATAATTTTCTTCTTCGTCATAGTCTCCCCACCAAAAAACGCGAGATTGTAGACAAAATTTCTTCTCGCGAGGAAAATTTCTATGTTGGGTAAAATTCAGGTTTTATAGTTGGCAAGCACTTTGAAACGGTAACTCGCGAATCGCGAAATAATGTCACAAGAAGACGAGCTGTACTCGTTAGACGCGCGTTCGCCAAGATGGTCGACGCTACTCTGAGAATCGCAGTGCGTTATGCTTTCTCAACACGGCCCGGCTTGTGTTTCTTGCGTAAGAGAGGCCAATTAGTCCTTAAAGTTAATTTCTCCTTTATTACGGTCCCTAGTTTTGGTAAAAGTGATTTTCCTTTGATTAGAATCTTTACAGAGATACGAGATTTTTTTTGTTTTTTTTTTTTTTTTTTTTGGTACTTACTGAATTCGAACCCAGAGTGTCAGGCGTGTAACAAAATTTTCGTTTCGTACAATTGGTGATGAAACATTGATGTATATGTAAAAATCTTAGGCGTTGTTTGTAACTATTGAAATACTATTTCAAAAGTGATTGCGAGCTTGAAGATAATAAAATGAAGTAACTTGTTATTTGTATACTGCGGATGTTTATGCATTTATGAAAAATTTAGACGTGTAAAGAAATAAAGATACCACGTAGTATGGAAAAATGTACATAATATTTAAAGTGGTATACATCTTATGATATTTTGGGGATGAAACAATTCTCTGTGCTGGTTCCAATTTTTTAGATACCTTTATAAAAGTTTGTGCATAAACACCCGCAGTCTAGTTATTTGAAATAATATTTCATTTTCTTGTACATTTTTTCAATTCTAACAAATACAATTTAAGATGATGAAAAGTAAAGAAACGTATGAAAAGTATATCCTTATTGTTGCGAACCCTTTAACCCTTTCGTTGCGGCACGGTAAATTTGAAAATCATTTCTGAAGTGTAAATAAGGATAGTTTTTATTAATTTAGTAACGATATGCATGCAAATATTTAGCTATTATTCACTATTAATTAAAGTGTGATATAGACTAACAATAACAGAAGCGCTATTGTGATTTAAAAAAGAAGGAGTATAGATAAATTTTAACGTATGATTGGCCAAATTTTCAGGACGCATATGTACGTCCTTCGTAGCGAAAGGGTTAATCGTGCGATCTATCTAAAATGAATCGTATAAAGGTATTATTTACAATTCAACGACGAGAAAAGTAGAAGAAATAGAATACTAACTTCTCGGTACTCTGTCTAAAGTTCAGCATGGCGTACTGCAAAAGAGAGTGTTTGCCGTCGTTGACGACCGGCCCGCTCTCATAGATGCCATCTTCTTGCAATCTGCCGTTGTCTTCCGGTTGCCGCCATTCCTGATTCGGACTGAGCCGCTGGTTCTGCTGGTTTTTCTGATGATTCGTCTGGTTCGTCGCCGACACGTGGTTTGGCACACGACTCGCAGACACGTGGTTCTCGTGGTTCGAGATAACATGATTAGACTGACTATGAAGCTGCACGTGATTCGATGTGCTGTGGTTCGCCTGCGACTGGATCGATTTCGTGATCTGCGACACGTGGTTCTCGTGGTGGTTCGGCTTGTGCAGCGGCTGCTTCTGATCCACCTGCAAATGGCGAAGTATCGTTTCATTATTATTAGTTTATTGCCTAATTTTTAGTTTTACTTAACACGTTACTGGTTGGGAATTAAGACACGTAAAAGACCGGTTAATTTGAGCCTACAATTCGGTAATAATAAGGTTTTAATCTTATAGAATGATTATAAAGTATCATTTTGTCTACTGGTTGAATTATTATTGGTGACAATGTAGAGAACGAAAAGCCGATTAATGGGGATTTATAGGATTTATAGGAAAAGTTTATTAATCGGCTAGTGGTTAACAATTTGAGGTTCCTGGATAATAAATTCTCTATATTTTTGAGAATTTGTTGCGCGCTTGAAAACTTCAAATGGTGACAATTTTGAGGTTTCTGGATAATAAATTCTCTACATTTTTGAGAATTTGTTACGCGCTTGAAAACTTCAAATGGTGACAATTTTGAGGATTCTGGATAATAAATTCTCTACATTTTTGAGAATTTGTTGCGCGCTTGAAAACTTCAAATGGTGACAATTTTGAGGTTTCTGGATAATAAATTCTCTACATTTTTTGAGAATTTGTTGCGTGCTCGAAAACGTCAAATGGTGATAATTTTGAAGACACGAGTGCCTTAAGTGGGTATGTTACTTTAATTTATTCAATTTTGGATATCGCAAAATATCTAGTAAGTATTTGAATCCTTTTTCTTCTACACTAATACAAATATTACGTATCATTTCCTGTAATTATCTCGTGTTGGGAAAATGATACATTTGTAGCACTTTTCCACTCAGCTGCTCCTAAGTAGGTAATTAGATCATTTGATTATCCGCTGCGTTGGGGAATTATTAATTTTAAAATCATAGTTTACACTCGAAATCTAGATCGCGGAATTTGCGTGTACTTTTATTAATATAACATAATTATAAGTATGTTGGATCATGGTTAGTGATGCGAACAAAAGTATTTGAAATATTTCGTAGCGAGAAAGTTCATTTTTAAGGGGGTCGTAATGTAATTTGTTCTAAGGCACAAAATTAAACTTTCACATGATAGTTAGTGGGGAGAAAAGCATCAATCTGGAGCAGAGGAAATCGTTTCACTTTTTACGTAGAAAAGGACAATTACAAGCTATTAATTAGGTTTTCATAAATCACCCGTAGAGAAACAAATGCTATCTACTAAATGATCACTTTTCACTTCCGGAACATGGGATATATCATTTATTATCGCATTACGGGTCTAGATCAACGTTTCTCAGCCTTTTTTGCAGCAAAACTCAACAAACTTATTTGCAATGGTGATATAAAAGCATAAAATAATATAAAAATTTGAAAAACCTGGTTAACTGGAATCGCATTACATATTGTAAATAAAGGAAATTAGTATTAGTAATTTATACGCGTGGAAAGTAACGTTCAGTATATTTTAGAGCAGTTCGAACGAATGTCGATTTGCAATAAATGTCAATTTCATATTTATCCATGGAGAAATGTAAGGCTAATGATTTGAAATAAGAGAAGCTGTTTCGAAATGATGAAAATAGCTGTAATAATTTCAGTTATATTTGAATACTAAATTTATTACAGAAGTTAATGAATCGGAATAAATAATTAGAATTTACTAAAATATGTAATGTGTTGTTTGGAAAATTCGTAGCACCTTTAATAATATTCATTTCTGTTGTATAATTGGTGAATTGGAAGATGATTATTCTTTTACGACCATTAGTTAAATAATATCATTTTTAGTCTGAACAATCGCTGTTCATATTTCAGTTACTTAAAATCCAATAATTAATGGACAATGGAATATATTATAACCCATTCAAAAATTGAACGCGATCCAATATTGGGTTACCGTTATAGATTGAGAAACGCTGGTCTAAATTTCGTGTCTTCCATTTTTTTATCGCATTCGAAAGAGTTTAAAAGGGATTATAGTTCGGGTGGGTAAATTTCCGGTGTGTAAAATCCTCAAATAGCGGGCGGACGCGCCCTGATTTCGCGAGTGATTTACACGAGGCGATGGTTTCTCGACCTTTCCTATTATTCATTTTCTCTTTCGCGTTTCCTGCTTTTCACCGGCATCGGATATCTCGGATCCATCGATCGCTCTCGAGAAAACGGGTTTCCGTGTACGTGATCGGAGGAATGCGAAGAATACGCGTGTTTTCAGCTTCATTTTGTTCCCTCCTCTTAAACCGCACGAATTAATAATCCGCAAACGCGACCTCCAGTCGATTTCTTCGCCATTTTTACGTGCAGCATCCGCGTTTAACTGGTTTCGAAACTAGATTCCGCATGAAGTTATTCCATTCGTAAATACGGCCGGAACGATAGGGGTAGTTTAGAACTGGATTTATGAAAGAAAATCGATGGCATCCGTGTTAGATACATATTCTTTCGCACTTTTCCGCGTACGTTTGCTCGTAATGCAACGTGAAAGTCGATGTTTATAAGGTATGCATATGATTTTGCCACTATTATTTCCACAGCTGACATATATTTAGCGAATCGTGATTTCTTTCATCTGCGACGATCATTTTTCCTCCCCGCTACGACAGTAATGATATTGCAATAACGTAAATCTCGGTTTGCCGTAATTCACGAAGTAATGATGAGAGATATTAGTTGAAATTAAGGGAATGCGCAGTGCCTCCTTTTTCTCGAGTCGATTCTTGCGCATAGACATTATAGTAATTTGCTACTAAAAGGAAAAGTAGCTGATTTTGTTCCACATTCGAAATAAATGACGGAATTCTTAAGGTAGTAATTTTGGGAAAGTTCTCAAATACATTTGAAACCTTACACTTAAAAAAAAAATATCCTTGTTATAGATTTAATTAATATAATTATTAGGCTTCTTAAAATATCAATTTGCAAAACATTCTTCAACAATTCCCCAAATTTTTGCATACCTTCTTCTAATTTCAATATTTTTCCTATTTCTCTAATTTCAAATATGTTTAGATAGGACTAAAAGTCTTAAACTATGAATATTTGAAGAGTTCTTAGATAAATTTAAAGCCTTGCCTTTAAAAGAAAATTATTCCTATCTCAGGTTTAATTGATATAAATATCAGATTTCTTGTGTCAAATTTAATTGGCATAAACATTAGGCTTCTTGTCTCAGACTTAATTCGCATAAATATTAGTCTTCTTGTCTTAGATTTAATTGACATAAATATTAGGCTTCTTGTCTCAGATTTAATTCACATAAATATTAGGCTTCTTGTCTCAGATTTAATTCACATAAATATTAGGCTTCTTGTCTCAGATTTAATCGATACTTAGGCTTCCCAAAGTATTCAATTCCAGAAAAGCCTTAAACAATGTTCCGAATATTTTTCTATATTTTCACTCCATTTCGTAATTTTAAATACGTTTGGTTGGGGCATCTTGTACATATAATTTCTCATGGAAATGTGGTAATGTGGCACCCGGTACACCGATAGCTGAGACCCTGCTGACAAAACCTGTATCTGAATGTGTGCATCTGAGCAAGTGAGATAAGTAGATGTTGACCCTGACCCACATAATCGTTAATGCATCCAGATACGGTGGTAAACGTGAGCATACATAGCCACGTTAATGGTATTAATAAGAATAACCATCCATTTGATTCTCTCCGGCCTGTTTATGAAATAAATTGCTCGACAACTCTATCAGACATCCTACTGAAAGATATTTTTCAATAATATCTAGGCTAATTTTCCATTTCCTGTATTTGATCTACTCGCAAGAAGCAACCTAATCATCTCCATAAACTGGTTTAATTGATTTTTCCTGATGTTTCTATGAAAAGAACACTAATCGTATACCGAGAATGACGTTAAATCCAACTTGGTCTCTTAAAAGCTCGTTTAACAAACTATTTTCCACTTCTGTTCCTTCGTTTTACAAGGTTAATTTCAATTCTATCCTCTTTCTCGATATTAATTGCAATGTTTCCGTATTTAAACGGGCGAGAAAATTCAAGTGCATCGCAGGGTACAAAATGTCCACAATTTTAGGCGTCATAAAGTCCTAATTTGTTCTTCATTAACCTTAATTGCCGAACGATACCTTCTAAGGTGGCACCATTAATCCTCTTTAAACTTTATAATGGTTCCGCTCGTTACACTTGGCGTAGCCTTCAATTACGGTACCTTTAGCACCGGTAACATTTTACTAATATCTCGATGGCACAGTGGCGATGTAAACAGGGTCGATTACGCGAGCCGCGAAAGCAACCGGACCCCATTTCATTCTTTTCCGATCATTCCTTTATATCGTCCGCTTAACGGTAAAAGCGTTTTCATCTCTCCAGAAATTGCTCATTGGACGGACCGTCTCTCCGTTTCTTCGAGATAACCATTTGAAAATTGACCTCTATTAGAAATGGACAGGCACTCTAACCCTCTGCTTAATTCAAACCGTAATCCGGTTAATCATGAAAGGTTTCTATAATTTATGGTAACGCGTAATATAAGAAACGATTCCAAATACAGCCAAAAACACGATTAATCCTTTCGCTACGAATGACGTTTATATACGGTTTCAAAGATTGAGAAATTATTTGTTTTACGAGTATCCATATTGTTTCTTTACAGCGTTGTACTATTTCTCTTCTCATTCGTACAACAGTATCAGACTATAATTAATGGTATGAAGCGGCTAAATATTTATATTTATCCCATTGTTATACTAATCAAGATCATTTCTTATTTATGGGTTTCAGTCCTCGTTTCCAAGAAATCGTAGCGAAAGGGTGAACCCTCTTCGAACTGGTTACGAAAAGATGCTTGCCATTTTAAACAATTTAAGCTGAATGCAGATGACCGGTTTTAAATTATTATTTATCTTGATTTTGAGGGTTTCGAATCATAAAAGTGGCGCAATGTTTCGAGTTCTCGAATCTCGAAACTTTTCGAATTTCGAAGGGCATCGAAGTTTCGAGGCTTCGAGTGTTTCCATCCCAAATTTTTACGCGTCGAACACCATGGAAAAAATACGATTCCGGATCGACGAAGGACAACCATGTACCCCGGATTAATAGGAAATAAGAACACGTTTATCGGCCGTAAAACATAAAAGTTGATGTCCCTGTCCCCCTATAAGTGTTTAGGTACTCGCGACGACCATAAATCGCGTCGAAGGAAAACTGCATTCGATAATACGGGGTCGTGTGTTAATTGCGTTCGATCATCGGACATCGATCCAACTTTGCCGCAATGGGAATCGAAAATTGACATCGTTAATAATTATTTGTTCGCCCAATTTCTTCAACTTCATTTGAAAAAACTATGAAAAATCTACGAAAGGAAGCTATTCCTATTTATAGTACAATATTAATTCGGTAACGTGTTTTATATTCATTTATTGCTATAGCGAACATGTGTTGCACGGGCAATCAAATATTTATGAGCCGCGGAGTAGGCATATATTATGTTAACTTGGTTGCACAGTTTTTTTTTTAGCTTCTATGGCTGGCTAATTAAAAATTGTTATGCATACTTCATAAAAATCGCTGATTTCATGTAACGCCTGTCTACGCTTCGTCGATATACATATATAACGTAATTAAAATACCGCTAGACTTCCTGTATTACATCATTTTAAAGAAGATATTCGGCTAGTAATTAACTGATACATTAGCTAACTACACAAAAGAGTCACGAAATCTATTGTATGCACGCGTAACTTAATAATGTGGGTTTTTATGCAATTTTCGTAGCATAGTCGGATAGGAATTATTTTAGAAATATAGTAGGTTTAATTTCGATCTTAAAAATTGATTCATTCTCTTCAAAGTCTATACGTAATTCATTCGAAATATTTAGCAAGGATGGAACCAAAATTCACTTTGGTTTTAGTATACTTTTTTCAATGGGACCATATTTATTTTTGTTTTTCTTTACGGCATCGTTTTAAAAAGCTAATTTGTTGTTTTTACAAAGCATTTTCAGTTGAAAAATCGAAATGCTTTTCAGTTTTTAAACTGATCTTGTAAAAGATAACTAAAATAAATTCTGGTTTTATATAAATGTTCTCAAAATAGCAGAAATAGTATTCGATTCTGAAACCGAAATTCTTTTCAGGTTTAAACTTATTTACATTTGTATTTTGATATCCAATTAAATGAATGGTGGTGAAATAAGTAAACTGATAAAAATATGGATCTCTGTATTACTATAAATAATATTTTTTATCTCTTTATATTGTAAATGAATTTTCGATTCTATTCTGTTCTCATCGAACCATTTATTAATTAATTAAAAATAAACCTCGATTCTAGATTTATTTTCACGGATCACGTGTACTCATATTGTTTAATGTGAATATCGTGATCTTTATTAATCAGTACGATGCTTCTAAATTCATATTTGGCGAACATTTTATAATAATTATCAGATTGCAGATTTTTATGTATTTATGGGAAATTTAAGTACATATGTATTTAAATGCGATTGGTATATTGAATATATCATATATTGAATATATTGAATATCGAATATATTGAATATATTGAATATCGAATATATTTAATATATTGAATATCGAATATATTGAATATATTGAATATCGAATATATTGAATATATTGAATATCGAATATATTGAATATATTGAATATGGAATATATTGAATATGGAATATATTGAATATATTGAATATCGAATATATTGAATATCGAATATATTGAATATCGAACATATTGAATATTGAATATATTGAGTATTGAATATATTAAATATTGAATATATTGAACATTGAATATATTGAACATTTAATATATTGAATACCGAATATATTGAATATTAAATATAATGAATATTGAAAATATTGAATATCGAATATATTAACATAAAGATCCGTAATTTCATCACTACCTTTCATTTACTTACACACCAAAAATAAATGAACTCCCGACTCCAAAAAGAATTTTGATTTCAACACCGAACACGATTCCGGATTTCGGACGCGTAGAAGAATCAGTGAGACTAAAAGCTTACGGATCGAATCACGTATACACCTATCGGAAGATTTACGAAGTATTTATTAATCGAGGACAAGAATTTTTATCGGGATCGTGACCTGGTAGCTCTTGACCTTCTCGTCGAGTTTCTTCAAGGTCTCCTGTATAGTGGTGAGTGTCTTGTCGTTCGACTTCTCCTCCACTTGCGTCTCGTTCTGCGTCCTCAGCTCCTCGAACCTCTTCAAGATCTCCCGTACACTCAGCTTACTTCCATCCGCATTTTCTTCCGCGATCGTTTCCATTTTCGAAACCTTCCTTTCCCCATTCATTCGGCCAACGATCTGATCGCTATCATAGAAATCCTGTATCAGATCGTTCACCTGAATATCCTCTCCGTTCTTCTGCCTAGCCGGAGATTCAGTTCTACATTTCATCTCGATATTTTCGTTGCTTCTCGTCGGATTATTTCCAGATGGACTGGAGTTTCTCGAGTTACGTAACAAGCAACCTTCTTCGAGTCTTAATTGCTCGATCGTTGGCTGAGCTCGATCGGAATTATTAGAATTCGACGTATTAATCGTCGAAGCTATAGAGTTCAGAAAAGGTTTCTGATCCAGTTTCGACACATCGATCCTTGGAATATTTTCGTACTCGAACTTTTGCTGGTTAGCCGCCACTTTAGAATCCTTTTTAGTGGACTCTACGATCCTGGAGATTTGCTTCACGTTATTCTTGTTCACGTCCAAATGACCAGAATCCATTCTTTTGTCCTCCTGTTTCTTCTTCCGTTTGCACTCGTCCTTTGCGAAGAATTTAATGAACCTGTTCTTCTGTTCGTTTTTAGGCCCCTTTTCACGGTTCGAAGCCTTCTCTAAGAAGGCGCCGGAGTCGTCTGTTTGTCCGTATTCGTCGCTGCTTAAATCGGACTCCGAGGACTTCACCAGGAGGCTGTCTGGAGAATTCGTCTTTCGATCTTCATCGGAGAAGTTCTTATGATCGAACTTCCCGACGAGATTGCTTAGACTTTTCCTACGCGGACCGAGTTTAGTGTCGTGGTCCTCGTAATGCTTTCTGTAATCTTCTTCGACGCGGGAAAACGAATAATCTGGCGTAGATCTTTTATCCACTTTTATATCTCGCCGATAATCCGCCGATTTCCCATTCTCGTTGGTCTCTAATTTTCGTAGAAACTCGGATCTTCTTACGATTCGTTGCACGTTGTTGAAAGGCTTCAATTCGATCTTTCTGGACTCGGTCTCGGAAGTTTCTGAAGGATCAACGAACTGAGAGAGGATCTCTGGTCGATGTTTCGGTTTCTTTCTTAAGGTTGTCGGTAACTCGGCCCAATTGCTGGATAATCTTTTGGAGAAGATCCCTTCGGTGTCCGAAACCTCCCTTTCCATTATGCTCAGTTGATGATGAACACTTTGTTCGCTGATTTGGTTAAATGCTGAACCATTCTATTTGCGATCACTTCGTCACTTTAATTAAGATTTGATCATCTTGATTATTCGTAGGCTTCTTCAGGGAAAATGTATAAAAGCCATGCACTCCCAGACGTTAATCTAGTTATCAAATAGCTTTCTCTTTCGGTTTATTATTCTTTTGAGAATAATTAGTTTGTCATTGAATGTACCGTGCACTGTCGAAGCTTGTTTCCTTAATTAACTTTTTAATTATTACGGGTGACTATTGGTCAGTGTTTTTTATTCGGTTTTGGATCATGACACACCTCAACGTTTCGAAAATCTTTATTTACCCCTTCCACCATAAAAAGTAACTGCTAGTATAAAAAAACAGTGGTGATGTTTTTATTATATCGTCGATGAATGCAATATTATTCTCTAATCGTTTTCAAAGTATTTAAATTTGTCCCTAAAATCTCTAAAATTGCTGTAGGAATTTTGAGTATTTTACAAAGGAAACACATTTCATTAACTTCCATTCTTAATAATTACAGAGCTCGTTGAAGTTTCATAACGCTTACGCATTTTTCGGTTCTTGAAAAGGAGATTAATTCTTCGTCGCGTAACAGTAAAGAATATTCGGTACAATTCGCAACCAGTACAGAATTTCGTAGCAATTGAAGCTTCTAAAGATTGGCGAGACAAAACTTGTGTCTACGAATATTTGCGTCGTTAAAATAAAGAAAAAAAAAAAAAAACGAAGTTGTAGGTATTCTCTTGTTGTTACGATTAACAATTGCGCAAAGGCTCGCGAATTTTCCTCAATGACATAATCCTCTTTTGATCGCGCTGACGCAAAAAAAAAAGAACACTGCTGCTGACATAAGCGTGTTTTTGTGTCGCGAACACAATGCGACGGAATTTAAAACGCGCAACACGGTTCGAAACATCTGACGGTTCGCGCGTTATCGATACACATACGTTAGGCTTTGAAAACTCGGTTCCTGCACAGCACGCGTCATCAACCACGACGAATGCATAGAAATTACATTTCATAGAATATAATTGACCCTGTTTTCATGAACCGAAAAACTTTTACGGATGGCGACCGTGAACTTTCTTCGTCCATCAGTTGAAAGACCTTTAATACTAATTAACGAGAGAAATGGAAACCTTGTGAAGCGAATACAATATGAAAAACACACGGAGAAACTCGATTGTAATACCGGTAAATTTTCGTAGCTAGCATCGATGGTATTGCTGGATATTTTCACTTGAAATTATTAATCATATTTCAATATACCGTGGCAATAGCGGTTACATTTCAAAGAGAAAGGGGAAAGAAATCGTGAGAATCATTAGTACGAATATTCGCAAAATGCTATTTAATGAATTAGATGGATGCTAATGGCTAAAAAAAAAAGACCAACTGTTGGTCGAGAAATAGTCGATCGTTTGTAGAAAAACTCGAAGAGAAGGGAACGATTTTACCAGGATTTTTACGATTTTACTCATGGTACTTTTTAATATTTCATTAGGTGTACCAATAATTAATCCACTGTTAATGCATTGACGAATTTAAAGAGAAAAGATCGATTTTATCAGGATTTTTACGATTTTACTCGTGATATTTTTTTGGTATTCCATTAGGTGTACCAATAATTAATCTACTGTTTGTTAATGCATTGACGAATTTAAACAGAATAGGATGATTTCACCAGAACTTTTATGATTTTTCTTCGTGGTACGTTTTGATATTCTATTAAGTGCACAAGTAATACTTAATCTACTACTTGTTAATGTATTGACGACTTTAAAGGGAAAATAATGATTTTGCTAGGATTTCTATGACTTTTCTTCGTGTTACTTTTTGATATTCTATTAAGTACACAAGTAATAATTAATTTACTACTTGTTAATGTATTGACCACTTTAAAGAGAAAAGAATGATTTTGCTTCATGCAACTTTTTGGTATTCTATTTATTTGATCAAATGAATTTATTTGAGCAAATATTTGATGACGAATTTATTCGATCAAATGATCAAATTTTCTTTCAAACACGAATCGAATATTGATTCACTCTGTATAATAAATTTATATGTGTGTACAAAATGGTCGAAACTTCTGTATTTCTTAACTATTTGAAGCGTGTAGACTTCTACGACTGGCCGTATGTCTTTTTCTTTTTTCTGCAATTACAAAGTTGAATAAACTGGTAAAATTGTCCTCGTTACGGCATGCAAAGCCGAATGTGGATCACGGAAGAAGGACCTTCTTCAGGGTTTCGTGAGAAGCTCGGCGAAGAAGCCTGTCGTGAGACCAGAGAACAATACACACTTTTCATTGCAATTATCTCGCGCTAACAAACTCTCCTTCGTTCCGTCAGCGAATGAGAAAGGCTTCTGCTTTCATGGAAACTCGGCTTATCGCGTGGAATTAAGAAGGGTTGTCTTCGCTTTTAATGAAAACTCGCTTTCCCCATTAGTTCGAGGAAAAAGAAACATCCAGGAAATTAGCGAACATTTCACTCCGTTAATTTTTTTTTCGGTTGGACAAAAAGTCTTGTTGCTAATTTGCAACATCAACTTCATATTAGTATTCGAAATTCGTTTAAACGAGTTTTTCGCTAAAAAAAGAAAGGAAAGTTCTTCAAGGATGAAACAACGAAACTGCCTAATATGGTAAAAGATAGTTTGAAGAAACTGCATAATACATTGTTCAACGAAGTTTTGTCAAAATATTCAGATTTTTCTGATCAATCTCATACTAAGGTAAATTCACTTTAAGAGGTGGAAATCAACCTTCAAATATTCGGCTAATTTTTTATTCGCAAACTCTACAAGATAAAAAGAAGGTTTTCGAGCAAAAGTTATTCCATACCGCAAAGTACAAAAATGTAATAAGTTACATTCTTTAATTTTATTTTTCTTCCAATTGGAGGACAGTTAAACACTCTCAATTTATTGTTATTAACATTATTGCTATATTTCGATTGTAGAATGTTTATATAGCAGCATGCACATCTGGAAAATTAACGAAAGAATTGTTTAACGAACGGTTAACAAGAGTATATTTGCCAAATGTGTGGCATCAAGTCATTTCATTAGTTAGCCGTCTGTGAAAATTGTCTTTTCTACATTGTAATGAAATCGATTTCTATTGGAAATCTTTCCTATTGGAAAATGCATCTTGCATCCTGGATATCTCCGAGATTATTTAGACATCTGAAAGAATTCGTGTCCCCCTTAATCCTCGAGAATTTATGTAACGCGCGCAGTAGGGAAGAGGAGAGATTCAAATAGAAGAGTCGTCGAAACTGCTACGGCCAAGGAAAAAGTAGGAAGTAGAATCCAGTCATTCCTCCTAGTCAGTGTGTCACGATATTTAATGGAACGAGCATCATCTGACCCACAAAACGTCTCTCGTTTTACCTTAATTCAATCGTGAATGCGCATGAAACGAGATAAATGATGCGGCCACGCTTAATCCATCTTCGTACTGTAAATTTGTCGTGTACCTCTGCACAATATCGGGGATTATTTGAAATTATAATTTCAGCCTTGAATGAACGCCAATTGTCATGTCCGTTTCTCCGTCTTATTGCTCGTTTTTCAAACATTTTTAAATAACAAGTCGCGGGCAAGGATATTTATTCGCGTTGGTATAATTTATTCGCGGATTTATCAAACCTGTTTTCAGTGGAGAATTTTTTGGCCATTTCGAGTGTTTCGCTTCTTACGGAGATACTATTTTTGGCTCGTTCGTAATCAAACTACTTTCAAGGATAACCGATAAAAGAATTTTTCCTTTGAGAGAGAGAGAGAGAGAGAGAATTTTTCTGAATATTCGTTCCGCAAAAGGATGCAGAACAATCGGCGAAGAAACAGCTAATTAGCATTGTCTTGTTCTGCTCTGTTGCATGACTCTAATTAAATGACAAGCTCTATGCTTCTGCGCAGGCCGCGTTTCAGCTAAGCAGCGTTTTTACAGAAATTACACTTTTAAAAATCCTCGCTGATTAGATGATTACAGTTTAAATATTAATGTTTAATGAGATTTCACCAAACTTTCCACATGTTGTTGAAGAGACCTTTGCTTGCAATTAAACGTAGCATGAAAAGATAAGATTATATGCAACAGTAAGCAATGAATTATCCTATTTTAAATTCTAATCCATGTATCTTGGTAGATAAAGAGTGTACGGAAATTTGCAAATGATTACTACTTTGATTCTTAACTTACGTGACTCATTGTAGAAGTATGTAAAGTAAAGGTTTTAGTGAAGTTTTGGGAAAATATAATTAATTCGTTTGGGAACAACATTTGTTCTTTGCCCAAAATCGCAATAAATATCAATTTGGTAATAATTCGACTGCATTTAATTTTGGATGTTTTGTACTCTTCTGTATGTTGGCTGCATTCTTTATCCGTTTGCGTATATAAGTTTTCCAAAATTGTATAAAGATCCGCAATCTAATAATAATACATTTTTCTGGAGTAATTTAAACAAGTACCAATACATAAAATAAAGTTTCTGAGATATTCTATAGATAAAATAAACAAAATGTACGAAACTACAATAAATATACTATTATCAAATTGATATTTATTGCAATTTTTTGGCAATGAACAAATGTTGTTCCTAAATAAGTTAATTATATTTTCTACAAATTTGAATTGAATCTTTAATTTTCCTATTTAATCGACAGAGTTAAATGGGTTAATTATCTCATTGTATACAATTTCATTCTCTTACGGCTAAATGCATGCTAATAATATCCAATAAAATTAATAGACTACATTGCAGATTTTTATGCATCTATTGAAAATTTAAAGCGCCAAAATATGCAGAATAATTTCCAAAACTATAGAAAATATCCAAACTACAATAGCAATTATAATTGAGGATGAAGCAACCTCTAATTTGGATCCAACTTCTTGAAGCGTATTTTTAAAAATATGAATTTTCATAGAAATCCGCAGTCTAATGATTCATTTATATTATATATAATATATTATATTATTTCGTGCGTTCGATGTCGCAGCGTAGGGACAAATTTATAGTCAATCAAAGGCTATTATTCGCGAGCTCGATCGAAGATCGATATCACATTGGTGGCTTCGTTGGTATGTTGGCAGCCACTGCGCAACTATCCATGGAACGCGTAAACTTGCGTACGGTTGGATCGTTAACGATCTCGCATGAGGTTCGCAGGCTTGCGTAAGGAAGATCACGATCACACGTCTATTTTTCCCGTGGTGGCTTCTTCATCGAGAAACGCCGATGGTAAATAGAGGATACGCGCAATCCTTTGTAATTTTGCATGCTGATGATGTCTATCGTTGAAGGATAATTGCAGATGAATTTCAAAATGCTTGTAACAGAATTATTATTACCTATCAATTTACGAGGAACATTCATAGATTTCTTCTTTGAGCCAGCATTGCTCGTCAAGTAACGGGATTAATATTTTTACATGCAACTCTATTTATTCGTCGATATTCCTTCTGTGAAATCGGTTACGATTTATGGTTACGAATTTTTAGGATCAGTAAATACAGTTTTTTCGCTGGAATTTTTTTAATAAATTTTATCAAGCTTTTTATTGAACTGCATTTGCTTTTCCTTTTACGATTTTTTTTTGTAAATGAGACAACGGTGGTTTTTATTAATGTAGAAATCGTTGGATAATTTGCGTAATTAATTATTAGACTGCGAATTTTGATGCATTCATGGGAAATTTAAATACGTCAGAAATTAAATAATGCGCATAACGTGCAAAAATAACATTATAATAACAAGTTACTTTACTTTAAGAGTAAAACAATCCTACATATAGGTTCCTTTTTTTAATATCGGTAATAAACATATAAATTTGAATTATTAGTGGATTGTAACTTTGAACAGGTTCTATTATGTTTTTGACAGTTTTGTATAAAAATAGAGAAGAATAATATAAGTTTGATGAATTAAAATGTTACTTGTCCGTTCCTCTAATTATTTTCAGCATTACATATATTTCTACACCTGGTACTGTGTTATAGAAAACACACATTGAACGCTTATTACCGAATTATCCAAAATTTGAAGCCGTTCTTCGTAAACGAAAGGGTTAAATTGAACCTCTTTCAATTCTTCGACGATCGAATAAAAAACTTCGACTTCTCCGATATACATACAATCCCGTTTCGAACTTTATTCTAACTGTACTCTTAGAAACTTCTTCATGCCATCTAATATATCGCTGAAACAATTCTCAACACAACTGCCACCTAATAAAAACAAGTTTACTCATTAATCTCGAACGAAAATTATACACCGCGACGCTAACGAATGATTCTCAGCAAAAACCGCGTCTCCTAGTCTTCTATCATCAGCCACGTATGACCCACTTTGAATATTTCGAGTCATCAATCCGATAGCGATTCATCTCAAAGAGATCTCACGCAGCTTAACATTTTCTTTACGGACATTGATTGTATAATTTGACAGGTGTTCGGAGAAATGCGTATACTGTATCTAAATATCCGAAATTAGAAGGTTGAGGGGTAGCGGATAAATTAGGATACTTATTCATATCATTACACCGATTAAAATTAATGTAAACCGGTGAAAAATAATATTTATGACTAACTTTAAAGTAATGTAACTTGTAAAGTAAAGTAACTATAAACATGAAACCTGATAGGGTAGATGTCCCAATTACTGCCATTTTAAGTTTGTCGCTCAATTACATTTAATTATTTTAGAAGTTATTTAACCAATAATCGATTTCGGTTTCGAGCACAACATTGGTTAACATCTCCTTAATTTATGATGATTTTTTTGTATGTTAAATACGATGTATTCATTATTAATTCATTGAAAATATATGACAAAGTCCAATGTCCCTCGTACTGTCATTCGATAAGTTGTGTCTTAAATGGAAATGATCCTCAGTTTGTATGAAAAATAGATGATAAATCGTAACAATCATCGCCTTTACTGCATCATAAAAATTTCCATACCTTCTACTTGCAGTACATTAATCGCGTTCTTATGATCAAACGACGCAATTCACCATCTAATATTTATTTTTAAATATTAAATATAAACGCATACGCAACGTTCACGTGTTTGTTACATAGAAATCAAGTCCAAATTTAGTACTGAAATTTTTTAGTCTCCATTTTTCATACATTCGTTCGCTGTTAAATAAAATAATTCAAGTGACGACTATAAGGACACTGACAGTAATCGGGACACATTCTTTTTTGTTGGTGTTGAATCGAATCGACCTCACCCAGTCGGAGGATGTTTATGACTATCGCGTCACCCTGCGCGCTTTACAATGCGCAATCTAGTCAGGTGAACGCGCGGAATGTTTGCGTGGCATCGCAATCAATATTTTAAGAAGGCGCACGAGACCCGAGAAGAAAACACATAATTATCGAAGGCGTGTATTCTGCGAACGAGAGAGGAATACTTTCGTAGCAGGATGGAAAGGCATGCCGCAGCCGAGGTAAACAACGTTGTTAGTAATCGAGCTTCGCGACATGAATACCGAGATTTCGCCATGACACTGGGGGCCGGCGAAACCGATTTATTGCGACACGACGGCGATCGAGATCGACACCGTTATTTCCCTCGAAGCTCCGCGCCTGATAGGCGACATTACTCGAGAACACAGCCTTCGTCCCGAGCGTTTCTATTAGGTACCGATTGCTATCGATCTTAGATCGTATCGGCTATTACAGGATTTCCGTGTGTTTCGTCATTTTTGTCGTGTTCCTGCTGAAGCAGCAATAAGGTAAAAGAAGAGCGTGCGCAAGTACATTTAAAAAAATTAATACGCACTTCCTTGACCTTTTTTTTTTGAGGGACGAATTTTTGATGATCCGATAAAATTATTTTATTCGACGTTCCCTATGTAATTATTTAATAGATATTAAAGGAAATTGTGCAGAGCAAATAGTAGTGAACGTATTATAAAATGTTTGAGAAATACAAGGTACACATATGTGGCCATTGTCATGTTTATCAATTATTTCACGTACGTAGCACTCACTTTAAAAAGGTTCGTAATTCTCGGCGATACAAAAGATATGATAGAGGCTTTAGGCAAACGCGTATCACAGAGATGACTAGATATGTGTTCATATTAACGCAATCCCCCCTCATTAGGTACCTGTTGAAATCCTGTTGAAGGGCAGTGGAAATTCAGCGTAACAAAGGTGTAACATCAGTTTTCCCAACTATACTGTTATATTTCGCACAGTATGATCGCGAAAAACACGTGTGTACTCTACGAGGTTCGTAACGAGAGGAACGATAATAATAGGAATATAAGAGGAACGACTAATCATTCTAATAATACAGAACTACCATAGATGACTCGATTGGACATTTATTGGCTTTCAACGGTACCAATTTTCCTAAATATTGCGTCCACGCTCTTCTTTTACAGACTGTACAGTGGCGTGTACAGGGTGGCTAAAAAATGTAATCGTTGAGGGGGTGAAATACGTTCAGCTGTGGATGAATACTTTTCCGTGAGAAACATTATAAGGTGTTTCCAAAAATCGAACCCACTTCAGATCTACTATTTAGGAGACGAGGCAAATTTTGATCTACAAATTATTCTCGTAGTTATCCGTTTTGATAGAAATATCAATATGCATAAGTGTTCTGCAATCTAGTAATAGTGTACAGAGGTTCTATCTATAGTATTTAGTTAGCGGGTACAAATTTGCTTGAGAACGATAAGTGATTGCTTTTGGTGAAGCGAAGAACAGATGTTCCATACGATATGGTGTTTTGCAGTATATTTTTTTTATCCGAGTCATGCACTATTAATTATAAGACCGCCTGCTGATTTCACGCTACCGTACGGTTACTGTTATACGACCGCGTATATGGAGCCCGGTTTTGAAGATGATACTACACGCTATCGTGATAATTATCTGTAATCGAATGACGAGCGGTAAGGAGAAGTGGTGTACCATTAATGAGTTCCCTCGTTTCTAGACGAGCAGAGGAACTGCTCCGCAACGAACAACGCTTCTGTCATTCTTTAAGTAGCATGAGAATCGTACGAATTTAGAAGTTTGCGGTAAAATAATAGCGCGCTCTTCGAAACCAGCCTGGCGTAAAGGAAACAGATTCTCACTCGAAGTGAGAATAGTAGAGAAGAAAAGGGATATGAAGTCGTACGAAGTTGTAAGTAGAAAACAGATGTCTCACTCGAAGCTTTTTAAAAAAAGACGGCGAACTTTGAGAAAAAGAATATTATTGCATGAAATTGGAATAATCATAGTTTATTAACGGGACGAAGTTCGCCTTTAGAAGTATTAAATATGTATGAGCATTTATTAAATAGTGTTTTCGAATAATATTTGATTTATACGCTAACTGAAATAGTAATATTTGATATAATAATGAAATAGTAATATTCGATATAATAATGAAATAGTAATATTTCCAAATAATGTTTGCTTATAAAAAGACTTCAGTTTCGAATATTTTGTCACAAATTATTTTAAACTTTAGCCAGTCGTAAAAATAACGATGCTTCAGAAACCGAAGAATTAAAGAAATAAAGAATCGCGTCTCGTTCGGAACACGTCAATGATAAGTGATTTTTTCCATTCGAAGTACGCAAGAAAAAAAGTAGTATAAATTCGCATCGAGGCTCGAGTATCTTAAAATTGAGGGCACGTCAATGATAAGTAATTTTTTCCAATTGAAAAATTCATCGAAGCGTCGTAACATCGGCGTAAACAGCAAACAAAAAAAAACAGAGAAGAGGAAAGAAATATTACGTAAAACGCGAGGAGCGCGCGAATGATAAATGCAAACAAAGCTGCATAAGCGAAAAACAAAGTAACGATGCGCGTTTAAACGACCATCGTTGGCAAAAGAAGCGTGCTGTGTTAATTTGACAGACGGACTGCCAATATTTCTCCGCTCTTTTTTACCGTACGCTTGTAACAAGTACATTCGTAGAATTCTCTTATTAGTTACGTAACTCACTTCTACGATACTGTTTCCACTTGGCGTTCGATGGAACACCTGTAGAACCAGAAATCTAATATATTCGAAGCAGCAAGGAACGGATAATTTCTCCGATGTTAATAATCACTTTGCAACGCGATGTAATTCGCTTGGAGAGAAATTACTGTTAGAAAGGAATGTCGGTGTTAAAGGCGGTGCATGTAACGAATGACAGCGACCAACCACAAATATTGTAATTACGCTGCGAAGCAAAAACGGAGATGGTCTTTGAAGACGACCGAGCGCATCGTCTCGAGGCTGCGCTGCCGCGGTAAACGAACCACAAAAACCGTCGTCCAATTACTTGTATGTGATCCTCGTCGTTCATCGGGCAATTAAAAATTAGGCGTTCGCAAGAAATTTGTCGATCTTCGTGATTTTTGCGGACGTCAAGTGGCGAAATATCTACGAAATTCATCATCGATCTTCGTAACCAAATTTTAATATCTTCTAATTATTCCGCAATATTAGTGGAAACCCATTGTATAATTGTTTTTATGTTTCTAATCACCTATCCTGATTCGTCACACAATTAAATATGTATAAAATTGGTCGATTTTCGTATTCCAATTTTAATATTTTCTAATTATTTCGCAATGTTAGTGGGAAATTATGGCATAATTATATTATTCCTAATTGCGTAGCCTCCTTCATCAAATAATTAAATATGCATAAAATTCGTCGATTTTCGTGTTCCAATATTAATTTGCTTTAATTATCCTACGAACTTCATCATATTTCGTACTACGATTGCAAGATGATTCTAATTATTTCGTAACATCGGTGAAAAATTATAGCATAATTATGTTTGGGCTCCTAATCAGCTAGCCTCATTAATCAAATAATTAAAAATTTATAAAATTCGTCGATCCTCGTACTTCAATACCAATATTCTTTAATTATCCTACAAAACTCGTCAAACTTCATAGTCTAACTATTTCTACAATAGTTAACTAAATTGAAATATTAAATATCTATAAAAAGTCTATTAATTGAAGCACGTAAATATCAATATTGTTTAATTATCTCATAGCAGTCTCGTTATGGAATTTATGAAAACTACAGCTTGATTTAGCAAGCATCCACTAGGCAATGGAGAATTTACAAAATTCGCTTTCAAAAGGATCTCTAATCATCTTCTAAAAAATTCGTTAGACTCTATAGGGTATCGAGACTAGCTTGATAACTGCCATTAATTATTAATAATATATTTACACGATTTGTTAATATCCGTTTGCCGAATTTCGCCAGACTCAATAGTCTGACTATGATTGTCTCAATCTACTGTCGATCATCAAGCCTTTGCCTCTTTGCTTCGCAAATTTTCTAGTTCGACTACTTGTACGATTTTCGTCAAATCACCATCAACGAAATATTTTCAAAGCTGGTCAAACTTGGTTTGACTATTTCTACGGTCTTTATCATTCACTATGGGCAAAACATTTACAATCTTTTCAAATTGTCAATCTTCGTCTTGCAAACTTGATCAGATTGCGTACTCTGCCTGTTTCTATAATCTTCGTCACCCAGCATTAGTAAAACTTGAAAAAATAGTGCAAAATTATTAGGTGTACCAATTAATAATCCATTTTTATAAAGAAATAAAATACTCAAGAAAGCTTGCTGTTAAATATAATTCCTGTTATTTACTATATCTTTCAGGCAAGCTATAAATTTCTATACGACGGAAAGCTTATTGTTTTCGATAAAATAAATTCCTACAAACCCATAAAAAATTACTGGATTACTTGCTACCCTTGATATATTGCAAAATTTGCATAAATATATTAATCTACGTCTCGCAAGCTTCGTCATACTTCGACTCTCACAAGTCTGCAAAATTCAAATAAAATTTCGCGGTCTTCTAATCCCGCCAACTAACTCATCGTCATTTGTTAGAATTTGTCGAAAGTGCACGGTACGTTCTAGACACGTTCAAGAGTATGAAAACAAACCATAGGAAGGGTTCACATGTCACTTTTCCCGTTTCTCCGCGGGGGGATGATCACTGACACTCACTGGGCACACGGTTATCAGCGCGATAAGGAAAATCGCGAAGTTTCTCCCTGTTTAGGATAAGTTTCGCGACGCGAGGCACAACGATGCACACGGCGAAACGGGAAGAAGACCGTGCGTGGTGTGTTTGCACACGTTAGTGCACCGTACGACGACAGTCGATGAACTGAAGAGCCGTGCGGCTTCCGATAGACAGCGCTGTTCCCCGTTGCCTGCGCTCTGGCTAGCCTGTTGGTACCTTCGAAACACCGATATCTGGGTCGAGCCTTTCCACCGTGGTACCTGCGTACGTTCCGTACAGCAATGGGCATTCGATACACGGTTTCGTTTGTGTTTCCAAGTGAATCGGTCGACGGAAAGCTCGACAAAAAGTCGGGGGAAGGTTTATTAGGTGTACCGATCTATTTGGTGCAAGGTAAATGTTACTAACGTTCAACACCTGATACTTTAAGTATTACCAAAAATAGAGAACGTTGTCTTTTTTTAATGAAACACTTACGGTTGAATGATGAGATTAATATACGATCGCTTATAATTCGATCGATTATAACGATATTTAAATCGTTAAGCGTGAGAAAGATCGAAAAAGTGATATCCAATATGGAACTACTAGAAATTGTATAAAGGAAACTAGAAGATCTTTACGTTTATCGTGAAAAATGAATATTTGTTTAAACAAAAGATAAATAAAAGCTTGAAAATTGGTAAATCCTGGGTTTTACCGGTCAATCCTAATATTTACCATTGTGAGATGGTAAAAGTCCGAAAATTGTTTCGGTAAATGCTAGATTTTACCAATACCAATAGATAAAAATCCGTTTTGCCTGATTGCAATTTAGCTATTTAAGTGAGCATAGGTTTCTTAGATTTTTTATTACTTTTCAAGCACGTAAGTTTAAAGTTCATTGATTTATGAGTTTGAAACCACTGAACTACAGGACAAAACCACTCTTTTATAGGTAACATCATAAATTGCGTGCCTGGTCAGACTTGGACCAAACTTGCGCGAAAAAATTGTATAAAAGTTCAACAAATCGAATGATTGGTGCAGTACAAAATAAAGGGCGGTCTATTCATTATTACCATTCTTTATTAACATAACTTTTGATCAGTTATGTATATTTTTTTTACATTACTAAATCATAGAAGGCTATTCGAATTTTTCATCAAACGAGTTTGTTAACTCATTTAAAAATAGTGGATTGCTTATCGCCACGCCTAATAAATTAATTTTTGCGTGTACTCGAGCGGACCTCATTTTTTAGCGCCCAAGTAACCACTCGTCGGACACCCAATAGCCGCCGAAAAGGTTAAACGTGAAGCGTTGTTCGCTGGGAGACCTCGTTTCTAGAAATCATTCCGAAGGAGATGAAACCTATATTGAAATATGTACATATTTCGATCGATCGAAAGGATGTTAAAGTATTTCGTTCCCACCACTGATTTCATGCATTGAGAGCACATCGAGGTGCCGACGACCTGCTCGGTGTCTGCTTTGCACGCAGCCTCTCTCTCATCCTTCCTCTTTTTTTTTTTTATTTTTCATTACGCGCCGATCGGAATGCGCATAATGAAGTGAGGAATGTAGAGTAAAAACGTTTCCTCTTGCTTCTCGAGGAAGAATGAACGGATAACCGATAAGTGGGTCTAATGAATAAGGATACCGAGCTACTTCGGTTTTATTGGTTGCATTATTGCTCGCAATTTCGTCATTGATATGTAATTGCCGCTATTAGGTTCTTGGGAAATTCGTGATCCAGTAAAAATCTGTATTATTACAGTTTATATTTGGAACATGGTATTCGATGCGTTTCATTCGTGAAAAAAATTATTACCAATGTTGCTTGCGTTATTATTGATTAAGACGAGAGATTACTGAGATTTACGCGCGTAATTCTTTTTTACGATTCATCCTTTGTGACGTCGGTTTGCTTAGAAGTTGCAGACTTATCTAACATTAATGTCTGCAATCTTGTTTAAAAGTCTTGGGATACTTGCTGCTTTTTGCCCTATTCAATTTGGTGCAAATTATTGATTTTGATGTGCGGTTAATTTTCTTGTAAAATAACTGTAATAATAAAGCGTTAAATATAAAGTATACCTTTTTTTTTATATATTCCAACGCTTGCCAATTGTTTGGAGATTCAAAAGTATGTTATCGGGAGACGTAACGAGAACGTGACTTTTTTAAGATTTTTCAGCAGTTGCATTTTTTACCTTTCGTTTCACTTACTGACCATTTATGTAGTCTTGTATTTTACTGCTATGCCATTGTATCCATGGTTATTCATAGCGAAACAGGTTACTCATAGCAAATGCTATTAGCTTCTAGCTTCTACGCTAATGAAATTCCATTTATGGAGTGTTCAATTATTGAGTCGAGTTGGTTCAAAAATAACGGCGAATTTTGACGTTTGACGACGATAAAATCGTTCAAGCATTTACGAAAATGATATTCAGGTCTTAGAACGTTGAATTGGAACAGAAATTCCATGGAATAGATTCACATCGTTCAATGGACTTTATAGGGTAGATTAACCTTGAAACATAATCGTTTGCCATTTTTACGACTGACAAACTTTATGGCAACAACTGTAATTTTATATCTTAATAAACTTGTAATACGAACAAAAGTTTAGTTAAAGCTTGCTGCGATTGCATTTCATCAATGAAATCTTAGAGATAACGTGGAAAATTAGGTTTGCAATATTGCGATGCAAAGGAATACAATTCCGAAGGTTTTTAAAGTCATTATTGAATGGCGATTGTGCTTTAGGGTTAAGTAAAAATTAAGAATCAAAAACGTACAGCGTGACATTATTTTCGTAGCACGTTTCGTTTTCGATTAAATCGATCTCGAGGATTTCTAAAGAAAATATTACCAGAGTTTTAAAATTGTCGGGATTAATTTAGTCCCACCTGTTTCGCGGAAAGTTAAATTGGGCGTGAGACAATTAAACGGAGACACCCGAGTACTTGCATTGAATTTCCAAAGCGATTGGTATGTCAGAACATTGTCGGATGTACAGTTTTCTATTTACGAATGCACGATGCGTGCACGCGAACTAGTGGAGTGCTTAACAGTCAGGAAGAGCAGGTAGCTTAAAAGCCAATTAACATAGGTCAGTGATGTTGAATGACATAACAACGATACTTTCGTTCCTTCTTGTCGCATTGCACCTTTGGAATAACGTACATATTTCTTTACCGTCGTAAACGGTGGCTCAATATTATCTCGTCCACTCGACACGATATGACTTTAATCATTTATCGTGCCGCGAAAATATATTCTCATTGCCTGCCAATAAATTTCTATATCGCGGTATGCACAGCGTTATAAAACTGAGAATGTGTAATAGAAAAGTTCCAGCTAGTTGCTTATTGCAGCAGCTATGCCCATTTATTTCATAACAAGTGAAATTTCCTTCTTTTTCGTCCTGTTTCATTAAACATCGCCGGTACTCTGTTCTTTCCACTCGAAACGGAGAGTTAACAGTGCAAAGAAATCCGACCACAACACAAACCACGTATACGTATAAATATTCGATAATAAGAAAAGTCAGTTGTTACAGTTTTGTCGCGATTTATTGTTTCTATACGGTAACGATTCGGTATCGATTACGCGACTAATTTTTTTCGCAAGATTTCTTGCGCAACTCGATGTTTAAAACATACTCTGTAGTACAGGAAGGAACGGTGGTTCGAAACTTTTGCACGTCACTGTATGAGAAACGTGCTCCCGTTAATATTTATAACGCGATTCTGTAATGCTTTTTAATTCCATATCCTTGGATTTTATTGGACAAGGAAAGGATTTTTTGCTTGATAATTCAACGAATTGAAGGATCCTTATTTTTAACGCTATAACTACCAGCGACTAATTATGTTCATATATCGATATATTGACATGTTGATATATTGATATTTTGATATATTGATACATGAATATACTGATATATTTATATACTGATATATTGGTATATTGATATATTGATATACTGATATATTGGTATATTAATATTTTGATATATTGATACATGGATATACTAATATATTGATATACTGATTTAGTGACATACTGATATATTGGTATGTTGACATATTGATATATTGGTATATTTATATATTGGTATATTTATATATTGGTATATTTATATATTGACATATTGATATATTTATATATTGGTATATTTATATATTGATATATTGACATATTGATATATTGACATATTGATATATTTATATATTGGTATATTGATATATTTATAAATTGATATGCTTATTTTTATCAAAGAACTTAAAATGATAGACGGAAGAAATACATGTTGCAAATGAAGTAAATCTTTATTTATCTTTTGTGTAGAAGATCGTGGAATATTTTTAAACATGCATTGTTGGAAGTTTGTGTAATTTTCATAGTGAATTACTAACCTTGCTTGGTTGTTTTAGTGTTAATTGGTAGAGGAGTTGGCCTAAACTGAAATTAGTTTCACTCCCTAAACTTTATTTTCTATAGTTTGTGTAATTTTTAATATTATGCGAATCCTGTATTTCGCATAGACAAATTTCTCATAAATGCATAAAGATCCGAAATCTATTAAATTCTATAACATACCAAAGCGTATTTATCCATACTCCATACTAGTACATAAGCTTAATGAAATAATTCTAATTTTAGTTGCAAGTTGTTAACGCCACTATGTAAATCATACTTAACGTTACCTAACACATATTTAATAGGAAACTTTCCTATAATGCATTAAAATAAATAATAACAATAATATTAAATTCTATACTTTAATTAGTCTATATTTGGTCCAACTCCTCCAATCTTCACGTTATCGATTTCATAATCGCCAATCGTAAGAAGTATCATTGCTTTAAATCCCCATCTCGAAAGAGTAGTTATTCCCAAGGTAAAATCTACGTTTGAGTTCAAGATGAAGGGTTGCCATAAGTTTTCATTGGCGACAGCCGCTTAATAGCTATTGCTGTTGGTAATAAGTAAACGTTGCGAGAAACCGTAAAGGAAAAACGGGAAGTAAATTAATCCGGTTGAAGGAGAATTAATTGTTTCGATGTTGTTCTTGTTTTTTCTTCTCAGACCGATAAGCAATTAACTATTCCGATTAAAACTTATTTACCTATCTGTGATTAGATCCTAATCGATAGTCACTCGGGAATAGTTCACATATCTTCCTTTCTAATCCATATGAAAGTGGCAAATGCGACAAATAATATAGTCACAACTGTTTGCGATAAAACGAGTTTAATAGTGAACATTTTTGGCGCTATATTAATCAATGATTTTCCCATTTTTGTTTTTCGCAGCCGAAACGCTGATTTTTCTTTCGTATAGTAGTTTTGGGCCCTCAAAAATGTGTTAGGAAAACGGGACGAATTTATGTTACAACCCAATGGAACTACGAATATCAGGATGTTTCTCGAAACGTCTCGAGTATTATGGGACCCTAACCCTGAAAACGGTCCCAAGGGTCCCAACTGTAATCGTTGGTTTCCGTTAACGACAGGTGCGCCTGCTGTTACCCGCCGAACACGCATGAATCACGTACCTTTTGTGTGGCTTCTTTTCACGAGTTTTGATCGGGAATTTTAAGTAACGAGTTCCCTTTTTACACTTTCCAATCCGTATTGTTACAAAAGACTGTTTTTACAAATGAATAGAATTCCGTTCCTTCCACTTTATATCTTTATCTCGAATGAATTTTTAACGGAACCAGGGATGGGTTTGAATTGCGATTAATTGCGATAGATAGTATGTATGGAGATTTCAATAGCAAACGGCACGCACGCTTACTTTCTCGCGGTGGAATTTTTATTTTTACCAAGTATATCGATCGGCCGAGGGAATTACAATCGTTCGTGGTATCCGACTATCACTTCCGACTTTTTCCTCCTACTTCCGACTTTGATTTCTACTGTATAAAAGACGGCCTTTTGGCCTCGCGCTGTTTTTACAAGTCATTTACGGTACAGGAAGGAAGCACTGGGAATCATTTGAATGACCATCGATTAGTCGAATACGAATGGACAAATAAGATGTACGGTTGTACGTTAATTACCTGAAATAATTTGGCGACAAATCAAAGTCTCGATTACTATGTCATGAATCGGCTAGAAATTAACACTAGATTTACGGACGTCAATAGTGTAATTTTACAGATAAAAAGTATAAGTGTATTATATGGAAATACACGTAGTTGAAAAGTCGAAGAAAGTTCTAATGAATTTTGATATGTATTCATATCATTGTATCAATCAAAGCCAACATAAATTGCTAAAAAATAATACTTGTTAAAAATAAAACTTTAAGCTAACGTGTTTGATACGTAAACGATTAGGTATCTTCAACAGGTTAGGCGATAAGCGTTAAAATAAAAATGGTGGCCCATATTTGAACCACTTCCTCTACCCTTTTCGCAGTCTATATATTTTCGTAGAGATTTCCATGTATTATTATTCAATGCAAATTTGATTTTCTCGGAAAAAATAACAGCTGCTTATTTTTCAATCGAACCCTTTTTCAAGGATATTCCTTGTAACTGATTTAGAAAGTTTATTTAAAACGGGTTTCTATTAAGGTTACTCGGATAAAAAGTCCAGTAAATAAATATCAAGTCGAGAGATGACTGTCGTCCTTTTCCGCCGGAAGGATCGAGGATTCGAAGGCAAGTTCCCACGTTTCTACGTGTGTACGCGACCTTACAACCTCCATCTTTCTCTTCTTCTCTCGCTATGAAATCATTGATGATTTAGCAACCATGAGACAGGGGATTCGTCCCCCCATTGTGCCGTCTTTCATATAATATACAGCGAATTAACCATAAAGTAAACGCAATTAGCTATACCAGTTGAATGAAAGTGCAATTAACAGCTTGTAAAATGAATTTTAAAATGTAGTATCGTGGAATCTTTTCATTCGACTTATTTTAGAATACCGTTTCGAGGGATAAATTATTATGAAATTATATCCATGTATGTATGTATGTATATTTGAACGGGGGGAAAAAAAGAAAAATAAAATAGAGAGAAGTAGTTTCTCGAGGCTTCCTTTAACTTCGATGAAACAGCAATTTTAGTGGCTTCCATTTTAAGGAAACTCGATCCAATTTCCGTTCGACTCATCGTGAAACGTTTCGAACGCTTTCTCGCCTGTGCCGCGTGTTCTTCCTGTTCACAATTTTCTAACGAGTCACATGTTTCTTCGACTTCTTTTTTTTTTTGCGTCGCGCCGATGTGGCGAAAAGAGCGCTTGAATCGAGGCGAAATCTTTTCCCTGAACGCGATCAACAGCTGTAAAAGGCCTCTCTCCTGACCGGAAAGACCAGTCGACTCTCAGAAAACTCTCCCCTGTTTCGTGATTGGGAGATTTTCCATTTCTAACCGTCCAACTGTCGCAATTCCCTTTTCCTAAATGCTGCACACATCTTGCAAGAATACTTGCGACATTTCTCTCGTCAAGCCTCGATTCACAAACGTGTAAACGAATACAAAAAGAGTTGGAAGATTCAGTGAAACGAAGGTTCACGTTAACCCTTTTTTCATCAGTTAAATGCATCTATTTATTTATTTATTTATTAATCTGTTTTTGACTTTTTACATTCGCTGAAATGTATATGGTATATATAGTGATTTCATACTATTTGGCTCGTAGTGTATTTTAGTGGGGAATTTAAACACTAATCTTGGCAAGAATGTGAATTAATTTGGCATCGGTTACAAAGTCAATAATCGTGCTGATAATTATAAAAAGGCTTCCATATTATTGTGATATAAATGAACGTAACGAAAAACAAGTGAGAAGCTCAAATTGTTTATTTCTTTGACTTACACCACTTTCACAAATGCCGACATAATTAGTAGATTATAAAATTTGCATACCGGAAGTCAATCGATATCGAAAATGTGGATTAGAATAAGAAATGAATAGTAGATTATAACGAAGAAAAGATACTTTGGCTACGAAAGGACTAAAAATGTAGAAGAACCTTTGCAACAGCTTCCTGAATTTCGTTCTCAGATTTAGAATGATTATGCACGCGTTTCTTTTCTTTATTATGGTTGCTGATACAGGTAACAGGAGTATCGCAATTATTCTTCGATAAACAATAGAATTTCTGGGAACGTAGGCAGAAAAAAATATCAATGCATGATGAGTCAACGAGTTAATTCGATACTAATAAGACACATGCTAATAATATGTGGCGATAAGTGTAACTTCAAATCGCAGACTGTCGACAGGCTGGCGAATAAACTGCGGATCTTCGTGCATTTATGGAAAATTTCGATTTGCAAAAAGATACAGAATGTAGAAGAGTAAAGTATTAGGTTATTCGGAAAGTTGGTAATATTCCGAAGTAATAAATATGTATGCAGTTATAATTATACCGTATAATGCACGTAGCATTAATTTTTTTTATGCTGGCTTCATAGCTTCTGTTTTCAACAAATTTTCATCAATCACTGCTACGAATTTTTGAAAGTCTAATGTATTCTAATTTTGGCTGGTACAAAAGTTCTGTGATATCTGCAATAAATAAGGATGAAACGGTCTGATAAATATGAAACGGAATATCCAAGTTATTAGTCACTGTTTTTTGGCCGTCTCATTACAAATTTCATCTTTCCTTTTGACTAACTTCATACGGTGCTCTTTAATCATATTTAAGTAGACCATCTGATAATACAGTTTTATAATTTAAGATGTATTCGTGAATAATTATCTTTGAATTCTATCGTACATATAACAGAATTTCCAATACCATAAATTCTTGTTAAATATGTCACGAATTTTCCGAACAACTCGATATGATACAATGTTATACAAAATTCAGATAGTTATAAACATTTTTTTGTCAGAACAATTTAAATAGAAGTGCATTTCACCCTTTAAATATTGTAACATATATTGGATTTCGGATACTTTAAATATTTTTGTGTATTTTATTTTTTACAGACTTAAATTTCGCATAAATTCATAAATATCCCCGTCCAGTCTAATTACATTATTTACAAAGTGTAACAGATCTCTATTAATATCCCCGTTAATAAAAATCCACAACACAAAACAAATTTCTGTATGAGTCTCGTGTCGTTACTTTTTTCATCAAAAACGTCTAGACATCCGCAATTTAAGGGACAACGCCAAGCGCCATTAGTTTGCTCGCAAGAAACGTTGCGAGGTGCTGATTTAGCATTTCCTTTAGCTCCATAGAACTTTCCTTTGCCCGATGCGCAGATGTTCTTTACATAATAGAAACTTCATAGCGTAAATAAAATTTCGCCAAATCAGCGGTAAAGTCTTAAAGTGGCAGTAATTTGTACATCTAGCCGTATTCGTGGCCATCTCTTTCTCTCGATGTACGACTAAAATTATTCGTTTCCACGGTACGTGAACAATGGTCACTTGGCCTTGCCTTTATTGTCGCCGTGGCTTCGTTCTTCGTTGCACTTAACAGTTCGAACGCACGGGTGATTGTACGGGTAGAAGGGGTGATTCATCGACGACGCGTGAAGGTTTGGGTGCCTGGAAGGACACGGCGAGAGAATTTAGGCCAGACACCGAGTGTCAGAGGGAGATAACGATCGTTACCAGGGCCATTAGCAATTCAAACGGCTTCCGGTCTTCGTGTATACCGCGCGCAGGAGAAGGAAGGTGTTGCCTCCGGTAAACACGAGTTGCTTGAACCCTGTGAATCGCTTGAAAGAAGCCTAAGTGCGCGCCTGAACGTTACGTGGCTTCGGTGTTCCTTCGGCTGAGGAATATATCCAAGCTGCTGCCACGCATGCAACGATGTGCATCGGATTCGCAAAATTGCCTCGCAGAAACCAAAACAGGAAATTAAAGTTTCCTATATAGTCCACAGCTGTTTCATTCTTCTTTTTATTTTGTTTTTTAAAGTTTCTACTAACTTAATTATCGAAGATTGTTGCGATTGTTAAGGATTACACAGGCTGTGTGTCTGTCTTCGATACGAATTGTGAGCATTCTCGCGGGAGAAAAATTATTGCTTGGAACCTAAATATGTCTGTTTCGACACGCTTCTAAGTTGGTTTCTATCCTCGTTGTTTGCTAATCAGGAGAAATTTATCGTGAAATATTCTGGGCTCTTCTCTCTTTTTCGCTGTGGTACATTTATTTACGGTTCGAGATGGATCGCACGGAGATTTAAGTTTAGAGAATAATATGTAGATTCAGTTTTACAAGATATTCTAATAAAGTGGCTATAAAATGTATCCGTATTGGATTGGTCGCAAAATTTGTAGCATTTTCGATAGCATCGGCATTCAATTTTGTTGTGCGTTGTAAATTCAAATTTTTTAGGTATTTTTTAAACTTTAGCGAGTTAAACAAATATGTAAAAAGCAAGATATTAAATTGATTCTAATAAGGGATATAAATTTTCTGATAGTCGGACAATTCGAGCTTGGATTATTATAGAAGCCAATAAAAAAGATATAGTCTTGAGAAAAATGCATTTAGATTCTTCCTATATTATTTCAATCATACGCTACATTCTTCACAAACTTATAATTTCATTAATTTTAAGAGTTTATGTATGTATATACCTCTGCACGCATATTTCTAAGAGTACATTCTTCAAGAAATTTTACTCTAAAAACCTTTTCGACATCTTGTTACAAAATACCACCTTTTCTTTTGGCCAATTCCAAACGTTGTTCCTTAATCATATTTAAATAGTCCACTTGATGATAAAATTTTGTAAATAATTTGCTTCAAACTCCCTTCAAACGTAACACAGGTGTTTTGTCTCGAATGCAACGAATTCTTCGGGCGAGCTAATAGTTATTTAGATCTGTTGAAAGTATCCGAATACAGGAATAAGAAATAGCTTTCCTCTGATGAGGAAGGCGAATCGTTTGACCCGAACCGGTTCGATTGCCACCTTTCCTCGTCGTGTAATTACACCGCCGGTATGACAGTCGATTTTTTACCGTACGGAGAAACCTACAAACGGAGAGATCGGATTTCTCATAACGTATGCATCGTACGCTCGCCCGTGCACCGATACACCTGCGCGCAGCAATGAAGTGTTTACAATTGCGCGGGGACTTCTTATTACGTGGCCGCGCGAACCGATGAAGAGAAGCAACGACAAATACTACAGTAAGACGAATTGACATTTCCTCCGTGCCGACGGGGAATTCCTTTTTTCGTTGCCTTGGTAAGTTTGCACAGCGTTAACGTGTGATTGGGATATAAAACGATTGCGAGTCGCATCGTAAATCCTGCGAGACGCGGAATAACTTTCGTAAATCCTGTGTTTCATTCGATGGGAAATACTTATTATTCGGTTAATCAGTTTTCGTTTACGCGACGACGATATCTTGTTACTTTAGAGATTTGTTTAATCTTCGACGAGCTGTTGACCTTGGCTCGAAGATGGTTTAAAAAGTGTGCAGAAAATTATAGTGTTTAGGTTTTTTTTTTTTTAATAATACAACGTGTGTAAAGGTTTTGTGTTAGAAAGTAAGTGTATTTGATGATTTGAGTAAGTGACGTAAGTATCTTGTTCATTTTTGGGGAGTAATGGTTAACTTCGATGTGATTATGATACTCTTTTGAACAAGCATAAATCTTCCAATATGTTGAGTGATTTAGGATTAATAATATTAGTGATCGACAGAATCGTCATAGTAGTTTCGATAAATGATATAAAAATTCGATTTGAATATACTTCCGATACAAAATTCAGATGATTTATGCTGCAACATTTAAATGATCTGAACTCACTTCAAACATAATTTTATTTAATAATCATCATGATCCCAGACATCGAGGGAAAAAAAGTGATCGATTTGACGTGGAATGACCCGTATAATTTTTCTCGTGAAACAACGTTCAAACGTTTATTAATACTTAAACGTCCGCCTATTTATTTTGCAACTATGTCTGAGCATCCGGCAGTAATTTACAAATTTTAAGAATTTCTTTCTGCATTAATTGGAAAAATTAATGCAACTATTTCTCCACGCATTATTTTTATCTATCGTGTTACAGATTGCATAAATGTAATGCTGTAGGCGTTTAGCGTTAGTAAAAAGACGTTGAATAAATGCAAAACAGATATTCAAGTGTTAATAGTGTCCTCAATTGGAAGATCCTATATCATTAACCCTAATATGTTCAACTATCTTTTAACTTATTTAACTTGTTGGAATTCAAATGTTACCTTTGGTAATTATACCCTGGCAGGTTATTAAAATTCCACACACTGTGCGTCGCGCGCATGACTGGTATCATTGAGTCATTCACGATGATCCGTTAGTGTTCAATGCAGTTTCAATGCGATTATCAATTGCACGGTATACGCGCAAACAGCAAATAACGTTTCCTATCGGTTTTTACGCAAATTCATATTTTTACCGACAATGTTAAAGGAATGGAACCTATTAGATGTTACAGAATGGATTTAGTCTCGGTTTACAGACTTCACTGCCTTCAAACCAATTTCATTCTGTCTGAAATTTGGATCTTGATTGAATTGAATGTAAAATTTGACAGAAAGATGGTAGAAACTTATACAAAATGAGGGGAAACACTTTGAAGATTAATTTGCAATCCATTTCTTTTGTTTAATTTAGCTCTTACTTTCAACAAAATTAGATAGTTATTTGATCTTGTTACTGTTTGAAAATTTAGTACATTTCGATTAAAGAGCTGACAGATCAAACTTTGCATAAAAATATTGATTTTTGGAAAGCATACAAAATAGAGTTAATAGATATATACACAAATAATTATATAGATACAGATTCTCATAATTGAATGGAATTTGTTAATACTTTGAAATGTCGATAAAATCATTGCAATTTGAAAATTTAAAGAATAAAAGATAAAACTAATCGCTGCTATTTGCTACATTTTTCTCAGACAAGCTATAAATTCCTACTCAAGAGAAAACTTGTTCTTTTGATGAAATAAATTCGTCAAACCATCTAAATAGACATTTATATTTATACGCCACGTTGAATATTTCATATATTTATGCATATCGCGTGCATATTGCATCTTCTGGTACATTTAAATTTCCCATAATTGTATAAAAATCCGTAGTCCAATTATTGCCATCATTAAATACGTTCTAAAATATTTAAATAAAGTTACGCGCGAATCTTAAAGTGGCAGTACGTGGTACGTTTACCCTAATTTCCACGTTTTGTTTCCACTCAATTTTTCCACGCAATTTTCGCGAGCAAAGTTTCCAAATTACGACACGAGCGAAGGATGAACACATTAAGGAATCGTTAGTGAAAGTTTTCCAGCACTCGGTGCGCTCTTGGAAAAGACATTCGTAAGGTGCAGAACCGGTAACAAATTGTTGTTTGCCTCTTTTGTCACGAGCGAAGTGACGACATCGTTGCACGAACCGCGACGCGTTGCGTACAATAGCGTTTGCCGGAAGAAGTCGGCGTCTTCGAAGCTTCACGATGCTTTTTAGACATTCCGCGAATCTGCCTCGGTAATAATCAGTCAATTAAATTTCCATTCTCATCGCCGAACGTGTGATCCGACTAGATACTGTTTAATGAATTTAATTATACTCGTCGATCTATTCTTCCATTTACGAATTTAATAGTAACGGAAAATTGCGTTCCCTATATTTCTCTGTGGTGCATTTTTATATTTCAGCGATTGTACATTCTTCAAGCCTTTCGCTACTAAGGACGTGTATATGTACGTCCCCAAAAATTGGGCAATCGTTTGGTAAAGATATGCGTGTTGGATTCCGAGCGAAGGGAATTGACAACACCGTTTTTAGAGAAACTCTTAAAGGTTTTTATTCGTGCAACTATGGTCTGCACTCTGGCAGTGAATACTCAATTCTGTCGCGTTCGGAAGTATTTCCGAGCTTTTATGTTGTGTTTTTAAGGATGGGTAATGGTAAGGACAGCGGTCAAGGGAGAGGGTGACTAAGGAACGGTACGGAGTACAGGATGACTAGGAACTGCGATTAGAGTGTTTGTCGGATGAATTTGGTTTAGGATGCGTCTATGGTGTTTACAGTGTGAGTGGTCGTGTTGGTCATCCAACATACGTACGTGTTCGTTTTCTGTAACGCGTTACTATTTCTACTAGAATTTATATTTATCCTACCATAATTAATTACACGAGATATAGAAATATTTATAACTCTGCTGTTTTTTGTGGTAACAAAAATAATTCCCATCTGTGCATTGAGAATGTCTTTAATTTTGGAGTGCTATAGCAAAAGGGTTAACAGGTATCGTCGTATAATTTTCCATGAACTTATTGATGAATCAAAAGTTGTTTCGTATAAAACCTTTTTTTATAGTTCTTTCAACCCTTTATGCTTTTAAAGGGTAGTTTTTAAGGTAGTGAAAGATTGAAACGCGATTTTTGTTTTGTTCCACTGCACGGAAAATTGTGAACGAAATTAGAGATATGATAATTAACCCTTTTCCCTACGAATTCTTCTGAGACTTTATCTTGTAACATTAGCTTAAATAGTAAGAGTTTCGAAGAGCTGGGTATGACGTAAAATTGCATCAGAATTTTATCTAATACAATTCTTCGCGATTGCGTTTCTTTTTCTTTTTTTTAAATTCGATTAAAATAGCGTGGTACACGCCCTCCGATAAGTGACTTCTGTATTTAGCGAATCTGATTAATGGGGAAATTCAAATTGTTATCTCGAGTCGAATTATGCAGCCGTAAATCTTTCGACGGAATTGCAAATTCCCTTTGGGAATACTTAATACATCCTGAACCATTCATCACCAGGAAAGAAAGTTTTCGTTCAATTTCGTGCCGCCTTCGAACGCGAGTAACTCGAACGCGATGCTTTATAAACGTCCACGCGCACAGCACCTGTTAAACATCAAGCATGACTCCGTAATTGATGACCAATCTATCATCCGCTATTCATGCGCAATCAATTTTCAACAGCAGCTCTAGAAATCGTATGATATATACATACGTGAATACCGTAATCTGTTTTTCCATGCAGCCTCTAATTTGAATTAAATACGCTGCATTCTGGCCTCTTCGATATTTTCTTTTGCATAATAGCCCGGCTTTCATCATTACAATAATTTACCTTGTTAATAAATCTTCCCTTAAGGCATTCGTAGTAATAATATGTCAGAAAAGTGGTTCAGATACGGCTTGAAACGGCGGTTCTTCGCTTGCGGTGTATAAATTCCAGGGGGAAATTTGAACAAAATGAATAAATTTCAAAGGAAGATAGAAATCTTAATCGATACGATCCTACACGTATGTTTATTTTATTTTAAAAGGAACTTCATTTCATTTTTGATACTTTCACAGGCACGTTTATTCGCGTGATCAATGATGGCTCCTTTTGTGAAATTTGTAAAGGTGGTAATCTTATATTTTACGAATTTTCATCGTACTTTTGTCATTTTAAACGTGGCACTCGTAATATTGGAAATTTAAAACGCGTTCGTAGACTTGTGTGACTGACCGTAGTTTTGAAACTAAGGACGGGGTTAAATCCTGATAGAATTATTCAATTCTTTGTGAATTCATTTAGGGGCAGGAATTTTGTTTCACGTTATTTGCACAGTTGTTTTTGTACAAAACTCATCAAAGACTAAACTTCTACATCGAAAAGGGATTTACGATGGCAGTTCGAAGTGAATTTATTAAAGGTGGCTGCATGAATAAAAAATTTGTAGAGCCTTTGACAACATTCACTTTTATCGTGTAATTGATGAACTGGAAGGAGATTATTATTTATGAGCTTCAGTTGAATAATTTAAGTACTTAACTTAACCAATTCTGTCTCTATTTGGGCCACTTAAAATCCAATAATTAATTGACAATATATAGTTAAAAACAAAGGCATCTTTTTTTCATTGGACAACACTAAACAACCTAATGTGTCAATAACGAGGTAACACGAATTATTAATCGTTGCCTAAGATATGCTACTATTAATAATTATTGTAATGCTTGCAACACTTTAGAAGATAAAATTACAGTAGAAGAATTGCTTACACGAATTAATTTCGGAGTAAAAAGGTGTGCAAATAGTGCAAACTTTTTGGAAAAAAGGGATTAGAAAACTTTCTGCTGGTCCTACAATTATCGAACAATAAACACTACACTCGAAATTATTTACTAAAATGTTAATGTACACATAATATCCGTGAGTGTTTCCAAAGTAATTCTACGAACTTTCCGAGCAACCTAATAACACGACGAAATCGAGGTCGTGTCGTGCAAAAAAAATCGACGAACCCTAATTTGAAATATTCATGCGCCCATAGAGTTACGAGAGCGAATCATAGAACAGCTAGGCTTAATAAATTTCCTTCTTAAAGAGTGGGACATTTATGAGCTCAGAATTTATTACGCATATTGCTGATCGGGCTCTAAAATAGAACTATAATAAAAAGAAAGGAAGCAACCGGTGCTCCCAGACGGAATAAAATTAATAAACGTTGCTTATCTCGCGCGAGTTTACGCAAACAAATAGAGAAGAAAAAGCGGGGGAAAGATACCATTGAAGAGAAATGTGTCACAAGGAATTTCTGCTCTCGTATACGTATCTTTCACGGCTGAACGGAAACGGAATTGGACTTTTTTTTTTTGTTGGATTGCTTGTTTTTAAAGCTGCCTGCAACCGTAGTGGTCGAACCGCAAATGATCGCCCAACACCAATTAACGACGATCGACTTGGAAATCCTAACGGCATGAGACTACATACTATGTAATGTAACGAGGCAACCTCGGGCAACGCCTAGTGTAAATTGCATTTCCAGTGAGTGGTCATATATGCTGGCCAATGCCTCCTTCTTTTCCTTCTCGGAGAACGTATCGACCACCTATCATCACTGTAAACTTCGATCCTCGTGAAATTTTCTGTAAGCGTCATTTTTTCCTCCATTCTTAAATTTAATTATGGAGAATATAATTTGTTATTATTCCCTTTAGCTACATCTTGTATTTCTCCCTTTAAATGTAAAAGTATACACATTCATATTTTTGGCGTAAGTGGAAATAAATTGCATTCCCGTATCACATTAGGTTAAACGGAAATAGTGTTGATTCCGATCCTCGTGAAATTTTCTGTAAGCGTCATTTTTTCATCCACTCTTAAATTTAATTATGGAGAATATAATTTGTTATTATTCCCTTTAGCTAAATCTTGTATTTCTCCCTTTAAATGTAAAAGTATACACGTTCATATTTTTGGCATAAGTGGAAATGAACTGCATTCACGTATCACATTAGGTTAAACGGAAATAGTGTTGATTTCGATCCTCGTGAAATTTTCTGTAAGCGTCATTTTTTCCTCCATTCTTAAATTTAATTACGGAGAATATAATTTGTTATTATTCCCTTTAGCTAAATCTTGTATTTCTCCCTTTAAATGTAAAAGTATACACATTCATATTTTTGACATAAGTGGAAATGAACTGCATTTACTTATCACATTAGGTTAAACGGAAATAGTGTTGATTTCGATCCTCATGAAATTTTCTGTAAGCGTCACTTTTTCCACCATTCTTAAATTTAATTATGGAGAACATAATTTGTTATTATTCCCTTTAGCTAAATCTTGTATTTCTCCCTTTAAATGTAAAAGTATACACATTCATATTTTTGGCGTAAGTGGAAATAAATTGCACTCCCGTATCACATTAGGTTAAACGGAAATAGTGTTGATTTCGATCCTCATGAAATTTTCTGTAAGCGTCACTTTTTCCACCATTCTTAAATTTAATTATGGAGAATATAATTTGTTATTATTCCCTTTAGCTAAATCTTGCATTTCTTCTCTAAAAGGTGAAAATTTACACATTCATATTTTCGGCATAAGTGGAAATAAATTGCATTTACTTATCACATTTATTAGGTTGAATGAAAATAGTGTAGATTTCGATCTTCATGAAATTTTCTGTAAGCGTCACTTTTTCCTCCACTCTTAAATTTAATTATGGAGAATATAATTTGTTATTATTCCCTTTAGCTAAATCTTGCATTTCTTCTCTAAAAGGTGAAAATTTACACATTCATATTTTCGGCATAAGTGGAAATAAATTGCATTTACTTATCACATTTATTAGGTTGAATGAAAATAGTGTAGATTTCGATCTTCATGAAATTTTCTGTAAGCGTCACTTTTTCCTCCACTCTTAAATTTAATTATGGAGAACATAATTTGTTATTATTCCCTTTAGCTAAATTTTGCATTTTTCCCCTAAAAGGTGAAAATTTACATATTCGTATTTTCGGCATAATTTTCTGTATTTCTTGTTTTTTATTTACTTTATTTCAGAAACTACAACAGACTCGTTTAAGCCTATCATTAGTATGTTTAATTTGCTATTAAGTCATGGAGCTTGGTTCTTTTTAGTCTTCGTGTGTTATCTGTAGTGTTGTAAATTATGCTCTCGCTTGTAACTAGCCTAATAATAGCAACAGGGGTTGAAACCTACCTGAAAAGATTTTATTTGGAATACCTATTTATTCACACGTCACAAATCCAATTTCATTTAATCGACTACACTTTCTCAATACAAAATTCTATACGAACTTTTCGTACAACCCAATAATTACATTAAAAAGAATCTCTAATTGTACAGGCAAGTAATTTTCCCTGCCACTAGTGTATTCAATTTCTGTGTTTCTCAAATATCGCTACGAACTTTCGAAACAACCTAATATAATTCACAATTATCGGAAATTAGATTCTTTTACGAAAGTGATCGGTAAAATTCGCCATTTTTACAACTTTGGCAAAGCTTACGGCTGTTTATCCGACATCCAAAGCAACTTTTCTTTATGGAAATGAAGGAGAGAACGAAAGTGATCTGATTAGTGTAAAAAATGGAAAGTATAAATTAAAAATAGAGAAATTAAGATATCTCACGGGTTGTATTGTAATCTAGTATCTTGCTATTTGTTTTTTGTTTTCTTTCGTATGCATACGAGAGAAATTTTCTGTTGTTTTGTTTTTGAAACACAGGACGAAGGATGGTTGCTACGCCATTGATCGTGCAAGTAAAACGATAGGACTGATCGATTGACTGGTCCCACGTTCGCAGAGAGCGTAATAAAATTCAATGCTAGAGGTTGAAGTATCACACGAATATCGCGGTATTAATATTCAATGCCACGCTGCACACTTTTTAACAATGCCTGAGTTTGAACCCTTTGCAATTTGGGTCGGTGGTTGATGGCCTCGATTAATAATTGGATTGAGTAATAAATTCGTTTTTAATAAATACAATAAAATCTTATAAAATGGACAACATTTCGAGGAATCCATAAAATTCGGCTGCAACGAATTTTTATACTTAATATTGTATTAAATGGGAACGATAAACAAATGGATTTGAATTTCCTTTTCGGAGAGTCATTATTAATGCAATCAATTGTGATGGAAGATTATGGAAGGTTTGGTTTCGAGTAATCAAAGAAATAATTAGTTACTAATGCAACAACGTAGTAGGTAAATTGTCGTTTAAGTAGATTTTATATAAAAGTAACAATACTTGGCATTATTTTAACGAAACGTGAACGAACTTATTTTTCGATCCGTAGATTCGATATGGAACAACGTATACGTGATATGTGATCGATTCTCGTTACAAAATGTAATCGACATCGTTCCTAAACGCAAAGTTATCAAGGTTGTAAGGAAACTGTGCACGATAAAAGCGTAGGCAATTGCGGTATGAGACTGTACCCAACAATAGCTTGTAATCTTGTCAGGTGGCATGAATGGGATCCCGATTAATTATCATATACAGCGTTAGAAAACCCGTACAGTTATCACCGAATGTAGGACGTCTTTTTGATGATTCGTTAAACCGTTATTTCGAAATCTCCGTTCGACATCGATTCTTCAATCTTCGTTAATAGACACTATCCTATAGGAAGAACGATTCTAGCGAGTAAAATTATCGTCTATTGTGGTCAAATGGCGTTGTTACGGATCTTCGCCTATTCATAGAGAATGTAAAAGCAAAAATAAAAATTGGAAGGGAATCGTGTGACAATTTTAATCCTTTCTTCCTTGTTTATGCTATTCTCATTCAATGTTCACTTTCAATTCACAGGATCGTGAATTTTTCTTCCTCGTGAATAAATTATAGACCGTTTTCAGCCTGTGAAATTCTCGTTTTATTAGGTTCAGTAATAAGTTCGTTCGCGTTTCGTAAAAATAGCGTCAAGTATTATTGCTAGACTACGAATGTTCATTATGAGAAATTTAATTACGACAAAAAGTGCAGAGTGCACATAATGTACGGTTCAATTTCTCCTAAATGCAAAGAACATCCGTTGTCTAACAATAATACTTGACACTAATTTATTACTCAGTCTAATGAGCGCAAGGAAATTTAAACAAAATCAATTTCGAAGTTTAATCGGGTAACTAAGCGGAATTAAGGTTCCGCGATAGAAAGCTGTTATACAGTTTAGAATGTTAATACGTTGATTGATTAACCGTGGAACGTATAGGATTAGGCTTCGATATGCTGCAGCAGTTGCTATAGGGAATAGTTATCGCTTCTTTTCGTTTGCACTCCGTGACTTCTTATGGCTCTCGTAAACGCAAGATTTATTCTTCTTTCAAGGCCATTCGATTAGGCCTACCATGAGATTGCACGATTTAAACTTATTGCAAATTCGCGTGAATCTCGTTAACAGTGCACAGCATTTGCACGTAAATAGATTTTTAATAGGAATCAAAGATATAGTGGAGCTTCCCATATTCGAACGCCCTTATTATTATATATTCAAATTTATATATATTTAAAGCGATGGGAATTATAAATAAGTATTGCAATAATCACTTATTTTCCATATAATAAGTGATCTCTGAAATGTAGATCTATAATAATACACACACACACACACACACACATATATATATATCTTCATATGTATTGAAGTTCCATTATTAATTTTTGTATTTGATTATTTAAAATTGAAACAAGTTAATGGTAAAAATATTTTCCAACCAAATCAATGGTAAACTGAAAAGGTACAATTACAGTGTATACAAATAATTTCAATACTTTCAATACTTTTGCAAAAAAGGAAGAATTTAGATACAATATATACTTTTCCCTGTTTAATCGACAATACGGTTGTTTATGTTAAAAGAATTATGTAATGTTATATCGTAAAATATGTAAGATCCATAAATATTTAAACGAATTGTCTGTTTCCTTGATTTGTTTCTAAATGAGTGTGTTTTAGTATAAAACAATTGATTTGATTGATAATGAAAAATAGTGAAAATCGTCGAGTACTTGAATTTCATGGATTTACGTCACCAGGTGTTTTTTTTTTAGCGATAATAGAAAATCGGCCGATTTTGTTGGAACACCATTCGAAACGAATGTTGCATTTGATGCACACCATTGCTCTGACCAATTAATCTAACCAGGCCATCGAAACATTCCTTTCTCTTTGAACTAATATTTTAACGTGTTGCTCGTACAATTTAGACGGGTAATTAGAGTCATTGATGTTTAACTTAACCCATTAACCCAAACTTAAAAATGAAAAGCAGTCCAAATCGTGCTTTTCCTTTTGTTAGCGATCAATCCGTTGACTTCTTGTAAGTAACATAGTAATCACGCTCATGCAGAGTGAGGCTCTCTTTGAAGTTTCTTGTTCAGAGAAATATGATGGTTAATTTTATAGCGATTGTGCAGATACATTTTAGATTTGCTCGGACGAAATGACTGTAACTTTGAACAGGATCATAATTCTTGTATCAAAAAAATTGTACTGATTATCCAAGCATTGTTGAATAATATCGCGGAATTATAAATTAATACTTTGCTTAATTTTGTTGAATAAATTCGCGAATATCGTCTAATTTGGCAGCCATTAAATTAGGAAATATTTTTTAATTGTTCAATTAATAACAATTAGAAATTTATAAATATTAGGAAATAATTTCAAATTTAGTAACTGCCTTCCGATCGGATAAAAATTAAATTTTTCTTAATAACTTTTTTAATAGCTGTTACTATGAATCTCCGCTTTTGGTAGCTTCTTTTTACACGACATTTTAAACTATTCGATTATCCTCGCGATCCCTTAACCGCTAGAAAAACCTAGACATCAATAAAATTGAGCAACACAGATCCTTTTAAATATCACGTTCCCAACTTCAACGGATTACGTCTCGTGCCCGTTAAAAGCAAGCTTCATTCGTTTAATCGCGGGCTTGATCACTGCCATTGCAACAAGATCAAAACAGTCCCCTACCTAATCGCCGCGTAAATTAACCCACAAACGAACACAAAAGCAATAAAAGGAAGGAAGCGAAGAAATGAACGAAACGCTCGTAAAAACATCGGACGCGAATGACAGAAGGGCAGAGAGGGAAACGGGAAGACTCGCGGAGTAATACGGCGTTGGTTGAGAATGATTGATCATAGCTACATGTATATACCGGTTAGGCGGTCTTAAGATTAGGCTGAGGGTTAAAACTCATCCTAACGGAGCTATCAGAGGTAGATTACGCGCCGGCTCGGGGCTATGATTCCGTTTTTCTGCATCCGTACGACACGCGTAGACGTTTCCCTCGGGACGTCGTTACGCCGGATCGTCTTTTCTCGGGGAAATCGTGGGTTTGCTTTCCGCTACCCACGCATTATCGCGATGGAATGCGATGTCCGTCGTTGATGTTGGCCGCAAAGCCCCGGGCATGCCCCTCCTCGTCGTTATGCCTGTTGGAATGCTTATTACAACCGCGTACCGATTTCCACACGTGCGATCGCGTTACTTCACCGCGCGGCTGTGCATGTCTGCGATTAATTGCGCAAGATCCTAACGCAGCTGCCGACCTTCGAGGATCTTGGTAATTTTCTTTTTCCATGGATGGCATAGTAGCACACGAGAAACACGCGCGGCTCGGCGGAGAGAAACGATCGGGGCAACGTGTGTGTTAGGAAATAGAAACGATCGATCGATAGGACGAAAATTGTATTTCAGAACGAGATCCGCTTCGATAGGGCTCACGAAACTGAGTTAACGCCTAGAACTACCAACGATGATTGAAAACCCATTCATTAGGATATTTCTTATAAAAATTGTAGGTATAAATTTACACGGATACATCATCGCGAATTTTCCATCGTTTTCTGTTAAAGGAATAAATAAAGATTAACTTCCACTATACACTTTGCGACAGAAAAATAGATTCACTGTATCTTTTTTTTCTTTTTTAAATAATCATGCTATAAGCAGATCATGAAATGAGAAAATTACGAAATACGAATGTAAAAAATTAAAATATGAAGTATTAAAAATTGCGAGTAAGGAGAGTTGGGCCAATTGACCAAAAAGTTATTCATTTATCTTTGAAGCTCGAATTTCGAGTAGTCAAACCTCTCCAAGTTCAACTCTATAAGTCAAACTTTTATCATTATTGCCTCTATATCTCGAACTTATGATAGCTATGTATATAATACTTTGTCAAACAAAAGAATACTCATATGTTAAATCTCTATTATCCGAAAACTTCGATAAATCGAAATCTTTATAACTCGAAGATTTTAACTGTTCCTTTAAAATTCGAGTTATCGAAGTTCGATTGTAACGTACTTTCGTTCGGTACTTCGTCCCATTTTTAATCACCAATGTAATTCGCTAGGGTTCGATAATTAACAACTGAATTAATAACACTAGTGTTCATTTTGTATGAATGAGAATGGCTCGTTCAATTAAGTTTATCGAATGTGAATGAATATAATGAAGATCGTCGAGTTAATTGCTTTTCTATCTTTCGAATATTCCTATGTCTGAGAGAATCAATGGGTTTTAATAGCGGTATAGCTCGAAGGATCGGGAATACATCTGCAATTAATTACGAGTGATCTATACGCGGTCTAATCGTTGTTTGATCTGATGAAATAGAATTAACCTACATCCAACAACTGTGCTTCTGTACATACATATGTAGTAACGCTTCGCGGTTAACTATTTGCTATAATACGCGAAGTGCAATGCCCATGTAAAAAGGGTAAGCATATCATAATTACGTCCGTAGTTACGTAGCTGTTCTTCGCTATTTGCTTCTATTAAATCACGTCGGCTGGCACACAAAACTATTGCACAGGTAAACGCGTTGGTTATAGAATTATAATTCTACGCGCATGCTGCGAAGCGTGGATTGATGGAAGTAACGGTTGCAAAGCGCTCTGCAAACTTTCTGGCAAAGATTGCGTAAAGAAACACAAGTCGGTTAGTTTACCACAAAAATTTCAAGCATACTCGAATAATTTTTTCTCCATATTTTACAAATCGTATCGCATTCTCAAAAAAATGAATAACTAATTCTAGGATAACGATAATTAGATATATCACGTTACATTTTTTCATTTCACGTAATTGTAATTCTGGTCACTAGATCGTTCGAAGCGTCGCGATAATTGGATGCTAGCTTATCTACGTTTTTTTTCTTTTCGCGTAATTGTAATTTCGGTTGTTAGAACGTTTAAATTTCACTCACCAGTCTGATGTAAGTGTTGATCATTTCCGTCAATTGCGGAGCTCGATTCGTGTGCAATGGCAGTCTGACACCCGATGCGATTTGCATTAGGCATACGCCAACCCTTGGAGAACTGACGGAGACGATTTCTTCCAGTGGCAGTGTTTCCAGAATGACTAAATCACCGTTTGATGTGCGTTTTATAAGTCGAAGACCGTGATGGGATACCGCCACGTGTTGCGTTTCTGGATGTTGAGGACCGATCTGAATAAAAAAGCAATCAAAAGAATATATTAATGATTAAAACGCTCGTTGGAGTACTAATTAAACAGAGCAAAGCGGAATTTAGTGAATATTGCGCGAATCAGAGGCGCAAAAGAAATTAGAGAAGTGGGAAATATAATATACACTAGATATCAATAATAATTAATAGTATAATAATAATAATAATTAATGGTATAGTAAAAGCAATAATAATAGTAATTAATAGTGTAGTAAAAAAATAATAATAATATTGTTAGGTGTAGCAATGAATAATCCAATTCTTTTGTCAAATTCAGCATTTATTTTGAACACAATAAACTAGCTGCTTTAAAAATTCCTACTGAAATGATTATTCGATAAAGTAAATTCATAGCATATTTTAACCCTTTGCACAGCAATCTTTTTTAATAATATGATATAAAAGAGAAATTTACATTGATCTCGAAGAAATGAAAATTGAATGAAGCGAGAATAGAAATAAGAAAACTTAAACTTTAATTTTTTATCGAATTTATATCAATGGGGTACAAAGGGTTAAATTTAAACTATATTTATTTAAAAAACAGTGGATCACTTATTGGTACGCCTAATAGTATTACTAATATACAATATAATAATTGCGCCTCTATAGTTTTTCAAGTGAATAAGTAATTAGTCAACCGAATTACAGTAGAATTTAAGCAACCTTATTATATAGAAGAGCTAGGAAATATTCAGTAAGCGCGAATTAGTATTTTATTAATATCTATTATATCTAAGACACTTTTAATATTTTTATCCTCTTTTAATAATTACTTTAACTTCAGATATTTCTCCGATTTATTGCTTCAAAAAAAAACGAGTCCTTCGATGGTTGCCGAATTTCGTTTAAAACGACGCGAATGAATGAATTAATCAGTTATAATTATCGCGTTATTGTTCGAACGATAGCAGTTTCACTCTTTAGCGTCTCGAAGTCTGACTAACAATAAAACCTTTGTAGTCTAGCAATCGATTCTGATTTAACCATTACATTTTCTTCTCGTGACTTTCCTTTCGGGAATGCCACATGATTAGCCATGTATAAACGCTATGTGTGCACGGTAATTATTACGCGCAACTAGCCGCGGCCCGCGCAAGAAAAAAACTACCAAACGCGGCGAAACTTGGCTCGCTTTAATTAGCAAATTTAATAGGAAATTTTCAAAGGTTCGCTCACCGATACGGGGAATATCCTGGCGAAGTATAACGGCCATTGTTTCGCCATATCGACCACGTTCTTCTTTATAGTGATCTTGTGTTGAGTGCTCTGCAAATTGTCCAACGTCACGCCGTAATTATCCAACATCTTCAGCATATTCTGCCTATCTTCCTTCGTGATCCTAATACTGGACATCGCGAGAACGTCGTAAGCCACTTGACAAAACACCAAATGAAGCGCCAATGGACTATTCAGTGTTTCGTTTGGCGCAAATACTTCCTTCTTTACCCTTAACGCCCACGTAACCCGATTGTAAGTGAAATGAGCCGACGACGTTTGCGGGTAAAGCTTCGTGTTCACTACTTCTTGAACTTTCTCGATTTCCGGTTTTTCCGGCGGCATCACCGGTCTGAGAAATTCCGGCCATTCCTCTATTTCGATCCTCTCCATCTTGTCGGTGCGATGAGTCGAAGCAACACTGGATCTCCTGTCTACCTCGCGATCCAATTTTTTGAAACTTTGACGCGCAGCCGCGAAAGATTCCCTGGTATTCGGCATCACGCCAAAGTCTCTAGGCGAAGGCATACCGAAGCTGTCCCTGGATTTCGGTGAAACGTCCCTGGTCATTCCGAACGGATCTCGCTTCGAGCTGGAATTTTCGAATATGTCTCGCGCGTATTTCGGGTCGAAGATGTCGGAATTTAAATCGCGACGGGAATCGAAATCCGAGTTTCTGTCTCTCGCGGAACTCGCTAAATCCGTGCTATCTTTCCCGTAGTAGTCCTTAGACTTTTGATCTTGCGAGTGGGACTTGTTGAAATCGTTTCGGTACTCGTGGCTTTCGCGTAGATGCTGCTGCGACGCGAATATGTCTCGGCTTTGACTGAACATGTCGCGTTGGTTCTTGGAAAAGTGGTCGAACGCCTCGGAATCGGGGGATGTTCTGAATGAATCTCGGGCTTTTGGTTCCACTGGGGCCGGTGGTGATCTTGGTTGCGGTACTCCTGATTGACTGAGGGAAACATTTGCATCAAATCAGTATTAACCCTTTGCGGACGGAACGAAATAGTATTCGGTGAATTTTCGATCGATCATCAACCCTTTGACCACCGAACTTAACGAATTCTTTAATTAATTCTTAACAGGATTATTAATGGAAATATCCATGAACGATATTAATTGAATTTCTTGAATTTCTTTAAAAATTAACCTGTGTCCAAAAAGTGAAGAAAACTTGCAAAAGGGTTAATACGCGTAGAATTAATTTTATAATATTGAAACTACTGAAGTGGTCAAAGTAAACGATTCGCAATTTCTTAAGACTATTTTTAGTGTTAACGCCCTCTTGTAACTAATTATAACAGAAGAGTTCAAGCGAACCCTTTGCATTTGGATGCAGATAACTGATTTATGTAGAAAATTTTTAATGTTTTTGGTTCTTTTAATTTAATAATTTTAATGACTTTAACTGTCGGTATTTCTAGTGTCAACACAATTAGCAGTAGTTAAAGTTACGTTGAATTCTAACGTTTGAATCAATTTTTATTTAATGAATCGAAAGGTCTATTTTATTTTAATTTAAAACTTGTTAACTTTATGCACCCTCTTTTCAAAAACCGTAAAAGTTATTGAGATCATATTTCAGCTTTATATTTTATTGATTTTATAGTAATGGTGCGAGATATAGTCAAATATTTCGTATATCAAATCTTGTTTGAAAAATTGCATTTGAGAAATGAAAAGAATGCTAAAATTTTAGGCAGTTGATTTCAACACCTCAAAGAAATTTCCTGTCGACAAAGAAATTGTTCCACGTACATTATGGTCTACCAGTATGCTAATTTTTATGAAAATCAGGATTTTTATGCTTGGTAAATTTCACTATAAATGGTGTCTAAATATTAACTGTATGGTAACTGTACATTAATCCTTTAACTAAGGGTGTCATCAATAGACGACAAAGCAAAACATCCGTGAAACACGAGTATCGTAAATAATCAATTTTAAGATTTTAATCTCGTTTATTTTCTACCACATGAATAATTACAGTTTCATGAGCATAATGTACTTTCTTCTACGAAACAAATATTAACATTTGCACGTAAGTGTGTCTATTTACCTCTGAAGGTTCTTACAAATTTATATCTTAAGTTATATATATTAGTTTTGCAGAGGCACGACTTCTCGAAACGTACCCATAATTAAAGGATTAAATGATATTCTTCGAACGCATCGAGTCTCGTTTTATTTGTACTTGCGCGAAAGGTAGTAAGAATGATTCAAAGAAAGTGAAACGGTGAGGGTATAGAAATGGTAATCTCGCGTTTCAAGTATGAAGCAATATGTTAATAAGAGGTAATAAAGAAAGCAAAAGCATACCTATTGCTGTACATGCTTCCGCCTCTTGGACTAGGGGGTTGCGGAGGTGTGACCGGAAGCGGAGGTGGCACAGGCCTCTCCATTCTTTCGATCTGCGTTCTAACAACTTGAGCTTGAGTCATCATGTCGGTCGTGCCTTTAGAAGTTACGCTTTGCGTGTCGTCAGCCGTGGATGCATAATCGTCCCATCGTCCTCCTTTGTAATACCAACCAACATTACTCGCCGTAATTAATTTCCCAATCACCATAAAACAATAATTGAAGCTACGAATTCCAAAACAGCACGAATCCAATTTCTATCATTATACGAGTTGCAGGTATTTCCGTTGTTCGGTTGATAATGAATATTGCGATGCTTGACGCGTGTTCTTTTAGTTAAAAACAACAACGAAAGCAGGTATATAATATTATGTTGTGAAGAGGATCGAAGGATTACCTAATTGTTGTTCAAGTAGAAGCTTTCTGTTGTCTTCCAATCGTTTCACTTTACCATCTTCGCGTGGAAGAGCAGGTTTTTCGGTGGTCTTCGTGGATCTTACGCTGTGATTCGCCGTAACCTTTTCCAATCTTTGTCGCATTTCGGAGCTGAGCTTTAATTTTCCTATACTCCCTGGCGATGGCCTCTGGGCACCCACTTCTAGCGCAGATCTAATAAAAATATCGATTTAATATTAATAAACAGTCATTAGGATTGATATTAGGTCTCTGCAAAGCATAATTTAGGGGAAAAATCAACTTTTAAAAGCTATACGATTACTTCTTCCTACAAATTTTCTTAGCTCATTAACCCTTTCGCTACGACACTTGTGAAAATAGGAAATTGCATAAAATTCCACAGTCTGGTTATCATATTGCCTAAAACATTAAAATATATTGCCTAAATTTCCTATATATACTATAATACATATAGGAAATAATAGTATAATAATAATTGATCAAAACTCGAACAAAAATTTACTAACAATTCCGGCCACTATTTTTTTCAATTTGCTAAAAAGAAAATTTAACACTGGAATTACCAAGTCAAAATCCATCTGTAATTTATTATAAAAATTGTATAAAATTACAACAATGCATCTTCTAAGATGTGCGGAAATTTTCTATAAATCATGTGAACGAAGATTTATCTTCCTTGAATTATTTATTTTCAATCGAATATTCCATCATTTTAATCACCTTGCATCGTGCAATTAGCGTACTTTAGCCCTTTCAATGTTGATGATTCGCGTTACTTAAAATATAATGGCAAACATTTAGCACAAAACGTTACAGAAATATAAATTTGTAAATATCATTTTGAACGTAGTAAAAATATTAATACTACTATATAAAAAGACATCGATACACGTGAACAAATTATAAGAATAAATTCAGGGGTTCTAAAATTGCTCACTATTCAAAGGGTTAATTATTGATGGTTCTAGTGTTAAACAATAGGGAGTAGAATATTAAATAGAATTAATATTGAGTTATATAATTGGAATAGTTATTTTACTTCGACTTTTTCTTCTTCTTTTCGCCCTCCTCTTTGTATCCATTTTCGTGTTTAGTAATTAGAGGTGGTGCATGAATCACTGTTGTCTTCTCTTCGCTCCCTACAATATTCTCAATCTCGAATTCCTCCCATTCCACGCTACCCTCTGTGTTCGGTTCACCCTCTCCTTGATTGTATTCTTGATACTGTGGTGTAATCTTTCGTTGCTGTTGCTGTTGACGCATTTTAAACTCTATGAAACTATCCTGGCTCTGATTTTCATTCGAATCACTCGGGGGTGGCCATCTGAAATAAATGTAAGAATTACTTACTATGAAATTGAGTAATTATTAGCTGTACCAATAAGTAACACGCTATTTTTAAATATGGGTTAATGAATCCATTTCAGTTTGTATTAAAAGAAGAATCTCTTGTTTGATCAAAATCTATAGCTTGCAAATATATTTACATATCTTAGATATATTGGTATATCTCGTTACATGAAGGGTTAATTTATTACATATTTAATATTATCTACCTCCATTTGCCAATTCGGACAGTCTTCGCTCTCCCATAAGGATCCAAAAATGGCCTCGATTCCGATGGATCGTGGGATTCCAATGGGGGTGGCATGGGAGGCGGGGGTGGCACACCTTTATTGTTACTAGAGTTCGACAAATTACTATCCACGCTGCTCTTGCGATTTTTCAATTCGCTCAACACGTTCGTGAAATTACTTTGTACATTGTTCTTATTAGAATTAGGTCTCTTAGAATCGATAGCAGCGGACGATTTTTTATCGCCGACTTTCCTTTCGACGCTGACTTTTCGCACCGCGTATTCCACGCTGGTTTTTCTAACTATCTCGGAATTTTTTCGAGGAGGGCTTTGAGATCGATGAATTTGAGCTTTTACGGTAACTTCTTGACGTTGGTTGATGGTCGATGATTGTGGAGCGCCTTGTTTCTCCGTGGACCATAATTCACCGTCCTCCGGTTCTCTGAAGGATACCTAATAATTTCGAATTTGATTAAATTTCACGGGTCGCCTGTTTGAAATATCTAAAGTAGATCTATGTTACAATTTTTTTACTTTTTGATAGTTTGCAGTTAAATTTGTATAGAAAATATTTTACAATATTTGAATTAGAGACATGCTCGAAGTGATTTTATTTGTGCTGCTGCGTACAGTGCTGCGAAGAATTGTGGATTTATAATAATTTTGCACACTTCTAACTAGAGATGGGTCGAAACGTAATTCCTGGATACGCGAAACTCGAACACGAAACTTTGCAAGGTTTCGAAATCCTCGAAACTCTCGCAATTCGAAACTGTCGAAGTTAAGAAATATTGTTCAGAAAATTAAATTACTTATTGGTTAATATGAAATGAAACTTCAGTATAGTTACAATTTACAATAAATCAATACGAGAAGAAACTTTGTAATTACCTAAACAATTACTTATTTTTATATATTTCATTTGATCTTGGTATAAGCGATTCGAATGAATTGGTGAAATGGAATCAATTAAAATGAGTCTAAAATCTATAATTATTAGGTGCACAAATTAATTCGTTGCCTTTTCACAAAATTTAATATGTATTTACGGAGAATTAAATACAATCTTGGTGTTCCAAATAATTTCGTACATTTGAACACAAGTTATAAATTCGATTTCAATAAAATTCTCAAGACTTTAAACATAAAGTGAATCAATTTGTACACCTAATAGACCATTAATGAAATAAATTCATATCGTGACAATATTCTCGTTATTTATATAAATTATTATTTATAAACTAGGTTTCGATAGTTTCGAATGATAAAATTAGCACAAAGCATTAAAAACTTGTTGAACTTTGAAGGATTTCGAGGTTTCGAGGTTTCAAATATCTCATCCATAATAAAATGATTTATCGTGCAAAATTAAATATCTTTTCAATAAAATTATACATAATTCTGATGGTAGAATTTCTGATAAATGCACGAGCTATTATTTTCACTGGGAATATTCTTGAGAGATAGGTAAATGCAATCAGTGAATCGCAAACGAGGGTGACTCATCTCATTAGTTAGATTTTATCTCCTCTTTAACCTTCTAATGGAACAAATAATTATAGGCTACTCTTCGTAAATTATGCCAGTGATTAACCACTTAGAGAATTATCAATTGTAATTACTGTGCTTCGTAACGAGCTATTACTGAAGAACATGACCAACAGGAATCGAACCCACATTCTCCCATAGCACTGTACCATTCCTTAAATTCTTCCCATAACCAGTTAATTTCTCGAACATATGTTACAACATTATTTAGGCACATTGATACGATCTAGCATTTCCCAACCATTTTTGAGTCGCGACTTCCTTTTATAATAGTTAAACACTCTGTAACCACCCCCTCTCCCCAAATATAGGGTAAGATAAATTTAATTTAAAATAAGGAAGCACTGGTTAAAGAAAATAAATTTGTAATAAGTATTTTTATCTCTCGTTTATAAGTAGGACTTCGTATTTACATATATGCATTTATGGGAAATTTAAGTATGCTAAAATATCATGGATCCTACGCAAAAATTCGTTTCATGTTCTAAACATTATAACATATGCTTCGCTTTGGATATTTCGCATATTTTCGCGTATTTGGTGCATTTTCCAATTTTTCGCATATTTAACACTATTTTTACCGATCTTTTGTAAGCACTTATTTTTATCAGAAGGGGTTAAATCATCTCTTTGCATTGGAATGCAGATAACTGTGGAAATAAATCTTCGAGATAACAAGAAAAATAATTTCTAATAACTTTAGTCCTTCTAATTTAACAATTATAAACAAGATAACAAAAATTCAAACATTAAAGAGTTTGATTTGATTTACCTTTTGATAAAGATAGCGTAATATTTCCCACGATTAAATAAAACTCAACAGTCTAGTTATGCCGCTTACTAAAACTTTACTAAAAACAAAATAAATAGATACTAAAAATCGGCTACGGTGAAAAATAATGTTAACGACGTTTTTATGGTCGCGACTCACCGGTTGGGAATCGCTGATGTAATCTCACGACCAGCAAATCGTTAATTAATATCGTCAAAGTAAACAGAAGACGTGAATCGATCGATTTATTCGTTAGATGAAATCAGTACCTTGGAGTAGCGTCCAATAGAATCATTGGGCCCCATTTGGGCACCATTTTGGGGGGCTGGGGGGACAAGATTCATACTGGAGGGGCCTGCGGACAACACCGTGCCCTGGAAACACACACCCATGCCGCGATGCGGCTCAGAAGCCCACAGGATTGTCCAAATGGACATGATCTCTATGAGTGATCGCAAACACTGAAGCTGTTCGTGCAGTGTTGCGCAACACCTGGTCGTGTTAGTACTAGTTATGTGAAAGTGACGCACGAAATGACGGCTATCCATTCGCTGTGATGACATTTAGCATGCAATTCTCAGTTTATATTTATGTTACGACATCCGTCAATATTATTGTGCGATAGGGGATAAGAATTCAATCGAAGTATGCGGCTTGTCTTTACACAGTGTATGGTGATCCTTGCGTGCGATACGTGTCTGCTTTCGCTTTCACAATTATTTTCTGGGATATTTTTCCGAGTAATTATATTCGCTCCGTTACGAAACGTTTTAAGTAACTGCAATGCGGAGATTGACATTTTTCTGTACGAGCGTTAAATGCCGATTAGTGGTGGATTAAAGTGAAACACTCTGCTTGGAACAATTAGGGAATATTGCAGACTTCGATTCCGGTCTTAAATTAAAGATTTTTTATAATGTCGTATAAATAGTGGGTTTTTGAATAGTAGTCTATTAGGTTGCTGTGAAAGATGCGTCGCGCAAGATACCTAGAATTTCTTTTAAAATAATGGTAGTAACCCGTTTTAAAGCAAAAACAAAAAAGTTAAGTTGCTATGTAATAAATGTCACACATATTTGATATGAATGGTTTCAATAATTATAACTTCTGGTAAAATAATGATAATAACTTATTCTAGAATAAAAATTTGTGAAATTAGTTGCGTAATAAACGTCACATATATTCGACATAAAAGGTTTTAATAAGTATAACTTCTTTTGATGTAACGATAATAACTTCTATTGAAATAAAAATTTGTAAAATTAGTCGGGCAATAAACGTCACACATATTTAACATAAAAGATTTAATAACCGTAACTTCTTTTAAATTAATGATAATAACTTGAAATGGAAATTTTTAAAATTTGCTGTGCAATAAACGTCACACATATTTAACATAAAATTAATCGTACTTGATTTTGGTATTATTATACGGTTATATTTTTATTTATATATAATTGTACCAACGACAAGTGATTTATATACAACAATCACTATTTTCTAGTCTACAGGTTAAAATAAAAAATACTTTAACCAGTTGGAATTTTTACCATCGAATCGAACAAAATTGTGGTTAATTGTCGAATGCATTATGATTTTAAAATTACCAAAAGAAAACTTCACTATGCACAAACTTAATATTTACTGTACATTATTTCTCTTTATCATCTTTTCGCTAACAACCGAGTTTGCCGTCATTAAATCATTTCATTCGCGATCCCCTAATTGCGCAGAGTATACAAACAACTACAAAACACTCGCTATTATTCCAATCTCAGTACCTGAATAAAAAGTATTCCTCAAACAGTAACACGAAAACTACTTTTTGTCCCAAAAAATAATCGTAAGGATTTCGTCCCACGTCAATCTCATTAATAAATTTCGTGGCTATTATATAACGTAACTATTCAAATAATTTCTCACCGGCTGCTGCGACGAATTCTGAGGGCTCTGCACGAGCAGCTGTTGAAGGGCTTGATTCTGAGCCAGCAACTGCTGTTGAATTTGAATATTCTGAGCCATGGCACTCTGCAGGAACGCTCGTTGCAGGTTCTGCTGATACGCCATCATATCGTTGTTCTGATTAGGCGGTGAATTAGGATACTGAGGCAAGCTTAATCCTTGCATGCTGTAAATCGGTATCGGCATGAATCCCGGACCCATATTCATACTCGTACTTTGCGCTGGAGGTACTTGTTGCGCAGCGCTAAACATTGGCATCATCATCGGAGGTGACATCATCCCCGGTGTAATTCCACCGAAGTTAAAACTCGCGTTTTGATTCGGTATATCCATATTTCCTCCCCCTTTAATCTTGCCGCATAATTCTTTAGCGCTGATCACTTCGCCGTCGGAATTATTCATCATATTATCGATGAAATCTTCCACAGTGTCGAGTCTTCTTTCTTTTCGTTGGCTGGCAAAGTTCTTCTTTAGATTTTCAAGGATTATGGCACCGCTTTGGAACCTGTCGTAGTTTGTACCTTTGATGCTGGCTGCCAAACTTCTGGCGTCGGATAATTCGTCCAAGTTTCCGTCTAAGACCGGCATAAATAGCTCGTCGAGGAACTGGTCCACGTCTGAAGCTTGACTAGGTACTCTAACTCGTCTCACGTGCGATGCTAGTGAAGGAGCCTCGCTTGTGTCAGACATTGCCGAGGATTTCACACCGTACTCGCTCTTCTCGATGTACGCACGACTTGATTGACTGCCTGGTAATGCCCGTTTACCTTTGAGTTTGAAAAGTAGATAGTGGCAGATTTAATGGTTCTAGGATACTCTTAATTGAATTTTAGAGGAATTGATGGGAAATAGGAAGGGGATGGAAATAGGGAAGTAAGTTGAAAATAAACGCAATTTAAACATTTAGGCGATGATATCATATATATGTTATATATTATGTAACATATATATATTATATATTATGTAACATATATGTATTATATATTATATATAATATATCGTATATTAATATCATTATATATATTAAATATTATACGATATATAAATATTAAATTGCGATTATTTCCTACTTATTTTGCCATTTTGATTTCGTACTTTCTTCCCCTTATTAATTCCCACCAATTTCTCTAAACTTTGATCAAATTGATCAGACGTTACGTATATACATAGGCAAATATATTCGTATTATGAAAAGAGAAATTGCACAAAGGAATAAATCCGGTGTATGGATACTTATGGAACAATGCATACCAATTTTGAATACACTTTCAATGATCAACTATGATATTTAAGGGATTAATTTGAATTAAATGTTGATTCGGTTCATAAATAATTTCGTTGTTTTTTTAAGCACAAATTTTAACATTTTCGTTTCTCGTATCCAAGTTTAATTATCTTTATTAAATGTTCATTGTGTAACTTGGAGACCAATGAGAAAGTTTCCTATCTTAATTTTAATTCAAGTGTGCTGTAGATAATTGATATCATGTAATTGAATAATTAAATTATACAGCATGGTAGACAAAGGGTCCAATAATACAAATTGATTTTTACATCGAAAGGATTAACCGTAGAACTTATGTTAATTAGACATTCTTTGTTCTTTTCTCGTTATTATTTATGAATCAATCCAATGTTTTACATTCGACAAATGCTCACCGGGATATTGAGATTTGATGAACCTAGTCTGCGATCTTATGTAGCTGCTCTTATCGTCTTCTGATCTTCCAGTTTGACTAATCGATTGTATATCAGGATACTCGAAATCGATCGTTAGATCCTCCTCTTCGATATTTGGTTCCGTAGTCCTGGTTATCCTACTATACTTCCTCTCCTGCGTGATTTCATTCCTCGTCATGTATTCGACGTTACTCGCAGCGGAAGTTTCACCGATTCTTTCAAGGCTGTGATAACGTTCGTTCAATTTGGATGAGGATAGTCCAAGGGTTGCTAGCTTCACTGGGGGTGGCACCACTTCCGGTTGAAGTAAATTGTCCAAACTTCGACTTCGTTGCTTCTCTTTGTCGAAGTATCTGTCGTTTAGAGCGGACTTGCGCGATAGACCAGTTTCTGTGGTGCTTTCCAGCATTGCTTCGTGAGACTGTTTCCTCACCTAATTCAAATAACATCCTTAAGTTAGTACGATAATTAGCACTTCTCTTCTAAGTAACATTTCATAATTTATGGGACCTCCCTGCAATGAAAATTTCCATTAAGGAGAAAATCATATTGAGGAAGATTTATTACCGTTTCTTAAGATTTGTAATTAATGCATAATTTCTTCTATCGAATTGAATCTGAATAATAGATGCTGCGTTATTCGATCATCTATTATTCGAATACTGCATTTGATCAATTTATTATCCGAACGAAGCATCTTCTAACAGCAGCCATTTATATTAAAAAATTTAAGTAATTTAGTAACCGAGAAGATTAAGGATGTACAAATATTTAAATAAGTTGCCAATTTCCTTTATCTCAATTTAACCCTTTGACTGCGGCGCACTGTTTGTACGATTCGCTAATCAAAAACATGCACATAGTTTACGTATGCAAAACGGTTACTTGTGAATGAATTAATCCGAAACCTAAGATAGTAAACTATTAGCTTGAACTTCAAAATATTGTTACGAAACGATAAATTAGAAACTTAATCTGCATACGATGTATTATACAAAATCTATGGGGCGTATATATACGCCTATCGCAGTTAAAGAATTAAATGAATGAAGTTCAGTGTATCGTAAAAATGATTATTCTATTACCCGAAAATTTCTCTATCCCAATAACTTTATTTTTTTTATTAGTTTAAATATAGAAAACTCTAGCGTAATTCCTCTTACGATTAGACAAATAATTCGTATTAAAAAGTTACGTTGCATTTTGTCAGCCTTGCAAAAATCTGCAATATTCGAATTGGCAAATTTAATAATTTACCGATGGCTTGGTTACTGGCGGCTGTGGCGGAGGGACAGCAGGTCTCCGCGGCGACTGAATTTCCGGTTCGACAGGTTTGTCCATAACCTTCGGTACCGGTTTCCGTTCAAGGGGTTGGAAGGTCTTCAGAACCGGTGGCTCTATTTCCTGCTCCAGCTCACGAATTATCTGCGCGTGCTAAATAAACCGTAGCAAAATTTGATCACAACCGCCAACACAACCATCGTGGAATTCATTATTCCAAACACGTCCACCGCACTCACTTCTCGTTTTTTGATGGGCGGGAAACTGTTCTTGCGTTGCTCCAAGAACATGTGTTTAGCGGCAGGAAACGCTGGCGCGAGTTCCATCTCGGATATTAAATCTAATACGTAATCGAAGCCATTCGTTTCTGTCACTATCGCATCCGGACCGTCCAATTGATTCCATAAAGTAATCGTCCAGCCTGAGTTATCCACGCCATGATTGTGAACAGCCAGATTGGCTAATTCTTCGCAGGTGGTCCAAGAATCCACCGCACAGGTCATTGTCTCTCCTGAAAATAATCGATAACACGTTAATCTTGCGTTTAAGATTTGTAAGTTATTCACAGGTGGTCTCGAAATTTATTGGATCGTTCGGAAAGTTCGTGCCGCATTATATTTATATTGTATTTCACAATGTTTTTTTTAAATATCCAACGCGTCGATCTGAATGTATTTTAATTCCGAGTTCAGTTTAAAATAGGCCTCGATAAATGTGATATAATGTAAAACACACGCCAAAAATAATACGACCGCAAGAAGTTAATAAATATTGCATTAAATGATGTTTTTCCACAAAGGGTTAATTCGATTAAAAATGAACTCACCGTCGTAGAATCCAACGCCCAGCGCCATATTTACACGATTTCTATTAGCCCTCCACTCCAACACGCACGGAGGATAATTTCTAGGTATATGATGAATGATTTGTTGATTATTGCTCATGATTCTGAACATAGTTCGCTCTCCTTGTAAAAGTTTCCTCTGACAGTAAGCTTTGTATCCATCGTACGCGTGGTCCGACACGTATTTGAGGAAATACTTGAACAGAGTTGGACTAGGTTGAAAAGCAGACAAACAATTGGATAACAGCAGCCAGCCCCTCTCCTTATTCGCATCGTTTTCATTCTTCCAAGTTTGATTGGCCAGCTGGCATAAAATTTCGTCTCGCAGCTTCTCATTAACTATTCCTTTGTTCACGATATAATCCCCCAATGCTTGCTCTCTTTTGCCGCTTAGATTGTTTTCGTTCATGAAACGGAGAATCATTTTGAAGATCATCAAGGAATCGGTGTAGTCTTGATCTCGTGCTTTGGCTAAGAAGGGAGTCTTTATCGGTTCTCTTTTCATGCCGAATATGTGGCTTTTGAAGTAGATGTTGGTGAATTTGGAGAATTGATGTTGGTCGATGTCGTTTGGTAAGGTGTAATTTAGATGCATGGGAATTATTTGACCGACTACTTTTAGGAGATTCCTTTCCGTGTGCGTGGGTTGCCAGTCTGCGAAGAGAAATATTGTGTTTCAAAGATTGACCACTTTTGGTAATCAAGATGCTATAAAAATTAAAAAATCATAAAAGCTATGGATGCTATAAGATTGACAAAATATATAATAGCTTCAAAAGTTGGAAAAACAATAAGAGTTATAGAATTTAATAACTATTCTAAAATTCATAAAAATTTCAAATACTATACAATTTTTAAGAAGCTATAAAACATGTGAAGTATATAAAAGGTTCAAAAGCTATAGAACTTATGAACATTGTACAACTCACGAAAGTTTCAATAGTTATATTAGAAAATGCAGAAAAATGTGAATTGGTATAGAAAATAATTTTCAATAAATTTTTTATCGCGTATATAAAACTTAAACAATAATTTACTACTTAATAACTAAATTGAAATGCTATAAAAATAGAATTTAAATAAAGGGTTGTTTCACCCTTCAAATACTATAATTTGTATTCTGCTTTCAATATTATTTGCATTTTTTAATACTAGACATATACTTGCATTTTACATCTTTGTACAATTTAAATTTGCGATAAATGCATCAAAATTTGCAGTCTGATTACCGTCGAGTTTGCTATAGATGAAAGCCAGTTCAGCAGGGATTTCCAAATGATTAACGCCAGCTACAGCTCTAGAAGTTCTTTCTTGTTCTTCCCTCTGTTGCTTAGCTTTAGCTCGTTCTTTACTGGCACGCTCGATTTCCGCCCTCTTCGCCATTTCTTCTTTCAACACTTTAAACTTTTCACGCTGCTTTTTACCCCTATATACCTTTTGCGCCATAAGCACGCCTGTCTTTAATGCTCTGAACTTTTTCCTTTCGCGATAACCACGATAAACGGCTTGGATCAATACAGTGCTTCGCGAGATGTTAAGGAATCTTCTTCTTGCGAGGAATCCTCTCGTGTATCTGCGTTCGAACAACCATAATTCTAAATCAGTCTGAGATCTGTGCTTAATAAAGAATTTGAGATTACGTCAAGGTATTATAATTAAAATTGTGTTTGAGTTTATTTAGATATTTCGCGACTTCCACAAATTCATACGAATTTTGTACGAAAAGAATTGAGCAATTTGAAATTCTGTTATATTCTTCTATTAACCCTTTGCGGACAAGAAGTAGTAACACTTGTGAGAGTACTTTAGTTTTTAATTCCACGACTTTGAGTTTTCACGCATTTTGAGTTCCAAACCATTTAATTTCCAACGATTTCAAATGTTTTTTATTACGTTAAGTATTCATTGCATTAAGTTTTGCGCTTTAATAGTTGACATGGGTTCGGAAAGCCAAAAAATGATTAGGCGACTATTTGTCGACGCTCGTCCGCAAAGGGTTAATCTTTTACCATTCTATTATGTTCCCGTGTCAATTCTTTAAAATTCCTTTCAATTATTTAAAGGTATTTTAATTGAAATTCTATTTTAGATTACTTTGATTTTTGTATTTTTTTTAGGTATTCTTTTATTAATTCTTTCAAATTCCATTAATATATAATTTCATTAATTCTTCGTAACTCTATTAAATTACTCAAAGGCGCTGTATCGAATTGAAATTTTGTTTTAGCGCGTTTAGATTTTTTCTGACTATTTTGTAAAAAAATTAGATCCCCTTTAACGCGTTACCTTTGAACGGTTATGGCAGCTCGTTCCAAAATCAATGCCCGATTATACTCCAAAGTTCTTTCCAAAGATTCTCGTAGGAACACTCTGGTGAGTCCCAGTTGATATTGGGACTGGGCCTCTTTCGGTGCAGCTTTGTCCAAAATGATGCGACAAAGTTCCTTATTCGGCGCTCCTCTAGGCAAATGCGTGGAAACCAGGTATCTGTATCGGTCCACGAAGTGTCCGAAAAGAAGTCTCACCGGGTAGCCGGTTTTTCGAATTCGAATGGTCTCTAGCATTCCTGTGTAACGCAATTGCTCCAACACGCAAGGCATGTCGAATTTCATGGGTGCTTTTTCTGTGTTCGGCTTGATGCATCGCACGAACCACGGATTGCATCTGAAAAGAGACAACGAGAACGATTGAATCGTAATTAAACGGATTTAGATTATCTAAAATATTTTATTCGGAGTACAATAAAGTATTAAAATTAGACTGGCGATTTTTATGCAACTATGGGAAATTTAAATCAGCTACAAGACATAAAATGCACGTGTAAAATAATTAAAGTAAATTACAAATTATTACGAAGCAAAGATATGACTGTGAAAATCCTATTCAACGATAATATATATATATTTATACTAGTTGTATTAGGTACATTAATTATATAATTAATCATCTGATGCTATTTATATTGTATTATAATAGCTGTGGGCTTGTTATTTTATATTACTCTCTGAAGCAGATTAACACAATGGATTTAAACTAAAGCCTTCTTTCCTTATTATTATCCGAACTATCCGAATTAACCGGATATTTTTAACCCTTTGTCTACGAAAGGCAATTTTTACACAATACAACATAAATTAGTTACCTATAATATTTAATTATTTATATACTTAATATTTAAAAAATTAATTCGACAGCAATGTAAGATTTTATTATTTTACGCTTCGCCTCAACTATGCGTGAATTTTAAATTATACAAATTCTTGGTAACAGCGACCATCACTCTAACATCGCGTCAATGGGTTAAATATCCGGATTATTCGATTACTACTCCGACTATTCGAATATTCGAATTCGTCCATCCCTAGTTAACGGGTTGAAAAGAAATTTGAGAAACTGCTTACTGCGACATGGAGTCCAAAAGTTGTTGCAAACTATCGTGAAATCGAGCAGACACGGTAGGCGTCCTCGGTTTCATGGTAACGAATCGTCCATTAGGTTTGTTCATAGTTTTGTTAGCTTCGTGAGTAGTCCTCACATGCTGGAACATCTTGCTGACCATCTAGAAAGGAAGTGAACGTTCGATTAAAAGTTTTCTCCTTTTAACGAGTCTCCCAACGAAGAATCGTTTGTTTCAACCAGAGCTAAGCTTACGGATATTTTGCTGCTTATTAATAATTCCACCACATCGGGTCTCAGCGTGTCTCTGTTTTTATCCAAGAAACCTTCAACGTTATACCAAACTTGGCCAGCGTAGTGTTTAATCGCGAACTCGGCGGAATTCATTCTAGGCCTCGAGTATAGTTCGCTCAAGGCGTGATTGTAATGGCATTTTTCAAGGAACGAGAGATCCGTCGCTTTGGGAAAATTACTCTCGTCATCCAAGAGATGAAGAATTCCCACCGGTTTCTTCGCGATCAGATGTATCACCGGTAAATTGTCCTAAACGTCACGCACACAAAAACTTTCTTAACTCCCAAAGCAATTAAACAAATAATAAGCGATTTAATCTACTACACGATCGCGTATCGATATCCTAATTAAAAAAAAAATTCGTCCGGTTGTCTAAAAATAACGAATAATATCGAAGCAACTAATCGGCTAGCTGAGAACTTTCACTCACGGTGTAATTAATAGTCGTCCAATCGATCTTTTCTTTCGCGTACTCTTGCTGCTCCAGCTTGAATATATGCTTGTTAAAATAGAACTGTAGGTTCTCGTTCGCGTAATTGATGCACAGTTGCTCGAGGCTGTTCTCCGTGAAATTCTCGAAGCCGAATATATCGAGTATCGAGATCGCGGCTGTCTGTTTGGTCCCTTTGTAAACGATGTGATTAACACGAGCAACTAACCAGGAAAACAGGGAACTGTACAGAGCCTTGGCAAAGGCATCCCTGGCATCCAAGGCTTGATCAATGTTTAGTGCCGTGAAAACTCTTTCGTTTCTTGCTTCCTGCAAGCAGAGAAACAAACTTATCCACCTTTGCCTGGAGATCAAACATTTTTACCTTTTTATTCATCTATTTTACAAGCGTTTGTGTTACTTAATTCTCCGAACCTATTTATAGAATTATAATTGGTGTGGTTTATGTGTATAGGAAACTTGCAAATCAATTCTCTAGTTGTTGGATACTCATTCATGGGATTGCACCGGATTGCATTACTTTAACACTAGGTTTACGGAACGCGTCACGTTGACACATTTCAGATTTCATACGTAAAATTATAGAAACCATAAATATTATTTTTCAGTATTTTATGTTAACTTTAATTAATAGAATGGTATGAATATGTATTCTAATTGATTCTCTTCATCCCCACGCTTCTAATTTCGAATATTTATACGCAGTATACGTATTTTTCCGGAAGCCTGTCTTATTATACAATTAACCTGCGTAAACCTAGTGTTAAATGAGTGGAAAAATAGAGCTACTATTTTTCTGAATATTTTTAAGTGTTTCGAAAATAGTATTCGCATATGTGCGTAAATTACCGCACCCTAAAGACACCCAAAAGTATAAACATTCGGAAAGAATTATATACAGAGGGTACAAAAATGTTTGTACACGTTTACATTTTTCAGTTAAACGTTTTTTTAATCAGGTTCTACATTTCAATTTTTATAGTCAAATAAGGTTACTGTTAAATGATGGGAAACTCCTTGATTATAACGAACGATGTATTACAATGTTGTATACAATGAAACGGCCTGATTTCGTTTATCCACTTACCGTGGTTTTGGTCGTAAGAGCTCTGATGATTCCGTCCGAATTAACCTGAAGAAGGTGCGCAGCCCAACGGATTTCAGCGTCGGAACCGACTTCCACGCCTTCCTGGCCGTGCCTCATTTGTTTTCGATGAAAGTACACATTGCCAAGGTGCAACACACTGGCGAGTATTTTGAAAATTGTATCCTGTTCTTCGGATGTAAATCCCAACACTTGCATCGCGGAGAGTAGCGCTTTGAAGTCTTGAGTGTCGCTCTTCCCATCGATTTCACAATTTCCACCCTATTAAATCGAAGTTGTACGTTTGTTCATTCTTGCGCGCGTTGAAAATTCGGATGTGGACATTTGTAGAAGATTAATAAGATTAACCTGATTTAGGTAAAAATATTTATCTGGCGTTAGAAGGCCGTATTTATCCCTAAGTTGTTGATCGAGTCCTGCTAAGAGTTCATAGAATACGTGATAATTCCTTTCTTCGGCCGCTTGCGTGACTATTCTACTTTTTTCTAGCAGATACTGGGTTATCCTTCCTCCTACGATCACTCCACTGAAAGTCGTTACTCAATTAGTCAAAGATCGTGTTAATTGGGATGAAAGCTTCGGTGGATAATTGCTTCAATAAATATTTCTGCTTGTCTAATTTTAAAGGCTATTTAGAAGAACGAGTCCTCTGGTATCGTTATACTAGTAGTTGTAAATTTAACTTTCATTCGTGACCAATATACACAATACCGTATTGCTTATAATTATTCGAACGATTTCAAAAGTTGATGAATATTCCGATTAATTTGAAAGCTTGAAAATCCGAAAATTTCGCACGTCGAAAGGCATGGAAATTCAAGTGCTTTAAAATTCGATGACTGAAGAATGCCAAATAATTTAAATTTACGATACGTAAAACTTCAATCAATTAATAACGAAAAGAGCTATGTTAATTATTCTATTAATAAGCAATCTGTGTCAAGAATAACATAGATAATTTATTTACCTTTCAAAATAGAATCTGTGTCATTCGCATAATGGTGAAAAATACCGTACATATATTATACATATATACGTAAATTTGTTGCGTCACGATAAATACAAATTATTGTATTCGCAATAAATACTAAGTTGAGCTTAATTTTTAAATATCCACTATCATTAAATGATATAATAGAATCCCTACCAAAAATATTTGTACATACCCGCACTACTTAATTAGCTGTTTTTAAATCAAATACTGTATATTATTTTCACCGCACAAATTTTTATATTCTCACCAATTGTATTATTAAATAATAGAAAGCCCAATTTACTTAAGTAATTGAGCTCGAATAATTACTTCTTAAACGGCAAAATAATCTACATTGATGTACTTTATTAAATACTTTTTACAGTCGCTGTATATTAGAATATTTTAAGTGTTCGTCTCGTTGGTCGCGAAAGGGTTAAACAATGAATTTGTTCGCTACTTACTCTCTGAAATAGACTTCTAAATATTTCCCGAATCGGCTACTGTTATCGTTCCTGGGAGTTTTCGCGTTTCCAAAGCTTTCCAACAATGGCGTTGCCTCGAGGATTTGTTCGGTAACGAGATTGTTTGGTGCTCGATTAACAGCGGCTAGATACTGCATCACGAGTTTCGTGGATTCCGTTTTACCCGAACCGGATTCACCGGAAATAACGACCACCTGATTCGCGCTGGCATTATTTGCCGCAGTTACTTGACTATACGCCGAAGAGCCCACGGCGAACAGGTGACTGCAATTTCATTGTGAAATTTACGTTCCATTAACGTAAAACACAGTGCAATGAGTAAAAATCAATACTAAGGAGAGGTCTATTATTGCGCACAATTGAAACCACTGAGTCATTCCATTAATATTATAATATTATCCATAGCTGTATTCAATTTTTCATGTTTAACTATATTTTACCAATGTAATTTATCTCGTTGTCAGTTACCAATTTTTATGAATATCATTTATTTGAATGTGAATTACCAAATTGCCATTTTTGTTTGTTTGTTTCTTTACTATAATTTTCTATTTATTTTCCACTGCTTTAATCTCATCGTACGATCAGAAAAATTGTAAATAAGTGGAGGAATATTATTGCGCACAATTAAAACTACTAAACGCAAGTCATTTCATTAATATTATAATATCACGCGTAATTATATTTAATGTTTAATTAATTCGAATTTTCTCTTCTCATTAATATAATTTATTTATAGTAATTTTGCTTGCGAGTCACTGAAACATTTTTCTTCATTTTTTACCATAATTTACCATTTATTTATCTACCATTTTCTATTACTTCGCTAATACTTTTATTCGATGTAACTTTGATCTACCAATTTTTTAATTTACCTTTTTTTTACTTTACGTTATCTTTTACTATAATTTCCCATTTATTTATTTACTCTTTTCTGTTATTCCAATAATCTCTTTATTTAACGTTGCGTTTATCTACCAATTTTGTAATTTATCTACTAATTATCCACCAACTTTTCCTTGCCTATCTGTCAATCTTTCAAATCCTCTTTTAATTCTCTTTTCATTCGACTTCGAGTTTATTTTACAACCTCTGTACTATTATATTTATGGAATGACTTAATAATATGTTTCCGAAAATATGAATTGCATCAGAAGGATTAAGCAATTTTCCCGTTGAAATGAATGTTGCATTTTTAATAACATCTGAATTGTAAGAAACTCACGGAGGCAAAGTGCCAAGTATTCGTCCTTCGTAGAGTTTTACTTGGTCCAAGCCATAAATGTCGAACATTTTATAAGGATTCACCGCCACTAAGATGCTTCCCGTGTACGTCTGTCGTTTCCGTGAAAAAAGGTTAATTATATTATAATGGGATACTCGATACTGTTACGAAAGAATCGAAGGAACAGAAAACATACGTATATTAATTCCTTGTCGTAGCGAATCTTCAAGTTCCATAATAAAGAAGCTTCGTTTAAGTCGCTGTAATTTTAATAGCGACTCAGAGTAATTCAATTCATTGTATTTCGCGCCGCGTAGGGGTAGAAAATGATCGAATGATAAAACTCACGTTAACTGAATCATATCTTCCACTCCATTTTGGCCAAGATCCTGTCTTGGCTTCACTCCACTTAAATTGGTCAGGGTGAAGATTTGAGGCTGCAACATTGCATAATTAACGAACTATTATTCACGAACATTCACAAGCGTTTACTATTTTTCTACAGTTGATAGCAAATCTTAAATAGAATTGTAAATAAAGTGGAAACTCTTAAATAAAATTTTTAATTGTAGGTATTTCCAAGCTCAACGATTGGCAATTTTATATGAATGTGTTCTCCACGTCAAAGAAATGGAATTTTAACGTAAGAATTCGGAATGTCGTATTCAGAATGTTATTAGAAACATTTCACTTTCGCACAGTAAGTAGAATAGAATTTTTGCAATGAATTCTAATCTGTGACCCGAATCTTTCAAGCTTGCAATTTTATTAGCGTGCTTTCCACCGCGTAAAATTTTAATATAAGAAAATTTGTCATATTTACAATAGTATTTACAAGCATTCCTGTTCTGCATAACGGATAGAGTAGAATTTTTGCGATAGATTCTAATCTATGATTTCCACTTAGCAAGTTATCAATTCTATTACTTTGTTTCTCATGTTACAAAATTTTAATGCAAGGAAATTTGTCACAACTACAATACTATTTACAAACATCCTTTCGCATAGCAGATAAAATAGAATTTTTGGAATAGATTCTAATATCTGAGTTCAACCAAGCAAGATTATAATTCTATTACCATTATTCTTCATCTCATGAAATTTGAATATAAAGAAAATTCTTACTTTTACAATACTGTTCACAAATATTCCCATTTCCTATTCGATAAAGTAGACTCTGATCTGTGATTTCAACCTCGTAAGTTAGCAATTCTATTACCTTGTTTCCGTGTCAGAAAATTTGAATGCAAGGAAATTTGTCATATCCTACAATGTTCTTTTAAACGCTTTTCTCATTTTTCATTTAAACGCTTAGGAATTCGAAGGTTTGGGAATTCAAACGCTTATCGATCGCTTCCTAAAGCATGAAACCGTAAGTGTCGCGAGTTTTAATTTGACCCACTGCATTGGCATTATCCCTATCATAAAAATCTGACCGCGAAACATCAACGTATATTTCACGAAGAAATTTCTAACTTCGCACCGCATTACATTTTCCACGATTACGCGAACGCAGAGGTACGCCAAGGTTTCCGGCGTTCTCTTCTTCTTCGGCCTCAAGGTTGCTTCGTTAGATCTCGTTCTCCTCCCCGTACCTTGTCTCCTCGAGCTGCTGCTGTCGCTATCCGCATCATCCCTCGGATAGACTCGACAAAATTCGCGAACGGACGCGGACGAAATCGTGGAGCTATCGTGGGATCGTCGATGAAAATCCTCGTCGAAACTTCGATCATCGAAGGCCGACTTGATATTCTTCATCACCGATTTCGTCGTTTTGTAATGCCACTCGACGAAATTTTGTTGCGGCGCGCACAAACACACATCCTCGTCCTTGCAGTCGAAGACACTTTCCTCGCAGCGTAACCTTGACTTTTCAAGAGGAACACGGTTGCTCGAGGACTCCGTGGCGAATTTCTGACAGCGGCTTCTCGCGGAACATCTGTCCAGTCCTTCGCTCGAATCAAAGTCTGCATTCATCGTGCTCGAAGAAAGGGACGGACTCGAAGATGTCGGTGGCAACCGTGATGGAATTACGGGAAGATCATAGTGATGGTCTTCCATTGTAGCCATTGATGAGAGACGGTAGAAGAGGAACGGATTCGATTGAGATTATATTAGTTTTCGATGAATCGTGCGAGGCTCTTCGACGCGATCTTGTGGCTAGGGCACGAAGATGATTCTATAAGGGCTTCGATTCAAGAAACTTCACTGCGCGCACTGACGATTCAATAAGAATATGAATTCCAAAGAGTTCAGTAGAGTGATTGTTAGTTTGGTCAGCGTGTTAATTGAAGAGAGCCCAGATCGAGAGATTCAATAAGAGAAAGACAAATTTGAAGAAGATTATTCCAGTCCGTGATGAATTATGGAAAGGTTGCAGCGTAGTTATTGATGATTTAATAAGGATCTCGATTCAATGCAGTTCACTGTTCATATTGATAGTTCAATAAAAAGGAAACAAATTTGTAGATTATTTCAGTTTTAGAAACATTTTAAAGATGATCTTGCAACGTAGTCATTGATAATTCGATAAGGTAGTTGATTCACAGGAATTCACTTAGCGCTAATAATTTGATAGAAGAAATACGTATTTAAAGAAGATTTTTCTAGTTCTTGATCACCGATCGAAAAATATTAAAGATGATCTTCTAGCGTAGCCATTGATAATACGACGAGGCTCTTGATTCAAAGGAATTCACTTAGCATTAATAATTTGATAGAAGAAATAAAGATTTGAAGAAATTTTTTCCAGTTCTTGATCATTTGTAGAAAAATCTTGAAGTAGATTCTCAATTCAAACGAGTTCACTATTGCTGTTAATAATTTTATAGAAGAAAAACAAGTTTAAAGAAGATTTCCTCAGTCCTTGATTAATTATAAAAGAATCTTATTAGAGATGGCTTTTCAGCATAGCTATTTATGATTCAATAAGATTCTCAATTTAAAGGAGTTCACTGTAACCATTAATAATTTGATAGAAGAGAATTAAATTTGAGGAATATATCTCCAGTTCTTTATCACTTCTAAAAAAATCTTAAAGATAGTTGTTCAGCAGACATATTGATGATTTATGGTGTTAATTTGAGAGAGTCTCAACCACAGACATTAATAGTTCGATACAAGAGACGTTTGAAGATTTTTCAATTCTTTATCACTTATACATCAATGTTAATGATTCAGTTGCAATATGAATTTAAGAGATTCTCCACTATAACCATTAATAGTTCAATAAAGAAGAAACAATTTTAAAGAAGACTTTTCCAATTATTGAACAATTACACAAAACTCTTAGAGATGACTCTCCAGTATAGCCATTAATGATCCAGTTGCACCAATTCATGAAATTTTTCACTGTAACCATTAATACTTCGATAGAAGGAAACCAAATTAGAAGATTTCTTTAGGTCTTCGAAACAATTTTGAAGATTTCTCCAGTTCTTGAACACTAGTAGAAAAATCTTAGATATGATCTTCCAGCGTAGCCATTGATGAACCAGTTGCACCATCAATTCATGAGGTTATTTACTAGAACCATTAATAGTTCGATGGTAGAAAACCAAATTAGAAGATTTCTTTAGGTCTTCAAAACAATTTAGAAGATTTCTCCAGTTCTTGAACACTTATAGAAAAATCTTGGATATGATCTTCCAGCATAGCCATTGATGATCCAGTTGCACCATCAATTCATGAGATTTTTCACTGTAACCATTAATACTTCGACAGAAGGAAACCAAATTAGAAGATTTCTTTAGGTCTTCGAAACAATTTTGAAGATTTCTCCAGTTCTTGAACACTAGTAGAAAAATCTTAGATATGATCTTCCAGCGTAGCCCTTGATGATCCAGTTGCACCAATTCATGAGATTTTTCACGGTAACCATTAATACTTCGATAGAAGGAAACCAAATTAGAAGATTTCTTTAGGTCTTCGAAATAATTTTGAAGATTTCTTTAGGTCTTCGAAATAATTTTGAAGATTTCTCCAGTTCTTGAACACTTATAGAAAAATCTTGGATATGATCTTCCAGCGTAGCCATTGATGATCCAGTTGCACAAATTCATCAGATTCCTCACTGTACTTACTGCCGATTTAACGCGAACATCAATTTAAGGGAGTCCACTGTGGTGAATTGTTTTTAAAGAACAATGCGCGATATTTCTTCGCGTCGCGTTCTTCGTTTTTTTACATTCGTCCGTCAAGGTTCGAAAGAGAAGGTCTTCCAAAGTTGGTTGTTTTGAACCATCCTGCTAGAAGTTTCCTGCCAGTGTCTTTCTTTCAAGCGGTTTTTGCCTGATTTTCTCGGACGGTTGCGACCCGATCTCCGGAGAGAATGCACGATAAAAAAGGAAGATTCGCGCGAATTCACATAAGACGCGAAAGCCACTCACGTGAGACTTAACCGGATACCGAGTTGCCTGAGTTTGCAGTTGCAATTCCATTGGCGTCGCCACGTTAGCGTTACGATTACCGGGAACACGATTCGCGGAAGGATATGAGCGTTCTACCGGCCGCCTCTGTCGTAGTAAACAGAAACCGATCCCGTTACTGCCTTTTAATGAACTCTCGAATCCTTCATGGTGTTCTGACGATGAATTGAAAGCGTTCTTCCACGTGATAACTATAGAAGTACCGGAATTCACCGAGACCGACTTTACCACCTCGTGGAAGAATTTATGTATTACCTGGGTGCACACGAAACGCGTCGTTTTTCCACAGTTCGAGATTAATGGATTGATAAGTATTCTTTTAATGCTGTAAAATCGTCAATTGTGGCGAACCGCATTAAAGAAGAAGCAATTAATTATTGTAATGTAGATAGTATGTGCGTGCGTGCGTGCGTGCGTGTGTGTGTGTGTGTGTGTGTGTGTGTGGTAATAAAATTGTGAAAACTTCAGTTTTTCATGAAATGAATAAGAGGAATGTTGCAAGTTATTCTTTATGACAGTCGAAATTGAGCAAATATAGCATGAAAACTTGTGAAACTGGGCTTTGAAGAAGATTGTATAAATGAAGGAATAATTTAGTATTCATTTGAAGAATTTAAAGTTTAATTTTTCATCGGACAGAAAATCCTGAAAGTGGTGATTTTTTATAAATATATTATAATGAAGCTAATAAATTATTGGAGAAAAGTGTATAGAATCGTGTAAAAATGATTTTAACTAAATAAATGTGTGATGTTCTAAAGAATTTACTCATGTTTAGATTCTTCGAAATGTTACACATGTGCATTTGATTAAAATAACTTTTACATGAGTTTCTGCACTTCTTTCCAACAATGTATTAGTTTCATTATTACATAATTGTAAGAATTACCAATTTCAAGATCCTCTGATCTTCCTCCTAATTTTATATCCAGAGAAAAATGATAAATCTTAAATTTTGCACATTAACGTTGAATTACTCTACTATTTATATAATCTTCTTCACATCGCAGTTTCAATAGCTTTATAGTACATTTGCCAAATTTATACTTCCGTAAATAATTGCAGAAATATTCCGATTATTCACGACGTAAAACACTGAAGTTTTCATAATTTTAATATAACACTTATCTATCCACATTACGGTAAATTTCTTCTTCTTCAATGCGATTTATTATAATTAATCATTTTAAAAAATTAATATGTATTCATCCCCCAATCTTAAACATAGGAAAAACATAATTTCATATTATGCACTAATCTAATACAGAAATTTTTACACTCGTACAAATTTACACATAATTGCATCGTTATTATTATTATTATTATTATTATTATTATAGAAATTTCATAAGAGAGAATCAGGTCCCTGGCACCAGTGAAATTTCTGTTAATTAATATTCGTCGAAGAAGGGTTCAATCATCCGTTTAATGAGTAGAAGAACGGAATTGCCTCGTCTATTGTTCGATATTACGGTGTTATTGCGTAATAAATCACTGTCATTATGTAAAATACGCTACCGAGTATCCGCGCAACGGAGAATTATGCAAAATTAACGCAATTCAATTATAAACGTCCGATTTCTACGCCTCTGTGCATCGTCATCTATAATGGGACACCGTTGAACTAGACTCCGGCTACCAATGCACGACAATGCATCGAGAAATCGGATACAAGACACGCCACGGCACGTGGACAAATAATCAATACTAATCGTAAATCGAGCTGTTCGATTGCGACTCGTGTTCCTCGTATTGTGTCGACATTATGCTTCCTGCAGGAAATGCAGCGCAACTTTAGAATAATCAGTGTAATACGTGTAAGCTGACAACGCAGCAACTTGTTCTCCAACTTCTTCTTCTTCTTATATTTTCCCCTGTATTAAACGAAGAAGGAGAGGCTAACTTTTTTCATCGACTGGCGCAAAATTGTACATCTTTGAACGTTAAAACTAACGACGCTTGTCTTTCGAAAGCTGACGTGGCTCATATTTTATGGTATATTTAATATTTAAACGAAACTGCGTACTTTTCATATCGAGGGGATTCTACTTCTTTTGCGTCGTAACAGCGTATAAGTATCCATATTGTACGTTAAATATCTACGTGTCCAAAGTCGTATAGTTGCCAAATTACATTTCGATCGAACAACAAATATAACGAATGAAATTATCTAATCAATTTCGTTAGCCATTGTACTTGAAAAGTGAAAACGTATGATTTATCTGACTCTACAACCACCGCAAGGTAAACTAACGATCTTAGCTGCACGATATTCTCGAAGAATTATTATCTACCAGTTACATGGAGCGTTCGACCGATCGAATGATTTGCCTAACAACCGAAGCAAACGTACGAAAGAAGAAACGGTGGTGAATTCGCGAAAGTGAAAGACGAGAACGCGAAAAACTCACGGGGACACGATTATTGGCAATACGGTGTCCTTGGAGCTTGAAAGTGCAAGAAGGTGTTGCAAGCGACCGGCATGCTGCTGCCCCTTTTCGATATGCACTTTCACGCGGGGATCGATACATCGTCGCTCTGTCAGCCGGTGGACGTAATTTTCCAAGGTACCGCAGTGCAGGCCACTTTCGCGGAAGTATTTCGCGGTATTTCACCAACTATGCACGGCATTCGACGACGCTTGATTCGACTTTCTAGCCAACGTTCAACAAACGCATTTGACTACCCAGCGAACCTAGCCACAACGGAAATCTTGTTTCTCCTAGAATACCCACACCGTTCCTCTTCCTGCGACACGTTGACAAACGAGATACAAGGCTACTCTTTGTAACCGGCAATTGGAAGTTGCGATTTATGACCTAGTCTACGCGATACATTCTTTAATTAACCCTTTGCCCTACGAATTTCTCGGATACTATATCTTGTCACGTAGCAGTTTAATACCGCGTCGAATACGGGACGTTGAAATATTGCAATTAATTTGGACCCGATAATCTTCTGTCTCGCGTATTGAAACGGAAATTGCAGTTGAAGACTAAACTTTATTATAGATACGGCGTGCCTTCGTTCTGTTTAAGTTAGAATATTCGTCAACGGTGTAACTCGTCATGTAGCAAGCGGTTGAAACCACAAAAGGTACAAATTATTTGGTAGAATTAGTTGATTGAAAATGTTCAAAGAAAAACTTAGTAGAATATTAAACAGTGACTGAATAAATTAATCCTTTAGGGACGATGCTAGTTTTAGGTGAAATCGATTCCGTCGAAAATTATAAATCTATATGAATTTAAATTTTATGTTAATGCAATTATTTCCATAAACTGTTTAACAGTCAACATTTTTATACACTGTAACGCATAGTATATTTTTACATTGGACTTTTATCTTCAAGTGATCTTCATCTTACGATTAATAATATAGTAGTACTATACTTACTATACATTACTATTAGACTACTGATTTTTGTGCATCTATGAGAAATTTAATTTTCTTCGTAATTCAAGATTTAAGGTTTTTATTTATTTCTACGAATTCAATTTCTATTTCTTCCAAAGCAAAGCAAATTAAAGGCCACCCTTCCTATTTCTGAAGTACAGAATAACACTTCAAATTCTCGGAACCGTCAAAAAATAGTATTCAAGTTACTAGTAGATTATATTATTAAAACTGTTTTCGAGTGCAAATGGTTAACCCTTTACCATTAATTTCAGCACACTTTTGTGAGACTTTGTTGTCTCTAAAAGAGGGGAAGTTTGTCTTCAATTTTGTTTGTGATATTACAAATAGGAGAAGGCATCTACATCTGAATAAAACAAGCATTAACTCATTTTACCCAAAACTGATTTTACGCCATTTCAAAAATAAACGGTTGATATCATGAAAAATAAACAACTGCAACGTATGACATTTTAACTTAGGGGGCCGGTATAGTAGATAGTCGATGTTGTTCATTGTTTCCGCGTTAAATTGTTGCCGACCGTAACTGGAATTTATCGTGGAGCCTTTAGAAGCGTTGCCACGTTAGCAAAGGCTAATTATCGGACGAAGAAGCTGAAAACAAGTCGCCGCTAAACACGGTGCCTAATGAAATTAAAATAATGTTCGCAACCACCAACATTGAAAGCCGGCTTGGTATAGTGTTTGCCATTGTTGCCGCGTCAAATTGCCCTAGCAAAAAGTCAATGGAACATAGCAAGAACGTCGACCGACCGCCCGAAGCGAGTCTCGCTTTAAGGAAATGCAGAATAACCGGTTGTTCCTTGGCCTCGAAGTGGCCAACTCGCATTGTTGACTAGCATGCAGCCTAACACACATCTATCGTGTCCCTCTATCCCTTCGAGATAATAACGTACAGTTTCATTGTTATCCCGTCCGCGGAGCAAACGGTAAATATCCAATCCCTCTATTCGCTACAAAAAGAAAAGAAACGCAGGCGAGATATACCGCGGTTAAACGATTCGCAAGGAACGCGTTTCTCATGCATCATAATCGAGGTTGTGTCACACACACGCACACACACGCATACACAGATCTTGCATAACTTATCCGGTCGATCGTTTGAATCGCGAATAATTTACGCTTCGAGTTGTTGTCCCCTTTACGTCGCCAAGCCGCGTTTTCATTCAGAGCCGCGTTGTTTTTACGCGCGAATAGAAATTCTTTTCATACCTTGCCCGCGATCACAGCCTGCACCGAGAGAACGTTTGCTGCTCTGTGGTATTCCAAAACCTCTCCTGGCAGCACGTGGCCGACTCCTGGGTCGAACCACACCAATTCACCCTGCAAACAGAGTCAAAGATTTGAATCGATCGTCAACGAGAAATGGAAGGTTGAAGATTCTAAAAGCGGGAGTTTAATGGGAAGAGGTTCGTGGAAATCGTGAAAATTTAATTATCCGTTGCACGAATTAATTATGAGTTAAAAATATATGTACATATGGCTGTTAGTCTATTTAAACGTTAACAATAAAACTACCAGCGAATGATTTATACTTATTTGTAAATGGGAAATAAAATTGAGAGTAAATCTTTAATTTTCTTTCGTGAGGAAAATCATAGAATATTCTTAAAAATATATCGCTGGAAGTTTATAGGATTTTTGTAACAAATTATTAATCTGTCATTTTGATCGGATTGGGAGTTTTAGTGTTAATAATGTTAAATGTTAATTGGTAAGCAATATTGTTTATTGAATTTTATAACTGTTCCCAAATGAAAATTTCGTACATGTACAGGTTTGAAAACGTGTTCGCTATTGTTGTTTTCACATTTGATATTAAGTTTCCAGTCGGGAACGGAATGCAATAGAGGGTTAAAATTTTCCTACGAGGAAGCGTTGGATGTTAAAAATTGCAGATTAGAAAGCTTAATAGAAAGCACATCTTCCTTAGGATTCATATATACTACCAATCATAAGTATTTGATCACTAGATTGTGGGTTTTTATGCATTTATGAGAAATTTAAATGTGCAAAAAATTGGTAAAAATACACAAAATGTGTATAGTAAAGTAGACATTGGAATATTTAAATGGCGAAACAGATTTCTACTTATGTTCTAATCCGTCGATTGTGATCATATTAATATGAATTTGCAAAAGGATTCGTAGTTTATTGGTCATCTATAAAAGAAACTTTCGCTACTAATGTATTTTAATTTCGGGAAAAATTCGATAGATTTAAAAATAATTGCGGCGTAGGTAATGGGAATTAGTTCGCGTAAAATATTAAATCTTAAAATTTCGATAACTATAAGCACTTGACTTTGAACATTGCGAATTGGAAAATATATCTTCCTTAGAATTCGTACATTTCGTGATGTTTTTCACTCAAATTTTCAACACGGAACAAGCAGTGTACTTTTAAAGCAAGTAATCTTGGATATTCGAGGAATTTCTCGAAGAAATGAAATGCTATAGAAACCGGATGCCGATTCCACTAATACGTACACGTGCAATCTATTTCATGGGATAAAATTCTAGGAATTGGAATTAGAATCTCACGAATTCTGCGCGGCAACAAATTTGAACAGAAATTACAGTCAGTCGCAAAAGTTTACATACACCTTTGAATCTCAAATATCTAAATATCTGTCTTTGTTCGTTATTTAAAATTGGATAGATTTAAAAAGAACAATTACATTTTTCCACCTGCTTATAAAAAAAAGCTACGTAAACCAATAACAAAACTTCACGAAAATCTACATACACTCAGTCGCAAAAGTTTACATACAGTTCTAAATATAAATTCTTTAAACAAATACAAGAGTTTCGACGAATTCGAGATCATGAATTTGTTCATCGTTTAAAGTTTGACAGATTCTAGAAAAATGATTACGTTTTATCCACTTGCTTACAAACAAATATAGATGAATTAAAAGTACGCTTTTATAAAAATCTTCATACGCGTATTAAAGTACACAAAAGTTATTATTATAACTATATTTATACTTTGTTAAACCTTCTGATGAATCTGTGACGTTCTATAATTCATTTACCATAAATAAAACAATACTAAATTCATTTTGGAATCAATTTTCTTTATGCAATCGATAAATCGTCTTCTAAGAATATTTCTCACTCGTAATTTAATATTTTATGAATTTTCACATTATTTTTACTCTTCCGAAGAGTAAAATGTGTCTTCTAAAATATGTAAATACTTGAAATTTAAAGCGTGTATGGAGATTTTCGCGATCGATTGTATAGCACTGAGAACACGCCTATAACTTCTGCAAATTTTCTCGTCTAAACGATTTCAAGCAATGCTAACCGTTTCCACGTTCCACGTCGGGTACGTCGAGACATTTTCAAGTTTCGTAGCACTGTTGGAAGATTGAACCTTCCTCTTCCCCGTGCAGAATCCAAAAATCGACGTCGTAGTCACTGGCGAATTCGATCGTCCACTATTCGCGTCACTATAACCCCTAACGTGATTACTCGCGGACTTTTTCACATAATTCGATCTCTCCTTGCTCTGTTTCGACGAAATCCCCGTCGCCTCCTTCGCCAATTTTCTATGGCTCTCGATCGCCGGTGGATTTTCGGTCGAACACTTTCTCGAATTTTTCACATAACTGGGAAGAGTGGTCGTCAACCTGGTCGCTGCACCGATCTCTCGTTGCGTCGAGCGAAAGTTCTCCATCAGCCTGCTCTGAGACTTCGATCTCTTGTTCGATTTGCTCTCCAAATGATGAGAATCGATCCTATTTACACCCACGCTTGCGTCTCTTCTTCTATCGCCGTGGACCTCGCTCGATTCCTTCTTCTCAACGTCCAAATCTTTGAACGATTGACTTTCTGACGGAAATTCCGACTGAATTTCGACAGAGTCTTCCTCGGCTTTGGACGAGCTATTCCGCTCCCCCGTGTCCTTCATATTTTCGATAATTCTCTTACGAGACATCGTCCTGTGACCAGCCTCTATCTCAGCTTCGACCCTACTATCAACACCATCTTTCGCCTCAGCCTTGTTATCGTGGCTCTGAGAGCCCTTCGACGTTCTTCGAGGCACTTTGGTGTAAATCGCATTTCTCTGAGGATTCGTTCTCATATCAAGCGGCAGTGTAGCGGAATAATAAGGCGTGTCTGGTACCGGATCGCGCAGATGTCTCGTGGTCGTCCTGAACTCCACGTCCACGGCCCTTTCTCTCACGTGTAAACTGCCAGGCTTGGGGTACCTCGTTAAACTATTCAACGACGACTGAGAGTTGCGTAAAGTGCCGGTGTTCGTCGGCAACGACGTTTTCCTTCTACGAATCCTTCCGTAGACAGGCGGCTCCTTTCTCACCGCATCTTTCACTAGCCTCGGGCTGGCCCAATCGTCCTTGGATGATCTAGACGCGTGAACTATCTTCGGCAAGGTCGACGGTCTCGGTACAAGGCCGCGAGTGATGTCCTGCAGCTTGCTGGTGACTGCCAGGAAATCACAGACTGACCTGGACTCTCTCTCGTCCTCTTTGCCCCACCCAAGGTGCCTCCGCGGGTTCTTCGGGAAACTGGAGGAGGACTTCGCGTTGCCACCTTTCGCCTCTGAACTTTCTAGCCTCTCCTCGTGGCTTCTTCCTTGCGAAATACCCGCTGGAACGTGGTCCACGCTGGCTCTTCTACGTAATATGTCCTGTCTGGAGATCTTCCTGATACCCTGAGTCGATTGAATCCTCCCCGAATCTCTGTCTTGAGATCTTTTCGCGATTGAGGGCAATGTTCGCGGTCTATCTTGATCTTTGTTCACCTCTTTCCTCCAATGCTGACGCAGGGCTTCGGAAAATTTCGGAGTTTCCCTTTCGTCTTTCTCTTTGCTGTATCTGCGGATTATTTCGCGTCTGGATAACGCCGCGTCGCACGGGATAGTGTAAAAGACTTCTTGATTCGGCGATTTGGCGGACGATTTCGGGGCAACGGAGGTAGGAATCGGCGGGTCCAGGTTCCTCCGGCGACCGGAAGCGTGTCTCGTAGCGCGTTCCGACGATCCGCTGGAATTTGGAGCGGAATTTGTATCTGGGTCTGGGCCGGTGGAATTATGCAATGCGCGTCGAACGGATAACGGTTCCACGCCGGCGTAGAAAGCTTCCGAGCGCGTGTTTCGTGACGAAAACCGATTCTTCGAGGTCGACGATCGCGCAGACCTGCGCTCGCCTCTCCCGCTGCACGCTATCGACTCCATGTTCTACGTGCAACCCGTCAGCGTTCGATTTTAATCGGCATTATTGACTTTCTTCAATGCTGACCGCGCGAAATCTCGCGGAAGGCGAACGTCTTCAGTTCCTCGTTTCAAACCGCATCCTTCGTTTCAACCGTTCCTACGTAAAATTAGAAATAGTTGGGTTCGATTAAAATCGACATTCGCGATCTTTTTCGATGCCGACTGGAAGAAATTTCAAGGAAGGCGAATTGAAAGTCGAAGGTATTCGCCTTCGGTCGCGAATTTTAGTAGATTTCCACAAGTTTAGCGGTACAGAGGTCGGCGTGGAGGCTTGTTACAAGCGATTCGCGATGTTTGGAAAGTTTCCGCGTGAGTCATCCAGTTTTCCACTTCCTATCCCGACGAGCAGCAGCTCGTAAAACCTTCGAAATGGACGATAAAGACGGTTAGAAATATTCCACCGCAGGTGGAATGTTCTGTTGAACACATTTTTAACAGCTGCACTAACGGGAACGTCAATTAAATCACAAACAGACCACGAAGCACGTAATTCAGCAAAGCTACGGGTTTCAGCGTGCGCCAGTTTCGTTTAACACCGATTAACACCGAGTACTTGGCAATTCGTCTAGAACCTGGCCGGCATTATCGCTTCTAATCGGACGAGTTTTGCATTAGGCATCTCGCCTGACCAGAAATTAATCTCGCCTAGTGGCATTCGCATTGCGTGAATTGCAAATTCGTAACTGTGAATTTTAAAAGCCGCTTAATAAGCAAATTTGTCCTCGCAGTTACTTTTTTGTCGTTCCACGTTTCGGTTAGAAATCGAGCTCGGAAAGTTCAGTCGCCTGTGTTTCTCTACGACGTGGAAGCAAACGGCGAAGCGCTGCGGGGTTCAAGGTTAACACGGCCCGTTAAGGTTCGGTTCGGCCATCAATTTTCTATTTGCAGAAAGCTTGAGCAAACATGACCCGGCTGGCGAAGCCTCGAAGAGAACGCTTAGCCGGCTCAGTCAGTGACCTTGCTTTTATTCCGTGCCATTCGTCGCCGATTCACGGGTCCTTCTTTAAGACGAGAACCCCGTCTAATTACCATACATATCCCTCGTAATTTATCTCTGTCGTCGGTATCCGCCGTTCTGCGTCTCGGTGAAAATTCCTCGCGAACTTTTTGCACGGTACTGATTGATACGAATTCAGAGAGATCATTCGTCATACGAGGAAGATGCCTTTGATGCTCGCATCAAAGACGCGATTCGAGGACACGGATCGTAGAGTGGAGAATCGCGGATTGCTTAGGAAACCGGGCACGTTCGTTCAAGATTTGAGGCACAATTGTCCAGCCGCGGCACTGTCACGCATTTTAAATTCGGTTTAAAGAAGTTAGGAGGCCACTGAGACGGTTACTATTGGGCACATTGGGTCAGCAGTCTCGAAAAATCCGTGCTCGCATAGAATGCGTTAACGGTCGATCGGACGTTTCGGGAATACGTCCACGTATCTCGCGTCTGTCACTCCTGTACAAATCAGTCGCGTACGTGTAACTTCGAATTTCAACGGCCATAAATCTGCCCACCGCTTATTCTCAGGTACCCTATTCTTCAATCGAATCTCTCCCACCTTAATTAAATCACGTTCTTTCTTCGCGTTCGATTCGCCATTCGTTGCTTCAAGCCTTGCACGCCTCGGTCGTAATCGTGCTCGATATTAAATCCTTATCGAAGCGCGAGAAAAGAACGAACGAGACTCGGTTCACCGGTATGAAGGCAATCTTAGGAATTTTCTAGTTGCAAATTCAACTCCTCCGCGACGTGTCTTTCTCCGCGTTCCTCCGCTTCTCGATCTCGCCGTCCTTCAACTCGTTTCGCAAGCTAGTTTCACACACACATACATATATATATTTATATATATATGTATATATATATAGAGAGAGAGATATGTATATAATGACACGCGTTCTCAATGTGTTCCACGATAAACAGCACAAAATATTCCCTCCGCACGGTTGCACGTCCACGGAACCCGAAAACCTCGAAGGTGCCGCTTTCCATCAAGTCCGGGATTTGATCCGTGCCACTTCTTTGATAAATCGCACGAAAGGAGGTCAAGCGGAAGCTCTGCAAGGTTGGTAGCCGATGAAGGACGCGTCGATGACCGATAATACGAAGCACCAAAGGGGGTGTGCTTCTCTAATTCTACGAACAGCGGAAACGGAGAAGAAATAGAGAAACGGTTTGCTGTTGCTTGGACGAGGAATAAAGCGATCCGGACGCGAGGATGTTCGATGCAACACTGCAAGTACGCCTCTTCTCCGCAACAATTGCTGTATGTGCACATACAGTGGCGTACCTGCTTTTTTAATTAAGCCATTGGGCAATTAACCAGCGACGGTTATGCGTGTCCCCGCGAACCTGAGCTCCTCCGATTTCCCTTTCGACGAATGATCCGTGCGGATCTAGCCTGTGCAATGGTGGATCGAATATGAAATACGTGCTGTGAAACACGGAGAAAGAAAGAGAGAGAGAGAGAGAGAGAAAGGTCGCAAGAGAAGAAGCTTTTCGCCCACTTTCCATAGAAAGGAGCGAAAGAAGAAGTGCTGGCGCCAGTGGATCGAAGTGCTTTGGGGTGGAACCAAGCGTGCCTCTCTTCTTATATAAATTACGCGCTAAATACGCGTACGCCTACGTGGAGCTAGCTGGATATAGGCTGCGGCCGCAGCGAACGGGAAGCGATTCTCTAACTAGCCACCGTGGCGAGTTGCAGAAGCTTCGCCTGTCGATGGTAAAAACCGATTGTGTTTGTAGAACCGGTCAACGTTCATACGAGTCTAACGTGCAAAACAACGCGATATCGGGATCGGCTTCGCCGTTCTTTCAACGCGCATTACGATTCCACTCCTTTCAGCTCAGGGGATCGTTACTTGAAAGTTCTTCGCGCGTTTGGCAAAGTGTTTCGAAGATTATTCAGTTTTTTGGGTAACTTGTAGGCTTTTGGTTTAGTTACAATTGGTGGTATTTAATAGTAAAGTGTTCTTAATTATGCAAAGTTCTTCAGTTCTATTATAAATTATAGTTGATATTAGGTACCGAAAAAAAGGTTCGTATGGGTTTTCTGTCACAAATATTAAGTTGTTTGGAAAGTTATTATTATTATTAGTTTATTTAACGGGTTGACGCCCTTTAGTATAATAATATAAAGGAGTATTTCCAAGTACAGCATTCAACAAGAAGCACCCAAATAAAAATAAAGTATAAAAGGATAACGAGATAAGAATAATGGGGAAGTATATATATAAATTGAAATTAGTTGAGCAGTAGTAAATTTCGTAGGTATAGTAGTAGTAAGGTTCGTAGATATATGTTAGCAATATGCAAAGGTAATAAATAATATATAATATATATATTCTATAATATAATATATAATATATATAACATGTATATTCTATAATGTAATATATAATATATATAATATGTATATTCTATAATATAATATAATATATATAATATGTATATTCTATAATATAATATATATAATATGTATATTCTATAATATAATATATATAATATATATATTCTATAATATAATATATAATATATATAATATGCATATTGTATAATATAATATATATATTCTATAATATAATATATAATATATAATATATATAATATGTATATTGTATAATATAATATATATAATATGTATATTGTATAATATAATATATATAATATGTATATTGTATAATATAATATATATAATATATATATTCTATAATATAATATATGTAGTATACATATTAACCTTTTACGCTCCAAAACTATTTTAATACTTTAGAAGTATTGATTTTTTTGTGAGCATCTAAAGTATTATTCGGTATTTCAGATAGGGGAAGAGTTGTTCTTAATTTTCTTTGCTTTGAAATAAATGAAACTTGAATTGGCCGAAATAAATAAAAACCTCAAATCTTATTGAGAAACTTTATTCGTGCGACCGTAGCGATGCCAACGTAATAGAAAGGATTATCGTTTTAGTCAATAATTTTGTGCGTGGTATTCGTTGTTTGATAATTGTATGGCTGTAAGAAAGTTTCATAATCCCCTTTTTCAAAAAGTTTGCATTATTTGCACACTTTCTTACTCTGAAATGAACTCGTGCAATTAATTCTTCTAGGCTTCTAATTTATTCAGTTGCGGGCTATTAAGAAAGTTTTACAAATGTTTCAATAAATGATGGTAGTAGAATATCCTAGGCAAAAATGAACAATTGCTAACTCATTATTGAAACAATAGATTATTTAATGTTGTTCAATCGACAAAGTTTTATTCGCTTTCAATTATATATTGTATTATCCATTAATTGTTGGATTTTAAGTGGCCCAAAATAGGAGCAGTATTAGTTCAAATTAAGAATGCTTTAGAAATGTTTCTAAAAATGTTTCCCTCTCTTACTTCTTGGGAAGAAAATTTCTCATTGGGTTGTGAAATTCTTACAGATTCAGTCTTTTGAAACTCCTTGCGAATTGATTCTCAAATAAACTTTCTCTCTACAAATTTTCCATTCCTTATTTACACTGCGAAATTAGCTATTATTTCTGGTAATAGTCGAATAAATCGGAGAAGAAATGACGTTTCGGTGAGAGGTTACAAATGTTTGGAACAATTTCTCCGGTCAGATTCACCGGCGTTCTCACTTTTACTCGAGTGACTATTACACGGGTCCAATCAGGAGTAATGAGCAGCGGGAATAATTGAGGAAGACATCGCCGTCGACTAGCGTAACCAACATTATAAAAAGTCGAAGTAATGTAACACTCATCGGTTTCAGCCCTAATAGTTAATGCAGCACATTTCCTTTTCTGATTATTAAATATTGTACGGGTTATTGGCGATTTCCCTCAACTAAATACTTTCTAATAAATTCCTCCTTTCGAAACGAAAATTCCAAAGCGCGTCATTTTTCTAATTGTTTTACGATCAGCGAATGGAAAACTGACTTGCTTCGCATCGTTTAAGAATTTCGAGAGATAATTCTTTTCCCATTTAATTCTTCTATAATATTTCTGTAATGTTGTTGGTAAAAATACGAATTTCCATAAATAATTTGCACTTTAACTATAAATATTATTGGTCTAATTAAATTTATATGATCCATCTACGCTCTTCTTTTATGGAGAAGAGAAAAATGAAAATTCGAGATTCTTAATAGAGATGCGCAAAATTTGATTGCGAAATCGGATGACGAATAAAAATATAGTCATTGTAGAATGAAGAACTATTCGAGTAAGAAATTACATTCGCATAGGAAATTATTCGAAAAAATGTATAAAATTTCGTATAAAATTCATCTAAAAATTTATTCGGATAAGAAATTATGTTTCTTATATTATATCAATTATTATAAACTTTCTTCTTGAAACCTCATCGTATTGATTTGCACAATTAACTCTTGTTCGAAAGTTGATTTAAAAAATTAATACAAAATCATACGAATAAATCATCGTTATTTATTCGAATAAATAGACAATATATTACGGATAATAAACAATTCTTTTGCGAATAAAATATCTGACTAAACAGAATTTATTAGGATAATTATCTTAGATGAATATTTATTCGAAGCTATTCGAATTATTACCAAATCTGATTCACAATCGGTAATTCAATTTTCGTTTCTTATAAGCTGCACTAAACTGCACGTGAGAATTTATCTACGAGATGCAAAATTTGATTAAGTTCAACCGTGCACTGTTGTACTATACTGAAGCATTGTGTTAAATTATATCTCCCACGAGTGACTAAAGCACGCCGAGGATTCTTGATTAGACAATCAGCTACACTTGTTCGCTAACTGAAAGCTGTAAGTTACTCAAGTTGTGTACAGTAATGCGTGAGAAGCATTTCTTCTATGTAATTTTTCTCGAAATGGGTCGAAACCTAATTTCTAAATTCGTGAAACTCGATTCCGAAATTTTGCTTCGAAACCTTTGAAACTTTCGAGACTCGAAACTTTCGAAACCCTGAGTTCTTATATTCCTCCTTTTGTTTGTAAGTAATAGCACTTTATTAGAAATTAAGATTCAGTTAAATTTCTTTTGAGCCTAATAAAATCCAATTGAACGAAACTTATTATACATTTAGTTACAATTCGAATGAATCAATAAGAGGAAGAACTTCGTAAGATATTTATTAATTTCTATTTTTACTCGTTATAAACGACTGTAATTAAACTTGTGGATCTTAATACGAATTGGTATTATTATTAATAAAATTAAAGAAGTGGATTGTAGATGGAGAGTTGCTTTGCTATTGAAATATAAATAATTTGTACTTTACTTTATTGTAATTTGTACATTTTGTATATTTTTGCATGCTATGTGCTTTTCTGTTTATTTAAATTCTCTATAAATGTACTTATAAAAATTCGCAGTCTAGCCATAATAAATTAGTCAAACTGTATCGATTGAAGTGAATATAAAATCTAAACGCACTCCGTTAGATTATTAATAGACTGCGGATTTTTATCCAAATTCATATTATTGCAAATATAAATAAACAAACCTGGAACTTAGACACAGATTGATTCATTCCATAAGATGTATCATGCGTCGTTTTGCACATTTAAACATCCGTAATTTACTAACAAAAATACTATTTCTAACCTCTTAATCTTAAATACAATAAAATAAAGGAAATTGCGTGTGTATAATATTTATAATCGACTCTTTAGTTCGACCATTTTGTAACGCGCGCGCTGCAAAAGAAGAAACAGCAATAATAGAAGAAGAAGAAAACGTAACGCAAGAAATGCGAGAAGAAGAAGAAATAGATAACGGCAATGCTAATTGCCGCGTTGGAATTTCGAATAGTTGGAGAAGGAACAAATGGAACGGAATATTCGTAGGCGAGTAGAGCGCGATTAGGTCGCCGGACGAAGGGAACGCGAAGCGCAGAGGCATTCGAAAGTGGCTGCTGCTGGCTTGCACGGCGACGCAATTGCGTGTGTACAGATCATTGACTCCAACCACGCAACAATCCCTGGCACTATCATGACCACGTAAACATTGTGCAATCACGCAACAAACAAAAAGTACTGCTTTTTATTGAGAAGAATGCCTTGGCGCATTTCTCAATTTTTTATGGCCCAATAAATATCCTCCGAGCAGATTAGAGTGTTACTTTTAATCGCTGTAAAACTTTTAGTATAATCTTGGTCACTTAAACGTTACGCAACGCGCGAGGAACAAAAAGTGCGAAGAATAATTGGTGCTGTTATAGGAAAAGAATTATCTCTTTGCGGAAAAAGAAGCTTGATGCATTTTTTTTTCTTTTTCTTTCTTAATCTTTTTATGGCGCCAGAAATGCTTTCTGGGTACATTTGTGTGTACGGATTATTTATGGATTCGTGCAATGGCACAGTAATGGAAATAATTCTCTTCTCTTTTTAAGACTAATAACATCGTGCATTATTTAACAGTAGAATTACCCAAGTCATCAATATGATTCATTTATGACTAATATGCATAATATATGAATTATAATATTTTAATATATATAATATATAAATAATATTAGCAAAATATATACATATAATGTATAAATTATAATATTATAATACATATAATATATCAATCATAATATTGCAATATACATATAATATATAAATCATAATATTACAATATATGTATATAATATATAAATTATAATATATATAATATATATAATATATAAATTATAATATTATAATATATATAACATACAAATTATAATATTATAATATATATAATATATAAATTATAATATTATAATATGTATGATATATAAATTATAGTATTATAATATATATATATAATATATAAATTATAGTATTGTAATATATATAATATATAAATTATAGTATTATAATAAATATAATATATAAATTATAGTATTATAAATAAATAGTATTCCCCTCCTTAGTTTCTCTCAAGTTCTTCGTTTACACTGGAAGTTTTCACCTCTGCCTACTTAAATCGTTTACCACTTCACCTCCTCGATTTAGGGTATAATATTATGGTCGACTCACCTTTTGCCACTCGGAGTACATCTTCGGATAGCGTTAGAGGACTGTACAAAAGGAACGAGCTACCCTCATTTTGCACATCGGCAGATGAGGTTGTTGGTCTCCGCCTGCTGTAACAAATTCAATTCTCCCATTAGTTCCATGGAAATACTTAAATGCTTAAAGGAATAATTAATATTTACAAACAAGTGGTTGGATAAACACAGGCGAATCACCGTAATTTATAAAAGCACACGGGATTAATTAACTAAGTACATGTACATACACGTGCGGTATAATTAGTCGCGCGTTTTCGTGTTGGAGCAAAAGTCTCCTGTAATTATTACTAACGAAATAAACTCGATCGTAAATTTAATTGGCCAGACGAAGCAGGATTAACTAACGTTTAATTGATCGAGGTGTATGCCTCGTCCTTTTGAAATCTTCTTTAGAGCCCCGGCGGATCATAATAATTTATAAAATATATTCCATTTAACCAAACGATCGCTGTAATCGTGCGTCCACTCAACCATACAACTCGTACGAGCCATTAAAGTCAGGCAGGTATGAATGAATGCAAATGAATGAATTCGATTAGCACTGATCTTATGTTAGAGGCAGACGTAGAAGCAGAGCTTATGTTGGAGGCAAAAGTTTCTGCGAATTTATGTTACAAAATTCAAGTATGCCGAAGTCTCTTCAAACACAATTCAATTCGACTTGGGTACTTTTGATTCCTTCGTTGCGGTAAAATTGACTGCAGCACAAGTTTACGTGTTCCTCTTTCGAACAGGATGACCATTTTCAATTATAGAGATTATTTAATTAAGTAGCGTACAATGAACACTGATCAAATACAGAACAATGCAAGATGGCTTAGAAATGCTAAACTATACTACTACCTCTGGCAGTTAGAATGTAGATCAGATTTAGTTAGATTTGTATTAAAAATTTTACTTCATTTGAGTTTTGGTTTATTTTAAGATTTGAAGATATTATGTAATAGCATGTTTTTGGTTTGCTTGAAAATTATTATTTATTAAGGTGTTTATTCTGTATTATTTGATTGTAGTATGTATAATATCAGTAGCTTGTAGGTCAATATTAATATCAGTATTATTATTATTATATTATTATTATTATTATCTTTACTTGTATTGTGTTATATTATATAGTTGTACTTAATTGAGTTTGAATTAAGTTTGTATCCTATCATATTGCTAATGTGGAGCATGTAGTACAATATTCATATGTTAGAATGTAATTTTTATTTAACGATTCTCAATCCTATGAACTAAAACTAGAAATCGAGTGAAAATTCAACTTTCTTACAGGTAAAATCTCTTTTTATTAAATCAGTGTTATTATTTCATACCACAAGTGTGACTCGTTATTATATGGTAAAGGATTAATCCTTTAATTATGGATGACTATTTAATCAGTCCTATAAATTATTAATCTTTTAAAAGTAATACCTTAATTTCTCAAGAATTTCTAACTTCTCAAACCATCCGTAATAATTAAAATCCGCCTAACCAATATCGACTCTTCTTTATTAATTTGCAATACTGTATATAAAGTGTAAAGATTCTGAATAGAAGACTAAGAATATGAAATTACCTGTTTAACAGGTTAACCAAAAGATTACCATCTTTTCTTGACGAGTATACTCGACATAAACATCGAAAGGTTTAAATGGAATTAATAGAGATTATGCTAATAATAATTTTACAAGAATCCATTACGTTCCATTCACAAATAGTTGATTAATTGAACCATAATTCGTTCAACGTTATTACGTTCCATCCGGCAAAGGGTTAAATCTGGTATACGGAAAATGATCGCGTAAAACGGATTACGATCGACCAAAGTCGGTGTCGTAAACTCTTCGAGCACGTGATCGGAAAGCGTAATACTCTATGAACCGGAAGTACCGTGCAGCGGCTGATTATTAGCCGACTTCCGGTATCAATGACAGCTCGTGAGCCGAAGCAACGAGCTGGAAGTTTAATAAGAAAAGTGCAACCGAAGACTCGAACTCTCCCGTCTTTTCCATTTCATCGAGATGGAAAAATGATTGCGTACACGAGTCGTGTCTTTAGATTCTAGGACGTGATGGGAATATAAAACGATAGCTAGACGGATCGTGTTTACCGTGTCGAGAAGAATCGACGGATTCCACGATGGTCACGTCGACCTTGATATTTATGAATACTCGACCAGTGAGAATGTAGATTTTTGTGAATCCGATTGGGAATTTATTTTCTTCTTCTTCTTATTCTTCTTCTTTTAGCAACGAGGATCCGCAGATTCATTAGCAACCTGTGGATATATTTATGCAAATTCGTAGTTCTATAAATAGACGAGTGGAGAAGTGAGATCTAAAAAATTAGTTTCACCCTTTAAATATTGATAAATACGCACTGCATAAAAAGTTTGGGACCAGTTTGCATTGTACGGAACGTAAAAATTAAAAGAGAAGGGAGAATTTGGATATGCCTTGCAAAACAATGAAAAGTGACTCGATTAATCTTTGTGACATCTATTTTACTCAGAATTGTGAATAATAATTTCATAATATTCTAATCTAATATTAAATGCCGATAAAAGTTTTTAATCGTATCGCTAATTTTTCTTCTGAATTTCAGTGACAGCTGCCAAAACAGTTAAATTTATTCATCATTCGCATATGTACATATTTATAATCCGACATGAATACAATTCTAATAATTACCTAAACTCCAATAATTATCTAAGTTGCGTAAAAAAAACTTCAATGTACTGTGGAAGAATTAAAATGCTTGGGAATCCAAAATCATGGAAATTCATACGCTTGGGAATGGAAAAGCTTAGGAATCCAAAAACTTGGAAATTCGCCTGAAGATCCAAAAGCCTGGAAATTCGAATGCTTAGAATTCTAATGTAGAAATTCGAACGGTTGAGAATCGAAAAGCTTGGAAATTCGAACGCTTGGCAATTCAAATGCTTATCGATGGCTTCTTAAAGCATGGAAATTTAATTATCTGTGTTTTACTTCGAGCCACTGTATATATTTCCTTTGCGTAGCAAGTCATTGATACCCATCGCGTTACGGAAACACCGGAAGTGTCGCAAAGTGTTCTGTATTTACCCCGTTGGAAGTTGAAAACTTGTGATATCGCGTTACGTTTCGTATGATTCACGATTTCTGCCGCGCGAACAGAGCCATATTAAATCGGGGGGAAAAGAAGCAGAAAGATTTCTTTTAATGCATTGGGAAAGCGATCGACACTGAAATCGGCTGCTTGACGTTCTTAGAATACCGGAACTGTCGCAAGAAACTAATCTCCGCGAGATGAAGAAACGACGATCTTTATCTCTTTCGAATGTCTCTCCGTCTATCGTAAACGCGGGAACGATGACCATAATGCTCGATGCCGTTTATTGTTAAGGAGAAAGTGGAAGAAAAGTTTAACCCACCATGCGTAAAATTTTCGTACGCTAATATAGAGAAATATTTCAGCATTGCAATCTGCAACGTTCCACGTTTCCTCGTTGCTAAAAATACATATATTCATGTCTATGTGGAAGGAGGTATGAAACATTTTCTATAAATTCTCAAGCAATGCAAATTTATGAATTATCTTCGAGGATAAGAGAAACTTTGAAGAAAACAGCGTATAGTAAGTATAAGAAACGAGGTATCGAAACATTGTAAGAAATCGTAGGATTAAAATATTGGAAGAAATTGAAGTATTAAAATACTGGAAGAAATTGAAATATCAAAACAGCATAAAAATTCAGATTCTAATATACAGTAAGTATTAAAACATTATAAGAAATCGAAATATTAAAACACTATAAAGAAATTCAAGTATTACAATACCAAAATAGCATAAAAATTAAGATTGAAGTATACTATAAGCAATGAAGTATTGAAACATTGTTGGAAACTAAGATATTAAAACACTATAAAAAATTGAGATAACAAAGTGCTACAAGAAATTGAAGTATTAAACCACTACGCAGAATTCAAGTATTAAAGCATTGTAAGAAATTGAGATACCAAAGCAGTATAAAAATTGAGATTCTAATATACTACAAGGAATTGAAGTATTGAAACATTGTAAGATGTTGGGATATTAAAATACTATAAGAAATCGTGGTATTAAAACACTACAAGAAATTGAGGTATTAAAATATTACAAAAAAATTGAAGTATTAAAGAGCGATAAAAAATTCAAGTATTAAAGCACTGTAAAAGTTGAGGTATTAAAATGCGACAAGAAATTGCAGTATTAAACCACTACAAGAAGTTGAGGTATTAAAACATTGTAAGAAATCAGGGTATTAAAGCACTATAAAAAAAATTCAGGTATTAAAAGACTGTGAGAAATTGAGGTATTAAAGTGCCACAAGAGATTGCGGGTATTAAACCACTATAAGAATCTGAGGTATTAAAACATTGCAAGAAATCAGTATATTAAAACACTGTAAAAAATTGCGATATTAAAATACTACAAGAAAATTGAAGTATTAAACTGCAATAAAAAATTCAAGTGTTAAAACACTGTAAAACTTGAGATATTAAAATGCCACAATGTTTAGCTATAATTCCATTGTTGTCTTCGTCTATTCTAAATTATTATAATAATGTCGCATGTAACACTAAAACGGTAAAGGGACCAAGTGATCCCCTAATGATTCTACATAAGAATAGGCCGTCTATCCTATGCTTCGTCTACGATGTGACGTACAGAGTTTAGATAAAGAGTTTGGTTAAAACAGAGTTGCCTATAAAACGAATCATCGCCACCTATCGTTGTTCACCAAGCATCATAAAACATTTCAATGTCACCAGTAAAAAGACTTATTGCACGCGACCACCGGTTAGCGATTCGTTTGCCATTTTCTAATCGTCAATGAGACGCGTTTAAGAATAGGAAGGGACAATGAACAATCGATAGTGTCGAAAGGCCAAATTGCCGTAGCTATTGTGCGTTCCTCCTTCGCGCGCGTTTCGTTTTCTTCGGTTACGCCTCTTCTCTATTCTGAACGTTGCAACCACGAATCCTGGTTGTGGAAGTATCGAGGAGAACCGAGTGACCGAGGGTGACTAACCAAATTAGCATAAGATTGCGAAATACATTCCAATGTGAGTACGGTGGAAGGTCGCCAGGAGGTACTTTTACTCGAATGGTACATTTACTCGCATGATCGATGCTCGCGAGCGTGTGCACACGCGTCTCTTAACTGTTTCGTTGCTAGACCCAACGACACGCTATGAATCATCACACCTATCGCAATCGTGTTCGAGTGATTTCTGTAGGTTTGTGGAACGAGCTTATTATTGCTTATGAATTCTTAATCAGTCGAGCTGGCGACGAAGATTGTTTGGACAAGTGCGATGATGTTAGGCAATTTTAGAGATTCGGGTTCGTAGAAATATTAAAGATCGTGATTTCACTACGATCGGATTATACTTCATTTGTACAGGTATAATAATTGCTAGAAATTTAGGTAGAAGGTGTTAAACACTGAATGAATTTTAGAATAGACGGAATAATTATTATAGGTACTGGTTATGAATAAAGATAAATGGGGAATTTAGATTTTTAATGGGAAAATGTGAATAAAGGATTGGGCTTTTATTGTATATTTTAAGTTAGCAGAAAAATAATAACTGGAATAGGATTTTTGTGCACATCAGTATTTTTGCGAGTACAATTAAAAAGATTCATTTCGCCTTTCAAATATTATACTGGGTATTTTAATTGTGATATTTTGCAATATTTTTATGTATTGTATGCATTCTATACTTTTTTGAACATTTCAATTTCTCATAAATGCATAAAATTCCGCAGTTTAATGATAACATTAGCATGATCAATCTATATTAATTATAAACTATCGTTTTAGTCTATTTTACATTTCTTCCAACGAAATAGTTCCCCTACTCTTTTTTTTTTAATAATAAATCCAACATATTTGACATACTTATCACAAATTTTAAAAATCATCGAGTCGAATATTCCTCCAATAATTTTGTGATCCTTTCAGAAATAATTTGCATTTTTTTATACTTCCTCATTAAACACTGTATCATGATACGTAATTGTTCAAAACAAAGGCATGCCTATAAAATTAAAAAGTCTCTAATAGACATACTAATCGTAAGTATTTAGTAGAAATGGAAAACTAGTTTTTATTTTATTTCATGAATCACGAATGTTAGTGATTCTAAATTTTTGTGTGGCTACTATGTTAATGTTGAAGGTGTAAAGATAGCTAGAAAATTTGTATTCCATAAGGAAGTGTTACGTAAATCAAGCATGATGTAGTTACAGTGTATGGAGAGTAATTTCTGATAAAACTAATCGAGTTAAGAAACTTTCAAGAGTGAATTACGCGTGTTTTATATTGTCAGATACATTGCAGCGAAATGGACTTCTGGCTATAGTGGCTAGCAGTTTATTGCACCCATTTCCTATATGGTTGATGATAACTGTTATGGATGGACGCAAAATCGATGTGTTACAAATGTAGGAAATGTTAAGTATTCGTTTTACGATTTTATAGTTCCCAACATTTTACGCAATACTGTAATCGAAATTATGAAAGAATCGCAAGAATCTCATTTCGTTCTAATTTAATCGTTTTTTTTCTTCTTTTTCCAAATAATCCTGGGGTCTGCAAGAATTTTGTTTCACTTTAATTTAACCATTCTTTAATTCCGAGGAATGCAAGCATTTTATTGCACACTAATTTAACCATTCTTTAAATAATTATAAGGCGTGCAAAAATTTTGTTTCATATAATGTAATTATTTTTCAGATAATTCTGAGAAGTGTAAGAATTTTATCGCATTCTAATTTAATCATTCTTTAATTATTTCTAAAGGGTGCAAAAATTTTTAACATTCCGATGCAGTCCTTCTTTAATTAATTGTTGAAGATACAAAATTTTGTTACATTCTAATACAGTGATCTTTTAATTGATTCTAAAGGGCGCAAGTATTTGATTTCATTCTAATTGAATCATTCTTTAAATAATTCTGAGGGTCGCGAAAATTGTATTGCATCTTAATTCACTCTTTTTTTAATTAATTCTGGGAGATGTAGAAAAAATTTTTTCCATTTTAATCTAGTCATTTTGTGATCAATTCTGAAGGGCACAGGAATTTTGTTTTAGTACAACTATTGGATTGTTTGATTAACTAGTTAATAGGTTCGAATATTTGCTCCGTTCAATACTGAATATTAAATTAAACGCCGTTACCAGTTGAGCAAATGAAATTTCAGTAGCTTTTCTACAAGGAAATTATTGCGTGTTTGAAATTATTCTTTTTTTTTTCTACATTGATGACCCGGCCTGGTATTAGAATCAGAAGGTCTTTACGTGGAACGGTAGACTCGTTCCAGAAAATGATACGAAATTACAGCGACAAATCGTCATTGCAGCTACGATACGGTGAAATAAGTTTTCAGGGCAGCGAATAAATTGCCTTCCATTTCGTTGAAATGGATAATTTGCTCCTGTCAAATCGTTCAACAAGACAAATTGTGCGTCACAAAACGCATGAACATTGCAAAATAAACCGAAATAAAAATGTTACAGCATAGTATTCAACGGTAGAGTCCCTCGTTATTTTTCCTTTCGCGTAACGCACGTCTTTTCTTCGTCTATCTTATAGAAAGCTTCGTGTCAAAACCCACGCATTAATCCTCGCGCGATAGCTGCATCCTTTATGCAAATATACGCACAGCGTCTAATGAATTATTCTTAATAATGGTAGAATTGTCAGGGGAAAAATGGGAAATAAACGTCATTCATAATTTTTCTTTTCAAGACTCTCTCGTATAGCTCGCTATTTTATCGTTCATTGTAGAATGCTTGATACAGTTACTAATGATTAATTGTAAACACGTACACCGCTTCAATATTAATGTATTCCCTTTTGTCTGTTTTGGATGAACACTTCAGTGGCTTGAGAAATATATGCAAATCTTGAGTAACTCATTCATTCCTTCTCATGAATGTAACACGTATTGCACGTTAATTGTGTAAAGTTTCACATATTAACCCTTTGACTTCGTCAGTTTCTAGATGGAACATTAAATTAAACAATTTGAATGATATCTGGCCACGTAATTAGCCTATTTAGTACACTATAAACAAACAGCTACTTTCCTCCTATTTTCAAGAATTGACAAATTTAGATTGGATAACGTGTCTTCTTATAGTCATACAGTACACAGTATATCTCTTGTTATAACCGTAATTATGAGAATACCTAGGGATAGGGTTCCCACTATAACTATAACTCGCTGCAAGTCGAAGAAATTTACGTTGCGGCCTTTCTAAGGAATTAATGCGAATATTGAAGTAAGGAGATTAAATTGTGGAATTAAATTCCAGAATTGGTTTGACCAGTGGTAAATACAAGTGAATCGGATCAAGATAAAAATTCAATTGATAAAGCAATTGACAGGATATTGGGTTGAACATTATACGATGTATCATTTATTTGGAAATTAATATTTAACGAATACTAAATTAACTACAAGCCTAGAGATATCAAAGTATATTATTAGATTTAGCCAGAATTCTTAACTAGTGCGAAATTTCGACGAACGACTATAATCGTCTTCACAGTATCGAAAGGGTTAAATGCACGAGAGCAGGGTGAGATAGTATGCATAATTAAAATGTTCGTTTCTATTTCAATGTAACAAATATGAATAGAATTCTTAGCACTTTCGGTTTAATCCAATTCAATGGCATTACTACTATTATTATTAATACGTTCTTTTTGTAGATTAGGTAATTACCCGTATATTGAAATAAATAAATTCTTATTTTGATTCAATTCGCCTCGGATTACCCTAAAAACTTTGAAAAAGGTTGTACCAAATTAATTCGTACATCTAACAAATACTTCTCTAATAGTCTTAATTACTTTTATCGGTCTTCGAGACCGCTAATAACAATTATTTATTCATCTCTATTTTACTTTATGCACGATTTATTAGCTTGTCACTCTGCATACTTTTCAATTATATAGCCTAACGTTCAATTACTCAAATCGAACCTGGAAAATAGAGATAATTGGGTAACTATTAGCGGTCTTACAGACGTAAGTTTTAATAGCTACAGTAGTTAAGGGTTAATTCGATTCTACAAGATTCGCGATGCAACCGTAGAATTTTATTTCACGCAAGGATTATCAGTGAGGAATATCCTTGATTCGGTGGTTAAAAAAAATTGCCTCGAATTTCTACTTGTTATTTACAACGATGCCGATGGAGATAAGTAATCTCTTGCGTGTCTTTTATTTCGATAAAGGAGAGGCGCGATTATGAATTACATAAGATCCTTGTATCACCGTAGCCGAGCTGCTGCTGCTTTCTCTGTCTGACCTCGATACTTGCTCGACGAAACCCTGATTCTCTTCGATGTTAGATTCGGCTTCGTGCCTCCGCCTCAGAAAAAAATCTCCCGTTCGTCCATTCAGCTTCGCGTCTTTTGTGTCGCAAGGAATAAAATAAACCTCTCCTTTATTGTCAGACATTCAATCAAGCCCGATCTACAATCCTCTATATCTATTCTCCTTATCTCTTTTAGTCTTTCGTTCAGTTGCGTAATAATAGTCACCATCTGATTGAAGATATTTTGTAAGTATCTCGTTGACAGAATAAGTCGCTAAACGTGATGAATTGTTGACACGCGCGAACCGATTTCAACCCTTTCATTGCCATCCGATGAGCATTAATGTGATCAGAAATGCGGACGTTACCCGTGCAAAATAGTTAGCTGCGAATTGATCAACGAAATCGAAGTATGAAATAATAAAATGTTACATTGCTGTTAAAATGACCCTCTAAATATTGTTATAGTTTTTATATTATAGTTACTATATTTATTGTATTATTGTAGATATTATATCATATATTATAGATGTTATATAGTATAGATATTTTATTATATATTATAGATAGTATATTATATATTATAGATGTTACTTTAAATAGTATAGATATTATATTATATATTATAGATGTTATTTTAAATAGTATAGATATTATATTGTATATTAATTATTATATTATAAGTAAGTTAGGGAAAACTCTTTAAAAACCACAGCGGTATGGAAAATGTTCCACCTTTGTCTTTATACCCAACGTGAATGCTGGGATTTTTTTAAACCTACGTACAAATTTTAAAATAAAAAGAAGAATCTTGTGCCTCAAAAAGTTAAATGGGGTGAAGTGATTCAATTTCTTTTGAAGTTTTCACGAAACATTTCAAACTATTGTATATTGAACTTACATACTATCATTCTAATACACTATAATCTAATATTAAATATAATCAAATAAACGGGAGTTTCACCGCATGAATTTTTATACTTTTAGTTATCCGATTCCGTTATTTAAAAACAAATAAATAAATACTGCGACACAGTGGATTTTTCCAAACCAACTGTGAATCAATCATATTTTATATGTGAACATAATTATAAACTTACATTATAATCAATTATTTTCCATTTTGACATACTGATACGTTATCGGTTGCGAGTGGGTTAAAAAAGAATCATTTCGCGAAACAAGAAGTCGAATTTCAATATCTCTGCCAAATTTCGGTTCCAGTTAGATCAATTTTCCATTGGATGGATCCAAACGGTGTTTCTTAAATTTAATTTCCAACGAACCGCGAAGCAGCGGCTTCGAGGTGAGTTTAACAGTAATCTGTGCCTGGCCGGCAGCTTCTATTTCCAATTAATTCGAGCACAACAGATATATCCAATGCCGCGGCATTGTTTCGCAACTATTGCCAGGAGTTGTGCAAAAATATTTGCAGTTGCCTGTAAATTGGATGAAGTTTTGCCGCGAACGTTGAAAGTTCGATTCGCGGGTGATACGAAGCGGATTAAAATTCACGGTGAAAGTGAATTAACTTCCTAATGTCTGCTTTCTTATCGATGCACTCGTTGGAAGCTTGAAAAGCGACAAGCGTGGCAACAATGCGGCATAATTAATAACGTTTTCTCACGATTTTCTGTAGGATTTCTCGAAACCGTTCACCGAACACCGCGAACGAGGTTTAAACGTGACTTTTAGGGATAATAATTCATATACGGGACGCGATTTATCAATAATTACCTATGCGGGTTTACGTGAATTTCTCCGTTTACGTAAACTGCGTGATTATCGAGAGCAAAAGAAATTCGGTAACAGCCGGAAACTGCAATCTGTTCACCCATATCAAATCGTTTTATTGCCCGCGCGTTTTTTTAATGTCTCCACGGGTCGCCGAGGAAAAGTGAAAATTTATTAGGTGTACGTATTAATTTCCTATCTTTACGACTTTCCTTGTTTCTAATATTGAAATCATTTTAATCGTTTTACATTTCAATTTTTGCCACTCTTATAGCAGTAAAAAACGTAATCGATATAAATAAAAATTGTAAAAAGTAACGAGAAGACAGTTTTGACGATCGAGCCTCTTAAAATTCAAGCTAATCAACCGTGTGTTATCTTTAGATTTCTTAATTTCATCACACAGATGCGCAATTAATATTCAAGCTTTCAAAAATCAATTAAATTCATTTTACGGAGCTGATCAATTTATCTTTCGAACAGTTGAATTAAATTTACGTTACGCGATTCATAAGTGGGTTGAAAATGTTTATGCAAATGCATATTTTTATAGGAAATTGTTGGTTAAAACAGACGTGGATAGAAATTCGTTCCGTTTCTAGGGAATCTCAAATATGTATCTTTTATTTCGCATATATCATATGTCTTGCATATATTTTTATTCTATGCGTCTCCTATATCATATCTTTATACTTCGCATATGTTGTTTGCATATTTCGACACATCTTAAATGCACAAACATTCGCATTGTATTCATAAGCAAAATTTGAAGATAATAAATTAATTTACGTATACCTAATAAATTTTAATTTTGTTATTATACAATGTCCTACAAACACATTGATACAGTCCAATTTCTACAAATTTCTGCCAAATAGAATACAGTCGATTTCTTCTTATTCAAAACAATTCAAAAACACGTAGATCGTCGGTTTTATTCTATATAATTATAATCCTAACGTTTACTTGTACATAACATTAACTATTGTATATTATATAGTTTGTACATTGGATTGTTGGTCTGTTGTCAAATACATGAATAAGTAAATAAATAAAACTATGGAAGTGGAATATCTTAAAAGGGATGATCTGGTAAGTTTTGTTAAAGTTCGAAACGAAGGCAGAGGCGAATAGTTTCGTTGCATCGAATGGTAACTCATTAGCTAGCTCTTCATTACTGATATCATTCGCGTTCGAAACTTTTACGTGACATGAATGAATGTTAATAACGGGATAGTATCGTTCTCCAGCAACAGCGGGAGGTCACACGATTCACTGTCCTTGAATACTTTCGCCTAATCGGGCATCTAGATCAAACTGTATCGCGATCTTATTACGAAACATTCAATTAGAAATATTAAAAAAAACTTCTCCGACGAAGAACTATTCTCCCGTTCTTTTCGCAGCGAAACCATAAATTTGTACGTTCAACCGTTCGAGTTTTAAAAAAAAAGTGGGATAAAGCAGTAGGTTACAATAAAAAGTTGCTTCGTTTAATTTTATCTGCTCGATTAAACTTTACGTTTAATTGCGAATTTTCATAGCTGGTCGGACGGATATTATTTATGGTTAGAGCGCGGATTTTTATGCAAATTCAAACGTTTATCGACGAAATAAAAGGGAATGAAAATTTAGTAGAGATTCGTTTTCCCCTTTTGGAAAATTATGTCTGCTGTATATTTGATATTTTATGTTTATTCTGCAATTTTTTGCGTAGTCGAGTTTTCTACAGATGCATAAAAATCCGTAATTCGTTTACAGTAAGTAGACAACGTATCTTTATGCATTTATGGGGAATTTGAATTCGCTACAAGATTAGATAAAGCGCGTGATATGCAAAAAAGTAGAAAATGTTTAAAGAAAAGTACAAATTATTTCATTTTCGGGGTAAAGCAATCCTCCATTTAGATTTTATTCTTTTAATTTCGTTAATAAAAATATGAATTTGCATAAATCCGCAGTCTAATAATAAATCTACTATCGGTATGAAGTTTGACATTGAGTTCTTTCGATATCCTTTATACCGAAATTCGATGCTAATTTAAAAATTATGCTAAAAATTAAGAATATTTCAGATGTCTTGGCCACAGCAGGCATCATTATAAATAAACGTGAGCACAGCTTGATTTAACTATGACTCACATGGTATCAGAATCAACAATATTCTCTATCCTGCGAGTGACAGCATCTCTTCAACTTCTACTAACGAGAATTCTTCATTATTCCAATCTATCGTTTATTAGGTTTGTGCATATGAAATATATTTTTCCGAAGTTTAAGATTAAGGGATGAATACAACTCCCTTAGTTTTCTAAAATGGTTAATTATAATTTCTTTTTATTTCAATTTTAATTTAATTCATTTATTCAACTAAAATTCGCTAAAATCTACGACAAACTGCTATTTCATAGTTGAACGAACTACAATGAAGGAATTATAATAAATTGTATTTGTATACTTAACGAAAAGCAGGATTTTATATTGAACATTTCCTTACTTTGCTAAGCGTGCAAATATGCAGCAATTATACTATCCGGACAGTGAACGTGTTAATGTGATTAACCATAATTGAAAACATTAAACTTTGCAACATTAAAAGAATACTTTATATCCATTCCTTAATCCCAAACTTTAATACATGAGTAAACAGCAATAGTAATACATTTTTACAACAAAATAAGATAAAGAAACGTACTCATTCAATAGAATATGTAAATAATGAAATAAATAATCTTCTAATAAAGATAAAGTAGTAAATTTACATAATCATTGTCAGATTAATGAGTAAACGATAGTGTATTTTTACAATAAATGTATTAATTCGATGAAATATGTTAAAGCACCAACCTAATAAATCTTCCGATACTTCCTACAATCAGAATGTTTAAAAATCTGCCAAATATTACACCCCTACCATTTTCTTTATTCATCGAACCTCGATACCAATGAACCGTGTATACGTGTTCATTCTTCTCAATCCCCCATTTCTCTCGCAATCGTTTTGCAACAGCTTGGAATGGTAAACCAAATGATCCACGAATAATCGGCGACCGGTATGGGTCGCGCGTACGTGAGAGATCGTGAGAATTGCGTTGTCTGGGGACGGAGGAACTGGTCTGGCTCGATCGACAACGTGACACAGCGTGCTCAAAACTCCATGTTTATGGCAGCGAAAGGATACGGGCCTGGAAGGCACGTCCAATGGCATTCGGCCGTTCACAGCATCCGGACGACCAGGAATACCTGGCGTAGCTCGAGTGTCACGATGCACCGCGCCATTTTAAAATCGATTCACCAGTAGGTACACGCCAGTTCCCATACATAGTAACGTTACACTCTAAACTCTAAATAAATCCCCCCGTGTCGCAACGAACGGTCGTAACGAAAAGAAAGAAAGAACGCGTCGCACGGGATGCAGAGAGCAACGTAAGAGGAAAAGCGCATGTCTTATCCGCGCGTCGAAGTCTCCGCTTAGCGGCATGTGTGTCCCTTTACTCACTCTCGTGTCTTCGCTCCGCTTTCCTGCTTCCCGTAGCTTCAGCTTGCCGATTCCTACGGCATAGAACTGTCACCAGAACGTTTCCAGCACACGAGGACGCGTAATGTTCGCACTGAAGACACGCGATCCACGAAAGCAAAGCCACGAGGGTGAACAAAGGAGAAGGTGGAAAGGAGAAGTGAAACGGAGAGGAAAACGCGGAGACGCGACCGGTGTGTCTCTACGTGTGCGTGTGGTGTGTGTATATATCGCGTGGACGATCTCAACGGAGATCTCGCCTTCGTGTCCCTCCCGCACAGTATAATCACGAATGATGTCACTTGAATTTTGAAGTGTCGTTCGACGGTACGTAGCCGCGTTCACGAGATGCCTCCGGGTTTCTCTTGGCAATTCGAGCGTTCCCGGACGACCGGACACCGACTGCGTTCTCGACTTCGAATCGTGGTATGCGGTCGACCTCGCCTAAGAAGATTTTAGTTCCCGTCGCGAACGATCGGCGCCACCGTACGCTCCTCTGTACCGTTACACGCATTACAGGTGGCTCGTGGCCCTCGTGGTCCCCTCTTGGTCCCCCCCCGCCCCCCAAATGGTCCCCATTGGTCCCATGGTGTTTCGCTGTGTATCTACCTTTACTCGGACTCCGCTCTGTCAGGTCGTCCGTTGAGTTCACCGACAAGGGGGATTCGTTACAGGTGTGCGCAGGTGCATACCTTTACCTGCGTTTCCCCAAATGTATACGCTTCGCAAAAGGAACACCCCAAAGAGGTCATCTAATCGGCGGCCATTGTCCCCGTACGGGACCGATGGGGCCGTGGTCGGCTTACAGGCTGTGTGCTTTTCACTTTTGCTCGAACCGGGTCTTCGAGCACGTGTTAAAACGGTGTGGGGTCTCTCGAACGAGAATCGGGGAAATGGGTAATGCTAATGCGACGTGTGGATGGAATCTTCTGTTATTTTTTCTTTTTCTTTTTTGTTTTTTTGGCGACGGGAGGAAGGGAAGGGGATATTTAGGACTGATGTTTTATGGGTATTTGGGGAAACTAGAGGTGCGGAGTTTGTTTGAATAAGAGAATAACGATGGAGGGATATATTCGTGAGCAGAGTAGTAATGTGTAACTTGTAAAAAATTTATGGATCGTGGATGTTGCATCTTGATATCTTTTCTTTGGCGAAATTGTTGGGGGATATTATTTAATAAAAGTATTTGGATTGTGCGAGTGAGCGAATAATGAGTTAGGAATATTCGTGAACAGAGTAGTAATGTGTAACTTGTAAGAAATTTATGGGTCGTGGATGTTGGATCTTGATATCTTTTCTTTGGCGAAATTGTTGGGGGATATTATTTAATGAAAGTATTTGGATTGTTTGAGTGAGCGAATAATAAGTTAGGAATATTCGTGAGGAGAGTAATAATGTGTAACTTGTAAAAAATTTATGGGTCGTGGATGTTGGATTTTGATATCTTTTATTTGGCGAAATTGTTGGGGGATATTATTTAATGAAAGTATTTGGATTGTTTGAGTGAGCGAATAATGAGTTAGGAATACTCGTGTGGAGAGTAATAATGCGTAACTTGTAAAAAATTTATGGGTCGTGGATGTTGGATCTTGATATCTTTTATTTGGCGAAATTGTTGGGGGATATTATTTGATAAAAGTATTTGGATTGTTTGAGTGAGCGAATAATGAGTTAGGGATATTCGTGAGGAGAGTAATAATGTGTAACTTGTAAAAAATTTATGGGTCGTGGATGTTGGATTTTGATATCTTTTATTTGGCGAAATTGTTGGGGGATATTATTTAATAAAAGTATTTGGATTGTGCGAGTGAGCGAATAATGAGTTAGGAATATTCGTGAACAGAGTAGTAATGTGTAACTTGTAAGAAATTTATGGGTCGTGGATGTTGGATCTTGATATCTTTTCTTTGGCGAAATTGTTGGGGGATATTATTTAATGAAAGTATTTGGATTGTTTGAGTGAGCGAATAATAAGTCAGGGATACTCGTGAGGAGAGTAATAATGTGTAACTTGTAAAAAATTTATGGGTCGTGGATGTTGGATTTTGATATCTTTTATTTGGCGAAATTGTTGGGGGATATTATTTAATGAAAGTATTTGGATTGTTTGAGTGAGCGAATAATGAGTTAGGAATACTCGTGTGGAGAGTAATAATGCGTAACTTGTAAAAAATTTATGGGTCGTGGATGTTGGATCTTGATATCTTTTATTTGGCGAAATTGTTGGGGGATATTATTTGATAAAAGTATTTGGATTGTTTGAGTGAGCGAATAATAAGTCAGGGATATTCGTGAGGAGAGTAATAATGTGTAACTTGTAAAAAATTTATGGGTCGAGGATGTTGGATCTCGATATCTTTTATTTGGTGAAATTGTTGGGGGATATTATTTAATAAAAGTATTTGGATTGTGCGAGTGAACGAATAATGAGTTAGGAATATTCGTGAGGAGAGTAATAATGTGTAACTTGTAAGAAATTTATGGATCGTGGATGTCGGTGCTTGATATCATTGGAGGGAATTTTTTGTTTGGTAAAACAATTATTGAATATTATTCAATGAAAATAATTGGATTGTTTGAGTAAGCGAATAATGATGTAGGAATATCCTTCCGGAAGGTGATAATGTGTAATTTGTAAGTAATTTGTTAATCGTCGACATATCTTGATATTTCTGGAGAGAATTTTTGATTTGCCAATAAAATTATCGGATATTATTTAATAAATGTTTCTGAATTATTTGCATAAGCGAATGATAATTATTTGTGGCTCACAGAAATGAATCTCATTAATTCCACTTTTTTACATTTTTCAATTTCGTTACCTGAGTACGTATTTACCTACTTTTTATTAATAATTAACTTAATTTGATAGTGTTAACCAACCTTGGTTATTTAAGAATATTTGTTAGTGAAGAACGTTTGGCCTGTGCACAAATAGATAATAATTATATTACGAATATTTATGCAAACTTAGATATTTTTAAATATCTGATTGTTGTAACAATTTAAATTGCGACGTATTTTATACTCTAAATATTATAACACGTACTGAACTTCGAGTATTTTACATACTTTTGTTTTTCATATTTTTCTATACCTACATTTAAATTTCGCATGAATGCGTAAACATCTGCAGTTTAGTAATTAGACTTTGGAACTTCGTAAACATAACTGAAAGAATAAACCAGACAAGCAGAGATATGTTTCATCCCATATGTATTTTAAAATACACTTTACTTCCTATATCTTGTACATTATTACGTATAATGTGGATTTTGTTCTTTTTTTCTTGGCTCATCAAAATTGTCTACGATAAATGCATACAAATCCACAGTTTAGTAATGAATAATGCAATTATGCTGTTGTATGAATTTCTAAGAATCTGATTAAGAATAAACAATTTGCAAGTTTCTCGTTCTAAGAAGATCGATGCTGCATGGCGTCATTAGTTTATTCTATGTTAATATATCCTTCGTGTTCGTAGCTCAGCAATGCGAACACCTGCAGCACCTTAAACCTGTTGGTATGCGAGTAATGTACCTTAGATTTCCCCTCACCGATCACACGACTTCTTGAATCGAACGTTCGACATCCTTGCGTACAAGAAAACCCTTTATTAATTCGACAAATCTCAATCACATTTCATAATAATAAACCGTTTCATCGTTTCGTGAAATATTCAATTTTTCTTACCGAAAAATCTACTACTTTCTATTAAAGTTTTAATTTAGTAGATTTGTTAAACCGACGATAAACGTTGCGTGATTTACAATTAGTCTCTTTAGCTTCTGAGATACTCTAGAAATACAAGTTATACGTATTCGTTTTAGAGTACTAATTGAATCAGCTGCTGATACGAGAAAGTTTACTTTATTCGAGGTTAACTGTATAGTAATCTACAAAGCGTTATGCGAGTTACTATACCAGTGGTGCGTAAGCTAGTGAAGTATCGATCGTTGAAAAGGTAGAAGATTTGATCGCAATTATAGCACAATGCTTCGTGTTGCATTGTATTATCATTGACTAAGAACAGGATAGACCACTTATCCAATGCTTTCCTTTGTCACCCGGACTTGGGGCTCATGAGCCCCAAATCCGTTTCATTTTTACCTTTTCGATTGTCTAAAATGTATAACTTTTGCGTTTGATCTTACATTTTGAATATTAACATACTTTAGAAATGTTTACATTCTTTGTCAGATAATAAAACGAAAGATATTCTTTCGAAATGTCTGAATTTTTAGGTTATCGGTATTTCAGAGCATGTGACCCGAAGTCCCATAAGATGATCGGTCTATCCTGTACCTCGTCTGTGGTATTATATTGGTTAAATTATTAATCTATGCTTTATATCGAGTAAAAGTACAGTTTTGATGTATTCTGAAATTTGTCTTCTTTTATTTTACGGCAACTGAAGTGTTCTATAACGATTAAAAGAATCGATTACTAAATAAAACAAAAATTAATATTCTTCGAAGGTAAAGTTATGAAACTGCCTAATATGGTAAAAGATTGTAAAAAAAACTAATCGTTAGTAATACATTGTTTAACAAAGTTGAGTTTCTATGTGTCCTTAAAATAAGACAAAAGTTTTTAGTCAATTCAATAGTTTTAAGTCTTTCGCGATTTTCCAAAACTGCCTTTTTCTGTTCGCTTTGCGCAACGATCTATCAATGAACGTTTCGCAAAAGGTTATGAAATGGAAGGTATATTTGTTAAAAATTTGTTTAAAAGGAGAATGATTAGGATGAGAGCGTGATTAGGATGGGTCCTTATTTCGCAGCAACCTCCACGATGGTGGGACCCGGGCAATCGTTATTGCTTGCAATATAATTGCTAATCGTATCACATAGTAATGTAATACAATTATTAATTATATTACAAACGATAGCGAGCAAATTGGCTGCGCATAGTTAGTTATTTTTTTCATTTCGCTATTATATTTTTATTATATTCAGCTATTATATTTGGGTTAGTTTTAGGGCTAGAGTTTAACACTAGAATTACCGACAATTAAAGTACACTTATTTTCTCCAAAGTAATTTAAAGTATAACTATCTGAGGAAATATATAAAAATAATAAATAATATTCCTGTAATAGAGAATCGGATAAAATTTGTAACATTGTATCCGCGTATATAGAAAATTACAAAATTACAAATTACTTTGACCAGTTTAGTTAATAATTCATTAATAATTTCGTTATATAATAAACGTTAATAATTTAGAAAATTGGGAAATTATGTATTATACCGAAAACGTATTTTGATTAGTCATCTTTGGTATTATAATAATTAGGAAATGTGGGTGAGATCTAGGAGAAGGATTACTTGTAGGCTAAATTACAAACCAAATCAGTTTTTCTTTAAGAAATTTATTGCAATAAAGCATCATACGTAATAATAAGTCTCAGACCATCGTTACATATTCCCAGTTTTATAATTACTTACAACTAAATCGCACGCGAACTAATCGTATAAATGCAGCTTATCGTTACTTCAAACTAAATCACACGCGCAATAAACTTAAAGGTAAATGTAGGTTATCGTTATTTAAAATTAAATCACGCGCGCAATAAACTTATAGGTGAATCTAGGTTATCATTAGTTAAAATTAAATCAGTCTCCGCGTGGAACTTGTAAACGTAGCTTATCGTTATTTAAAACTAATTCACACGCGAGACAAATCAAGAAACTTACGGTAATTCATTTCAAGAAAGTACGCATCAGTTAAAGGTGAACCACGGTCGCGATAAACTTAGAAAACAATCGCACAATTGCTTAAAATTAAATTACAATCGCGATAAACTTGAAAATATATATCGCATAATTACATACACGTAAAATTAGATCGCACTCGAAGTAAATTTAAAACTGTATCGCTAGACGAATTAAAATTAGATTACACTCGCGAAGAACTTAAAAATCTATCGTGTGATTAATTAAACTTGGAAAGCTGAAGCAAAAGTGGGTTTCGCTGCGAACACGCGAACATTTATTAATACACTGCGAATTTTTATGCACTTATGGGGAACTTAGACTTGCAAAAAGACAGAGAAAGCACGTTATACACAAAACTATTTGAAATATTTAAAATACAGTGGAAGTTATAATATTTAAAGGGTGAAATCCAGCTCTTTCAATATTATTTATAAAATTATGAATTTTCATAAAAATTTGCAGTCTGTTTATTAATTTCTACACTTTTATTATAATCTTGTACTCTCGGGATTTTGTTGCGATAATGAATATAGTAATTTATACATTTATTGCAAATAGAAGATGCGGTTTTCAATAATAAGGTGTTAGTTATTGATATACAGTTATGGTATAGTACTAAAGTAATTAATTTAGGTTTTGTACATTCAATTAGCCATACGTACATAGTTATTAAAATATAATTTGTTAATTTGTATACTTTTACTATAACTATGGTCCCGGGAATTTGTTAGAATAATAATTATTAGGGTTTCTGGGATTTCTACGCGGCCGATAATTTAGAATATGGTTGATAAAGTCCCGTAAGACGATAAGTCCATACTCTGTCCCGTTTATGGTTTAGTTCTCGTAACAGTGGCTGAAAAGGAAGAAACCTAGAATGTAGTACGTTTAGGAAACGAGTGAAAGGATCGCAAAAATTAAAGACAATAAAAGTTATGATATCGAATAAAAGTTAAATATTTTCTACAATCTTGGAAAAAGATGAATTGGAAGTTGTAACGAATTAAATTGTTGAATATCTGTAAAGTAACGATAATAGACACTTCAATCGCGTATAGATGACGCCTATGTGTACTAAATTTAACGTTAGCTTTATTTGTGATATTAAAATATAAAATAATTTTTTTTAGTAGGTCAACGCGTATGAAATGTCGTTTTGCTGATGTTTGAGATTAGAAGATGAATATTCTTCTAATTTGATAAAAGCAGTAGTTACAATAAATGATATAGAAAAAGAAAACATTAGCTGCAAGTAGATGTATGTGTATTATAATAAAATTATGGAATCTTTGGTATTTGACATCATGAATAATTGGAATATGTAAGCAATTCTTTATAGAAGTCAAAATTTTGCAATCCCTTATGAAAGTACAAATTTGGCAAATATATAATGAAAACTGTTGAAACTTGGATTTAAAGAAGATTGTGTAAACAATAAAATAGAGTTCAACACTGATTTACAAAATTTAAGACTGATCATTTTTAATTGAACAGTAATAAATGAATATCGAAATGAAGAAAATGTGTATAGAATTATGCAGAAATTATTCGAATTAAATATATGTATAAGGTTTTGGAGAATTTACATATATTTAATGGTTTTGTTTTGAAAAACGATATTTCATATGCACCAATCAAGTATTATATTTTTTCCGATCATTTTAAAGTATTTGCCTGGTCGTCTTTTTACGATAAGATTTTTTATCAGTGACTTTTCCACGATCGAATTATTCCGTAGTGAAAATGCATGCATTTGGGTTGTATGCGATAAAATTAACATCGAATTACACTCACTCACCAAGCAGTCCAAATTATTCCGATATTTTTAGGAGTAACTGATTAATACATGATTTAATTTAATTTAATTCGTTTCATCCGCGTTCCAGTGACTCTTTAAATGCATAAACTATATAATCGTAACATAAGCTTAATAAAATCCAATATTAAGTTGGCCACAAAGTTTTGTTATATTTTAGAAACGTATAGAAGCAAAACTCCCCGAAAAACAATGAATAATTTCGTGCAAAATATTTGCCAAATATAAATTTAGAAGCATTATAATAATTTGATTGCGGATTTTTTACGCCTTTATGGGAAATTTAAACGTGTTGAAGGAAATATAGAGTGATACGTATAACGTGAAAAATATACAGAATATTCAAAGTAAACTGCTCGTGATAGTAATTAGGGGATGAAATTAGTTTGTATTTAGATTCTCTTTCTTTAGCTGCGTTTATAAAAATATGAATTCGCCTAAAACTCTGTAGTCTAGTAATAATTAATGAAGACGACGATATTGATATTAACCACTTGCGCTGATAATTATTTAACAAGTATGATAAATCCATCTATAGCAATTTGCAGCGATTCGATACTTGAAATTATTTCTAGAAAATTTTCGTACCGATTTGTAGAATTAATGCATAAAACTTATTCGTGACGATTCTTAATTCACTGCGTATTTATTAATTTCCGAAATTTCGCAATTTTTAATAGATCTAACAATTACTAATCGACGTGCGTAAGCGCAAGTGGTTAAATATTAGACGTGTTCACATAATCCGTATACTAAATCCAGAAACGCGTCGATCTCTCTAAAATTACTTAGCATTTAAACCATTCAAATTAATTGAAGAAAAAAATGAATCTTAAAGAATTATTTTCTAATATCGTCCATTACTTTGCACGAGTTCATAGTTTCGAGGTAGAAATGCATTTGCGTAAGAAAATAAGTGTAGAGGAAGACGGGTATCGAGGTCTTGGGCTATATTTCACGTATTCTGACAATTTTTATATAGATTCAAAGAATTATTGTAATTCAGCTACACACGGGGCGATATCCTTCTTCGATTGATATGGATGAGACGGCCCCGACTTTTGATATACGCTCGATTTGAAATGGAAAATCATGCCTGGATTGGATTCGCACGTGAGCTGAAATAAAGTTACATTGCCAGGTTTAAGCCCCCTCCTTTCCCCCCTCGCTATATTTGCCTTCCCCTACGTATCGATACCAGTTTAGCATAATACGTGTGCCAGAATTTATATGGTGCTAGTTACCGGAAGCTATGTACGTATTCGACGTTGCATAAAATTAATAACTGTACTACGAAACAAATCGCAATCTTTATTCGTACGTAACGAAGGAATTAAATACAGTGGACCTCCTAAGCACTTGATAAAAAAATCGATCCCGATGCGTGAATTATGCCGAATACCAAAGTCAATAGACCTCCTAAGCACTTGATAAAAAAATCGATCCCGATGCGTGCATTATATCGAATACCAACGTCAATAGACCATTTGATTCTTTCGTGTCCTAAATCGTGAGAAATACAAAATTGGAACCACGATTAAAGTTAACATCGAAATCAACGAGACTCGTGATCTCCTTGAGTTCATTGAAGAAACCAAAATTGCCGACCAAATTGTATAATTTAATGATACCGTCGCTAATAACATAGTTGTTGATGCGACGTTAAACTCCCCATTAAAAAGAAAACTGGATGTTTGTGCAATTGTGGGAAATTTATATTTGCAAATGAGGAGGGAATTCATGTAATATGTAAAATGGTAAAAAATGTCCCAGGTAAACTGTAAATTGTAATAGTTAAAAGGTGCAACTGCTGCCTGTTTAGGTTTCGTTTGCTTAAATGTGTTTATGAAAGTATGAATTTACATAAATATCCGCAGTCTGCTAAAGAAATATAGAAAATACAAACAGAATTATTCTTCCAAAAGATTTTGTTGAATTCAGAAACGGGTTTCTTTTCTATTTTGAGGTTCAGAATTTACAATCATTGTTTTACAAAATCTTCTAAAACATTACTCACCAAAAGGCGAGGAAAAAGTCAAGAAAAATGAAACAAAGCTACTCAAAAAGTGTTTGTTGACAAATTTCTACCTCTTCAAAATTCAGACTTTGCAATAGTCGTTCAACAAAATTCTCCAAAATATCGCACACCCAAAGAAGTCAAGAAGAAAAAATCACAGTAAAGACAAGGGAAGCAAAACTACTTGAAAAGTGTTTACTAATGGATTTCTATGCTTTCAAAATTTAATCTTCGCCGTAATCGTTCTACAAAATTCCTTAAAACATTGCAAATTTAAAAAAATCATAGCAAAAGTAAAGGAAGCAAAGCTACTTAAAAATTGTTAGCTGATGGATTTCTATGTTTTCTATATTTTAACTTCGCCGTAATCGTTCTACAAAATTCATTAAAACATTGCAAACTCAAAAAAATCATAGCAAAAGTAAATGAAGCAAAGCTACCTAAAATTGTTAGCTGATGGATTTCTACCCTTTCAAAATTCAGACTTCTCAATAATCGTTCCGCAAAATCCTCCAAAACATCGCACACTCAAAAAAATCCCAGTAAAGGCAAACGAAGCAAAACTACTTAAAAAGTGTTTGCTAATGCATTTCTATCCTTTCAAAATTCAGACTTCTCAATAATCGTTCCACAAAATACTCCAAAACATCGCATATTCAAAAAAATCCCAGTAAAGGCAAAGGAAGCAAAACTACTTAAAAATTGTTAGCTGCTGGATTTCTATGCTTTCAAAATTCAGACTTTGCCATAATCGTTCTACAAAATTCCTTAAAACATCGCAAACTCAAAAAAATCATAACAAAAGCAAATGAAGCAGAGCTACTTAAAAATTGTTAGCTGATGGATTTCAGCCTTTTCAAAATTCAGACTTTTCGAAAATCGTTCCGCAAAAAATCCCAGCAAACGCAAGGGAAGCGAAACTGTTGGTAAAAAGGCGAACACAAGCTTTATTCTCTGGGAAATGAGCAACGAAGCTCCAACATCTTGGCCGGGCCGTTTCACCTCCATTGCGTCGAACTAATTTCAAAGTTGCACGCCTCTGGCCGGCATAAAATTAAGGAAATCTATCCGCTGTGCCGAAAAGTTGCCCTGTCGAAAAGAAGCCACCGCCACAATGAATATGAATACGGAGTTTCAGAAGAAAGCTTTGGTTAGAGATGCGAGGAGGGGGGGATGAAAAGTGGTGAGAGGAGGGTGGCAACAGAAAGAGAAAAGGAAGGCAGACGCGAGGCAGTCCTGGCAGCAACTTAAATTGACTCGATAAAAGTTCGCGGAATAAAGCGGCCCTGGGCTTCGCCACTATATCAGAAACATCTGCCAAACGTTATTACAACTTTGAATAAAGAACGGCGCCAGAGGAGGGGGTGGGGGAGGGGGGTGTTAACCGGTTGGAGAAAGAGAGGAAAGTTCCTTTTCTCGTGGCCACGACGACGATGCTCAGAATCTCCCTCATCCTCCCCCTCCCTAATGCAAACTTTTTCATTCCTCCTCGACCGTGAGAACTTCGCCGATAAATCAAGTCGTTATTTTAATTTTTCCACGGGGTTTGTATTAGCCGGCGCACGCCATCTCGTGTCGCCATTCCTTTTAATTTCCTCGACATTGCTCGGTTCATCCTCGATTACTATGTGTGTATACCGTGCGCGATGCTTTTGAATGTGGGCGCATTGAAAGGCGAAAGGGAGCAGGAGATTATTGGATGATTCGTTTCTTCGTGGAATAGAATGAATATTGGGAGATCGGATCTGTTGGAAATCTGTTTGAAAGAGAGCGTTCGTTTATGGCTCGACGCAGTGTTTGACGTGGAAGATTCGAAAGCGAGGATGCACAGAGTCATCGTGCTGTTGTAATATATGTTGCGTGGTTGCGAGGCAAAACGAGGCGAGTCAAATATGTTGTTGCTTTTAAGGTATCGTTGGTTAATGTTTTAATCGTTTCGCGACGAAGCACTTTCTTGTTCCTCTTATGTGGATTCAGAAGATTTATATATATATATATGTACATAAAACAAATTGATAGATTATTCAAATAATTCAATTTAATATGATGTAACTTAAAACATAAAGATTAACGTCATGTGTCTTAAACAGCTATTCATTGATTTCCATACAAAAAAATTGGAATTCATTTTATAACACGCTGCAAAAATTGCAATATTACTTCTTTAACAAGACATTCTTGCGAAACAGTTTTAATATAGCGCATACTAATTGTAAAAATACCTCAGACTCGTTCAACACGCTTTTCATGTGCAGCCAGTCACGAAAGTTTACGTACGAACTTTAAATTTCAAATATTTACAGTGTACATATTTTAGAACATACTGTACAAGAATAAAAATGATGTGACAATTCATAAAATATACAATTACAGTTGAGAAAGATTCTTAGAAGACGATTTATAACGGAAGGATCATTGATTACTTGAACAAAATTGCTCCTAAAATTAATTTGACATTATTAGATTTGTGTTAAACAAATTGTAGATACACCAGAAGGTTTAACAAAGTGTAAATAAGACTATAATAATAATTTTTGTGTATTTTATCACACGTACTAAATTTTTCGCGAAACCCTGTTTTCAGTTCATATTTATATTGTTACAAACAAATGGAAAAAAGATCACCACTTTCTAACAATCCGCTTAGTTTTAGTTAGCGAATAAATGAATATTCTCGGAATAATCTTGCATTGTTTTAAATATGTATATCAAATTTAGAAGTGTACGTAGACTTTCGCAACTAACAGTAATAAAAATATGAATAAATATCTTGCGGTGCAACCTAATATTTTTCAACTTCTATTCGTAGATCTCCGATTGAAAGAGGTTGATCTTTTTCTGAGAGTGGTTTTCGAATGGTAGATAAGAGGAATAACGGTGTACGGAGATGGAGTAGCTGCGATTGTATTCCGCATCGCGATGGTTGAAATTATAAGGAAATTCTCGAACGAATCAATTAAAACCTCGGGCAACTCGGCGTATCCATCAGAAACAAACACAAACAGATAGCTGACGGTGGATACCTTGTATCTCAATTTATAATGCAGTCGTTTCTTTCCTCGTGCTTTTCAATGGGCCCGTCGATCTCCTTCGAGCAACCATTTACGACGTGAAATCGCGGGGCCAACGATTTCACCGAGGAACGGGAGGAAGAAAAGGAAGAAGAATGGAAAAAAGGAGCACACCAGCTTCGGTATCTGTGCAAGGGATCTTTTGTGGTGGCTTCTGGTCTTCGAAGCATCGATGAAGCTCCTCTTGCGTTCAAAGCTGATATCTTTTGATCGGCTACCTTCCTTTCAGCGAGATAGACTTGCTTCGCTCCCTTCTCGCTTCTTCGCTCTTTTTTATCTTCCTCGGTCACGTCCTCGCGGTTTTGTTCGACAAACAAGCCGATGATTGTTGCGGTCGGGTTAGCTCCGTCCTGGTGGCACGCCATTTCGCGGTTACTGTGAAAAATCCATTATCGCCCTGTCGAGAAACGCTCCGATCGGCTCCGATCGTATTGTAGTCCGGCGATCGATCGGTGGAAATTGAACCGCTTGCGGGATAGATATGTACTCCGAATGGGGAAATTAGGATGACGGATATTGCTGAGAAATAATTAAAACGTTGTTGGAAATTCGTGGGAGCTGAAGGATGTTGGAGGAAATTTGAGGTAATGTAGTGAGATTCAATGAAATTTATGGGAATTCAAGGAAATTTAGAAAGATTGAAAGAAATTACAGGAAATTTAGGGAGATTCAACGAAGTTCAAGGAAGTTTAGGAAGATTCAAAGAAATGTAAGGAAATTTAGGAAGATTCAAAGAAATTTAAGGAAATTAGGGAAGATTCAAAGAAGTTTAAAAAATTCAAAGAAAGCCAAAGGAATTAAGGAAGATTCAAAGAAGTCCAAGGAAATTTAGGAAGATTCAAAGAAGTTCAAGGAAATTTAGGAAGATTCAAAGAAGTTCAAGGAAATTTAGGAAGATTCAAAGAAGTTTAAGAAAATTAAGGATGATTGAGAGAAATTCAAAGAAGTTTAAGAAAATTTAAAAAGATTCAAAGAATTTCCAGGAAATATAGGAAGATTCAAAGAAATTCAAGAAAGTTTAAGACAATTCAAGGAAATTCATAGTAATATAAAGAAATTCAAGAAGGTACAAAGAAATTCAAGAGAATCAATAGTATTTCAAGAGGATTCAAAAATATGAACATTTATTTACATTAATTTCAACCAGTTATAGCGAATGATGAATCATACGAAAGTAATACTCCTTAACTTACTTTCACTGAAGTATTAAACTATTTGGAGCGCTTTCCAAAAATATTCGGTAACGAATAGTATAATGGATATTCGATTGACGTTTAACTATCAGTACGATCCATTATCGTTTATAAGGAACCTATACGCACGGTTATCGGTACAATTTGCTATTTAATTATCGAGATTTCACAATGTTTCACATTGCCTACGTCCGCCTCGTTTATAGCTGGAGGCATTAAGATCAATACTATTAAAATTCCTTTGAAATCCTTCGAACGAAACGCTAACCTCTCAAGGATCTCAATTGATATTACGGGGTAAAGCTGGAAGAAAGCCCAATGGATGAGGAGGAAGTATCCACCCAGTAACCCGACGAGGGTGCAAGAATCGATTGGAATTAATCGAATCGGAAGAGGGGCAGGTTAGCCAAGATTTCTGACGATTTAATTCCGCCGCCGTGTGCCGGAGTTTCCATCGTCGCCTGGCAGCCTGGAAATCCTCTCCTATTCCCATCTCTCCGTGAACCGGGATCCGCTTCAATTCCATTGATAGCATTTGGACGCGAATGGCGCTGCGGGCACGTTCGATCCTCGGAAGTCGAGGATTCCGCGGCGGCCATTAGTAACCGAATTAATTAGGCAAATCGGTAGCCACGATGCAGTTACAATTAATCTGCAGCGCGATTCCGGGCGCCCAGCTATTCCGAACGCCTGTACATTCTGCGGCGGGTAATTGTGCGGTTCCAGCATCGACCGTTTCTGTGTAGCTTGATAACAAAATAGCCGAACTTCCGGCTGCCGCTGCCGCCGCCGCCGCTGCCGCCGTTGTTTTTGTTAATTATGGTCGCCGGGGTAATTGAGATACGTTTGGAAAATCCGTGACCGTGTATCTCGAAGCTACCAACCACGGCTACTGTACTTTATCGAGCTACTCTTTTTCTACGTTGCCTGATTGAGGCGAGTCTCTCGCGTAGTTTGTTGCAGAGCTTGTTTGTCTCGTTAGTGGATGCATGTGAATTTGCTTCGGTTCTAATTTTACCCTTCTCCGCCCCCCGTTGCCTATTAGTCGTCGCGTGATTATATTTCGTGTGCGGTAGATTTTAAGATCGAATCGCTATCGCTGATACTATTACGTATTATTAACCATCGTACGCTGGTTTAAGTCAATTTGAAGGGAAGTGAAAATTGGACGATTTGCAAGTTTGGTATCTAAATACACGATGCGAATGAAACGTGGTAATTTGTTTAGGATTATAATTTTAATAGCTATTGTTAATAATTAGTAGCTGTTAATAGCTATTATTAATAGATATTAATAGCAGAAATATGTTTCTTTTATGGTTATAACCATGCTGCCCTTATTACTTTAGTTTACTGCTTTTCCATATGTGCGATCGTTTTATTTTAGTTTAACTTAACTTTAGTTTAACACGTTGATATTACTGTAATTCGGAGAAAACAATTATTCGACCCAAAAACATTGAAGTACACGCAAATGTTAAAAGTAGCTCCTTTAGATTTGCCTTAAAGCTAGGAAATATTTTGAACACGATTGAGTTAAAAGTGATCGAAAAATAGCAACAGAATTACATACGCAAGTATAGGTAATGCATAATAAATATTTGCTTAGAATAATTATAGTGTACAATTTACTCGAATGGTACGCGAAGATTAATTTTCATATCTTTCAAAGAGAAATAAAAATTCAGGAATAGAAAGTTAAAGTATCCCTGTCGGGCATGTAAATTTCCCATAAATGCATAAAAATCCGCAATCTACTGATAACAATAATTCCACTTTATTGCGTATGAAGCAAAATTCATTAGATTGCGTTCTACGGTAAAAATAATAATACGCAAGGGTGAGATTTCTCCCTGAGGGCTCTCCCAACTCAGCCAACCTTAAATATTAAATTTTAACCATATTGTAACTCGTTGGGCTTAATTAAAGAACTGCTTATATGTAAATTCGACGCCAGTTGTCTACTATTAATACGGATTTGAATTGAATTGAATGCATAATGTTGCTCTCAAATAGAAATCGTTGCCGATTCATCATCGTTCTGTTCGCTTGCTGAAAGTTTCTTTCAAAGATTGCAATTATAATTGCGAAACACAATGATGTACACCTGGGATGTTTCTATTAGTAGTCAGATTAAAACAGCGATCCGAATGAATAAGAAAATTGCGAGTGGCTGTTTTCCAAACAAACAGATAGAACCGTTAGTAGTTATAAATGGAACGTTGACCACATTAAGCGAATATTTATCTCGCGTTGCCGTGGACGACGTTTCCGTCGTCGTTATTTCATCGTTATTTCCCTGTTATTTCCGGCACATGGTTAAGCGAGAATTATTACGAGCGTGTTCCCGGTATCGGCCGTAACGTCATCCTTCTTTTTCGCTATAAACCACCAAAATTAAGCTATGGACGAGAATTATGGCCACTTGCCGCCGGATAATGTATTTGTCCGAAGCTTAAAAGAACGAATTGCACTATAAGAATTTTATTCAGTAGTTGATTTTCATGCGCATGCCGCGCGCGATCGTCGCAAAATGAATCTGAATATTGTCCCTCTTGCCGCAATTTAATTTCACTGTTAGTTCGAATGGTGAACGACGTCAGTGTCAAAAGTGAACATTCTTAATACCAATAACAAATAATATTGTAATAATGTAATAAAAATTCAGTACGATTAATACTAGAATTAAGGAAGCGGTGAATTTTCAAAGTGGGCAAGTTTTGTAATTTTTCAGAAATGTTAAATTCCAAAGCGAATGCTATGATAAATGCTATGATGGTAGATTTATCAAAATGATCAATCTTATTATTAAACAGTAATTTTAATTTAGTAATTTTTCTCTAATTTTAATTAAAATAATTTCGCGTTGCCGTGAACGAGGCTAATAAAAATTTCCCGATCCTATTATTAAAGAATAATTTTAATGTCTCTTGTGATGATTTCGATTTACACTAAAAATTACAATTTTTGTCACCTCTGCACCGTTTACCGTTTCAACTTTTCAATCACCCTAATCCATCTTCCTTTTTTTCAATTAGCAAATACAAAATTTGGCGCATTTATTTATTTCTTCATTTGTCTGCGCCGCTTACGTAATTCGTCCTTTTAATTCCACCGAAAAAATGTGAAATGCTTCTCCGACTATTGCTTTAAATTCCCGGGAAAATTCGTCGGTGGCAATAAAATAATCTTGTGCTCGGGGAAAAATGTGGTCGGAAGTCTTTTAAACACTTTGTAGCAGCGTGATTAGAGGCGATCGTAAAACAGATAGGAGCGATTAATTATCGGGTCGTGCAAGAGGCTCTGGACCATAATCCGGCCGAGTTTAAATGTCGAACCGGGGGTTCCCAAATCGCGTCGGGGTGTGATTTGTGGCGCACGCTTAGAGGACGAAATTGCACCGCAGGACCAAGCAGGATCGGTTCTACGTCAGGGTGATTAGACGTTATTGATGCCCGAACTGTACTGCAGCCGTGGCAATGAGCATCTGAATCATTCTGCGCAGCCGTGTGCTCGCAATTACCGTTAAATCTATATTCTTTACGTTAACTCGTTGTTCACACTCTTCCCATTATTGACTGAACACTGAAAAATCTTCGCTCGCAAGTATTTGTTTATTTAACCCTTTCCTATTAGGCTTCGGATCGCTTCAAGTTTACATGCTTTCCATGCACATTTTTTTATTTACTTAACCACTAATCTGTTCCATCTTACTATTATAGTTACTGAGTTGCATTCGCACATATCCTGTTTAGTTTCTCTATTTTTATCGTACTGTCTAATAATCTAATACTTGCACAACAGCCGATACACTTCACGTACAAAATAAAAAGGAAAGAAAAACACTCTCACACAAGTATTTCACGAGTATTAGATTTTTATTATTATTACGTTATTCAACTCCTTATGGGCTGTTAACAGTATAGACTTTCTGTGGTTATTAACATTATAGAAGTATTTACGCGTATAATATCCTTATTCTAGATCTTAACTCTAAATCATAATTTTATTACCGTAGACGATTTATTAATACAAGCAGGATAATCTGGAATTATAGTTAAGTAATTAAAATTCAATTTTTTAAATTTTACTCAAGCTGCAAAACTTCTATTCCTCGAGGTAGTTAAACCTATAGAAAACGGTGTACCAATGTTTCTTTTCATTTATGCACTCATGAAGCCGTACGCATTGCCGAAAGTAAAGAATTTTTATATCACGCGTTTCGGTCTTAATCATGTTCTGAAACGTCGTTCGCTTATTAATAATTTTTATAAATTGTAAAGAAGTTATATAAATTTTTACCCTATGGAAGATTTTCATATAAGCATGTACCACACGCTTATATGACGTTTTTATTACACAATTTTTTGTGACCCTTGATACTTGAAACTCCGCCGAGGTGTATTCGGTAGAAACTCCCACAACATTGTCCGTACATAGTAAAGGGAATTAGACGCTGGCCGTAAACGAGGAGGAACAATTAATTAAGATAAACGAGAGGAAAGTTGAACGTGGCGAGGGCGACGTGTAATTAATAACGATGTTAATCTGCCGGTATAATCTCTCCGCGAGATCGATCCCCGATCTTTTATAATCTCTTTCCCCGAATTGTTAATTGGCGCCGTTGGAAAAAAAAGGACGCGTATAAAAGGCGATGAGGGGAAGAGGCTCGGTTGTCTTAATTACCGTCTCCTTCGCGTCTGATTCGTTTCGGATAACTATAATTACAAGTTGCTGGTGAAAAAGCGTGCCGCTACGAATTCGTTGTGTGCCTCCAGTTTTCGTTTTTCCCGCGAGCAACAAAGGGTCCAGGTGCGGAGATGCTTGTTCCCTATCTGTTACACACCTTGTAATAAGGATTTTCTGACGCTTTATACCCTCCGATCCTCCTTCTTTGCACTGTTACACGAGGAATCGTTGCCTGATCGGCCGGCAGGGGAACGATAAGGGAAACATATTTATTTCCAGGTGAACCGAGGCGAATAGCGAAGACGTGATGCGGAAACGATATCTGGATGTTCGTGAAAATAACAGATCCAGAAGGTTTCGCATACAGTCCTCGTAGAAAGCCAATCTCAACCGTCGCGAATCTTCTTCGCTGGACGCTTTGCCCTCGTCGTTGACTAAGGACAGGATGGACCATTCATTTATAAGAAACGTCGTAAATTTCAAACTGAAATTCCAGTCGTGTGAAAAGGCAGAAACTTTTTACGCCTCTTACGATTTAGAATTGTTATTTTTAGAATTATATTCAATTCGACTATCATAGTTGGTAAAGTTAACGTTCTACAATGAAGATTAAAGGATAGAATTGCAATAAGTATAAAGATATATTTCTATCCACGTTATTATAAACCTGGATTTTAGAGATCAATTGTGTCGAAGACACGTACGTATCGCAATATTTCTTTATAATTCCCATCGTTTTAAAAACACTGTTGCCTTATTCTAGTCTAAATTATTAATGTCATATGATGGAATATTTAAATGCTAATGGGACTAGGTAGCTCTCGAATGATTCTATATAAGAATGTATAGTTTATCCTATGCTTCGTCGATGCTCTGGTATTGCGCGTTTTTAGTAAATTAAAAAGTTGAAGCACTGACGAAGCATAGGATAAATTATCCATTCTCGTATAAAATGTCAATAAGTTTGACACTGCAATATTATTAGGGTAGAGATGTCTCAATTATTGCTACTTTATGCTTATCCTCAAACGCAACTTTATTGAATTATTTTAGAAGGTATTTAACGTAGTAATTGTTTCGGTTTGGAGCACAACATTAGTTAACGTCTCTTCTATCTGTGGTGAATTTTTGGTATCTTAAATACGATGTATTATTTACTAATTCATTGATAATATATAAGAATGAAACTGATTCGAACAAACCAAATTACACAGCAAATTGTAAACCTTCCCTGAGTCGTTAATAACCCACACGCGGTTGATGCGACTTTAAATAAACAAATTAAAAAAAAAAGAATGAAACATAGCGCATTGAAAATAATAGAAATTGTAACTAAATGTTGCGATGATCAATTATTCTCAACGTATATAATTGATCTAACAACGATAGAGAAAAAAATACAATAATAGAATGATATGCAAGTAAGATAAAGTTCAACAAATTTAAATATATAAATATGTAACTTTTAAGTCACATTTTTAAAATCGTTATTCTAAATCCTAAGGGGTGTAAAAAATGTCTACTTTTTTACACGGTCAGCATTCCAATTTAAAATTTATTATGTTTCTCATAAATGAGTGGTTTATCCTGTACTTAGTCAATGGTTTTAGTTAAATTAAATTTAGTTAAATTAATTTCTTTAATTTTGGGTGATTTTTTCCATCTATTAAACGACTAATAAATTTGTTCCTTGAAAAATCTATAAAATATAATCTATAAAATCGTCTGGTTCGCTGTAAAAGTATCTAAATAATTTATACAGTTTATGAGTCTAACGTATTCATAAAGCGATTAGTAATCAATGGTTGAAACCTTGCATTCCAAAACGCTACAAATCCACTAACTAATATTTTAGTGGGAGAAATAGTGTATTCTCTTTATCTACAATTTTCTTTAATTCTTCAATAGGTTGTTTAATTCTTGCGAGTATCGTTAGGAGGAATGTTCTTAGGGATGCATTTTTGTGTGGCTTTGATTTTGTATCTAAAGCTGCGTCCACACGGAAGCAACAATGAGGAACTTTTTGTTACCCCTTGTTGCTAAATTTTCGAAAACAGTTCCAGTGAACAGTAATTTACAAAAAACATTTGGTCCACAAGCAGACAATCAAAACACGAAGAAAGTAGTAGAAATTAATTTTTTAAATACAGAGAAAATACTATACGCAAAATTATTTACTAAAATGTTAAGGTACACGTGTCAACTTTGAGTGTTTCTAAAACATCTCTACGAATTTTTATGTATTTATGAAAAACTTAAATACGCTAAAAATTAGAGAAAGGACATAATATGTAAGATTATAAAAAATATTGTAAGTAAAATACAAGTTATACTTCGAGTATAAAACAATCCTCCGTTTAAATCGCGTACCTTTAATATTGTTTATAAAAATATGAGTTCACATAAAGATTTGCAATCTAGTATAAAGTATTAAGCGTCCAAATTAATTCGGTGCCTTTACGTTTAATGTTTTGAAAATTCTATTGACTTAAAACCGTCATATATATATATTTTTTTTATTGAAACTAAATTTATAACTCTCCTAGAATGAAGATTAAACAACGGAAATTATTTTTAGCATCAGAATCGTACTTAGTTAATTTTCCGCAAATGCAATAAGAATTTTATGAAAGGTAACCGAACTAATTTCTACACCTAATACATTATCCTTTTCCATTTCGACAACGGATCGTTTCATGCTGCATTAGAATATTTTCATTACCGTATTCGTCGTTAAATATCTTAAATGGCCGGCTAATTAAGGAGAATTCGGATAAATTAGATAGGCGAATCACGAAGCACGGTGCGCGTAATTTGAAGTGAAGTGGTAGAGGGATAGGAGCCCAATTTTAATTTTAATTTCATTATCGCGATTTTTACGATAGAAGGAGGAGCACTTAAGATAGCAGATAGCAACCGCAGGGGAGAATCGTTGCTGGATACGGTTCTCTGATTTTTAGATAGAGTGTACGGAATTTTTCATTTCGCTTGTACGTAAAGTTTTATATTCCAAGGAGGCAGTCGCGATGCCGTACATCTTTCTGATCTCCAATCGAGCCGTCGCTTAGCGGAGCGTGAAACACATTTGCTCGAATCGCGGTACCCTTAACCACGCAAGCTCTTACACACACACACGCACACATACACACACGCACACGCATACACAGTGAAATCCCTCCTTAGATGTGCTAAAGTAAAACTCGAGTGGAATACGTAGCCACTATTCAGCCATCTTCCGGGAAACATTCGCGGAATACTTTTTCCCATATTCCAAGCGAATCGTCTAAAGTATTTAGGGGATTGGTGTCCCACTCTGCTGTGTTTATGCGACTTTATTTCAGAATTATACCTTACTCGATTTATAGAAACAGCCGAGTGCGACAATTTTTGCAATATTTCTTTCGTTCTTTTTTCTTTTCTTTATAGGATGTTTTTCGCTTGGAGAGAATTTTGTTTAATTTAGTTGTTATTAGATTACTGATCTTTATGCATTTATGGGAAATTGGGATTTTTATTAAAAGGGGTAAAATATGCACAAAATATTCATAGTGAGGTTTTTAGTATTTAGTGGGATGAATAGATCGCTACTGAAATTTCTTGCTTTTATTTATGCTTGCAAAAATAAGAAATTGCATGAAAATTCGCAGTCTAGTTATTGGATAATGGGAAGTTGCATTTTACAAGAAAAGCGTGCCAAATGTTGAATTTGTTTAAGAAAAATAATAGTAGCAAGTTGTAGGGCTCAATCATAACTAGACTGCGGATTTTTATGTAAATTTACTTTTTCGCAAATAGAAATAAAGAAATGGGAGTTAAATAAAAATTTATTTCTTTATTTATTTTTTATATTTATAACTTGAGCTTTACTTTGGATATTTTGTACATTTTTGTGTATTGTATCGTTCCGTGAGAGTTTTTAACATAGTTGAACTTAACATGGTCATATTTTAACATAGTTGAATTTAACATAGTCAATCTTTAACATAGTTAAATTTGGCACAGTCATTAATGACACAGTTAAATTTAACATAGTGAATAGTTAAATTCAACACAATCATTTTTTGACATAGTTGAATAGAACAGTCAATTTGTAACGTTGTTGAATTTAACACAATTGAATTTAACATTGCCAATTTTTAACTTAGTTGAATGCAACATTTTGCACACAGTTGATCTTTAATATAATTCAACACAATAAAATCAATTTGTAATATAGATAAATTCAAACGTAGTTAGTTTTTAATGTAGTTAAATTTAATATCAATTTTAGCATAGTTAAATTTAACAAAAGTCTAATAACAGTCCAATAATTCTTCAATTTGAATATTTTATATATTTTCAAAGATTGTGCATGTTTTATACCTTCTTTTCGCATATTTAATTTTCCCATAAATGCACAACCATCCGCAGTCTAATCGCAATATTAATCCATGCAAGAAGCGATTAAGCTAAAGCAGTCGATCGTCAATATTATCTGCTTGCAATCTTTACACGCCCTCAGCGAGTTCCAAACTTCTTCTTCGAGTTTGAAGTACGATGCATGACAATCAACAATATCGTGACAATCGAAAAATAAAATAACACGAGTGGCAATTATAATTTGTATCCGCTTATCGATCCAAGCAATCTTCACACTTTTTTTACCCAATTTCAATAAAAGGTGCATTTTTCTGAAGGACAAAAAACAATAGCTTTCATTTTTATTTTAGATTACTTTACGAGTGGCTCATATTTGGACCACGCTATCGAAACTGAAAATTTTCACTGTTATTTTAAATTCGTAATTCGTAGCAAACGTTACTTTTATTCAGCTTATTTCAATTCTACATCAGAAACTAAAATGTTACAGATATACATTGATATGTAAGAGATTAGGTATCTTCAATAGGTTCGGTAACAAATATTCAAATAAAAGTGGTATCCTTTATTTAAACCATCTCTACAAATTTGCATAAATGTTCGCAGTCTACTAATCATCAATTCAACCCTTTCATCTCTTCAAAACGCGTCTGAAACATCCTCAAAAACGCGAATCCTACGCTTTCCTTTAACCCTTCGTCTTCAGCGCGATATTTCCGTGACTCGTTAATAAAGAATGCGCACACAGTTTACCTGTACAAAACATTTATCTGTGAATAAATCAATCTAAAGTTTAACCCTTCGCGGACGAGCGTCGACAAATAATCGGCTAATCACTTCTGATTTTTTGAACCCGTGTCGACTTTTAAAACAAAAAAACTCGACGTAACGAATACTTAATACATTGATAAACATTTGAAATCGTTGGGAATGAAATAATTGGGAACTGAAGAACTTCAAAATTCAAAGACATAAAATTCAAAACTAAGGTACTCCCATAGGTGTCGTTACTTCTCGTCCGCGAAGGATTAAGATAATAAAATGTTACATTACTGTTAACTTGAACTACCAAATATCACGAAATTAATCTACCAGTACGTACGTTTATTACACGCGAAATCTATACCGTTTATATATACGCCTTTCGTAGTCGTATGGTTAACAATTCCTAGCTAACGCAACGTGTGAAAAGGATTCGCAAAGACACTTATACAGACGTCTGTCGCGGCCGTTTCTGACGAATTTTTATCCAACGAAAAAGGATCGCAGCGCGTCCCGCGTAGGCACCGCGAGAGGCAAACAGATACATATAACCAGCACGAGCGGAATTGAGCGCCGGATAATTGTTTCGAACAATCCCGGGCGACGCTTTTCGTCGGTTTCCATGGCGACTTGCGCCAGGCGAACGCTCGCTGCGTCGGTTGGCAATCGAAGCACACCAACGGTGGGGATTTTACCCCTCTCTCTAGGGGAATACTGGTGGGGGGGAATGCAGAGGCGTAGGCGGGGCAAAAGTTGAACGAAGAAGTCGCGTTCGTTGGAAACGCCTCTTCCGTCCGCGTGTGCGGCTTGTTTCCCCTCGGCCAGCAATACGTCGGGCCTCTCAAGCCTCCGCGAAATCGTTTCGTTTTTATTATCGCTCTTAAAACAGTCGAGCCACGACGTCGGCAGGGCACATCGATCCACATTAGCTCCTAATTTCACGTTATTACCCCCACCAGAGGTGGCGCGCGACCCGCCGCACCCGGGACCCTTGATTTTTCAGTTTTACCACCTTCCTTCCGCTTTAGGTCCGCTCGTCCGCCAAATTAACTGGCCACTCGTTCCTCCGCTACTTCCTTTTGCGAATACCTCGCTTCTTCTTTTTTTTTTTTTTTTTTTTTTCTTTTGTGGAGCTCTACCTGTTTAACCCTTTGACTGCGGTGCGATGTTCGCATAGTTGTCGATGCGGAATATTGGTGTAAGAAACGTGGACGTGGGTTCAATCTGCTGATGTAGTTGGTTCAGAATGAGTTAGTCGAAAGTGTGAAATAACAAAATGTTGTATCGTTGTCGACATAGAGTTCCGAATGTTTGTAAGTATTGGTAAATTGGGAAGGTAACGTTTGGTACGTTGTGCAAAATCTAGTTGACGTTTATATACTTCTAGTAGATATATATATATATATATATAATATATATATATAATATATATATAATATAAATATATATATATATACTAAATAAAATAATATATATATATACTAAATAAAATAATATATATATATACTAGTACAGTCCCTGGCCATCGAATTAGGACCACGTACGAAAATTTCACTTTTATGCCTATAACGGTATGTTATATATGGAAAATTGTCTTAGGTCATTCAAATTATTACAAACGACGTTGATAATAATGTATATATAACAATTGATTTGTTACTATCGTGGTAATAATGAAATTGTGTGGGTGATGAGCGATTGAGGGCCGCACCAGTGTTTACGTTAGGCTCAAGTGTCGATAGCGCGTGAGGTGAGATTTGGAGAATGCAAGATTTGTTTGTACATACATGATGAGAATGTGTTGCACATATGCAAGGAGAGATCTTTAGAAGTTCAAATGATGAAGAAGGGAATCAGTTGTGACTGAATCGTTGAAGCGTTCATAAGAAGTCTGCGTTAAAAGTTTGGAAGTGCATTTTATGAAATATGGGAAAACGACAAGACAATAACTTGTGAGAAAAGGGCCTATATATGTGGTCTTCTGAAAAGTGGCAACCTTTCGCAGCGACAAATCGCGAAAAATACGAATGTTTCGCATCAAACAGTGATGAGAATCGCGAAATGTATGAAGGAGAATGTGCCGCAGATTTGTAGTGGTCCTAATTCGATGGCCAGGGACTGTATATATATACATTTCGTAGTCAAAGGGTTAACAGATGTTTCAGGGACAAGGAATAATTATGATTTGTTTCTACATGTATTTATTTAGCTCCATAAGAGTTACACAAACAAATTATACAAATGTTACGAATATTTTTCTTATATTTCAGAGAAATATTATTTGTAAGTGTATTTTCTTATTGATAAATAACTACAATAACGATTTATTTGTTAACTGTTGGGCTGTGGATTTTTATGCATTTACGAGGAACTTGGCTATGTAAAAAAATAATATGCAAAAATGTATCGAATATCCAAAATAAAACATAGGTTGTTGTATTTGGATGGTGAAAGTAGTCTCTATTGTGCTTTCGTTCCTTTAGGGATGTCTTTAATACAAAAATGGACTCAAACCACGTTCAGAAGCTGAAAGTACTTCTCGGGAAATCACGAAGTCTATATAGTGGTTCTAATGGACTGAAAGAGTTAAGGATGTCACGGATTCATACGCGAAAGATTAGTAAAACTTTGATAGATTAAGTGGAGCAACTTCTATAATGTAAAATTCAATAGAAAGTATCATTGTTGGGTGTTTTAGGATAGCAAAATTGTGCGAAAGTTGCTTTAAATTAGTTTGAATTGCTCCAGATCGAATCTGATGTACATATATAGTTCTGCGGCCAAAGGGGATTCAAACCGTCACTAGTCAGACACGCGATTTGTTGAGTTTTTAAGTCCATGCAGCTTTGAGAAATTTTTCTCTAATCTTCCACTTTGGTGTTTTCTTTAACTCTCGTTCCTCTTGCGATATAATCCTCTTTTTACATAAAAAATTATAGCATTTTGCCATTTTTAGAACAGTTTATTCGACACATCATTTCATTCTAATTGTCAGTGAAAAATGCGAGCAAGTTACAGCGTAAATATTTATTCCTTTATTTCGAATGAAATAATTAGCAATATTAATTAGCTATTTTTTCATTTCATTGTTGATTTATTATTGTGTCAATTTGATGCATAATAATTACATACATTAACAATAATAGTAACGAGATTTCCCATAAATGCATAAAAATCTGCGGTGTAATTATCACCTATTATGTTATTAAATAGTATATGAATTAAATTGCAAAGTATCTTTGTTAGCCGTTTTAGGTGGGCAAAATTGTGTTATGGTTGTGCTTTGAATTAATTTCGAAGTGGTTTCAGCTGACCGAGTCAGGGGATTCAAACCGTCACTAGTCAGACAAGCAATTTGTAGCGTTTTTGAGTTCCTCGCGCATTTGTGCTTCTACCTAGCTTTTTATGGAGTCTTCGTTGCGTTATAATTAACGCATTTTGCAAGTATTTTTAGGTGTACAAATTAATTTCAAGCTTCTTTTAACAACATTTGCTAATGCTTGCAATTCTAATATTAATATGGAATAGTTGTTTCAATACTTAATTTTGATATTGGTTAATTTGCACTACTTTGGGAAATTTTTCCGATTTATTAAATAGTTAACGAATTCTCCAGAAGTGGAGAAAAAGATGGCACCATTAAATCATTTGCTTTAGCGTCCAGCATGAAATTATGATGCAATTTGTACACGTATTATTTTTGAAGTTTTGGAACATTTATGATAATTGATCGAATATTTACTGACTGTTTGCAATATGCAAATAACGCTATTATGTTAGATTAAGTAATAAATTTGTTCATCTCATGGCGTTTTTTATTTTTTTGGAGAGTCTTATAAAATACTACATGAAAAATTGCCAAGATTTCACAGAGTTCACAAAATTCATAAAGATTACGTTAAAGAAAAATGATAATATATTTTATAATTATAAATAAGCAGAAAATGTTATATAACCATATGTCATTTGAAGCTTCATTAAAAAGTTATGATCAAAATATTGGATAGATTGGAAACTAATAATTCTTAGTAATTCTTATGGTGTCTCAATAAATTCTAAAATTATTCACGTTTCCATGAAAATAGCATTAGATAATATTTTCTCCATTCGTTGAACTAGAGCCATACTATAGTAAAAAACTAGACTGTAAAAAATAAAATATTCGTAAACAAAATAATAAAAATGACAAGTCGACTAATTCAGTGAATTAAAGTGAAATCAAACTGAATTTCGTAAAATAACAAATTCAACTTTTTAACCCCATCGGCATCGACAAGAATAGCGAACGTTTTAAAATGGAACCTCAATAATTAATGACTATATTTCTCTCGCGTTATATATTTCCCTTCGTATTTCATATTTTCGTCATAACTTTTTAATACATCGTCAAACGATCTATCTTTGTATAACATTTCTCGTTCATTTTAGTCACTGAACATACGCGGAAAAAAACTCGGTCACGTTGTAGTCGAAGGGTTAATCACGAAGTGGTTACAACACAACTGGCCCGAAAAAGTTAAGTGCCCAATGAATTATAAACGGTGTCGCGTAGCATCGACAAAGTATCCACAATCAGTTTCGTTGGTAGATTTCTCTGCCACGAAGCTTATCGCTATTATAGATCTCGATTAATCAGAACATGAACGCAAACTCGGTGCTATTTTCCAAGCGGTGGCGGGTTGAATATTCGAAACTGGAGGCTAGATAATCGAGTGATGAGGTGTTATCAGCTACTACTTCAATCTATCTCCTCGTTCCACGGCACTCGTTTTATCTATCTTTTCATTTCCGTTTCTCTATCATTTTCAACTGTCCTAAACTAAATCGTTGCGTTGTTTTCTCCTTTTTTTCATACCAACACCGAAAGCCATAGAAAAAGCATTCTCCATAGCTGAGGTAGGAACAAATGATCTATCACGCGTGTCAGCCTTATTCTACTCGCAGTCCTATTGGAAGTTTGCTCGATCGGACAAAGATCTTACGATTCTTTCGTACGCCTCTTTATACTCGAAGCTGTTCATTTCTTCCGATACATTGTGTTACCGTTTGCCATGACTCCACATGTATTTCTTGCGTCCGTTTACGCAGAGTTTCGTCGACTGGTTCAATCTACGATTCCATTTCCGCCTCTTTCATCGACTTCGATCGCTTCAATCAAACCGGCCACGCGATTATATTAACGTTCGTAATTCTGTAGGTGACAAAAAACGAAGTGACGGGGGATTATTCGGCGCTGTGGGTATATAATATGCGATCACAATGACAGAGTTCTTGTGATTTTAATGGAAATCGAAGCTTGTGGGGATTTGTTGCGCGATGTCTTCGCGTTATCAATGACGCCATCGCCTATGGCAGCTCTGATAGGATGAAACATGCGGGGACTCGATTAATACGCGCATGTGCCAGTAGGCATATATCGACATTTATTACCTAGGTGATCGATAATAGCACACCTGATGTCCCGTTATCAGTTTACGTCCAAAACTGCTCAACTAACGGCTAACGATTTGCTTCGAATAACGAAAATCATACTTATTCACGAAAAATTAAACAGGTACAATTTCAATATTCAAACTTCGCAGCATTTTCACATTTACGAAGCAAATTTATCACTCGAAAAATAAAAATTCATAAAGATGCCAAAAGTTGATTAGAAAATTAACATTTTCACTGTTACTTTAAATTTGTAATTTGTAGCAAACGTTACCTTTGTTCAATATATTTCAATCCTACGTCAGAAAGCTAACATATTATAGATACACATTGATATGTAAACGATTAGGCATCTTCAACAGGTTAGATAATAAACGCTAAAGTAAAAGTGCTATCCCATATTTGGACCATTTTCTCTACTTTAACTATTCCATATTTCGATCAACTTTTCTAAGTCAATTTTGGAGCTTCGTTATTTATACGAAAAAATCCGAGTCCTTCGAATCAATTACAAAGTTTTCATTTAGACGTTTTCATTCGATGAAAAGTAATATTACTATATCTTAAAATATTCAGTCTTTATTGTTGCATTACTTTTCATTAAATAATGCCTTAAGGAAAACTTTGAAATTGATTTTCTCCAAACGACACGTTACGTGCTCCTTTTCCATCCGATTGCTAATGCTTCAATCGTATAATGGGGGAAATATAGATTTGATGAAAAATCTTATGATTTGCGCTGAATGTCTGTGCTGAAACGCGATGTCCATCGACATGCATTCGCGTCGGCGTTTGTTGCTCGCGAAACAGAACAAATGGTTCAGGGTAATTAATTTACGTGGACAAAACCAGTAACACGTTCGCTGCATGCGAGCAACGACGAGACCGTTGCTCACGCGATATCTCGTGATATTCGTACAGAAACGCGCGACGTACATGTGAACTGGTTTTAATATTCCTGCTGCGATTTCTTCGTCGTAGGTGTCTCTGCCCACCCGTTCTCAAACGTGTTCTCCATTTTTCTGTAATTTATTGAAACCGAGGGAAATATTTCCATTTTTTTTTCTCTCTCTCTCTTTCTCTCTCTCTATCTATCTATTTTCCCGAGAGTCAAGCAAAATAAGAATTGAAATCACGAATTGCAACACGACGCAAGTCTGCCAACCGACATTTTCACAGAAACGATTTAGAGAAATCGCTATGTTTTTCAATGCTCCACTAATTTCCTTTATTATTGTATATTATTAGTAATTTGTAAGCTTGATCGTTTTCTCATTGTTTTAAAAAAGTTTCCTAATATTGTAAAAAACACATGTGTAGTATAAAATTGTAGGTGCAAAGTATACATATCAATACCGATTTTTTTTGTATTCGACTTATATTTAAGGAATTTATTAAAGGCGGAAAACACGGTTAGGTAAGAAATAATCATAGATAGTTTTAGAATTTATATTCACGATGTATTAGCGCAGATCTTTACAGCAAAATAGTTACTTTATTTCTAGAACATCCCAGTACGGTGCATTACATTTAAATACACAATATGCTAATCATTTAACCGTACAGTACATCAATAGATACCACAAGTGGTGTACCTACATATACATTTGTCATAGATCTATTTCCCTATTTATATAGACAATCTAAAGTATTATATATTTCGAAGAGGGGTATTGTTGTCTTTACTTCGCTTCGCATCGAAATAAACGCGAGCCCAGTTGGCGAAAATGAATAAAAATCTGAAATGTTTAAGACGATTTACGCGAGTCGCCATAGAAGAGGCAACGAAGCGCAAATGATTAATTTTTGGGCCACCGTATGCAATTGGAGAAAAGAGAGTACCGACGTACGCGATGAACACAAGGAAATCGAACCATGGAATTACGTGGATGAGGATGCAATTAAAGCGTTGCACGTGGGGCGCATGTGTCAAAGTTGGCGCGAAAAGTGGGACGTGTTTCTCGTGTTCCTGTGGAGAAACAGCTGTCTCTATTCCACGGCGAATCCCTTGGCAGCAGGAAAATTAGGTACGGATTCCTCTAGTCTCGATCGGAGATGCCCGTCACGAATTAGCATTTATATCACCGTGGTACCGTGCAACGAGGTGGAAATGGAATATCCAGAACGCCGTGATAGAGACTCGGCTGCTCTTCCTGCTGCGAATTAATACGCCCCTCCCTCCCCCCCCCTCCTGCCTGCATTCGATCGTCTTGTAACTGTTAATTATGCCGAACGTAATTAACGCGACTTTCGATCGGTTGTAAATGCCGAAGTTTCTTCGCCCGGATATTATTTCTTAACGGAGTGCGTTCGCATTTTTATGCAAATTCGTATTTTCGAAATGAAACGTAAAAAAGGCGGGACATAAATTTAGAGTTTTTCTTTCTAAATAGTATAGATGCAGGAGTAAATGAACACACGTTAATGAATTAAATACAAAAATGAGTAAAGTGAGTTGATAAAGGAAAAAGAAAATAAAGAAATGTAAATGATGGTTTTCTATGCAAGAATACACGTAGTGTTCGGTCGTTAATTAACAGTGTTTATTCACTGGTTATAATTAGTTTAGCAATATTCATTCATTGGAGAAATTTATATTTTTGTCTTTCTGATTTAATTAGTTATGCTATATATGAAGCGTTGAGTATAGGAAAGGTAAATGTAATAAACAACTGTTTCAAGAAAAATGCTTCTCACCAACGCCATAAATGCTACAACAAATCTTTGTCCATAAAAGCTTAACATTTACACGGAGAAGAAGATCGAAATCCACAAACCGGATTAACAGGAATGTGTCTTAGTTGCCATAACTAATTTTCGAATAATTTCTGACGGTGCTTCATCGTTTCGTAAGCTTCAATATTTTTTTCTGCATTTTTTTTGGCACAGGTTAATTTCCCGCGTAAATGCATAAATCCTTGCCATTTCTATTTCGCGATTGCCATAATCCCTTACACGGAACAATTCCAAAGGCACTCTATTCGTCTTGGCGAGTGCTGGTCGAAAGCGCGATCGCGAAAACATCGCGGCGCAGTTAAGAGTGATCGATTTCGTGTCGCCAATAAACGCGAATCATCCTCATGGGGTTTCGGGAATCGAATAACGCGCCGTGTGTCGCAAGAGCTGCTCTCGCCTGTGTTTGCTTCCTTTCGAAGCAGACAGCGCGCAAGAAAAATGAATCGCTAATTACGTGCATCAGATGCTTACGTAAAACCGTTAAAACACAGCACAACAGAATTTACGTAACCATGATTGATGAGGATTGTCTTTCTAATTAACGTCCAGGCGCAAACTTTCCCAGTCGCTTTCTTTCACCTTTGCTTGGTCTTATTCCGTATCGCACATTCGCAGTGGATCCTTCGAGGGATGTTTTAAAATAGGCATTTGCTCTGTAATCCGAAAAAGGATTAAAGAAACTGAACATAGAGATCGGTTTTATTCACCCCCCTTTCTTCAACAAAATCGAATTATACTAAGAATAAGCACTTTACTAACAAGACACGTTCGGCAAGTGGAAAATTCAAAATAATCTGAAACTTTGCACAAACGTTGTTTAATTGTTGTTTAATACTTTAATAACGTTGTTTAAGTTAACTTATTAATGGATCCATTTTTTGTTTTGGCAAAGAAGCAATGCTAGGGGTAAAAACATCCACTTAAAGAAAATTTAAGTTTTCATATTATTGTGAATATCATCAAAACCGTATATGATATAGGAAAAAAGTTGAGTTCAAAGTTTGATGGCATTTGATGTCCCACAGTATGGCTGCAAAGAATTTTCGAAAAACCTCTTTTCAAAATTTATCCACTCTCCTCGATAAATTTTTTCAAGTTCCCTTAGCTAAGTCTTTAATATTTGCAATAATGGTTGCTAGTTTTAATTTTATGTCTCGTTTATATGAATTTCAGGTTTGTTGCTTTTGTTAAAATTTTATCCAGTGGATTAGTTATTTTAAACAAAAATTTATGATCTTAGGTTGGCAAATCACCCCCATTTATTGTGGATATTTCATATAATTTTGCAACTTTCTGCAAATTTACATTTCCCATAAATGCATAAAAATCCGCCGTCTAATCATTATTTAAGTACCTAGAACAGGTGTACCTTTCACTGTATAATATATTAGACGGATATTAAGCGATTAGCAGGGAAAGACGTGTTAATACGCTGCGAGGATTATGGTACCCCGAGAATACTATAAGCCTAACAATTTATTTCTTCAGAAATTCGCTGCCTTTTAATGCATCGTCAAATTTGCATTGAAAATACTTTAGATCATATTTGTAGCAGTTTACGAAAAGTATTTGCACTTCCCTGTACTTATTTTCACATTTAAGTATTAATTAATTAGGTCCAAATATAAATATTAAATTTTCTACCATTAGTCCCTCGTTTTATTAATGTTCCAATCGCTGGAAAATTTAAGTGTGATATTTACTATTTTAATATTATGTCGGCCATTTTATATGCAACAACCTAATAACTGCAATGAGTGACGACACTAATTAGTATTATCCGCAACGAATAATTTTACGCAGGTTCTTCGCGATTCTCGAACCTTCCTCAAAGTTTCTCTTTCAACAACAAATTCTTCGCCGATATTTTTCATCTTCCACCATGCGATTATCGATAATAATCAGTTTCCTAGTCACGAGTGTTCTTAGCGTGCTGCGGGTATCATTTGTACGAGTTTTCTCGCTGCCATCGAAACGCGAAAAATCCACGCACACCATAATTACCAAAAACTCGGTTACTCGTGAAGCGATTCCCGGAATGTTGAATCTCGTAGCAACGCGTAAATCACCATAATTCAGTACGCAAGCGGCGTACGGTGTCCAAGGCAAGCGAGTTTTATTTGCTACGTAGCCATTAACCCATTCGAAACCGATGACGTATCGGTACGTCAAAACAGAACTTGACAATTTTTGCCGGTGACGTATTAGTACGTTAATAGTAAAACCGGCTCTTTTGGTTAGCGATGTAGCATTATAATTGAACCGTTTATTTTGAAAGTGGCTTAAGTTGATATTTAAGCTATTTAAGGACTTGCGTCTGAATTAATTTGAAAACATTGGTAACTGATAAGTTATTAGTGATGACATGGTAGTGCAATATTTTTGTGTTTCTAAAACTGTGTCTGTGGCGGCTCTCCTGCACCTACCACTAGAGGGACATATGAAATAGGACTTTCTCGAAAGTACTCGCTCCAACTACCTCGTCCATATATATACCGCCTTTAACCTTCTTTCCAATATCCCAACGTCTAAGGCAGGGCCTGCTAGGTAGCCGCACTGATGAGTCCACTAGCAGGCCCAGGACGAAACGCAACACCCTTCCTTTTTCCTATCCTATCCTCTCTCTACAGCTCCACAGTGTCATTCACTAATCCAATCACTCTATTTATTAATTATCATTATTTAAAAAGTAAGACGTTTTTGGGACCCATAAATGGACTTAGGCCACTTCCAAAATAAACGACTCAATTACGTTCACACTGGGAACATGATTCTTTTACGCGGTTGGTAAATAATATGATAAAATATTATTTATATGTTAAAAATTGTTTATTTCATTATGCTGTACTTCGTAATCAGTTGTTTCGCTACGATGATTTAAAATTGGGAACTCAAAGCTTTAATTAATATGGAAATAGTACAAATTATTTGTATATTAATATCAAATAGATATCATGCATTTGGATATTCCAAAATGATTAATTATAGCGTAGTGTTGTTGCATAAATTGCCAAAATAACATAGTGTACTATAGAATAAATATACGTATGCTTCGAATGAATGTTCAACAATTTTTTAGAGCCACATAAATATGTCTTTCGCAGCGAAAGGGTTAATATATCACTAAACGCCAAAGCAATAAATATTCAGGACGAACGCAATAATAACTTAAGTCCGAAATAAGTGACTCAATTTGAGACTCGTTATGAGTTGAGCCAGTGTACATTAAGCGACATATCCGCGGTTGCGAGTAGATTAAGGGTGTTTACCTGAATGCGGATGACGCGTAAATACGACTAAAGGCAAAGTTGGCCAGCCGTGGGCCACGGAACGTCCCCGTGGTGGCATCGTCAAAGGACACGTCAGCAGTATACCGGTAGGCTCCCCTTTTTCGGTCCTGTGGGACGAACGCGGAGGAAAGATCGATGGAAACGATAAGGAGAATGTTTTTGATCGTCCGCCACATCGCGTTAAGAGATGATCACGATGATCGGACACGTTAATTACGCGATTCCCTTGATCGAAATAGTCGGAAGCTTTTGTTCGGGGGTTTGTCGCGACTCGCAGCTGTTTTGCGAATGTGACGATGGAAAGGCGATTTGTTCGAGGAAAAATAAAGAAATGGCGGGTGTTACGAGAAAAACTTTTAAAGATTGGAAGATTTTATGATATCGTGAGGAATATTTGTAACGATTGGGAAACGTTACGATGAGGAAAAATTGTAAAAATCAGGGAACGTTTCGTGAAAAAGATTTCATAGATTAGGGGTTGTTATGATGAGGAGGAATCATGAAGATTGGAAAAAGTACGAGGGAAAGTCGATTGAAAGGGTGTTTGTTTGAGGAAAAACAGAAAAATGGCGGATGTTACTAGGAAAATTGGTAAAAATTTTGAGGTATTATGATGAGAAGTAGTTTGATATTGTATCGAGGAAAGTTTATAAAGATTGAGAGATATTTTGATGGGGGAAAATTATAAAAATCGGAGGATGCTATGACGAGGATAGATGATAAATGTAGAAATACAGAGAGAAGATCGTAAAAAATGGAAAACGTTGGGAGGGAAAATTGTAAAACCTGGTTAACGTTGCATGGGAAAGTTGAAAGAGATTGCAAAATGAATGATGCGAGGAAAATTCTTGTGTATTAAATTTTTATACTATTATATTATATCCTAGAATGTCTAGGAAATTATTATGATATGATAAGTAGACTTTATAAAAATCGAAGACAGTTAGGCATGGCGAGGAAAAACGATAACAATTGAAGTAATTTCGAGAGAAAATCGTAAGAAACGGGAGATAATGGCAGGAAATTGCGAGAGAAAATAATAAAAAGCGACGCAGAACTTTATAAAGAAATATTACAAGAAGCGTGAGAAATTGTAAGGAATAATAATAAAATACAGGAATAGAACAAAATTAACTTTCATTATGAAAGTTAAGGTATAACGTAATAATCGATTGACGAGACGGAAATAAAATCAAAATCCATATTGGATCATATAAACGCAACGAGAACAGCGTGTTCAAAGTTACACGATCTAAATCAACAATCACGTATTTACTTGCAACTATAAGTTGTCCTATTGCTTACCAACGGTATTCTACGCTTCTTCTGTTTCCCACTATCAAAGCTCAATCTTTCACCGCTGTGATATGCAAAAGAAATCGTCCATTATTTGATCCGTAAGTTTAGCGCAGAGAAGCGAGAGAAAGAGAGAGAGAGAGTAATCATCGTCAATTTCTAACCGCGAGAAGTCAGACATCATAATCTAGATGAGTGTTAGCCTGATTCAAACGAATCCATGACTCATTCGCAGGCAAGCAAACGGGAAGAAGACGATGGCTGTAATACTTTCAGCGGAGGCTGCCCGGCCTCTCGTTTCCTTTTTTCCTCGCCTCTTTGGTCCCCTTCCTCTCCGAGGACTTCCTCCTGTCCAGGCGTCCGCTTTTCATTATCACCCAGCACGGGATCGCGCGTTCTCTCCTCTTGAGTGAGACATAACCACCCGAGAACGGGCCGGGCACCTAACAAGACGTACAAAATAAATTGAGAGACGCGAGATTAATGAAACGCCCGTAGGCGGCGGCGAGCTCGAAAGGAACGCGGCTAAAAAACCGCCGAGAAACGAGAGAGATCGAACGTTCCGTTGCGAGAGGAAGTTGAAAGAGAACGGAGAATCTCGTTGCGGAATTATTCGACACACCGATCACGTTGTAGACTGGTTAGCCTAATTTACTCGTTTTTAATTAGTCCCCTCTTATCGTACTCACGATCGTACCGCTTTTCGTGAGCTTTTTATTTTATTTAAGATTAAAATTGGCAGCAAGAGGAGGAGATAGTAGCTGGTGTTCGACACTTTGATCAAATATTCCGCGAAAATTTGCCCACGGGGAAATTTAATAAGCTGATATTGATTTAACGAGGTATCGAGTGTAAGAGAGGCTATTATGGTAGATTGGCATAAGTATGCAGTGGAGGTGTGTGTAGATTTAGTAAAAGGAGAAATCCTTGGTGAACGAGCGGCCAGGAATGTTTTTCATGAATAAATAAATTGGCTCCAGAAGCGCGATTAATATGGGAGAGGGAGGAAATTGTACACAATAATCCGTAACAAGAGCGAAGCTTTCGCTAATCGATTGGACACGATGTACACATTTCTATTTAATTTTCTCGTGATTATCTTTGTCGATTATCTTTGCAGGTGATCTCGATACTCGTTCAGTGCGTTTTTTATCTGGTTAGTCGTTACGGATCTTTGTCGTTCTTCGACAATCGTTCTTGCGATCTGTTTTTAATTCGAAGTGGTAATAGAATGTTAATCATCTTCTTGGAATAGTTTTGCAGTGTTTTCGATGATTCAGATAGAATTTTTCGCGCTTTCAAAAACACGACAATGACAATGGAACCTAAATATGTTGCATCGTTCAAAAATTTCGTTGCGTTCTTGACAAGATCAAATACTATTGTGTAATTGGTGAGATTAAGAAGCTTCTGTTGCGTGATAATATTATTAATTTAAATAAATACCGTTCACGATTGGTCCACCTAAATGTAATAATTAAGAGACAGCATATAAAATTGATTAAAAGGCAAGGCAACGGTAACGAATAATTTTATTTCGATGAAGATGCAGCAAATTTTATTGTATCCAATAATTGTCACATTTTCAATGTCATAATTTGTTACAATGTTTGTAAAATCTTAACAACGACTAAAAATCGAATACATTATCAGCTAGGAAAATTATTTAAAGGAATTCATGTTCGAGAAAGAAAAAAACTTGTTGTAAAAGGGAATTATGAAACTTGCTAATAGTAATAGAATGACTGAAAATATTTAAGGGGTTCAACCGTATCACCGAAAACTTACAAATTTCCGCAAACTGTAACGCAACAAATCCGCGAATATTCCAGCGTGTTTCCAATCTCCCCGGGAAGCTTTCTAAAAATTGTAAAATCATCGCGCAAAGCCGCCCAAAAGCGTAAAAATTATTCATATTCAGGGTTGATTGTTTCACGTTGACGTTTTTCCAAAAGCAATTCCGCTCTTCAATGAACGAACACAACCATCGGGTCGCGCGGCCGCGCTGGCAAATGGAAAAGCCAAAATATCAGGTCGAGAAACTCAATCTACGAGGCCGTCACAGCGAACACGATGGAGCTCGTTAAAAAATCATCACCGAATTAAATCGAGTTGCCTTTCCACCATGTAAACAACCACCCTTCGCATATAGATTTTGAAAGGGAGAGACGAGAGAGTAGGGGGGGGGGGCGACTTTCGGGACAGAGGCAGAGCAGAGCAGCAGCAGCAGCAGCAGCCTGACCCTCGATAATAGATGGCACCCCTGGGTACCGCAAATGAACCACGAAATGCTGCCGGTGCCCAGCACCAACCTGTCATAGGTCCTGCCGAGACGCTGCACCATCTGTCCACTGTGCGGATGCAATGATGCACTTGGAGAGATAACAGGAGGAATTCGAGGCCACGGGTGACACGTTCGCTTCACGGACGTGTTTAATGTCGTTTCGAGAGATCGTTTATGATGGACGAGGCGATGAAGGGTGGAATCGTCCGGGCTTGACCGATTAGAAGCACGCCAAATGGCAGACGCACGACAAATGTCGCTTGTTTTGTCCGCCGGATTCCCTTTTCATTTTTAATCGACCCTTGGCATCGCGTCGAGGTAGCCTAACGTTAGATTTACGGATGTTGATAGAGTGAAATTCCGTTATTGTTATCGTAATCAGTCGATCCCAAAATTAGTCGAAAATAATCCGTGTATCGTTTAATCGAACTTCGGTTATTGGCATCGATTACGATAATTACAGTTGGGGGATAAACGATAGGAATTGTTTACGAATTGGTATTAAATGAATTTTTTGTTTGTTTAGAACTTACTTTTAACCGAAGCATACATTTTAGTTTTTTATGCGAGCGCATGGGAAGAATTGTTAGAGAATTATTAGAATCTAGAGGGACAAGCTTATGGCAATTTGAATGTTCTTAAAAACGATGGTACATGGGTTGAACTATGTACAAATGTGATAACTAAACTGCGGATGTTTAAGTAAATTCGTATCTATTTAAGTAGAACTGAAAGAGTAGACTTCAATACAGATCCATTTGATCCTCTAAATATTGTAACTTTATACTTTACTTTAATTATTGTGTATATTATTACGTATCATATGGAATCTGCAGTCTATCTATGAAATCTATCACTATAAGATGAAATCATCGAAACTTACAAAAAAGCGAAAGTTACATATAAAATCATCAATATTTTCCAACATCGATAAACACGAGTTTCTCAATTTCCCAACGCTCTAAACGAAACTTTTAACACTCCCCTATTTTTATTCGAATTTTTCTAAATAAATTTCCATCGTCCACCGTCATTTTACATCACACGCCCCATTCCAAACTCTCAATTTTACGAAACTAAACTTAACGTTCGCTAAAAATTCGAACGCGAGTACAGCAAAGCCATCGCGGCGCTTGTATGAATCTTTTATTGGAAAGTTTGCCGGCGCAAGGTTCATCGACTTCTCGCGTCTTGTAAAACGCAAGAGGTTAGAGAAAGGGGGGGGGGGGGGACGCTAGAGGAACCCTTTAACGAGGAAAACTTCGGGGCGAAGTTGCCGGGAAAACGAGGCACTTGAACGTTTTCGAGGGTAGTTTTAAATATTCGAAAGCAGAGAGTTTTCCCTTCTTTGCTTCTCCCGTGTTCCCATCCCGGTCCCGCGTTCGCCCGCCATGACAGTTCTAATTTAACGCTAGCTAACGACGGAAAAGGGGGAAGGTGTTACCCCGTCGCACCCCCCCAATGGAATCCTGGACGCGGAGCGAGCGCGTGTGGCGCGGCGCACGGTGTTCCGGGCTAACAATGTACTGTTCCGGGACGACGAATAAACAAAAAACAGCGATTCTCCATCAAGTTGATTGGCAGCGCGTCGGAGGATTTACGATGCGGATTTTTGGCGAACACGGTCCAACGGTTGGGCTTTTTCAATGGCCTCCGCTACGGCGTTTAGACGTTAACGTTGAAATAATTTAAATTACCCGGCGAAAATTGTAATTAGCCGGCCGGCCGTGTAATCGGGCGTGCAGAAAATTGCGAGGAAGGAACGTTAATTATGCGGACGCGTGACATAATGGCCCCGAAAACGACTTCGCTCGCACCTGAACGGCAACACGGGCTCGCGAGCGCGCGTGTTTCGCAATTATTTTTAAAAGCGACAAATTTCGCGTCGCGTCGCTACGCTTGATGAATTGTTTGTTTAAATAAAAAGAGTAAAAAAGGGGCGAGGAGGGGAGGCTACGCAGGCGGTATTCATGGGCCGCGCCGCATCGCTGCGAAATTATAGGGCTAGTTAATTGGGACGCCCGTGTATAATTGGCCGCCATTATTTTTCTGTTAAAATGCCGCGCTTGTAATCCTTGCGACATAAGTATTGCAGAAGCCAAATGAAACGCGTCGAGGGTTTAATAAAAGTATCGTTTCCCGCTGTTCGTTTTCTCTAGCCTATAAAGTATCAAAGGGTCCATTATTTATCGCAGCTGTTCACCGCGATGGCAATTATGATTTTAAATATCAATCGTTGTTACAAATGCCCTGCTTTATTATTAGAACAATTATATTTGGTTTACGACGGATGGCTAGTGGGTAATTGAACGCAGCGAAATCGTTTAACAAGAGGGATTATTCTTGGAGCACGTTAACAGCCTCAGAAACCAATAACGTGGCATCGTTAAATAACTGATTGAACGCGGTAACCGGCGGCGTGTTTAACGTATGACACGCGTGCACACGCATTAACCACTCTTCACGAGCGCATTACACAAGATTCGAAATTCCATTCCAGGTCCAGCCAGGCGAAAGGTCCGCGTACGCGTCCGGCAATAATGAAAATTTTCAAATTTCACGCTCGATTATCCGCCGGCCCGCATACACACCACCGCCATTTGGCGCTTTTACAATCGCCGATCCCTTATAGAGAGGACCTACCCTTCGGTGTTTCGACGATCGTGACACACGGTATTCGTTTCGATATTGTACACCATGAAAAGACTTTACGATCGAAGACTTTAAAATCGGAATTTTAAAATCCTTCACGGGTTATTGGTTGTCTGCGTTGGCTACGGCGAAATTTAGTTGCAAGTATTCGAGGTTTCGTAAAGGTAATCCTTATACAATGCAGTGGAATCTGGTTATTATAATCACTTTTTGATTTACAATTTTTGGGATACTAAATTTTCATTACTGAACTGACTTCGTTACAAGCAGTTGACTAAATTGCGAATTTGATTTTTCGTTTGCCAATTTTATGTCAACGATAACGCAATAGACATTAGTTTAAGTAAGTTTTAATATGTGAAGTAGTTAAGGGTTAAAACTACAGTGGAATCCGTGTGGTATAATCATTTTTGAACTTGCAATTTTTGATATGTAGATTGCGAATCTGTATGCAAATTCATCGTTTTATAAACATAATTAAGGAATTGGAACCTAAATAGAGGTTTGACTTTTTCTTAAAAATATTACGTGTACCAGTTAGCAATCCACTACTTTTTTAATAACTATTATTTAAATTTAAAGTATAATAGCTACCTACATATAAAAATAGGTTACTGAATTTATTTTATCGAATAACAAAGCTTCCATTTTAGTATGAACTTTTAAGACAGGTATTTTATTGTATTAAAGATAGATGCTGAATTTGGCAAAATCATTGAGTTATTCATTAGCACACCTAATTATATGAAAGGCATCTTACCTTGAATATTTAGTATATTTTTACATATTATTTTACCTATATGCCTCTTTGCATGAGTAGCCATTATGCATACTTTTTCACTTAAAAACTAAAAATCCTTTAACCCCTTGCCACATAATAATGAGCCACACTCGTGACGAATATTATAATTTAAATAGAACGAAGACGAACCGTATCAATAATAAAGTTTACTTTCAATTGCAATTTCTGTTTCAATATGTAAGACAGAGAATTCTTGAGTCCAAATTAATTTCGACACAGTATTAAAGTAATAATTAGATAATCTTACAAGATATACTTTCCAAAAATTTCGTACGTCAAAGCTGCGATAATTTCGATTTACTAATAAATCGTGGGTATCTTAAATTTTCCAAAAATCGTACTCTACCGAATCCATGAACGCGTCAAATTAACCGAACATTTACAGCGAAGCTAGCGCGAATTTTGATTTCCTTCGCCAACGACGTTACCAGTCGAAGCCTCTAAGGGTAGTTTCAAAAGGGTCGCCGCATTTTTACGCGCAGTATTCGCTCGCGACAGTTCGGGATTTCGGAAATTCCGATAAAATATCGGCGCGTCATCGATACGGTCGAGGAACACGGGGACGCAGATACAGGCCGCTGATGCATTTTCGTCATAAATAACGAGCGCCGCGGCGAATAAATAAATGCCGGTGCGTGATCACCGTAACTCACAATTATGGCGGGCCGGTTTTCATAGTGCCGATATGCAACCGTGCACAATACACGCCGTTCGCCCGTCACTTTTAATTTCGCGGCCGGCCCGTTTGACACGTTTTGATTTGCGATTTATGACCGCGTTCGATATCCCCCGGGATACCGCCCTCTCCTCCCCCCTTCTCCACGCCCCTCGCAGCGCCCCACCCCCGCCGATGATTTGTGCCTCTTTTCTCCGTGGCATTTTTTTTTTTTTTTTTTGAGTTATAGATACTTTTATCACTATCTGTGGTCACCGGCGCTGTCTCGCAAAAAAATTCGCCAGATGAATAGTAATTCGTGGCTTTTTAAGGCTTCCGCGTGTAGCCAACGCTTCGCTGGAACGCGTGAAAAATGGATCTTTTTCGCGTAATTTATGCTCGCGCCGCGATTCAGATTCATTGGACTGAACGACAAGCGTGCAGAGGTAATACGAAAATAAGGAAAAATAGTATCGTTAAAGGGGGGAAAGAAAATAAGCGAAATTGTTTTCAGGGAAATTATAATGTTTATTAGCCAGTGGAGATTCTATGAACTGGAATGAGACGAAGATTAAAAGCAACGAAATTGTGTTACATTTCTGTTGTTGTAGATTCAACGAAAGTACAGTAGATAACTGCTGGTGAGAAACTTTAACTCGAACAATAATTCCAACTTTGCGTTACGATATAGAGGCTTCCTAAAGAAAAATTCTATATAATTAATAATAATAATTAATAATAATAATAATAACAGTAATATTCTAATAACTTATACGTAACAATGGGACTGTGGCATAGTGGTTAACACGGTCGATTAAGTGACCCGAAGAACTTATACGTAACGTAATAAAAAAGCAACGATTAGCTAACGCCAGTGTACGCGAGTAATAAAATAATCATAACGCAAGGTGTTAAGAATTCGATCACTGTATAATTTACCCCTATTGATTTGACAAATGAGCGACTCGAATGATGCTACCTGCGCGTGTGCGTGTTCATCTGTAAAGAAGAGGCTCGTTTGCGTAAAACAGTGGAAAGCGAGGAAAGTTGGAATAAACGCTTAACCAGATTAATCCCAGGATGACAGACAACAGAGAGGGTGGTTCTTGCACGAAGTAGAACGTCGAAGTGCGAAAGGGGGCGGCAGGGTCGACGATAGGGGTAAATGCCAGGGGGTAGAAAGTGTTGCAGGCGGTACAGGTGCCACCAGGGTGCCGTTACTTTGCCGTGCAGAGCGGCGGAAAATTGTTTACTGGATTGTTTAAACGAAATTTACTAAAGCTTACTGATTTTATATCACGGCAACGCAGCCCCGGGGACTCACCCCGGATTATACATTAACGAAGTTAGCTGCGGAATGGGGGCGAAGGCGAGAGAGAGGACTACGGGACTCGGCGCTAGTTGGGAATTAGCTTTCCACTATAATCGCCCTGTTATGAAGTCGCAGTTAGCCGCGGAAAAGAGTAAACGCGCAAAACGAAAGAGTGAATTGAAGTGCAAAACGGGAATGCGCCGAGCGCGAAAGTGTCCTACGCTTGGCGAAAAGTTTTCAATCAAAATTTAATCCGATCGGATGTATGGAGACTTTTTCGATCCGGTGTATGCGGGGTATAAAAATGTATGAAATAGTGAAATTATGGAAGATATTTTAACCCTTGAACGATGTATGGATTATAATTTCTTTTATATGGGTGATAATTATTAATAATTATTTGACACAGAAGAGCCATCCATTCGTGATTATCGCGATGCAACGTCGATCTTTGTGTTTTGAGATACATTATTACAATATTGTATGGATTTTTTTAAAATGCAAAAATCTAAAATTACGTAAGAGTGATAAGAAATTACTTCGCCGTTAAGGGGTTAATAGTTACAATTAGAGGATGAAACTATACTTTATTTAGCTTTCACTTATTTACTTTAGCTCCTTAAGTGAATATCAATTTGCTAATTTTTTCGCACTCATCCAAACAATTTTCCTTTAATTTTGTAGTGCTACAATATAGTCATAATTTTGGATAGAATCCAAATTTTTTGATAAACCCAATATTTGTTTGTTGTTCAAAGGATAATAAACGAATCCACAATGTTTCAACTTGCTTTATTTTATTTGAATTATTTTACTTGATATATTAGATTAATCGAATCGAAGCTTACATTTCCTTTATTTTATTTGTAGACTAGGAGGACCATTTAAGTAGATGTTCCAAATTTCCATCCGGAAATTTCAAATATAGTCGAGTTTCCGTACACGTTCCAAGAATAAGGAATTGAAACTAGCATAAAGTATAAGGCAATTAAAGAAAGAGAGATTAAATGTTAAAAATATGCTTGTCGTCGAGACACGAACTTAGCATTTTTCTACGAACATTTCCAACGCATGGCTTCGTTTCCCAAAACTCGACTTCTATTCTTCATCCTTTCCTTTCCTTTCGCGATTCTATTAAAATTTGCCAAAAGGTTGACCAAGTGGACTCGACTGCTTGGAAGCTGCAACGACGATGGCCGGTGTTGCAAAGAGAAGGAAAAAGAAAGAGACATGGGGCTCGGACGTTGTCTATAGCAGGAAGCCGAGGGAATATTTATGGGGGTTCCATATGCCGTAGCGCGAATCGCCACCGAAAACGGACCGATCGACCCATCTGGTCGAAGTGGCGATCGTAATGTCCTGTCGGTTATCACCTATAATTTGAGGTAATATATTACCTGGTAATTCGTTGCTCATTGGTGTAAGATGCAATTACCAGCATAACAGGCGCATCCCTTGCGAGCACGTTTCACGTTCGCCACATGTTTCGTGGATCATCGGCCGCGACCCTCCGATCGCCAATTTTTGATTTCGATCTCGCGCTGCCTAAATCATTTAACCACGCCACCTTACCTTCTGAATAACTTAATCCGCCAGGTGAACCACGGGAATCCTTTTGTCCGCCGCTGTATCGAATTGCAAATGGGCCGTGATATCGCTATTGCGAGATTAATCTTCCTATAGGCTGTTTAAATTGAGACTTTTTTTCTTAATTCAAGATGACCTTGGATCAGCCGTGGATTGAAGTTTTTGCTGTGTTGCAATTATTACACGCGATAGGAAAGATTGATGAATTCATTTTATCGAAAGATAATCAACGTTAAATTACAAAGCAAGTGTAATACATACACAAAGTGTTACGCAATAACAATGATTAAATATAAAATGGAATAGACGTTTGATTTTAGTGGAAATAAATGTTTAGTTTAACACACTGACAGTAATTCGAACATCTACTCTAATTTATTATAAGAATAAAACAGCAGCGCATTTAAAATAATAGGAATTGTAATAATTAAATGTTCCGATAATCAATTATTCTCGACATATTATGTAATTGATCTAACAACGATAGAGAGAAAATGCAGTAATAGAATGCTCAAGAAATTTAAATACATACGGATATGTAACTTTTAAAAGTCACATTCGGTATAAGGGGTTAACTTTATCAACTCGAATAGTTGCATCGAATAGAAGTCGTAAAATCATCGTCTAATATTTGTCCTCGTTCCATAATTCGTCTCGCGGAGGAGCGAGTTGAAAAATGTTTCCATCTTGTATCTTGAGAAATTTGAAAGGAGGCAATTAACTTGGGGGTTAAATACCAACCCCCGTTTGGCCGGCGCCGGTTCACGCTGAGATAGATTAGACTCGTAATAAAGTGCTGGGGGTGTAGTCACGTTGGAAACGGTCCACGAGGGAGCCACTAAGGCACCGCTCGTTGGAAACTGGTCTGAAACAGATTTAAACTCGTTTCCTCGGGGCTGCCGCGAAACTTTCTCGCGTTTTAATTAGTCGACCGCGCGCCGTGGCACTGAATCCGCACCCTGAGCGTTCGAGGAAATTTTAAATAATCTACCATCCTCCTCTTCGATCTTTCCGACACACAGAGACGTCGAAGAACAAATAATGAAATCCCTCTGCTCTCCGTTCCAAAACTCCATCGAACTTTCTTCAAACCGTTTTCCCATTTCCTTCTAAATGAAAAGTTATTTTAGAGTATTATTCATGCCTCGCTAATTTATATTTCAGAATCCGTATTCTTTTTGGTAATAGTATTACAGTGTAGGAAAATTAAATAGGTAAAAAAGTGCAGAATATACATTGGATTAGAAACGTATATAACCTAATCCGATGAGTGTTTGTTAATTAATGTATTGAAGTATTATAGTGTAGCTTAAAACACGTTTCTTTTACGAGTTATAATTGATAAAGATAGTAGAATTATTAACAGTAAAAAGGATTGATATCTTACCTGTTATTGGTGAAATATATAATATATATAAAATAATAAAATACGTAGTAATACGTTTGCCTTGTTTATCGATTGCCATGAAAATATGAATGATTCCATGTGACATAAATTATCAGCAATTAACCTGTAGCAGTTTTAATAAGAAATAATACAAAGAAGTTACAATTCGCCAACTAATCATTTGGTTAAGAAATCGAAGTCAGTCACTTAAAAAAATAGCTGAAACAGTTTATAAATCATATGCATCAGTCTAATTTATTACGTTCGTCCAGCAATGTTAAAAACCCTTTAAGAAAGTCCAAAAATGAGTGCACCAACTAGTTAAACAATTAAATTGAAACCGACTATGGTGTATCAATGCTAGGAAATATGAAAGTAATCATACACGGACGTAGTCATAATAGAAAATATTAGATAACATAAATACCAAGTAAAGTATCATTTTATTGTTAAGTAGATTTATTTTCCTCGCACAGTAAACGATTATTTATCTTCTTTTCCTTTCCCCATTTATTCCCCGTTATATTTATACAATCTTCCCATATGATTTTTCATTTATGGAGCAGCATTTCGCACCTCAAAAATTGTACTATTCACAATTAGAAAAAAATTTGTCAATGGCAGCATTAACCCTTAAATATGCGGCATTGCATTGAGGAATAAATTAGCAACTCCCAATTGAGCGAAGCAAGTACAAACAACCTTGCTTTAAACTTGCATTCGATTTGCAATTATTCAACCGAGATAGTGAAATAATATATCAAATAATTAATTTGTAAATTCCAGAATGAGTTCAGTTCGAATGCGTTACATATCTCACCTTTGACCAGGGGTAGTATATTTACCATAAACCGAAAGATCGTGCGATCCCATAGAAGAAGCTAAGCAGGGAACGAAGAAAGTAGAAGAAGGAGAAGAAATTCGTTCAGTCAGCGAGCTGTAGGTAATTCGTGAGGAGAAATTACTTAACTCTCGGATGATACATAAATTAAGTCAGAATCGTAAAGGGGTCCGTGGCACAGTCGCAGCCAGTTAGCGTGAGGGTGCCCCAGGGGGCAGTACACCCCTTCCATCGTCGTTTCTCCTTCGCTTCTCCCTTCCTCTGTGCTTTTCTCCCTCTCCCTCCCTCTCTTTCTCTCTCTTTCTCTCTCTCTCTCTTTATCTGTCTCTCGCTCTCAACCCTTTACGATGCTACGCCACTGCCTAATAGAATTACCCTCAGAGCTGAAGTTAGTCGGGCCGGATTGAAATTGCCATCGCATTTTTAAAATCTCGTTAATTAAGGCGTACCGTGGCCAAGCTACGAGTTCCTTTGCCTCTCATATGGATTAATACCAACGACGTTTCCTTCCTCCCTTCTTCCTCTTTCCGGTTATACGCAGCGAGTAATCGTGGATGCACGGAAACAGGAAGATCGTTTCATTTTCACGCGCTCTGATTAACACACGATACTCGTAATTGTATTATCTCCTTCGCCGCGAGAATTTTTAGATTGCATCGACTACCGTGCGACGGGGGAGATTGCTTGGCGGAGACGCGGCAATTGTTTCGTGGTTATCTTAGCTGGACTGTTTTTTTTTTAAATTTTCGAACCGCTTCTCGGGAATTTGCGGCGCGGATGATTGGTTAATAAATTGGTTTGTCCACGGAAAAGGTAAACGTGCCCGGCAACAACGTATACGAAGCGACCTTAAAAATTCAATGAAAAGAAAAATATTCGATAGTAGTTGGATTCAGATCGTTATATTCTTTTTGACAATTCGAAAATTCAATTAAAAATGTACAGAATCTATGTAATATATATAAAAACCTATAAAATGTCCAAAGTACAGCTGAGGTTATAGTATTTAAAAGGCGAAACGAATATTTATCGAAGTTCCGCTTCTTTAATTATCTTCAGAGAAATACTAATTTGCGTAGAGATCCGCAATTTATTTATACGTGCCTGAACAGAGGGTTTTTCTTCGCCAAGGTACAAAATATACGTAATGTATAAAAACCTGTAAAATATCCAAAGCACAGCTGAGGTGTAATATTATTTAAAAGGCGAAACGAATATTTATCGAAGTTCCGCTTCTTTAATTATCTTCACAGAAATACTAATTCGCATAAAAATCCGCAATTTATTTACAAATGAACGTAAAGTTACGTAGAGTGTTAAACCAAATAAAAACCTTTCGAATTATAAATATAATATTCCTAAGAAAAGATCTTCTTCGATAGTCCCACGTCATGCTAGGCATCCTCCGTCAAAAAATACCCCTCCCCTTCCCCTTAAACCTCTTCATCCCACGTTTCGCAATCTCGTTACCGAATTCAACCACGGCAACGTCAGCCTCGTCATCCTTCCACGCTCTTTCTCGTGTTCGCAAAATTACCACGATTTCACGCGTTTCACGTCTCTTCTGTATATTCCCATCTTTCTCTCATTTTCTCTCCCTCAAGAGGGAAGGGGGCGGGGGGGGGGCGACAAAAAGGCAGTAGAGGGCCAGTCCATTAAACCTTAAGTCCCGTGTGAAGCGATGCGTCATTGAGATACATGAGGATCTTCGTAATAATAATTCGTTCAGGGTTGCAGTTCACCCCTGATGGGGTTGCCGCGACGTTGTAAGTAGGGTTGGCCGGTATCTATCGCGGATTACGAAATATGTTCCCTAATCCGCGAACGCACGCCCACCGTGGCTCTCCGTGGCCGTGTCGTCCCATGGGAATCGGGATTATTGTCCGCGATAAGCTAATTTTTCTTCTCTTGCCTGTGCGGCTGCGGCGGCGGTGACGGCGGTGGCGGAGCTCGTGGGGCCTCGGGGAAAATTGGAAAACGACGCCGCAGCGACGCTCGTTGCACGGTAATAACGATGGTAATGAGACGAGGGGGGAGAAAAGATCGGCCGGCCGACCAAGAAGCTGAATTGTGTGCGTGAGCTCGTGGAATATCGTTGGTTAAGCTTGCGACTACTGGCGTTTGTAGCTCTTCCTGTGAACGATCATTGAATACGGTAGACTGAAAACGATTGCGCGCTAGGGGTAGTTTATTTTGGAGAATTTACGGCGGAAAAATTGGCAATTACGAGACGGGGAAATTTTGGGTTAACGTTGATTTAGTTTATTTGTTATTCGATCGAAATGTAACCTGTAATTATGGAACTTTGCACAGGTACTTAATGTTCAATGCTCGAATCTTCGCTACGAAATATTTCTATTTAAGTTTAGTTAATTAATTGACGTTTGGTCGATAAAAGTACCGTGCAATAAAAGTATTGCAGATTTATTAAAAAATTAATGTTTGGTCAATTTCGTAAATCACCGTGCATTAAAAGTATCACAAATTCGTCTTCTTAATATTTCCCCTTATTCCCTGTGCTCGCAGAGTCTCGCGTAAGAATTGAATAATGCAGAGTCCACCTGTCGGGCAACGAAAACTTAAATAAACATAGATGTGGCATAATTGCCAACGATTCTCAGAGACGCAACCTTATTCGCGTGTCAAAAAATTTCCGCGGAAGCGTGATTTCCATCCAAGCGTGGAAAAATGGCGACGATCGGCGGCGGATGCTCTAACTCCTTATTTATTCTCGTCTAAAATCTCATTCCGGCTGAAATATTTGCTCTATACCCAGCGGTACGTGCATTCGCCGTATGATTTTTCATTAAAGTGTCTCTCGCAGCTGAGATATGGCCGGCACATTGAATGTAGCTACTCCCATGAGCAACAGAGACGGGTGTATGGGAAATTCGCTGGATAAAGCGCGAGCATAGGAAAGAGAAATATAACAGAAGCAACGAGGTAGAGACGCGCGGAGAGGGAGAGAGAATGTAGCCGCGTTTTGCACAATATTGCGCTGGTGATCTACGGCCAGCCTGCTGTTCCCACGAGTGCGATAAAGATGGTGGCATGCAAAGTTATGCAGCACGAAGAGAAATGGCCGAATTGCTCTCCGCTTTTCTTGCAAAATTCGTTTCGCCATTACTGCCCTTCCCGTTCCATTTTGCCTTCCGAATTTTCCTACGTTCAACGTAGTTAAACGTGTTTCCCCATTCTCGTTCCCTTCGAAGCTATTTTATTCGTCATCGCTGGCATAAATTAACGCGTTAAGTGCCGTGTCAGTCATCGCTGACCGACAATAAACTTTCCGTTTAGTCCGCGTCACTCAACGATCATCGACGCAATCTTAAATGATGGATCAGCGTGAAATGCAAAAAATACATTGCTCCTTTTCTTCTTTTCGATGAAACGGTGCAAGGTTTTTAAGAGAAAATGGTACGTTTAGGTTTTTTTTTTACGTGATAGAATCGGAAAGAGAACACGATAAATTTAACGCAATACAATTCAATATTATTTAGAACTTCTCGATACTGTTTGAGTAAAATCCGGCGCAGCGAAACGATTAAATTCTTAAGAGAATTTGTTTGCAAGATAAGTCTCATCGCTGTTTTTTTCCCAATAGTCATTAGAATGTACCACGTTAAATGTACAAACTAACGAGATCCCATTTTCCGATTTACTGTATTTGAAAGTGGAGCGCGCGAACGTTCGTTCGAATTTCTTTTTCCCTTCAAATAATAATCGCCCAGCCTTGCAATCTATTTCGTTCTGTCTCTCGCTCGAAGGAAAGATATATCGATGATCTTGTTGTATCGTTAGGTATTTTCGCTCGTAACGCTCGAACGTGAGAAATCGAGGAGAACCGTGTCTAAGCGGATATCGAGTTCTCGCCTAACGAGGATCCTCCGCTCGTGGCGGGTCGTCCTGATCAAACACATTAGCCTTGACTTCCGGTCGAGCGTGCCAGTCAAAGTGGGCCACATCGATGACAGCCCATTGTCACGATGCGCGCCTCGCGAGGATCCTCGTTTGTCGAGGAAATGGGAAAGTCGAGTGCCTCTCTCGACCCTCTATTGTGAACCGAATAGGCCCTATCTTTCGATATTTCCTGCGTTAAAAAGAACCGTCACCTCGTCGCAGAATGACGATTGCTTCGATGAGGGGCTATTTTGACTATTCCAGGGGTTGCAAAGTGGTTAGATACAGTTAAGGTAATAGCTAAGGGGAAATACGTTTTAGATGTTCGGAAGTTTATTTATTAAACGATAGAGGAGGTGATGTAAATATGGGCTACCATTTTTACTTTAACGTTTGGTGCTGAACATGTTGGGGATATTTAAAGTTCTACACATTAATGTATGTGTATGTTCAACGCGTATGTTCAATGTGTGACCTTTTTGATGTAGAATTGAAATATACTGAACGGAAAGTAATGTTTGTTACTAAGTACAAATTTGTACTAACAGTGAAATTTTTCTTAAATTTATATGTAATAACTTAAATAAGTGAATAAGCTAATATACTATACTTTTTGTATGTTTTAATTTTTCTTACCGTTTCAATGAAAACGAATCTAAAATGTAAACACGAACTCAATTCTATTATTAACCAAATAAATTCGTGTGCAAAATAATTTATTTACCTTGTATGTTTCAAGAGTTTCGAATCTATAAAAGTAGCACAAACTTTCGAGTTCCCGAAACTCAAAACCTTTTATGTTTCGATCGGTTTCTTTCCTAATATTTTCCCATCTGATAACAAAATTATACGTCACTCGTGTCGATATTCAGGAATCCATCAAAAACAGAAATCCCCAATTTTCCCTCGGAAAAAAAAACACAAAAACAAAAAGAACCACAAAGGTTTCACATGAGAATTCCTCAAGGGTTGCACGAAGCGTCGCGTGGTAAAAAATAAAAGGAAGAAAAAATACAGTGGAAAATGGCGGAATATCGTGCAGATCGTCGAGCCGTGGCGGCGTCTCCCCGAAGGCGAGCGGGTAGATCGATCATCGAAATTCCCAGGCATTCTCACGCGTGCGAAAAGGGCAGGAAGAGCCGGGGCCCTGGAAGTCCATTGATTCGCGTATCATCGTAATTTCACGGCGCGTTACCTACGCGAAATAACTCGGGGGACCGTGGCCTCGTCGACGTCCTATCTGGCTTCGGCTTTAAACAAGCCACGAAATTGGTTTACTTTTGAGCTGGAAGCCACCCCGTCGTCTAGCCGGGGCGAGTTTTCTCCGTAAACGAAGAAGGGCGACAAAGGGAGGTCGGAGGAGGATCCCACGGGCTTCCGTCAGGGAATTAGCCTTTTAAATTGCTTCGCCTACGCCCACTGCCTTCTTCCTTTTCGTGAATCGCTGCTACGCGAACACGATACTCTGAAATCTATATACTTTTTATGGAGTGCGTCGATAACTCACCGTGGACTTGGTGGGGATTGTAAAAAAATTGAATTCGTGTGGTCAAAAAGATCAACGTTCTATTAATTGATTTTAAAAATGCGTATGATAAAAATATCCGAATCTTTTCTGGAAGAGATTTTTAATATTTGAATTATTTTATATATATATATATATTTTTTTTTTTTTTTTTTTTAGTGAGAAGCACAACCATCCTTTTTGCAAATTGATCAGTCGTATGTTGTAATAGTTAACATTTTGCATTCGTCCAGTGAGTATAATTTCTTAAAATTTGAGTGCGGTATTTAAAATTGTGAATTAGAGGAATCGAAGAAACTAATCTTCTTTAGTGTAGAATTTCTGAGAGTGGAATTGGAATTTTTAGTGTTCTAATTACCTTCTATATTGAAATATATATTTTCAAAATTAGCTACGTACAATTTTCCAATTTCCTCATCAATAATCTGATAAATATAATACCGAAAATTCTTCAACTATCAAAATTTGATTGAACAGTTAAAATTATAGCTTTTAAACGGATTATAAGTATCGAGCCCTTTATCTTCTTTGAGGTAGAATTTCTCATATTGAAATTGTAATTTGTAGTATTCCAATTAGTTTCATTACCGATACGTGTATTTTTAAAATTAATTGTATACAATTTTTCAATTTTCCAATTACCAATCCAACAAATGCAATACCAAAAATTTTCCAATCATCAACCGAATAGAATTTGGATGCAGTAATTAAAATTGGAACTTTTAAGCGAATTAAAGAAACCCCCCCAAAAATCTTCTCATCTCGTTTGACGTAAAATTTCCCACAATTAAATTGAAATTTCTATTCTTCCAATTACCTTCTATACCAAAACGTGCATTCTCAAAATTAACCACACACAATTTTCCAATTTCCCACTCATCGAGCAAACATAATTTCACGAAAGCCACACTCAAGCTATCTGAAAAAGATCACCTAAGAAATTCGCCCGAGAAATTCTCAGCTCTCCCCAAAATCGAGTAACCGTGGTTTCTTTGAAAAAAGCATTCCCGAAAGAAGCATCCCCAAGCGCAGCGCGAGGTCAGCTCTGCCATTGGAAAATGGTTCAATCTACCAACTCGTAAAGTAGAATCCATGACGATCTCACCCCCTAACCAACGCGTCGTGTGTTCAGGAATTGCCACCGCCGGAGAGTGGAGAGAATCCCAAACATATTTTCGCCAGGTTGGCAAATTCTCTGGCTTTTGGTGTGCGGTATCGGTGGCTGACCGCGGGCTTTGCCACCCCCTGGTCAAGCCTCTCCCTAGGGGATGTTATCCTTGCGGTCTTGGCAGGGCTTCGACCCGCAAGTAAACGCATTCCGAGTGGAAAGGGAGAAAATCAGGGAAAAAGGCCAGAGAGGAAGACAAAACGAAACTGGACCGCGGTAGAGAATCCATGGGAGAAGAAGATGGACAGAGATGGAAAAAGATTATTGGAGGGCGAAAGGGGGTGGAGATTCGGCGGCAAAGGTCCACGTGGAGAATGAAGCTGAAAATCCTGTAATACGTGTATCTACATAGCCATAGAGAGGGTCGAATTCGTTGCGTAGCCCGCGGCCGAATTCCCATGAGTGCCATAACGTGGCGTCTCCACCCTCCCGACACCGGGACCGCGAAAATAACGGGTCCCCTTTCCTGTTATCGCGTACGTGGCACCGGCACCATATGGACAAGTGCATACGCGTTAAAGACAACCCCCTGCGTCCGGGCTGGTTGCTTTTTAAACGATTTTATACGCTCCGCTGTTGTTGCGCCCTGTGTTCTCGTGATTTTGTTAAGGGTTGCGTGGATCTGTGATCGTCAAAGTGACCGAGAAGTGTGATTGGTTCACCGTGGTTCTTTGATTCCGTTCCCTTTGGTTTCGTCAACTCTTCGCGGTTCGTAATATTTTTCACTTAACTCTCACATTTAGTCAAATTACCTTCGGTTATGTATCCGAAGTTGGAGGCTGTCAATTAGTAGTTAGGAAATGTTTCTATTTAAATGAATTCGTCTGAGTATGAATGAAGTAATGAGTATACTTATAATCTGTACAATATACTTAGTTATTATACTGAGATACTGATACTTCATTATTATAATTCTTCTCAGTATACTTGATCAATATATCTATGATATGTATTTTTTGGTATATCTTTGATATATTTTCTATGATATATTGATATATTACTTATACTCATAGTGAATGTAAATTATTATAGCGATACGAATTCATCCCACTCGTATTGTTACAATATTTTTCCCGTATTACGATATTAATGATAAAAGTGATCTAGCACGAGTTAACCCTTTCACTGCGACTTTTCGTACAAAAAAAGAATTGTGAACTGAAAAGATACAGAAGCATACCGTTAATATAGAAACGTAAGAAAGAGAAATCTATCGAAAAAGGGCGGGAAGGGAGAGGGTAAAGGAAAGAAAGGAAAGAAAGGCGGCGATTCTTTCTGATTTGGAGCAGAGGGTGAGGAGACACGAAAGCGATATCGCGTATACGTATCCCTGGAGGGGTGCGATGGTTATTTTTATTTATGAGGAAACCACCATGAAAAGGGACCCAACGGCGGGCGACAAACCCCGTGGCAATCTGTTGGGATTTCCACAAGTTGAATTCGCTTGGTCGGCATGCTCGGGGCGTGTCAAAACTTAACGATAATCGTGTTTCCTTTTTTTTTTCTCCGCTGGCCAGACCCATAGAAATGGAATCCCCTGTAACAGTTTCGGGCTTCGATTTGCAAATTCTATCACTTCATTAACTTTCATCGGTTTCGTTCGCCGTGCCCGTTCACACTGAAACACGAGTTCGCGTGTTTGATAATTGAAAGCTCGCCGCATTGGGAAATATTCCTGTTAATTATTATAATGCTCGCGTTTCGTTGCAACGCTTTTGCCGAAGCGTTTAAGTATCGGGGGTGAATGGTAGATTTCTGCTTTATTCTGATTTTTCAGTTCAGCGATTTGATGGAAGTTTGACGAACCGTGAAAGATCGAAGGAATTTTGAAAAATACAATATATGTTAGTATCCATAGTGAAAGGTACTTCTTAATCGTCGTTTAATTAGTATATTAACCTTATTGATTTTTCTACAGATTGTCTAATATATCTGGTTCTGCCATTTTTCTATTTAATCGGTATTTAAGTATTCGCGGACAACGATGATTTCTCAGATTGTTATTCCCCACTTTTACTTTCTTTGTTGCTTTATTAAGAAATCAAGTAGTACGCGTCGAAAATTATTTATTAAAAAAGCAAAGAAACACAAAAATTTGAAATGTTATATTTTTGTGTTTTAATCTCCATCGATTTCGTTAGAATCATCGAGTTTGTATAATTCTGCAGCATCATTAGCGATTAGTAATGATATATAAGACTCGTGGCAATTTTTGTAAGAAAATGTTTGACATATGAATTGCCACCACGTCTTTTTCTTTAAATACGTGATAAAGAAATGTCATATTTTACAAATTAATATCGATCTCACTTAGATACATAACGAAAAATATATACTCCAATTTTTACGAAAAAATGACATAAGGTTTTGCTATCTGACCACAGATTTAATGATAGAGCTTGTCGTTTCTGTTAGAGCTGTTTCTAAATGATCGCAGGTTCATAGAAAAAAGGAAGATCGATAAAGGGATTATCGCATTTTGTGTAGCTTATCTCTGTAAGTTTCGCGTGAAAAAAGTGGGACCGACAAATATTTCTTACTCCCTAATCTCTGAAGATTCTGTCCTTCCTGGAGTTCATCCTGTTACCAGATAACGAGCTAATTAATTTCGCTGCTAATTGCCGCGCAACACGGTCGTGTCAGCATTAATTGTGGCGGCTCATGGAAACTTTAAGAAATTGGTGTTCGCCCTAATATTTCATAAAACCATCGTTTCCTTTATCTCTATGCGTATACGTATTTGTCAAAGTTTAAAGTCTATTCCATTCTTCTCTATTTTGCAGACGTAGCCCTTTACTTTCTAGTACCGAATTAGACGCGTAAGGGATTCTATTAGGTTGAACAATAAATTCGTTCGTTTGAGGAATATTATAAATATTATGAATATAATAATAGTATAGATTATAACAATGAATACTTTCATTACGAAGAAATTTCAATTTTTAAGGAAATTCATTGTGAATAGAAATAGTTAAGCTGGAATCAAGCGTTTAGGCGTTAAAATATTAATAAATTCAAAATGTGGAATTAATAACTTTGGCCTCCGAACAGCTCGAATATCTCTTCCGCTTCGCCTGATCAACAATCGACCATCGATCGATATTTATCAAAAATTGAACATCCATAGTCTAGGGTTTCTCGAGCCGATTCTTCGCGAACGTGGTCGCGCAGCCAAGGGAAGATTTGCGTTTTCACTGATCCTATCGCATATGAAATATTCGCGGAAACTCCGACGAGAATTCTCGCGCGTCTCTTAGGGATCGCGTGCCCGTAATTGGCTCCTCGCCAGAGCTCCTCTCCTCGAGCTTGGAAACCGGTAACGAGGTGGAACTTTTTCGCAAAAGCGACCGATCATTCTCTCGTGCCGTTCGCCAGAGACGAAGAGATCCCTCTAACGTCGAATTGGCCATGGCTCGCTCTATTTGCGTTTCAGCGCACGCCATTATGCGGCGTGTTTGCACGTAGAAGCGGATAATTTAATACCGATCCCCCGGAATTGGGGGCTGGCAAATCAACCACAAGTATATGGAAATTTCAACATCGCCGGGACTATGGAAAATCGGTCGCTTTTCGCCGGAAAATATTGCCGAATCGCTACGTAAACATCTGCATTTAAAATACGATTTTTCACGGGGGAAAGAAATACAATATTGTTTGACGGTATTGGCGAAGAATTTTATATTTACCGTTTTGATAATCTAATTTTAAACAGCGTTAAAAACTGTTGAATTTTCATTCGCAATATTTTTTCGTATCTATTGTAGTTTTAAAGATATATGGATGGATAGGAAATCAGCTAAATACATGTAAGGGATATTTTCACCTTGAAAGACTGAATTTTAGTCGATGAAAAGATAATTTAGAACATCTCTTAAGGTTTCCAACAAATCCACAATTTTGTAGAAAAATCAGAAGTATCGAGTCACTTAATGCAACTTGTCGGTGTTTAAAAAGGACCCTGAAGATTTTACTGTATAATAATATATGTGCAGTTTAATTCATTTCAATCTTTGACAACAAGTTATTTAATTCCCTTCAATCTTTGCTAAAAAATAACTTAGTATTTAAAAAGATCAGCTCAAATATCATTGCCTATAGCAACGATTTAATATAGCAAAACCTGGCAGTGGAAAATAATCTATTCGCTGTATAATAACATTTATTCAGTTTAATTCCTTTCAATCTTTACTAAAAAAATAACTTACAATAGTACTTAAAAAATAGCAGTTCAAAGATCATCGTCTACAGCAACGATTTAATTCATTGCAGTCGAGCTACGAGATATTCCCAACAAAACACTTTTACCACTTTTATCGTAACCCAGAAAAAAATATTACCTTTTATAAGAACACAATAATCCATGTAAGTGGAATGAATTCATTTAACTGCAACTTACAAGTCTTTTAAATAATAATTAATAGCCCACAGCTTCCGATACGTAAGCAATGGTAATTTTGACAAATGGCAAACTTACGTAAAAAGTATTACTACCGCAAAGAGTTGATATAGCAAAAGCTGGTAGTAGAACATAATCTTTTTATTACGTAACACAGTTCGCCCCTCGAGCGATAAAACGTCCAAATTCTGCTCTGATTCCTTCATCCCCGAATCATCTTGGGGGCCATAAGGAGTTGTATCGCTCGTTTCGGCATAATGTCATAGTCTAGTGTATCGAATCGAAGCTCAGGAGTGGTCTTGATCCGCGTGTAATTCATCGTATCATTGGGGGTTGCTATGACCATGCGGTTGTTCCGGGGTTACTGGCGACTGGCAGGGTTTGAACGTCGCCATCTATCCTTCTATTTGTTAGCGGGCTTAGCAAATCACCCCAACGAGCTTACCGTTGCCTCGAACGAGGGTGCTAAGCCGTGCCTTTTGCACATCTCGCGCCTCTCAAGCGTTTCCTTCTCTATATCGACGCTAATTTCGAATTAAGCCCGCGTGATCTCCGTGACGTTTTTCGACTTGGCGACTCGCATTAGCGAAAAAATTATACGATCTTACGAGTGGGATATTACAGGGCATATTTCATTCCCCTTGTGTCTTTTTTTATGGTTACTTCGTACTATGTACAATGCGTAACAAGAAAGGGAAGTTTGACGGTACCGAAAAGGTGATTTTGATTGTTTAGCGAATACGACAATTTTTTCAGTCTTGACGTTTGCATTAATTGTTTTACTTTGTGAATTAATTTAGGTAAATAGGATTTTATGGTGGAATTACATATCAATCGTAAGTGACTTAATTTAGCAATAACTATTCAGTGAATTTTTATGCATTTATTGGAAATTTAGCAAAGAAATTCAGAAGCCACGTGGTATGCAAAAATGTACAAAATATTTGTAATAAAGGATCAGTTATGGTGCCAAGTTCCAATTAAGGTTTTACGCTTTTAATTATGTTTGCAAACATATAAATTGGTATAAAAGTCCCCAGTCCAATGGTAAGCAAGCTAGTGGCGTATAAAAAATGAGTGAAAATATTCAAAATAATTGTGATCATTTAATTACTTAAAGCTAACGGAATTATTGCACCTACCATTCTAGAATAAGAAATAGCAATACTAAAGGGTTATCCAAAAGTACCTTTAGGATGTTGAATGAGAATATCTGTCAAACGCCATGTTTGTTAGTAAAATAGAGGTGGAAAAAATAAAAATTGAAAAGAGAACGAACGAAGATAATAGAAATGAAAAACAGATTAGAAAAGGGTAAAGCAGAAAGGAAAAGAAAAAAAAGTGAAGGTAGGTGTTCCTATAGTCTATTTTGGATAACCCTATATTTTACGGGATGGATTCTGGAATTATCATATATTTTAATGCTTCCATGATCAGAGGAACTTATGAAGTCATACAAAGCTCTTAAGCACTAAAATTAGTTTATTACGTAAATACATTATGTATTACAGATTATAAAGTTTCATCTTATTAAATTGTTTCCTGGAAGAATTTCGTTAAGCTACCTATAATTTAAATTGAAGTCGAATTATAGTTCGACCAGAAATCTTTGTCAACCACTAGAAATCCAATCTAGAAATCGATTCTCGTCTTTTGTATTATTTCTGTATTCATTTCTGAGAGCTAGATTAACCCAAGTCGATTTTTGTCAAAATTGTGCTATATACCATCTTATTGCTCTTTCTTAACTTTATCAGAGCCACAAAAAAGTATACATGTTACATAATACGTAAAGTAGATTTAATTGATTAAACTGCTTCAAATACAATGTTGCGTTATGTAATTTGAATTTTTGTTTTCGCTCTACTGTAAAGTTACAGTACAGGACTTAGAACCAGTCTAGCTCTAAGACACAGATTTAATCTGTCCTAGAGAACGTCCACAAATATGCGATAAAAACAAGAAAAGGAATTCTGTTCCCTATAGAAATATTCATATTAATAATTCTCGAGGTCGCCAGAAGATAGTAGAATTATACTTCAGCCAGAAATTTTTGTCAACCGAAGTAGAAAACGATTCACGTCTTTCGTATTATTTAATCTTACCTAGAAAACGTCATCGAATACGCGACAAACCCTAGAAAAGGAATTCTGTTCCCTACAGAAATATTCACATTAATAATCCTCGAGGTCGCCAGAAGACAATAGAATTATACTTCAGCCAGAAATTGTTGTCAACCGAAGTAGAAAACGATCCACGTCTTTTGTATTATTTAATCTTACCTAGAAAACGTCATCGAATACGCGACGAACCCTAGAAAAGGAATTCTGTTCCCTACAGCGATATTCATATTAATAATCCCCGAGGTCGTCAGAAGACGTCAAGCCATAAATCCACGAAAAAATCGCGCCGTTCGAAAGTCACCCGCCCCTGCACCATTAAATCATGCCCGTAAAAAAAGCCACACGAAATTTCACGCTGCGGAAACCACGGGATCGGGACAGCGTGCGGTGGTAGTAGCTAGGCCACCAATTTAAAGTTACAAATTCGGCCATAAAAGGAGCCCGCTTCGAAAGCGGCGGTCGGGTCATGCGTACCGCGTTTAGAAAAATAAGGGAGAAAACACCACCGGTAGACAAGGGTGCGAAGTGGAGAGAAAGGGACAGAGGTTCATAAAAGGAGACGCTTAAAAAAAAAAAAAAAAAAAGAGCGTTAGCAGCGTTAGAAATAAAGGGGTTTCCCTTACGAGGAAAAAGGATGAATACAGAATTTCCACCCTCGCTCCGACAATCGAGCTCGTATTTTCCGATTAGAGGGTGGCATTCACTTATAAGCCATACCATAACACTTGTCTGCCGGCCGTTATGAGCCCTTACAGGCTCGGTGCAGGGGGTGAGCAACGCATTTCTCCTCCATCGTGTTGCCGACGCCGCGACGCGACGCGACGCTGCTCCACCGGGACAGATTTACAGCCACCTTGGGTACTGATTTACTCGAGGTTACTTACGAGGTCGCTTCTGTCCGAATGCAACCCTCCGAATACGCGTACTCGCCTGCGGACGGTACGCCACATGTTCCTTCGATGTCTTTTGGAAAGTGTAAAATCTTGTCCGGCTGATTTATTAGTTCCCGAGGACAGGTTTGCAAATTCTACGAAAAATTGGAGGAATTTCTAGATATTAACATCTTACTTACCGGAATATTATTCGGCTTTATAAACTTTAAGACTATAAATTCACTGTGTTTTATTTTTTATATCTACTTTGTTGGTGAAATATTATTATTGTTGTGTGAGATGAATGCAGATAAAATAAATAGATAATGTTGTTCAGGGCATGTTCTAAGTGGTACCAGTGTTCCGTGTTCGAATAAAATTGTCGGTGGATGTGTATTTTATTCGCAAGCGATAGACAAAGCGTTAAATTTTGTAATTTATTAGATGTAGGACAGTGTTACTCAACAGGAGGGCAATTTGATATATTTTGAGGGTAATTTGAGAATTCTATTGGAGAGTGGAGGATAATGTATTATTTTTTATCAAATTTGTGAACGAGAATAATGAATTATTATGTTAGTATTGTCTACTAATAATTTGAGGATACTGTATATCATATTTTCCGCGATTTGGTGTGCAATTAAAATAAAGAAAGCTAAGAAAAAGCCGCGACAGGAATGCAAATTATAATTAATATTAATACCATAATTGTAGAAAGGAACACGTTTCTAAATCGTTTCTAAATTATAACAATATATCAATACTCGCTAAAAATTAGCTAAAAGTTGCCAAAAAATATTGGACTATTGTAAGAAGAAATTATGGATCAATTTTTGCATTTAATTATAAATTCAATACGAAGATTTCTAACGTTAAGTCCTACATCTCATCCTTCTCGCAAGAACGTTGATCGCTTAGAAAATAGCGACAATCACTATTGGAATGAGCGAGCAGCAGAAACCGCTATATAAATTGTGTTATAGCGAACGCAAAGGATACGCTAAGCGTATGCAAAGCACAGGTAACCATTGGATTGACATAATCATAAGGAGAGAAGAACGCAGTTATAATCGCATACACAGTTCACTGCAATTTGCTTTTTACCATGCTGGCATATTACATATTAAAGCAGCAACCGGTGATTCGCGTAATGATGAAACAACAGGCTTCGAAATAATGTAAGTCAGGCGATCAGCGACTACTTTGTGTCTCGACGGGAAGCGAGAAACACTTCTGCGCCTTCTTGCATACTTAAATTCCTCCACGAATGCATAAACATTCGTGGTTTGGTAATAATATTCGACGCCATTTTATCCAATTTCGTTATTATACGTACGATATATGTAGATTACTATATTGTTAACCATCTTTAACCCTTTGCGGACGATGAATATTATCACTTAAAAGAGTATTTTGGTTTTGAATTCCAAGCCTCTAAATTTCCAAGCTTTCGATTTCCAGACCGTCAAATTTCCAAAACTTTGAAGCGTTTATTAACGATTTTAATTTAAATTTCTTGCTTTAATAATAGACGTGCGTCCGCAAAACCCCAAAAATTATTAAGCGGCTATTTGCAGACACTCGTCCGCAAAAGGTTAAGCTTCGTGGCATAGAATCAATTAATTTTGAATAAAAGAAGATGAACTATTGTCCCATTCTTCTTGTACGTTCATTTTACAATCTTCTCTATTTGTAAAATTATAATTTATCATTTTGAATTTCGATTGTTCCAATATATGTTTAACCATTTCGCTACCACTGACGTATATATACGTCTTCAAGAATTGCACTGGCATTTATTAAAAGCATACGTATATCTTTTCTATAACACAATATAAATTTTCGAATCATTTGTACGTCATTATAACGGTACAATTAGTCATCTAGAGTGTCGAAATATTTATACCTGTATCATTTCCATATTAATAAACATTATCGTTATCTACGCTTTTAGTTTTCAGTACCAATGCGCCGGTAGCGAAAGGGTTAATCAGATTTAGAACGGGCGACTAAGGGAAGTGAATAACAGTTTGGGTACATTGAATAGTAACCATTACTTAGCTATCTTCCGTTGAATTCGAAGGTGTACACTCAATTTTGTGAGTAACTGTACGTGCCTTCGGTACACGAATAATCGAGAGTAACAAAGTAGATGTGCATATACAGTAATTAACCCCTTGGCTTACGAATTTTTCGAAGCGTATTCACTGGAATTTTGACTACTTTTTATTGTAACACTATATCGAATGCAAAGCACTCAAATATTACACGTAATTCGTACCTAGTTGTCTTCGATCTCTCAATCCTGCAAATCGAGGTGAAGTGAATTAAAATTTATTAGAAAATACAGCATGTTCTTATTGTAACTTGTCCACAGACTAAATCACGAGTGTAGCTCGTTGCTTTAAGCCAAAGGGTTAATGAAACGAGGTAACAGAGAATAACGATTGAGGAGTGCGAACATTTAGTAATCGGTACTATCTACCCTCTGCATTGTTTCATTCGCGTTCGTCCGTATTCCTCTTTCTCAAAATATACTTTAGTTGTTTTGTCGTTTGGAATCACGATCCACTCACAGGAACAGGGGGGTTGATCGCTGTAAATTCGGTCTACCGGAGGTTAAGGAAGATTCACCGTTTCACGGGTGGACCGCGAGAGGAGGAGTAGGAGGAGGAGGAGGGGGGAGGGATTGGAGAAGAAAAGAGGTGACCAGGGTAGAATGAAAGGATGCTTGTAACAAATGGTCGTTTCCTCGAGGGGTGCCATGCTCCAACTCGTCTAACAAGGTGTCGGACGCCCCGGGACGCTCGGCTTTCATCTCGACCGACCGGGAATCGACTTTATCTTCATCTCGATCCCAAGACTCACGCCGTGAATCCCGAGTGAATCACGTACTCGAATTGATATTACCGCTGGATTCCGTCTTCTTTGTCGTCAGGTGTCTCTATCGTGGCCCACTAAATTATTCCTGGACATAATCGACTGTCCTTACCTGGCCGGCCATTATTCCTGCTTGATTTATATCATAGCCGGATTAACGCTAATGGTGTTACGCTGCTTTCCCTCGCGATGCAAATGCGTGATCGTCGTTTTCGTCCGTTCCTATCGGGACGCATTAGCACGGTGAAGAATCGCTGTTTTGCTGTTCGCGTCTCCTCTTCGACGTTTAATATCGTGTACCTTGGTGATGTAATTAATTTCGCAGGGGAATATTTGGTAGATTTGGTTGGCAGTTTTATTAATTAGGAGTTCTTTTTTGTCCGTTTTTGTTTTAAGGATATCTTTGGAATTTGTTTCAACCCTTGCCCTACGATTCTTTTAAGGATCATAGTTTGTAGCTTTAGCTATTTGTTATTATAATATTCTATTGCATGCAGAGCGCATTGAATCGCTATACGTAAGTTATGCTTGACAGTCGTTAACCTTATGAACTAAAATTATTGTTGCAGTTATAAAATTAAAGTTTATTGGAAATACGTTTTTCTCTTAATTTTTTTTTTGGTTGCACACCATTAAAATCGCAAAAAATGTGATATACGATATCCTCATATTATTACTAGACAATGCTAACACAATAATTCATTATTTTAACTCACAATTTTGTTTAAAAATAATACATTATTCATTGTCATAAATTTGTTAAAGAATAATTCATTATTTATTGTCATAAATTTGTTATAGAATAATACATTATTTATTTCGATACATTTATTAATAAATAGTCCATTATTTTTGGTCACAAATTGGATCAAGAATATACATTATTTATTTTCATAAATTTGTTAAAAAATAATTCATTACTTTTGTGAACAAGAATATGTATTTGCAGAAAAATTCGCACTCTATTAATTACATTATAGTTACGAGAGATTTGTAAGAATTTGAAGTTATGAATTTCGAACAATATATCGTGACAAAAATTTTCTGATTTGTCCGGACGTTTTCGAATTTTCGCACAACGCTTGCAGTTAGTGTTGCTATCGATTAATAATGAATATCGGTGCCCGTGCCACGTAGACAGGAATCAGTTGTGCATTATAATTTATGCGAGGCTTGGGAATAACTTATGCGCGGGCTGTTGCAAATAAAATTTGGTTCGATAATTTGATGAAGCCGTATTCATTATGAAATTCTAAATTAAACTAATTGCTAAGATAAAATCTGGCCACAACAATTGCGAATATTTAATATACTTATCGTATCGCTTAGCCTGCAATAATGTCTCCACCAATGCAGCAAAAATCAATTCTACTTTGCAACATGTTATTGAATAATAACTTAAAAATGTTCAAATTTAATTCACCAATAAATTTGCAAGAACTAGTTTATTTTGGAATAAATATCACACCAGTGATTTTGCTATGCACTGAAGAATCTTTCAGTTGTTTCTCAGAGCTTAACTCAAAATCTATTAAGACACTATTAGTAATTTATTTATTATTTATCACGACAATTTATTTATTAGATTTCTTTAAATAAGTGGGTCCAATATTTTTTTAAGAAGAAATCCAACAATTCTTTTAATAATCTTATAAACCATAGAGAAATAGTGTTTCATAAATAGACGATTAAAAATAGATGTAAGTATTAATAGTTTGCAGTGAAAATTAAGTCAAGAAACAACAATAAAGTTTCTATTTAATAGAACCCTTCTTTTCTTCATTTTACTTCAGACAGCAACAAAACCCTTAAATACTTACCAGTACTTAATCACTATATTTACCTCGAAGCTCGTAAAAGGACTTAGTATTCATTAGCAAAAAACATAAAGTAAAATACGCCGAACCTAGCATCAACTGAATTTTTGTTTGCCTTGCTTCACTTTATAATTCACGCTATTTGAACTCGCATTCATCGAGACGTACCTACACCGAATTTGACAATAGAAGTAGGATTATTCATCGATACGCGTAATACATTTCTGATAAAATAATTAAGTGGTACATTTGACGCGTCACCTGTAGTGGTTTGTAAACAGCAAATCGACCCTAAACTAGCGCTATTCGGTACCGCAAAGTTCCCTCGTGCGCAAACTGCCAGCAGAATTGTCGGCGTTGCGAGTGGTCATCCTGGGCCGCGAAAGGGCTTAAATAGCACAATAAAATTCGCAGAGCAGGCCAACGGTAATAGCGAAGGAACGGGAACGAGGAGCAAAGAAAGAAAGGGTAAAAGCAACGCTTTCTTGCCGCCGTTTATTTTAATTTCGTGTACGCGGTACCGCCGGCCCGTTCCTTTGTTCTGTCCGCCTTTACCGCTTTTATTTCTCCTCTTCCTCATAGCGTTCTTTCTTTTTCCGTCCTTTTTTTCTCCACGCTTCTGCACACCAGCAGAAATATAGTTGTTGCTCCAACAGACAGATGTTATTTTAAGACGCTGCACGCGCAATTATTCATCCTTAATTCCCTTCAATTCGCGTTAATTTCAGCCCCGAGCTAAAGTGATTGCTGTAGATTCAAATTTAATCCACGCGATGCTTATAAAAATTAAATTCGGTCATTTTCACAGGGAAGCGTGTAATTTCAATTATGTTTTCGGATGCTTTCAGGGTAATGAACTTGTGACCCTTTCCGCGGATATAAAATCCGTATTAAATTATGTGTTATAGAATAAGGGTTGATAGTACGGGGTAACTGAATTTGTGTGCTTTCTATGCATTTATGCGAAATTTAATCGTGGCAAAAAAATGCAGGGAGCACAAAATGTGCACAAATGTATATCGAAATCAAAGCGCGTAATATTATATGTACATAGATGGTGAAACAACCCTTTAATTAAGTTCCACTTCCCATACTGTGTTTTCGAAAATACTACATAAAATCCTACATAAAAATTAGCAGTCTACTAATCACACCCAACTATGTGAAGCACTCTTACGTGATTATAAAAATTTTCTGTTATGAAAATGAAATGTAGAACCTGTTGAAAAATCTATGTATATACAAACACTTTTTGCGACCATTGTTCTCTTATCAATTTCACTTTTACTTCAATTTCCATTCTACCATATTTACCTCAATTTAATTAAACATGATCTCCATTACGTTTCAAAGGGTTACATTTTCCATTTAACCCCTTGGCCTACAATAACGAGTCACTACTCGTTCTATAAATTATGCCACAGGTTGAACAAAAATGCTTACTATTAAGGATGAAATTTAACTTGAACTCTGATTTTAGCTTCGTATAATAACATTGCATGTTATTGAATAAAAATTACCCAAAACAATCAAACAATTTGTTTGCGACAGGATATGAAAATAGTAACCAATTAACGCTAACGTAAGTGGGTAATAAAATAATCGTAGGGCAAGGGGTTAAAACAGTGCATCCCACTTTCAAATCTAAGGAACCTCATCAAACGTTCCCACTCCGAAAAACCTGAAAAATCTCGATAAACACCGATCACTCATTTACGAAACGGGTTGCGCAATGATCTCCTTTCAACCCTCGCCAAGCATCCTTTCAACCCCTGCCATTATCACTCCCTTTTCTCATTGACAGCCTTCCCCCCTCCCCTAATATATTATTCGAGCCGCTTTATCAATCATCATCATCATCGACTCGAAAAATTCCTCGCCCTCGAAGCATCACCCGTGGCTCTTTATTCCAAGCACCCACCGCGAACGCAACGGCGCGGCGCGTAATTGCGAGAGGCGCAAGGCCGACAAAACGGTCGTAATTAAAGAGCAGGGCCGCGAAATCTTTCCACGTCAAGGAAACGATATTTATACGGTGCTTCCAGCATCCGTGAAAAGCCGCCGGTGCATTGTTGGCGGTTCGTAGCCATGAGAAATGCGACTTTGGAGCGGCGACTAGAGCCGGGAAGAGGGATGCTGCGGAAACGTGGGGATGAACAGCGAAAGGGTGTGGAAGGGAGAAGGGAGGGATTTGAAAGGGCGGGAGGGGGGGGGGGGGGGGGGCCGAGCGGCGCGTTGCCGGGGCATAAAAGCTACCGTAGTGGTGCCGGGACGTATAACGTTTAACATTTAAGCCTTTAGAAGGTTGTAAGGTTGGCTCCCTGTAATTATCGCCGAGGCGCGGCGCCTTGAGGTCTTCATTATGGCGAGCATCCTTGTTATTTCTCTGTACCGAGCGTGTACGCGCGAGCGCAGCCTGTTTCTGCTGTTTTACGAACCACTGGTGCGAGTATGCGTGTACAGAGAGAAAGGGAAGAAGATGCCTTTCGACTGGACGCGTCGCGTCGTAAAGAACTTGGCAACCGGGATGAAAAAAGGAAGGAGAACTGTTTCGAGGCGCTTCTTTTAGATTTGCTTCGAGGCGCAGTGTCTCTCGAAGGTTGAAAGCGAATGGTGTTGGAGATCGCGAAGGGTTCGAGGAAAGGGAAAACAGCCAAAACTCCCAAAGAGCCTTCCTTAAATGAAAATTTAAGAGTAGATTGTTTAATAGTTTGGTCATTTTCCCGGTAATTTTGGATGAGGTTAGTTTAGATCCAATTGTGCTTTTATGTATTTTTGCGGAATATTTTTCCTGGATTTGAAAGAGATTTTAAGGGAATTCTAACGATCGTTGAATTTGGAAAACTTAGTTGAGATGTTGGGTTTCAAAATTCCGATTAGGTATTGAATAGAAATTAATGAAATCGAAATTATATATTTGTTTATTTATTTATTAACGGTAACAGTAATTGTACAGTAATATTGAAACGAAATAAGAACGAAAAAGATACGATAAACGTTATAGTGAAGGGTGTTCCTATTCTATAAATAGAAATTGAAACTGGAACAATATTAATATATATTAATATATTATTGTATGTAATTGTATAATAATATAATTATTATACGTATATGTTACATGTGGTATAAACAGGAAAATAACAGTACAAATTGCAAGCAAACACTTTATCCGTATAATGCTTAATAATATTAGATGCCGAATTAAGAAATTTCTAAGCCGTTTCTAGGTTCTGCCATTTTTCAAACTGTATACAGTGGCGAAGATATAATTAAAGACAATCGATTCCTTATTAAATTCAGTTAAAAGATTAATATAAAAATTACAAAATTGCAAATATTTACAAATTTTAATCTCTGGAAAAGGTATTTTTTAATGATATTTTGCAAAAAGTAGTAGAAACAAAAGCTGAATTTACGTGTGTTTCCCTATTTAAATGCTCGTTACTGCATGTAAATGCACACTCTATCGATTATAAGGAAGAAAAATTTGTAAGATTGTTAAGAAAAGGTATTAGCAGCTTTTCTGCATACTCTATTCTATAATCCACTCCGTGCATCGTTCAATTCTATCGATTAAAACGGCATAAACTTTCTTATTATTATCAGTTACCTGATATTATTTATTCTGAACATTATTAATCTCGAATCGTCCCCGATTAACCATCGATACGCGCACGCGGGGGGGGGGGGGGGTTAATCTCAAGTATCTGAAACTATACTTCTTCCAGAGCACTTTTTAGCTTGTTCAACAATTTTATGGAATACATTTGCAGGACTTTCAGCTTCCGAATTTGTTGGCCCGCGTAATTTCTGAATTGTAACGACGTTCGAAGGTGATACGTCGATGGGACTATTCGTTGTACGGCTCGATGCAGTCGATGGAGCGGCGCGCGGTTTGCTAGGAAAATCATGTTCAGGCGGCAGGAATTCGTACGGGCCGCCATATTTCAGTTAAAGCGTGCGGGGGTGGCGTTCAATGCCTCCGCTCCGCGTTGCCATGGCAATTAATTACCTTCATCCCTTCCCAGAGCATAGGTACGCCTATAACGGGTGTACTGATCGCGTTCGAAAGATATCCGAATCTGTCTCGGCGAGAGAGAAACCCGGCAAATACGTTAATTACCGCGGACCAGTTTCCGTGCAAATTACTAATGAGATTTTCGCTTCCCATAAGAAGTCTCCTCGTAATTTCGAGCAAGGGCTCTGGGGCTGCGTCAAAGGCTGTCGTCGGTGATTTTGGGAAAACGATTCGGTTACCTGCCACGATTATACTTTACTCCTTTCCCTCAAGGGGTGGTAATATATTTCGCAGATGCGCATCTCGCGATTCAACCTCGAGGCTATTTCAGGGAGACCGAAATCGTTTATACTTTCGGATGTTTCGAATCATTTGTATTATACTTTTGGTGGTTTCGAGTGATTTTTATTCGCCCAGCTTTTGGTTAAATTGAAGCGTAAGAGGGGAAGATTTTATAATTAGTTGAGTGAATAATTATTTTGGTAATTTAGCGTGTCTGATATTTACGGGATTTAAAAGTTTACGTGGTTTCTTATTTGATTCGATTTTTTCTTCGAGGATCGAAATATTTGGCGTATCTAATATTTGTGTTAAATTGTAATAATTAAATCTGATGGTTATTTAGGTTTAAAAATTCATTCTTTTGCTGTCTTTAAAGACGATAAGATGGTTGAAATATCAGAGGTGATCTGGTATTTAAAACATTTACAAATTCCCTTAGTTTCCTGCTTAATTTTTGTTCCCTTTCTGGAAATTGAAGTACTTGGTGTATCTGATATTTATGGTATTTAAAAATTCAATCAATGTCATCTTTAATTACTTTTCTTCCTCTGCGGATGATAAGATGATCGAAATATTTTTGCACAGAATATTTAACCTCTTAGGAACATCATATTTTTATCAAATTTCGCGAATTATTCACTTAAATGGTCACAAATTTTGCATTTCTTATTCTTCAATTTAAGTAGAAGTTACTGCAATAAAAATAAGTTAACGCGTAATTTACGTAACGAGTTGTTATCGTTAAGTATTCTGATTTCATTCTGTTGTTTAATCATATAATTATTATTAATATATACATATTTTAACGATACAGTAAAATTACATTTTTCCCGGAAGAATTTAACAGCCACTGTACTACGTAATCGAAGATACAAAAAAAGAGGTTGGGTATGGTTGGATTAGGTGGTTAAGGAATTTAAGAGTTCAATGAATTTGTTGCTTAATTGCTCTGTCTCCGAAAATAGTAAGATGATTACGAAACACCGGATATAAGGGTAGGAAACACAATCGCGGCTTACCCCATAGCTACTGGAGATAATAGTGTAACTGATAGTAGTGGCTAACTAGAACTCACCCTCTGGACTTTCCGCATTCCTCTTACCATTTTCGGCCCGTGGTCCCTTTTCCTCGACTAATTTTCGGTTTCCCAGAGCTATCATTATGGGCCAATGGAATCGTCCACTCCATTCCTCCCTTCAATTTATCCTCGTCGTTTCATTTAAAATTGATGGAACGTCAGAGGCTTTCAACGCCGAAAAAAGGAACGTATCGAATAATGTAGGATAAATAGGAGAAGCCGCGTAACGAGTTAAAGGAAAATATGATAAATCTGAGCGAAACGCAACTGAATGCAACGGAATTAAGCAAATTTACACGTCCCGGTCGCGCAAATAATTTATTTCTCGATTCACCGTCGTTTTACATTGTAATTATTTCATGAACTCGCGTCTCCGCTAAATAGATTTAAGAGAAGCAGGCAGGCACAAATGTTTTATGAACGGCTTCATCAGGTTCTTCATTCTGTTCGAAATAAATAGACGATCATCTGCGTGGATGACTTTATCACTCAGCAGGATATCCGTCAACCCCATAAATCAGTTATTCATTAAAGAGAAAAATGCAAACGCATACAGTGTTGGACAAAATTATAGCGACTCGGGAAACACAGTTAGTTACGCTTTTAATTTCCTCTTTAATGATCGACGAATATTGCATGTTCCTAAAGTGTAATTAAATTACAAATGCACGAAGTGTTAGACAAAATTGTAGCAACTATGGGAACACAATTAATTGCGCTCTAGTTATTCTCTTTAATCGTGGAACACAAATGTTGTTCGATAAAAAATTTGTGAATCTTCGAATTTTGTTTCTTAGCATCGCGATATTGCAAATTCTATTTTCGATGTTGTCACTAAAATTGTATTAATGAAACGTAGGTATTTATAGTTAATTATATTTGAACGTTTCTGCATATTAAACGTTTATACAATAAATCAAATCATTACAATGATTGCTATACATTTTGTCAATCGTAGAACTGAAGAACGTTTGCGTTCCAGAATTAATGATTGAAAAATATTGCAACTAGTAAAAACGTAAATTAGAAATCACACAAAGCTCACTGATCTTTTAATAAATACATTTATATTATAAAGAGTATTTACAGTATTTCTAATATGTTTAGATAATAGACTATTTAGAATATATTTATATTATAGAATATTTAGAATATAGTTCTATTATCAAGATTAAAGGCTGCGAATTTCAATGTAAATTTATATTTTGATTGAAAGTGAAATCTAAATGAAATGCAATCATCTTCAACACCCAACAATTTCAGCTTCGTTTCGAATATCTTGTACACATTTTCGCCGTGTCCTTTTACACGTTTCAATTTCCAACGAACGCACAAACATCGTCAGTTTTATTACCACGCAAAAGTTGTGCTACTTTTGTGCAACACTGTACGAGCCGCTGTTACAAATATATTTCTTCTCACAATATTTCTGCACGCATCAAACGATTAAACTCGGTTGCGATCGTGCCTCATTTTACGGAAACTGCAAGCAGATTTGTACGGCGAACAGGGATGGCTGATCAACAAGCTGCTCGTTCCACAACTTCCCTTGGACAAATGGAGTACCTACCTGTGCTCTTCGGGCGGCTGTTTCATCAACCACACGACGTCAGCGTCGTGTCTCAATAATCGTTGCGGTCTTTCACGTCATCGCGAGCAAGCGTAAAATCGTAATCCAATTTGTCTGCGGAGGCTGAAACGGGCGAATGCGACGCGGCCGGCAGAATGAAGTCGTCGCGTTTCCCCCCACCTCCCCCCCCCCCCCTCATGGCCGACTGTGTTTAATCATCATAAATTTTGCGAGGAAACCGCAAACCTTCTCTCTTACGTCCACTTTGTGAGTTCTTGGCGCCTGCGAGCCTCCAAAGCTGCCTTCAGCTTCTACGCCTGTTTTGGACAAGAGTTTCACTTTGAGATGCATTTCTCGACTCCGTTGGAACTTCGCTTTTGATGGCAAGCGACCGCTAGAAAGTTGGACGCTGTGAAATCTTTGAGAGGCATGCAAATCTCGAAGCTTCGTGTCGTAGCTTAAGTGTTTTTCTCTTAATTTTGGTTATAAAGGAATCGGGGATGTTTGGTATTTTGAGGTTGAAAATTTGGGGGGCGGATGAAGTGTAAATGAGTGGGATATGAGTAAATTAGTGTGATTAAAAAAGAATTCAATTTTGGGTTCGACGAAATTTTGGGGCTGAATAGTAGGAGTTGGATTCGATGAGAATGATTGGAATACGTATAAATTATTATAATTAACGTTGAATTGAAATTTAGTCTTGATAATATTTTGGGGCTGAAAATTAGGGAATGAATAAAATATAAATGTTTGGAATATGCATAAATTATTATAATTAACGAATAATTGAAATTGGGACTTGATGATACCTTAAGGATGAAAATTAGAGGGTGGATAAAATGTTAATAATCAAACGAATAATCAAATATCAATTGTTTTTATTATTTTTTCTATACGTTAGATAGTGAATATTAATAAGTATAAAAAGATGTCGATACAAAATTGAGGTACTAAATATTGAGAATAATAATTTAGTCACAAAGAAATATTATCACCTGTTTTTAAACTTTTCGAGGTTTCGAAGCTTCGAATATCCCATTCCTAATTTTTCGTAACAAAATTAAAGGAATGTGATTCAAGAACAAAATTGTCTCACATTTTAACTAAAACCATAATATATTCCACTTTTTATATCTGGTACATTCTCACGTATTATCCCTTCGCTTTAATTTTTTGCACATTTAAGTTACCCATAAACGTATAGATATGCGCAGCGCAGCGATGAGATTTTAAATTCGTTTCTCAAGCTGAATCAACTTTTTACGTTATTAACGGAAAATAGGTGATCCTAATCGCGATGCTCTGCTCTATGCTGCTATTAAGTAAATAATACACACCTGGCAGCGGCATCAAACAGCTGATTAATAGACAAACCCGCAACCAAGGAAGGGAGGCAGAGAGAGAGAGAGAGAGAGAAAGAAAAACGTTAGCCGAGCGAGAAAAAAAAAGAAGTGTCTTCGGTGCTATAAAACACACTCGCGGGAATAAACCAACAATAATTAATGAACGTAATTTATAGAAGTATAATTAGAAGAATGATTTATAGAAACTCTAATTTGCTGCGGGTAGTCAGCGGTAATTTGTACCGCGGGAAACATGTAAAGCCGGTTTGAATGTTTAAAAAAACGACAGAGCCTACGAGCGCCGGGCAAAAATAGATGTTCCACTTATTTCGCGTGTTTGTAGTCGAGCCTTAAGTTCGATGTTCAGTGTACAACAGGTTATGAGTCTATTAACTGTACATAATAATTATTCAGTCATTGCTGTCTATCCGTTGAGCGTATTTTTATTTTGAAAAGATGCGCTTGGGAGCCGAAATATGTACGTTCGAGAGATTTCCAAATAAGGAATGTTCGGTGGCTTACAGGTGCTTATTAAGTTAATACATTGTAAGTTACACGCCGCGCCGGCAAGCGTCCTTTAATTGGCTCGTCTTCGAAATTTGACTGGCGTGAGAATTACACCGAAGATTAAAAAATGACAAGTTAATTACAGGTGTAGCAGCTTCCACAACATAGTAGATTCAAAGGGGCGAAATCAGTAATTATAATAAATCAGAGTTCTAATTTTATTTTTCTAAATTTATCAGCGACTCGGTATCGGATTCTGTCACCCATTCAAGATCCTCCAAATTTCCAAATACCTAGTGCCACGTTTTTATTAAAATTTTCAAAGTATCAACAAATTTTATTTAAATTTCAAAATCATTGTTAGTTAGCTTAAATCGTCGATCTCGAACAAATTTTGGTTCTTTTCTTTGTCCTGTCTTAAGTACAAATACGTAGCAAATATTTAAGCTGAATATTTTAAAGAACATACGAAAATCCAACGATAAATATGCAGCAATGATATTAAAAAAGAAAAGAGGGATTGCAACATTAAAATTGTAAGAACAAACGTTTACCCTTTTTTCTCTTCTATTTTAATTTATATCAGACTTATAACAGATAGTTTTCGTATTCGTGTTATCCATCGCGTAATTAAAAGTCCTCTGGTCTGTTGGGGGGGAGGGAGGGGATGGTAAGAAAAAAAATTTAATGCAAGGATAACAGGAAATAATAAAAATGATGGTTATGGTTAATTGTAATATGTTTAACAGAGGAAGAAGAAGGATAGCGAAACTTGGCGGCTAATTTTGATTTATCGCAGGAAAGCATAAGTCGTTTCTTCGAAATGAATGGTAAATCTCATTGATATACGAGACGATGATGCAACTTATACTTGTAAATCAGATAGGGCTTGAACGAGTTGAAGCATAGACGTAATTAATAAACGGGCGGCTTATCATTAGTTAACAGAACGTCGAACATCAAATTGCTAGGAGGAACTTTGGAAGTGGAAGCATAGATTCGCGCGAAATAATGCATCGTACTTTTTTTCCATGGCCGATGTTAATAACACGTTCGTTACATGCTACGTTAATTACGAGATTTCCGTGTAATTACACCTTCGGCTAACTCGACTGTCAGTCAATTTGTAGCGCACGTAAGACTCTCTTGCCGAGGAATTAATTGTTTCATTCCGTGTCGATTCTCTTGTCGATTCGTTTTGTTATCGATAACGTCCGATAAATAATTCTTCCATCTCTCTATCTCGGAGCATTTCAACTTTTGAAGGATCCAAAGATCGAAGAAATTGGAAGCTTTCGTAAGAAATTGTATATACGTTTGCGTGAGGAAACAATTATATTAGCAAACATCATATATCTGTTATAAGACAAAATTTTAAAGCTATGGTACGAGATTTAATGTCTCCAACTGAACAATTTTAGTTACGTATAACCATTATGAATGAATAGAATCTTTTCTGGTTAACGAAAACCAGTATAAATGACTGGAATTTTATTTTGGTTACCGATAACTATTATCAACGACCAGAATTTTATTTTGGTTGCTATTCGCCAATATGGAGAGCAAACATATATGTATATATATTGTGTAGATTTATATAACTTCTATAGTTAACTTTATACCGTCGAATAATAATATTTCGATCTATAGAATATAAAATTACGATCATCGATAATGGTTACAAATAACTAAATAAAAATTGTGATCGATTACAATTGTCATTCATAATTAGAATAGTTAAAAACCAATATTTTACAGTCGTTAAATTTTTAGGAACATTTCTTCGAAATTTAATGAATTTTTTACTTAATAATTTTCTTCGAAAAAGATTCGAACAACTGTTACTTTTTATCTCCGTTCAAATATTCAACCCCTTAACTTCTTTAGTTTATCATTCAGATGTTTTTTTCCCCCATTTATTCGGTTCAAAAAATTCAGTCTAATGTTTTGCTTTATTCGAATACGAGAAATTCAATCTAACGTTTCAGTTTACTCAGTTGAAGTAGTTCACCCTGATTACTTTATTGTCGCGTCGTGTATATGCAAATTGCAACACGGAAACCAATTTGCAAAACCGCATCTTACACGAATGGCAGAGCAACTTGAGCTTAGCTATTGGTGCATAATGTAAGCTCTAAAATACTAATAGGGGAAGATAATTATTTAACAAGGGACACGCCGAGCGTGACGGTGTTCTAGCCGAACGAAGGTTTTAAGACGCTAATGCACCGCCGGGAATGTAAATCACTGGCGATGTTCGCGATTAAATTTCAACGACACCGGCGAAAGAATATTATCCTGTTTACCCGCGGGACGTTGCACAGCAATCGTTGTGTGGTAAATGTGACAAGGAACGAGCAGGTAGCAAGAACAACCACTAAAAGTCTTACTTTATTCCACGTGCGCTGGCAGTAAAGATAATTCTTGAAGCTGATTGGATCATTACTTATCTGCAGTTAGAAGTTGCTCGCGCAGAATCGAGTTGCCGGGTTTAAAAAGACGCACAAGTGCCGCGAATAAATAGATAGGAATCTGTAATAATATAAATAAGAGAAGAAGTAAACTTCTCGCTTATGGTATTGCAATCACGATAGAGAGTTTCCTTTTTTGTTTCTTTGTCTTTTTTTTTTTTTTTTAATTTCCCTCCTGGATAATTTCATGTATTCGCGAATATAAATTATCAGATCGTAGGGGATTAATTGCGCTTTCAAATAATAATTAGTAATTTTAAATTCATTTTTTTTTTTGCGACATTACTGCGTAATTCAATATTTTTTGGATCATTATTCCGCAAAAGAAGATAAATTCCTTTTGGGTGTCTTCTTTTTGCTATAATTATAGTTGCGGTTACGAGTCTTTGCGATCGAAGATATTCTCGATAATATATTTTTAGCATTTTTGTCGTGGGTCGGGGAAAATATTATTTCTTTATCAGAACTCTATAATTCATCTAAGTAGAGTCAATTCATTTAGGTACAGTATTGAACAATAATTAAACGTTGCTGAGTAATCATTACTAATTTTTTAAATCTCTTTGTTTAGTTTATATATTTTGGGATTATTTTTGTATTACAATTAATTCGAAGATTTACTTTGCAATAATTATAACACAATATTTCTCGAATTAAATGCGCATAGTTTTCAATGTAGAAATGAAATAATTTATAAACCAGAGCAAAAATGGAATAATCTATAAAAAGGGAAGATTATTTTCAAGATTCACTTTGCAATGCTTATAATAAAATATTTGTCGAATTAAATCCACCTAGCTTTTAATGTAGCAATGAAATAATTTATAAACCTGAGTGAAAATGGAATAATCTATAAACTGCTCTCACCTTTGCAGCGAATTTGCATGATCTTCTTCTATCGAAATTAGAGCGCGGTTAAAAATATGTAGGTACTTTCCAAAGAACTACATTTACCAGGATCCTAATTAAACGTAATACTGGTTTCGTATTCGAAAGCGTTCATTTTCGGCTTTATAAAGATCGTGGAAACTTGACTATTTCCAAGCATGCGAACATTCTCCGCGAGCTTATTCGCGAATAATTAGGGCCATAATTCAAACTTGTGCTCTGAATTTCACTCAACGTTGATCTATGGTACTTTCAAAGCATTACAGAGAAAGTGTAAAGCGTACAGCGATATCTTCCTTCAGAATTTATTCTAAAAACGTGTGTATGCAATGGGAAAAAATGTAGTGCAAGCCAGAAAACAATAGTGTGAATAATAGAATACGATAATATCGGTCGAGACCTTACAAAATTTTTGAATGGAAGAAATTTACAAATCTACAAACCTGTAAAAGTCATCTAACAAAGAAAGTTACAAACTTTTTTAAAGAAGAAATGGCGAAATTATATAATGTGGCAAAAAATTGGCGAAATCAAATCTGACGATACATTGTTTATTAAAGTTTTCTTTATATCTGTCTGTGAAATACGAAAAAGACTTTTTGCTCAACCAAATATTTGTATTATAAGAATTCACTTTATATTGAAGTATACTGGAATTTTAAAAGCTGAAGCTTTACAATTTTATGATTGTGCAAATTAAAATGAAACTATTTCGTCAAAGAAGAGCGAAGAAAATTGTACTAATATTGAAGATAAGACATTCTTCAACCCTTTCACGAGTACGGTCAAAAATTGTTGAGCCCAAAGGAGTAACTCCATAACATGTACGGCTTATATTACTTAACTGGAGTTATGCTTTTTGCTCCGTTTGATAGAAACGGCTTTATAATGTTCCGTTATTATCTTTCTTATATTTTTCCATTTTCCAGATCGATACATGTAATCAAATATATAACAATAATAATACAATACTATACAATACAATACTAATAATACAATATATACAATAAATATTTTATATCGTTTAGTTTATGCATCGTATAGTTTATCTTATATAACACAGTGATAAGGTAGATAGACCCCTTGCACTACGATTATTTTATTACCTACGTATGCTAGTATTAGCTGGTTACTGTTTTTATATCATTTAACTTACAAATTATTCAAATATTGTTGGCAATTTTTACTTAAGAACCTCCAATCTTACAAGACCGAGTTAAAATTTCAATTTAAATTAAATTCCACTCTCGGTAATATCTGTTGTTGTTGAATCTAATTGTAAGCCATAATTCATAGAACGAGTTTGACTCGTCATTGCAGGGCAAAGGGTTAAGTTAATACTAGGTATTAGTAAGTAGTCGAAAATGTAAGTATGTAAAGAACGGAATCCATTTCTAATCGCTTGGGAAAGCAATAAATATCTATCTATCTGTCAATATATACAATAATAATAAGATATATATATCTATACAATAAACATTTATATTACCAAACAAAATGCTGTACTCGTCGAAGGGTTGAGACTGCAAAAGAAATATCTTCATCAAGAATCGTCCACCATGTTTCCATGACAGTGGCGTAACTCCAGTGGCGCATCATTCCGGCCGGCTCGTAAATTTCTCGTCCATTGACGTCCGAACAAATGATTTCTCGAAAGTTTTCCGCGGCAAACGTGCCGACGAAAGTCGACGATGGAGAACGCGCCGCGTCGTATCAATCTAAATTACAAATTCCATCGAACAATAGGCGGAGGAACCAGAGGGCCTGGAAGGCGTTAATACTTCTCTGTTGGAGGGAGAGATCGCACTGGCCAAGCGTTGGAACGCATTAACTTAATTTATTTATCCTTTATTTGGCTGTCAGCCACGCCGCCAGACGTCCGCCAGTGGCGTAGACAACGCTGCAGTATGCATTCTTAGGAGTGGTCTTGCATTATGCACCAACGAATATATTGCAACTCGAATGACCTTTGCGGCTGAATTATGATTCGATGCATTCGCCGTGCCCGGTGGAATTGAATTAATTATTGCAGCCACGATGGATCGTTTATCAGCTTGGCTCTGCAATTTAGAGGTGAACGTTAACCCTTTCGGTGTTGATTAAAACGACGAAATGCTGAATTGTGAACGTTTCGGAGGAGGGATCGAAACGGTTCCGATAATAACTATTGTACAAACTGTGGCCCAAAGCAAAACTCGGAGGCTTACATTTTCATAATTAACAAGCGATCGATGAGCGTTTGAAATCCCAAAGCGGTCGAATTTCTAAAATTTTGGATTTCCAAGCGAGCGAATTTCCAAACTTTTGTAACACAATGCAAATTCTGGTATCATTCGTACAATTCAATATTACGGTGCAATTAGTTACGTAGAACATCCGAATATTTATTGTATGTACATTATTTCTATATTACTAAATCTTATCTATACTTATCTATACTTTTACCTTTGAGTTCCAAGGTATCTGTAGCGAAATTCTTAACTGTCGGTATTTCTAGTATTAAGGAGAAACCTTAACGATACTTACAAGAATCAAAAGAATTACTAAAATGTCAAAGAAAATAAGAAAGCTCGTTTTTCTCAAGATGTTGCTTAGTGAACATACACTTCTTTTGAAATTCATGGCCTCAATTCATCCCATTTAAAACTGCGCACATTTTTCTTCGTCGACTGGACAAGCAACAATGAAAATGCCAATCTCTTTAATGCGTTACCAACGAATAAGCTGTTCCATCAGCGGCGAGCCAGTTTTAATCAAAATCAACGAAAAACCAGTATCGTAAGGGTGATAAGCGATTGGGGTGGCCTAATTTCTCGGTTGCTCGATGTCTGCTCGTCGAATGGAGCAACGGGAGGGATGAATAAGCGAAAACCCCAAGCAATTCCGCCGCCATAAAAGTCAAGTTCATTCCGGGGCGATAATGCTTGTAATCCAAATATAATTCTTGTCGGAGGGGCGAAACCCGTCGAGTTAGCGCTCTCTCGAACCGGGGTGAGAGTTAAAATCATCCCCAGCGTGGATGTGTATCCGTGGCTACCATTTCGTTGCTGTTCCTGCTGGTCTTTGTGCACCCTAAAATCACGGAACCCCTGCTTACTACCGCAAACACCCTTCAACATCTCGCTACACCCTCGCCGCGTTGAAGTCGAAGCTTTCGTGGTTATCGCTGTCGCGGAAACCTCTTCATTCTAACCGGAGTAAATTCTTGTTCGGGATTAAGCTCACCTGTGCGAAATTGTTTAGACTCGGGGCTGGGAAAAAAATAGATTTTGTAAAATTGATAGAGAAATTGTTTCATTCTTTCGAGCGAGATGGGATTTGGTTAATAAATTTTTGTTTCAAGTGGGAGTTAAGGTAAGGGAATAGTATTTCGAATACATATTTTATATTAACAAGGCTGATTTGGTAAATTACCATAAATACTGTAATATAATAATTTATCATATCGTATAAACTTGCAGCGGTGCATTTTTGAGAATATTTCACGATTTTCTGATTTTTCTGTAGAATATATAAGTGAATGTTTACTTCCCTTGCACCACATATAGTTTCTTTCAAATGTCTTTCGTTTTTGTTTCTTTGATACAAATAAGTATACTTTGGACGTTTGTGGTTTTAGTGTTAATGGATACTAATTCATGAAAATACTATTTTCAAATGTGTATTTCATTACAACATAAGAAAATAGCGTCTTAGGTAATAATAGTTCAAACAATTGTAGTAAATAAGAAACAGTATGACATATAAGCAGTTTTAAAGTTTAATATTTTGCATTTCGTGATATACTTTCATCGATAAGCCAAGACTACTATTTTGTTTATAAGGAAGTGTAATATTACGTAAAACGAATTTATCCAATTTACTTGTATTAAACGGAACACATTAATCGAACGTATTTTCTAATGAATTTCAAAATTAAATAAACGTTGTACAGGTGCAAAAATTAGCGTTGCAGTATTATATTTTAGAAACAAATTTTTAACTTGTATCTTCTTTTCTTCATTCGAGTCCGAGTTTAAATAGAACATAGTATAGTCACCTAATTTAACCATTTAATAAATAGTATTTAACTTAAACGCTGAATGAAATAATAATCCCAAATAGTATTTGCTTATGGAAATACTTTAGTTTTGAATATTTTGTCACAAACCGTATCAAAATTTACCCTAAGTATTGCAAAATCTCTACTTCAAAACTAACAGATATTTTTCAGTGTCTGCAAAGTTGTGAATGGAATCGAGCTGCTATCTCGATCGCGTAAAATATTCCTTCTTGCAAGGGTTTAAAGACCCCTCGGAGAATTGTGAAAATCGTGAATGCGAACGTATGATGTTGGAAACTCGATACGCATGAAATTCATGAAGGTTACGGTAGAATAATCAGACGACGAGGAAACTTGCGCAGAAATTCCAAACCGTTATGATAATTTTCTAAGTTCAAGAAATTGTAGAAGCACCCGTGGAATTCTCTCTCTCTCTCTCTCTCTCTTTCTTTCTCTTTACTAGATTTTACAAGATCAGATACATGATTTGCAGGTAGGTTTATGCAAGGAAATTTATTATCTCGACGGCATTAAGCTGTATCATTTTTAATTAATGGAGAATTCAGTCTATAATTTTGTAATTAGTAAATTGAAGTAGGCAATCGCTTTCAACGATGTTTTATTTTTAATTCATACATAAAACTAACCCACTTAATGCGACAGACACACCATTAATCATTTTCCATCTTGCACAATATCTTCTGACCTCGCTTCTAATCTCGCCTTCTGCATTTAATTCGCACCGCCATTTATCTCGAATCTGTTTCACTGGTGCTAACATCATTTGCATTCATTAGGCTTCGTGTAATTTATATTCCATTTCGCGTTAAGAAGCAACACAAAACAATTAGCAGCTGCAATGTCATTAAAGCCTCTTACTTTTCCATTTTGTACAATTACGTGGTTGAGTTGAGCAATTTTTTAAATCTCTTCATACGCCCGACGCTAAACGCGATACATTGCGGTATAATTCGAAAAATCGCTAGCAGTACGTACGAGTAAATCGTTACGCAGGATGATCATTTATCATTATTCAAAAAACCCTATCGAGCTGGGAGGTTTATATTTTAAGTAGATGCCAAAAGAAGGGGGATTAAACTAACCTAATCTCTTGGACGAAGACTGAAAACTTATGAAACAGTTCTAAATACAAAAGATTCAAGAAATTCATCTTTTCAACGTTGGAATGAAGACTGAAAGCTCATAAGATAATTCTAAATGCAAAAGATTCAAGAATTTTATCGCTTCTAATCTCTTGGATCAAGATCAGTAACTCATAAAACGATTAAAAGCATAGAGGATTGAAGAACTTTATCTTTTCATCGTTTGAAGGGAGAACGAAAACTCATAAAACAATTCTGAACGCAAGAGATTAAAAAATTCATCTTTTCATTGTATTTTTCATGCTTCAAGCCAACCCTAATTTCATTCAAAGTTAGACGATTTGAACAACCATAATATGATCCAAAATTAGAAGATCTGAACAATCCTAATCTTCCAAAGTAGAAGACTCCCCAAAAAATTCTGAAGACACCTGATTCTCTTATCATTGTACTTTTCATATTTCACTGCAACCCTAATCTAAACCCAAATTTAGTTTACTCCTAAACTAAAAAAGTGGAACAACCTTAATCTTCCGAATTAGAAGAGTTGAAGAATCCTAATCTTTCAAACTAGAAGAGTCGAATAACTAGAAAACTCTACAAAAATATCCGAAAACACCAAATTATCTTCTCATCGTATTCTTCGTGTTTCGCCGCAACCCAAATTCTATCCAAATTTAGAAGATCTACATTACCCTAATCTACCAAACAAATCGTCTAAAAACTACCAAAACAATTCCAGAGGCAACGAATCCTCTTACCATTGTACTATTCGTCCGCGACAAGAAGGCACGCAAGTATTTACATTCCCGTTCTAATTACAATCTACTAGCCTCCCTACAATCACATGCATTGTTCACTCTTAACCGAGGACGTTAAAGATCGACGGTGATTTAATAACGAAGAATGCGTGCGGTGATAGGGAAGACAATAGACCATATCTATAGTGAAGATGCAAAGACTCGTTTGCCTTCTTTTCGTAGACGGACAATACTCTCCTCTCTCTCTCTCTCTCTCTCTTTCTTTAAACGTTCCAAAAGCTCGTGCGAAGGTGATCGATCAAGCGGAATTGTCGCAACATTTCAAAAGGAACGTGTAGTAGCAGTAGTAGAGAAAGAAGAGTCCATTTAAAGCCTTCGCAGCCTTTCCTTCATCCACGGGGCACGTGACTTCGTCAACGTTTTGACAGCGTTTAGCAGCCGCGGCCATTCAGTCTGTTCGGCATCTTCGAGGCCCTTTAAAGGGATGATAGATGCTTGGCACGCGACCGACACGCCCACGACGCCCATTCCTGCACCCCGACACCCAACGCTAGGGTGTTACGTTGGATATTTAGGACAATTTATCCGTACTGTTAACACCATCAGCCTGGCGATATCAAACAATTCATATATCTCCTGGTCGACGTTCTGAAATAATAGGGAAATGAATTCGCGCGAAAGATGAAAATCGCGGTGGCCCCCGATCGGGTCTATAGGGGAGCAGTTAGAGGATCATCAGTCATTAGTTGCTCTACGAGAGGGCTTGGGACGTCGCTAAATGGATTTACGGGCTCCTTTCTATTTTTTAATAAAACTTTGACGCGCTCCCGTCGTCGAATCTCGTCGGTGAAGTTCGACGCCTCTGGAAAAATCATTACTGATCCAGTTTGGACTTTTAGTTGCCTCTCGGTAGCTCGTGGATGATCGATCGATGCAGAGGGATCTTTCTCTTTCGCGAACGATGAAACGGTTAAACGATTGCTCGCGGCAGCAATCGGATTCCTTTGCTTTATTTGATTTTAATGAAACTTTTGCTCCTTTGGGGGCGAAACCAGATACGATTTACACGGAAACGAGTTCGAGAAATTATTGTGCATACAGTGGATACAACGAGTATTTTGCGCTTACTTCAATTTTGCTAGCAGGTGATTTTTTGTTCGGTTCTATGTTTCAATTGCAAAGCAATAAATTTGTATGAATCATAGGAGAAATATGTGATGTTGTAGTTTTGCTGCGAAACTTTTTATAAATACGCGATAAATGTTATACAAACATAGATCGTTTGATGTGTTATTAAAAAGTTGTAATAGAAATATGAAATACGAAGGGAAATATGGCAGAAAACATGTAATAATTGGCTATTAGTTCTTTTCCTTCTTGTTAACAATAAATTGAAATGTCAAAGCTTATTTTTTTATAGTATGTATGTTTAAGAACGCCAATTTGTTACGAATATTATTTCTGTAACGTACGTTTAAATGCTAAAGTTTATTGTTTTATTTTATTATCGCAAAGTTTGAACTCCAAAGTAGTGTTCTAATTTATTATTGCGAAGTGATAAATACACCAAAGGTTTTTATCGAATTATTGTAACAATTTCATACAATAAAACCTATGTGTTATCACTTAAACACATTCTTTAATATTTGTTACATAACTACAACATCATACATGCAACAAAAGAAAAGTGTTTATTCAATTATAAAATACCACTGAACATTTAAACCTGTTTTTCTCCAAATCATTAAAAGTGAACACATACAACGTGCATTAAGGCATCGATGTAACATTTTTTGCTCAATTATATCTATACCTATTGACAAAATTTTGCGGAATAAGTCTGGAACAGCGTATAGTGAACAAATTATAATATAATTTCACTTTTGCAAAGTGTATCCTTCCACTGTGTACGAAAATAACGCGAAATAGTATCTCAAATAAATAGAAAGCTTGGATGTAACATCGATGAATTCTGAAATTTCTCCACTCTATTCCGGTGTACTTTGAAATGATGAAATTTTGAATAGAAAGAAGAAGAGAATGCGGCGCAGACAATCTGCGGAGGGAGTTTGGGTCGTTCAAAGGAAAATATAATTACGCGTTGGAGGATTTCTCATTTTCCCTGTTTGTTATTCACTCCGTTGCTTATCTGGAATATATGTAATTTGCCGGGTAGAAAGCCTCGCGAACACGTTCCATTTCTGCCAAACAAATTGCCGTAGCATGCGAGCGGACAAAGGCTCGCAGCTGCATTACAAGCTCATTCAAGAATCGTGGCGGCAAGATACAACCTGGACATCCATTAGTGGTTGAACGGTGGCTCGTAGAAGAGGAAAACGTGGTGCAGGTCCCAGCAATCCCAGAGCTAATAAATTCGCGAGGCTTTGCACTGCCTCGAGTGGACGTTAAACCAATATTCTCAGGGAAATTCGTGGACCGTTTCAATTTGTTTCTGATCCGGCCAGTTTATTCGTTTCGAAAGCAATTTCCACGGGAAAACACTCGTGGCCATTCTCCAACAACGTTATTCTTCTTTATTGCTTCTGTTCAAACTTCCATCGAAATTGGGAATTATTTTCATTATCGTTTATATGAATCCCGCATTCCTTATATGTTTATGAATAATTTAACTGCTATGGAAATTAGAAGATGTGTATATATATATATATATATACATAGTGGTTGCCGAATATTTTCCTTTAATGTGTAATTTTATTATTGCATTAAGTGGATTTGTGGATTTTTATGCATTCACGGGAAATTTATTACATATAAGGAAAAATATATGAAACATTTCAAGTAATTCACGCATTGTTACATTTAGAGGATGAAATAAATTACTACATTTCTTAAGTTATGCTTGTAAAAATACGAATTTCGAAGTAAAAATTCGAGAATATTATTTACCACTCTTCGAAGTTTTCCAAATGATTTTAGAATAATTAAAAATAATCTTCCACGTTTACGAATAATAGTTTCAAACGTCTTTCAAATAATTTTAAAATAACTTGGAATAACTTTCCAAGCCAACGAATATTATTTATCATTATTCAATATCTTCCAAATAATTGTAGAATAACCAAAAACAATCTTCGAATATAACGAATAACATTTTCCGCAGTCTATAATTAAAAATAGTAATCCTAAAATAATTTGGAATCATTTTCCAAGCCAACGAACACTATTTATCACTCGTCAATGTCTTCCAAATAATGTTAGAATAATTACAAATAATCTTCCAATTTTACGAACAACATTTTCAAAAATATTCCAAATAATTCTAAAATGATTTGGACTAATTTTCCAATCCAACGAATATTATTTATCACTCTTCAAAGTCTTCCAAACAATCGTAGACCGATTAAAAATAATCTTTCACGGCGTCCAACGATATTTTCCAATATTTCGTGTGTGCAACGAATGAAACTGTTATTACAGAAATCCTGCGTGGAAACTTTAGAAACGGTATTAGAACGACTTGGTAAATCGAAGGAGACGAAGAGGGTGGAGGGTAGTTCGGAACTAATAAATTCGCGAGATTCTGCAGCGCTCGGGGCAGAAGTTTTTTAATCGCGACGCATGAACCGTCGTCTGCCAGAGGCAGTCGGCTGTGAGACACTGCACTCTTGGGATAACCCCTGCACTGGCCCGGAGCGGTTGTCATTTTAAATCACTGCCAGCGTGCCGAACAACCCTGATTTTCGAGCCTCCGCCGCCCCGAAACCCTCTTGGTCAAGCCTCGAAATCGCCGGAATTAAATTCCCTTCTGGTTTGCCCTGAAAGTGGCCTTTTTGCTCCGAAAAAGGGGACACATTTCACCGAAATGCTCCGCAAAACGTGTAATTTTTTTATTTGCTACACCGGAGTGTAAATCATGGCCGCGATGGATTTATCTACGCGTTTTACACGCCACGAGGCAACATTTTTTTCTTTTTTAACATAGAAGGAATTCGAAGCGGTTTGTTAATTACGCAGTGACAGAATTATGCAACTTTCCTGCGGTTTGTAATTAATTCGATTATTCCACAATTGCAAAGTTCTTTTATTTTATACTAAAGTATGTAAAGAATATCATAACTCTGGATTTTTATACAATTTATGGGAAAAATTTAAATATGCAAAAATATGCAGAATATCCATAGCATGAAAAAATATATGAAATATCAAAAGTCCAGTAGATTAGAGTCGATTTTTAAATTAGTTTGATTACTTTTAAAGGATAAATCAAATCTCTATTAAGGTTCCACTTCTTTAAATGTATTTGTTGAATTCTGATTTTGCATAATTCACGGAACGAGTGCTACTCGTTATTGCAAAGCAAAGGGTTAAAATATACTTGTTTATGGTGAGATAATCAAAATGACAGATATTTGCAAGAATACATAATGCACGAAAAATAAATTTTATTTACCTCGTTTACAGAAAATCATTGACAATCTTAAAAAATTCCCTGTTGTCAGTTTATACAATTTTTATGACAAATCACGAATGGATCATTTTGACCTTTTCGGTACTTTTAATGTTAAATTATTTCATTTTTATTGCAACTTCCTTCGACCTTTAGATTTTTGATTTTATGGTATCGAGTTGGCTATGAATGTTCATACGCGTTCATTCAAAAAAGTAGCAATTTTCTTTACTTTGTAACGGAGTATCGGCTAAAGGGAAAATTGCATTTTTGCAAAACAGTCGATGAATATTTAAAATTCGAAGAAGAGGATTTAAAAAAAAAAAGAAAAATCGCGAGGCTTTTCGATGCAATATTTATCTTAGGTTAAAGACTTGCAACTCATGCATAGTCTGTTTCAAAACCCACTCCCTGAAGCCTGAAAATATGAATTTCTACTTACAATTCTAAACCCAGAATTTTACTTACAACGAATCTGTGTTGTAATAATTTGAAGTAGCCAATTTTAACAAATCTGTACAACAAAGTCCAATGTCCTTATGACTGTCACTTCAAAACATTTCATTTAAATAGAAACACGTGTTACATATATTAACACGTCAGTTTCTGTAACAGATATAAGATATATAGTAACCGTATCGCCTAACTGAATTATCACACGTTCCATACTTTATAATTTTATTCGTCACGTTCTAATGTTCAACAGCACATTTACCTCCCAATATTTATTTACAAATATTAACTGTAAACGTATATACAGTGTCTACGTGTTGTTACGCAAAACCGAAGTCCAAATTTACGTAAACCGAAGTCCGAAGATTTGTTTACTTACGATCCTTTGTACGTTACTTTGCTGTTAAATAAAACGAATTCAAGTGACAGTTATAGGAACAGTGACAGTAATTCGGTCATTTACCCCATGTTTCAGTTTACAAAGCAACGTTGGTCGCTTGATTTTCTTCAAGCTAACAGCTTCTGTAATTAACTGTTCGCCGTCCAGGACTACCGGGCTTAATACAATAATAAGGCGAAGGTAGCCGGCGCGAATAAATTACTGGCGAAGGGTTGTATAGCTCCCACGTGCGTTGTATTTACGTGGCGCGAATGCGCGCCGGGGACGAGCGCTAATTACGAGGATGAATGAGCCGCGAATGGATGTCGTTCATCTTACTGAAAACGCAGCTTCCTCTTCCGGGGCGGTGCCCCAAACCCCCACCACGTCGACTTAAGCCCAATTTGCATCTGTCGCCCGACTCGCGGATGCAATTAGATCGGAATTATCGCCGCCCGTTTGTCCGCGAATAATTGCAGTTAATCGCGACTGCTTTGCCAATGGAACAGCATCTCCTCGACCGATACGATTTTCCTCCTAAATTTACCAATTTACCGTTTCATGCCCCATTCTAATTTATCAGACTAGCATTAAGATTTTGTATTAATTTAGGTAGCTATTATATATACTTGTAATAATTTTCTTGGGTATAAGAAAAATGTTCGCAATACCAAAGTTATTTAAATCGTAAAATTAGCAAAAAAATTGTGTATCAAGATATGGACGTAGTATTTACTTTTTAATCATTGTATCGCTATTGGGAAGTTTCATAATTTTCTTTTAAAAAGGTTTGTAGGATTTCCTTCTTCATTTTGTTTTATTGTATTGCAGGTGTTGTATAGTGTTCGTTATTTCATTGTAGGTTATTTTTGTAGGCTTCTGGTTTGTTCAATATTTAGCCACTAATATGTAGAATTTTACAAACGTTACAGTGAATGATAATAGTAACGTTTAACAATTTTAATTTGCTTATTATCGCAGCATTATAGCGTTAAATTATTTTGCTTTGTCTAATGAAAAAGCTTCTTTCTTAACTATTATTCATGAATTATTGGATCTTAAGTGGACCAAATGGAAATAGTATTTATTTGAATTAAAAAATCTACTACTTAACAAAAGTTCAGAAGAAATAATCACTATTACACAATAGAAATTAATATGATCAAAAACGAAAGTTCGTGTCGAATTTTATATTCAAAAGATATAGTGAAATAAGCATAGTAAGAGTACCACTAAATGAAATTCAATTTTTAACATGTTAATAAATGGGTTTCTCATATTCCTATTAATTTACAGTTTAAGTTCCATTCCTTTTATCTGTCGCATAGAAAGTTAAAAAAAAAAAAAATCGGAGATACTTTACTTACAATTAGTTAGATATAAATGTTGAAATTGATTCAGATTTCTTAACCATAGAACGGAATTTTAAAAAATTTCAAAAAGCCAATTCTTTATTAAAATTTTCACCTGACAACGTTTACATTTTTATAGTTAGTTTCAAAGTTATAGTAGAAGCATTTGACGACCCCAAAGATTTTACTAAAATTAAATTTGAACTAGCTTGAGCTAAATTATGCTACATCGAGCTCTGATCATTCCGATATTCAAAAAGTATCGTGAAATATTATAGAATATAAATGTAACGCGACACGAATGTTCCGCATAATCGAATACAATTGAAACTAGAGGAACTGGAGTAACTGAATGAAATCTGAATCACCAAAAGCAGTGAATGAAAGCCGCAAAGCCGATGACCCATTGAACGTTTGACGGAATCAATGGCCCGTCTTGATAGAAGATTTACGGATGCTATTTCCGTTTTATCAAACGTTTGCTCCGTTTAGAGATCAGCCGAGCTTGGAAACGTATCTGCCGGCCAATTAACGGATTCGTTGCCCCAGCATCATTATCACGCGGCATAATTAATATCCCATACGGAGCGGAACGATTGAGAGAAGGAGGAAACATTGAAGAGTGGAAAAAGACGAACGAACGCAGCTGGCTCGACCGTGGCAGACTTTAAGACGCCGCTATCAAAGGAAGTGAGGTCGACCTCGAAGATGGTTAATGGTCCGCTGGGCGTGGGACAGCCTTTCCACGATCTTGGATCACGGTCATCGAGAAAATACATCCATTTCCGTGGCTCAAAACAGCGATAACGGTCGATTATGATTTGAGGTAACATCGGGGATACTGATGCAAGAAAGGAATCTTCCACAAATATTAAGTAGACCAGAAATAGTTAGGACGAATTCTACTGTTCGAGAAATATTTTTTACCTTAGAAAATTAGCAAATTATCCAACTACCAAATTATCGAAGTACTAAATTATGAAGTTATCAAATCATCGAATTGCCAAATTGTGAAATTATGAAGTTACCAAATTATCAAATTGCCATATTACTAAATTAGAAAATTATGAAACTATAAAATCATCGAATTACTAAATTATTAAATTACCAAATTATCAAAGTACCAAATTATCAAATTATCAAATCATCGAGTTATTAAAATACAAACTTAGAAATTATTAAATTATCAAATTACCAAATTACGAAACTACAAAATCATCGAATTATCAGATTATCAAATTATCAAATTTCGTCTTTCTTCCTGTTTAAATATTAAAATTCTACGGAAAAATATCTGCTCGTATGAAAATTAATGGAAGCACGTGTTTGTTGAGTTCGCAACTTTTGCATTAGTTTTACTTCGTTTAGATTTTCGTTAAATTATTCTGAGTTATAGTATAGATTGGTGTACTAGCATGATAATGAATGCATGGTCTTTCATTTTATATTTTTGGAGTGGAAAGATTGCAGGACAGTGATAAGATTATTGCAGGAAAATTTACGAATGGTGTAAAGTGATTGTACTAATTTGTGTAACGAATTCAATGATGTAGTAAGCATGAGAGTTTATAATGAGATATTAGAAAGTGCTAGATAATTATGCAATGATATATGAAGTAATCGTCGTTGTTTCGAACATAGTTTTTGGACATAGTCAAATTAGGCGTTGAGATGGCAATGTTATTAACCCTTTCACTGCTATCAGCGCTTATAGACGTTCAAGAAATTTGCGTCTTCTGTTGATATAGTTTCGATTATTAAAAACACTATTGCTGTTTTGAAACACCTGAAATTCTTTATCATCCGAGGAATAGAAGAGAATTGGAAGAAGAATATAAACGTAATGCAATTCTCACATCAAAACGAAAGAGTTAAAGAACAAAACGTTGAACATTTAGTAGTTTATACCTCCATGCAATGTTAATAGCATTTCTATATAAAATATTTCATAACTTACAATTCATAATTGTAAGTTAGACTTTTTAAATGACTATATATATTTTCTTCGGGATATATGCAACTAAAATGTTACAAAAATTCTATAATGTAAAATTCCAATGAAAAGTATTACACTTTTATACATGAAGGTAATTAACATAAAAAAATTGAGAGAAATATTAAGCTGGCATACGAAATGTAGTTTCTCAAAATTCAAGATTAACAAATGAATCTTATCCTTTAATTTTATGAAATAGTTAATTGTAATGAACCTTATTACAGAAGAAGAAATTAGCTATAATGTAGACATGTGTGTGTTACAATAAAATTGAGAAAACTTCAGTGTTTCACAGCACGAATAATCGTAACATTTAAACAATACTTTATGGATCTCCAAATTTAGCAAATAAATCATGGATGATACTGAAGGATTTGACGAAGATTATATAAACAGAGGAAGAATCCTGTTTGAATTCTCCATAAACTAATATAAAGGAATACGATATTTTAAAAAAAGTTCTAAAGACTAAATACCACAAAATAGTAAAGGCAAATAAGTACCACGAACTTGAAGTACCAACAAATTCCAAGTAACCATTCGCAAAACGATCGCATCGTTCATTCTCCATAAACTCCATAATTCCACCAACTTCAACCCTATTTACCAACGCAACTCTTTACCTCGGGTCTCTATTCCAAAGAACCTAAACTACCAAACATCTACCCTCCGCACCTTGTACCATTTTCCCCTTTGCAAAGCGAAAGCCAGCGGCGACTGAATGAACGGTTCTTTCCCCAAAACAAACCACCTTCCCATCCCCCTCTCCGTCTCTCTCTCTTTCTCTTCACGGAAGGAAGGAAGGAAGGAAGATTTTCGCACAGTCAGATTCCCCGTGCGCCCAGAGTGGACCTTAGGGATCGCAAAAGCGAGGAGGCAACGAGGAGGCAATGCACTGGTGATCAGATAGACCGAGAGTTGCGCGCACACGGAGATCTTTCTCGCTCACTTGAAAAGAGCAACAAATCCAGTGGCTTTATCGTCCATCGCCGGTGGTAATCCTATAGGTGCTTAGCGTGAAATCCCATAATCGATAGTTTGCTTAACCCGGAGCCACGTGGCGCCACGTGCGAGCCTCCATTAGAGTATCCTAAAGAGTATACAGGACAAACGGTACCGCGCGTACCTCGTGCCGACCATCGTAACACCGTATCTCTATGTTAATATGGGAATGCGGGCCGAGTTTGGCCCATGGGGGAATTCGACACGCCTCGTGCGACGCATCTGGCTCTGACGATTTTCCCTATATACCAAACCCCACCAACGTTTGCGATTTTCCTGCTTCCTATCACGCACACAGGTACAGGGAAAAGATCCTGCTCCCGGGCTGATAGGAACCGGGCAATTATCGAAATTAGATGGGATCGTACGTTATCTCGACGGAATTTGCAAACGCGAACGATTTATCGAAACAGAGAGGGCTGAAATGGGAATACTATGGACACGGGGGTTCGGGCTGAACGAAACGTATAGGGTTATATTTGAACTGGACTGACAAGCTTCGGGTTTTATTCAATTTATATAGTATCAGGTGTACCCATAAGTTGCAAATTATTCTTTTGGTAAACGTGTGTGATTCGCATTATTATTCCACCCTATTATTGCTTATCAACACATTCGCTGTGGATGGCGACGAAGTCGAATCTTCAAAGTAGACAGTATGTATTTCTTCGATCAAACGACTATCATGTTAAAATTGTTGCAAATATTCTCTGTTTGGATTTTCACCTTTACTGAACCTTTCTTTGAATTATTTATAATGCGACTTCTTTCACTAATGTGCAGAACAAATATTAATAATGAAGCACCAAATGTGTTAGTAGAATGTGTTAAAACCGATTTGCAGCTTCATTTGGAACATAAGCTGATCGAATTTAGCCTTAAAGATCAGTCACTGTTATAGTAGCGAAAGTGCAAACTCAGAAAAATGTAGATTATTTGTTGGTTCACCTAATAATTTGGATAAGAGTTGAAGGTTTGAGTTTTATATTGTCAACCTTGTTTGTGTTCAACCCACTTGCATCATTGGCGTATATACAGATTTCATTATTCCATTATTATCATTACTATATATATAATTTTATTATTCCAGATTTCAAATACTATTATACTTTATACAATAATTGTTCTAGATTGTTCTTGTTATTATCAATATTGGGACACTAAAGTGAAATGCTGCCAGTCTTTGAATTACTGTAACTTCGTGAAAAATAGCCTTACAATAACTTTCATAGTGTTATTTTTAAGGTTAAACCCTTTACTTTCACATCCCTAAATTAAATTGTCTCGGAAGTACTTTAACAGTAAGAAACAAGTAGAAAAACGAAGTTGATTTTTTCCAAGAAAATTGGAAAAATTCAAACTGCTCCCAAACGTGTAAAAAAAATTTTGTGATGTAACCAAAGCTGGCTTAGGTTTGCGGATTGAAGCCTCGTCTTTACGACGACCCTCTAAAAGTTGACGCATAATAATTTCTTTGAGATTTCTTTCATCTTACACAATTATTATACATATCGTACACAATTAATATCTTTTTGTCAACTTCTGGTTTCCACATTTTCACCGTCGCATACAGATACGTATTTCTATCGGATGACACGAAATTCATTTAATACCTAAATGCTAGCCGTTGTAATAGAAACGCGTTGAAAATTGTTAACGTGCGTCGAATTTCAGCTGAATTCTCTCATGGACCAGTTTTCCCTTGGCGTTAAATAAGCTGTTAAAGGGCATATTTCTAAATATACATTTAATTATCCGTGGCTGATCAGGGACACCCGTTTTTTTCGAACGATTTTCACGGCTGTTAGAATTAGAGCGAGTCGATGTGCCGATGCTGGCTCGTTCCCATGACGTACAAAACGAGCTGTATTTAATCGTGTGTGCCGACGATTCGACGCGGTCGGTTTGCAAGATGGCTAAATGATTTGGGAACCACCCACTGCAGCTTGTATTTTCTCATAACCCAGTGAACTTTGTGTTTCAAATAATCGCCGATCTTTGATTGCTTCCCCTTAAGAAACGTCTGCTCGTTCGCGGAAATAAAGCGTGCTCGCCTATTCGTGTTTCATTATTAAGATCCGAGTATATATTACTGCGTTACGGTATTATAGAAAATGATTACATATTCGCAAAATTATTACTATAATCAGTAAGACTTCAGACCTTTGTATATTTATGAGAGATTAATCTATGTAAAATAGTACACGATTTACATAGCTAATGTAATAATAAAAATATATAAAATGTACGAACGAAAGCACGGGTTATTAATATTATTACGGAGTGCATTTTCGAAAATAATATATCCTCGATTTGGCTGAAACTCTGAACAGAGGTTTCATTTGAATAGGTACATTTCTGATAAGGAAATAGCACGATCTTTTCTCGGCGCCAAATAATTAGCATACATTTATACGGAATAGTAAATGGGAGTACGATTAAGATTCATTGAACTTCTCGTGCAAACTACTGGATAAATGTTGCAATAAATTGTCTGAAGATATACTATCTCGAGTGACCAGAATATTATGCTTCGAATAAGGACGATACTTTACAACAAATGATTTGATTATCCAAAAGAAGCAAACATAGAAGTGCCTAATTAATATTGAATCAATTTCTTCTGGAGTGTTTTCACAATTTTTGCATGTTTCGATTTATCGAGGAACTAATTAGCTATCGTTGCAATACTTCTTTTGCAAGCTGGTAAAATTCTTATCGATAGGCTGCGGATTTTTATGCGGATATGTATTTTTAACACTTTGCGCACGGGTTAAAACACTTATCGAATTTTCGCCCAATTATTATCACGTTGCGGACGGGACATGATAGCAGTTAACGAATTCTCACCCAATTATCAACAACAGTGTTTACTTACTAATGATGCTAATTTAAATTTTTTGCTTTGAAAGTCGATACGCGATCAAAGAACTGAAAAAACTTTGGCGACTGGTTTGCGACACCTGTCCGCAAGGGATTAAAGATACAATTAAGGCAGTGAAGCCTAATTAAAGGGCTGTTTTACCATCTGAGTATAATATTTTATATATATATATTTTTGCATACTACGTGTACCTTCTATTTTTTTTCATGATTAGAATATTAGAGCATAGTCTAATAGTAATACTTGACATTATTTCATTGAAGCGTGAACAAACTTATTACTCAACCTAATCATTCTAAAATGGTGAGCTTCGTATTTTATAATTTCTTAATAACTGTAATTGAATTTTGTTTTAACAATCGTAGTTAAAAATTCACAACTAGTAATTGAATTGTAAAATAATCAACTGCAGATTTTTATGCATTTGTGATAATAAATGTAAGTATCGTAAAAATATGTATGATATGAAAAATAAATCACTTAGTATTATATTTGGAGGGTGAACCTAATTTCTATTTAGCTTCCATTTGTTTGGTCGCGTTTTTAACCCTTTAAACTCTAAACTTTTTTACCTTATATTTTGCTCGCTTCAAAAGAAACGAAAATTAAATGAGTAAAAAGAGATATAAAACTTCTGCAGAAATGAAAGATTATTATCGTAACAGAGCTAACATAGTGCAAAGGGTTAAAAATATAAGCCTTTAAATTTGTTTGATAAAAAGTCGATTAATTTCACGATTAAAAATATGAAAATGGTTAAAATATATTTATAGGCAATATTAAAACCATTTACCAATATACAACAATTTTAGCATTACCTTTTATATTGTTTTATATGATTTGAGTGAATTTGGCTTTAAAAATATTATCTATACTTGCCAATCAATGTATCCTAACTCCATTCTTTATATCTCTAAATGAAGAAAATTCGTAGTCAAATTTTACACACCTTCCAATTTCTAACGCAACGTAAATTCCTCTCTATTATTTCGCCAAATAGAAATAAAAACGTAGCAAAATGGTATGAATAACTCAATTTCGAAACAAATTTTTTATAATTAATAACAGTTCCATCGAATGGAATCCAAAACGGGTAAAGGGCATCGGAGTCGAATTCAATCGATCTGGCAAGAGAACGCAAAGGTCTTTGGCCTGCCGCGAAACGAAGATGATCCAATCATGGTAGGAAGAAGCTGCATCGGACGAAAATAGCAAAGCAGGAAGTACCATTCAAGGAAAAAGAAAAGGGGTCGCAAGATAGGCGACGATTCTCGGCTCGTTTTCTCGCGAGAGAGAGAGAGAGAGAGAGAAAGAGAGTATGTCGAGCATATCGAAAGCACTTGGCGAGTGGAATAAAAGGAAGAAAAGGCGGAGAGAAGGGTGAGAGGGACCTCAGCAGGAGATAAGGCCTTTGAATATAGCCGCAAGGTCAGCATTGAACTGACCCCAGCATCCTGCCAGACTGAATTCGAGTTTAATGAATAACTATTGAATCCCGCCTCTATCGCTGCCAATAAGAACAAAACGGGAGCCACGGTGATTCTGAGCTGGAACTTGCCGAAGGAAGTCGCGTCGGTGTCTGTTTATAGAGGATGATTTAGAATTATCGACCGGATTGATTAAAACTAGTCGCCGTTTTCTATCCTCTTTGTTTAACTAACGGCGAGTGGAAAGCATGATTCCACTGCCATGACGCGAGGCAACGTTAAAGGCACGTACTGTCACGTCGCGGCTCAGTTGACAATCGTAGAATGAGAGAAAAAGAGATAATCTGTGAGATATTCAAGAAATGCTGAATTAACTGTTTGTTAATAATACGCGGTTAAAATGTATCAATCTATAAATATATTATAGGTTGCTCTAATTTAAAGTAATCAATTGGCTGTAAGAATATAATTATAATTGTTTCGTGTTGCGGTAAAAATTAAGAACGTCACAAGAGAAGTGTGTATATATGGTGTTAATTGGAACATTATTTATCAATTAATAGTAAGAAGAATACAAGCTCAAATCTTCTTATTTTCACAAAGACAATTATTACGTCTAATCCAAATTAGCCTAAATCAGTATCTGATTATGTTATCGTTGGATTGAAGAAACCGAGCAATAAATTGCAGGAAACAAACTTCTCATCCAGGACAGATGCACTTCACGCTGTCGAAATACTCGAAGCAAGAAATAATTTTATCAAAAAATCGCAATCTGTGGAATCTACTACCTGCTTCAATTATTTGCTTTGATTATGGCAACGCTACAAAATAACTTTACAGAAAGAACAACGCCTCAAACGTTGGTGTTTAATTTACTAACAAGTAAACGCGTAAGCAGCCCTTTGATATTCAAGAATATAATGTACAATTTCGTCGTCTTGCACGAAATATGTCGCTTGACATTACTCTTAATAGAATTAAGAGAGCTGAAATGATCAAAGGAAATAAAGTACGAAGTCTTATTTCCACGAAGACAATTTTTACATCTAACCTAAATCATCCCAGCTCAATAGATGCTTATAAATACTATTGTTGGATATGTAAATGAGTATTGCGGGTGAATTTTGTAGCGAAAAGACATTATTAGTTCACAGTTGGTCTAGACGATCCACGTGTTACACAGAGGCAACAAGTCGTCGCGAAAAGAAATTATATCGCGTGCGGAGAATTACTTGCTGAAGTTTACAGAGTTTCCAACTGCAAAAATGCTCCGGATAACCGTAGTTTGGGCCTTAAGTAAGGGATGGACGCGTTCGGTGATTCACGCTTGTTTTTAGGGGTAATTGGTCGAAACTTGGTACATAATTCATGATAGAGACTTCGAATAGTCGAAAAATCAGTATCGCGACGAGTAAGTTGCTTTGGACTTCGATTTACCATTACATTCTCTACGTTTCACCGTTGACAGCGACTATCCAACGTACGATCCTCGAAGAAGCATAGCAATAAATTGCGTCAAACCTAACCCTGATCCATAAGACAGGTGCACGGTACGTCGTCGTCGATCCGTGGAAAATGGCGGAGGCAGAAATTCGCCAGGGTGTGGTGGTAAAAAAATGCTAAAAAGTCCATAGTGGGCAAAGACCGTAGAAAGGGGGCGGGTAGGAGGTTTTGCAAAGGAAGGAAAAGGGGGGTAGTGCAATCTCGATGGTGCCGTGGCATCGGTGCCATCGGGCCGAGAGACTAAGTATACATTTTATCCGTAACGTGTTCGCCATTACCCTACGACGCTGAAGCCACGGGCTAAGTAACGGCTCGTGAGGGTCGAGAACGGCCTCGTAATGCGATGTGTGTGCAGCATAAGTGGCCATCAGCCAACATAAACAATCGCCATGGTAAGTATATGGTGCGACGATACTTGGATCCTCTCCCTCTTTCGTGTTCTATCGATTTCTCTCTTCAACCTGAGCGACCGTCCACGATGCCCTCTTCGTTCGGCTAAGAGCCGATCGTGGAATCGTACGGGGTCCTCGCGGGATACCTGCTACGTATACGGGGCCCCATTGGAGACGGTGCAACGTAATGGAGCCATTATCGCTGGATAACTTCATCATCGGCCATTGGCGTAGGCCGTTCACCACACGGTACACTCTCCTCTTCCGCTCTCGGCTTCACGATCGACCGATACAAAACGATTGCCGGGTAGGCGGGGAGGGGCCATCTTATCGATGATGGGAATTGTGCTTCGTCTTCGTTCCTTTGGCATCGTGTACCGATATTATAGCACATATTGAAAATTCTACATAATTTAATGTGCCCCTCGTGGACGGATATGGCTATGGTTCTTGGAACAGCACCGTTTATAATCTGGCCCGATCGCTAACGTCCGCGCGGACTTCGCTCTTGCATCGAATATTCTTAATGACCGGAGCAAAAATAACGCGCTCGGAGTCTCGGAAAAAGTTCTCCGGGATCTTGCAATGGTCGAATAACATGGAAAACTTGGTTGAATTGCTGGAGGAGATTTTTTCTTTTTTTTTTCCGTTGGTCGATAAAACCAGGTGGACGGCGAACGATGACTTAATAAGACGGTTCGAAGGGAATCTTGATGGTGGTTGTTGAAAATTCTTGTCGATTTCGTTTCTGTAATCGTATGCGGGATTAAAGTGTTTCGGGGAGGAAATTTGCACTATATATCAAAAACTGTGAAACATCTCGCCAGCGTAACAGAGAAATTACAGAGTGAGGAATAAACTCGCTTGCGGTGAAATTGCACACTAAAGAGCATTAATTTGCTACCAATCGAATATTCCAGAAGCTAAGAATGTAACAACTGCAAAAGGATTCGCAAAAGTTGGCGTCGAGATTCGACGAAACGGCTCAATGAAAATCCTCCGAGACCGCGGAATGAACGACGCGCGATCACGAATGTATGGCTGGCGAAAATTGCAGCGTGTTGCAGAAAACGAGCCTCCTGATTCCTAGATACCCCGTTCGCACTGTTCGATGAAATTTAGTGTTTCCGGTAAACACTATGCACCTCGGCTGTGTATAGCTAGATAAGATAGAAGCGAAGCTTCCAGTATGCATGGGCGAGATGCGAGCAGAATGGTGGGGAGGCTCACACCTTTAGGGTGCTGTTGGGTGCCACGTTAGCTTCTCAGTTAGCTTATCTTTGTTTCCTCTCATCGATGCAATTAACTGCTGGTGTTCTATATTAAATTGATGGGGAAGTATACGATTATATAGTTCAATTTCTGTTTGATCTTTACGCATTTATGGAACATTTAAATTTGCAAAAAGACAGCGAGTGCACGTTAGTGGCAAAAATATGCAAAATGGTCAAGGTGGGGTAATAATTCAAATTCGTATATTTGAAGGGTGAAACACTTTTTGTTGATAAAAATATGAATTTTGCATAAAGATCATAGCGATATTATTTTGTTTAATAATTATATAATGCTCACATTCGGTGTCTTTCATAGTACGGCCCTTGCAATTTTCATATAAATTTGTATGATTTGCATAACAGCTGGGCTCAAGTAATATGTAACATTAATATAATTATGGTATTACTTATAGTATAATTGCAGTGCAATTTACGGTAAGTAAATTATACCATAATTTTACTTTTGGAAACTGGATATTCAGCTTGGCTCTCACTGTATTTTGGATACTTTGTATACTTCTGTGTTTCGTACAGTTTACAATAAGAATAAAACGTGAGTATACACCTCACAGAAATGAAATTGTAGTATAATTACAGCATTGATCATAGCACAAATCAAATTACAGTATAATTACAGTATTATTTATAGCATATGAGTAAATATTGTATAATAATAGTGCAATTGAAGTACTACATACGATAAATAAATCACGACATAATTTACAGTGATCGAATTATAGTATAATTTCACTTGTGCAAAGTGTATACTTACTTTTCGGAAAATTGTTGTACGATCGGTGATACATATTTCACGAAACGTTTTAACCCTTTGACGAACTCAGCTTTAGCTTCAAAAACTTTGCTGTTCGAACAAAAACAACTAATTTCCTCAAGAAAATTAAACATTACGTCCAAGATTCCGATTTCTGCGTCATAAATAAATACCGTTATTTATGCAAACATAAAGGCAGTATAAGAAAATATTCTACATGCATTCTATATTAACTACTATTTGTTGTATTACCTACTTATGTTAGCGTTAGTTGATCACTGCTTTCATATCAAGCCATAAACAAATCATTCGAACATTATATTTATTTTTTAACCTTCGATCTTATAATACAACGCTAAAATTAGAATTCAAATTAAATTTCATACGTAACGATAAACGTTCTTATCGAGTCTGTGCCATAATTTATAGAACGAGTGTGATTCGTTATTGCAGGACAAAGGGTTAACGCAACCACGCGTGACAAATTGAAAGGTGGCCGTCAAGGGGTTAAAGATATTTTACTATTACAAAATTTCCACGGTACGCCACTCGTGGAATCTGAATTCGTGCTCCAAAATGATCATTTTTGCTCGCTCAGGCTGTACCTGGAAAGCATCACGATCAGACCCGCGAGCACACACGTGCTCTCGAGGCATCTTCTGTGTGTGCACGCAGAAGAGAGATATTGATATAAACAGGGGGCTGGGCCAGAGTGGAGCGTGCTTTGTAATCAAGCACCCATTACCATCGAAGGTGGTCAATCTTCTCCGTGGACGTTCGCCGGAACGACGTTGTTCCAGGCTATACGACTTTTAGCGCGGTTTTGCTAGACTTTTTCCCTTGTATCCAATGTAGATGATAGAGGCTGCTGACATCGGTCTCGTCCACCTGCCTGGCCCTTCTTGTGCAAGGTGTCAAATTAAACTAACCACGATCCCTTCGGTTGATAGATTTCAAAAATTTGTCGCGATTAACAGGGCATTGTACTTTGTACACCTTTCTAGATAGATTTCATATTCCCGTATGGATTACGCGAGTGCGAACTTTGCAAGATTGTAATGCCTAGGTTGGAGAAGGAATAGCGACGACAAAATTATCGCGCGAATCCCTGGGATCTCTTTCATAAATATAATGCTGAGAAAAAAAAAGGCAGAATTGAACAGTGTAAACTAACTGGAATAAAATTGCAAATTGAGTGGCGCGTTAAAGCATATTAGCCCTTAATGGGTTAAGTTATATGGTATTACGTAGGGTTAAAACATACAGCGGTAATAACAGAATAATTACGGTTGAAGTTGCAGGATTTATACGTCAAATTGACGCCATTTTAACTCGCGGATGAACTACGTGAGTAAGAGATCAGGAAGAAAAGGGTTTCAAGTCATAAACTACTATCCGGTGTCATAATGACATAATTATGTGTTTTCTGTTCCCGTGGATGAGCTTTCCTTTGATGTACTTTTCTGAATACTTCTATCCGTCTCCCGAGATGAGTAATTCGAATGATTAATCAAATTTTTTAATACTATTTAATACTTTATAGTGATTAATGAAGAGTAAGGTTCACGTGGATGTTTTGTTGCTTTAAGTGTGTGGTGAAAGTACACAATTAGAGTGGATGAAAAATAGAGAAATAGAATATTCCTTTCGAAGATTCGAAGGATGAATCAGTTTCGACGTTTTGTCGACTGAAGCTAATAGAATACTTCACTGATTGGATAATAGAGATAATAGAGATGTTAGACTGAGTTTTTTTTTTGTTGCGTTTATGGGAAATTTAAATGGGCAAAAAATTGCAGAATACACGTGAGATGCAAAAGTATGTAATTAAAATAAGTCTTGTAATATTTAAGGGGTGAAAGCAACCTATATTTAAATATTTTTTCCTTATTCTTATTCTGAATTTTGCGTAAAGATCCGCAGCCTAGTCATAGTAATTTTTCCATCGCGCTAATAAGCAAAGCAATATTCTAACTACAGAATTATTTTCAATGAAAGGAGGTTGAAATGAATTTGTTAAAAAGTTTCTCCGATTTTCGAGAGTTTCATCAGTTTTTGCATCCCCCTGTATTCGTTTTATTTCATTTTCATCGTAATCGATTGGCGGGCCTCTGTATAACTTTCCTTCTAATTATATCCAGCGAACATTTTTTAAAGGATTCGCGATTTCTTGCAATCATTTATCTTCATTCTGCTTCATTTTCATCGGAATCGATTAACACAGGTCACTGTAAAAATTGTCTTTCTAATTACCCCCAGGAGATTTCTTATAAAATTCGCGATTTTCTATAATTATTTATCGTTCCAGACATTTATATACAATATGGTCCACAAAGGTTTACTTTCTATGTTGCCATTGAATTAAGAAAAAGAGAAGAAATATACAGCTATTTTTCTCCCTTTATAGGGAGAGATATTAGTTCTTATAATTAGATATTAATTCTTTTTACACTATGGGCCATCGGGTAAATTTTGTCTACCAAATTTCTTAATAAAAATTTCCCGGTAAAAATGCTTTCCGCCCCCGTTCCACTTTAACACGCATAGACACACCCATACATACTCAGGTAATGCTATTTCTATAAAATTTGGTCAATCACAGAAGGAATCTTCGAAAAAGAGATTCGAGGCGGCCGTGATGGCGGCTGTTCTTCGAAATACAATCCAATCCGCGGCGGATTTCCCGCAGCTAAACCGTTTCCAATCGACCGACTGGCTCGGGGAGGTTTCGGCTTGGTCTTCAGACTTTTTTCGAGGGTGATAGTGGAGAAACACGAGGGTTTTCTGGACGGAAAACACAGAGTCAGCACACACTATTCGCCGAGAACACCGGCCCGGTCGAATAAAATGTATCGGCTATTTTGTGCGGTAGCTTCGTATTGGTCGAGTCGACGTTCCCCAAACCCCCCATAGCGATAAATTCGGAGCGCCTCTCTTTGCGCCACGACATTCAATATCCTCTGTGTCATTTAGCGAACCTTCTTTGGTAATTCCAATTGCTCCTCCTGTCTTTTAGTCGACCTTTTTCCGAACCCGTTGAAACGGATTGAATTCTTAGAGTTGAGGTAAAAATACACACCTTAAACAAAGTTTGGAATATTTCCTTTCGTCAACCAAGCCACGGTGTTATACGAGATTTGATTAAAGAAGGTCGTGGAATTTTTTCATTTCTCACGTGAGACGCGTCCGATTAAAAAATGGTTATTTTTAGATGTTGTTATATTTGTCTAAGTAGCTAAGTATCGAATACGTAGTTCATATTTGACAGCTGATTAAGCAAGCTGCGTTTTAATGTATTCGGTGATTTTCTAAATTGCACATTCTTCGATTCAAATCCGCCGTAGCGAAATGGTTAATTAATAACTAAACTGCTATCCTGGAAACATTCACGCAGACATCTGCAACTGATTGTATCTCGGTTTGAAGACCAATTTATAATAAAATTCCCCAAAATTAACCCCCTCCCCTAATCAATCGAACACTCGTCCAGCTTCCGTGTAACATTCCCAAAGAATCGATCCTCCTAATCGATCAATCGTTAATCACCGATGATTCGAAAGCGATTGGAAACACGGCACCGTCCACTTCAATGAAACGCAGATGCAACACGCAAGATGTCCACGCAGCCACTTCCATCTGCAATTTGAGAAGATTTCCTCTCTCACCGTAGCCCGACCAATCAGAAGCATCTGGCGAAGCCAGAGAGGAGTCTTAGAAGCGATCCGCGGTCTGAAATCAGGCTTGGGACAAAATATTCGCGGCGACGCGTCGGCCAGAACGTATAATAAGAGTGTGATTAGCATTATTTACGGCCGGTTAACTATTAACCCATAAATCAACCGGGGGACTACATTATCCGACTGGAGTATCGGTGTGTTGGTGCGTGTGTCCGGTCGCCTCGACTCGTCTCTTTCTCGAAGAAGAAAACGGTACCTTACCGAGGTGTGCAGACCCTATAGATCGTCCGGGCGATAAGCGAGCTTGAGGATTCGTGAGCTGGCGAACACAGAGAGCGAGAGAAGGTCAGAGGGAAAAAGAAGAGGGACAGCGAGGAGGGGTTGGGAGGTTGAAGGAAAGCTTGAAGAGAAAGAAGAAGACGGCGGCAGAGGCCAGCCATCTTCTTGGTGATTTAGGAGGACTCGGTGGTGCGCCTTCTTTCCTTTATCAGCCGCTCCTTTCCCTCTTGTCTTCGCTGGATCTCTCGCGCGAGTTTCAAGCGGATTACGGTGAATCAGCTCGACACCCACCCTCGCAGACGTGCTTCGATCGAGCCTCGCTATGTTGAGTGTATCTTATACCCTATCGTGCTTTAGACCGCTTTGGTGGACTCCCATCATCTCCTATTCGAGTGTTTTTCATGGGTATTTGAGTTGTTTTGGTCTGCGAAGGAGGGTTGAAAAAGTGATTGTTTTGGGGTGGATGCAGATTCGACTGGCGAAAAGAAGTTGAAAGTTTTAATCATTTGCACTCGAGAGCTTTTCGAACCTAGTTCTTTTCACTTTCATTTCATCTTTTGGAGACTTATAGTTGCCTGTCGTGTGCAAAGGGTTAATATTAGTTATGAATTTTTAGCGAAATAATTAATCCTCGAATGACAGCAAGAATAGGAGCGTCTTTTAGAAATTCAATATCACACGAGAGATTTCAAAATTAGTTCATTTTGGTGATTTAGAGTCGCCTCTCGAGTGAAAAGGGTTAATATGTACAGTGGAACTTTGGGTGAAGTAAGTGATTCATATAACCAGGTTGTTCATACAATAAGAGTTCACTGATTTCTCATACTACTCGTAACTTTTCGTTCAGACAACTGGAATTGATGTTCAGAGAAGTGCATTCAATTTCACTGATATTTCATTTCTTTAATTTAGTTATTAAAAATATGAATTTCTTGAATAAAGTCTACGGTCTACTGATGCACGTAGATTTGGATATTACATAATAATTTAAAGTTTAAAAATCCTGAACTTATTCCTGAATTTAAAATTCTGGTGTGAGAATATTCTACGTAAAGTGCGAGCAATCGTAGAACTATAGTTGATGCTTTGGGCACTGGAAACTAGTTTAAAGTTTAAATATTCCGACGATGTAACATCGCGAAGATTCACTACATCGAGATTCTTTTAAATTTAAATTTTTGGCGTAAGAACTACCACGCAGGAATTTTCTGAACACTTCGAAAGACGAATATTACGAAGACTAGAAAATTAACGAATATTCGTTTAAATTTTACTCCCTTTTCTTCTTTAAAATGGGGACCAAAATACTAAGTTTCTATCCGCGTATAAGCAAAATGTGGCCGCAAAAAATCTTAAATCCTCGTTTTATTTTTATTTGCGGGCCGTAAAACTGAAAGGGGGCATAAAATTACTATTCGCCCCGATCCATTCCCCTAAAATTTTCAGAAATTCACACCGCGGTACCCCGTTGGTCGGTTTTCGAAGGCAAATTGGAAAATAGGAAGCGGATAAATCTCGCGGCTGTTTGGAAAACTGTACCGGCTCGTATTATTCAATGAAAAATAAAATAATTTGTTCCGCCGGTGCTTTTACTACCCGCGGAGTTGATTGTTAGTTATCGTGCCACATATTCATGTTAAGCTTGATCATTTGTATTGACATGGTGGGCAATTTAATTGGAACATACTGACAGGAAGATCCGTGTACGGTATGTTTTAATGTTCGATGATAAACACACGTAAATGACTAATTAATTTAATTACAGAGCCGGTCGTTACAACCGCGAAAATTCAGACTCTAATTAACTGCCGTGTCGCGATATAATTTTACTGTTAAACAAACTTCCTTCGGAAATAATCAATATCACGATTTTTATTCCGTGGAAAATGCGGGACAATTTGCGCGAGCAAATTCTCAAACGCAGAGTTCACGTAAACTTTTTCAAACAGATATGATATGAGTTATTATACACGTATAGTTAGTCAAGGAAGTCTACATGCACGTTTTAAATTTCACGTATTTATGTATTAGACGTACCAATAAGTAGTCCACATTTTTCTAGTAAATATAATTTAAATTTAAAATATAGTATCCAGAAATAAACTTCCCAGTGAATATAGTTTAAATTTAAAATACACTATACGGATATAAATTTTCTATTGAATATAGCTTAAATTTAAAATACACTATCCAGATCTAAATTTTCCAGTAAATGTAGTTTAAATTTAAAATATATAAAAAGATATAAAAATAGGTTAATGGATTTATTTTTATCGTATAATTAAGTCTCCTTTCTAGTATAAAATACTGAATTAAACAAAAGAAGCGGATTATTTATTGCTGCACCTAATATCTAAATTGATGCTCTTAAAATAATCGAAACTTTTAAATGTTTCTAAATATTAGAAATTTAGAAGTGCATTAAAGTGCGCTAAAAATAGATTAAAATATATAAAAGGGGGTCAATAAATTATTTTATTCGATAGTTGGCGAGATAAACTAATTGCTGTTCGTACTTACCTTGCACGCAAAGTGTCTGGCTTTTTACTGATTAAAATGACCGTACGTATGAGGCGAAGTGTGAAGAGGGGAATTAATGATAATAATTTTGCGGAAGAAAAGTTGGTGTATTATGTTTATGTAACGGAGAATGTGCAGGACGTAATTATCAATAATATCATTATCGAAGCAATTGCTTCCTCGGTAAAATGCTTAATACACTTTTTCCGAGTTGTATAACGTATTAATATTGTGCTTTTGAAAATCTGCAGGAAGAAATTAATCGTCGTCGTACATTTTTTTATCAAATCTTAAAAAATTCTTTAAGATATGTACAAGAATCGTACAAAAAACTTTGCAAAGTGTCTTGCAGAGTTCCTTGAAGATTCTTTGCAAAAAATTTATTAAAGATTCTTTATCTCTCTTGCTACACAGAACGTATATATATATATATATATATATATATATAAATAAATAATAATAAATACGTATATATATATGTCTTTAAAAAGTAGATAATCAATTGCTAATAGCAAACAAACAAAAAATTAAATATATACATATGTCTTTAAAAAGTGGATAATCAATTGCTAAAAGCAAACGCACGAAAAATTGATTGTGGTGGTATATATTTCCCTCAACCCTATGCAACTTTTATTTCAACCATTTTCTCCTGTAACAAACGACGCATAAGTTATTTCAGGCGATCAAATTGCGACTCTCGCCCTGTATAAATTATTATCGAAACGTCTACAGATATATAAATGTAAATTTATCTATTGGTTTCCAAAAATATCAACTTGTCTGCGTAATCAACCCCCAATCCCAAGATTTGGGATCAGCTGTCCCAATTTTCACGCCAACAAATATAGTCACCTTATGCCACCCCCATTTCCGCTCACCAAACCAGCCTAATCTTCCACGGATCGCAAGATTTAAGCAACGTAAAGAATACACAAAGTACAGCAGCTCGTAAACTAACGATTCTAAATAAGAAATCGGGTGTGCGGAGCGCATCTTGGTCGAGTGGCCCGGAGATATCGGCAGATCGTATAGGACCGGAAAAGGTTTGGGGATGCTGCTCGTGCAGTCACCGCGGATCCCCCTAAATAAATTCCCATAAAGCAACGGCGGTGGCTTGGTCACGTTGGCTCTTGCCGCTTGCATCGTACAACGGTCTGCTTCCGTATTCGAGACACGAGAACCAGCCAGTGGTACGTCATTCGCCCTGTCGCTAATCAGAACTAACCGCCGACGCGTGACTCGAATTCCCTATCGACGAACACGGCAACGAAGAGGAACCTTGGAAAAGTGCGGGAGCAAGCGAACGGGGGGAGGAGGGGAAGGGGAAAAAAAGTGATAAAGAAGGAGGATAAAGTCTCTCGCGGTGGAGGAACAAGAAGAAGTGTAGACACGTCGTTTCGCAGCAGCCATCTTTGCATCTCCCTTTCACCAGCAACCCCATTTTTGCGCTCCTGTTATATAGCCCTTCCCTCGCGAACTAAGTCTCCTCCTCGGTGTTCCTCCACCCTTTTCCCCCCTCGCGATGCTGCGGCTCTTTCTTCGTCGTCGTTCGCCGATTCTGCCGGCAATTAGACTTGCAAAGCGACCGCGAAACTCGCGCGGATCTACTACGCTGCGGGGAGATTTTTGCTGGATATTCTCGAGAAGAAGATGTTTCGCCCGTAGTTTGTTTGCAAGAAGTATAAGGTTGGCACGTTTAGAGCGCGAAGATTTCTTTTTCGAGCGATGGAAGGGGGGGGGGGAGAGGAACATTGAAAGCGGTCGGGGAAACTTTTTCGCGAACACGAGTTTTATTATTTCTTCTTTTCTTCTTTTGCTTCGTAAGGGTTTGTTGGTGTCAGCTGTGGTGTTTGTTAGATTGTTAATGGAGCGGTTAATAAAAATAATGCACACTTGTTATCATTTAATAAGTGGTTTGCTGTGGATTACACTTGCAGTGGCATCTTAAAAATACAGCATTATTCAGTGTTCTTCTTGAAGTAAATAATTTAGAATAAGTTTTGAACAATTTCTAACGGTAAGATCAATTTTCGATCAATGGAAATTTAACAAGTGTCTGACGAATTATTGCATGTTTAATGTTGCATATGTGTAAATTCAGAAGTGAGTTTAATTAACTGTATATTCATCGATCAATTTGATTGATTTCATAATATTTATAATTGTATTATAAGTAGACTTAAAAATTAAAACTTAAGTAGGAAATAGTTTCACCTCCTAAGTATTCCAATATGCTTTTTAAATATTTTACCTTTTTCTCGTGTTTAATTTCTCTCTAACTGCATAAATATCCGTAGTCTAATTATAAATATCTCAATCTTTCACACTCGCTATTTTTAAAATTTTAACGAATGCATTTTAAGTTAAATCGTCGCGTATTTTTTTAAAAAAAAGTAGGTGCTTAATGACGTTCGATGTTAACAAAAGTAGAGGCAAAGTTATCAGAAATAACGGAAAAGCAACAAGCAACTGCATTTCAATTTAATTCCCCTTTTCTGTTACCAAAAAATGTAGTAGGAAAAATGGTAAGCAGGAGAATGAATGATTCAACTAAGAACGGAAGCTGATACCTCTATCGCTGGTTAAATGTTTTACGAATCGACGTTCCGTTCACGAGATATAATATTACGTAACGGCGATAGCGCCTTCCGATGGTTCTAACGATCAATGGATCGGCGAGCTTATGAATTGAAATTTCTCAATGCAAGTACGGTCGCGACCCCGTGGCCAGTAAACTAACGTTTGACGTCTTTATCGCGGCTTGATTGTGGTTTAAAAGCGGGACAATCGGCGCGCACCATAGGCGAAAAAAAAAGGAACATTGATTAGATGAGGTGTCGGGGTTAAGAACGGGCTTTGAGACGCGTTCATTAAATCGCAACACGTCATCGTGACGCTCCATTGTCCTCGTTCAATTTCCGCTCCGGCTCGTGACGTTTTCTACTCCTCTAGGGCAAATGTCCCAATAGCTGCGCTGCTCATTTGCTAAATCGATCATCTACGCCGCATGAAAAGTAGAGAAATTGATAACGCGATTATGAACACTTTTTTCATCGAACCTACAAACCTTCTAAATATTAAACTAAGGTTTAATATTTTACTTTGGTTTGAGTAAACTTTGCAATCCTTAAAAATATTAAAGTATTCACATACACGAACGTAAACTCGTGACAAAATTGAAAAAATTGCAAACTTAACGCGAAACGCATGCATTGCTGTCATTCTTATTTTATTTTTGCTGTAACATTCTAAGACCTACGTCTACTTTTTTTCTTCATTATTTTATGTTTGCTTTATAATCCTTAGACCTATCTCTGTTCGTTTTCATTTTATATTTGTCTGAAAACCCTAAGACCTATTTATTCTCTTTTTTATTTTATTTTTGCTTAAAAATCTCAAGACTTACTTTTTCCAATTTTTATTTTAATTTTGCTTTAAAATCCTTAGACCTACCTTTGTTCTTTTTTATTTTATTTCTCCTTTAAAATACTAAGACCTATTAATATTATCTTTCTTATTTTTATGTTTCCGTTAAAATCGTTTTACCAATATTTTGCAATGCAGTTGTGGTTTACGTAATTTCTCTGTTAAAGAATATTACCGCCCCGAAATCTTTGCGCTTTAACGCAGACGAATGAGGTGGCCGTGGTACGATAAAGTCTCGAGGTAATTAGTCCGATGTTTACACAGTTTAACGTTTCCCTCGTATCTTCGGTTCTCCTCCTACGCGGCTCAATTAACTTACGGCGCACTTAATTAAGTAGTCGTCCTGACTCTTGGCACGCGGCAACAAACCGGCTAGAGGGTTCTCGCTGACGCCCTATAAATTCTTCTTTTCCACTTTTATCTGTTAAATAATTATTCGCTGAAACCCGCGTAGAATTTTTATTCTGCTTGTAACCTATAAACAGGGCAACGCGCTTTAACGAGCGCACAACAGAACTGACAATGAATCATTGTCTTGATCTAAAATCATCTATTCCAAAACAACACAAGTTCGCCAACTAATATTTTAAAGAAAATAGTCTCCTCTTTATTGCAACACACCTCTTTTAATCATTTGACTCCGCTGTGGCGATATGCGTAAATTCTATCAAAAGTTAAGGTTTAAGTTTCTTCGATTTTGTTTTCGCCAATTCAATTTTCATTGCTTTGAAATCAAAGCAGATTTCTCCTTTTCATAGAAATACATAACTTATTAAGTTGTTGCAAGAGTTAGAAGGGTTTATTGGAGTTGCTGTTATATCATATTATTAAAAATGGTTTGGCGTTGGGTAACTCATACAAGAGATTATACCATTTTCATAACTTTTCGTGGGTTGACATAGGTTTATATGTTTAGATTAGTTCGTATTAGTTATATTAGTTAATTCACACGCCTCGGAATTTAAAAGCTTAGACAAGTAAACGCTTGGAAATCCAAAAGATTAGATATCCAAACGCTTGGTATCCAAAAGCTTGGGAAATTGAAACGCTCAAAAATATGAAAGCTTTGAAATTGAAACGCTTAGAAATACAAAAGCTTGGAAATTGAAGCGCTTCGGAATTGAACAACTAGAGAATCCAAACGCTTCGAAATTCTAAAACTTGGAAATTCAGGCCCTGAAAAATCCAGAAACTTGGAAATTCGAACGCTGGAGAATCAAAAATCTTGGAAATCCACACGCCTCGGAATTTAAAAGCTTAGAAATGTAAACGCTTGGGAATCCAAAAGATTAGAAATCCAAAAGCTTAGGAAATTGAAACGCTCAAAAATATGAAAGCTTCGAGATTGAAACGCTTAGAAATACAAAAGCTTAGAAACTGAAGTGCTTAGGAATTAAAAAACTAGAGAATCCAACGCTTCGAAATTCTAAAACTTGGAAATTCAGGCCCTCAAAAGTCCAGAAGCTTGGAAATTCAAATGCTGGAGAATCAAAAATCTTGGAAATTCAGACGCCTAGGAATTTAATAGCTTAGAATTGTAAACGCTTGGGAATCCAAGAGATTAGAAACCCAAACGCTTGGAATTCAAAGGCTTAGGAAATTGAAATGTTCAAAAATATGAAAGCTTCGAAATGGAAACGCTTAGAAATACAAAAGCTTGGAAATTGAAGCGCTTCGGAATTGAACAACTAGAGAATCCAAACGCTTCGAAATTCTAAAACTTGGAAATTCAGGCCCTGAAAAATCCAGAAACTTGGAAATTCGAACGCTGGAGAATCAAAAATCTTGGAAATCCACACGCCTCGGAATGTAAAAGCTTAGAAATGTAAACGCTTGGGAATCCAAGAGATTAGAAATCCAAACGTTTGGAATCCAAATCTTAGGAAATTGAAACGCTTAAAAATATGAAAGCTTCGAAATTGAAACGCTTACTTATATTAGTTACATACATATATATATTTCATGAAAACACTTCATTTTTGTATGAAGATGCTAAAAGTGATAAGTATATGGTTATCCAAAAGTACCTTTAGGATATTGAATGAGAATATCTGTCAAACGCCATGTTTGTTAGTAAAATAGAGGTGAAAAAGATAAAAACTGAAAACGAGAACGAACGACGATAATAGAAATAAAAAAACAGATTATAAAATGGTAAAGCAGAAAGGGAAAGAAAAAAAGTGAAGGTAGGTGTTCCTACATATAATCTATTTTGGATAACCCTTTACTTATTGATAACACTTAGCAAATTAATTCTTACATTAACAGATCATTATTAGAATAGCGAAACAAAGGTACCTATGAAAATTCTTACTACAATTTCTTCCGTGCAACTTTAATTGTTCTCTAATCTTAGCTTTGCATCTTTCCTAACAGAGCGCAACGCTTAATAAGCCCTATACATTAACTAGCCCATATTTAGACCAACTCGGTTAACTCATCGCAGCCTTCTCTTTATCTATCTTCAATGTAATCAAACGCTTCGCCACTGAAACTTTCGAGACTCAAAAAATGGAATTACTCGAGCACGTGAACGGCTTATGTGACAAGGAAACAAACCGGAGATATACGAAGTCGATGACAATGGATAAATCAGGAATTGTCGGCTTAATTCGTGACTATTTGTACCGCTTATGATAATGCAACCCGCAAAGTGCAGAGAATTGTGTTGAATTGAATGAATTATAAGTTACAACGAGCGGAATGCGTTGATGCGTGTAGAACGGAGATAGTGTGCGTTGAGATTCTAATTTATCAATTAGAAGGTAATTAGTAGGAACGTAGCGGCGTACACACGTTCATTTGAATTGAATGTGTTCCTTCCATCGCGGCGCCGTTTGCCGCGGCAAAGAAAAATCTAATTCACATCTTGCATATACGAACTGTGTCATTATATCATTATCCGGCTGCTCGTTTAAGTACACGCTTGATAGAGCTTTTCATGCGAAAAAAATAAAAGGAACTCTCTCGCGAACGTTTCTTAGGTAGCCGTGAAAAAATTGTACGCAAGGTTGATGTATGGGCGCAATAATTTATTAGCGTGTATTTATTCAATTTTTTGTTGATGCCTTTAATGAAATCCAAACACACTCGTCACACATATGGATATCATCATTTAAAAACGAGTTATAACTCTTTAGAATAAGCCTTTAGAGAAGAAATTCCAGCTATGCGCGTGTGTGTGTGAGTGGCCTCATGTGTGTGTGTGTGTGTGGCCTCGTGTGTGTCATCGAAATCGAAGAAAAGGAAATGGCAATTGAAAAGTGATAAATGAAAACGTCGAGGGAGAAAGTTGGCTGAAAATCTGAGAAGAAAGTTCTAATTCATCAATCAAGAACGTTGATTGGTCAACATGCGAGCAAACGATAATTCACACGCTTGTTTAAAGAATTCTTAAACCGAATGCGAGCAGCGCGTTCAAAAGTTTCGTATACCAATGATAAAATAACTGGGAGGGCCATAAATTAAATAAAGTTGCGTGGTGAAAATAAAGATCGGTGGGCAAAGTTGTAATTTATCAATGAATCTTATCTCTGCTTCAGCAGCGTCGCAATAACAGATAATTCACTCTATGTATGAGATAAAATAACGCATTACATATATTTAAGATAATGTATTAAAGGAAGATATCGTATATACTCGGTGCAGGAACGATAGATAATGCTTTACGTAGAATTATTTTAAGATCGTATTGCGAATAATTCGCACACTCGACATAAAACCCATTCGTAACGAGATAATAAAATCCACATCTTAAAGATATTACTGAATTCTTTCACGCAAGTATAGATAACAATGCTAGTAATGCTTAAAATTTCTAAAAATCACACTAAATAATAAAGAAAATAGTTTTAAGCGAGGCAAAGAAGATAATTGTGGAATTAATCTAAACCTTATCATTAATTCTATTAAAATTTTACAAGCGCATTCGAAGAAATGGAATTTCAACAGACATTCGTTTTGTCTTCTAAACATTATAAAATGCTTATTTTTTCTCCGTTTGCTTTTAAAGAGTTTGGTAGGAATTGAAATCTTAGCAAAGTTGTCAAAAGTTATGGGAATGTAAAAAATTCAGCTGCAGCAATAGTCATCTTTTTAGCTAACAAAAATTCTACTTTTTTTCGTCAGTATAAACGATTATAATAAATTTGTGAAATCGTACGAATTAACATTAGTTCAAAGTTTAAACGCAAGCTCGATTGAAATATTTTTAGGTTGGCCAAAAAGTCCTTTCGCTTTTTTTATAATGCTCGTTTGAATTGTATGGTATACGAGTAAATATGTCAACAATTTTAAAATAGCGAACAAGATCTAAAAATAAATATTTCACTGGATTTTTTAAAAAGAAAAATCGTAAAAATTGGTTGCATGTATTCTGGTTAACATAAGCTTGAAATGGAAGAAAATTAGATACGATTTCGACGCATTACATTAAATTACCACACTGCAAAATTAAAAATGTAGTATAACACCAAAAGCAATATTGTGAATAATAAAATACGGTAATATCGAAAGATTTTCACCATATTAGGTCCTAACACCATTCTTTAATAGAAATAGCTCCAGAAATCTGAAACCTGAGAAAGTTATCCTCCCCCCAAGGAAAATGAAAATCTTTTTAAAGAAGGAATAAGAAACGTTATATAACGTGGCGAAAAAATTGTCGAAAGCAAGCTGACTTACTTCTATCCGTCTGCAAAATACGAAACAACTTTTTGACCAACCCAATAGTTAAATAAATTCAAATCGTCACAATATTCTCGATACAATGTTATTTCTACCATTTATTATTTATCCAGATTTCGAAAGTTTCCTACCATAAAAGTACACAGTGCAAAGTTCCGAGTTCTCGAAACTCGAAGCTTTTCGACTTCCGTTGGTTTGCAAAGTTTCGAGGTTTCGAGTGTGTTTCATGCCTAAAATTAATCGTGGCGCGGCGACGATCATGTCGAGGTAATTTGTAAGATCGCGGGGGGTTCTCAAATTTGCCATGATCTCCCGGCGAGAGCCGGCTTTGCCAAGCACGCCCCGGGGAAGGACTTATTCATAAGATTATTTCCCATTTTCGTCATGACGCCACTGTATCGTTATTTAAGTTTTATATTAAAGCACAGCACCCGGAGCCGTTGGCGGGCTTTTTGATGGACGAGCGGCGCGTGTCCTGCTTTCCTTCAACGGATTCGCCTAAACGTGAGATATCGTGCTCGATCAATTTTTCATAAACCTCCGCCGTCCGCGGAACTGCTCCTCCTTTCACGGGAATTTTCGCGCCAGGCAAAATTCGCCCCGTCGCCAGGGCAGTTTTTCCTTATTACGAATCGGCCGGATGCCGAGGAGCACTCGTTTTTATCGGCGATCGTTCCTGTCCTTCTTCTTTGATTCGAAGGGAAAATTTGCATTATTTAGAAAATTGGAATATCTCGGGAGGTGAGTTATTATTACAGTGCGGAGTTTTGGGGAAAGTCATATTTTGGCAAGAATTATAACATGGTAGAACACTTATTCTTTATTTCTTCTTTTTTTTTATTTATTTAGTTGTACACGGGACAAAACTCTTTAACCCTTTAAGGACGGCCAGGTTTTCTATACCTTTTGCGCAAACAGAACAGATTTTTGTATTTCGACAAATTCACCTCATGGTATTTAACCATTGGTTAAATTCACCACTGGTTTAGGTCAGTATTTATAAAATATGAAAATTAACCATGCATCCCACAGTCGCTAATAAATAGTTCTCTCTATTTTAAATAAATATTAATCTCTTTATATTAATCGTGAAAAGGAACTAGGGTTTATACATCGTACGGATGGCGTCTCTGAAGGGTTAATATACATAGCTTACAAATTAATCGTGGGTGAATAAAAGGTGAAGTACTTGACGCTTGAAAGGCAAGCGAAAGATGAAAAAATATCCACTCCCCTACACGTGTTATTAATATTAATGAATACGCATCATAATAAACACTCCTATCACTCGTGAGTACATTTTAAAGAAAACCGAACCATCCCCATGTGAACTATGTCAAAATCAAACACTTCTGACATTTAATCACATATTATATAAATGTCGAAGATTAGAACACGTAAGACGAAAATATAACATCACTTAAAACATCAGATCACATAAAAAATACAATGAACTGCCTAAAGGAGATCGATACCTAATTGGTTTCAATTTTAAATTGCTAAATTGCTAGATTCATTTTTAATAGATGTACCAACAGTGATAATGATAATCAGGCTGCGAATTTTTATTTAAATTGATTTCTTTGTAAAGAGAAACGAAGAAATGGAAATTAAATAGGAGATAGCTTTATTTTTTAACTATAACATCTTCTCCTATTTGAATACTTCGTATATTTTTGCGCATCCTGTATATTTCATACCTTTCTGCATATTTCATTTCCCCATAAATGCATAAAGATTTGGGGTATTTAATTCTTTCGCTACGACACCTTAAGCTAAAGCCTTCTCAATACCTAAATAAGGACACTTCTTATTAATATGGAAATAGTATGGCTATAAATATTTAGACGTTCGGTATGAATAAGTAATTGCCATATAATGTAGGTATACGAATGATAATAACCGTAATACTCTACTATAGAGGAAATATGAAGAATATAAGAAGGAGGTAAGAATAAAAAATATAAGACAATATAAATACGTAAATAATACAGATTATGGAATTATGTAGATATATAAATATAAATACGAGAATGAAAAAATTATACAAGTGATGTCTTTGGTTGGTTTCATATTTGTAGCAGAAAAGTAACATAAAATAACGAAAACAGAAATTTAATAACAAATTTGTCTCCCTTTCATAAAAATGGTACAAAATACTATTATATCTGTGGTGATAAAGCAAAACAACGTAAGTCACATTTCCAAAACATTAATTGAGCTCTAGAACAAAGAAAAGAAAAGAAATTTGGTATCCTTAAAGAACGAATATAATTCGATCAACGTTGAAAACTTTAAGCGACAATATTTTAAAAGTGAAAATTTGTGAGTTATGTTTGGACTGCGGAGTTTTATGCAAATTCATATGTTTATAAGTAAGTTTGAAGAAATAGGAGCTAAATTTGGGGATGCTTCACCCTCTAAGCATCCTAATTTCTACTATACTTTGGATACTTTGAATGATTTTGTGGATCATTTAGTATATCTTTTACACCTTTTTGCATCTTTAAATTTCTTCAATGCCTTGAAAATTTCTGAGACGAGGGTAGAATTTCATATTTATATTAAAGAGCGTCGCGTGTGGAGTAAAACATTTATCGTTAACCAATATCTTCGTAAATTAAACAAATATCCAATTTAAATGAAAACAATACAATTTCACTTGGGACAAAATGACAAGACGTTATCTTTGATAATTAAAAGACTATATCTAATCTATAACTAATAAAAAATAAATAATCAAAAATATCTCTTTTCTCCAAATGTTAATAAAAAGTAAATCATCCTTTATTCTCTACTAATTCAATCGTTCGATTTGCCAACCTTTTGTACAATATTTTTATACAAAATTTGATCCAAGTCTAACCTTGCACGCAATTTATATTTCCTATAAACGAGTGGTCTATCCTGTACATATAATCAACGATTATAAACACGAAACAAAAACCGTATAAAAACTATAGTGGAATAAATTCACCCACCAAAATTTTCCTTTCGTAACGCGGCAAATCATCGTTCGAATAATTCCCCAAGAATACAGTGTTACGAATCTCTCGGATAATTTACGCAACAAGAATGCCACAATTCCGTGTCCCCGTTGAAAAGGCAAAAGCCTCGGTTTCGCTTTAATCAAGGTCGAATGTTCATTCTCCACGTCCACGGTCGGGCTATCAAATACAATCACCGAACGTGCGGCATCTTTTTCCTTTTCCCGAAGCCAACCACCCCCCCGCGCTAGTTCGAAGTCAGCCTACACCCTCTTCCGCGATCGTCAGAGTCGATTCGTTCTCGCTCGCACGAATTGAATCCGGCTGCCGCTGCTGCGGCGGCGACGGCGGCGGCGAAGCAGCTTCGGAGGGAAGACGAAGGAAGCGAGAGAAGGTTGCCCTGGCAACGACAGAGGGTTTCTCGACGTGGTTGCCCGGGCAACCTCTAACCGGCGATCCCTAAATATGCGCCAGCAGGCCAGAAGTGGCGCGAAAGAGGGAGGGAAAAGAGGGTGAGAAGAAGAGAACAAGGCGTACGTAAGAAAAGGAAAGGGGAAATCCTGGCATAGGAGAGAGATCCTCGACACTGGTTGGCAGAAGAGGCACGCTGGTGGGTTGGTAACTGTTACCACGGAAGGTGAGGAGACCCAGTTAATTACTAAAGCGTTTTAATCGTCGGCAAAGTTCCGACGGCACTCCGGAGTCTCGGCCAAAAGAGCTTCCGGAGAATGTGGCGGCTGTGTAAATTAGGAACTCGCCAGTTTCAACCCCCTGCGCTTCGGCTTGGATACCTTCGAAAGCGAGAAGTTTCTACGGAGTAGCTGATGGGTGCTGCGGAATCACTGTTTTTAGACTTTCGCCTGCCATACTTAACTTGCGAGCGAGTGTAATTTTTTTTTTTAGAATTGGCGGGGAGAGGAAGGAGGATTTTTTTTTGCGAATGGAAGTATTGGAAAGTATGGGGAAATCGGAGTTAAGGGTGGAAAATTTGAATTCTTCTTGCGAAAGTTTGGAAGTTTTCATAAAGAAGTTGTGGAGGCTTACAGTTTTTTTCTTTTTAGGACTGGGAAAGCATTCTTTTTGCGAATAGAAATATTGGAAAGTATGGGGAAATTCGAGTTAAGGATGGAAGACTTGAGTTCTTCGTGCAAAAGTTTGGAACATTTTTTAGAGTTTGGTAGAACTGTTTTTGTAAATAGAAATATTGGAAAGTATGAGGAAATTCGAGTCAAGGATGGAAAACTTGAGTTCTTCTTGCTAAAGTTTGGGATATTCTTGAACGTTTGGAAGTTTTTATAGAGAAATGTTTTCCCGTGCGACACTTAATTTTTGGAGGCTCACAATTATTTTTGAACTTGGAAAGAATTCTTTGTGTTAATAGAAATATTGAAAAGAATGGGGAAATTGGAGTAAAGGGTGGAAAACTTGAGTTCTTCTTGCAATAGATGCAAATAATCTTTAGAGTTTGGAAGTGAGCAACTTTTTAAGACTTGAAAGAATTTTTGAGGAATTATGAAGGATGAAATATTAGGAAATTTAGGAAATTCCAGTTATGGGTGGAAAGACGGAATTCTATGTAAATATTGGGAAATTTTGAATTGTTTATTGGAAGATTTTATGTGCAAAAGTAGAAATAAAATACAAATTGGATAAATAAATGATAACCATTGAAGGAATCAGTGTTTTTAGATAGAACTGGATTAAATTTTATTCACATCGTCTCATCAAGATTTCATCAATTAGAAAAATAGGAAGAGGAGGAAATTTTTAGATAAGTTCAGCTTGAAAGTACAAAACGTAAAATTTGGAATTCTGCAAGTACAGTACTTTCTACTTTGGAACAAAATACTCTAATTTCATAATCTAATTGATTGGCAGATGAAACATTCAGTCAACAAAAACACATGCATCTATTATCAAAACCAATCTGAAAAATAAGAGGAGAATATTTTTAGACAAATTTAGCTTTAAGCTATAAATTTGTAATTCCAAAAAGATATATTCTTGTTACACATAAACTACACCAATTTTATACTCTAATTAATCGGCAGATGAAACATAAAATTCCGTTTGAAATTTAAACTCAACTAAACACTGCAGAATATATTATTAATGGCGTAGCTTTTATTTAACGACGCATAAAACGCGTACATTAATATTATCATTGGAATACGCGTTACTATTTTTATACATTGTTTATTATTCTACGGCTAAAAACATTATCCTCGTTTCGTGATGTTAATCCGACATGTCAAGGAAATTTATTCTAAATATAAAAATCTAAACATCCGTCAAATACTTTAGCACTAAATATTTAAAAAAATCGAGAAATGGAGTTAATTAAAGCGTTCATAACGAAACTGACTCTTCGCAAAAGAATACTCTAAGATCTTTAATTTTTCCGTAACAATTTTCAATTCTCTTAACGAAACATGTAACATATTACACTACTATTGTATATACTATTCGTAATTACATTCCAAAACCAATTACATTCACTTAAATTATAATGTATGTACCTCACAACCATGATTCCCAATTTTGACAACGATCGTTTTTTCTATGAAATCTTCGATCACTTTGGCCTCCGAACATCTCGAATACGAACACCGAACCGGATCTCCGATAAAACTTCATTCGTCCTTCTCAAAAATCGCCGTTACGTCATTCCAACCCTGGGACTGTCCCAAAAACCGTTCAAAAACCCTCCGCATAGCACCGAATCACCCGAACTCGCCGAAACTCCAGTCGATCGGAAAGATCTCTCCTCCTATTCGTCTAAATAAATGAAGATCGGGCCGAAGCGGAGCCAGCCGGGATCTCGCGCTAAATAACTTTGCTTAACAAGGTGCTGCCGCCACTGTAAAAAGATTACGTAAGCGGTAATGGCCGCCGGCTCCTCCTAAATTCGAGAACGAAGAGTTCCAGCCACGGAGTGCACCGAGAAGCAAAGCGAGAGCAAGATAGAACGACAGGGGCCGAGGGGGGAACAGGAATGGCGAGCAGGAGGAGGAGGAGGAGGAAGAGGAGGAGGAGAAGGGAGCAGCGACACGACCGGTGGCGGGGGTTAATTTTAATTTCCTAATTTTTCCCACCCCGAGGCACAGGTAATTTCCTCCCCAGAAGAGAATAGATGTAATTACTTAACGCCTCCGAGCTCTGAGCTCCTCTTATTAAAAGAGGATCGTGCCCTCGAGGGCTGGAGGGGTGGAGACGCCTCTGGTGGGGGTGGTGCGGAGTGGTGGAAGCACAACAATCGAGATCGCGAAGAAAGGGAAACGTTGTCGGTCTCGTTCCAAGACGTACACGTAGCTTCTCCCATGCTTTCGATCTTCTCTAATGATTTCCCAAATCTCTTTCCATCATTATTCACCGCGAAATCTTCCACGCGATACCCGCCGCCGGAGTCACAAAAATTTGCGCGCAAGAGAAATCGATCAGCGAACACGGCTAGTGGTGGGGGAGGGGGATGGGGGGTGGGGCGAAGAAATAGATGAATTTTATAAAATAGACAATTTCTTTTCGGGGAATCGAATGGACTGCGCAAAATACGAGGTTCGGCAAAAAGTGCGTTTGAAATTAGAGGCTAAGGTCGACGCGCAGCCGGGTTGAAGGCGTAAGGGTGGCTTTGCAAAGCTTTGGGGAAGGGAGGAGCCATCTTGCGGCCGCTTTCAGGGCAGCCACCAATTGATTCATCCCCACCTTCTCCCCCATAACTGGAAGGAAGGGGCGTCGATTCAATTCCAGGGCAAAAAAAGCGTCCACGAGGCGGAGTTCGCTTCGTAATCCATCCGTCCTCATTGGCCAGGAATAGAGTGGCATCCGTGAACCCACCATCTGTTCGACCAATCCAGAGGCTCTGGGTGGCGACCGAAACCAGTTTAGCCTCCGCGAACAGAGGGGAGCCGTTGACTTCACTCTCCAGGCAGATAGTGCTGTGCCGTTGGCTCGTGCCGTAGTGGTCCTAACACTAACAGGTCCTTGCCAGCAAGGAATCCCTGGAATCCGTTCGTTGCGCCGCCGAATTTGCCCCACGGACCAGCCGAACTCCGTGGCTCTCTCTAATCTCGTCAGCTGATCAGTGTTTGCGTGTTCGCCGATTGCGTAACCAGGTGCGACGACACCTCTGTATCGGTTCACCGGTGTGATCCTTGTGTGCTTCGGGACCTTGCGAGACGACGACCACGGCTACGCGTAAACTTTACGCGGCAGTTACAAGCGATCACAGAATTGCTTACTGTGGCGACTCTCGTTCCCGTTTTGGTGCGTCGACGAATCGGAGTAAAGTTTGGACAAGTTTTGGAACGTATATTTAGACTGACTTTCTTTACGAGACTCGGTTCGTTGTTGAAGAAATAGGAGTGAGGTGATTAATCGCGGAGACTGTGCCAGTGGAAGGATTAAAGGACACTTGGAACTCGCACGCGTGTTCAATTAGATCCTGTGTGTTTTTTGGAGACTTGGTAGTTCTTCGAGATTCGCGAGCGTACGAGAAGATTGATGAAGTTTTTAAATATTCGACTTTTAATAATCGAATAAGGGACCGAGGGTTATAGATAGAGACTTTGGAAGGTTTATTCTGGTTCGTTAACGAAAGGATTCATTGAAAAGGAAAGAAATTCGATCGCAATATCGCTGGAAACCTGGATTCACGCTTTCCGACGGCTGTCGACTTGCCCCGAATTCAATCACTCGAAACATCCACGTAAAAATCATCCCCACGCCTAACAATAATTCTTTCTTCACTCAACATTTCTCAAGATGATCGATCTCTCCTCAAGCATCGCAAAGAGCGTTTAAATTCCACCGCCGATTCACCGTACAATCTTCCTCGTAAGATGTAAACAAATGATCGTTCGTCGCTCGAACATCGAAACTGATCTTCGTCTCTCGTTCTCCGATAAAAGTATATCGCGCTTCGTGGACCGAGTAGAATCATCCCTGACAGCTGTCAATTACCACGAACCCGCCTGTAAACCGATGCACACGGACTAAGCCGAGAGTACAGTGAATCGAAGCTCAAGCAGAAGGATATAGATGCAAAATAAGTGAAATCTCTCCGGCGGAGAGGCACCAGGTCGTCAAGTTGGTACCAAACATGGTCCTAGAACCAGGAGGTGGTTTGTCTTTTCCACTGCCTCCTGGTAGCGGCTCCACGGGTTCCGGTGGCTCGCTGCTGACTCCAGCGAGGCTGTTCCAGAGGGCGACACCCGTGTTTCCGTTTCATCTGACAGGATGGCCACTGCATCATCCGGTGTTGGGACAGGTTCAAAGCCAGGTTCAACAGACGATGCAGGCCCAACATCAGACAGCCGCGGCCGCTGTCAGGTTCCTCAGTCATCATCATCCTCATCATCCGCATCCGGCACTAGGGAACCACCCCCTGGTGCCGGCGATAACTAGCCACCATCCGACCGCCCATCACCTTCATCACGGTGCCGATCACGTCGACGAGGATGACGAGAAGAAAGGTAAGTGGCTTTTTTCGTGCTACAGTTAGAAACTACGTAAGGCTCGACCGTTGTTGTGGCATAATTGGCACAGCTGCGAGCCGATGCGTCGAGTAAGGCGTTTGTTTGGATTGGAACATTCACTAAGGACCAGGATAGGCCACTCGTTTATAGGAAACATCGTTAATTTCAAACTGGCGAATTCCAGTCCAGTCCAGTGTAAAAAAGAAGCGGTGGTCTCTTTGCGTTCCTTACGATTTAGAATGGTTATTTTAAGAATTATATTCAATTCGATTATCCAAGGTGGTAAAGCTAACCTTATATAATGATATCGTAAAAGTAAATTAAAGTCGGGTTATAGAGGATTAAACGATAGAATTGCAACACGTTCGATGGTCTACTTCTATCCACGTTATTATAGACCTGGATTTTGCAGATCAATTTTGTCGAAGACGTGTGCGTATCGCAATATTTATTTATAATTTCCATTGTTTTGAAAACGTTCGTGTTTTATTCTAGTCTAAATTATTAATGTCACATGATGTAGCACACGGATGATTTTGTATAAGAATGTATAGTATATTCTATGCTTCGTCGATTATTAGAATCGTTACTGGCTTCCTTTTGTGCGGATTGGTTTTAGTGGACGAAGTTCTATTTTTGGAGTAACTGGTACGTGGTAATGATTATGTAATGATTAATTTTTAGGGGATTAGTCAAGTTATTAGCTATTATTAACCACTTGGCACATAATAACGAATTATACTCGTAACACGAATTATGGTGTTGGTTTAGTAAGAAGCGACTCTACTTGCAACAAAGTTAAATTTTAACTTGTGTTTCAGTTTCAGTTCACAAAATCATCAATCAAAAATTACATATAATACTTGAGTACTTTGAATATAATATCGTATAAAGCTAATGAATAACTTAAGTGCTACGCATTGATAATCAAAAGATGGTATGCCAAGGGGTTAATAGTTATTTTATATTTAAATATTTTTAGGTCATTTCAATTGAGAGTTGTAAAAAGAATTATTTTCTGCGGGATTTAAATTGAATTGTTGGAGATTTCTTTTTAAGTTATCAGGGATTGGTTAAGTTATTATTAGTTACTATTAATAGCTTAATAGTAACTTAACTAATAAATATTAGAGAATTCTTAGATATTTTTAAAGTATTTTGATTGAGAGCTGTAAGATGCATTACTTTCTATGAGGTTTAAATTCGATTGTTACATATTACTTTTTAAGTTACTAGGGATTAGTTAAATTTGGGGATTCTACTTTTTACGATATAATTATTGGCATTATTAAAGATTTCTTCGATTGAGAGTTGTAGAAAGAATATTTCTTGGGGTTTAAATCAAATAATTGTTCGAGATTTCTTTTTAAGTCACTAGGAATTAGTTAAATTGGGTACTTCTACTTTTTACGGAATAATTATTGATAGTATTAGAGAATTCTTAGATATTTTTAGGGTATTTCGATTGAGAGTTGCATAAAGAATCATTTTCATTAAGATTTAAGTTGAATTACTAGAGATTTCATTTAAAAGATTAGTTAAATTGAGAAATTCTACTTTTTGCAATGTAATTATTGGTTAATTATAAGTAGACTGGGAATCTTTATGCAAATTAATATTGTTATCGACGGAAAGGAAAAAGACAGAGCTTAATTTACCCTCGAAATACAAGAATTTGTACTTTGCTTTGAATATTTTGTATTCATTTGCGTTTTCCGTGCATTACGCACCTTTTTCCATATGGAAATTTCCCATAAATGCATAACAATCCACAGCCTATTACAAAAATCGTAAATATTTCAATCAGGGTTTGTTAAAGAAAGTAGTTTCTGTGGAATTTGAATTAAATCATGGGTGTTTTTCTCAAATTACTTTAGTTATATTCTTTCTTTATAATTTCCTTCAAGATCGACTATAAATTGTAAACTTTTACTTCAAGTTTCTTCAATTCGACTATGAATTCGTTTTTTTCTTCAGCGTTTCGTTCAACCCTTTCAGCAGTAAATTCTTTTGCTCGTGAAAAACATCTCTTATATCAAACCCACATTTTAAACTAAACCAGAAATTGAAAATAAATAAAATTCGCTTTCTTCTCTATTCCTAAAAAGTAAACGGTACTTAAATTTGTATTAACTTTCGTATCGTTTTAAAAAAATGAAACGAAATGAAATGCAAGTTCCTTTCGTCGAATTATAATTGTAATCGTCGCGTTGCATGCAGCTTTGCTATGTTCCTTTAAACAGTTGCCGATTTTCCGTAGCGTTGATATCAGATCCATTTTTGGACTAAATTGAAAGTCAATTTCGAATTCATTGCCGCGTTTCCTTCCTGCGATAGTTTGCATACTTAGCCACACGATAAGCTGCAATTTTGTGAGGCGAGTAAGATAGTGAACCTACTGCAGGTACTATGCTACTTTATTGCTTGATTTACAATGCGAATTAAATCGCGTGCTCTACCTGCCTTCTAATCTTATTTATATTAATAAGACTGGAATCTTCTCAACGCGATTTAGCCATGAAGAATCGAGCAGGTTCGCATAGAAATATTCAATAATTAATGACAAAACGTCTCGACGGCGAATCGGTGAAATTTTCAATGCGAAATCATTTTTCTACTCTCGCTACGTTTGGAGCAACTTATCAATATTAGTTACGCTTATATTATAGTTCGCTGGCAACAGGAACGCGAAAAATGACTCTGAGATTTTATAATCCAGTTTATTCATATTTCTGGGGAGAATAATATCTTCGTCCATTAGAACGCGTATTCGCTTGCAGTTGCTCATTTTACTTTCCTAACGCGGCTAACATTTTAATTATACAATGACACGGTGATATTTTTGAAACGTCCGCAATTCGAAACATACTAGCGTAATTATTGTACGACAGCTTACGTGTAATAAGTAAATATTAGCCCAAGTGTCTGGTTTTAATATTTAACAACGTAACATTTAGAACCTGTTTGCTTCCAAACCACACTAACCAGATTAGATAGCATAATTTGCATGATATTAGAACATTTTCAAGCGTTCGATCGTCCATTTATTATTATCCCAATAAGAAAGTGTTCGTTGGAATGGAAAGGAAACTAATTACGACGGCCATTCAATGAGTAAACAGACAGAAGCTTTAATTTAAGTAACATCTAAATAAGAAGTAGCTAAAGTAGCCAAATAAGAAGTTACTAACTTAAAACAATGATCTATTATGCGTTTCGACATTCATAACGTCCAGTGAACTGCGAGAAATAAAACCATTAAATGATAATATTAAATATTGCAACTGGAGAAGATACAATATTCCAAAATATGATAAACAACCTCTTATTTAATTTTCATTTCTTCGTTTCTGTTTATAATAAAATCAATACTGTTGGCAAAAAGTTTTCGTCAAAATACGATAATATAGAACTAATTAAAAGCTTGAGAACTAAGGTTCTCAAGGTGCGAAATGGTTCTGTATAAATGAAAAAAAACACACAGGAAAGTTAAATAGATTTAACATGCGATAAACTAGAAAAGGACAAGTAGAAGATTTCACATAATTAAAAGGGAAAAATGGGGACAGAGTACGTGGAAAAAGTATACGATAATATAAATCTACAAAGAGATAAACGATACTTTGTTTAACAATTATGTTACCTAGTATTTTGCCCAGTATTTTACATCCATATATAATTCTTTTGGCGCATTATGGGATTGAACATATGAGATTTTCCAAATCTGTAAGTGGGAATTTCTTCTCGCGATAATTTTATTACCTCTCCAAGCTTATTTTTATTTTTAGCATTCTTCCATTAATTAATGCTGCCTATAAATTCGTTATTCGGTTCTATATCTATACAGTAGCATTTTGCAGCACAAAAGCTTTTAATTAACAATATTTAGACACGTTCTGCACACTGAAGACCGATTTTTAACGCACCACCATAGAAAAACCATAACGAACAGGATACAGAGAAATCAAGCTTCGACCTAGTAGTAATGTTAACCCTTTCGCTACGAATGACATATATATATATATACGCTCTCATAAATGAAACATCATCTGTCAAAACTATACGTATACCTCAGTATTATTTCTATTGTATAATCACTCGCATATACTATAATTATTCAGAGTATTGAAATACTTGTACTCATTCCGTTTTCACGTTAATAAAAAGTGCTCCCATTTATCCATCGAAGATGCTTACGATTTCCAAGTGTCGTAGCGAAAGGGTTAATCTAATCTCTAGCGAAGTCTGACTATAGTGGCTTTTACTTATCATCGAAAGGGTTAAATGGTTCACGCGTGGCTCTAACCTGTACCTTCTGGTTCACGCAGCTTCTAGATCGAACGTATTTTGAGGATACGTTTGGAAAATGGTCTACAGGGAGTGTCGTAACACGGTCAATCATAAGATCGTTCCTGACGAGCCCCTGGGATCGCTTACAGGGTTAGCCCCAATCCGCAACGCCCTTTTTCCACCCTTCCTCCAAGTTGACGGCCTGAAATCACGTTTCGTGTATATACGAGATCGAGGGTGGAAATCTGTTTTTTACGTGATCCCATTCATGTCCCTAACGCTTGTTTATGCCTCGAAGGGTGCGCCACTTAACTCTCTCCTCTTTTTCTTTCTCTCTGTCTCTCTCTCTCTCTCTTTCTCTTTTTCATGACTTTTTCCGTGCGCGAGTTTCGTGGAAACTCGCTTTCTTAAAACACCGTGGCGATCTTGACCATCAGAGATCAACTTTTCTCTCTATCTCTTTCTCTTTCTCTCGTGTATGTATCATTTTGTGCCCCTTATTTATCGACGATGGATGACTCGTCGTTTTAGCAAATGACGGTGAATCATTTAGCGAAGATTTACGAGTGCTCGCTCGCTTCGCTACAACTGTTTTGCGTCGCTTCTTTTTAAGGTAATTTTGTTGGTTGAGTTTACGCGATATTCGTAGGATTGAGTTGTTTGTAGGTAGAGATGCTTAACCTCTTAATACGGGAACAATTGGGCAGATCAAAATGACGGATTTCACATTTCTTGGTTTAAATGTGATTCGGCTTGATAGATGTGTTCTGGATAGTTTTGTTTTAAAGTCGTTTTTATTCGGCTATGCTAGTCGAATTGAAGTTCGTTCATAAATGACGAATATAAATGAGATATTATACATAGTGTATAAATGATTGTAATCATTTTAATTTTGCGCGTCCAAATATTTTGCAAATATTCGTCAAAGATTTCTTTGATATTTGGACTATGTGGATTCTTACATTGCTATCATTAATTAATATTAGTTGTACCAATGAATAATCCACTTCTTTCAAATAATTAGATTGCTGCTATTTACTGCATTTTTAGGGCAAATTATAAACTCGAATTTGTGGCATAGTTTATTCTCTTGATAAAATAAATTTGTCAACCTGTTGAAAACTTATTAGCATATCTAATAATTTTATTAAAAAGGTGTCGACCTAATTAACGGTCAAAGCGACGAATTTTGAAACAATTGACGATCTATCAGTTATGTTAAATTCAGCAAACTTCAAGCTTTATACTCGTGCATAAAGTCAGCGTCATTTAGTACTACTTTTCATTAACTGATGGCTAAAAATCTTCGAATCATCTAAAATCGGCCATTTTCTTCAAATAATATTGCTCCATTCCATAAATTAATATTCTTATCGTTTTATTATTCTTCAGTTTCTATTGTGGAACCATAAATAGTGTATTCTACTTTCTTTTTATTTTAAAATAATCGTCTTAATAATTTAAATGGTGAAGCAGCTCCCTATTTAAATTTCGTTTCTTTAATTCTACTTCTAAAGATCTAGATTTGCATAAAATTCCGCATTGTTGAATTCCTCGAAGATTAATTTCTTTCATTTTAGCTACTTGCAAAGTTTAGCATATTGTAGACCATTCAAAAGTTCTTTATCCTTCGTAGAAAAGTGTAATATAATAAACTTGACCTTTTAACAAATTCAGGCGAAGTATTCTTAGTTTACTAACTGCTAATATAACTGTCTAAATCTGTTTCTATATATCGTACACTAAGTGTACTTTTACGCATACATAAATACATAAAAACTTGAGTGTTAACATTGTTATCTATTACTCAAATTGTCAACTATTTTCAAATTGGACATAATAATACTTATTACGAATTTTCGCCCAATTATTCGATAAGAAAAAAAACATCCACCACATTAACTCGTCACTTTTCCGATTGCGAGTGTAACTCGAGCCTAAATACGAATCCGTTTCATAACGAATGAATGATCGCGTAATTGTTTAAGTTTGGCAAATAAATCGCGCAAGGTTGAAAAAAAGGCACGAACGGTTAAGTGAAACCTACAATTCTTTGGAGCGTTTGTAAAGCACGCGGCGCGGTTAAAATACTCCTCTTTCTAATTTCGCTAATGGGCCAAGCAGCGTAGGCAAGCGCACGTAACGCGAACTGCATGTGCGCAACCTAACTAATGAGTTCCGCGAGTGTTGAACGTAACACTGTTTAAGATAAACGTGTCACGTCTGACAGCCGTGAGAGATCTGCTCTCTCAAGTAAGTACTTTGCTTTCTTTCATTTCTGCCCGTGCCTGCGCCTGTGCGCGCGTGTGCGTGTGCGTCTTTCACTCTTCATGGTGTCCCCATGAGCCTCGTTTACGGTGAATTTATTGGCCGTTGCAATAATCCTGAGTGATCTCTAGAATCTTGCGATCAGCAGCTTGCATTAGGTTGCGCCACGTGAAATTTCCGATAACTATTAGGTTGATGCGTATGAAATGTCTCTATAACGTTTCACGTAAACGGCTGATTGTTTTAGCTTTGACCAATTTTGTTAATTGTAACAAATTGTATTAGCGGAGAAGAAATTTGCTTTAAGAGCGACTATAATAGACTTCTAAAATCTTTGATACTTGACGTCATGGATAATTGGAATATCTCTGTAATTTCTTGTACAAGTTTTAACTTGTAAAATGCACAACAAAAACTATTAAAGATATGTAATAAATATTGATTTGCAAAGTATATAATAAATATTGATTTGCGAAATTTAAGATCTAGAATTTTTCAATTAGTTTTCAAATTAAGAGCTAAAATATTCTATGCATGGCGACATTTACAAGTATGGAATAATGATGAGAAAAGTACTTATATGGAATCGTGTAAAAATTGTTTGAGTTTGGTACACATCGTTTTGAAGAATTTACTTATATTCAAAGTTTTGCTGTAAAATGCGACATTTCATATGTAGTAATTTAATATATAGTAGTTTGCAAAGAGTATAATTTATCGTTCCTTTTTAAACTCTTACAATGGATAATTAAACAGCGGTTCTTTATGCAAATTTATATTTTGACCCTCTATTGCAATCGGTTCACAATTTGGAACTTCAATTCGAATGTTCCATACTTTAATGAGTTAAAAACCACTGAAAATTGTACATGTACAAAGTTCTAGTTCGAGAACATTGTTTATCTACATTTTGTTATTTATTTCAATACCATATTAACATTTAAATAGAACAACATAGAAGAGCCATATATATTTGTTGTAACTCGTTACAAAAATTCATGCAATAAAGGGTTAATTACACGGATTTAACAAAAATGCCTACAGTTAAGGACAATATTTAATTTGAACAGCAATATTAAGATTGGAGGTTGCTAAATAAAAAATACCTACAATATTCTAACGATTTGCATCGTTAGACAAGGAGTTAGCAAAATTGAAAGAAAAAATGGAGCAAAATTCTTCTTATTTGCACGGTTGTAAAAGATATTCCAGGTGATTATATTTATCGATTCATCCGTGATGCAATTTTACATAAGACTAGTAATTGCACGTACAAACGAGAACAAATAATGCCGTAATAGCTGCTTCAGCATGAATTGCACGTTATATTGCGTACGCGAAAATGAAGAGTTTTTTGTTAAATATTCAATTTCGTTTTAATTGATAAAAAGGGATAATGGAGAATAATATAAGTAGAAAGTAGCCGATAAGAAATTCGAAACTATCGAGAAGACTGGTCTCCATCGACATTTAATTAGACGGGGGAGTAATCGAAGTTCTTCGATAATCGCCCGTACTTTTATTGTTCCCTTTTTTATTCCATTTTGTGTGTTGGCAAATTACGTGAAATTTTGTATTCGATCTCCTACGAGCAATTAATTCCCCAGGACTCTGTTCACGATAATTATTGTGAACCGATTATAGTCCGCTACCCGGAATTATTGAGTTATTTTAGTAATAAGGATAGTTTGAGGAAATTGATCGGTTTTCTTGGAATTGTAATTGAAGTCTCTCAATAGGCCACCGTGTGATACATGGAAATTTATTTTCTCCCCAGCTTGAATTTAACTTCAATCTACTTACTTACTTTCTCGGTTGCAATTATGAGAGAATGGCGACGCGTGGGTGAAATTAAGTTCTTTGGCAATATTCTTATTATTAGAATCGAATTCTTATCGAATTTCGTAAAACTACTATAAGAAAATTCTGTCTACCTTTTACATTTCTAGGTATATCAAATTACATTCGAAGATAGTTTAGCCACTTAAATCTTGTAATATAAATTATCTAGGTTTTTCTATCAGAAATAAATATTAAAATTGAATTTTATATCGAGGTTTACAAAACTATTATTAAAAGGGTTTACAAGTTTTTTACATTGCTAAATAAAATTACATTTGGAGGAAGCTTAGACTGCTTAAATCTTGGGATATCAGAAATATATGTAAATCAAATTTTTCATAGCATTTACCAAAATTACTGTGGCAATAGTGGGGCTGTAAGAACTTTGTGACCATCTTTTACATCGTTAAATAAAATTACAATTGAGGGAATTTTAATTAGCTTAGATTTTAGTACGAATTCGCATGAATTTCTTCCGTCATCCAATAATAACTTTATTACTTTCGTCAGCAATGACGACGCGTGAGCGAAAATAGGTTCTTTCTGCAATATTTTTTAGTATTCTTACCGTTCAAATACTCGTCGACGTTAAATTTATATGATAATTACTTTATTTAATGATCCTTGCGCTTCCGCAATTGCGATATTTAAAAATAATTCTGCTTTGATCGCTCGAAGCTTTTCGCTTGTATATTTATCGATATTCTACCACCGCTACTTATTTTTATAATCCTTCTTTGGATTGCAAGTGTTTCCGGTCGCGCCATAATTCTATTTCAATTTAAACTACACATTAATATAAAACTTTTCCCGCAAACAATTCAACAAGAGAATATTTCGTAAGCTGTAATTAAACTGAGGATTTTTATGCACTTATGGGAAGTTTAAGCTAAGAAAGAATCGAACAATGCACGCAGTACGAAAAATTATATAAAATATTCAAAATAATCTTTTAAGTAGGCTTTTGAATTAGTGAAAATAACCGTCGACTTTTCAGGTCAAATCAAATAATTATAAATAATACTGTACGCGTTTCCCTCTTCAAATACGAATATAAACAATATCTTGCTTCAATTTTACGCGTGTTATTCTAATAAATAACATTGAATAAAAACAGCCTGTGAAACGAGAAACATTAGGTAACACTGAAACCGTAATCATTTTGCGAACCGAAGTATCAATATTTCCCATACGCGTTGATTACTTTCCTTTCTTCCCTACGTGTATCTGAAAATATTAATAATATCCCAATAGTATTAATATCCGCCTCTAATTTACCGTGTTCCATTTGAACCTTAATTAAAGATTTAGATAAAGTAAGGAATATTAAAATCTTCAATACAGTTTCCGATAACACTCCATAAACTTGCGTATTAAAGCGAACGCGGTTTCAATATATTGCTGTATTTAGATGTTGCCATCCGAAGTCGGCTTTCCCATGCTTCATATTCTCTTAGATCGCGCTTAATCTATTTAGAGCGTATTATTTAATCGTAGTTATTCAACAAGCCACGAAACAGAACGTGCGGAAAATTGCACAAATTGTTTGCAGCCTCTCTTGTTTGCTTATCCCTAGCGACAGGCCGCGATGCGTGACGTGTATCCGGTGTAATTTTAATTAAATCCCCCCGATCGTTAAACTCGTTCGTTAATTAAGCCTGACCGCTTATCGACGTACATTTCACTCTTAAATTTCAGCTTTCCCTTCCGATACAGAAATCATAGAACTAATATTAAGTAACATTAATAGGGAGAGACACGAAAGAAAGCATTAAATACGTACGTATATCTGTATGTAACGTGTCGTCTATTTTCATCTTCTCGAGTAAGTTTTATCTAACAGAAGCAACGATTGTGCAAATTGGACCGCGATCGTTTAATGAAGCGATCGTTCGGACGTTTATCTGAATCGACCGATGGAATCCAATAATTTCCTCTTTATTAGCGACGCCCCGAACGGCTGCTAATTACAGCAAATACATTATAAGAAATTAACGCACGGAGGAGCGTCGATACGTTGATCGGTGTGACAGCGGTTAATTAATATTCCGCGCGGGAATAAAATCCAGATAAACTGGCAAGAAGCGCCAAGCGAACGGAGAAAAAACGAAGAAAATGCCGGGTAAGAAATAATCCGTCGCTCTCCGCGACTTCCTTTACCTGCGTGGAATAATTTTACGACGAGAACTGTTTCGGGGTGCAACGTTGAATCCGTCCAGGTTAACCCGGCGAGAGCTTAAACTTTTGCCGTTTTGCGAGAGGAACGTTAGTGGGTTAAAGTTGGGACTTGATCGTTGCGTGAAAGTTGAGTTTAATTAGCTATGGTATGCTAATTTTGGCTTTTAAACAAACTCAGGCAAAGGGTTCATTCGTGCAACACACGCATCTCTCGGAATTGTGTTGAGCTTTTAAAGATTCTTCGACGAAGATTAAGTTGATCGCGATACGAGGAAGAATATTGTTTTAACGTGGAAAATTGTGTACAAGCATAATTTGTTTTCATTAAGAAATTTGGTAATTGATTATTATTATTTATTGGTAATGATTGTAGTGTTAGTAATATTTTATTGTGACTATTATTACTAATATTTTATTACGATTATTGTTACTAATATTTTATTACGATTATTGTTACTAATATTTTATTACGATTATTGTTACTAATATTTATATTAGGAATATTTTATTACGACTATAATTATTAATATTTGTAACTAATACTGTTGATATAAGTTGTATTTCAATTAATATAACAAATTTAAAATGAAGCATTTTTGAAGTTCAAGCACATTGATTGTGATACTGGAAGAATTTTGGATAAACCTAGTGAATTTTGTGCAATCGTGACAAAGAATGAATGTAAGGTAAATAATTATTGAAATGTTCAAAAAATAATTCAAACTTCAAAAAGTCCACATTCGCTTGAATAGCTAAATAAAACAATAAAACAAATCAAATTTCTACCAAATTGGTATTGTTAAATTCTAGCAATTACCGGAATGTTTTTCGAACATTTACCACTTCGCAATGGTAATTCGTATTTTACCAATCAACTGGTTTCACCAATTTTCGAGCTTTCACGGTAACAGAACTTACGCAACAACTTCAACAGAAATTTGACCATCCTCCGAGTAGCAAGCTATCGATTAAGAGATCTTCGTTACCCGTCTCTTTCGTCTTATTCAAGCGCCATTAAAAGTGGAGGAACCTATCGATCTACTCGGCAGTCGAACGTCAAACGTTGCCATTAATCGCACGAAGGGTGACGTGCCGGCCTCTGATTTTCAACAATCGTCTTCCTCTGTTTGCGGCCACGGCCACAATTTCTCCAACACGTATAGGGACCGAGAAAAGTCTCGTTTACATAATTGTCCCGCGATAGGATGCTCGCACGTAGTCGCGTGCGTACATTTTACACGATCGTTAAAGTTTTTCAGCCGATCATTAGAGCACCGGCGAGAAATCGTTGCCCTTTCGCCGTCGGTACACGCCTATCCAAGCGGTTTGCTCTTCGAGTCAGCTTCTAAATCGCTGCGATCCGTCTTGATCGCTCGATCCGCGGCTACGATCGTGGAAATTGCACGATACACTCTCGGAACAGATTACGTGGAAACGCGTGAATAATGACCGGTTCGCGACATCCTATGGCCAGCAAACATCTCCGGCCCTCTACTCGCGAAGAAAGTGGCAACGCCATCATTTTGATCTCGATCGCGTTAATTTCTAAGGAGGGAGAATAGCGATGGTGATTGGTGATTGATGATATTGCATTCTTGCGTTCGACGGCATTGGAATTTGCGGAATTTTTAGAAACCTGCCACGCGTGAATCGCGAAAATTGTTCGAAAATCGTTTATTCATAAACGACCGCGTTCCGAAGTTTACACCGCCGTCAATTTTATTATTATCATTGTACAGTCATAAATAAATCGTCCATTATTCTGTAAAATATGGTATATATCGGGTTGTTGCTTTGCAATATTGTTTTTCATGAATTAGCTTAGAATAGGAATAGAAATAATCAGAAGAATCAGAATAGAAATTGTTTATACGCATTGTGATACCTTGGATCGAAGTTTATTGCTTACTGTTCTAAATGTAAAATGTAAAATGTATTAATTCAAAATTTTGTATATAGAATTCTTTCGATTTTTATTAAGGGTGGTTTTATCATAAGCCAAATTGCAATTCGAAATGTTTCGAAGTAGTTAGAGCATTTTTTAGCAGCTTTAACTTTCTGCTCGCTTAAATTTTAGCCAAACGCAACATTTGCTAAATTCGTTACATTCGCTATACTCGTGCGTTAATTTTTATCCAACAAGAATTCCAAGTTGTCAAAATTTGACGTGCAATTAAAAAAACTTTAGACATTTTCATCCCCCTTTCTTTACAGTTCGTCCAATATACAATTCGAAAAAAACTTGCGGAGAATTATGATTCCACTTTAAAGTATTTTAAAGGCTCGGGGGTAAAAAAGAAAAAACAGAAAGAAAGAAACGCGAGATGTAACGCAATGAATCAAGTTTGAGCTTCCCCGTAGCTTTAGGCGTGATATTAATTTAAAAAAAAAAAAGAGTATTGCAAGGTATATTATGGTGGCGTTACAGTATTAGTTTAAAACGTTACACGTTTACTATGATGGATCTCTGGATTACAGATTGAGATGTAACCGCAGAGACATGTTGATAATGTGATTTATTCGAGCTTCCGTAAGCGATCTCAAGCGAGGATCGTTAATTCCAAGTTTTTTTCTTCCCCATCTCGCTCCCATCGATTCATCTTGCCCATTGCTTTCATCCAGCTCGACAAATCAGTGGTTTTTGTGTCAACCCTCCTAATGCTTATTCCTTCTAATCGTAAAATAATGACGGGATGCCCTATGATAACGCGACCGCTTCTGGAAAGAAGCCGGAGTCATTTGGATGCTTCGAAATAAGAAACTTCATGTTCCTTCCTTTTATTAGATTCCTAAATCGATCTTTTGCGATCGTCTAACTATTTCATTTAATCCTCCGCATAGTTCCCACAATAATGCCGGCGTATTTAGAATTAAGGAATAGAATATTGCTGTCATTACGCGATAATTACGTAATTTTACAAACTAGTTCTATTCAGAAGCACTGGAGGAACGTTCAAATGTTCTTGCAAACGGATTACTTGGTATTTAATATGCAGTGACCGGGTGTTAGATAGTATTACGTTTTGCCGGCCGAATAGTAAGATTCAGATTATTACGTGGATGGATACTTGCAATACAATACATGTCTCCGTATGTCCTTTATTGATTAGATTAAGGAGCATTTATAAGTTCAGCTACTTACAGTAATTAATTTCTAATCAGAGGAAGCAGGGTGAATTTGATTTACAAACGGATGAATTTGATTTGTAAGAAGTTGAATTTGGAGTGCAAAATCTGTACAAACATGTATCTTTCAGTAATTTCCATGACTCGGTTGACTGCTTCCTTCAACTAACGTTTATAAGCAACGTTCTTTATTTTATATAAAACTTCCCTCTCTAACATGTTAACGCTAATATAATATAATATTATGTAAAATAATAATACAATAAATTTTCATTTCAAACATTTTCTCATACCAATCGTAGCTCTAAACTTTTGCAGCCGAGTGTCGCAAATAATTGCACAAGTTTCTTCGACTTTTTGGACACGAGTCGATTTTTAAAGCAAGAAATTTGAATTAACACCACTAATAGACACTGCTTTTAATAGTTGTACGAGAATACGTTAAATCCAGTCCACAGAAGGTTAATAATTGGGCTAGAATTATCAAATATTATTTTCTTCCGTCCGCAAAGGGTTAAATATACATATTTAGAAAGAAAGAAGAAAATAATATTTATATACATGTATACATGTATAGGAATATTTATATACATGTATAGGAAATGAGCTGACTATATATTTATTTTCACCCCGAAGTCCCGAATTATAGCCCGCAATATGCTAGTTTACATCCCCTTGGGTCTCCAACGAAACTCTGAAAGCTTAAGAAAAAAATCATTATTTTCGACCTAATGTCCCTCTGTGCGAGACGTGCATTAATATCTCTCTGCACACTGTTCACACTGTAATTTATACGAACACACGAATTTCTCAAGATCCAAGATTGTTCTCACAAGATTCCGCCGGGCAAGAAAGTTGAAATGGAAAAGCGATAATAGCCCCGGTAGATATAAAAGCCGATTCCCCGGCTCGGGCTGAGAAAAACGCGAGGGAAAGAAGCTAGAAATCGACGGCTTCGCTCTCCCCTCCCCCCCCTAGAGGGGGTGGGACGGTCGAGGGGTCATAGTCGTGTAGAAAAGAGACAAATAAAGCGGGACGGCTCCGGGTAATAACTTAATTTAAACTAAACTACAGTTTAATAATTCTCGGCCAGGTCGGCCGTGGAAGATGCAGCGGGCAACCAGCAATTTCAGAGCCGTCGTTAACTGCCGGTCGTTAGTCCCTTTTCAAAACTTCTTTCTTTCTTTCTCTCGCCCTCTCTTCTTTCTTCGTGTATCCCTTTCGCCCTCTCGTTCCATCTTCACCTTCGCGCGTCTTCTTTTACTCTCTCTCTCTCTCTCTCCCTATTTCCCCTTTCGATTTCTTTCCCTTTCTATTCATCGTTTCCCGTCTCGCCCTTCTTTTCGCTCTCTATCGGCTTGCGTTCCTTTGGTTTTCTCTTGTGCCTGAGATACGCGAGGTGGAGATCTCTTCTTCTGTTACTTCTCGTGTTCGTCTCGTATCGGCAACACCAGTCAGGTTTGGCGTTACTACTACCACTAATGCGAACACAGAGGGAGCGCGGCTTTGGCCACGAGCTAATTTTCGAGCGTGGCTTTGCGTGTTATGCCGTGAATCTCGCCACGGGCCCCCAGAAACGCTCGCGCCGCGACCGACAAATTGAATCGTCCTCGGCCTTCGTTCGTTCAGCGGATTCCTTGCGAGACGGCGAACCTCCTGCGTTTTCTGCCCTCTATTCTTGCTATGCGAGACGATCCTTGCACGCGACCTCGTCCTCTGTAATCATTTTTTGTAAATACGCGGGGATACAGAGGATATCCGGTGCAGAAACGCGAGACAAATGCGCGAGGAAGGTGCAAAAATTGACGCTGGGGACGATTTCGTAAAGTGGAATGAAAACAACCAGGTACAGTGAGAAAGAATGAAGGAAGAGATTTGTTGGCGCTAGACGGGGATTTAACAGAAATGTGAGAAATAACGAAATAAGAAAGAAAAGATGCTGTATTTCTTATTTGGTGGTGTTTCAATTTTTACGTTTTTTTTTTTTTGGATTTCAAAGCGTTTCAATTTCAAAGCCTTTCAATTTTCAAGGTTTTGCAGTTTCAAACGTTTCAACTTTCAAACATCTAAATTTCATGCCTTTGAAGTAGTAGGATAGTCAGTTTTTCAACACTAGATTAATGGACACTGATTGTATAATATTAATTGTTGAATTAGGATCACTATTCTTATCATTACACCAACAATGGTCGCTATAAATTGCTTAAAAATATACGTTTAATCAAGAATCCGTCAAATTAACGAATTACGCAAATCTAGTGTTAAGTCGCTCGAATAATGATAAACGTTACCGTGAGTTTTCATGAAATCGCGTTTTCAGTGTAACATCTGCTGTACCTTCGCTATTTTGTATATTTTTGCATATTATAGGGATTCTGCAATTTTTTACACGTTCCTCGTTCACCACAAAACGCACAAAAATCCGCAGCTTGCTAACTAGGAATTGAGATGCATTTGGAGAATGTTTCGCAGAAAAATTTGAGGAAATTTATGCGAAAGGTGGAATGGAAACTTTAGAGGGATGCTGACAAAGCTAAGAATATACTTTGCGAACGTGGAAAATGGAGATAACAATGAAATTAGGTACGCAGCTTCCGAAACGTACGCAAACTAAGAGTTCCAGTTATTTTCAATCGGATTTGCGGCGGAGTTTTAATTGCTTTGGGAAATGTTAGAATTCGTGACAGAATTTCAATCGCCAACCTTAATGGAATTTTAATTCCCAATCGATTTCAACTTTTGTGCTACTTTAAAGAATCTTCCGATCCAACGTAGTTTTCCCATTCCCCGTGTTTAAATCTTGCTATCTGTCGAATTATCTTCATCCAATTTCAGAGATTATTTTTAGCGATCGCCGGATTCGTCGAAAAGTTTCAATTATTTTTAACGTAACGTCCGATTATTTTTTACTTAATCATCGCATTAATTAAGGAACACGCGATTAGCTTTCTTGACATCTTGAGTAATAGCTACCGTTTCCTCTCCCCCTTTTTTTTTTCTTCGTTTTAATTTCAGACACACAAGTAGATTCATGCAATTGCAAAACTTCTTGTTTATTTAATGATAGCGATTTGTTTGGGATTATTAATGTGCTTTAATTTGCATGTTTTGTTCTCGATTGCTCGCTTATCGTTTAAGATAATTACATTGTGTACACTGTCGGTATTTTTCTTTCTTTCTTTCTTTCTTTTTTTTTTCCACCGAACCGAACATCTGTGTGGCGTCCATTTTCTATTTTTGGTTTACAAAATCGCGTGTTCGATCGTTTCGAAGGGCTTTCGAAGCGCGGAACACGAATATTAAATTAGCGCGATGGACAAGTTACATTCAGGAGCTGAAAGCTGTGTATCTTTCCCGTAGATAAGATAAAAGCTTATGGTTCTGGATGTTATTCTCATACTGAAATCACTACATTCATCGACTGTCGCTTTTAACTATTGGATTAATGATATCAGCCGCTGTTACGCAAGCCTTTATCGTCCAACCTCGTTAACTTAATTATTGCCAATAAAATAGCAACTCCACCTTTGTTCCAGCCTCAAATTACCAACGATATTTCGCTTACAATGGTTATATTTCTTTCTTCTACGAAATCGTTCGAGTTACAGAATATTTTATATTCGAAATACAAGTAAGGATAATTTGCTATAAATGTATATAACGATCCACAGCCTAATCATAATGGATCCTTCCTTTTATGAAACTAAAATTCCAGTTCAATTTCAATTCTCTATAATTGTTGTAACAATAATTCAAGCATCAATTTTTCTACATTCTTATTTTATCTTCCGCTGTTTCCCACTACAATTTGTCTCTCAAAACATTAACTAACTATTTCTTGCATCCAACTTTATAAGAAGTATAGAGTCCTATTCAACGGACACCCTTTTACCAGAAACAGCAACAATTGCGGAGAACGTTAAAAGAAAGGAATCATTCGACCATTTAGTCGGCCACTTTTCTCTCATTGTCTTGCCTCGAGTCACGGAAAAAGACATCGATTAAATAGCTACAATTGCTGTATAGACGGAATAACGAATAGAAGGCGAGGGATGGTAAAAGAAAGATACGGCTGACAGACTATAAATACACCACGCGTATTTATATGCCTCGCTAATTGTCTCGGACGATAAGGATCTCCCTTTTATTACTTTCTGGCTTCTCCGTAACTTTACCAAGACTTCTCGTTCCTCCCACAACCCTTCGATTAATGTCTCCCGCGAAACATCGTTTTCGTTCCGTGGAAACTCCATTCTGTCCCAGATTCTTCCTTAACATTTAACCGTCGATTTAACGGACTTCAGATTTCACACTTAAAGTTATAGAGACAATAAATACGAGATAGGATAGAAATATGAGATATCACGGTTTTCATCTACACGGAATAGGATTGGCATTTTTAATGATTATTGAAAATTAAAAATTAAGAATATTATAATGATTTTCGACAATAACTGTTTCTTTGTTCAATCGACATTTTTCATTTGGACCGTAGCACAAAGTTTTCGCGTGTTCGTATCTAAAGTGAAATTTACTTCGGTTTATTTTGCGATTTTCAATGAAACAAAGACAGTGAGATATTTTATAATAATCGAAGCTTCGGATTATCAGTGAGAATTTAAAGTACATTGTGATACAACAAATATTATGAAATATGAGGCGGTCGACTGACAATTATAATATAATAGTTTCGATTGTAATAGTTTATTTTTGGATATGTCTCGAGTCTTGTCGAGTGACGAAAAAATGAAGAAAACAGAACAGAAATTTGTGTATGCGATTATAATAGAACTATTACATATAGTAAACGTATCACCTTTACTGAATTACGACACGTCTCATACTTCATAACTATTAATCACGTTTTAACGTTCAACAGCACATTTACCTCTCGATATTTATTTTTAAATACTAAGTGTAAACGAATATACAATGTATATGTGTTGTTACGTAAACCGAACTCCAATTTTAGTATCAAAATTCGTTTACCTACGATTCTTCGTACAATAGTTTGCTATTAAATAAGGTAAAATAATTAATTACAAAATGATTCTTTCCGAATATCCATCAACGAAAGTTGTCTGTCTATGCGCGTACACAGAAACTATGTTTTCGAAGTTTTGCAAGTGAAATAAGCGTAACTTCGCAAGCAGGGACGCGAGGAAACAAATTGTCGGTTGCAACGTTGAACCGGTTGAACGAAGAAAACCGAGGAAGACGCGAGAATTCGTATCATTGCCACGGATATTTGACCACTGTCCGGTTATTAGAGCGATTTGGCTCACGGTAGCGGCCCCGTATATTGTTTTTAATGATAGGTCCGATAAAAAGCGGGTCAACAATTTCGTTGGACGAGACTGGTGATTCTACTTACGTGTGTTCTCGGTGCTCGATTATCGCGGCGTATTCACGGGAGAAGAGATCAATTTCCTCGGGGGAAATTAACGGTTGCTTTCCGTTGCACAAGGCGGCAATAATAGTGTTGATTGACTCATGCCTTTGATTTATCTCTTTGCGATTCGAAGAACCCCGAATAATCAACAGCGAAGTTCCAAAAATTTTGCCATCGATTAAAGAGATCTCAAACATCAAATAGATCTCGAATAAATTAGGCGAATTTTTATCCAGACAATTATTTAGTACAGAAAAGTAGGTATTTGGTTTCAATCAGTTTTGCGCATTTCGTAGGTTATAATATTTTTTTTCACGAATGGATTGATATACTTTACATAATTTTTAGATTCGCCAGACTCGAATTCGAAACTTTGCAGAGGTTTCAAAATTTGAGAAATTTTCGAAACTCTGAATAATTGCTTTTCTCCTCCTTCGTGTATTATTTTGTGGAAATATTGGAAGAAATTCAAAGGCTTGGAAATCCAAATGCTTCGGAATTCAAAAGCATAGGAATCTCAAACTCTTAGAAATTCAGAGGCTCTGAAATTAAGAAGCTTGGAAATTTCGAATGCGTAGAAATCTAGAATCTTGGAAAGTCGAACGCTGGAGATTCCAAAAGCTTAGAAATTTAAACGTTTAGAAGTCCAAAAGTATGGATATTTAAACGTTTAGAAATCCAAACGTATGGAAATTTAAACGTTTAGAAATCCAAAAGTATGGATATTTAAACGTTTACAAATCTAAACGTTTAGAAATCCAAAATTATGGATATTGAAACGTTTAGAAATCCAAAAGTATGGATATTGAAACGTTTAGAAATCCAAACGTATGGAAATTTAAACGTTTAGAAATCCAAAAGTATGGATATTTAAACGTTTAGAAATCCAGAAGTATGGTAATTTAAACGTTTAGAAATCCAAAAGTATGGATATTGAAACGTTTAGAAATCCAAACGTATGGAAATATAAACGTTTAGAAATCCAAAAGTATGGATATTGAAACGTTTCGAAATCCAAACGTATGGAAATATAAACGTTTAGAAATCCAAAAGTATGGATATTGAAACGTTTAGAAATCCAAACATATGGAAATATAAACGTTTAGAAATCCAAAAGTATGGATATTGAAACGTTTAGAAATTCAAACGTATGGAAATATAAACGTTTAGAAATCCAAAAGTATGGATATTGACACGTTTAGAAATCCAAACGTATGGAAATATAAACGTTTAGAAATCCAAAAGTATGGATATTGAAACGTTTAGAAATCCAAACGTATGGAAATATAAACGTTTAGAAATCCAAAAGTATGGATATTGAAACGTTTAGAAATCCAAACATATGGAAATATAAACGTTTAGAAATCCAAAAGTATGGATATTTAAACGTTTAGAAATCCAAACGTATGGTAATTTAAACGTTTAGAAATCCAAAAGTATGGATATTGAAACGTTTAGAAATCCAAACGTATGGAAATATAAACCTTTAGAAATCCAAAAGTATGGATATTTAAACGTTTAGAAATCTAAACGTATGGAAATATAAACGTTTAGAAATCCAAAACTATGGATATTTAAACGTTTAGAACTCCAAACGTATGGAAATATAAACGTTTAGGAATCCAAAAGTATAGAAATTCAAACGCTTATCAATCCCGTCTTAAAGCATGAAATTTTAAGTGTCCAAGTTTTACTCGAGCCACTGTAGCTAGTATCTCTTGAACGTCGTTAATAGAACCATAAATTTGCCTAAAAATCCGTAATCTATTCGTCATTATTACCCATTTCTTGTTATCAACGAATATAATCAAATATAAATCTAAACCTGCCATGGATTCTACGATTTTTGTGCGGAGAAAAATCGATGCAAGCCGTGTAAAAGAACTCAAGAACTAACGGCTCCATTCTATTTCCCGGGGCATTAAAATTCCTAATTACCCACTCTTTTAATCTCTGACAGACACCGCGGTAGCGAGCATTTCCATAAATCTAAATTAAATGTAAAGTACGCGATCAATTTTGCCTAGTATTAATGATCGTTTTCTGCGAAGGCTGCGACTTGCCGCCGCATTGATAAAGATATCAAGCCGAGGAACGCTTCTGGAATTGTTTCGCTCACGAGAAACCCACGGCTGATGTATTGCGAGAAAGTCCACGGGCTGCTTCGAAAGAAGCCTTTTAAAGGCTTCCACGTTTCTTGATCGTAATTGTGGTATGACGTTTAAATTGCAGTACAGTGGCAAAATCGTAGTACGGCGGCATGATTGCGGTGCGGTTCGCATGCAACTTAATAGCACGAAATTTATGACGGATCTCCTAACTCCTGTGGCTTACTCAACGTGCACGTGAATGACCGCCACGACATTTCACGTTTACAAATAAATTGAATTTTCGCGGGGTTCGCGAATTTCTTGCATCGCGATTATTAAGATCGCGGATTTTACGGCCGACTGCAAACAAGCCGGCTGCATGGTAAATTTTTATAGACCGTTTCTCTTCTCGCGTTTCCGCCGATACAATGTAAGGAGATCCCCTATCTTCTTTATTGTACGTCGGAGGTGCAACTTTAGCTTTATTTCATAATAAAACGCAAAGAAATAGGCGAAGTGTTGCAACGTAAAGCAATAACGCAAGCATGCCTGGTAGAGTTGCATCTCCGTGGAGATGAAGTGTATCATGCAAAGTTAAATATCAAAGAAAGGGTATCACGAAGTTGGAGGATTATACTGACAGACTGTCAGCGAGTAACAGTAATTCTCAACAAATTGCCCAATGCAACGTTACTTTGAGATTCCCTTCTATAGCGAGCTGACTGCACCTTCCTTACCCGGCGTTCAAATCACTCGCGCGTATTCTTTGAAGATAGCGAACCTTCCGTATATGCGCAGTATTATTGACAATATTGGAAAATATTGACGGTATTATCGTTGAGTATTGTAGACAATATTGACAATATTGAAGAATATTCAGAATATTATTGTTGAGTATGATTGGCAATATTATTGTTGATTATTATTGGCAATGTCATTGTTCAGTATTAATGACAATATTATTGTTGAGTAGTATTGAGAATATAAATGTTGAGAATTACTAACAATATTATTGTTGAATATTATTGACAATATTATTGTTGAGTATTATTGACAATACTATTCTTGAATATTATTAATAACATTTTTGTTGAGTATTATTGACAATATTATTGTTGAGAATTATTGACACTATTATTGTTGAGCATTATTGACAATATTGAAAACTACTGACAATATTATTGTTGAGTATTATTAACAATATTATTGTTGAGTATTATTGACAATATTATTGTTTAGTGTTATTGACAATATAAATATTGAGTATTATCGACAATATTATTGTCGAGTATTATTAGCAATATTATTGTTGAGTTTTGTTGACAATATTATTGTTGAGTATTATTGACAATACTATTCTTGAATATTATTAATAACATTTTTGTTGAGTATTATTGACAATATTATTATTGAGAATTATTGACACTATTATTGTTGAGCATTATTGACAATATTGAAAACTACTGACAATATTATTGTTGAGTATTATTAACAATATTATTGTTGAGTATTATTGACAATAATATTGTTGAGTATTATTGACAATAATATTGTTCAGTGTTATTGACAATAATATTGTTGAGTATTATTGACAATAATATTGTTCAGTGTTATTGACAATAATATTGCTCAGTGTTATTGACAATATAAATATTGAGTATTATCGACAATATTATTGTCGAGTATTATTGGCAATGTTATTGTTGAGTATTATTGACAATATTGGAAAATACTGACAATATAGTTGCTGAGTATTATAGACAATATTGACAATATTGAGGAGTATTCATATTATTGTTGAGCATGATTGGCAATATTATTGTTTAGTATTGTTGACAATATTATTGCTGAGCATTATTGAAAATACTATTCTTGAGTATTACTAATAACGTTATTGTTCAGTATTATTGGCAATATTGAAAAATACTGACAATATAGTTGCTGAGTATTATAGACAATATTGGCAATATTGAGGAGTATTCATATTATTGTTGAGTATGATTGGCAATATTATTGTTTAGTATTATTGACAATAATATTGTTGAGTATTATTGACAATAATATTGTTCAGTGTTATTGACAATAATATTGCTCAGTGTTATTGACAATATAAATATTGAGTATTATCGACAATATTATTGTCGAGTATTATTGGCAATGTTATTGTTGAGTATTATTGACAATATTGAAAAATACTGACAATATAGTTGCTGAGTATTATAGACAATATTGACAATATTGAGGAGTATTCATATTATTGTTGAGCATGATTGGCAATATTATTGTTTAGTATTGTTGACAATATTATTGCTGAGCATTATTGAAAATACTATTCTTGAGTATTACTAATAACGTTATTGTTCAGTATTATTGGCAATATTGAAAAATACTGACAATATAGTTGCTGAGTATTATAGACAATATTGGCAATATTGAGGAGTATTCATATTATTGTTGAGTATGATTGGCAATATTATTGTTGAGTATTGTTGACAATATTATTGTTGAGCATTATTGAAAATACTATTCTTGAGTATTATTAATAACATTATTGTTGAGTATTATTGACAATATTATTATTGAGAATTATTGACACTATTATTGTTGAGCATTATTGACGATATTCAAAAATACTGACAATATTATTGTTGAGTATTATTGACCATATTATTGTTACGTATTATTGACAATATTATTGTTGAGTATTATTGACAATATTATTGTTGAGTATTATTGACAATATTATTCTTGAGTATCATTAACAATATTATTGTTGAGTATTATTGACAATAATATTGTTCAGTGTTATTGACAATAATATTGTTCAGTGTTATTGACAATATTATTGTTGACTATTATTGGCAATGTCATTGTTGAGTATTATTGACAATATTGAAAAATACTGACAATATAGTTGCTGAGTATTATAGACAATATTGACAATATTGAGGAATATGCATATTATTGTTGAGTATGATTGGCAATATTATTATTGAGTATTGTTGACAATATTATTGTTGAGTATTATTGACAATATTATTGTTCAGTGTTATTGACAATATAAATATTGAGTATTATCGACAATATTATTGTCGAGTATTATTAGCAATATTATTGTTGAGTCTTGTTGACAATATTATTGTTGAGTATTATTGAAAATACTATTCTTGAGTGTTATTAATAACATTATTGTTGAGTATTATTGACAATATTATTATTGAGAATTATTGACACTATTATTGCTGAGCATTATTGACGATATTCAAAAATACTGACAATACTATTGTTGAGTATTATTGACAATATTGAAAAATATTGACGCTATTATTGTTAAGTATTATTTACTGTATTAAAAATATCGACAACATTATTATCCATGTGCGGTTGACATTAAAGGATCGAGGCTGAATGTTGATGAAAATGTTAATATTTTGTTATGGTTGAAACCAGAGATAGACAAAATTTGATTATACCTCTATATGTTACTATAGCTTCTATTCTAAACATGCATCCTGCATTTTGTGTGCAACGATGTAATAACTAAATCGGCATTCAAAATTTCTTTTTTGTTGTGATATTTACGCAAATTCATATTGGTATAAACGGGCAACCGAAGAAATGGAATCTGAGTGTTAGGTACCGGATAGAACTCGTTTTTTTTCTGCTGCAGATAAGATTTCATTAATATCTCATACGAGTACTGTGTCAATGGTGACGTCATTAGAAGAGTCCAGCCATTTTGAACTTCACTAAATAAGATTACTTTCCAGGAAAATTCAGATTACAATGAGATTCAATTTTGTAACGCAAATCAGCGCAAACTTATTCCATTACTTAATACTTGCACATTAAAATTTTCTTTGGATATTCTATTTATATATTTTTGCGTATTACGTGTATTCACAGAATTCCACGATACATCTTATGACAACCAAAACTGTACAAATCCCGTGTTAATTAAAGTTAAGAAATTTTGCGTTTCGTTAAGCTTCTCTCAAAAATATGGATCCTTGGCTAATAGTGTTAATGCGATTTTCAGTATTATTATTTAATTATTCTACTATTTAAACACTGTATTCTAAAAGGGAACTTTATTCCGTTAACAAATTATTATCAATAGTAAATTGCGTATCTTTAAATTCTTTTTGCTCCTTTAAAATCATCGTGTGTCAATCAACATTCATTCTAACCACTAGAAAATAATTTGTTACTCCAAATTAGGTGTTTCTTTGTAGATTTCATGAATTCGATTTTACCTCTTAAGCTTCGTTTTCATTAGACAACTTTTTTATCGGACAATCGAGTTAATCCACCTGGAATTGTCCATACAAACACGGTTTCAATCAAGTTGAAACTACTTTTAATCCTTTTACTGCCTCCATTTACTAAATGGACTAAAAACTATTAGTGGATAAATTACTCCAAAGTGTAAAACAATGAACTTAATTATGGTATATTGCTGTACAAATAAATCTCCAAATATTTCCATATAACAATAAGTTAAGAAATTAATGTTTCCTATATTACACAAATACTATTTGTATCATACATCCTTGTATAATATATCTGTACGATTTGTACATCTTTCATAGTCAAAGGGTTAACTCAGTTACCCGTTCAAAATATGTCCAACGTAAACGCAGCTTTAGAAACTTCGACAAAAACCGGGGAAAAATAGAATGTAAGATCGCTTCGAGAAAGTGTCTGGTTCACTAACGATTTGCAAACTTTTTACACCCATCCTGCTGCATAATTTTCGCGTAATTGTGTTAGTCCGATGCGGGATCTAATAACGGAGCAGTTTATCACGGTATCGAGCGGATGTGAATCACCAATCATTTATCAAGCTTCGTCTAAATGGCGCGGCAAGTAGGCGAAACTCTACCCTCGCTCGCTACGTGCAATTAGTTATTAAATTCCGATTTCCCCGGGATTTATCTGCCGCGATTCATACGCTATCGGAGCGCCTCTGCCCGTGGAGAAACATTGTTTTCTCGGTAATTAAATTAAAATGCTCCGAACGATTAGATTAAAGTAAAATAGCGGCGGTTGTAGGGTAAGAATCGGGGAAGATTGGGCGAACAGTGAAGTCATTGTTGAAAACTGCAACGGTAATAAGGAAGTTTGCTATTATTAAAGAAGGAAACGTTGCGCGTTCGTAATTTCTTGCGTTTGTATATTTATGGTTAGCTTTATAGTTACAATAGAAGCAATTTGCTAATCGTTGGATATATAAAGATATCGCGAAATACAATAAAAATATATGACGATACGAACTTTCTATCCAACTGAATATTTTAGGAATTTGCACATCATTTTTATTATTCTAAAATACGTCCCAAAATATGTCCATATTTCAGGTTTAAAATATACATTTAGATTTTATTGATAGACTGTTGTTAAATTCGACTTGAACAGCTCAATTAAGATACATTGTAATCTAATCGTTGGATATTTAAGAAACGTTGTGAAATACAATATAATTATAATACGATACGAACTTTCCGTTCAATCGAATATTTTAACAATTTTCAACGCCATTCTTTTCCGAAAATATGTAAATGTTTGAAGTTAAAAATATGTGTTTAGACTTTAATTATAGACTGTTCTTAAATTCAACTGGAACAGTTAAATTAAAGTACAATCATATCTAATCGTTGGATATTGGAAAAAACATTGTGAGATATAATATAAATATAATGCGATACGAATTTTCCGTTCAACCGAATATTTTAACAATTTTCAACGCCATTGTTTCCCGAAAATATGTAAATGTTTGAAGTTAAATATATGTATTTAGACATTCTTGATGGACTGCGTTTAACCGAAGGATTCGAAAGAGCGTAACTCGTGGACGAATATATTTCATCGGACCGACGGAACCCGTAATAACCGATGAAATACGTAACGCGTACAAGAGACTGGTGCTAGGGTTTCGATTAATTCAAGCAGCCTAATAAATTCACGTTTTTACGATTCTGGCTGAGCGTGGAATTAACATTTTCGCCGACTCGATACAATCTATTAGACAATCGACGACAAACGACCAGGCTAACAACGAATTAATGCCTCGGCCGCGCGAAACGATCCACGTATCTCGGAAGCAACGACTTATTAAGATCCCCGGCTACGGATTCAGCCTATTTTCCAGGCTAATTACGTTAATATCAGTAGTTAAATCATTCTTGGAAGCTTTATAGGTTCTATGTAATTTTTTACAGTAATCATACGCTGGATAGATCGAAGATTCTTAAAAGGATTATCAAATAATCGATGAATGAGTGATTTAACTATATCTAGCTTCTTGTTTTTCCACAAAGAAGAAGCGTAATTTATCCCGAAGGTTAGTAGATTAAATAATTTTCTATGAGAGGCTGCTTTTTTTCTTGTTCCAGTGGATGAAATTCCTATGGGTTGAATTTTTGTAATAGTTCAGGAAAATGTAAACCTGGCAATCAACGAAGATTGATTCTTTAATAAGGAAGAAGTGTAATTTAGTGCCTGGGGTAATTTGGTATGCAAATGAGATGGTAAAAATAATTTTCTAAACGTAGCTTTTCTGTTAAACGGATAAAATTAGATACGGGAGATTCGAAATTTTACAGATTTCAACTGTTATCGAAACTGAAAACGAGAAATTTATGATTTGAAACTTTCGAAACTTAGGTAAATGATAATTTATATGAATAACCAGAAAATTGTCGTCAACATTAATAATTATAATAATCATTACATCACGAAGCTTTTTTGCTTATGCATTTAATTATTTTCAATATTATTTTTAATGCCCATTTAATTGTTATTAAGCTCCATTCGATTAGATTCAATAATCAATTGAATTTTCTACAAGGAATTTATTAAAATTTCAATTCCGAACAAAATGGGAAAGAATGAAAATACAGTGTTTAGAAAATTTCGAATTTTAAGTGTTTCGAGAGTTCTCAAATTTCCATCCATTCCTGGATAAAATTTTAAGAGATTTAATTTTTCCAAGCAACTCAGAGAATGACAAAACTAACGATCAATTCCCGTTTATTTTTAAACGAAGGAAGAAACGTAATTTAATCGCGAAAGTGTAAAAAATTAAATCATTTTCTGATCGAACGTCTATTTCTTTTTCTAAATGGAAAATAAATTCCAACGAGTTAAATTTTTGTAGTAGTTAAGAAATGCGTAAAGTGGGCAATCAAGGAAGATTAAAATATGTCCGCAGCTTTCATTAAAAGTTCTCTTGCTTCTTTTATTCTCTCGTAAGTATTATAAATTTATGCCGGCAATTTAAATCAATTTTTTGCTGATGTTTTCGGTCGAACCTTATTTACGAACATTTGCAGGCTCTTTTTTGCTTGAAAGCTTAACAAGGGAGGCCCATATAACAAGAGGGATGATAATAAAAGTCCTCGCGTACAATAATCAAGCAGCGATACGCTTCCATTCGACGCAACACAGTCAATTAGACTTCGTCGCGTAAAAGTTTACCACGTTGATTAACAGCGATAATGCAAATAAATTTCAGCAAACTTTCATCTACTATTCATAACGTTCCATTAAAATCCACCTGTAAAGCAAATTACAAATTAAACAAGATTAAACTAGAAAGAAAAAATAAAACGTTCTACGATTGAAGGTTTTAAATAACATTTTTCCCAAACATGGTATATTTTTAGATTTGCGAATTTTTATGCGCTTGAACGTAATTTTAGTTAACAATGTGAAATATGGACAAAATCTTTTAATGATATTATTGTTGCCATAGTTTAGTTAAATGTTATAAAAATTCGATTTGAATATGCTTCTGATTGACAAACCAGACGATTTATATTACCTACAAGACTTAAGTGATCTAAACTTTCTTTAAGTATAATTTTATTTTACAATGTAAAAGATGGTCAACATTTTTTTACAACACCATCGTTACTACTATATAATAGTGTTACAAACTCCAGGAAAAAGTCCATTTTAACATATTCCTAATATAGAAACCAAACGATTTGTAATACAAATCTTAAGCGATTTGTCACGTAACCATTGTCACAATACTTTTGTTAAGTGTTATAAAAATTCGATTCGAATCGCAAGGCGAACGTAGACTTTTCTTCGATAAAATTGCAATAGTTCATTAATAGGAACAATAGTGATTGTAGAATTACAATAGGTCGCAAAGCATGTATAGACTTTCCTTCGATAAGATTGCAACGCTTCAGTAATAGCAACAATTAAGTTGAAAAACGTTGATTCTAAAATTAGAATAGATCGCGAAGTAAAGGGTTACCCAAAAGTACCTTTAGAATATTGAATAAGAATATCTGTGAAACGCCATGTTTGTTAGTAAAATAGAGGTGAAAAAATAAAAATTGAAAACGAGAACGAACGAAGATAATAGAAATAAAAAAAAAAGATTGGAAAAGATTAAAACAGAAAGGGCAAGAAAAAGAAGTGAAGATAGGTGTTCCTATAGTCTATTTTGGATAACCCTATATATGTAGCCTTTTCCCCCGATAAGATTGCAACAGTTCGCTAATAGAAACAATTAAGTGGGAAATTGTGATCGTAGTATTAGAATAGATCACAAGGCTCGCGTAGAGCGAAGGATAAAGAGATTCGGACCGCGATCAACAGTTTAAAACAATCGACTGCGACTGGGAAGAGATCGCACGCGAAGACGGTGATACGATATTGCCAGGCAAATGACACGCCATAGGGTAACAACCCATGGTTAGTAATTAGGGTAGCCAGAGGGTGGCGATGATTAACTATAGCCGTGGCACGCGAATTCACATTTTTCTTCGGAGCTTTTCACGATCGCTTCGCGCAAACGAGCGTAAGTGTGGATTGCTTGATAAGCTAGGATATCGAATTATTAATTATAAGCTCAATAGAGGGTGATGAAGTGCTTTGGCACGTAGTAAAATTACTGCCGACAGATTTTCACCTTATTTAACCCCCTCAGAGACGATGCACGGATCCTAGCTTCTTTTTATGGCTAGTGTAAAACGATGAATAATTCATTCGAACGGGTAGAACTGTTTATTACTATTTAGTATCCGTCTTTTATGAATAGTGAAGTAAATTAGTAGCGTGATGCCGTAAAGTTGAGATTCAGAAATCTCTTCTAGTTACAGGAATGAAATAAAAAACTGCGCCCTCTCTGAAGGGTTAATCGTAACGTTAACATTCTAACTGATTCGCATTATAAACTTCGTGTCGCATTTTAGGTGTTTATATTGCATTTTACGATGTTTTTTTAAATATCCAACGATTGGATTCGAATGGATCTTAATTTAGCTGTTCAAGTTCGGTTTAAGAAAGGTCTTTGGGGTAGCAAAACGCTTGTATTGTAACTGTAAAACTAAGTATAAAAATATAAACACAGTCGCGTAAAAACTTCAATGGAGAATTGGATATTTGTAATTTTTTTAAGATTCAGTTCGATGATCATAAAAGATGTGAAAAAAATGTCAATATTTACATGTCACTGGATAAAGTATCTCTGATTTTTCTTGCAAATTTTTATGCGGTAGATCGAAGGAAATGGAGCTGAAACTGTAAATTACGTTTCCGTTCATAACTATTCTAATAACAGGGATAGGGGTTTGAAACTTACCTGGAAAGGTTTCACTTAAAAGACTTCTTTATTATTAGTATTTGCTACTATATTTATATAGCATATGTTTACTACTATAGTATTTATTACTAGTATTTCACCACCGTATTAATGAATGGCAAGCGAAATAAAATTCCAGTCATTTATATCGATAACGGGTAACCAGAAAAGGTTGCAATAATTTCTAATGGTTACTCGTAAGCATAGTTGTTTAATTAGAAATGTCAACTCTTATATCATAAGTCTTAATATTTGTCTTATAACAGTCATGATGTTTGGTTTTATTCGCTCTTTAAATTAGCTTGCTGTTCTACAAATTGTGAATTTTATAAATTTTTAATTAGAGTTAATTGGCTATGCACAGAAACTTTTTGTTATACTTACGAAAGCGATTTATTTACTACCTTATGTTTTAATGTTGAACCTGTGTTACTCTAATTAGCTATTAATTTATTCTTCTACTCTATAAATTGTAAATATTGTGAAAGTTCAGGAGATTTTATGAGCCAACAAAGAAACATATTTTATTGATTCGAATCGTAACGTTCAGCTTACTTCATTTATTCAGTTCACTTATTTTTGTGTTCTACAAATTATATAATTAATAAAAGTTCATTAGAGCTAATCAGCTATGCACAGAAATTTTTTGTTATACGCTTTGGAAGAGATTTCTTTACTACCTCGTGTTTTGAAGCTGAAATCAGCCTAATTAGTCATTAATTTATTCTTCTACTCTATAAATTATAAATATCGTGAAAGTTCCCAACATTTTATCGACCAACGGAGGAAACTTATTTTATTGATTTTTATCTCGACGATCAGCAAACTTTATTCATTCTCTAAATTTATTTTTCTTCTCTGCAAATTGTAGATCTTGTAAAAATCCGTAAGAACTTGTTGGCCTTGTTACAAGAATGAAATTTATCTACGAATTCATTTTATGTCGATTTGTGATCTGAAGTTGAATTCACTTCATTCACTTTTTAATTTAAGATTGCGTTCGGTAAATTGGAATATTTCATCGGAATTTATGGGCCAAGAAAGAAATCTTCGTTATATAAATGAAACTAGCGTACAAATTTATTTTTGCTTATTTTTTGGATATTTTTTGGCTAGCTATTGGTAGTTCCGTGAACAGATCGCAAAAGCTATGTTTTTGCTAATTAAAACATCGTCGAATTAATTTCGTATAAATCAGTGTACCGATATCCTTGGGGCAATCGTTTGCAACTTGCTATTATCATATTACGGAGGGATTAGCTGGTTAATTAAAATTCGCATTAATTCTGAAAAAAATAAAATGCTCGAATTAATTCCGTCTGGGAATTATGACATCTTTATTATTCTTATCCATCATTTGGCCGAAATTATTCGAGTATCCAGAGTTTCTCGAGGAATCTACAGGAATTATTTGTTAATTAAGATCCGAAGTCGAGATTCCTTTTACCCTGGATTTTTTATCGGTATTTTTTTTTTTAGAAATTTAATGATATTCAGCTGCTTCGTAATTTTGCATGCAATGTTAGCATAAATTGCAAATATCTTTTCAATCACTCGGCTAAAATTTGACTAAGTAGCTAATCAATTAATCGAAGCATTACTCGAATGAAATGTTAATAATCTTTCATTGCAAATTATTATCGGAATGAGACTTTAATAGTTTCTTTTTCTTGTTTGTAACAGTTGATTAAATTATTTATCCAGTAAAATTCCGCTATTCGTTCGATCGTAAAAATTGGCTACATTATAATTCATCTAAATTTTTACCAGCCTTCACTTACAAAAATTATTAAGTATACCGCAATTTATGTACCGAGTTATCGTTGAAATCAATTTTTGCTTATCTCGAATTGAAGCTGTTATTAAAACCTTCCATAAATGATCCAGAAGCATCATTATTTGACAGGTTATAATTATAGTCTGCGCTGGTCGCGATGCACACTCATTTCCATTGACATCACGTGTCTGAAATGATCACCGCAAGATAAGTCTAATTGTACAAGCGCGTAAACGCGGAATCCTCGCGATTCTTCGCGATAAAACCTTTCACGAAATCAGATGCGCGAGTTGCATTCAAATTCGCGGATATCCAACGGCGTAGGCAGAGTTTCATTTAAGAGGGTGCAGGGATGTTCCATTCTGAATCGATTTTAAGTTAACCAATGCAGTATCAAACTTTAAAAAGTGTCAAACAATCAATCTTTTAATTGAGTTATCAAATAACTATATTTACATTTTTATAATTTCACTAAAAGCATTGTGATACCTCAAATGTCTTTCTTAAACTAATCTTGAATACCTAAATTAAGGTACATTAATCTTTAATTGTTGCATATTTCAAAAGTATTGTAAAATGCAATAACAACATATTACAACACGAATTTATTGAACGAACCTAACATGTGTGTATAAAAAATGATCAATTTGTTAATAAATTTACTTCCAGCTGCTAGTAATTTCAGTAAGAAAAAGTCTTTAAGGACAAAGGGTTAAGAAGCTCTGATTTAGGGGGTTGCAAAATGTTCCATTTACTCTTAGCTACGCTCATGCGAATGTTCGTTGCATTCGTGAAGATGAATTAGGGAAACAGAGGCCAGACAAAGTGTGGAAGACGTATTTAACGTGCAGAGGACAGAAAAAGAGGGAAACGCGCCCCCTCCTCCCTCCCAGTGGGATACGATTTCAATATTAGCCAAAGATCGAGATCTTGATGCAGATAAAAGTTAACATGCGCATGGAGCTACTTATCGTGATCCGGTGAGCGGACGATGGTGCTTCTTAATTTGTTTACACGGCCGTCTACTATCATTATGCGAAGTACAACGTTACTCTATCTGTCGTTTATTAAGACCACGGCACAGCGGGATATAATTTCTCTCGCTTCCTCTACGGTCGCGAGATTATCGAATTTTCTCAAGATCGATCTTGCATCATGCCCCGCGTTGAAAGGTGAAAATACTTTTTTTTTTTTTTTCTTCAGCACGTTTACTAATTAAGCGGACACAGGATTTTCGTTTAATATTTAGTAGACCACAGTAGCCAGATTTTGTGCAGATACTGGCTAATCGGATTCTCAAATCTGTGTTATTTTAATTGCTGCATTACGGTGCAGATTACTTTATTTAATTTGCCGTTTCAAATGAGGGAATGAGAAATGTATCTGCCGACAAGTTTTCATTTAAGCGGCTGAATTTAAGCGTGATGCTCTTAGGTGGAAGGTCGGCATTTTTTTATCAAACGTTTCAGAAATCAAAGTGATCAATTGCATTTGTTTTATAAGCGTCTGAAATTAATTTTTCTTTTTTTTGGGGGGGAATTTAGTATCCGCCATTTGTCTTTTGGTACACTTGTCAATATTAATCATATCTGTTAAATTCGGCAAACTTCAAGCTTTATATTTATGCAAAGTAAGCGTCGTTTGCTATTCACGTTCAGTGCTTATGAAAACTAAAAAGTAGAAAGTTTGCATATTTGAAATAGTCCTTGTTGATGCTAGTGTAATAATCTTGCGTTGACAATCTTAAACACGTAATTCTAAACTAATTCCTGTATTTTTATTCAATGTGTCTCTGTGCTCTCATAGTTAATAAAAGTCGAGTTTTCGTAGAAAAGATTGATTTTAACACCTATGTTGATCACATATTGTTTACTCTTCTCCGTGAACACTACAGGCCTCCAGTTTTGGATGCACCTTTTTTAACCCTTTCGCTACCAGCATTTTGGAACCGAAAACTAAAAGCGTAGATTAATACAGAAACAGTATAGGTATAAATATTTGAATATTCTACAGAACTAATTGAATCCTTATATTAATGTACGGACGATACCAGAAATTATATTTTGTTATAGAAACACGTGCATGTCTTCAAAAAATGTCAGTTCAGTTCTTGAAGGCGTATATATACGTTCATGGTAGCGAAAAGGTTAGCATCCTGTATACGTATTGAATTTGTTCCCATCGCAACTTACCAATGTACCACTATTAATATGACACGGAATTGTTGCCGGTATTAATAGGGAATGAGATCGAATTTACAAAATTGTCAGAATTTGCGTGCAAGATTGCGAGCTGCAGAGTGAAAAAACGATACATTTTTTCCATGTATACAATCATTCGAATGCATGTATTTCTTTCATAAGTAAATATACGTGGCAAGAGTTGATACGCGGGTAAAGCTACTACTAATAGAAAGCTTCGTTTTGCTCACAACATCCTATTCACGTGATACTGTGTCACACTTCTAATAATCACGAATTATCCCCGGAAAATTCACAATTTTCTAAATCCACCGAAAATTCCGCAACGCGTTCATCGCGCAGACCGGAAGCTTCCGCACGGAATAGCGAAAGATCAGAGCCGGTGTGTGTCGTGTGTGTTTGCCGTATCGGAATTCGATCTCTACAGGCCGACAGGGCAATTTAATTGGCGTTAACCGTTACAGTTTGCCGCGAGGGCAAAAGCGACGCGAATCGACGAGAAATATTTTAATTAACCGACACCGCGTCCCTGGTGAAATTTCAAGACCGCGCGCTCTTTATTGATTTATTGCGATCGACGTTCAACGTTTACACACACTCCGCGTCCGCTACCCGGTTCGCCTCCCCCCCCCCCCTTTTTTTTCCTCCCCTTATTTAATTCTCCCGATACGGCGACGCATCTCGCTGCTTCTCCAATTTTTGTAAATTATGGCCCACCGACGCTGTTCGAGGCATCGATACGTAATTACGTGCGTATCGATAAGCGTGCGTGTGCCATCGTGGAATAAATCGTCGGTTTAATTGAAACGCTTCGATCGGACGAACATCGAACGACGTAATTTCTAAGAGTATGGAAATTTCCGATCGAATTGTTCCGTAATAATTGTCGGACGATTACCGGGAACATAATCGATATACGAGGCCGTCTGCGTGCCTTCGTCTCGACGTTAAATTGAGGAAGTCCAATCGCGGCCATTGTTTTGCTCGCAACGAAAATGTACGCGGCGATCGGGGAGACGGTGAAGCTTGAAAAAAAAATTATATAGTCTCCGCATAGGGGCCACATTTAATTAAAGATATCGATCTTCCTACTCGTTAGACGCGATTAATATCGTTACGCGAATTTTCTCTCTCTCTCTCTCTCTCTCTCTCTCGATTATTGCTAGTCGAAGAAGTGTATTATCTTGTCCTTTTATTGTAACACCGCGAGTAAAATACCTGTTCTATGTGAAATGTTCCCGGGAATAGTTAGGGAAAATGGTGCATGTTTAAAGTAACGCGAAATGTTAGGTACAAGCTAATATTATATTAGGTAGGTTAAAAAGTTCTTTCGCTTTTTGTAGTGCGCGTTTGAATTCGATGATACATGGACGAAGGAATTCATATTTTTAGAAATATTAATGAGGAAATTCATATTTTTGGAAATATTAATGAAGAGATTCATATTTTTAGAAATATTAATGAAGAGATTCATTTAGCTTACGAATATTATAAGCTGCTTTACTTTAGATACATTGTATAGCTTCTTATTTTGCACACCTAAATTTTCTAGAAATGCATAAAGATCCTCATTCTAATTGTAATATACGGACCGTTTATTTTGGAAGTGGTGTAAGTCCATTTTCTCTTGTTTCGAGAACATTAAAGGTTAACATATCTGTTAATTAAAAAATTAAGGCAAATTATACGTAGTCTGGCAATGTTTCTACTGTTTTATCAATATGTAATTTGGTTATATAAATTTCTTTTAGGCGTATTTTACTAAAATGATGTATACTTACGGGCTGCAAATGGACTTACACCACTTTCAAAATTAGACAATTGTAAAAATCGTTTAATTTCAATTTTGAAAAATCGAATATCACTTAAAATATACTTCATATTAATCCAATTTTGTTTACAAATGATGACACGATATAAAATAGAAGTAGTATTTTAAATTTTAGACGCTAATTACATTGTTAAAATTACAAGATATTGATAGTATTTACTTATGCTCTCCATGTGGCAGTGTTTCGAAATATGCATGATGCACCGGAGGTGTATAAGGTAATAACTGCTTGATGTCTTTATATTTTTCATAAGTAGTAGGCCTTGCATCTTGGTACAAAGAACAGGCTACTGATCGGCAACTATCTGCTAAGCCACCTACCTCTGTTAATAATTAGACTTACACCACTTTCATAATCGATGATTATGCAATTTCATTTACCGACCAATTTTAAATTGCACAAAACATGGAAATTTTTTACGAGATTAAACACGGACTAGTTATACATAAAAAATGTACATTAAATTAAGCATGAATTACGTGATATCTCATTTTTTTCAAAAATGGACTTACACCACTTTCAAAATAAACGGTCCATACTATCTATTATATGATGCGCCTGAAAGCGTGCATTTTCCTTTTCTTTCTACTTTGTTTAACGAATTATTTAAAATCGTTTCAACGCGTGTAATGGTCTAATAGCGATCTAAAGAAAAACGTAGTTTTTGGAAAGGGTGAATTTGTTTGAAATCTTGGCAGTTGTAATATTGTTGCCTCTCAAACGTCAAACACAGTAAGTGCAAATATTTAAACAGCGACTGCATGAATTCTTCCATAAAAATTCCTAATTTTTATTAAAAATTGTTCACAGCAACGCCAAGTTTAATTTAATAAATGCCACAATGAATACTTCTTCAATTTATCTAAATAAATTTAACATTCAACATAAATTTTACTTCAACAAATTATGAATACAAATTTATATAATGAATAATATTATTATTACTGAATAATAATATAATAATATGATAATACAATTTTTGCATTCTAACATTCGAAACGCATGCAAATATGATAGGGTACATCAAAATTAGGGTTTTACGATTTACACAGGTTTCTATTGCAGCTCAAAATATTCGCCACTCGAGCAACGAAATATCAATAAAGAAAAGGTAGAATAAGCGACGTATGAATTACTTTTCCACAACTGTACCTAGCACCGAATGGAAACACATCTAAGCAGGAGATAAAGGTTCTTAATTCCTATTGTAAATTACTCACAGCAACGCCAAGTTTAATTTAATAAATGCTATAACGAATAATTCTTCAACTTATCTTGTAAATATATTCCAAAGATGTGTATGAAGATTCAACGATAAACTTCGGCGTTAAAATAGCAAAATATCAATAAGGACGTAGAATGAGCGATGTATGAATTATTTTTCCGCAACCGTACGATAAATTAGAATAACAATAACGACCGAGTTATAATTAAAGAATTTTTAAGAATTTAATTTCCCCCGCTTCTCGATAAAACAGCTGTGGCCGTTTGATGCGCTGAAGTTTTATTCGCATCGTTGCGCGTAATTCCAGCGCCCGGGCATTCAGAAAGAAAGAACACAATAAAGCGACGATGAGGGGGGCAGAGGATTCGATAACAAAGAAGCTTCTTTATTCCTGGTAAACAATTTTTCACGGTATAAGTATAACAATTATCCGCGGTGGAGCGTGCACGAAGAAAAGAAAGAAGCGCGATAATTCTATTTCCATTAGATTATCGCAACCCTGTAATTAAAATGATCTCACGAGCGGCGCAATCTATCGCTAACGATCTCAAAAAATACATCGAACATGCTAATTATGATTTTTAAATTAGCACTTCATATATTCCAGTTAAGCAGCTCCGGTCCTTATCCGTCGATCTCCACACGTGTTCCTATAATTTTCGTACGATTTTCAACGATCCTGCTGGATTAAAATGGTCTCGCAGTTTCGCATTAATCCCTCCCGTCTAAAAGTCTAATTTTCTGCCGGATTAATAAAACACGCTTCAACGATCGCGCGCGTGCATTCGTGTATCGATTCAAGATTAAACGGATCGTTGTGTGTTGTCGGCGATCTCGTTAAGGAGACGAAGGACTTTTGTGTACGATTATTGTGCTCGATGCCTGTTGCGCGTTGCTCGTAACAATAATTGAACAATAGAGACTTTTATAAGTAATCGTGGTAATGTTGGGAAATCAAGTAGGTACTGTGATCACGGATAATGTTATCAATTGGTTATCGTTATCGCAATCACATCTGGCTTCAAAACATTTTGTATGAAATTAGCTAAAAGTAATCCGTGTATTGTAATCAAAATTCGATTACTGATATCACGCGTGGTAATTATACTTGAGGATAAACGATAAAAATTTGAATGGACCTTTCCTTCGAAGCTCAGTTTTTTAACCCTCTGTAATCCGAGTTTTATTTAATTAGAAGGAAATTGCTGGTTTATTTATTGTCTGCAAATTGTGAAATAATAATTTTTGCGAGTGAATCATTCGTTGGTTGTTCAATAATATGCCAATAACAATATAACTGTGTAATAGCTACAAAGTAAAAGAGCTTTAAAAAGAGAAGCTTTATGGGCGCATAAATTAATATACTTGGACCTAGTTAATTAATGCATAAATAATGAAATAAAACGGCGATATTATAATAGAACAATTAATTGTTTGATATCAATCTTTATTTACTTAAATATGAATCGAAAACTTCGGTAGTCTATTAAATGCTTATGGATTCTATATTTAAAATATATGAATTTATAGATATATTTTTTTTAAGTAGAAATCTAGTTGTGATGTGATGAATGTTGCTACGTTGTTTCTCAGTTTGAATCTTTGCAAATAATTCGACGCGTGTATTTTGCATTCATAAAGAAAACCACACTTTTTAGCGTAATTGAAAGTAAAACGCAATTGTGACTTTTATTCGAAGGAAACAGCTACCGAATCTCACCAATTCATCTTGGAAACTTATTCCAAATTTGCTCCATCAGTTAAAATATGAGAAAACTGGCTTCGACGTTAAACAAAATAGCTTACTCATACATTCATTGCCAGAAAACTTGGAAAAAGTTATGACTAGTTATTCCAAATTATTCCAAATAAAACATAATTGCAAGAAATCCGTCAAAACTAATCAAGATATCGAATATTTTAACATTTTATACCAACACATTATCAGAATATTATACGCATGAATTTTACCGAAAATATTAATCATAATTTTGGGCGAAGTAAAAGCGAATACTTGTAAATTCCAAACTACTTAATTCCCCTATTAAGGCAAAATGAAGTGCATTCATTTTCATTAGAAACAGAAAGCGCGTGTCAGCTTATTTCGATACTTAGATCGTTTATCACAGAAACGCTCTAAATTTCCAGCGTTTATCGCTTATGTAGATTACTGATACAATCTTCTCCAACCACTGGCAGGTTCGCACTTACGATTTTAATTTCATTTCGCGATACCACTAAACACTGAAATATTACATAAATTATCGCAACCTTTATAACCGCTTGCTCCGTATTCCGCATGAAATTTACATACGTTTCCACTAACCGAACTATTTTTAATTTCCTTTCCCAGGCATATTTAAACCCCGTCCACTATTTCCCCATCACGATTCTATTATATTATACTATAAAGAAAATCGATTCCCCGTTGCAAGATCGCGTTATCCATTAAAATAATACTTTCTCCTAGCATTATCGGCATAAGAAGAGTTAAACGATCCCCTGGACAGTGTCTTATCTAGTAGGTTTTTTGTTCGCCAGTCTCCTGGAAGAGTGGCTTCCTCTTCCCATGCATTACGTTGCAGCAACCACCCCCGGAGGGGTCCCTGGCTTCTTAATGCCGGCTATACGCAGCCAAGGATTGCACGCGAAGGTATTAATATATAATTAACCGGCCTGGTTGTAGATGGTATCTGAAAACCTCCTTATCGGCCAGCAGGCCGCCGATACCGGGGCTACCCATATTATGCGAAGACCCTTTACGTGGCTTCGTACCTCGTTCGACGAGCTGCTGCTGCACCGCTGCCGGCCTTTATTTTTTCTTCTTTCTTCTTCCTACCGAGTCTCTTCTTTCTCTTCCTTTCTTCGTGCCTTTTCGTAGCTCCGTTCTCCCTCTTGTTTTTCTCCCGCTCCTTCTTTTGTTGCACGGACTTCGACGGCGCGTTACGCCGCGCGCCGAGTTCCTGCTTCTCGAAAATCATGGAAAATTGCGGGAAATTCGCGTAGTCGTTGGTTCGGGTTATTGTTATTCTTTTGTTTCTCAGTTATCTGTTAAAGGTCGCAATTAACTTGCATAAGGCATTAGCGACCACGTGTGTTATATATTAGTAGTACAATACAATACACTACGATACGTTATTTATTGTGTTTATAATCGACTTGAATTCATTATGTGCTTAAAGCTAGGGTGGATTTTCGTAATTGATACGTATTTTACATTTAGAAACAGATAAATTATAGTTTTTTTTTTAAAGGTTCGTTTGTTCTAGGTAATTGATTATATTCTTTTCGTATTTTCTGTTGTTTAAACTAATTTTAATATCTGGAGATTGTTTTGCTGTTTCTCTCAAAATTTATGCGTCTGGACATTCTTGCATTATGTTAAGTACACTGTTAAGTAGAATGTCAAATGAACGTTTTTACAAGGAACGTTCAGCAACTCGAAAATTAAAAAAAAATCTGAACGTGATCCTATTAATGGATCTATTTTTTGTTGTGCCAAAGAAACGACATCTCCTTAAAGAAAATACAGGCTTTCATATTATTGTGAATATCTTCGAAACCATATATGATATGGGAAATAAGTTAAATTGAAAGTTTTATGGCACTTAATTAATGACCCACAGTATTGCTGTAAAGAATTTTTTAAAAACCTACCTTTTTCAAAATTTATCCCCCCATCCCACTAAATTTTTTCAAGTTCTACCTGTTATACTTCTATTAGATGATTTTCATATTTTACGTGAGTTGAAATTTTAAATTTTATATTTGACTACATCTCACCTAAATAATCCTCACGTGATCAGTATAAAATTATTAACGTTGGTGTCATTAGTATATGATTAACTATTCTGGTTGAACGAACTGCTAGAAACATTATTATGGTGGCAGACATAGCTAATAAAAATCGTAGTCGTAGTTTTAAACCATTATGACTTTTAGAAACTACGCATCAAAATCTATCAAATTGTATAAAATTATCTCGATACTTGTTGGTTCCCAGAGCAAAAGTATAGCCTTAGTTATTTTTTTAATTTGTTTCTTTGTTAGTTAAATAGTGTATTGAGAAATGTTTTCGCATAATGTAATTTTGGCACAGTGTCACTTGATTGCTGCGGTTTCGAGGTAAAACCGTTGCCATTACTGTTAAGTAGGATATCGATGTATCTTTGTGGTTTCTTGCTTGCGGTTTAGGTTGTTTCTTCTTTTAGTTTTTATATGGTTTCTTTGTTAGTTAAATAGATTATCGATAAATCTTCCTGCGGTTTTCTTTTCGCGTTATTGCTTGAATGTTGCGATTTCTTATTACTACTGTTAACCCTTAATCATTATGTGAGCAACATTTTCATAATTTCCGTGAACAATTTTTTATTTTTTTACCTCTTGCGAAGACATTTCAATATCGTTACAAATTCTCATTGTTCGAATATATTCCCGTCGACTTACGATTTCAAAATCAATATCCATGCTAAAAATATTTAGTATTCAAGCTTCGAATAATTATGAATATATTCTTTAGTTTCGAAGTAAACATAAAAGAATTGTTGTCAATGTCTGTAAATGTATATTTTATTTTCTACGTTGAAATGTTCTTATTCTTGGAATTATGAAACTTTCCTCAAGAAGACAGAATGCGATTGAATTGAATACAATTTCAAGAATCACAACAGGGTTAAATAAGATATTTAATGTAAAATAATGAATATTTATAATATCAATTTTTTCCATATTTTTTCCTTGTTTGTTTTTTTCGTTAATTAAATGTAAATCTGTATCGATAAATTTACTCATGGCTTTTCTTCTTTTTTCTTTCTGATTTTGCTTTCTTTATTAATTAGCATATGCATATTACAGTTTGTGGATAGCATGGATAGATCAGTGAATCGTGAAGTGTTGCTCTAATTAAGTTACCAGGTTAATGTCCTACTTTATGTTTTGTACATGCTATGTTATAGGCGGAAGCTTACTTTTTTAGAGGATTGTTCGTGAGGATTTCTTTTTGATGGTATCATAAATGTTGCCTTCATTAAGGATGTGTTAGCAGGCAGTTTCTTGTGTTAAGGTTATTAATTGTTTCCTTCCTGCTTTGCAAAACTTTGTTGTCTTGTATTTGTACTTAACTGCTTAATGTTCTTTCTGCCGCATTACCATAAGGGGATATTAAATATGTACAACATTGCCGAGCTTGCAAGCTTTAAATAAATTCTAGAAATTGCGCCGCATTACCATTTTTATTATTCAACCTGCAATTTGATCGCGTCTTTCACGTTCATCGTATCATTATTAACCTTGGAATCCGTTTCTGAATTATCATTCAATTCTTTACTTTGCAAACCGAAGCAAAAGTCTTAAATACCTCAAGAAGAAATTCTATTTTATAAGAACTCTACAGCAAAACATTGTCAGAAAATTCTATACTTAGAAATAAGCAAAAAAATGTTATATAATTGTAAGTCATTTGAAGCTTCGTTAAAAAGTTATTATCTATAATATCCAAAATATTGAATCGATGAAAAGTTTGTCAGCTCTGGACAATTTCAAAGTTATTAACATTTTTACAGGAATAAAATTAACAATCCCCGAAGAGACACTGACAAAAATTGTTCTATTTACTATAAAAGGAAATTCATCGTTGCTTTCTTTTGTCGCTATTTACATCCTTCGACTCGAATTAGAATATACCGCATTCTGCTTATGGTTGTTTAACGGTTAATCGAAGGTAGCCATTACGGTAAATTAACCTGACTCGACTGGTGTTATCCCCGAGACAACTGTCTCGCACCTGTCCATGGAGAATAGTTCGGTCTCTCGCAGCAACGCAGCCTTCCTCGCAATATTTTTTTTAATTACGTCTTCTTCGTATAAGGAAACGTTGCCACCGTGTTACAAGGTGTCGCGTGTCGCAATATGTTTCACATCTGGATTAGTTCGATCTCCGATAAGATTCCCATCGACCATCGAAGCCTTTAAATCATTTAGTCGCGCTGTTCACCGTGGAGAAACGACCGAATTTCATAGCAATAAATTAACCACTCTCCGGTGCTATGCAACGGTGTTTAATTGATATGACGTCGGAATGTGTCCTCCATCCTGACGTGTACGTTCTTATCGTTCATTTATTGGAGACGAATTAGCACGCACTTTTAATTTGCTCGGGGACGAATAATTAACGCGTGCTTTTAATTTGCTTGGGGATAAATTGACGCGTGCCTTTTAATTCTCTTATTGGGAATTTTATTGGGTGAATAAGAACGAACGCAATTATGGTCGGATCGAATTTCAATAAAGTATGATCGTAATGAAAAAAAAAAAGGTATATTTAAAGATTCAAATTTTACATCGTCCATTCGTTACTTTGCTTTGTAAAAAGTGCGTGCCGAGAGATACGTGATTATTTCAAACGTAATTGTAAAGGATTGGACTGCAATGTCACGATAAAAATCTTTCAACTTTTCAAAATTTTAAGAATCATTCGCTTCTATGCATAGTTCATTTCATTTCGTTATTTGCCATTTCATTTTATAACAATTAACGATCTATTAATAGTTTTTAATTCAACAAGCACCAAACTTTATATTATTTGCACGGTAAATGTAATTTAATGTTACTTTTAATTAATTAATGACTACAAAAATTTGAGCTACATATAATCAGCTATTTCATATGCAACACCCTAATATTTCCTGATTAGTATTCGAATCCTTTGAAATGAACCTTGGATATTGAATTCGATTTTGATTTATAAGTATACAGCATGTTTAAAAAAGGGGTTCAAAACTTTAAAGACTTATAGTTCTCGCCGAGAAGATTAATAAGCGTCTAATGAACTTAGGTTCTAAAGTGAATCCTTTGAACATAAACGAATAAATCGATTCAGAAGTACGTTCAAGTTTGTCAACACAAGATTATTGCATTGATTACAAAAAGTGTACTTGTGTCATTTCCAAGTTCGTACAATAATCGAACATTGTCGGAATAATGTTTTCGCGTATCCACTTTCAATGCTACATGAAAATTAAGAAGCACTAAGTTTGTATTTCCGAAGTAACCTTTGTTGATGCCAGCGTAGATCGACTGTACTCGTAACGGATTGGTTTTCTCTTGTTACACTGCCGATATTTAATTCGAGATCCTCCGAGTGGAAGTGCGGAAAGTGAAGCAAAGGAAAGGGTTAAGGGAAGGGATGGAAGGGTTGCTGAGAGGGTTGGTGGGGCTGGGTGCAGTGTAACCGGGCGTCAGGAGGATTGATGGCGTCTAGATGCAAATGCAGTCAGTCTGGCACGCAAGCAACGTATCCACCTACCGACGCCTTATGCCAGTTAACGCCTTACAGCTTAATAATCTTGTTCGTTGTTCTTCTCTCCTTCTTTTTACCTTTTCTCCGCTATTCCCTCTCTCTTTTCTCGCTTTTTCCCCCCTTCATCCCTGTACCGGGAATGCAGTTTCTTCTTTCCCCGCCGACGATATTCCTGTCCTCCAATAAATTAATTTTACTCTGATCTTCTTTCAGGAATTTCTCGGCTATCTCTTAATTAATTGAAGGCCGCGATGCAAATGAAACATAAGGAATACTGTTATTTGCAGGAAAGCGTATTTTAGAATAAAAGAATACAGTGAAAGCTGCGTATGTGTGTATTTTAAATGGAAGAAAAAGGAACGGAAGATTTATTGTAGTGCGTGGCTGGCAAAAGTTTCCGGCTAAAATGTCATTTTAATTCGTTATTAAATTGGAGAATATTTCGCAGGACAATAAAGGCTCGTTACGTAAGTGCCTAACATAATTTCGTAATGCCTAACATAATAAAGTCCTTATGTTACGTTTTTTTTTATGTCTACGTTTACTATATATCTTATATCTGCTACACAAACTGACGTGTTAATATATGTAAAACGTGTTTCTATTCAAATGAAATGTTTTCAAGTGACAATAATAAGGACATTCGACTTTGTTGTACATTTTCCATTACGTAGTAATGAATTTACTATATTTAACGTATCAAAAATATGTTCATAAATAAAAGGAATGTTGAACAATATTATGATCCAAACTGGAACGATCTTTGTATTAAATACGTTCTAAAATAATTCAACAAAGTTACGCGCGAACCTCAAAGTGGCAGTAATTGCTACATCTACCTTAACTTGAACAGTCAAGCTAACAAAATACCCGAACCAGATACGTTCCAATGGGAAAGTATCAACATGCTAACTAAACAAAATGTTACAAAAATTAACCGAGTTTCAGTGAACAATATTTGTTCACTGAAACAAATTGTTAATTATAAAACGGGGTTATTAAAAAAAAGAAAAGAAAAAGAAAAACCTTAACTCGTACCGCAAACGTTTACTATTCATCGTAACCCTTTTCTTTCGCCTTCATCCCCACTCTCTGTTCCACTCCGCTTCCGTCTCTCCCTTCGTCTCACTGTCGCGTTTTTCTTGTTCGCTGGAACTCGTTCTGTCTTCCCCTTTGCAAACCGCACTTTATCACTCTCTCGCGCAGGTTAAATTGCTTTATTAGCCCTCTTTTCCCGGGATACCCCCGCCGGTGGCCCTCCGGGATGCTCGCACGGTTCCGGTGATCGAGCTGCATGGGAAGGTGGAGAAATGATCTAATGCAGAAGGATCCTTCAGTTCGTTAAACACCCCAGTAATTAAGTTTATATTAATGTTTTCGGTAGATCCGAGATACTGCGACCCGTTTGCGTATATCCATTGCCTTATACGAACTCACCGTTCGAGGAAATTAATTGTCCGACCACGAGTTGCTCCGCGAGTCACTCTTGATTATGATGTTCCTCGCGAAACCAGAATAGAGTCTCAGGCGAGCAGAAAACTCGCGAGGGGAAGCCGTTTCATTCCTAATGTGTTCTAGATTGAATTTTCTGTGCTTCTTGTTTTACAACGTTCCACTTATTATAGGTTAGAGTGCTCTAGTAAAAGTGGATTTAGAATTGATAGTTCGCGACGAGGAAAGCAGAGAGGAGCGATTAAAGATGAAAGGGTGGAATGATTCGTGTTGCTGCTTTTTGATCGTGGGATGTTTATTCGTAATTAGAGATTCGAGGTCCATATATACATATTAAGCAGTATAGCTATAGCGTTAATAGAGGAGAAGGTAGGGATACGAGATAATGGTAGAGATATGAGATACCACGGTATTGATCTATACAGAGTATTGATAGTTTCAATAATGGTTGGAAATTAAGAATTAAGGAGATTATAATGGCCTTTCATAATAGCTGTTATTTTTCGTTACTGTTCCTTTGTTTAATGGCTATTTTTAGTTTGACAAGTAGCAATCAAGAAATATATAACTTAGAATTTGAAAACTTGGAAATGCAGAGGTTTGGAATTCGAAAGCTTGAAAATTTACAAACTTCGAATTCGAGAGAGCATTTCAATAAGTATTACGTATCATTAAATTAAATGAAATTACGAAAAAATACGATGCAACATTCCCCAAATTATGAATTTATGCTATTTTAATCACTCTGTTCATGAAAATTCGTACATTTTCAAGCAACGTCAAAGAAATAGACGACAAATGGATATTTGTTCCATCCTCTAAATATTACAAATATTTTCTTCTCTTCTTTACGTGTTTTGTGTACTTTTGTAAATTGCATTCATTTCGTATCTGGTTGCATACCTCAGTTTCCTATAAATGCATAAAAATCCGCAGTCTAGTAATCATGAATAGCTACTTTAACCCTAATTAATTATAACTTTTGCTCTCAAAAGCAAATAAGATCCTAACTATGGAGAATTAAGATGAACCCATGCGAAACTTCCAAATTTTGCTTCAAGTTTTCAGGGCTTCGCGATTCCAATTTCCATAAGCGACAATGTTTCATCCCTTAAAACGAGAAACCGTCCGCCATAAATTTCCCTCCTATCGCTATAATTAAAACACAATTAAGCGGGCTCCAAACATTCGTCTACCTGCTTGCGGTTGGGTATCATTACGTTAAGCCTAAAATTCTTCCATGCCGTCTTAAAATGTCTCGAAAGTCGTTCGTTCGACGAATACCAAGAAAGCCAGCTGCCCAATCGCTTGATATGCTTTTAAACCTACTAGTAGAATTTCCCGGGGTCTATAATTTATCATTATAAATCAGATGGCGGGACGAGCTGTTCGTAGGTAGAACGCGAAAGAAGTTCGTGCACGGTGACCGTGGAAATTCGTGTTGCATCCCCTTTCTGGGCAGAAAGTGGCGGTCTCACGGGTGCCAGGATGTCGTTCCTAACGCTAATGACGTCGTTGACTCTCACTTAACAAGAGACTACCCTCTAAATGGAGGGTTGCGTCCTGCAGCCAACCGGTCCGCTGGTGCTCGCCAACCCGGTGATTACGAAACTCGAATTCACTTCTAAATTACATCCGTCGTAAATGCTGTTAAAGTACGTGCAACCGTCCACCTTGCGGACACTGTCCGCCATACGACTTTACCGCGAATTTTCGCCGAATTTCGAATCGCTTGCTGTTGTCCTTTTAACCATTTGCGCGGGCCATCCTTATACTTTGCTCGCGGGGACTTTTATTTTTATACTTTGTGGGGGCTATCTTATACTTTGCTCGCGAGGAGTTTTATTTTGTACTTTGCGGAGGGTTGAATCGGACATGTTACGCTGAAAGGGATATTTTATATGGGAAAGGATGTTTCGCATCGAGAAGGATTATAATTACTATTTTTGTTCAAGTTAATATTCAATTTTTGTTTGGAGTACATAACTGTGGTTTATGTTGAATAGGATATTTTTTATTGAAGGGATATTTTACATGGAAACGTATGTCTCATATTGATATAGGTTTCAGTTACTATTTTTCCACGAGTTGATATTTAATTATTGTCGATTGAATAAGTATCCCTTATGTCGAATAGGATATTTTATACTAAAGGGTGTATTTTATATGGAAAACGATGTTTTATGTTGAAAAATGGTAGAATTACTACTTTCCCTGAAGTGGATATTAAATTATTGATGAATGAATGACTACCCTTTATGTTGAATACGATATTTTATTCCAAAAGGGGTATTTTATGTGGAACATGTTTATTTATTTACTGTCACATCCCTTATTAGGGTATTAGTGACCACAATTACAATTAATAATTATTGTTTATGTAGTTATACGATTAAAATATATTATATAAACAACATGTACGGTAAATATATCTTTGTGACGATTTTATATTTATTCGAAGAGGTTCATTCTTTTTAAGAAATTTAACGTCAAGAAGATATTGAATACTGCCGGATATATTTAATTCCTTTCTTTTGTTTTCGTATTTCTTGCAATAGCAAAATATGTGTTCTATGGTGATGATGGTATCCACTTTATTTAATCAAAATATCCACTATATTACACAATTTCCATAGCTGTTATCTGTAGACATAATCTTAATCTAAATAATCTCAATCCCATTTAAAGCTACAATCTCGTATCACGAAACGACAAAACCACTATTACCAATTAAATTAATAACGAAGTTACGTATCCGATACCTGTGGTTCATAACTCAACTTGTTTTCATTGCGAACTCTTAATTTGTCCTGCATTTATTTTTCACAATCAATTCGCGAACGACCTTCTCGCGTCCTTGCACGACGGCACCCAAACCGTGCAAACATATACACATATATGTATCTCAAAAAAGAAAAGAAAAGAAGAAATCTGTTTTGCTATTGGTGGGCATCGGAGAATGGCGCGGAGCAGTGTGTCGAAGATCAATTAAAATTTTTAATTAAGAACCGTCACGTGCAGGGCAGAAAGAGGACTTTATTAAGTCTCTGTATAATGCACGGGCCTGGAAAATGGACGCCGGCCTATTAAGTTTAATGTCATTATAAAGGTGTCAAGGCACGGCAGCGTCGTAAAACGAGCGATGCAAAAATATTCCACGCGCGTCGTGCATTCGGTCTTCGGTTAATTACGCTTTAATTGCAGCCTACGCCGTCGCTAACAGACAGCCGATCGCTTTCTTTCATTAACGGGTAGAAGGAGCCTTCGTATTGCGCGATCACGCGCTTTTATTCGCGGTTATAGAATCTCAATTTTCTGTCAGTCACGGTAGCTTTCGGACGTTTTGCCTTCGTTTTAGCGCCACTCATCCTTGGGAATCGCGTGGGATGCGCGAGGAGACGTTTGTGACCAGTTTTCGAAGATTTATCGCGCGTACGCGGTTGCGAACACAACTTCGGGATGTGAACTCTTAGAATAAATTAGTAGATCGACTCGAGAGCAACGATCGTTCCTTTATCTCCCGATCCTGGAACTATTAGGCCTCTTTCAGCGATTAAACCTTTCACAGTGTTAGGAAATGACTGTAATAATAAAAATAAGAGAAATGGGATACAGAAAATGTTTACCTTCTTTATTGCAACAGTTTTTGTGCTTTGATTGTCAGATGCAAGAAATATGTAACTTCACTTATTCGTACGTGATACATTTGAATCATTATGCTACGTGTAATGCGACTTAAGATTCCACATTTCATACGCACCGATTTAACATGAATAGAGATATATGTGGAGTAAAGATAAAAAATAAATAGAGATATAAATAAAGATAAAAAACTAAATAGAGGTATAAATGAAGATAAAAACTAAATAGAGATATAAATGAAGATAAAAACTAAATAGCGATATAAATGAAGATAAATTACAAAAATCGGCATTGCAAATTTGCCTTTGGAAAGTCCGGTTTCTGGCGCGCTGCTGGAAACGCGTTCGAGTAAACGACTTCTCGAATTTTTGGAGCATCGTGAAATTAATGGGTCACGCGTAAGAAGATAATAAGCAGAGATGCGGCGGAATGAAATTCGACGGCGCGATCCTTTTTAACAATTGAACGAAATTAATCGCGCTATTCATCAAGATCTCGTGAAAAGGTGCAATTTGCCTTTTATAACGGCGGAATTAATGTTTCGTTGATGCTTTTAAATGACAGCCCACACACATAGACGCGGTTGTGCCGCTGTTATTACGGTTAATGTGTCGGACGGAAAGCGAGAGAGAGGTAATCATTATAATTTCCACGCGGGCCGCCAGTTCCGAGTTGTATGTACGTATCCACGTTGACCAATCAAAGCGAAGCATTTTGGGTTTCTTTGGACGGGGCCTTATACGACGATTGTATGTTATCATGATTGAGAGGTAGCCGCATTACTTTACCGTGACAGTTCGATTGAAATAAAGAAAACGAGCAAGTTTAACCCACGTGTAATGGTGAGACAAATTCAGAGATATACTTGTAAATATTAATACGTATCAATTGTCGAATACCCTGACGTGGTGTCAAACGCGTATGAAAATAATTTCTACGTGGTATTAATAATATATAGTATATATGCAGTATCAATCTAAAAGCAATTGCATAGTATTGCATGTATGACTCGGTATAATTGTTTAACTAATTTCAATAGAGAGTGAGAGAGGAACAAATATATTAATATAAACTTTATCATAATTTTATCGATAATTATATTGGTGTTTTTAATATTTGATCAAATGTACGCGTGTAATATTTCGAAGAATCTACTTATGTTCAACGTTGTTACTTTGAAAAACCTCATTTCATATGCACTAACCTACTAATGCAAGTTTTTAATTTATTCGGGTAGATTATGCTGTCATTATTATTATTATTATTATAATGTGTTATTGCGTTAGTCTTACTTTAACTATTGCATCTCTTTATTATTATTCTAACAATTTTATCTTTATTATTAATCCTTTTTTCTTCTATTTGTTTTTCTGCATTTAAGCTTAAGTTCCGAGTCCTTAGTACCAATTTAGACTTTGCGATTAATATCCGTTTTTGTTGCAACCGTTGTATATTTATCTATCATAGACTGCGGATTTTAATGCATTTGTGTCAAATTTAGAAAAGTGTAAAAAAAAAACATCGCAGAATGCATTTAATACTCAGTAAGGTACAAACTGTTCAAAGTAAATTAAAGGTTATTGTAATCTGCGGATGGATCAACCCTCCAATCTCTTTAATTTCGTTAATTAAGATCTGAATTTGCATAAAGATCCGCAGTCTAATTATACAGTAACAAAGGGCCATTCCGCCGATGGATAAATTAATTAATTAACAATTTTCTCTGTCAAATTTAACGCACACGCTTACCCAACACCTGCCGTAACAGATATCATAATTTCGCGAGATTGTAAAAAAAAATCCTGGAAGCTGTGATGGAGTTGACGATGCCATGGGTCGAGGATCAATTATTACTGGAAGGGTTGACCAGGTTTGCGCAGGTTTCGTGTGCGTTTATGGCGGCCCATGGTGTATACGCGACGACCGGTTACATTCTTAGCGTGGCATAATTGCATGATGATACGTTCCAGCCATGTTGGGCCCCTAACGACGCACGCGACCCTACACGGTGCCCTTTTTCCTTTTAAAACGCGGGGATGTCTTACTTCACGACTGCGTGGAAATGGAAGCCGGACAGGGCTGGCCGAATTGGCAGCAATGGCCAGGAATTGGTACTTAGTCTCTATTGGGCGGCGCATTCGTTCTCCAGTGGCTTTATTCCTTTTCTTCCTCTTCTTCGTCTTGCCACCCTTTTCTTTTTACGCGCTCGCCAATGCGACGCTTTATAATCTCGAGCCGCTCCTTCTTATTATTATTACTGCACAGGCAGTGTACACTAGGGGGATGTTAATAACAGTGCAACGCGTAACTGCTTTTACTCTAAACGTTCCTTTGGCCTTCTGTGTTTTGCTTGGAGCATTTTTTAGCTGGCTATATCGGCGGTGTCCTGTGGCCGGATTTTTAGTCGGTCACTAGGCTTCGTTGCTTAACTCCATTGGGGACTCGACGAATTCTCGTCCAATTATTAATGCAATAGTGGTTCGTATAATCGACAATATTAACTCGTTGCCTTACGAATTTTTCGAAGATCAGTCAGTTGTGCGGAAAAATTGGCTATTTTCTACTTCAACACCGTGACGAGTATAGAACACCAAGATATTATACTACATTTGTACTTTTAGTAGTTTTCAATATTACAATCTTGTAAATTGGAATGGAGTTAATTAACATTTATTAAAAAATAGAGCGTGTTTCTGTGATAGTTCATAGGTTATTCGAATGTAACTCGTTGTTATTAGGTAAAGGGTTAATTTAAATTTCGTAATTTAAAAATTTACGTATGTCCAAGAAGTCAAGAAGGCTTAAATAAAGGGTTAAACTTGATCAGGTTTACAGTTCACGCGTTTTACGACACTTAACCCGTTGCGGACGAGCGTCGACAAATAGTCGCTTAATCATTTTTTGGCTTTCCGAACCCGTGTCGACTTTTAAAGGACGAAACTTAATGCGATGAATACTTAACGTAATAATAAACATTTGAAATCGTTGGAAATGAAACGGTTTGGAACACAAAAGCGTGAAAACTCAAAGTCGTAGAATTCAAAACTAAAGTACTCCCATAAGTGTCATTACTTCTCGTCCGCAAAGGGTTAAGTGTTCCTCCATTCGATACAATTTTTGCATCCGAATTTTTACATTTCATACGATTGATGTAAGTTGAACCGGATCTATTAAAATTTCAATCACTATTTCAATTTAAATTATACCATAATAAAATTCTTTCGACGAGTAATTTAATAAAATCGTATTTTATACACTATAATATTAGGTGTACCAATAAGTAGTCCACTATTTTTTAATGAATCGACGAATTGATTACACATTTGCTAATTTAACCTTGATTTTAATTCAATCTAAGTACTTTGAAGTTAGATTAGATTGAATCTCACCATATCATCAAAATTCAAGCAACGTCGTTTTTCAATACATCGCACATTTGAAAGCACCCATAGAAACACCATCGAATTTCGTTTTTTAAAACATTCCCCGCAGCGTCGAACAAATTAAGTCGTTCATTTTGAAATATAGATCGCGAAACTGGAATAACAAATTAACGCGTTGTCTTGAGATGAAATTTTCGACAACCGATGAACAAATTAATTCGCCTGTTTAAAAATACGAAAATTACGTGCAGCCCTCTTAAGGGGAAACTTGAGTCTCTTAGTAGCGTGGTTGCGTCGTCGTTTACCAGAAGGATGAGAATCCCACAAGCTGCCACCGTGTTCAGCTGGATCGATCGCTTATTATGGAGTATAGATTATCAATAACGAGCGGACCGATCGATATCCATTCTGCTCTCACTTGTAATACGCGCGAGAGAACAGGACAGAGTTAACCGGCGGATAAATAGCGTCTAATTACGTTGATTAATGCGCGACCGGCTGATTTTTTTCTCTCCCTTTGCTTCCTCATCAATGACGGGCCCGACTGATTCGCGAACATTATCGTCGATTGGTAAATCTTAATTGGACAACAAGTACCGAAAGGAACCGAGCAAATCGCGACCATCCATGTTGCAATAAATAGCAGCTGAACACATTCACGGCGTCCCTTTCGGTTCAAAGTAATTTGTATTCCGAACACGTTTCACTATTTCGAACTATGCGTACGAAATGTTTTAATTCGAACTTTGGATCATATTTGTTGCTAATTTTCTAAAACATTCTCTATTTTTGTTAATTACGTTAATCCTTTGAACGGAGAACTCGATTGACTACGCGAAGTGTTAGTTAAAGTTACTATTGTAATTATTTATTTGCGCAACGTTAAATCAAATGTTTTCACTTCTTCTGAACGTGTGTTTTTCTTAAAGATTGATCATTTTTATTTTTATAATGGAGAAATTACCGAAAGTGGTAAAAAATTGTTAATATTTGCAAAGTGTTTTCCTCGTGTCGTTAAGAATTTCGAGTGTTCGTTAAAAAGCCGAGATTCGAAGATTGTATAAATAGACTATAAATAGAATATAAATAAAAGATAAGTAGAATAGTTTAACATTGATTTGCAAAATTTAAGACGTATCATTTTTCACTGAACAGAAAGTGAGAAGAAAAGCCAGACAATCTTGAAATTGCAGATTTCTACAATGTATATAATAATGGAACTAATTAATTGCTGCAGAAGATCGTATAAAATGATGTAAAAATTATTTTAACGAAAATATATACGTAGTGTTTTGATGGATTCGCTTGTGTTTAACCTTTTTACTTGATAAAAAGAAAAAAAAACGACATTTTATATGCACCAATTTAATAGAGGTACGCTTTTTAATCTGCAACGATCGCGAGAATTATTGCATTGTCTTCATTCGATCTTTCAGGCGTGGTTCTTCCATTGTTTCGCGTTACTCTCATTTCGCGATATTGTTTTCCTCGTTCAGCTGCCCTATCGTTGCATTTAATACGAATTCAATTGTTAATTGCAACAGAGCTAAGTTATTTCGTATTGCGCGCACTTTTCGTTGTAACACAATTCAAATTTTATTCGCGAAACCTCGGGTGTTAACTCTAACATTGATTGGGGAAAGTATAAAAGAAATAAATGTCTGATCGCGGTATCTTCCATTGTTCCGTTGTAGATTTATGTTGATGGCAATCATGCTGTTTCGGTTCTACCCTGTTTCATACTCGTTGTGCCATTGATTATTCCATTAATTAACCGCTGATAGTAATTTATTAATCTTGAAAATCAAACGTAACGCGAACCATAAATCGTTGTTAATTTGACCGATATTAAGCATTATCCAACTATGAAACGATACGAAAGGAGAATTATTTAACTCGAGCTAAACAATTCTCGTCGAATTACTACAGTGTGTTTTCTAAAATTGCGGTGGAATTAAATTATTCGTTATTGCGAGGATTCTTCATTCCAATACAATTATACTTTATTTATGAAACGTGAATCAGTAATCTAACAATTAGTATAGCTAGAAAATGCACAGAAAAAGTAGTGAATGTCTGGTTGAAGTATCTCGTATTGTTTCCATCTAGATTTACGTCGATGATGATCTCGTGCACTCTAATTTTTTGGCATTTTATACTGCGCTAATTAACTAAATAATTTATTAGTCTTGGAATTGAGCAACAAGATCATTATCAAGCAACTAAGTATTAAACAATTTAAAATAACTTTGCGATGCATTTCTTTTTTTTTTATTATTAACTGTAGCATCTCTAATGCGTTGGAAGTTTTAAGTTATTTACAAAAATAAATTATTTAAACTTGTGTAGCAGATTAATCGAATACATTTCTAAATGTATTATTTCGTTCCTGGTGAAAAATACGTAACGAAATGTAAAAATAAATGCTAGAACAAAAACATATCCTGCTTATAAGCGTATAATGCAATAGCTTAATTAGATGCTAAATGTTTTATTGATTAAGAAAAATTCACACTTATTTATTCCAAGCGTTCATTCAATTTTCACTGCAAATAAGATAAACGTTTGTTGTTACACTCTGTTTAGAAATCCGACTGCAATCAGAATAATTTAGCAAAAGTTATCTTAGAACAATAGCGACTGTCTGATTTGTTAAACAAATAATTGTTACGATCGAATCCATCGAAACTTTTGCATATCCCCAATACTTCACGAAGAGAATTGAAGTTTCAAGTTTTACGTACACTTCTCGATCCTTCTCTTGCGAATCTCGCAGTTAATCATTCAAAAATTTCCAATCTTACTTCTGCATTCGCCATAAATTCACGGAAATTCGCGAGATCTGCGTTTCGATTACAGTTAAGAGTAGACTAGAAAGTACGCGATAGAGACCATCGATTCATCGAAGATCGTAAGAGTATGTAATGGCAAGCGTCGGAGATTTATTAAGCAAACGTGCTGATTATATTATCAAGCTGTCTCGCGATTCTACGGTAACCTGTAATCGATTACAAAAGTCTACATACATATTTTCAATTTTAGATACTTATATTAGATATTTTAGGACGCACAGTGGAATCTGCATAGGACTCGCAATTTATTATAAAAATAACATAGAGGCTGATAACATTACGCGGAGAATAAAAAAATTGTTCATTATTGAACTGATCGTTGGAAATTATTTCACATGTTTCCTAAGTTATATCACGAATCTTTATTGTGTCCAGTAACAGGAATAATTCAACGCTCCATCACAATTTTAACCCTTTGTACTCCGAACAGTTTCTTATACTTCTGCACCGAAGTTTTAGTTACTCTTATATACTTTAAAATTAAATTGTTCTTCGTTTTCTAACGTTTATTAACTGAATTTTTAGAGCACCTTTCTACTTTTCTTATTTTTTTATATACGTGCCAATGGAGTTGTGAAATAAATTATGACTGTTTACATACAGGAGACAATGGAGTGTAAAGGATTCAACAAAAGTTTAAGGTTAATTGAACTTAATATTATTACAACTTCGCTTATATTGTTTATTCTACTTTAAGTTCTAATAATGTTAATTCAAAGTTAATGCAGGATAAAATGCGTAAAACGTCATCTTCCCTTATTTATTTGGAGAAAACCTTAAGTGTCCGGTATTGACGAATTCCCTCTATAAAGTATATACCAACCCCTCAATCATAAGATTAATCCCCGATATTTTAACGACGATCGTTTCCCTTTCCGCCAAAGAAATGAAGAAATTTCTCTGCTAAAATCAGCACCCTTAACGTATCATTTGCCCCATTGCGAATGCAAACACGTTTATCGTCCAAAAATAAACACACGACTATAGGTACCTACGTGTTTTCGTGAAAATCGTATACTGTTATCAATTGCAACCGTCGATCCTCGACAATCTTCAGATCTCGCGTAACGTATTATAATTTCTTAGCGAGTGAAACTGGACCAGATGAAATTGTGTACTGTTGCGCCGTTGAGTAAAGCTAGAGATATTTAAAGAGATCTTAAGAGAAAACGTAATTCGTATGTTTGTCAAAGGAAAGCTCGGGGAATGTTGGCTTCTTAGTAATCACGAGTTTACCCGCATTATGACGGATTATGAATACAAATTAGTCTTGGCGCCAACATCGTTTTAATGCTAGGGTAATTTATTGCGATAGCTCCGATACTCGGATCCATCCTTCCTTGGATGAGTAGTTGGTGTTTAAGCTAATTGTCGCTACACGCGAGAAGCAATTTCTACCGGGGGCATTATTAAACGATCGAAAATGTCTTCGTTCCGAGCTGAATAAAGAATTCCGTTCACTATTGAGCAAAAAGATTAATTCAATATCGGAGACGTCTTTGCATATGAATTACCATGTAGTACAGGCAGTTTTATCATAACCGAGGGAACGATGGTACATATGTAGGTAGAGTCAATCGCAAAAGTCTTTAAAGTGGCTTTAATGTACTTAGTTTCAATTAAAACTGAAGTTAAACTTGAACTTCGATTCGAATATTTAAATTTGGTGTCTCTGCAGATTTGGATTGAGTTGCAATTTGGACTCGAATCTTTTCATTTACGACTGCCAAAGGTTTATGTCAATGAGATACAGACTACTGGTAAATAAAGATCCACTGCGTAAATATATTATGTATTAGGTTATGTATTTGATTCGATTCCCATTTTCGATAACCATTTTCTTAACAAAAGCAACTTAGCTATTGCTGTCTTAAAAAAGTCATTTAACCCTTTCACGCTTAACGTTTCGTATATTATATGCAACATTGCGTTTCGGTTCCAGTAAAAAGTTATCGAAGCCAAAGATTTCAAAAGCCACCAAAAAAATGAACTTTAACCGGTTCGAAATATCAAACTTTGCCTTGAGGTCTGGATTTAAACGAAAAAGATTGATATAGATTAAACAATTTCTAAGAGAAAAATTGGAAAACAATTACCAGGGATTAGTCTTAGCTAGAAAGAAGCGTAGGCTAATTAAAGCAATAAAAATGATACGTCAGGGATGGGTATCTTCTCAATTACGTATTTTCTTTGGATAATTGACGAGCAAATAGCGGCGTGTTCTTAGATAATTTAAGAGATACCATTTACGGAAGCGACGATTAAGAGACGGCTGATCATTGTGTCCGAACGTGTCACGCTTCTGCCGCGGAATTAAGCGAATCATTATCATCATGTCAGGTTCATTATGCGCCAGCTGAATTATCAAGAGAATGTTTCCTCGTTCGAAGGAGGAAAGCATAATTCTGTGCCGGTGTTCCGCGCGACGAAAATAGATTGAGAAGACGTTCGACGATCAAGCCGGACGTGAAAATTGTTTAACCCGTTCTCCCATAAATTATTTAACATGCTACCTGTATCATCTATCAAGTTTGATAGTCGTTTCCGATAATAATACCGTGCCGCGGACGTGAACGAGGAAAAATTGTCCGTGTCAGGTTGCTTTCCGCTAACCGACGCGTTGAACTTGCTTCTCGAATACGGATTCCACGTTTTACGTGTAACAATTGAACCGATCGTACGCCGAAGTGATTGACTTTACTTCCTGAGTATTTTTTTTTCTTTTTCAAATTTCAATGCCAACGCATTCGATCGACGCTTAACTGTTAATATTTAAAATAAATTTCCTTCACGAATAGGGTTTAACACCACGTAATGGGAAAAATGTTTTTGATAGTGGAATAGTAAACGATTTATAAAAATAATGATCTATGTATTTTACGTGTCGTTAGATGAAGGCAAAACCTGTAATAATACATTCTACAGTGTTGATTCAAAATTTAAATTTAGACGAATAGTTATCATTGTCAGAGGGTTAATTCGATTTTAATCCTACAAAAATCTTCCAAATGATATTGAATTCAATCGTATCCTTCTTGCTTTAGAAATGTTTTACAATCTCGAAAGAAAGAGGCTTTTAAACTCTTGAATTTCTAACCTTTAAAGAATGGCAATTTTTGGATCCCCCAAAATTTGTATTTCTCGAATAATTCCGTAAATAATCTTTCATTGTCATTTTCTTTATAAGTTTCTATAGTACGATAAATTTCTATATAACAATATTCAAAGCAACGTCAATGTAAATATATTTCGTACTGTATTTATATAAATAATCGTTTCGTGCTGAATTAAATAGTACAATCTAATTCTGTGGAATACTACGATACCAACAAATTTAAATTAAATATTATTGTTAGTGAATTTTTAGTGACCCACTCCGTAGTTTATGTTTTAAAAATAAGCTTCGTACTTTAAGGATTAAACGTCGCTATATTCCACCGAATGAGATCCAATAAACCCACGAAAGGAAAATGAAATGTACGAAGTTGAGCAATTTGGTGTAATTCGTAATCTTCTTCGTCTGGGAAAATGTTTCGTCTGGTGCTATTTCATTTCTTGATCGAGATAAGGATGGCCTTATTGCGGAGTCAATCATAATTGCCGATCTTTTTTCAATTCCGCTACAGTCTGCATTAGCATACGTATCAGTGTATAGTCCGACGGAGAAGTCTGCCAAAACAATCGTGGATCCGCAGATTCTTGCGTCAGATAGGGTGGAGGGTAGACCAGAGCCCTCGTAAAATCACTGAAATTCCATGTTTATTCAATATGCCTGGATTCTGTGTTTCGCTTATCTGCGACGAGACGATTGGCTTGGACGATACGATTGCTCGAACAATTTTGCGGCGATAAGCCGTCTATCTTCGCGTGTTTCCCCCTTTCACGTGGAAACTGAAGCCTCCCCGTAATTACTAGACTCACAGTTGTGCTCATAGTTATTCGAATGACTTCAAAAGTTGACGAATAGATTGCGGATGTTTATGCATTTATGGGAAAATTATATGTGTAAGGCACTATAATATATAGGCGGGGTATCGAAATATATGAGACAGTCAAATTGGAGAAGATATTTTAAGATTTGGTTGAATAAAACTATACCTTCTATTTAGCTTCCACTGGTTTACGTATCTTTGTTTATAGAGAAATGAATTTACATGAAAATCTGAAGTCTGTCGATGAACATTGATACTAATTCGAAGGCTTGGAAATTCAAAAAGCTTAGCAATTTAAACGTCACAAATGTAAAATCTTTGAAATTCAAAAGATTCGATAGAGGTTCGGAAAATTCGGAAGTTTGGAAATTCAAACGATTGTTTACATGTTTAAGTTAACGTATCATACTTTTATTAAATTGACTTATCGTTGATATCACGGTGGTCTTCGAATAATTTATTTCTTCGTTGAAACATAATTTTAAGGAAAAATTACTAAACGTCTAACGTAGCCGAATATTTTTGTAACTTCATATGAAAAAAATACAGGATTCATATAACGTATAAAAATGTATAACACGTACAAAATAAAGCACACATTATTATATTTAAGGAATGAAACTGATCCCTATCCAGATTCCAATTTCTCAGATCGTGTTTTCATAAAATATGAATTTGCATAATAATTCTCGGTCTATTTATGATATTTACCAGGTGGAAAAATTCTGCCAATACATCATCTACTGTAAAATACTATCCTGAATGATATTATTTAAAATTTTACTCCTGAAATGCATTATAATAACGATTGACTAAGCAGCTTAACTGCTTCTCTCAAGATGATGATGACAAAAGTTCTGACATCCGCACGTTTATGTTTTCAGGTTGCGACGGAGAATCGGACGAAGGTGGAAGTAAAAGGCGAAGGAGCAGGACCAACTTTAATAGCTGGCAATTGGAGGAATTGGAACGGGCATTTCTCTCGAGTCATTATCCTGATGTGTTTATGCGAGAAGCTCTGGCTGTGAGACTCGAGCTGAAAGAGAGCCGCGTAGCCGTGAGTACATAATATTTCCTTCACATTTTTAACAAACTCAACACCTGAATCCTTTAGGATAATCCCTTCGCGCGGAAACGGAGTATAAAAAGCAACTTAAACTCGCGAAAAAGAAAAGGATCGGCGAAGGCATCAAAGAATTATGCTGCAAAGATTATGAAGGCCACTTTGTGAAATTTGCAAAATTCGCACGGCAAAAAACGCGGTAGACAAACATTGAATGGCAATTTATTAGACCTTGCCTCAAATGAGAGTGAATTAACGTCTGCTTAAATTAAGATTACATTTCGTAATCAAAAGCAGGAAATATTATAATACATTCATCCGGTGGCATTTTAAGTAAAATTCAAGCTGCCATCTTGCGCTCGACTAATTTCTTAAGATTCTTAACATTAACCATACGATTAAATCACGTAAAGATTGTGTATCATAATGCTATAAAATATTTGAATTCGAAATATTTATTAACAGGTGAATCCATATTATCGTTAATCATTAATTGAATTTAAAAAGTTTCCAATTAATTCCTTCGCACGTATGAGATTTTCGCAACGCGTGAATGGAATTTCATTTTACAATAATTTGATTACTTCTCGAAGTTGATTTTCAATTTTGGGGACACTTTTATCAACGAATTTTACACCGTGCTATCTATAAATTCTTTATTAGGTTTCACAGTTATACAATAGCACTTTGTATCACAAAAACATTCACACCTTTAGCCAATTTTACATTATCGAGTGTGGCCGAAAACTTTTTACCAAAGGTAATATAAGCATACTTATACAATGAAAATAAAACCGCGAATCTTTTTTCTGTAACATCTTTTCTCCATTTATGCTTCTCACTTTTCGTCTTCATTTATAGATATATTTATTATTATTACTTATAGATATACTTATCAGAATTACATATAGATATATTTATCAGAATTACATATAGACATATTTATCAGAATTCAATAAACGTCGCAATAGCAATAAAATGTACTTACGTTATTTTTTGCAAATCTGTAAATACTCACGGTTAGTTATCATCTCGTACGCTTCTCGCGAAATGTTTCAAAAAAATCCACTTCCATCACTTTTCCACTCAACCCCTCATTTATTACGAATATCAGCTTGGAAAAATGGGGGCGTATACCGAAAGAAGTGCACTTTTATTGCAACCTGATTTCACGTTTCTAGCAGTATTATCTGACGTCCCAGATCGGCTGTAGCGATAGGCGGGAATTTATAGCGAGTTGGTCGTCATTTTTCGAGGGTTGATGGCCGGCAGACGGCGGGGGTGGTTTGATCTCGGTGCCTTCGGCCTTTGAGCTACTCTCCCGGGGGTAGTTAGTCCATCTGCTCGATTCTGAGTGTGGTTACCTTAGGAGAGGCCCCAGTCTCGTCGAATGTGTTGGAGGGTAGTAAACTGAGGAAGATCTATCTTCAGACCGGCCGCTTCGACTCGTCAAACATGTCCATTTGAATAATGGACTGAATTTTACGTTGGATGTTACTTCTATCGTTGTTCTCTCTTAACCGGAGAGAAGAGTTTGGAAGGGAATTTAGAAATCTCTACGTTCCCTGTCTGAATTAAGAACAGATTTTTAGTACGTACAGTGTAAGCCAAGTCTGTTATACCATTGACTAAATACAGGATAGATCATCCATTTATTATAGGAAACATCATTCATTTCAAACTGAAATTAAAAAGTTAAAAATTCTAATTGTGTTAAAGAAGCAGAGGTTATTTTAGGCCCCTTGCGATTTAGGATGGTTACTTTAAGAATTGTATTCAATCCGATCATCGAAGTTGATAAAGTTAATTGTCCGTCTATGTACAATATTTAACGTTGTTGAGTTTTATCTCATTGGCATATTATTATTTGATTCCCATTTTTTCCCTTTCTCGGTTATATTGACACCAGTCACTTATACGGCATAATTATTAATTCCTGATTTCCACGTTGAAATGAAACGTTTCACTTAATTATAATTTTGTTCATATCGTAAAAGTATTACAGATATGTACACTTTATTATAGTTCTGGTTTTTATAGATCACGTATATTGGAAACAATTAATTATCGCTGTATTTATTTACAATTCCCATCGTTTCAAAAACACTGTTGTCTTATTATTCTTTATACGTACACAAAATTTTAAAGCGCTTCTCATACATTCTTTACACGTATACAAAATTTTGACACGATTTTTGTCTACTCTTTACACGTGAACAAAGTTTAATGGTGGATTTTATGGGAAACCATCAACTTAACCCTCTATTGCACGTCTTTTTATGACGAGTTAAAGAAAAATAATGATATGGAAATGAAATAAATAAGAAAATATTGATAATAATTTTCCGTTGGTTTCTAACTCGTTAAACTATGGTACATTTGCAATTAAATTCCGAATCGAAAACGGTGTTCAATAAAGGGTCAATAGGATTCAAATTCGTAAGATTTCGCGATAACTTTGGAAACGATGCATGGTGAGTGATGCGTGCACAGTGAAATGTTTCATGCGTAGGGGTAATTTGTCAGGCGCAGGAAATCGATTTCGCGAGAAAACGTTTTTTAATGTTATCGTCGTACAGGACTGTTTTCTCCTTTAACACGTAACACACGTCCGCCTCGTATATCAAGGAATGAAATAAATGTAAACGATATCATCCTCTAATTTATTCTTCCGGAAGCTCGATGCCCGGATAAATCGGTGAACCACGCGAATCGTTTTCCGTGAAACTCGTACAATTGTGCATATGTATGTATACATGTGTAACTCGGAATGTACGCGTTTCGAGTCCGTTTCCATGTCTGGCGACCGTTTCTCAAATAATAAGCGTTGCGTTTGCGCCTAATTGACAGACCATATTTTTGAAAACCATCCACGATGGTTCCTTCCATTACTTCGTTCCCGCGATCTTTCTCATTATTATTTATTTCGACGAAAACAAATTTTCTGCTTTGCAATTGAAATCGCAAATTGCTACAATGTTAGGCCTTACGTTGAGATACGCCAACAGTCTCGCTGAAAAATTACTTACGTGTCCGAATAGTGGGTTAATTAAATTAATCGTCGGAAGTGGGAATTTTATTAAAGTTTCCTTGATACTGTTGCACGATAATCAATAAACTACCGTATGTAAGTATTCGGACGGTTAACCCTTTCGCAGTTTTGTGCGAGAAAGACCCGATGTTTTAAATTATAGTAGGGGAAAACGAGGTTGGTAGTAACACTGCAAATATCTTAAAATATATAATAAATGTTAATTTAAGTTTCCGGTATACAGTGATTGAAAAAACGTATCCATACACTGTGGATTTTTCACTTTTATTGGAAATATCTTTCTCAAAGCAACATCAAGTTAAAACCTATTTATCGCGTAATAATTTTTAAGGATTTATCTCTCAATCCAAACGTATCGAAGAATGAATGGCTTAATTTTGAAATTACGTAGTAAAAAGATATTCTCAATCAAAATCAGATGTTTCCAGTGTACGAATTCTTTTTTCGGTTACTGTATATTGTAAAATATTTATATTTATATAGTATATTTGGAACACGCTCATTTATCATACGTGTATTTGTGTAGATTCAAAATAGACATCTGTGTAATGAAGGAAATAATTTTGTGGTACTCAAAATTAATTAACTTTTCCTGTTACTTTAAAATTGTAATGTAAATGCTCTTTTAGCAAATAGCTTCTTTTATCTTATTTTAAATCTTTAATTTGGTCTGTCTTAAAAAGATGCTGATTGTTACTTACTGTTAGCATTGATAAACTTGTCGTTAATGAAAATTTTTAAAGTTCAAAAGTCCGGTCGGGAACAATTGCAAAGTAATACTATAATTTTATTATTATTACACGATACCTATTTATTTACTATAAGCGATGCTATGATCAGACTCTAATTATTCTATAATTTCACACGATTTCGTTTCTGTGAGGTGGATACTCACTTTTAATATTCATTGTAAACTGCACGAAATACAAAAGTATAAAAATATTAAAAATACGATGAGAGCCAAAACTGAGCATCCGATTCAGAAAAGTACAGTTGTGGTATAATTTATTGAGTTGAAATTGTACAGCAATTATACTATAATGCATTTTCTATAAATAATACTACAATTATATTATTATTACACGATACATATTTATTTAGTTATAAGCGATATTATAATCAGGTTATAATTATTTTATAAATTCGCTCAATTTCATTTCTGTGAGGTGTGTTCTTATTTTTAATTTCTTTTTCGCAAAAAGAAACGTGAAAAGGTTCACGGCACCCTTTGGTTTCTGTCGGAACTCGACACCATGACCTGATGGTAGCCTTCAATGGGACCAACGAAGGGTGGACCCTCAATTTCACGGCCCATCGCATACGAAGCCACCCTTGTATCTCCCTGACCCGATAAGATATTTATATTTATGCGCTTAGACACGCTCCGGGTGCCACATACTGGCACAATTGTCCATCGTCCTTTAATAATCAATTGGACCCTCATAATATACCTCAAAATTACACAATGACGCATCATCAGTCTCCCAAATTTTACATTTTACGTATTCTAAATAATTTTCAATTTTAGACAGTTACTTCTTGGAAATCCATTTTAAGAAATTAAAAATAAATAAAGCTGCTCGTTTGAATAAAAACAATACTTTATAAAGTTACTAAGGGTTTATGAAGCATTGTGAGAAGTAAGAACGAATGCAACGTTTTCAAAAATATTTTTTACTGAGTGATTTATGGCGTTTAATAATATTAAGTTGTTGCTTAATATTTGGCAATATTAAATGCCATATTATTATTATAATTTAATGTTATACTGATTTATCGCACATTTCTGTTAGACTATTTTGTGAATTTCGTTCTTCTTTTCAATTGAAATATTAAGTATCTATAGAGTGTTTACGACGCTGATAAAAAGCGTTTTTCTCGAAACTATTTCTGTAACATTTAGCTAATGTTAATTTACGTTACTAATATTAATTTAGCAAATTATTACAAGTATATCCGCGGACAATAGTCGTTCATTCATTGTCAGTATTGCGTTCAATATTACAAAGGAAACAGTCTTTCGCCAATAAATTGAACTCCCCTAAACATCTTCATTCAATATTACACAACAACACGCCACCAGTTGTCGCAACTGTTGGGGTTATGCTTCCGAATAGAGTTTTTATTGAAACGAATTAAAATAAACGTTTAATAAGAGTAAAGCTAAATACAAAGCTGGTTGATGTTTCCTTGCTGAGGGAACGCAGTGAAGTGACGAAAAACGCCTGCATGAACGTGCGGCTCGTGTACAGTGCAGAGATGACTTGTTGGCGAGGCAAACCGATTGGCTGTCGCATATTAGCGACACCTTCAGTCACACGTATTATAGTCATTCGCTGAATCGGTCACGACTACAAATCTACTGCGTGACAAAGAACGCGAAACAAAATACGTCGAGGTAGAGTGAGATAGGACGACTTGGAACTACAACTGAATCACATTGGTGTAAACGTAATTTTTTTTTCTCGCGAGGATGTTGGGAAATGTTCAAGAAGATACCTGGCAGGGTCCGCTCTCGCGAATCCTTAGCGAATATAAAGGACCTACTACTATGCATGTAACATCCAAGAATTCGGAAGAAAGATTTTCTACTGGCTAATGGGTGGAGCGAGCGACTAGCTCCCCTTGCCCCTGTGCCGTTCAGCTTGTAGGACACTCGCCAACAAGTCATCTCTGCACTGTACAACAATGGCCCATGCCATAAAACGACGGTCGGCGAGGGAAAGCAAGAACCAAAAATGCACGTGTACTAATGTAGAAATTCAGCCTTCGCACCAAATGTGCAAAGGTCAGAAAGCATGCTGTCCCTCGGACACCCAGCTCCATGTATGCCTATGCCTGCTAGTCTAAGAACGATCAAAATACCCAAACACAATTCAAAGTAAAATCAACAGCAACATTTACAATTTAATAATATTTCACCTACAACGTACGTTAAACACGCTTACCTACCTTCCAAGCTGCACATTTCTCACAACGTTGCATAAAATTATCGAAGCAACTTACAATGATTCATAAACGTATTCGGGCCATACATTTAGCCAATATTTTACCAAATTATCAAATACGTGTTTACATGATATTTCGCGAGATTTCTAAAACTACGCCGAAGCGGTAATCGCGCAATACGAAGTAATAATACGCGACACGCGAAACCAGGCGTTGAAATCACCGCACCCGAAACCCACGCGATGCTCGATCTCCCGTTCTTCTCGATTTCTTTGCTCGTTCAACGGACCTCATCCCCTTTTGCAGGGCCGAGAATTCATGCGACTACGGAGCCGAAAAGGTTGGTGACAAGGGCGATTTTGAGATAACCCAAAACTGGTGGTGACACGATGTCACGTTGCAGCCGGTGCGTCTTCTCCTAGGGACTGTCCTCAGATTAGATAGCTGATCCGTATCTCAGATAACCCATGGCGGACGCTTAGTCGAAGCTTTTAAAAAATATTGTCACGACGAGATAAACCGATGACACAACTGGAAGCCGAGAGCAGGCCGAGACGCATGTCGTTTTACACGTGGGTGTCGGCTTTCGGAAGGGGTGCCTTTTCGGAGCGATCGGTATCTCCTCGAGACGAATTCATTAGTCTCGTGCGAACATGGACCCTCTTTCTGATTTACGGAAGTCTGTTTGTTTGGATATTTTAAGGTTAAGGGGAATATTTTAAGGCATCGCGAAACGAAGGGAGAATTTCTTTTCGTTGGAACTTATCTGTACAATAGAGAAATAGTAGAATGAGGAATTAAAAAGGGAGATAGAAAGTTCCATTATTAAGTAAAGACTATTTTATACGCGTTTCATTTTCGAGCAAATTTTATATATGTATATATATGAGATTTCTTGAGGAATCTTTTAAGTTCATTCGATGGATTGCAAATTATACTGAAATTCTGTATTCATATTTGTTCTTTACTTGTACTTTTATATACAAGTCTTTCGTGTTTTCTTTAATGACAAAATATACTAAGACGTTTGAAGCTTCCTCTTTTGCAACTCCTGAATTTGACTATAAACACACAAATTTTTCCATTCTCTAAATTTAGTTTTATTCTCAATTTCACCGCAAAGTGCACAATAATATCTTCTACTTAATGAAAGTCTCATTTCCTTTCAACATTTTCTACTAACTTCTTATTATAAAAATGGTCAAAAAGTCGAGCTGAGTATTCGATATTAATTAAACCTATCCGAATAAAATAAAAGCTACGATATAAATAATTGCGTAAAGGAGAAGCTCTGTTTAATATAATATCTGCCTCTTGTGAATTGATTTCTATTGTTATCGTAACCAGTCGATCCGAAAGCACACTATACAAAATTAGTTAAAAATAATACGCCTATTGTAATCAAACTTTGATTTTTAACATCACGTGTGATAATTACATTTGAAGACAAACGACAAGAACTCTTAACAAATTCGTACTAAATGAACTTACAATTGTTTGCAACAACATTTCTTATCCTCTGCATAATGTTATTAGCCTTCGTGTTATTCTTACCAAAAATTGCAACTCCCAAATTGATTATAATAAGCGGATTCCACTGCGTTAAATTGTTCGCAAAATTCGTAACGATATACGAGAAATATTCAAAAGTAACAGCTTGCTATACAATTATACTTGTTTCGCGCAAGTGGCATTTGTTTAACGCGTCACAGATATATGTTACAACTGTTACAACCCAATAATTTCAATGAAAATTTCTTAAATTCTTCGTGTCGGCACGAAAGGTTCGAACCGCGAAGTATCTTGTCGGTGCGCCATTTTTTACGTCCACCATGTTTTCGTTTATATTCAAATGAAGGGCTGCGGTATCGTGTCTGTTAATTGTTGATCGTTGCACGCGTCGTTGGACGATCTGGCAGTATCATTATCATATTTACTCAAAAACTGCCGTACAACCTGTCCACTTGTACGCTTACTGTTCTCGACATGAAAGAGGGAACGTAAAAAAGCAGGGTGATTGGACGAACGGGTGCAGAGGAGGCGGCAATGCTGCTTAAAAATCAATTGCATCGTGAACAACACGAACCACCGACGATTTTCTCTCTTTTTCAATACTCTTTTACGACGTCGTGTCAGAACTGGTCCTCTTTGATCCACTTCGTTAGCGTTGTCCCATGATTGGCTGCCAGCTAGTTGCAGACCAATTTCAATAACCATTCAGGAATTTTCCAAGTCCTTTTGATCCTCGTATTACTTTTTAGTAAGAACTTTCCTGTTAAAATTTGCACCGCTAGTATTTTTAAAGTTGTTAGATGGACTTATTATTTTTGAAATGGGCTGGATTTATGGTAAATCGAGTAGATTTTTGGACTAAACAATATTATTCCATTTCATTATTAAATAGATCGATTTTTGTAGTTCAGAATTCGGTCAGAATTCGTCCAAGAATCATTTTAGAATCATTTGGTGCCAATACTTTAATATTATCTTTTTCCAATATTTTATTATAGTATTTTCTCACATTGGTAATTTTATATTTTACCTACTCTATTATTATTCTATCTACTGTTTGTGTTTAATATTTTATTGGATATCCAAATTAATTCAGCGCCTTTAAGTTTAAACTCTTGATGTTTTTATTCACGTGAAACCGTCACCTTTTTTATTACAACAAAATTTATAAATCGCTTACGATGGAGATTGAATAACGCGAATTATTTCGTGTATCAAAATAGTCATTAATTTTCCGTACATGCATATTAATTTTTTGCGAAAAGGCACTGAATTAATTTGTACGTCCAATAATTTTTAGTCGACCATTTATTCACGATTTACTTGAGAAATTCTCAACACTTTGAGCTGCACACGTTTGGAGCATAAATTCATCGCGGATAAAGAAAAAAGTCTTTTTATGCACTTTACGAAAACACGCGATCCTGTTAACGCGTTAAATAATTGAAAACACAGGTTTTAAAGGGGCAATCGAAGCAGGGGATGAAAATATTGGCTGGATCTCGATGAAGACGTAACGCGGTTAAGGAATAATTCCTCTTACTTCTATCTAGGGCTAATTAGTAGTCGTGTTTTATATCAACGTTTTACGGGTGCTCGTTGTTTTGTCGGCGTAAATCGATTCGACAGAACGCACGACGCGTTAACGTCCCCTGCATACGAATTGCTGGCGTGTAATAAACCGAGCAGCTCTGGCTGCATACTAATCAGTCTGGTGTCAGGGTAATTATTGCAGTGTCAAATTTCCTTTTATTTTTGCTTGCCGAAGAATCGAAGTCGCTAATCCCTTTACGATAATAATTTAATTAATCATCTCCCTTTCTCGCTAACGTTTTTTGCCGTGTTATTTTAATCAACTATTCCCCCTCCCCCCTCTTCCGCCGGCGAACTTCGTGGGAATCTTATTTCGGTGGCAATAATAATAAAGATATTACATTCGCAAGATGACGCACTTAAAGCACGCACATGAGAGATACATCGAGCGTGCTATAAAATAACGTTTTAATACTTATTCTGCGATAATACAGTAGATGCAGCAATGAATGAACAGTTGAGGAAATCGTTTGAAAGTTTAGGTCGAATTTCAGATATTAATAGAGTTAATTCATTAACGTGTAAATAAAACGGAATCCGATGTATCTTAAAGCTATTATTTACTTTGTATCTTTTATTTAAGCTAATAGAAACAGACTCGAATAATTATATTGTCTAAATATCATTTGGTAAGGTTGATATTACCACATTAATACATAATAATTAAGTAACGTTATTAGGTTTGAAAGTTTGGTTAATCGGATTAAATTAAACTCTACATCTTCTGTATTATTATATAGAACAAATTTTGTTACTTTACGTTATCTATTCTTTCCTTATTTCTTAAGTTTCAGTCTTACCGCCATTGCATCTACATTAGTAGAAACTTGCGTTACTTTCTACGCGATGTTAAAAGAAATATGGATTATTGTTAAAATTGTTTAAGATTCTTTAACTCAGACTAACCAATGTATTTTATTTTATTTCCGTTTAGTTTCTAAGATTTTCTTCGCCTTTAACTTACACGCTATTTTATACGCGGTTCTATAGTTTAAAGCTGTTATTTTTGTAACGATTCTATAGTATTAATTGCATATAAGGGGAAACCCGTTAAAAAAAAAATGAATAAATTAATTTTCGTGGGTTTTTCACGATTTTACGGCGGCTTTCTTATCCATGCAGTCGTTTTATGGACACTTGCCTGTGGGAACAGCGTGCTCGTAAACTTACGACTAGAAAAAAGATGTTACACGTTTAGTTAAAGCACATGGTAATCGGGTAGAATAGCTTGTTAGCGGTTATCAGTTGGCGATAATTTTTAACGAACAGTGGTAAGAACGCCCAAGTAACGTTTCCCACTCGTCAACTTAACGCTGCACAGCTGTAAACCGTTTTCCTCGTGATAATAGACCGAAATCGAAACATCTGTGGTGAATAATATCGAAAAACAAGATCTTAGAACAAGATAAGAATATGGAATTAAAAAAATTGTAGAATACAAGCGTGCTTATTGAAAAAAAAATTCCTCAAGCATTTTGTTCCCCTTATTGCTACAAGATTCTCTTCTTCCTATTTTATTCATCTATATAATAACATCGCATAATTATTATAAAATTCAAAGATTACGATTTACTGCCTTTTATTAGTGGTTAGGTTCCGTAAATATTTACCGTGTTTAAATTATACTTCAAAAAATGCTCCATCCTTGTGTTACATTTTTAGTTTTTATAAGTCGCTATAAAATGCGAATTATCGCGTTTTATTCGCGGCGTGTCACGTCTAAATTTATCACCGTTTGGTATATTGAAACATTCGCGTGATAATATATAATATATATACAGAGAGCGTAGAGAATTCTTTATCTCGTGTTAATGCTAAATAAAATTCAATGATGTTCTCCATCTCGGCCAATTAATATTGCTTATAGTTTCCGCTGATGACATTCAATCGACGATGAACTTGTGACTGACAATGAGCCTTACTGCAACCGCTGCGCGATATTTTATCGAACGCCGGCCTGCGTAATTCCTTGAAATACGATGACTCAATTGTACGCATTATTTCAATAGTCTTCTGTAACTTCAACACATCGAATAATCTACAATTCGTTTGCGTCCATACAATCGTGCAAAAATAGAAAACATTCCCAAAAACTTGAATCGAATAGGGAATTATTATTATTTTCATACGATTATTATAAACTCAGACAGCAAAGTTTGCATTCTATACGAAACAACTTATAACGTAGGGAAAGAATTTAAATAAAAGATAACATCATTTTTATTCAGCTTCATTTGGGATCATCGAAATTCGTAAAAAGTAACACAATCTATTTACGTTGAGTTGTAAAGAAGCAGCTGCAAATGTTTTAGGCCTATAGTCTTTGTAAAAGCTGAAACAATTAACTTGATATATCCAATTTTTGTTTAGTATCTTTTAAATTACCTTTTGAAGTCTGTAAATATTCATTCTGGTCCACGATGAAGGTTTTCTGGTCCAATAGCCAACATGGATCACTTTAAAAGTCTATTTCTACAAATTAATGTAATCAACTTCTATCTCTATTATCCGCGAATTTATATAAACTTGAATACAAGTTAATGATGTTTAATTTTCTTTTTTATGCCATTAGTCTCTACTTAAAACGCATGCAAACGAAAGTTAAACCCAATTATTGCGACAAATTATTTTATACATAAAAACATAAGCATCAATCGAGTGCTTTGCCATTCAAATTAAAAGAAGCAATAAAAAATTGAAATTAATCACATTGTCCTGTGAACGGTTCAAATATTAATCATTAACAATGAATACTAATTAAATAGAAATACTAAAAACGTAATAAATATCAATGCTTCGTCGATGCCACAACCAATCCCACATTTTTTCATTACTAAAATTTGTTTTCGAAAAATGTTCATTTCTCGTTACAGGCAATTAACCATTTCCCGATTACTCGCCACCGAAGCGTTTCGTTTCCCTCTCGCCACAGTTTGGAAATTCGAAATCGGTCGATTTGGTGGTTGAAAAATGGCAGAGCAGCGCGTGCAGAAATGCGATCTTACCTCTGATTCAATCTCGTTTGGCCTGGGAAAGCGAAGGGAAAGAAAATAGGCGAAGAAATCGTGAGGGCTAGCGAAGGTTCCGTGCAATGGGTGTAACAAGGGGGTTGGCGGGGGTGTATTGATCTGTGGGTCGCGTGAGAACAGCGCCACATACCGGCTAACAGCCACAACTAATGTCTTCATCCTTTTCAACCACCTTTTCAACCCCTTCTGCCTCTTTCCGTGTTTTCTTTCTCCCTTGGTCGCGCGGCTACGTTCACGCCGGCTTTAAATCGTGCTTTACGCCACGAGCGTTCACGCGAGCAAAGGGTTGAAACTCACCATGAATCAAGACACCCCAGGGGGTCGTTGCTTCCTCCACGCGGCCTGTACTTCGTGTAATTTCGATATTTAACCGTTGTGACCGCTACGCGCTTGGACGTGCTTTTAATTACTCTAGATAAAGTAGATAGCAGGTAGATAAAATTGTAGTCGACGCGACCGAGCGAAACCGACGCGGTCTCCCTTTGATCCTGCGACATTCCATGCGGTGGCAATCTTTATAAACACGGAGAACGTTTCTCAAAAGGTGCGGAAAGTGTTGAAAATATGCGTCGTATAGGTGAAAGAAATACGGGAAATTTTGTAATAGCGCGAGGAAGTTTCTTTTATTAACGCTTTCGCTATGAAGAACGTATTATATGCATTCAAAAACTGGGCCAGCGTTTGTTAAAATACGGTTATACTTCGTTTTACACCGCAGTAATATTTAAATTGTTATTCGTATGATTCCTATTCTTAAATTAATAAAAATTGTTCAGATCCGTCCATTAGAAACGCTTTCGAATTTTAAGCTGCCGTGGGGGAAGGGTTAAAGGAGGATCAATAATTATAGTGGGGGTTGAAGCAATAATTGATGGGTGTAGCATTATAGCAATAGGAATAGCGTTCAACTTATTAAAAAGCAATGAGAATAGTGCTCAATCTATCAAAAAGCAATGAGAATAGTATTTAACTTATTATAAAGCAATGAAAATAGTATTTAACTTGTTAAAAATCAATGAGAGTAGTATTTAACTTATTAAACAGCAATGAGAATAGCGGTCAACTTATCAAGAGGCAATTAGAATAGTGTTGAACTTATAATATTAAAAAGCAATGTGAATAGCGTTCAATTTATTAAAAGGCAATATGAATAGTGTTAAACTTACCAAGAAGCAGTGAGAGTAGTGTTCAACTTATCAAAACGCAATGAGCATAGCGTTCAATTTGTAATATTATGGAGCAATGAGAACAGTGTTTAACTTGTTAAAAAGCAGTGAAAATAGTGTTCAACTTATGAAAAGGCAATGAGAATAGTGTTCAACTTATCAAAAGGCAATGAGAATAGTGTTAAAGTTATCAAGGAGCAATGAGAACAGTGTTCAACTTATCAAAAGGCAATGAGCTTAGTGTTCAATTTGTAATATCAAAGGGCAATGAGAATAGCGTTTAACTTATCAAAAAGCAATGAGAACAGTGTTCAATTTATCAAAAGGCAATAAGAATAGTGTTAAACTTATCAAGGAGCAATGAGAATAGTGTTCAACTTATCAAAAGGCAATGAGAATAGTGTTCAACTTATCAAAAGTCAATGAGAATAGTGTTAAACTTATCAAGAAGCAATGAGAACAGTATTCAACTTATCAAAAGGCAATGAGAACAGTGTTCAACTTATCAAAAGGCAATGAGAATAGTGTTAAACTTATCAAGGAGCAATGAGAATAGTGTTCAACTTATCAAGAGGCAATTAGAATAGTGTTCAACTTATCAAAGGGCAATAAGAATAGTGTTAAATTTATCAAGGAGCAATGAGAACAGTGTTCAACTTATCCAAAGGCAATGAGCTTAGTGTTCAATTTATAATATCAAAGGGCAATGAGAATAGCGTTTAATTAATCAAAAAGCAATGAGAACAGTGTTCAATTTATCAAAAGGCAATAAGAATAGTGTTCAACTTATCAAAAGGCAATGAGAACAGTGTTCAATTTATCAAAAGGCAATGAGAATAGTGTTAAACTTATCAAGGAGCAATGAGAATAGTGTTCAACTTATCAAGAGGCAATTAGAATAGTGTTCAGCTTATCAAAAGGCAATAAGAATAGTGTTAAATTTATCAAGGAGCAATGAGAATAGTGTTCAACTTATCAAAAGTCAATGAGAATAGTGTTCAACTTATCAAGGAGCAATGAGAACAGTGTTCAACTTATCAAAAAAGCAATGAGGGCAGTGTTGAATTTATCAAAAAGCAATGAAAACGGTGTTCAACTAATTCAGAAGCAAACGAATTAGGTTCATTAACTTGATCGATTTGGATTCTAAACGATTCGATTAGCCTTCTACGATTGGCGTTTTACCATTTTACTGTATAAATAGATTGTACCGTGGCGAAATGGTTCTTCTGGAAAACGAGAATGTTAAAAGATACGATTCGCTTGGTTGCAGGTGTGGTTCCAGAACAGAAGGGCAAAATGGAGGAAGAAGGAGCATACGAAGAAGGGTCCAGGGAGGCCGGCGCACAACGCTCATCCTCAGAGCTGTAGCGGTGAACCCATTCCACCTGAAGAGTTAAGGAGAAAGGAGAGGGAAAGGCGGCAAAAGAAATTACTGAAAGCTCTCGAACGACAGCAAAGGAAATTAGCTGCGAAGGTAACTTCTATACCTAATACAATCTATCGTATTCGGTATTTACTTTCATAATTGTCTGTAACAGACGACAATTAATCATATTTCAAACAAATCTCGTCAATACTTCCCGCATCGATTGGAATTATTTATAATTCACATAATAAAGCATTGCTATCTTCAGACCATAAAGACCGCAATTTTGATTATTCCCGTAAATTAATCTTCGTCGATTAACGCGTTCAGAACGGCAGCGAATTCTATTTATTATATTTTTATTAATGAAGTTGAAGAAACCGAATCCAGATGAAAGATCGTTGCCCTCTCGAAATACAATAATTTGTGCTTTACTATAAATACTTTATACACTATTGATTGTTACGCGCATTTTGTGCTTTTTTGCGCATTTAAATTTATCATAAATGTATAATAATCCGCAACATAGATATGATTGATTGACTTAATTTTACTAAGGCGCGTATTATCATTAACCCTTTACGGACGACGGATAATAACACTTAAAAGAATATCTTAGTTTTAAATTCCAAGCCTTTCAATTTCCAAGCTTTCATATTCTAAGCTTCGAAAATTCCAAGGCTTTGCAATATTTACTCGCGATATTAATTAAATTTTTTGCTTTGAATATCGACATCCGTCCAGAAAACCATAAATAATTGCCTAACTATTCGCAGACACTCGTCCACAAAGGGTTATGTTAACTACTTAACTTTCCAATTTCTAATTTCTCCACCATTTGAACATTCGTAACTTTCACGTAAAAAAAAAAAAAAAATGACAAAATAACATGACGATCCTCCTTTTTGCTATCCATGCGTAGTGACCCATCGGTGGATCACACCAGCAAATAAGAGCATTGGCCAATAATCCACCGATGAGTCGCGCCGTTCTGAACGCGTTAACCCGTGGAGCTGGTTAACCTAATCTCCCTTAACTCTTCAAATCCAGATACCAGACGACACCTCAGAACCGGAAAACGCAATGTTCTCGTTCCAGGGAATCACGGTGGACCTCTCGACGCTGCGTGCGGAATGGGAATCCCGAAGCGCGGCGGCATCCAGCGGTAATTCTCTGAACGGGAACCTAGGAAGCTCCTTCAGCCACCTGAGCAACAATAACGAAAGTAGCAGCGTGTCCGGTTCCGGTAACGACGCGAACGAGGAAATCGACGTGGTGGGAGGCCTCGATTCATGCAGCGAGAGCGGCAGCGAAAGAGTAGACTCAGCCGCTGACGGTTCCATCGACGGCGAATGTTATCCAAGGCTAGGAAGTAGCAGCAGCGAGCAAAACGATCATCGAAGACCTGCGAATCAAGTCTCCGGAAGCCTCCAAAGTCCCAATTCCAGCCTAAATCTGGACCATTTGAAAGAATACGCAAGGAATCCGTCTCTCGAACCCACGCAAGGTATCCACCATTGGGGATTGAGTCTTTTGGAGAGAAGAAGAGACTTGGTGAATATTAACAGCGCGGCACCGGGCCGTCAGACAACGAACAGCAATAGTAACTCTGGTAGAACTCCCGTGAGGCAATCGAGCGAAGACGAGGTTCAAAGTGGTAGCATAGACTTGTCCGTGAAAGGGAGAGAGGAAAGGAAGAGGCTGAATCCGTTTTCTATCGATAGCCTTTTGGGGAACAACAGAACCAGCACACCTGGAATTCACAACGAATACAGAGCTTCGACGCCCACTTTGTCGAACGGAAGGGAGTCCAGTAGCCCTACGTCGCCGATATCAGTTCCAACCTCGCCATCCACCACGTAGTGAGTCAGGAAGTCGAGTTCCTTCGAGTTGAAGTCGTCGGTAGGCGACTTTCGGTGTTAGACAACGAAACGATGGGCCAGTTTCATATGAACAACGAGAGATGGTTGCGGTTAGGGGGATAGACACTTTAGGGTAGCTTCGTATTATTGCTGTTCGGGGAGGGAGAATCGTTGCTGCGAGGATTTGCCGCAATTTTGTGATCGATGGATAGAGGAATCCTTCGCGAGGTTCGACGAGGAATGTTTGAAGTACTCGACGAGTTTCCGTGAGAAACTGCGAACGCTTGCGACGATCCACGATTTGCGAAGTCTTCGAGGGAGACGTTGGTAAAGCATCGAAAGATAAGCGGCGAGAAAGGTGGCACACGAGTCTTTTGACTGAATAAAGGAAGCTTATATCAGTTTCGACATATCTGCATCGAGTGCGTGAGCAAAAGTGTTCGACGTTTTTTTCTTTCTTATCCTGCGTGTTCTGATGTAGAGATCGATACGAGAATGTGCAATATTGAGGATGAATATCTTCTTTTCTATCGTACGGAACAGTTTCGCTCCGAAGGTGAAAAGAGGGTGAAGAAATATCGGTAAGAATGTGTATGCGTATGAGAGCGACAGACTGTGCGTGTATTTAATGTAAATAGCTCCGAAGTATGGACGAATTCGTTTTATTTAATTGATCGTAGCCGATACCCCAGTGTTCGTCGAAGTCGCGGATATTATTTAAAGCAATAGAGATTTCGCCTGGCACGCGTGTATATAAACATAGAGATTAACGAAGAAAGTTTTAGGCAATGCGTGAAGGATGCTGAGAATAAAGACAAAGCGGTACAAAGCTGAATTACGGAATTACGATCTCCTCTTTTTTTCCGAGCGTGCATTTAGCGGGGAGAGTTATCGAATATTGGGAAGAAGCGAGGAAGAGAGTAAGGGAATGAGAGAGAGAGAGAGAGAGAGAGAGAGAGGGAGGGGATGTTATGAGATGCCATAAAATCTGGGATGCGAGACAGTATCTACCGTATATTCATTTCAAATATATTAATTTATTCTCAACACTATATAGTGTCGTGTCTGATGTATCTTCGTCGTCCGACCCTTCTCTTTCCTGTGCAACAACTTCGACGATTACGTAATATCGAAGGTAAGTAATAGTCATTTATTCCCGTGCGCGTAAAAGTAAGAACAAAAAAACATAAGAGGATTGAGAAAAGATCAGCTCAGCTGCGGACTCCTTTATCTAAATGGATAGATTGTGTTTTGCCTTCAGCAATTATTTATTTAGTAAATTTGATAGCCACTATTAGTTTCGATAACTTTTGTAGCACATTTCTCTATCATAAAAACCTCGTAATTTCTCCTTAAAACAAAACGACACGTGGCTTATCGCATGATCGCAATATTTAGCGACATATATCTATTAACTAACGATAAATGCAAAAGTTAATACTCGCTTTTCGACAAATTGCATGAGAAACCACGTTTCATTACTTTTTGAAAGTTTAAATAATTTTCATTATGGGAAAATGAGATTGCAAATAGAGTGACAGGCAAAAGTTAGTGGAATTAATAGCGATTTTCTGACTGATTAAATAAATTATTTTGAATATAATAATACTATTATTCTGTATTTGAGAGCTAGACAAACCCAAGTCCAAATTTTTCTAAGTTGTTCTATATACGTCATCTTATTGTTCTTTTTATACTTTATCAGAGCCACAAGAATATACATATGTTAGATAATACGCGAAGAAAATTTAATTGGATAAACTACTTCAAATACAATGCAGTCTTATGTAGTTTTAATTTTTGTTTTCGCTCTGCTGTAAATTTACAATGCAAGAGTTAGGTCAGCTTACTTCTAAGGTGCAGCAATTATGTTCGAACCCATCGAAGCTCTTTTTACGCACCCAAAAGTGTAGCGATCGCTCAAAATTGAATCGAATTCTATTCAGCAGTCAGTTAGGGTAGATGTACCAATTACTGCCACTTTAATCTTATCGCGTAAATTTATTTAACTAATTTATAAATTATTTAACGTAAAGTTCGTCCCAGTTTTGAGCATAATATTGTTCAACGTCTCTTTTATTTATGAACATTTTTATTATATTTCGAATATAATGAATTATTTACTACGTAATTGAAAATATGCAACAAAGTCCAATGTCCCTATTACTGTCACCAGAAATTTAAATAGAAACTATATTCTATAACCTACATTCTCATTTAAATAGAAACACGTTTTACATATATTAGCACGTCAGTTTGTGTAACAGATGTAAGAAGTACAGTAATCGTCGTGCCTTTACCGAATTATCACACGTCCCATACTTTATAATTACATTGGTCACGTGTTAATGTTCAACAGCACATTTACCTCCTACTATTTATCTTTAAATATCAAGTGTAAACCGATATACAATGTCTATGTGTTGTCATGTAAACCGAAGTCCAAAATTGGTATCAAAATTTGTTTTTCTACACTTCATCGTACGTTGAATAAAATAATTAAAGGGTCGGTTATAAGGACATCTATCCTGGCTGCGCAAAAACATGGAAAGGCTCGCGTTTCGCCCTTGAATTTCCTAGAAACAAGGGCAACACGCAAAATTCCGCTCAAGCTCAATTCCATAGAAATAATTCCTGGAATTTCTCCGCAGGTGTTGGAATAAACAAGCCTTGAAATCCTCGAGCCTCTGTCGATCAAAACAATGGCCGTGCCTAGCATTGGCGAACTCGGCCGATGACCTTCTTGCGTAGTTCAGTCTCGCGGCAGCCTTCGTCGCGATTGTGTCGTATTGCGTGTGCTCTAAGCGTGAAATAAAACATATTAGCGTTCCCCTGGCGATTCGAAAGTGGTTCTACCATCAATTAACGGCGCCGGTGAGTCTATTCCTTCCTTTAAATAACAGTCAACGCGATGATCGTGGAATAAGTTAAGTAAACAGTAGGGCGACGTTATCGCAATTGAGAGAACAGGTGTTGACGCGATTTTTGTATCTCTTGAGATCGTTACGTAATATTAATTGAAGGGATTATTATTTTGGACTCTTTGCTGCTTTTTCGTGTTAATAAGCATCTTTGTTAGAGCAGTTTCATTGCGAACACGTGTGGGTAGAACGATAGCGCGGATTACTATGGAGACAGGTTTGGGGTAGCTGAAAGGAATTCAGACGCTAAGATGGCGGACATTCAACACGTGGTACAGTACTGTGAGTGATTAATTAAAAAAAATTGTTTAGTAGTACACTTGGCAAAAAGTTTTCAGTTAAATGTGAAAACATAAATCAAAAAGGGGAAAATGAAAAGAATGAAAATATTCGATTATTATTAAGAAGAAGACAATAGGGAAAATAAATATACTTAGTAATAAAACGATACTTTGCCTAATATTTGTATATACGAAATTATTTTAATAGTAAATTACAATCGTAGTATTCGTGTTATTTAAATAGTTATTAGATATAACTTCATTGGCGATCAGAATAATAATTTCTGTCACATTACTATACGTACAACACATTTACAATTAATGTGTGCGAAATTTTAATTGAAGTAAGAAAAATTATTCAAATTGGTAGCATTGGTTTATATGAAGACCAGAGGGGAAGAATTTGATAAGTCACATTTTTGTAAGTTTAAAAAAGAACAGTTTTAATGTTCAACAGGTTTCAAATCAATCCCATATTTATAAAACTATTTTGGTATTCAGGTTTCCAGTTTATACATGGGTTTTACTCACGTTGTCAAAAATTGTACACAATAGGCACTATAATAACTTTTTATTCAAATAAGTTCTACAGAAGCATAGAGTTATACTTAAAATACAGTTCAAATAAAACAGCTTAGCTTCTTCATTAAATAAGAACAGAAAAAGTCATGTAAGTAAAGTTAATATTATAAAAATAAAGAGCTGAAATGGCATAGTAATATTAATAATAATGAAAATAATGATAATAAATTTTAGTAGTACTATTTTGTTATTATGACGCTGCGAAATGACAAAAGCAAATTGCATATTCAGTGAAACCAACGTCTTTCAGTAAAATCTTTAAATATTAAAATTCCACGTGAACTTATATTATTTCAAGTTATTTCCCTATATATACGTATTACAAAAATGCTTATATTTTGGAATCTATCAAGAATTTCGCTTTATCGTTTTAGATAATTAAAATACACCGTTTTATCTATCGAATGACATCGAAAACAGAAAATGGACTTATCAAGTTCTTCGCCTGTATGGTCCTCGTATGATTTATAATAATTAAATTTGTGAAAAGTTATTTTTGGTGTGTCGCGTGTATGTACGTATTTATAACGCGAAATATCGTATGCAGGATTATATTTAATTGCGTTTAAAGATTCATCAGCGTGAAAGCAAAATGCAGGTATTGTTTATTAAACGAAACAGTGACAGTTAATTGGAATGAAACCGAATGGAATGCTGATAACTTAAATAGCATAACGTTAATTTACCGACCGGTTGCCGTGCACAAATTGCACTATTTTCGTGGTCTGTTAAAGGGCAAAATAAAAAGTAACGCGCGCGCGCGTGCACACACACACACTCGTACACACGCACACATAGGAAATCGTGAAAGTTGAATAGAAAGTCTCAATTGAAATAAATCATGTCAATTTGCCTCTTATTAGTTCTTCTTCGTAGTCTCTAAATTATTACTCCTAGTCAAATCGCTGTACGAATGAATTTAATTACGATTCAATCAGCGTAGCTTAACAGGATTCGATTAATTACAGTTTCTACAACTTTCGTGAAACTCCATTCGTTGCAATTTTATTATATAAGGTGTTCCACTTCATTATTAGGTGTACAAATTAATTCGGTGCCTTTGCACAAAATCCAATATTTATTTAGGGAAAATTAAACACTTCGATTATTCAATTATTTGATCTTCATGATTCGCGACTTATAAATTCGTAGTTTATAATCAAATCGGTTCAATAATGAATATTTTTTATCTCCTGATTCTTATAAAAAATTCTGCTTTTCAAAATGAGCATTAAACTGCGAGTTTTTATGAATTTATCTTCGTAGAAAATTTAACCTCTTAATTACCGTAGCTGTGTTAATGTAGTTTCAATTTTTTGTCAAATTTCCATTATCTCGTTCTACTTTGTTGGTCAATTTTTTGTCAAAACTGAGTATACTCGTATAATACAATAAATAGTTGTAAACATGAAAATACGCAATAAACTTTATAACCAAATTTAATCTTGCAATAAACAGAGAACATTCGCTTCACGATTCTTTATTTTATCATTTTTTTGTACGAAAAAATTCGGGAATTTTATTCATCGACTTTTGCAAAATAATTTAATCCATGATGGTTCAAAGTTGCAGAAATTGTACAGAATGCATATGATATGCAAAAGTATAGAAAATATGTAATGTCAAATGCATCTTATAATATTTGCAAGATGAAATCAATCCGTATTTATCTTCAATTTCTTTATTTGTACCGACAAAAATGTGAATTTATATAAAGATCCGCAATTTAGTGATCATTTTACTGCGGATTTTTGTACAGAAAAACTTATTTCACCTTTCTTTTCTGTTTCTCTTTTTAATAATCTTCTTTATCCGTTTTTTTATTTAATGTTCATTCGTTAATGTGTATTATATGTATATCTGTTATATACGTAAGTTTATTTAAAAAATTCTCCATTTTCTAGTCAATCTACTTTCAGCTGCTAGAATTTTCCACGGTGAAAAGGGCCTCTTCGGTTAAAATTCTCCGAATCATGCTTAATTTGAATTTGCGTGGGTCTTTGCAGCCTCCATAATCCGAAGAAGGGTTAAAAGCATCCCTGGAATGGTCAAGCGATTCGTTTTAGACGAAACACCGTGTACAGTTATTGTTCAGGCACGCTTATTTCAAAAGCGACGTTTACAGAAGCTTCCGTTGCACAAATTTTACTTTTCGATGGCAGTGTTTCTAAACTGCAGTGAAACGCATGAAAAATACTCTTTACACGGTATAATAAAATGCTGGGGAACTAAAAGAGACATTCGTAGCGTTTATAAATTCGTGAAATAGGAAGAGTAATGGAGCCATATAGGTGTCCTCGTAAAACAAATACCGAGGTCGCGTATGAATTCGCGTATGAATATGCATAGGAAATGATATATCAGCTTTCCGTCGTCGTATATCAAATTTACATACAAAGCGCGATCTGTTAATTTTATATATGGCACTTTACTTTAGATTACTCTCCTGCTATTTTTATTTCATTCATTCGTTTTTTTTTTTTTTTTGGTTTTTGTTTCTTTTTTTTTTTTTTTTTTTACTTTTCTTTAGTTTATTTCGATTTTGGTCGATTTTTCCGTTTCGCGTGTGAAAATTTCAAACGAACGATGCAATTACTATTCACGAGAAAACGGATATTTATTTAATGCTTCCGGTCGCCTCTGTACAGCGTCGATTATAACGGAACGAATTTTTTAATAAATATTTATGAATTTAATCTCCGCGACTTTCGATTGAAGCAATTGCGAATACGCGAGCTCAGTGTTCATCATTGCGCAGAGTAAAATTGTTAATACTTGTATTATTCAAGTATTTGGGGGCATGGTGTTCTTAATGCGTAAAAATTTGCACATTTTCGGTTTGGAAGATTGAAGTTTAAAATTATTTAAATTGGAGACAGAATAATGATTCTGGAAACGTTTCTAATCTAAAATAATAAGGATATAGTGTTTAGGATACAAAGAATTTGTGTAAAATTGGGCAAATTTTAGGTTTGGAAGATTGAAGTTCAGAATTATTTAAATTCGAAAGAAAATAAAAGCTTTGGAATAATTTTTAATCGCGAAAAATGAAGTTAAAATTCTTAAGAAACAAAGAATTTGCATAGAAATAAGTAAATTGTGGGTTTCAAATATTTCAATTCAGGATTACTTGAATTTAATACAAAATACTTTATTAAAATTGTTTGCCGCCAAAAATAATAGTAAGAATTGTAACGAATGGTAAATATTTGAATAAAAATTAACTATTAAGTTTTAGCTTTCGAAGAGTCAAGTGGAAAATTACTCAAAATTAAAATAAAATATTTTGCTAAAATTTACTTATTGCCAAGAAATTAGATTAATATTATAGCCAAGAGCAAACGTAAAAATTTGGAAGATTGGAGAGGAGACAAGGCTTAAATAATTAAATAACTATAGATGAATATTTTGCAACAGTTAGATTTAAAAGTATACTTTGTGGAGGTTGTATTTCATATTGCATTGTTTGCATATTAACAAATGTATTATTAATCGTTTCATGGTTAAGAAGTGGCCAAATTTCCATTGAAAATCTGGCATCATTAAGACACATTACGCGATATGCTTTATTAAACGTATTCAGCAATAGTTGGGTTAATTTTTTCATACTGCACGAACAGAAGCAATCGTTTACTATAATTAGAGGCTCGCATTATCACAAGAATATAACAGGATATTCAATAACGTATCTCATTATTTTTTTTAATTATTTCTATTCATTCTATATTTACCTAATTATTTAATAATTCGTAAACAGGAATAATATTTATATTCCATTCAAAAAGTTATTATACGTTACACGCTTTGTACCGTTAATATCGTGCTTCTGAAATTAATTCTAATCGTGTTGTTTCCAATTATAATGTTTTCGTCGCTTCTTTTCCTTTTTCCTTCATTTCGGGGTAGAAACATCTTTACGAATTATTCAGGCAACGGTAAATCGGAATTTCGTAAAATTACTTAAAATCAAATATATAGGTAATAAAGTTGGCAGCGGTACAAACATGATTAATAACACGTTCTTTCGTAACTTTATCTCAGTAATTGTAACATCTCAGATGAAATCAAAAGAAAAAGAAGAATAAATAAGAGAAAGTTAAAAAAAGCTACGTCAGTTAAAGTAACATTTTAGTTTAGTTTTAATTAGATCAGTAAAATATTTTTACTAATATTCCGAACAGCCTAATACATATCTACCGTCGCCATTTTTCATTTCTCCGCGATTCCGATAACGGGAAGTCGCGTGAGAATTAAATAGCTCGACAATTGGATGACAGAAGCGACTAACACGTAAATTATTCGCGATTAGGGAGGTTCACTGGCTGAGTCGACGATAACACGCAAAAGAGAAAAAAAAAATCGGTTCTTCGCGGTTCTTTTACTTCTCATTCATTGTGCGGTGTTGATGAAACGAGCGTACCCTTCGCATCTCCTCCTTTCCCGATGATAATAGTATCATTATAATTCATGAAACTCCCGACAAACAAAGCTGATAAGCCGTGAGCGCGAAACAATTAACGAAACGATTGTTCCCATCTTGGGGTTGATTGAGAGAAGTTTCTTCGATGATCGTGCAACTTCTCGAAGAACGTGCATTTGTGCCTGACTGAAGGAATAATTAGCGAGCGATTATGAGAATAAGAGTCGGAGAATAAGAGTTGACTCGTTGGCGATAGCATCGTGAAACGATTATGATGTTTGATCATTGTATCGGAGGGATGTGGGGTGATTTTGATTGGAGTGTAATTGATCAAGATGTGGGCATTCAGGTTTGCGTTAGCTAATAATTGGAAAAGAGAAAAGTAGGCTTGCATTGTTAGTTGATGGATGATTAGATAACTTTGAGAATAATAGATACGGAATCGGTGTAACGTGTTTAATACTTTGCAAACGAGGTGTAACAATAGTTAAGAAAGTATTTTGACTTTGAATTCCAAGCATTCCGATTCCAAAGATTTTCAATCTTCGAACTTTGAGTTTCCAAGGTTTTGGATTTTTCCAAATCCAAGCTTTCGAATTTCTAAGGTTTTGGATTTCCAAGCTATCGAATTTCTAACGTTTTGGATCTCAAATCTTTTTAATGTTTGAGCCTTCGAATATCTAAGCCCTTGATTTTCCAAATTTTTCGAATTTCTAAGTTTCCGAACTCTCAAGCCTTTAAATTTCTAAAGTTCTGTATTTCCAAGCTTTTGAATTTTCCATTTTAGCTTTGGACTTCTCGTAAAATTGCAACAATTTCTCATCGAAATTGTGTACATTTACGCTTGATGTATTTTTGCAAGTGCACTCTGATGTTCTATCCTAATACAAATAAAATAAATGAACATTTATTTACATTGCATTAGGTACATGTTTCCTCGAGTAATTTACCGTTTCAATTTCTCTTGCCATGAATAACTACATCTCAATTATTTTTAATTCTTCTGAATTCTTCGAAATTAAGATACCACCCGCAATTAGTAGTAAAAATATCTTTTATAGCTGATCAAATACTTACGAATGCTAGTGTATACATCGGCTCACAGGATCTATAATTCGAAACTAAAAGTGCTGCGGAATATTTAAGATACTAAAAATATACCAAGCCGTTCCATTTTTCACGGTGCTCGATTTTCAAACCGTTATTGCTTCTTCGTCCCGCGATAAAGCGTAAAAGTTTAAAACGAAGAAGTAAAACGAGCGCGGTTCGGATCGGGTTTCGTGGAAACGTGGACACTTGTTGAAGGCAGGATTCATTCTTCGTTAAAATTGCAGGCGAAAGAGTGGTAGAATAATAATGATATAGTCTTGACTCACGCGCTGTCGTCGTCGCGTGGCGAACAATGACTGGCGTATAAATCATAGACTAGGTCCGCGATTGCGTGTGTTGTTATTATCGTTCACGAACAATTTGTATACAACAGTGTGCTGCACTGTTGCGCTATAAAAATTCGCCGGCTGAAGCCTCGCTTCGTATTCCGAGAATTAATACGAGCTCATTAATTTTACACGTGCAAGGGCGAAGTTATTCGAAACCTCGCCTCGTTACAACTACGCAAGAAAGGAACACCTACAAAAATTCAAGTGGAATTAATTTTTTGTTCAATGTTCATTGATTACGCGCGAGGGATTGAGTCATTTGTTAATGTTCCAATTAATTGTAGGAACCTTGAGTGAATGAGAAATTAATTTAGCAGCAGGATTTCAGTTTTGAGCTCGTAGCGATACCTCGGTATTTTTCAAGAGACATGCAAATCATTTTTAAATAGCGCTTTTTCAAACAAGATGATCTACATATGAAAAGAAAGTTCCTTATAAAAATTGGTGTAATTGTACATAATTTTATTCTACTATGTATTTCCCATCTCGTTACACTACTTTTCGCCATCTATCTGGTAGCCTAAAGATTTCATACTTCTTTAATTAAAAATTCGTAATTTATACCGAATTGAGTTTCATTAAAAATTACGGCTGTCCTAACACTTGAGCGTGGGTGTAAGTACATTATTCGGAAGGTCTCTTTTGTATCAGGTATCGCAAAAAGTTCGTGCAGCTTTATAATAGCAAATTCAAGCAATCGAAACTTTGTTCAAACGTAACTTCATGTAACAAAGTAAGAATTGGACAAAATTCTTGAATATTCTCATCGTTGTTTTATTATTTCGACGAAATACTGCCACAAGAAATACAACTTAATTATACCAATGATTATAAAATTGTTACACGTCAAGAGAAAAAACGGGAAAAAGCTTCTATAGGGTGTTTAACAAAATGTGTAAAATATTTGGTAAGCAGAAGAAAGCTCGTGTACAGAAATGTAAACTTTGTCTTGTATTTTAAGTCACAAACAGTTAAATTTTGCAGTAATGCAGAATTTCGCGAACTCATCTTTTTCTTTGTTACTTATTCCATCCTCTCATTCTTTTTCGGTTAAAAAATAAGGCGAAATCGATATCTTGCTACGTGACCCTTTTTAATTGCCTCCATGTATAGAATCCACCTGCCAAATATTTCCCACGTTGTTTCAAACACCCTGTATACATTCTTGCGATACGAATCAATGTAACACAGAATAAGTAAGAAGCTGAATTTTTTTAATTGTTCGACTTTGCGTCGCTTTCACAATCAGCAACACAATTCATCTTTGACAGAAGATAGAAACCGTACAAACTTTTTCCGGTACCTAATATTTTCCTCTTATTGTTCCCCTGTTTTAAGTTCGAGGTGTCGTGATAGAATTTTTAGATAATTAACGTGGCGCAATTCCTTGCAGTGAAATGCGTTTTGCTTAGCTGCTGCTTTCTTTTCTCCACGCATTCTGGTTCTCGTTTCTTCGTTCGAATTTATGTGCGTACGCATATAATTCCATTCGTCATATCGTTTTATCAGATTGAAACTGCGGTGCACACCGCATTCCTTGTAACGTGATTTCGTTGTTATTGGGAACTTGTATCATTTCACGTCCTATTTCGAACGTTTCATAAATTCTAATTTCATTCGAGCACTTATGCATTCTTGTTTTATTAACGCATTATTGACGTGGGGACTTTTATAGAAACCAACGCTTGCTATTGGCTATTTTTCATACAAATCAATAGCAAGCACCCATAAGTGAATATGCAAAACTCTTTTTAGCACGCAACGTATTTATTTGAAGTTTATGCATGTGTTATTAGTATTTCTTTAGTGTGATTTACTACGCACAATTCACGATGTGTCATGTTTGAACATTGTACAGCAATAAAGTTACATTTATAGTATACAAAGGTACAAAATGTGAATAATAAAATCAATGATAAATTGTATTAGGTGTACCAATAAGAAATTCACTGTTTTTTAATGGATTCATTGACGAATTTTGTCAAATGATCAAATTTCCTTTCAAGCACGAATCCGCAACTTGTCCGAAAAATCCAACAAGTATTTACACATAATTTAATTTTATTAAAAATAAATGCTTAATGGAACCAAATGGTGGATTGTTCATTGGTACACCTAATATAACAAACAGTACATCGCTTTTTAGCTCTAATAGTTTCGCACAGTGATTTCAATTTTGTATTGTTCCCTAAAAACGCGATTGATCGCGTCTCGGGTCAATAACGCGTTAAAGAGTTTGAAATGTTCGATACGTGAAAGCTCTTTCGACGCAACGATGCAGAAATGAAGGATCATTCCCTTGGTTGCAGTCATTTCTACTACTTGGCCTTCCCAGTAACTATCTTTTATTCATCGGGTCTGTTGCTATTACCATTGATTACGAACCTAGCCATTTACAGCTGTTTTCTTTCATGTTCCGACTGTGTAATTACAAGTGTGTTTCAGTCGATGTTGTTAATTTATGCCTGTTGTAGTACGCGAACCATACGCACCCTGCGTTAATCGTTCTAGAATCTATTCGATTAGAAGTAAAGTTTCATTTACAACACTTTTCGTTATACCTATTTCCCCCTTTAGGATTATTCGCAAAATCAAAACTCGAGATCTGCTGGTCGTAAAATCAGAGGGGGGAAAGAATACGAGCCGGCAATATTTTCTGATATTTCGTACGAAATTAAGGAAGTCGGCGGAAAGGATGTAGAAAAATGAAGTTTCAAGACGTTTATTAAATGCAAAATTGGTGGCAATAGAAGCTGCAAGGTAAGGCTGGAAGCTCGGCTCACGTTGATTAAGCGATGCACGCAGACTTTTGTTGCTTTCTTTTCATAAATATTAACCGATTCAAGGTTTCTCGAGCGCACGCTTAATTTTACGTGTGGCGTTTCAAGTGAAGTTCAGCCGGCACTTCACTCGAAGCCGGCAATTTCAGTATTTAATGGGACGTTGAAGCGCGATTTCTTAATTAGCCGAGCACAGAGTACAAAGTCCCTTTGGGTTGAAATTCTGCTAAAGAAAGGGGCGAAGGGGGGAGAAAGAAGGAGCTTCCTTGGCGCTAAACAGATAACTCTTCTCGGTAATTACTTAGGAATATCATAAATATGGATGCATTAATGGTCGCAATCGTGGAATACGAAACAATTAGAAATTGTTGTAGCTTGTAACGCATACCTAAGAAGGTCATCGTGTTAACTAATTACTAGTTAATCGTACCAGTGAATACGGGTTTCCCTTCTGCCTTCTGCTACACTATTGTCCACAGTCACGAACATGCATAATTAACCGGCTCTTCTGATTCCCTTCTATTGCGGACGTTCTCAAATTTTACGTGTATGGAACGTTAAACAGAACACAGAAGCCTGCTGAGTTGCCTCGTAACGTGCAAAGTGACTATCATTTCCTGAATTAAGCGATATCATCGGTGAGAGTAGTAGTGCAATGCACGCGCGAATCTTATTAAAAATTGTTACCCTCCGCATGGTGGGAGGGGTGAGGGGGTGATTTGGAAATTTACGTTGAATCATTTGCAAATACTTTTAAATTCAAATCATCCGACCGTATATTACATATCTTTGGCAAAACATTGTAATTTTCGTTTAAAGGACCGTGGAAGATTTGTGAACCGTGGCGAATGTATAAACGGGGGAAATTTGTGTTCAAAATTTAACAATGGGTAAATGATAACTTGGTCACTTTTGATGTTTATAATTTTATAGTCTTATGGTTTTTTAATCTACGAGATGGGTAGTTTCGAATGATATACACTGCCGTCCATAATTCATCGGACACTTAATAAACGTAGTATAGAGAAAAATTGATGTTACAGTTAAGAAATGAAACCGCTGTTCGTTAATTATTTACATCAAGGTATGCGATAAATCATATTGCTTTTTAACGTGTTGCCAGAAATTAAATTCAGTGAATATTTAATTGGAGACTAATAATGGTGTAATGAGTTGAATTTGAAGGGTGTCTTCCTATTGAAATATTCTCCATTGTGCACAACAAGGCTCAATTCATCGAGAACCAATTATTTTTAACGGTACACTTCTATAATAATTCATTCCCGTAAGATAACAAATTATATCCTTGAACGGTGAAACTATTACACTTTGCACGGTTCAAAAATCTATTTATCGCCATTCACCAAACACACCTAATCTCCGATCCTCGAGAACCATCGATTCACGAGTGAAAATTATTTCCGCGCGCGTCTATCCAACTCTAATACGCGTAATACACGTATTGCTGAAAAACAAAATGTTTCTAGAATATTTCACGCGAACTGTGAAAAAAGTTTAAGAAGGATCTAAGAGAGATCGGGCAACGCGTAGCGAAGCAACCGACGGAATATTAATATAAAGGATAGTCGAGGTAAAGGCAAGACGACAGCGGTTAATATGGATACGGTTTATGCTATTGAAATAATGACGAGGTGAACGGAGCAGCGATAGGGGCGATCCGATCGACAATAAAGGCGTCTTTCCTAACGAAGCGATCGAGGATCCCATAAATCCTCGGATTATTAATACCTGGCAGTCTCGGTGCGTGAATCCGGCAGGTGGTTGGCTGGCCTCTAATCGCGATCCGGGAATAATTTACACTCGTACCGCTCGGAAGCCATCGGAATTCTTAACGACTATCTCCTTGCTTTCGCGCGGTTTCCTCTGACGAGATGAGAGAACACCAGGTGACGAGGAACGGCCACGATACCCTGCGCCATGGATGCGTTGATACGATCTGTGATTTTTAATTAGAATGGCTCAATATTGCCCCGATACCCTTGATTGGAGACGATATTCGCAGTTTTCGATACGGTGGTTTTTTGCAAGTTTCGCGAAGCGGTGAAAGGGTTTTTGGGGTGGTGGATGAAGGACGATTTACTGCGTAACAATTTCGCGGAGAATATCTTACTCAGTTTTATGGTTTCAGAGACGGAGAATTCGATCGGTGGGTTAATGGTTGAGTGGTGTTCGTGGAAAACAGTCTTGGGCGAAATTTATATTAAAAATTAATCATTTCTCATTACGTTAACCGGTATTTTATAACTAATATATTTCAATTGATCTTATGTTCTCCATTTGGTCAATTAATAGTGAATCGAGATACTCATTTATTCGTGGAAATGATACTTATTTCTTAATTCGAAATTTTCCAACTTTGCACTTATGTTGTTTTCTACAAACGTTACTCAATTATGACTGAGTATCTTTATTTTGCTTTCTATAACTCTTTCGGTGTTGATTCAAATTTCGATGCTCTATAATTCTAAGTTGCTCTAAGTGACATAAATCTCAGAAGAAATATTTGGATATTCTATGCGATTTCATTGTAAATTAGGAACTCGCCTTTTGTAACCTGACCATTTTTGTTATTCTTATATCGTCGTTGACTTAAAGTTCTTACTTTTTCATTTGCATGTACGACGTACTGACTTAACAGTGAAAGGGTTAAATAGTATTAATGAATGAAGTAGAAGAATTAAAAGTATAAAATTCAATTAATTCAATTTTTATGCAAATTCGTATTTTTGCGAGTACAATTCAAGAAGTAAGACTTCAGTAAAGATTTGTTTCGCCTTTAAATATAAAAATGTATGCTACACTTTAAATAGTATATATATATATATATATATATATATATATATATATATATATTTTTGCATATTATATACTCACTGTATTTTTCTCCAAAGTTAAATTTCTCATAAGCGCATAAAAAATCCGCGGTCTAATGATAATAATAATAATTCCTCAAATTTCCTAGCTAGACGTATTTAAATTATAATTACACGTTTCTACATTTTCCGCATGCTTCAACGAAAGCAAAAGAATCCGCCGTTTACCATAAATTCTTCCTAAGCACCCTTCATCGCGACGCTAAATCTTCTCGGCTTCCAATAAAACACTAAGCACATATCTCATAACCACCGGCGAGAATTAAAAAAGGAAAGCCGCGAAGAAACACAGGCAAAAGAGGACTCGATTAATTCTGGGATCTCTTAAAATATAGAAACCGATCGATCTTGGAGACGCAGAGCTTTCCACTGTCCAACTGCTTGGACTTACATTCAGACATTAGCCTCTCTCAGCTAGATTAACGAGCCTAATTAGTCACAATCAACAAGCACTTCCGCCTGCGCAAACTATTACAAATACGCCGATACCCGCCCCGCTCGAAGCACCGTGCAAGTCGATGTTTAACCATCCTTCGCGCAGAGAAACCGATAATCTGATTCTCTCCGCTACGGCCTTATAATTCAATCTGCGCGACAGTCTAATCCTCGTAGACTCGTTCCGGTTCGCGATCTCAGACGTAAGATCGCCGATTCTGAAAGAAGAAGAAAGGGGTGGTAGTAGGAAAGGATCGACCACACCGAATCGACTTGATTCCGAGGCTCGTTATCTGGTATCCGCGAGCGGAAAGGCTGAAGAAGAACACGAAGAAACGTTCCGCGGACAAGGTGTAAGTCGATCGAGTTCGATCCAATAGATCAGGCGGCAGATTCCTTGCCAGTTATTACAAGAGGTCGAAGGTCGATCGCTCGCATAAACCATTTAGCCTCGATCGACTATCGATACCGATATTTCCCAGAGGTATCGGTTATCTTCTCGCTCGATCTTCGTCCGACAAGGCCCAGCTTTCTTCCCCACCCCCCTCCCTCTTCTGTGTGTATCGCGTCCTTCGTTTCTTCTGTCTCTTTCTTCGCTTCGATGGAGAATTGCCCCACCCACGCCGTGAAACAGATTAAACGCTTGGGCCTGGCCAGAGGATTCTTCTTTTGAATTGTGATATGGGTGCTGGCTGCCATGGGGGTTGATGCTATGGGTGCTCTATGCTTTCGTTATTGGATGTCTTGGTACCTGGAGTTGCGATGGTGGGGGTATTTTGGAATTAACACTGAAATTACCGGTGCGGTCAAAATGATCCATACGTAATTTGTTCAAAATTTGCATGTATTGTTATTGTATATATTTTTGCAAATTTTCTGTGATTTTTTATGTTAAAGTTTTATTGAAATTGGATTGTATACTTTTTTAAGTATCTGTCGTTTTAATTTATGTAGAAAGTATGTTAATTGTCGGTAATGCTGGTATTAACTCTTTGCGGGCGAAATATAATAACGTTGATCGGACTTTTTGGTCGTTTATTATCCTTTTTGTAGGCGAGCTTAATGAATTCTCGGTCAATTATTGATAATAGTATATATTAATGATGTTGATTTCAATTTCTTGGATTAAATATCGATACATAGCTAAAAAACAAGATACGATCGGGCGACTATTCGCTGACATCGTTCGCAAAAGGGTTAATTACTGGAAATCGACAGAAGTGTTAGGTTGTACCAGATGAAACTACCGCTCCTTATATATAATATTGTACTAAAATCGAAAGAAACTAACACAATTGCTATGATACATGGACATACAGAAGACCGAAAATTAAAATGTTCAATCCCCCAAAGCGATTGCATCTTTCTTACATTGAATATCCAGAAATTCTACTAGAACCTCAAAGTCACGCATCCTAAGTGGCACCGCGCAGATATAGTTACCACCGCCAGCAACGTATATTCCCCAACCTTTAAAAACAATCACTCACTTAGCCAGATTGTATCTGCAGAAATTTCAACGCAATCGCGAAATCGCACGCACACACGAAAGATATCATCGTGCGATGCGCACATACACAATTACGATCGAGAATCGATTTGGCAGAAAAGTGAATTCAAACGAGCCGCCTGTGGGGTCTGGATCTCCTTTCCCTCCACGCACACATTTCTATCTGTACATATCCACACACACACACACACGCACAAATCTACACACATGAAGATGCACGAGAATCCACGTTGCTGAGAGCTCCGAACCTCTGGCACGGATATCTGGCATCTTGGCCGAAAGTTTCCTAATAAAATTTGTTCCCGCCAGTTAAGCCCGTTGCCAAAAGCGCCTATTAATTTTTTATCTCGGATCTTCGGCTTCCACTAGGCCCCGTGGATTTCTCCGCAGCTTTTCAATACGGTGACGTTGGCGGTCGTAAAACGTCGCGGTCCGGTTGGCTCGGGATGACGATGCTCCATTATGTATGTATATACATACATGCATAAATCGATACGCGGTGGATGATCGTAGAAGGGAAAGAAGAAGCGTGCTTGAGTAAACCGTGTATTAAGTCCGTTGCTCGCGCAACGCGAGATACGTAGCTTCTCGCTGTTTCGTCCCCTTTTGCGTGGTTCCACGAAACCATGGGCGACCGGAGGATCTCTCGTCTGCGTTGGCCGTGCTTTGGCCAATTTCATCCGACACCTGCTAATTCTTAAGTGTTTCGTTTTTCGTGGAATGGCTACCGGTTGAAGGTTCGCGTTAATGGCTGCGAACTAAATGATGCGCTTCCGCTGATCCCCAAATCGGGAATTGTTAATAATCCGTGGCGGGGAGGAGATTCCTGGGGAATTTCGCGGAAGGTAGAGTGAAGGTGGTGGGGGAAAGGATGGGTAGAAGATTGGTCAAGCATGAGCGAAGGGATGGTTCCTTTCGTGACGAGTATAACGTGAGAGATTTCTGTTTTATGGAAGTGTAAGAAAAGGATTTTGGTAGTTAATTGTTTTTGGATTCGATAGCGAAATATGCAAATATTGTTTGAATCTTGGAATAAGGGAAATATGTTGATAACAGTTGCATATGGTCACAATTAACTAATTAAGCCTAAACAGGAAGAATGAAAACTATTTAAAGTCTAGATTAAATTTTGAAGTGAGGGAAAAATGTAAGTAACAGTGCCTGTAGTCGCAATTAATCCTTTAAATAGAGAGGGTTGAAACTTTATTAGTTTGGTTTGCGTACATTTTTTTGCGAGACGTTTCAAATCATTTTGATTTATATTACTGTAATACACCTACAATATGTAGTAAAATATGCAAGTGTTATTTTAATTTTTGAATGAGGGGAAGATGTAGACGACAGTCGCCTAACTGCTTTAGTTTGCATTCAGTTTCTTGCACAAGATTTCAAATCACTGTTATTAATATATTACCCTAATATATTTATTTTAATTACCAAGTAGCAATAGCAAAACAACAGAATCCATAATAATTCTCTCTTCGCTAAAGACTTTAATCTTTGCTATTACCGTGCAGCTTTCTAATGGCGATATGCAAGAAATTGAGAAGATTTATGGAAGAAATAATTAACGTATAGTTGCAAGAAATTAATTTATGATACAGTTTGAGTAATGTTTAATATAACCGAGTAGCAAAGCAGATGCTGAAGAACCGGCTAGTGTTATTGGATGCCACCAAATATCTGGTTTACCCACACAGGTCATCGACATCGGTCGATGAATTAATTTTTCTGCGAAAACCGATACATGTTTGCTGTTCTTCTTGTACCGATTCCACGATACGGATCTGTAGCTGATAGTCACGCACATCTCGTTTCGGATACGACAGGAACTAATTTATTTTTCGAGTCTCGAACGCAACGCGATTCTTAGCTGATGAAGCAACCAATAATTTCAGAGATTTAAGGCCACAAATGAAGCAGAATGTAGCAAATGTTATTCTTGGAAACGCGGACATCTTGCAAGCTTTAGTGGACTAAATTTTTTAATAGCAGATAATTATACACCGAACCTTCAATCCTTGTAATACAGAATTAAACTTGAGTATTTAATTACACGGGTCATAGATGCAAATTTTGGGGACCTTGAGTGAAACGTTTAGGAATTTAAGATTCTAGTTTTACGGATTGAAAGTTTTTACCATTCTTGTACATCATTTGAAACGTTAGATTTCATTGTAAATACCACAAATGTAACGTGTCAGTTAAAAAGGAGACGTTAGATAGTTTCTTTAACCTCTTGCCTCACAATTCTTTGACTACTGTACTTACGTAAGTTATTATTGACAAATTACAATTCTTATACTTGTCCAAAACATTAACATATTTTACATAATTTGTATTAATCTATTAAAGAACAGTATTGCGCCAACGCAACATTTTATTTATAGCTTTCTCAAACTTAATAAAATATTACAATCTATATGGAAGAAGAAATAATAGTGAAAAAAATATTACACAGATCTGTGGAATACCTTTTCAAAATACACCAATGAAAAATGGAATTCAGCGATGTAAATTGGCAAGACAAAAATTGCGATCGAAATTCTGCGTTAAAACACGTTGATCATTAATGGGTTAACCTTTCGAAGTGAAACTAAAGCTAGACCAAAAAATGATACAGTATCACAAATAGAACGTATCTTAAATTAATTCATCTATAATTGTTCCCGCAAGGGGTTAATTCTTACAAAATTGATTAAAACAATAATAGGTCTACATTTTGGTGCCATTTTTCAACGGAGAGAAATTTACTTTCTTGCATTTTTGTCTCACAAATGCATTCTATGTTCAAGAGTTCAATTAATGCATAAGCTCCAGCTTTCTAAATACATGATTCGCTTCGTTTCGTCTTCCAACCGCGGAACTATTCGCTCACCCTCGGTTCCGCGGACTTCGAGTGACTATAACAGAGAATGTGCAGTGCACACGTGACCGAGAAAGGCAGGAATGGGAAAAGAAACATCGTTCGAAGAGGAACACCTTCTCTGGCTACGATTCTTTCTCTCTCGGTCAACGTTCTTAAACAATCGGCTCTGTTCGCGGCAATATCGTCGATAAGTATCTCAAGACGGCTCTCTCGGAGCCATGAGCTACGATCTACGTAGTGGTATGTGGTACTTTGATGGCGGTCAGCCAGAAGTAAATCTAAGGTTTACGAGGCAGTACCGCCTCTTACTAGCACCTCCTCGAGCACTCCCCAAAGTTCCATGGGGTAGCGGCGAGCTAAAGAAAGAATGAAAGGAGTGTTGCACTCGTTGCACGGCCGCTCATAATTCTCATAATAAATCGCCTCCAACAACTGACGCGCCCGCTCCATATACAAAAGGAATCGGCCTTAGAGGAGGATCCGAGCAAAACTGATCGATTCTACAATAGATCGCCGCTGATCGCGAAACAATCGTTGTTGAGAAATTCTGCAATTACCGCTCGCGTACTTTTCCCTCTTAACTCATTCGCAACCGGTGACGTATCGGTACATTTTTACCGACGACGTACTGATACGTCGAAAGTAAATTAGTTAATTTTCGCTGAAAAAGTTAACTGGCCATTTCTGGCTAATAATGTAAGATTATAATTGTTCACAACTTGGAATGTGATTGTTTCAAGCGTGATTCTTTTTTTTGTTTATTTATTCTTTTCCGTGCTGATTTTCTTTAAGTAGACTAATGTGTTTCGAAGCCTCAGAATTAATTTGTACACCTATTAGTCGTAGATTTAGATCGATTCTGATTGTAGATTTAGGTTGATTTCTGCTATAAGTTTGGGATCATTTTGGTTATAAATCTGAATCGATTTTCATGGGTTAGGTTATGGGTTCAAGTTGATCTTGGTTATAGAATTCAATTGTTGCATGAAATTATTGCTCCTAGTTTCTATTAGGTGTACAAATCAATATGGTACCTTTTTTACAAAATTCAGTGGGTTTTTACAGAAAATCAGATACAATTTTGATGCTCAATTTAATAAATTCCACTTTAACAATAAAGATGACGATTTTAAGGCAATAAAACTTTCCACACTTGAAACGTAAATTACCGAATTCATTTATGCATTTAATAATATTTTCGAAATCGAATCGTCTCGAATAGAAACTAATTCAACTGCACAAATATCTCTATAACTAAAGAGAATTAGGTAATTTTCGAAATTTCTAATTAACCCCAAATGCTGCACAAGTCCACCCCTTCTTCATTTTATTCCGTAATTTATGTATCCGAACATCTCTCGTTGCCCTACGCACTCGTTAAACCAAATAAATTACCAAAAAAAAAAAAATGGTCTCGAAACTATACCCTTTCATTTTCTGAGAGGAATTTAATCAGTTGACCCGTTCTTCCACATTCCCATATATCGTGATAAATTGTTCGCGTTAAGGGTAGGGAGGCTGCTCGCCGGAGACCTCAATGTAGGTCGCGAACGTTTCCTCCAAATTATAGCCCAATATTTCTGCTCGATACACATTGTAACACCCTCTCGGACGATCTTTTTAACCCGAGCGAGCTCCCATAAACCGGCGACGGCGAGAGAGGACCCAGTGAAAGGGGAACGAGAAGGGGGACCCGTGTATAGTGGTTGAAGCGCGTGGTCATAGGGCTCGATAATATAGTTATTACCGACAGGGGCCCCCTCCGGCCAGAAGAAAGCGACGAACCCCGCATTAAAAACCAATTTTTGGTCCCGAAAAAAGCTGCGCCGTTGCTCGTAATAACAGGCCTGGTAATCTATAGTAGGTTTTCTGTCCCGGCCTCGAGGACCGACCGGCCGAGTCCACCTTTACCTCCCCCTTGCCTTGCAACCCCCTTTCTGCCCGATCTTTGCTCCTCTGCTTTCGTCCTTCTTCGACTTGGAGAACCTTGGCTCCGGATAATCGAACAAATTGGAGCTCCAACCTCCGCCAGGATGACTTTTTTTCAATTAAAAAGGGCCTCGATGCGTCCAACAGCTGTCGGATCCGCTGCGGGTATACCTAGCTCTCCACCTAAGAGAAATTGGGCCTTGTTGAAATTATCTTGTGCTACGGGGGTGGGGATGCAACGTAGCGTACACGTACGTCGCTTGGCTTCTGTTGTGCTGGCGAAGATGGATTTTGGAGAGGTTTTTTTGAATGGTTAAAGTTTGTGTTATCTTATGAACTTATGAATTATATTAAGGTTCATTTATACATAACCGTGCCGTGTCCGTTCCGTGTCCCGACCGTGCACTGGAACCAATTTAGTTACTATGATTTTATATGTAACTATTTATACATAGTCCGTGCCGTGTCCGTCATCAACCAAGAGCCGGACGTAACGAGACATGGAACGGACACGGCACGGTTATGTGTAAATGGACTTTTATTTGGAAAAGATTTCGTACGTTGGAATTTTAAGAAAAATCCTGGTTGGCATTTTGAAATCGATTATTTAGAATGTGAGCTTTTATAATATTACTGAACCGAAGTATCTAAAAGTTGCGAATTTTAGACGTTTGAAAATTGCACAAATATTCTTTGAAAAATTTCTTAATCTCCTGCGCTACGATTATTGTGCTTTATTTTGTATCTTTTATATATGTTTGCATATTATGTGCACAGTGTAGTTTTGTACACTGTCAAATTTTCCAGAAATGCATAAAAATCTACAGTCTATTGACTACATATAAGTAGTCTGTGAATTTTTGTACATTTATTGGAAATTTGAATACGTGACAACTACTTTACAATTTTCTCCATTCAACCCGTCTTTTACAACTATCTCTTTTCACTGTATAATCACACTTATATTCCTTATACCTACCACACTCTAAACTACGTTGACTAAGATTAACTTATCCGATAACTAGAACTATACAATATAATAAACGTAAGTGGCTATAAAATAATACAACAAAATAGAAAGGAATAAAAATAATTATTAACGTCACATGAACTTTTATAATAATCACTCCTGAAAAGAGTAACGCATAATTACTAAATTATTCCACCACAATTACCAACTATAGCAATAGAAAAATCGTGTATTCTACGGATCTCTTTGGATTCGCACCAATCCTTACTCGAATTTTCCTAAATTTGAAACGGTAAAATTCGAATTCTCCTAAATTAGATTTCTACGAAATTTTAGAAGAATTCTATTTAATTCCTGCCTTTATTCGCAGCTGGCGTGATATTATCTACGTCTATCTCCAGTTTTCAAATTTAAATATTGCAAAAACTCCGCTTGTGCAAATTGGGATGGGGAAAAGAACTTCTGTGGTATTTTTTGCCACCGAAAATGTAACATCTGTGGCGTTCTTCTGACATTTTTACCGTGAATTCACCACCGCGAGCTACTAAATCAAGAACCAGTCGGAACCGCCAAAGGGGAGACAGGTCTAATAGAATTCGCCCAATTATCTTGCGCAGATCACAGACACACCGGTTAGCTGTTGCCACTAAACGTATTATTATTACAAGTTGATTGCGGATTTTTATACGTTTATGGGAAATTGAAAGAACACGCAAAAAACGTGGAAAATACGCAAAAATGTGGAAAATACCAACAGTAAAGCACTCATTATAATATTTAAACGACGAAGGCAATTTCTGTTCAGCTTTCACTTCCTTAATTATGTCCTTAAAAATACGAATTTGCATGGAAATTCGCAGTCTAATGATAAAGTATTCCGCAACATTGTAACCAATTATGTACAAAGTACAGAAGCCTGTTATTTGAAATAGACTCTAATTTTCGTCCAAAATTAGAATCATTCGATCGTATTAAAGCAAAATGTGAATAAGGAAGCTTATATTGCGGCAGTTATGCACAAATTTGTAAGGAAATAAATAATTCGGTAGGAAATACGCGAAGCATTGATTAAGTAAGTAGAATGTGACCGTGTTGGTCAGACACAATAAACGTCTACTGCTGCACTCGATACTTTCAATCTGTCAAATCGCGAACGTGGCTGCGTCATTTATAAACAAATTACACGTGGAATATTCTGTCGCTTTAATCTGGTCTCATTCATATCGATCGAATTTAATTTTCAATCAATTCTTTTCTCATGGAAATTCGGGTCGAATAATAAATTCTAAAAATTCCTTTTCATACCTGGAATGTTCGCAATTCTATTTTTGCCTGCTAATATAATTATAAGTAGACTGCGTATCTACGTGCAAATTTATATTTTTATAAATATAAATAAGGAAATAGATCATAATTACAGATTAGTTTCACCTTCTGAATATCCTTAATAATAGAGATAGAAGGTTGAAATTTACGTTAAAAGGTTTTATTTAAAAAAAACCTATTTATTAACGCGTCACAAATTGAATTTCATTTAGTAATACTCTGCTACTATGCTTACTCGATTTTAATACAAAATTAGGTACGAATTTTCCCTTCAACTTAATACCGATCATAACAAAGCATAACGCGAACATACTAAAAATTCCTCTACAAACTTCATACAACATTAAAATAAAAAAGAAAAATCTTCTCAACATTTTTCATCGTCACTTGCAACACATATTATTATTAATCCACCATTCCTTTTCATATCTTCGCCATATAATGAATTCCGTATCGTTCCGCTATTTCCTAGCCGATTCTTTACAACGATCTTATTATTCGTCTAGCAATCGTACATTTTTACTTTCGCCGCGTACGCAAAGCATTCTTCCTCGGATTGCTTTTCCAAGCTCCGCGAGATCCGGCCGCGGAATTTATGCAGCCCATTTCACGCGTATCCAGCTAACCAGATAAGAAAATACGAGCGACAAGAAGGCCTGAAAATCGATCGATCGTTCGATTCAGCCGCTCCTTTCGCGACCGGCCGCAAATAAAACGGGTTCATATACAGAGAGGCGGTTGCGTCATTTGGTGGCGGAACAGGACGCGGTCGATCGGCCACCAGTAAATTTCTATTAACGGCGCGGCGTTCGAAACAATTGGCCATTAAATCGAACGGTCCCGCGGCAGATAATAACTGGCAATAATCGGGCCGTGGCCACCGGTTTAGCTTGGACGCTGCTGGGACCCCTCGACTCATGGTTCGCCATAGCGAAACAAGCCGAGCATCGGTAATGAGAGGCCAATTAGAACACCCCGCCGATGGAATTATCCCCCGACGCTTCGAAATTCAAACTGGCTGCCGTGAACGTGCCTCCTAATGTTCTCCAGACACGCGAAACGGAAAGAGGGATAGGGAAGAAAGGAAAGGGACAGATATACATAGAAGATCGAAGAAGATTCCTCCTCTTCCGTAGCGACTTTCTTACTTTCTGCAATCAAGATTAGCTGGATATTTATAAAGCCGAGAAAAATTGCGATTACCGCCGCGATAAGTGAAATACAATGGAACGTCGATCGTTGGAATTAATCGAGGGTTAATCTGGCCCGATAATCGGATAGAAATTAAGCAATTTTCATAGGTGAATAGCTTTTTACGCGAGAGAATAAAATGTATGCGCTTATTGGGAATAGTCAAGGAACAAAGTAATCGTTTGCAAATTTTTGTATTTGGTAGTTGTTCCAATTGCTGCTAATTTAAGGTTATGGAGCAACTTCGTTTAATTGTTTTAGAAGTTACTTAACATAGTAACAGTCGTAATGATTTTGGAAAGTTTACTGTTTCATTTAGTATAGACTAGTGGTTGCCTATCGATGCAGTAATAAATTTATCAGGAATAACGTTGATACGTGTCAGGGAAAATGATACAAGGTGGAGGAAAATAAAGGAAAAAATAAGGTAGTAAAAATAATAAGTCAATTAAGTAAATACAACATAAAAGGGAAAAAAGTTGGCCTGATTTCCTATAATTATTTATGGAGGCAGAGAATAAATCGAGTTCATTTGTGGAACTATTTACTGTTTATCGAAATTTCCTTGCCATTATTTCGTAATTAGAAACAGCGCATGAATCGTGATGGAAATTTCTCGTTTTATTTAATTCGTTGACATTTTTAAGAATAGTCTGTTGACTCTTTGTTAGTCACTAAAATATATAAATAATTGCTAAAATTCTCTTGTTTATTATGAAACAAGTTTCTTAGTTGTTTCAGTAATTTACTTTATCGTTCGATAAAATATAGAAAGCAATTGTCAAAGTCTTTTTGTTAATATTGTGTAATTAAAGCAGGAAGATAAGTTCCAGTGCGAATTTTTCTTTTTATTCGATTCAGGGAACTGTTTAAGGGTAGATATCGGTTCTGCGTATTATTTTTGTACAACAACTATTCAATTTAAGCGAATAATTTAAGTAAACACATAATTATAGTGCATATTTTGTAGAAAAGTGTCGGTCAGGTAGATTTTATTTTACTAAAGAACGAAATTGGTGAAGCAGGTGCGTTGATGTCTGAAATTAGACGATCATTAGGAGCAAATTGCTCGGGTCTTTAATGCACCGTCAGATTGATGTCTGTTTTCGTAGAAGAAACACAGAAGTTGGAATTGTAATTACGTGCTATAGTTCTCCATTAGAAAATTGCCTCTTCAGTATAGTAATCGCTTCTCCAGTAATCTACCTAATATTCAACTCCATATATAAACTCGCCCTAATATCTACAATTATCAAAATTAATTTCCCTTTTTCTGCAACAAAATTCCAACCGATCTTACACATCAAATTACACATCTTCTTTAAATCACTCAAGATATTCAATAACTTTCTCCAAGAAAATAATTACTTCAACTCTGTGGCAAGTTTCAAATTATTATACACGCGAGAATACAAATTCAGAATGATTTTCAAATGCTACGTCAATTAATAAAACGCAACTTTCTTTAAGAAACTAATTACTTTAACGCGTTTGCAAGTTTCAAATTGTTACACATCCTAGAATACATATTTAGAATAGTAACAGAAAGAATAGTAATAGAAAGAGATTTAGAATTTTAAAGGTTCCATCAATTAATAAATCAACTTTCTTTGAGAAACTAATTACTCCAACTCTGGCAAGCTTCAAATTATTCTACACTCCAGAATACAAATGTAAGGTAATAAAGGAAAGAATAGTAGTAGAAAGAAATTCAGAATTTTAAAAGTTCCATCAACTAATAAATCAATCCGTTGAATTTTTTCGTGTACACGAGTTTTCATTCTGCATTCGTTCTCAAAGTTTTACTTAAAATACCCGCGAAATAAGAAAGAAAGAAAGAAAAAAAGAAGAACCTGACACTCTAGAAACCTGAAAACTTCGAAGTGCCACATAAATCACGGCACGAGTTTAGAATGCGCGTTAAATTTTCTACCAATTAGCCGCGTAAATATTTTCGCTCTCGATAGGTTAATTAGCATAAAGGCAAATCTGACGTAGAGCTTCTGGTTATGGAAATTGACGTGAGAATTTCGCCTGTGCCCCGATAATATCTGAAAGAAAGGTCAAGCATCGTATATCCGTCGATCGATAGAACCTGGTGAAATCGATATTGTTCGGAGATACAGAGACAGGGATCGGTAGCGAGAAGAAGGAGATACCGAAGGCCGTCGGTGAAAGAAAAGAGAGAAGGCCGGTTAACTACGGTTCGCACAATTTACAGCCGTGTATAATTAACCGGAGCATGAAAAACGGCCAGCCACGTGCTATCTCGCGCTTGGGATACCGGAGATTTATAGTTATTAATTTTATAATAGACTCATCAAGCGGCGCTCGTGTGACGTTGTCTCCATCGCTCTTGATACACGGCGAAACGCGTTCAATGAAAACGCTACCAATCCCAATTTTTCTCCAATAACTCTAAGAAATATTTCCTTCCTATATTTCATCTCCTACTTTCTTATTTCGTTTCTGTTATTTTTTTTTGTTAAGTATAATTTGGTTCGGTGCGATTCTTCTCTTATTTGATTCCCTTTTTCCCCCAAGAATCATTTTAATTGGGGTGATAATAAATTGTTTTGATTAATTTGAAGTTTCTATTACTTTTAGCGTACGATCACGCATGAGAATAGTGTGATAAATAATTATTGACGTACTGTGGAAATGCTCGTTTTAAGAGTAATTGCAGAAGGATAGTGTAATAAATAGTTATTGATAATTAATATAGTGAAAGAACCCTTATTTTGATTGGGATGGTAATAAATTGTTGTGAATAATTTGAAGTTCCCTTTATCTTTAGGCACCATTACATAAGAATAGTATAATAAATGGAATGGAAATTTTTATGGAAATTCAGTGTTTTACAACTATAATTAGAAGAATGGGACCAAAGTGGAGATTAATTGCATCCTCTAAATATTACAACGAGGGGAAATATTGAAGGAGAAAGTATTTTAATGAAAATAGAAATTACAAAAATTCGCAGTCCATTTATTACAATATTCTTATGTAATCGTACTTAAAAATAATGAAACTTCAAATTATTCACAATAATTTATGAGTACTCTAGTTAAAATGGGGATTTTTCCAATACATTCATAATTATTTATTACAATATTCTTGTGTAACTGTAACGATAGATTAAATTATCCGTTAAATTCATATTCCGTCTCTTGGTGCTTATCGATGAAAATTTGCCCGTAAGGGTTTAATTAATTTGTAATTTACGACGTTCACATTTTACGAACGTTGTAAAGTATGGTACAAGTTATAGCAGAAGAGTACCGATGAACGTCGTCGTAAACACAGATTTTTGTTCAAATTTTAAGGAAGAATGATTTTTTCATTACACGACCGATGCGCGCGTATGTTTATGAAATTATTTTTCGAAAAACGTGGCCAGTAATCGAGGGTACACGTTTAATTTATAATGTATACGTTAAATTACAGAGTTAAGTGGCTTTTATAAATTTCCTTGCATCTGATTGGCTCTCGCTGCCCACGAAGGTCCCGCAATTCATGTAACTGGAAATTTAAATCGATCGTCGCTCGATTCTCGGTTCCATTAAAACACAGTTAAGTCTTATCAGGTATTAATTGATCAAATTTTCCAAATAAACTCCCTGAAAAATCTCGATTAATGCCGATAATTTGTATTCATGACTGGACACAGTGATGTTTGGTCTGCTTTCCTTAAATCATCTTAATAAGTTTCGTTCAACAAATTGCGGCCCAATAGTTTGTTAATGAATTTCATTTAAAAGGCTACAGCATGGGAATACAAATGAGTGACGAAGAAAATTGTATTTGGAATTTAAGGCTAGTAAACAACTTGAATCTTTGATAAGTAAAATATAGTTGTTCTTTTTCTTTCTGATTCGAACAGATTAAAAACACTTATCAGTAGACTGCTGATTTTTATGCATTTATAGGAAATTTAATCATACAAGAAAATGCTGAGTAGACATAGAATACAAATGTATACAAAAGAAGCGAAGTATAGTAAAAATTCTGATATTTTTAAGGTAAAACCAGCCCCTATTTAAATTCTATTTGTTTAGTTTGACTTATGAAAATACAAATCCGCAGTCTATTATTAATTGTTATTTTAATAATTATAATTACACAGAATTCGAAATCAGATAATTAGATAAAAGTTGTTGTCCCTTTTATTATTTTTTTTATTTCAAATAAATTATTAAGAAATATCGTAAAATTTTCTTATAAATCGAGCAACTGTTTGAGGTTGAATTTTTCTATCTAGTATTCTGTCCAATCATTGCACAGATATTTATCTTGTCGCTTTTGTGCACCAATCATTCATGAAATTTTTTAGGCGTGTCCATCCTGATTTCCAGCAACCGGAAGTACCGCCTTTCTTCATGAATCGTGTGAAAATTAATCGCGAATAATTCCTTAAAAAATACGAAATATTTTCCCAGTTATATATTTCCCAATTATTCGTGAAAAATAGAAAGCATGCCAACGAAAATAGTTAATTTGTGCATGATTACATGCGTATAATCGTTAGTTGGTTGTTTTAATTAGTCAGGCTTGGAAATTAGGATCGTGTTATGGTTTCTAAACCAAAATTAATACCTGCAGTGGAAAGTTTTGTTGCGTTTATTTCAGCGATGTTTATATTTGTAGCAGTTTAATTTGTTTGCAACACCGGCTACTGGAAACTGTGAAATTAATAATCAAAACAGCTGCTTATTAATTGCGACTATAATTAGTGTTTAATGGAGAAATTATAATAAGACTGGTAATTGGATCCTCGCGCTGGCTCCATTAATTGAAAATGTAATTCGTAATTTAATATGGAATTTAATTGCGAAAGTAATTACAAGATCTACGCCTATCGAACGTCAGCAACGCATAAACGAAATCATTTGCGCGATACGGAAACATTGTCGTGTATTAAAAGGCACGGTTTGCATAGTTTACTATTTTCAGGTTAAATTAGTTTGCAACAATTAGAAATATCGAAAATATCAGAAAATTGTAAATACAAATCGTTTCCTTGCTAGAAATATTATGAGTAGATTGCGGATTATTATGCAAATTCATACTTTTATAAATAAGTTTGAACGAATAGGGTTGCTCTACTCTCTGAATATCGTAAATTCTATTGGACTTTATTTGTTTTGTATAATTTTGTAGATTATATGCAATCTGCACTGTTTTGCGCGTTTATATTTCTTACAAATACACATGAAAATCCGCAATCTAATTGTGAGAAACAAATTGCCTTGCATAAATATTAATTTGATTATTCTTTAATAATGAAAGCAAAATTAATATTTTAATTGATACTTTTATTAGCAAAATTAAAGAAATGGAATTTAAGCGTAGAATTGCTTTACTTTCAACATACAATAATTTGTACGCTACTTTAAATATTTTGTATATTCTTGCACATTACGCGCATTTTGTGCATCCTTGCATATTTAAATACTTCATAAATGCACCAAAAAATTCGTTCATTTGGTCTTTGGAAAAGATTGAATGTTTTGCATTGAAATTGGCGCGTCATGCCTGGAACCTAGTCAAATAGACGGGAAAAATATCCACAAGATTCATCTTTCATCCTACTCTTCAAACTTAATCCTCATTGAAAGGGAACCATAAGCTGCAGAGCTATAATAGAGCTTCTGCTTCAACAAAGAACTCAATTCCTTAGGAGTCGCTTATTTCTTCATCTTCGAAGAATATTAATATCTTCAGATACTCACCTGTGATTAATTGCAAGTATCTTTAACTGAAAAAATACACTATAGAAAATGTTCGTAATATAAACTATCTTCTCCAAAGGGTCAATTCTAATTTGTCAAACGCGTTTCTTAAACATTTTTTTTTTTTAAAAAAAGGGGAATCATTTCCAAGTTTTTTTGTAAGCATGATGAAACTTCAAATTGATGTTTAACACTTTGCACTCCGTTTTTAAGTTTCCTTTTTTTTATTATTTGAAAGTGTGAAAATGAGCTAAAAGTGAAAATGAGTTTCGAAAATTTTTATATCGTGCTAAATAATATTCGCAAACAACATTGAATAATGAGAATAGGTATTTTATTATAGCATTATATAATATTTATATGTATACTCTTAACAAGGATTAGCAATAATATAATGAGAAGTGAGGCACATTAAGAAACTAGTTATTTTGGTCAAGATTAAATAACAATTAACAAATAACAAATACAAATAATCATTATTCGAAATACCAAATAAATCATTAATTTGAAATACATTCGTTCGTTATCCATATGAAATACTCGATGAAATTATCGTGTTACTTTGAAAATAGATTACCTTTCAAGAAACTTTGAAAACTTATTATAAAATAATGTACATATGTTTAAGAATCTAATTTTTCAGGGGGGAGTAAAAACACTGCTAACTTCAAATTATTAATACCATTTGATTTATTTTTATCGTTACATGTCGCTAATTGTAAGACTGCAATAATCTAAATATACGACAAAGTTTGTTACTTCTTGTCATTCCAAAAATATAGGTATTCCATACTGTGTGCAATAGCAAGCAGTGGCGACAATTATTTCGCGGGATTCTATAGTCGGTACAATTTATTTAACGTAAATCTAGTAACTGTAAACCGACGATCTTACGTAGGTAATAGGTCAATTTGTAACGTGACGATAATTACCCGACGCTTCAGTTTCAGAGGAATCGACTGTGACTAATGAGAAGTCGATGAACTATCAAACGCGTAATGAATGCAACGGAACCTACTGTAAACATAAATTACTTTACAAAGATGAGCGAACTATAATTCATCGGACATTTTTTTTTCCACGATATATACAAGCTAGGCGAAGCGGTTTCACTCAAGTCGGTAATCATCCAGCAATTACTCGTCAGTTATGTTTCACACAAATCATTGGCTAGAGCAGCGACAAAAGCCACATCTCTTTGATAAACACAGGAAACTTCACATAAATTGTTGAGAATATTTTAATTAGCGTCGAATCGTTCCACTTTCGAATAAACAAACGTGGAACGGTTTTCCGTTGCAGTTGCACTGTTCGCAATTCTAAAAAGAAAAGGGGAATGATTTATGTAACTTTCGGACTACTGAGATATTAAACTAGGGTTTCCTCGCTGATTTAGGTTTGCAGCTATTTAAAACGGTGCTTTTATAAATTACTTTTTATCCGATTTCTAACAGAAGAATTCTTAATAGAGTCACGACTTTTTTCACAATTTTGCCTTAACCTTTGCACTCTTGTGTCGATTCATAATCGACATTTTTAACCTTCAATTAGCATAGCGTCATATCAGTTATGATATACAGGATGGATCACCTAACTTGACCAACTCAATTTACGTAACTAGTGGATGAATGAATATTTTATATCATAAACCTTCAAAGCGATGACAATTTGATTTTCATTTTTTTTTTGTAAATTTGATTAAGTATTTTACGTCTAATAGTTAGGAAAATTATTGAGTTGGTCATGTTAGGTAATTCGTCCTGTATATGTGGTATTTTATAGTGTTTTCTGGAATGATCCATATTTTTAATAACAACATGATTGTTAATTACACGAGTTACACGTAGAAAAGGAGCAATAAATTTTTCCAAATACAATAATTTTATCTTATAACTTTTACCTTCACTTATGTATTTTAATTTATATAGATTACAATGAAAATACTAGTTAAGGGTTAAATTACCAATTCAAAATTTTAATAATTTTATCAAACAGTATATATGTATTATATTTTGCAACATAAAATAAAAGCAACGTTCCATAAAGTACCAAAGCTAGTCCCAATATATATTTAATGAGAAAAATGTTGTTTAAATTCATCCGAGTTCCCAATTATATTTCAAATAGAATAATTCAAACAATAGATAGTTATTGGAAAGAAAATAGAAAAAAGTTCGTAGTGCAAAGCGTTGGAATCATTACTATTCTAAATTCACTTAGCATTCAACCCTGTCAAAAGGATCGTTAGTCAATCTTCCATTTCTTCGGCTGTTTCTCCGATAAATTAACATCTATCCAACTCGTAACAAAAGAATTCTCCTCAAGACAATTTAACCATTTTTATTTGAATTCGTACCCCAAACTTATCTATCTCGGTTCTTAACTCTTCAAACCTTAGCGTTTAACCGTTTAACCCTTCTAAAAGGGTCGTTCAACCAACATTTCGCCCGTTTCGGTTGTTTTGCATCAATCGATCCAGGATAACCGCTGAAACAGCGACCTAACGAGTGCTCGTGCTTTGCCAAGACAAATGATAAGGGCGAGTTCGATCGAATTTATCAAAGAAATAATAAAGAGGAGTATCCTTGGCGTTGGCCATTCCGGACAAGCACACGGAAAAGGTGTGAACTGTTTAAGCCGAGGTGTCGGCTCGTCAGCAGTCAGGAAGGTGTTGGGCCACGATCATTTATTATCCCGAGATTGAATTTCTCCTCGGCTCGACCAGCGCCTCGGTTTAATTAAAATATCGTTATGGGTAGGCGTGGATTCGTGCCGCCGTACAACGTTTCGCCTCGTCTGCTTCTCTTTTCGAGAGCCGTCCGCGGTTAAACGAGCAACACACTGAGAAACTGGGAACAGGAGACGATAGAAAAGCACGGGGCTTCCGTTGCCTATCGCTTCGGAGAAAATTGGAACGCGGACAGATGAAATATCGATCTCCCTTCGTAGGATTAGGAAAGTAGAAATCTCGACGCTATAGCGTTTTCAGACGTACGCGTATAGCAATTAAACCTTCCACTTTGCCGCTCTAAAATTGAATGCAGTTTTAACAATGAAACTACCGAGACAATCGAAACGAGTGGTTGCAAGTTTACCGTGAAAATTGTATAAGTTTGCAACTGTGCATTTTGTTTCAGAATATAATTGAAGATTTATTGCAATTGTCTACCATTTTTATTTCTTTGGTACAAATTAGTATACTTTTGACGTTGGCAGTTTTAGTATTGACGCATAGATGAGGGCAATTTTTAGTAATATGAAGACAGTAGGGATATAATTATAATTTTTAGGTATTTTGTAACATTAATCATAATTAAACTGCATATTTTTTAGAATGTAATGTATTCTCTTGTTTTCTGGACGAATATTTTGTTCTTTTACTAATGAAGATTCTATTTCGTTTGATTTCAGATTTTCCTTTTGCGAGAAGTTTCTTCGGTGAAGATGGAAACTTGTGAGTGAAACCTTGGTTCAACAATCAATCTGCATTCGCAATGAGTAACACGAATTCAATTCTTTTCTTTAAACAAAGAAGAATTTCCGTATTCCATGAATATTAGTTAGAATATTTCTTTAACTTCCAAAAGGAAAGTATCAAATACTTTTTGCCAACGAAATAATATTTTACTAAACTTAAATTTCCCACAAATGCACAAAAATCCGCACCCTATGAATAATTTTTCGGTATCCATTCATTTCTAATAAATTTCCAGTTTCTCTTCATCTCATTCTCAACAAACGTCTCCAACAAATAATTATCTTACCAACAAACTTACTAATTTCGATTGCTCTCTATAAACGTCTGATCGCGTCTCCGTTCAGTAACGTGTTAACAAAGGAATTTTCAAAGGAGCTACAAATTAAAATACTGTTGATACGACAAAGACATGAAAGTTATCTCTGCGCAAGGTAATTACCTTTATAGTTCGAATCGAGTGCATTTTCTTAGGCTATATGAATATATATATATTCATAGCGTAGGTGGTCGATTTCGTGGAACGCCGCGTACGATTCGTGTCGTGATCGTTCCCAGAAGGATTCGTAATTAAACGAGGAGATCGCATTCCGATACATGGGGCCGTTTCTCTTGGTGCACATACAATCAGCATAAGCAATCGGCTGCATGCGAATTCGGGCCGAGAATATCGGTGCGTCTGTCCGGAGAAAAATATTATTATAAGACCAGCATCTCTCGTAAATATCATTAAATCGCACCTCGGCCGTTCAGGGGGCTGTTTCACCCCCCTGCTAAATTTAAGATCACCTCTGTCTAAACGAACATAAAGTCTCCTTTACATTTTAACGTCGAACAACGTGTTCCAAGCAGAACCAAATTCATTTTAACGTTAGAACTATCGACGGCTAAAGAATACTTATTTGTACCGATGAAATAATTTTTTTTATTAAATAATGGAATTATACAATTTTTGCAATCGACAAAAGATCAGATAAAATCGAAATCAGAGTGTAGCTCTCGAATAAGATAAAAGTCAAAGAATTCTACACGAAAGTAAGAAATCACTTTCAAATTTTCCACACGCACCCGTGGAAAACTGGTTAAGAATCGTCGAATTCCGAGAAAGAATAAGATATCACCTTCAAATTCTCAACACACCTGTGCCTCAAAATTCCCCCAGAAAAAAATCAACCAATCTACGAATCCGCTCACGAAACGCTCCGAATAATCCACAACCGCATCGTCCGCCACGAAAAATCAATCCTTCCACCAAAAATTAAGACCCTGCTGTCCACACCCATCGAGGTTCCCATTTCTTTTGCTCCCACGAAGCGCAGCAACGCGTCAACAAGGGACAGGAAATCACCTTGCCTAAAACCCGAACTAAATATATTATAAGACGCGAAGCAGGTCAGAAATCTGGAGTATCATCCATTCTCGGAGAGGATTCCCATTAGAGGGAAGCAGGCTTCGATGAGGTCGGCGCGTTTGTCGAAAGTATTTCGCGCCTACCGAGAGCAGCTCGTCCCGGCACGGCTTTAATTAAAAATTAATCGGCGCAAATTAATTTAAATGCAAAAAGTGGGCCCCTCTGTGGCCACAGCCTGAGGGGGAGGAGCAGCGTTCGCTTGGGAGGCGTGGCCACTGAGTTAGGCGATCGTTACGGTGCACGGCGGACGATAATCGAAAAGCTCCAGCGATCCGAAACAAAAGAGTCGAGATCGCGCCGCGCCGCACCGGGGCCCCATGGGTGCACCCATCGGGGCACCCAAGAGTGGGGAGAGAACTGGGCCCCGGCTTCGTGCACAGAGCTCAGCCTCCTCTGGAACTGGTTCAGCCGTCGATCGTTAATACCTTGTTATCGCTTGGGTCAGGGATCGAGTTATATCGATCACTTTTCGATCATGGGACTCGATAATGCCGATCCGCTCGCTTCGCTCGTTGCGATCGTTTTCTCTGTCAACCGATCGTTTAACTGAACTGCGCGATTCTTAAAGTGCGTGTCTTTCGAACGGGTAACACTCAATTGTGGCGGTAATTGTGGTGTAAATTAAAAAAAATTCCAGCTTCTCACTTGTTTTGCGTTACATGAAAATGTGGCAAGGTTTTCTTCCTTTTGCCTTGGCGATTGATGTAGCAATTTAATGTTAGGTGTGCCAATGAATTATGTAATTGTTTTATTGAATTCGATCGCCTATCCTGTCTTAAACGTAATTGGCGTTAGTCTGGAATGTTTGAGGAATTGATAAAGTTTTTTTTTGGCTGTCTATGGATTCAATGCTTTGTCTTTTGATGAAACAAATTCAACGATCCATTTAACACTAGAAGTACCGATAACTAAAGTATACTTATTTCTACCAAGGAAATTAAAGTAACAGACGATTGAAGAAAATATATAGGTAGTGCAATTGGAATAAATCTTTATGCATATTTTGCACAGAAGATTGGGAGATTTTCTTAACGTATTGCTGACGATATACTATAGTATTTAGTTTAATATATTCTAGTTTTATATTTCAAGCGGATCGAACCTCACTTTCCGTATAATTTCGGTGTGCACGTAACTATTCGAAGCTAAGTATTTTTATCAAAAACTAATTAGTGCAATTATGCATGGTACTAATAATATCTTTTACTGAATATTTTTTCGCGTTACACGCCAAATCGTCAATATATGTTAAAAATGCACCGCACCAAGTTTATATAATTTTCATTGCAAATTCTGCACCAGCAATTTTGACTGTCTTATTAACTCCGGTATCAAAACTAGTGGATTACTTATTGATACACCTAACACAAATCATCCTATCGATCGCACAAAATGTACACGAAAACAATACATGAAAGTCGCGATCCACAAACGTAGAAGGAACATCTATTATACGTTCCTCTACGTTCTTCTTTTCCCTCTCGTGAGAAACGTGCCGATCAGGCGTAAAGAATCGCCGCGGCTACATGCTACCGGTGCACGCAATTTATCACGCGGTTATTAAACATTACACACATCCTGAATCGAAGATGCGTAGAAGATACAGTCCTAAGCGTTCTGAATTAACTTAATCACACGTCCAGCGGAACACACGAGCAATCATGGGGTCGGAAACGAGAACAACTTCATCGTAACCTGCCTCCGGTAAATTCTCCCCCCTCTCATCTCTCTTTCTCTATCTCTCCCTTCTCCCATGGATATTGAATCTTAATCCGTTCTGGAAACGATGCAAATCGGCGTGGATCATGATCGACCTGAGATCTGGTCGGATTAAATTCTGCAAGGATAACGAGATCCTAATTACGAGGACGACTTCCGACAGACTGTACTTTGGACCCGTTCACCGCAACCCGGCTCGTGTAATTTCCGCTCGATAATTTTACGACGCCACGTTTATCACAGAGTCATCAAAGTTAACGCGGCGACCGATAGCCGAGGCGGATTTCACAGGCCAGAGCCATAGTAATCATCTGGATAGGGAAGGGAGGACTTAGAGAGAGTCCTTGTGCAATCGTAAATCTCGCTACGCGATTCGAGTTGCAGATAAAAAGCGTCATGCGTTGCTATTAATTCGATGGCGGTATGTATCGCTGTACAGTGTAGCGTATTGCCATATGTAACGGTTCGAGGTGGGAAAGAACGAGGTGTGATTGATGGTGGATGGGATTGTACGAGGTTGCCGGGGAAGGAATAGTTTGAAAAAGGAAATAATACTTCTTTGGGTGGAATTTCGGTGGAAAAAGAGAAGTGGTATGTTTCTTTGAAGTTGGCGAGATTTAGACTAATGCGCTATTAAAAAATTAAAAACGTGAAACGTGGAAGATTGATAGATATTAATCGTCCTATCAATTTCTCTAATCCTTTGCAAATTAACTCTTTGCCTTGCCGAGGTTTTTCCTTGCATTGATTTAACAGTCACGCGTACGAAACGTTAAAATTTTGTAAGTAATTTACTACTAGAGACTGTTAATTGAAAATTTCAGTGCGAATTAAAGTTTATTACTAAGCTGTGGATTTTTTGGGCGAATTATGTTCATGTAAATAGAGTGGACGATTGTTTCACGATTAAAATATAACAATTTGTGTTTTGCTTGATGTATTTTGTATATTTTTGCGTTTTATGCCTTTTATTATTGCCAGACTGTGTTTATTAAAAATGTAAATTCTCGAGAAAGTACATTCTATAGATAATGTGCAAAAATATGTGAAGCACCTAAAGTAAAGGATACATTATAATATTTAGAAGATTAAACGAATTGCTATTGAAGTTTCATTCGTTTAATTACGCTTCTAAAAATTGGAATTTGCATAAAAATCCGCAGTCTATTTATTAAAAATAGAATCTGTCTTTATTGAAGCTTCGTTATAGTAGAGTAAAGGGTTAAATTAACTCTAGTCAATCATTAGAAATCAAAGGCTATCAAAATGACTGGGTTGGACTCGTTTCAAACGTCCAAAAATTGAAACTCCGAAACCTCCTCCAAAATTATAGTGAGCTCCTTTTCCAAAACGTTCATTCAAACACCAAAATTGATCGGTTCGATGAAGATTCACATTAACTCCTTGCCCTGCAATTACTTAATTGATGTTAGTCGTTAGTTGATCACTGCTTTCATATTACGTTACGTACAGATAACTTCAATATTGTAGGCAATTTTTACGTAATAATTGGACCGCGGATTTGTATGCAATTTTAGACGATTTAAACGTGCAAAGATTTATAGAATTTATGTATTTATAGGAAATTGAATTATGATAAAAGATACAGCGTGCATATAATAAGTGAAAGATAAGCGCGTAATATTATATTTAGGTAATGAAACAATCCTCCAATTAGGTTCCACTTTCCTAACCGTGTCCCTAAAAATATGAATTTGCCTAAAAATCCACAGTCTACTAATAATTAATACGATGACCACATAGATATTAACCCTTTGGCTTACAACAACGAGCTACACTCGTGATTTAATTTATGGACCACGTACAATGAAAACATGCTGTATTTTCTAATAAATATGAATTCATTTCATTTCAATTTGCAGGATTGAGAGATCGAAGATCACTAGGTACGAACTACGTATAATATTTTAGTGCTTCGCATTCGATATAGTGTTATAATAAAAAGTAGTCAAAATTCCAGTGAATACGCTTCGAAAAATTCGTAAGCCAAAAGGGTTAATGGCCATTCGTTCGTGAAATTAAATCTCTCAAAATTACTCACCATTCGAATGGTTAAAAGGTTAATTCGCAATGGAAAAATTACAATTACTTATCCGCTTCGACCGAAAGCACGGAGCTGTATAATAAAAATCGTCCGTTTCATACGCAACAACCTATAAAAAAAGAATTCCACGGAAGAGAGCTGTAAATGGTCGTTCTGTCGGATGTGCATGATCCCCGGGTATCGCCCAGTAAAAGGTGCGCGTAGTGTCTAAAAGTCGAAGAGAGTTAATGCTTCTTTCTCCTCTTCTTCTTCTTCTCTCACGAAAAAGCCGAAGAACGCGCGGCGTTCATAAAACGGCCGTAAAACACTAAACGGCTGTAAAGCTGCCGCCCCGAAAACGCTCGGGCGCGCGCGCGCGCTCGCGAGCACTGTTGTTTAGCCCTCTGTTGTTGCTGTTGTCGTGGTATCATCTTCTTCCTTTGCGGTCCAGCCGAATAGAGACACGGACCCTCGACGTTAAATCATCCTCCGGCCACGCCCTTCGTGTCCTTTCTCGTCTTGGACCCTCTTCTTCTTCGCGCACAATCTTTCAGGATAGAAGAACTTTCCTTCGGCCCTGTGTTTTGCTGCTTGTGCATTAATAGGCCCGTAGATTGATTTAGAAGTGAATTTATGCGATGGAATCTCGAAACCGGATGGACCCGACCGAAACCTAGGCGAGGAAGCTTCTTTTCGAGGGTAATTGATATTTCGGGGGATGCTTCGCTTCTTTTTGGAAGCGGAATGCATGGGAATCGTCGGGGTATTATTGGGATAATTCTGTGGTGGTGAAGAGAAATGGGTCGATGCTTAATTCTTTAATTCGAGAAACTTGAAAGGAACAATTTACGAGGCTTCGAAATTCTGGAAATCCTCAAGATTCGAAATCTTCGAAACTCTAAGTCTTATTTACCTTGGACGTTTTGTATATTCTTGTACATTATGTGTAGAATGTACTTTCTCGATAAACTAAAATCAATAATGAGTCTTCGCGAAGAGTTCACGATTAGTGTACTAATTCTCACCCCCCAATCTTTATCATCCAGCAAAAGAAAAAGCAGCTGAATTCCGCAACACTTTCGGCGCACAATTCGTAACAATACTTTACGAAAACGGGTTACCGTCAAAGTGCCATCAATCCTAGCTTTAGCCACTCAATAAAACCTTCACCTGCCCAAGAAAATATAATACATGGCCTACTCGACTGGATTTGAAACACGCGGCAATTAACTGTAAGGAGAAATATGCGCCTCTAAAAAGTCTCCTCTAAAGATCCATCAGAGGCAGAAGATTCTCGTGAAACGATCTCGAAGTCCGCGGCGTGTGCGCGCGCGCGCGCGCGCGCGAATGTTTCCTCCGCTTTCCAAGCTTCGACCAAGGAATTTAGAGACTAGTCTCGGTCCCGACAACCAATCATCCCGACAAGGGCGAGAGGGAGGCGAAGCAGGCCAGGAACGTAATCTTACGTATCAATTAGCTTCACGGTCCGAGGGGCTTACCCCCCGCGGGCCTTTGACCATGCGCCGCTTCGTCTTCGAGGTGTGAGAACCGAGACACGGAGCGTACAGTCGTTTTACAACGTCTTCATCGTCCACTCTACTCGCTTCTCTCTTTCGCGTTATCCGTCTCTCTCTCTCTCTCTCTCTCTCTCTCTTGCTCACGCTGGTCGGGGAACGTGGAACGCATCTGGACAGGTAAAAGAGAGCCCCTGGGTTCGCGTTGCATCGAAACCGATGGCCGATACTTTGACAAGTCATTCTCAGCAGTGGGTGGAAGTTTTGGTAGCTAATGGCCTGGTGTAATTTAGCGCGTTGATTGGAATTCACTCGCCGTTTCTTCCCTAGATCTTAGTCTGTTGTTATTAGCGTTTCTAAAGTGTCGGGTGTTAGTTAACGAGCATCATCTTTGATGTGTTTGGCCTTTGACAGAGGGGTGGTTTCCATGCCATTCATAGTTTCGTGGGACAGGGATGAATCGTGAGAGTGTTAAGGTTTAACCCCTTGCTTTAAAACCACGTGACGCAGATTATACAGACGAAATAGAAGAAATACTTACGAGATCGATAAGTGTCCTATTTTTATTAATCACTAGATTGTTATTAGATGTATTTGGACATGAAGGGATATTTCGTTGTAAATTCCTTTCTATTGGAAGAAACTATGTTTGAGCTTCGAGATTTCACTGGTTGTCAAGTTCCAAAGATAGAAGATCGATGAGTGATCTATTTTTATTAATCATTAGATTATTACTAGATGTATGTGGATATGAAGAGATATTTCGATGCAGATTCTTTCATATTGGAAGAAACTATGTTTGAGCTTCGAGATTTCACTAATTGTCAAATTCAAAAGACAAAAGATCGAAAGTGATCTATTTTTATTAACCATTAAATATATTTGGAGATAAAGGGGATGATTAAAACACGAAGAGAACTTTTCGGCCAACCCATCAGTCACAAAGAATACCGAAAAGTGTAATTACAAAGAAGTGAGGAGAGGATAATCCGAAGATTCGATCTGGTGACTGAATAAGATGTTTGTGCGGTGGCTGGGCCCGCTGTTTCCGGGAGTGTTAACAAGTCCCGATCGTTTTCTGCCGGTGGAAAGGATGAGAGCTTTGTGCGGCCGTTCGCAGTGCCAGGTGTTGGCCACATAATGTATTACTTAACACCCACCGAAAAGGACCCACGTGTAGCCACAGGAGGCCTAATCCATCCGGGGGGCTGAATCGTCTTCCAACTCGTATTCTTCCTTTCGTTCTTCCTAAAAAAAAACTACCCAGAAGAAAGAAGCAGAAGAATAAGGAATATACTGAGATCTCGAAGATATGAGAAGGTGTTTCAACTATACAATTCTAAACGTTACTAAGCAACTTTGGAAAATCGACCGAAATTTACGGTACTTTTTAATATTGGGTGTACAAATTAATTCGGTAGCTTTGGATCGAAGTGTGCTATTTTGTACGCTCGAAAATTTCATCTTCTGTTGGAAGAAGAATTAATTTGCTGATGGATAAATGGAGAAGTCAGTTAATACATTAATCCTTTTATTTATTTATTTATGGGATAAACTTCTATTAGTATAAATTATAATGTAACAATTGAAGGTGGATTACTAAAATAGATATTAGGTACTAGAAAATATTTGTACAGTTTTTCTGGACAAATTTCTGGTCTAGATTTTTCAATTTTTTCAATTTTGGAAGAAAAAGTTCCCTCGCACTATTTTATTAAAACTTTTGTGCAACACAATGGATCCTATTTTAAATAAGGATTTTGAATTTTCGTAAAATTGTGTTCCTGTAAAGTTGTAGAAAATTTTAAAGTAACCCAATATATTGATCATTAAAATTTTAATAATAATAATAATAATACTTATTGTTCTTAACAGGAGAAAATACCTTGATATATAGAAATACGAAATAAATTCACACGAAGAGCACAAACTAAAATAAAGCTATAACTAGGATTGGATTGTTGGATTTTTACATCAATATTCTAACAAATATTGAACTTTGCGAAACGAGAGCACCGAGCTAATTTATTACACGGAATATTAAAATTTCCAACGTTCGATGCATGATTCTGAAGTGCATTTGAAAGGATGCAATAGTTTGCACAGTTGATCTACGATCTACCGTGTGACAGAAAGAATCTGGAGTAAATACACACACACATATAGCGAAATTTGCATGGCGAGAATCGAACACCTGACGTAACAACGCCCCTCAGATTAACTCGCGTTTACTGGAGCAAACTGAGGACTTGTTTCACCGAAACCAGTAATTTCGTGGCTTGGCAGACTTGACCGAACGAGTGTGACTAGGTATTATTCTGTGCCCGAAGCGGTGCGTGCTACATCCACGACTTTTTCAAGACGTACCGTTCAATTTTCCAATGGAAATGGAATGAAAATTATCGAGTACGTTTCAATAAAACGTTTTACTTCGTTCATCGCCGTCAATGCCGCAATGGAACTCTTTCACGAAAATCTGCAGACGGATTCTTTCGATATTTAAAGGGACATATCGGATAGCAATGTAAATTGTTAAGATCCTTGACGTTAAAGAAAAATTGTTTGGCAACTTTGCAAGAGCCACAGTGAATCTAAGAGACGTCAACTAAAATTCAACCTGAAACATATTTCTTCTAAAACACGGATGCATTTTCAAGATTAATCAATACCTATTCTAACTGGTGCAGATATACTTCAAATGATGGGAGAACTTCAAGAGAATTTTGTACAAATTGCAATGAATTTTCAACACCGACAAACAATGTATGTAAAAATCATTTCTATTCAAATGACAACTTTTTAAGCGACAGTAATAGGGACACGGGACTTTGTTATATATTTTTTCAATGAATCAGTAATTAACACATTATATTTAACATACGAAACAATCATCGTGAATAAAAGAGACGTTAACTAATGTTGTGCTCCAAACCGGAGCGATTCGTAGGTTAAATAACTTAAAGCGATACGCTTAAAGTGGCAGTAATTGGGACATCTATCCCACATGAAAGGTATCAAACATGACTCAGTCCCATCGCTATGCCACATCCCGAATATCCGCCTTATTGCAAGGCCCACAAGGTTGAGTTAACGAATTCAGATGGGGCACGTTCACACCTCGGGCTGATTAGAGCGAGCATAATTTTCTGTGTCCAAGTTGCGTCGGACAGGGCCGTAGGTCGTTCAAAGCGGACCCCATGGTGCCCTCACCTCTTCTCCAAGACCCGTCTCCATGTTCCATGGTAGGGGAACAGGCTTTTGCCAGTCTGTTTGGTGGGAGAATGGGAGGAGGAACGGTGGGGACCAGGTGGTAGGGGAGAATAGTGGCGTAGAAGGTGTCGGGCAATACTTTCCAGGTCGTCCGTCGCCGCTTGACGTCTTAATGCACGTCGAGAATAATCTCACCGCCAATTTATTACACTCTTTCTCATTTCTCCCCCGGTTCTCCCCTCCTGGACGTGCCACCTCTTCTCAAACCTCACGGCGCACCTACCAGACCCTTCCTTTTGTACCCTCGGCCACGAGGAGTAGAGTCGGTCTCGTTTCCTCCTTGTTCTACCCGATACACAGCCGGTTCTCGATCCTCGTCCCCTCGTTTACCCTTTTTCTCTTTCCACCAGACAACTCCGGATACCTCTTCGTCTTATTCCTTGCGCTCGTTTCTCTCCTGCCCGCGGCCAGCCTCGCACCTAATAGAATACGTAATTTGAATTTTTGAATTACGCCACGGCGGCCCACTCGAGGCCAGCCTCGAAAATAGCGAACGAAACCTCGGCGACAGCTACGAAGCCGCCCGATAAATTTATGAACTTTATGGGGCATCCTTTGTTCTTTTTTTTCTTTCGTGTTCGGTGGAGAACCCGCCGCGCCATCAAACGCGCTTGCTTGAATTCTGGGGAAATCTGGCCACCGGGAATAATCAATGGTCAGGAATAGAGGCGTAATGCCCGTGCAGATTAATCGAGTTTCAATTTTACTGGAACCGGCGAGTTTGTTTCGTTTTTTCCCCTTTTTTTTTCTTGTGCGTGTCTTTCTTGGAGTTTTTTCGGACTCGTGAAGGTTAAATTTGGTAAGCAATTTAGTTTGGAATAGAGCAGTAGAAACATCGAAATTAGGGATGGGATCTTTGAAGCCTCGAAACTCAAAAGTTTGTGATACTTTTTACGATTCGAAATTATAGAAATCCGGGTAAATAATTATTTGCATACGTAACGAGTATATTGGCACGGCGCGAATTTATTTAGCTAACAATCCAGTTAAGTTCGCGTTTACATTTTAGATACATTTGAATTGGAACGCTTTCATCGATTCATTGCACTCGTAAGAAAAAGTAAAGCTTACAATAATTAATAATATCTCACGAAGCTTCTTCCCTTATTCACTTACTTAAATTATAAGTAAATTTAAATTTCATTTTATTAGATTCCTAATTTGGTAGGATTTGAATTCTTACCAAAATGTATGCTCATTAGAAAAGGGGGGGGGGGATAATCATCCAAGGATTTTGAAAGTTTTAAGTTTCGAAGATTTCGATATCTGGCAAAGTTTTGGATCTGAGTTTCGAAAATCTAAAAATTAGGTTTCGTTCCCTAATCGAGTTTCCCGAAATTTAATTATTGCGATGGACAAAGTTTTAGTAATAATTATTAGCAGGATTATTAAAAGATGAATTTGTTGTAGTTCTTCTTCTTCTTTTTTTAAACAATTTTAAACAGTTTTGAATAATTAATCAGCCTTTCAATGGCGTGGAAACTAATTGAGATTCAGATTTGCCAGAGCCAATAATTTTATTTCTCTGCAGTCTCCTGTCTTTGATTTTTGTTAAGTTCAGAGCAGGTTAGATTGGTACAGAATCTGATTAATGTGACGAGAAATGCTGCAGTGGTAATGCAACTTGAATAAGGTGGATTGGAATAATTAAAAGAAATATTTAATAGTGTTTTTCTTCTATTCTATCTGCTAAATAATTACGTCTGAATGTGTTTCTAAATGTGCCAGAGTGAAATTAAAGATCGATTAACTCTTGGCTTCGTGTTCCACTATTACCTTTCAAAAGAGTATCCAAAAGTATTTTAAAAAGTGCTAATACGCCAGCAATAATTATGATAATTTGAGTGAAAGGAATTCATAATTTTAGAATAGCGGTCGTGTTTCTAGTTAATATAACTTGCGCTATACATAACTTTGATTTACATAATTTCATCGTAAATCCAACTCCGAGTTCTGTATCGTTTTCACAAGTTCTAAGGCCAATGATTTGCTCGTTTATATTCTCGAATCAACATGTTTTTGTGAAACTTCGCCTCGCAGTGTTGAATATAGATCTGCAGGTATTTTAATATCCGAGCTATCTGCGAAATATAACATTTATAACTTCCATCGCGGGTAAATTAAATCTCTCAAGCATCGCGCAGAATTATACTAATTGTACCTTGTAAGACCAGAAACTTTAGAAAACGAATCAATACCATACGCGCATAATTTTCTACTTAAAATCTTGTCGCATTTAAAAATTGAAATTCCAGGCTATGAAAAGCTTGCAAATATTTATCTGTCTCTCAAAGTATTTTTAAGCATCCAATGCGTTAAAAAGAATTGGTAATTTTCGTAACACAATATAATGGTGGAGTTTTATATATTTCACGATAATAAAATAATTCTTCTTAATCTTTAAAGAGAGGAATTTTTTTGGAAGAATTAAGTTTTACCAAATTCGCTGTATTAAACGAATCTAAATGTAGTTTAAAATTTATCGTCTGTATCATAAATATTTGTTTAATCCCCGATCATTACGATTAGATAGCAATTAAGACAAGAGAAAATTTTATTCCTTGTGATTTATGTATCGGTGTTTTCGTACCAATTTTCTTCCGATTCATTAATAAAAAATTTTTTCTGTTCCAGGAACAATAAAATAAATAATGAAACAGAATTATTGTGAAAATTGCCGATGCGCGCGGGATGAATTATGGTTTCCTAAATAGCGAGACGAGCACAGGAAGTAAGACGGTCCAATTTCAGTCCACCTGGTTTCTCTAATGAAGCATGGCTGGAGAAAAAAAAAAGAAAAAAATGAAGGAAGGCCGTTGATCTTGGGATGACGAAAAAGCTCGTAAATCTCGCGCTCGTATAATAATTTAATAACGGATTCGTATTGGTATGCGAGACCGACACCTTATTTAGGCGACGGTTAGGCACCGCGGCTGTCTTCTTACGTTCATAAATAATCATTCCCGGATTAAAAAGATGCGGCACTCGTGGAATCCGTGTGTTAGTCCCTCCAAGTATCCGGAAATTTGGCTTTCGGCAGCCACTTTGAGGATCAGCCTTTGAAGCTCCACGAAGAAGCGCGTAAGTGACTGTTAATTTCGATCCTGCTGAAATATTCCGTCACGATTCGGGAAACGAAGTATTACTTCATTAGGAGGAATACTGCTTATTAAGCGTGCAAATAACGCGATTATTCCGCGTCTTTTCGGGTGGCAAAGTTTTAATAAATAAGATTACGAACGGTTCGGTTCGACGATTGGGGAATATTTAACCCTTTGTAGTCGAAAATATTTAAGGTACTAGCTTGGGGGTTCAATATTTCGATTATGTTGCAAAACCGAGGAGAAACATTCTCCTAATTATTAACCTTATCGTTTATTAATGAAATTTATTTAAGTTTTTGGTTTAAATATTGATACGCGTTAAAGGTACCAGAAATTGGTTGATTATTTGTCGACATTCGTTCGCAAAGTGTTAAATTTCGCTTAAAGAAATTAGGGATTTTATTAGGCAGGAAGAAACTAAATTTAAATGTAGAAATCGGCAATAAAAGTTTATTCATAATTATTTTGATAATTAGGATTGTGAATGGTTTGATTAGAAAGGCTCTCAAAAAAAATTAGGTACTGATTTTGTTAAGCATGGGAAATCTAAATCGAAGAATTAGTAATGGAAAATTATTTCTAAGGATTCTCATAATTAGGATTGAGAATAGTTAGATTTAACAATTAAGAACCATTTAAATTTCCCTTAAAGAAAATTAGGTATCTCGTCAAATGTGAAAAATATAAATATACGAATTGGTGACAGAAATTCACCCTTAAGCATTTTGCTAATTAGGTTCGCAAATAATTAGATTTGATAATTGCAAACTATACAAATTTCGTCTAAAAAAAATGTCTCGCATTAACATTCGGTAAAATAATGAAACATTATCGTTCTTTAATTCCCATCCATAAATGCTCAGCCATTTCCGCAGCGAGCTTCAAAAGTATCGTCTTTGCAATCCCCCAAAACGCACACACATATCCTGATTGACAGTAAACCATTGAACCAGCAATTCCGCCTAAAGGACCAAAAAAGGAAAGGCCTCCTCGAAGAATTCCTCTAAAAAGAGCATCTTTCAACAAGTATCCGCAAAAATTCCACTGGGATGTATCCCAATCAACGTACCATAAACGTTACCCAAATCAAAGCCACCGCAATTATCACGCAAGCGTTGGACCAACAGCTACCAGTGTTGCAACAAAGTGGACATCTTTTCGGCGCTGCGAGTGTCCTCCCTGCAAGGTTTCAGGATTGGAGTGGTGTGCTGCAACAGGACCATAAAAGAACGCTGGAGAAACACAGACATCAGGAGGGCTAAGAACGAAGCAGGACGACGAAGGATGAGAAACGAGATTAAGAGAAGAAGAAGAAGAAGGAGAAGGAGAAGAAGAAGAAGTAGAAGGAGAAGAAGAAAAGAAGGAAGAGGACGCGGCAGCTGTTGGCCAAATTAAGTGATCATCTCGTCATCATCAGTGAAGCCGCCACGAAGGGGGGAACGAGGCTCGTAGGCTTGCTACGAGTTCCACGTTGATGCCACGTTGCCGCCGCATTGCCGCCACGTTGCTGCTGAAGCGATATAGCCCCGTAAAATTAGCATCGGCGGATCGTAAAGGATGCCTGGAAGAGGAAAAAGATAACACGTACCAACCACGGATTGGACGTTGTCAGTGGGAGCAAGAGAAAGGCCTGAGAACACACAAATGGGACCCGTGGAAGGGAGAAAAGAGGCATCGTGAAGAAGAAGAGGAAGAAGAAGAAGAAGAAGACGAAGAAGAAGGGATGCTGGGTCAAGATGAGTTGAGTCTCAGAGATGGTCTAGAGGCTGGATCTCCAGCAGCCAGAGAGATGTCCCTGGATGAGGACGGATTTAATAAGCGCGACCGATAATCGGGCTATTTACGAGCCGGCCCAGAAGTCCCTGCATCGAAATTAAATTATTGTCATAATAAAGATGGCGACCGTGGACGCGTTCGCATAGGCTGCCACTTTGTGGAGAACCCGGCCTTCTTTCGAGAATCGACTGCGTGCTGTACCTTGAATGCGGGTTGATGAGAAGCTTTTTTCAATTGAATTACTGTTAACTCGTTAACCGGGGAATCTTTCGGTCGGAATCTTTCTTATACGTAAAAGTAAAAAGGTATTAATATTGTTTAGGGGAATTTTAGTTGCTGCGAATGTAAATGTAACGTGACGTGTTTCTCATGCGAATATGAAGACCCTTTGGGAAATAAGGCATTTTTCTCGTGTTCAACGTTGTTACTTCGAAAAACATTTCAAGTGGAGCAACGTAATGGTGGAATGTTCAATTAACGAAATTGAACTTGAACTCCTTTATTATTGATGTGCAAAGCAAGGACAATTGGTTTTGATTTTTTATTCTCCAGTTTTATATCATTAAGCACTATAAATCAGAAACAGTAGTAGTTAGAGAAAGAAGAATTATGTTATAATATATACATATTTGGAGATTTCTTTTGCAACAACTTCTGATTACTTCATTTTTTATTTATTCAAATTCACCTGCAGTTGTTTGCCCATTATACATACAACTAATTGTACATACATGATTCAAATAAGACGCAAAAAATACAGTAGAGTATTCCATAGAATTAACTTAGCCATTTCAGTAGTATGGTCGTACATGCATGACTAATTTGGGATATAATAAATAATTCGTGCTACTTAAAGTACTACATAATTAGTATAAGGTGTTAGAGAAATATAAATTTGGAAATACTATTATGAATATTAAAGATGACTATATTAATACTACGATATGAAAAATATCTATATGTTAATAAATTGTAGCAATAAATCCAAGCATACTAAAATTGCTTACCATTGGAAGGGTTAAAACAAATAAAAAAATAAATGAAGGAAAAAGGAAAGTAATGAACTTAATTTAAATTTAACTACAATTATAAAATACAGAGAATCATAGTAGACATAGAATCAGGAGCTTTTATATGTTGTATCGTGTGACTTGATATTACAATTAGCATCAGGTTCAACGTTGGAAAAATGTACTTTGTTGCTGCACTTGGTACACGTGTTGAACTATTGCGTTATCAATCACTGTGAATGATTAGTTTTCGCGCTAGGATAGAGCATGACTATTGAACCATGACCAGTTTCTGGATATTTATACACCTATCGTCAACCCATTAATTATTGCGTCGGAGCTGGCCATCGCCAAAGTTGTATTTTAGCGCAGCTTGCAATAAATATCCACCATGATAGGTGGGAATTCACTGAAGCGAACAGCAATTAGTTGACACTAAATAATGTCTCGGCATTTCTTTGAAATGCAACCATAGACAATCTCTGCTGAGACTATGAATTAATCAAACGCGGGACACTCTACCGATAATACCTTATCTTTGCAAAATTATTACACATAAAGAATTAGATACGTGACAAAATTAACCCTCCTACAAATTTGCAACTTTTCGTTCCGCGCTTCCAGTTTAGCTCGCAGCTCCTTAGTTGCGTGGTTGCATAGTTTAAGCAGTTAGTAGTTTAATATGTTATATTATACAGACGAATCTCGATAACACGAATCTCAAGGGACGAGTTAAAATATTCGAGTTATCAAGAATATCTGAAATATCCAAGGTTAAGCACAAGTTAGAATAAATAGTGGGTAAAACAATTTCCAATTGAGATCCTATTTGTAATTCTAATCTATGATTCCTGTATTATAGAGATAGAAATGCACTTAAATATGTGGCAAAGAATTGGAATCAAAATAAGTTTCGTTTCGATTTATAAAGGTTTTCCTAAGTTGAACAAAATTTCCATCTTATCACAGTTGATCGTTTTATTTTATTATTGCGAAGGTTGAACACCAAAGTAGTGTTTTAATTCATTATTACGAAGTGATAATATACCAAAGATGAACTCCTATGTATTTTTATCGAATTAGCATAATAATTTGATAAAACGAAGCTTATGTTACTATTTACATACATTTTTCAATATCTGTTTCATAAATATAACATCATACCCGTAATAACAAAACTGTTTATCCAATTCGAAAATACCACTAAACGTTTTAATCTGTTTCTCTCGAAATTACTAAAAATGGACATGTGTACAACGTCGATTTATATTTTATGAAAGTGTGTCGTCATTTTTCTAACTCTTCACCTTCTTCCACTTCGAAAACGCCAACAATTGAAACCGCGTACTTCGAGGGACAACCGTAGTTACAATATAATCTCCACTGAAACATTAGAAGTAACTGGAAGACGCGTAAAGCGTTACAAGCGGAATCGTTGAAAAGTGAGCGAAAGCTTGCCTCTGGTCGATTTTCATGCGCACATAATATCCGTGAAACAGCGAAACGAGCAAAAACACAGTCGGGCAGAGCGTTTTTCCCGGCTTTCGAAGCAGCCCTGTACGCAAAGTGCCATTTATCTGGTCGATCCGCAACGTTCAAGTACCGCAATTCCATTTACAGCGTATAACCCAACCCGTGTATTGGGATAAACCGTACAATTTATCCATCGTTTAGAAGGTTTCTTTCGCCTCGTGGCCCACTAGCCGTCTTTGTCCATCTTCGTCCTTTCTCTATACCGAGTTTATCCCCCGATAAATCCCGCTATTACGACTCGACGTCGCTTTCCGCGAGATTCGAGAAGGAACCGAACTTGAATTCCGCTGGCAGTATGAAGAAATGAAGCATTAGGATACTCGCCTCCACTGGATTACCGTCATAAATATCGTTTATACCTCGTAAAAGAGCCGACGAATTACGACAAACCGAACCGAATCTGATTCCTATTATCCGCGCGAAACGATTAATAGCCGTGTTTACCATAAGTCGCATACAAAGTGAAAGCTCTGTGCAAACGTTTCGTGGCTTGTTCGCGGCTTATCAATGCAAATCATGCGCGCGAAGCTGGCTGTAATTGTACATCGATACCTGCGTATGGAAGAAGTATTATAGGTAACACGAAGAAAAGGAAATCGCGTGTAACGAGACGATAATTGTGGATTCGAGTATCGTGAAAGAACTTGGAGACGATATTGCCGTAACAGATGACTATCACCGTCGCGAATTATATCTGCGTCTATTCAACCCTTTCACTACTTTGTTTAAAGTAAAAATTATAAAAAGCGCGTTAGAAACGTGCTGTGATTCTGGATAATTAATTCTGGATCATGAATTAAAATTTAATTGTTGATCTTCTTGTGAAATTGAAGACTGTTGTTGTTTTGAGTACGTTAAGATTTGCTTTAACTAAACGTTAACAAACGTAACATCAATTGAAAAGTTCGTATCCCAACATAATATCTGGTTGTTATTGATTTGATATGTTTTTACTTGTATTTTTGGCGACATTTTTTTTAAATCTGCACCTGTTTTCCCGAAAAATGTATACTTTTATTGTTTAAAGATTCATTCATATTATTATTATATTTAAAATTTGGTTACTTCGTGAACAAAGCAATATTTGAAACAAAAAATATATCTGTATTAATTCTTAGTTCATTATTACTCTAACATGTGTTTATTGCACAAAAAATTACGAATATGTTTCTTGTTTTACCTAAATCGTACTTTAAATAGCAAACGCGAAATTCTCTTTCTGCATGACGAGTATACTCGTCGTTAACCAAAGAATTGCCATCTTTTTCTGACGAGTATATTCGACATAAACACGTAGAAGGTTAAAAACGTACAAGATTATTCCTTGAAGTTGAATCTCGCCACGTGAATCGCGCGAAAATCTCCCAACATGTCTATCTCCTGAAATCATCCCTGAACGCAAAATTTCTCCACGCAAAAGAAGAAACGTCGGGACTTAAGGGATCCCTCCTCCATGGAAGAGGCGTAAATCCACGTAATTCGATTTGGTGTCCCTTCGATTCCCGGAGAAACGTGGCCAGCTCGCGCGGATTTGTTCCTGCGAGGAACGAAAGTAGAGGGACAGAGAGAGAGAGGAAGCTTGCGGAAAAGTGTGATAAACTCGTGGACGGCGTGTAGCTTCCAACGAGGGTTGAAAGTGCCCTGCGAGACCAGGGGTCAGAATCGGGACACGAGGGCGAGGAAAAAATAAGGTCTAGTTCTTCCCTTGGTGGAAAGATTGCCCGACGGACGAAAGAATGGCGTGAAAACGTCTCCATTTGCGGGACAAAGAGTTGGACTTTTTCGGAGTCCATCTTCTGCGCGCTTTATCCTTCTTCATCCTTCACCCACGATGGCTTTCAACCCCCCTTCTACGTTCCCCTGACAGGGTTCAGACTTTTACAAGGTCGCTGAACCTCTAATGACACTTCTGATCGGTCCTTCGAAGCATGTACAACTAAATAATGAAGAAGAAGAAGACTCTTGCCTGAAATAATAACCTTCCAAGCGTTAACAATTATAATCATACATTATTAACCAAAAGGACCTAGTTCAACTATTATCAGCGGAAATTAACAAAGTTGATTGTGACGTACAGTTACATTATTGTCGTCAATGAACCAGTCCCATTTTAAGTATTCGGTTGCGAACGAGTTAAAGAAAGAAATAATTGCAACTCCGAAGAAAGTTTAAACCAACCGTCTTATCAACCACTTCCACATTTCTTCTCTTCCAAATTCTTCCCGCCTAATTCCACCAACCTATCGCGGTTATTTAAATAATATAAAAGTTCGACCGAGGGAATGTAGGAGGCGGAGGAAAGGCTGAAGAGACGAATGGAAAATTCGTCGATAGATCAAAGTAAGCGGGCTCGGTCGATTGCGGAGGAAGAGGGCGCGTGTTCCAGGGAGCTCATGTATGGAGAACAAGTTGGAGAGATTGGCGGTGGCTGCAGTTGCTATGGCGACAGGACCGTCTAAATCCGCGAAGCACCCTTCCGGCATCATGGGTCGAGGGGAGGGTGCTGGGACACAGGGGTGACAATGGGGGCGCTAAGCCTGGAGATTTGCAGGGACCACGCCGGTTGGTCGGTTCATTGTTTCAACGCCAGCTCTGTCGGGAAACGTATCACCAGAACAGCTCCATTCTCTCTCTTCTCCCCCCCCCCCCTCCTTCTCTCTCTCTCTCTCTCTCAGTCTCTCTGCTTCTCTACTTTGGTGTAGCTGAGAAAAAAGTCGTGAAACTTGGGCAGAGACGAACGAGCGGCGGCCACGTTGAATATAAATCGCGTCGCTTGTGCTTCTCCGCTCCGTGGAAACCACTTTCGAGCGAGAAAAATGCCGTTGAATTAAATCGGCCGCTATTAATTTAATGGCCACTTCATTAGAGGTTGCGATAGGAGTATCGGTTTCTCGCGAGCCAGACTTCTTTTATTTTACTCCCTTTTTCCTTTTTACCATCGAACCGATTTCTTCGTTCTTTTTTTGTTTTTGTTTTTTTTCGTTGCGGCGAGTTCGATTCGTTGAGAGTATGTCCACTTTGTTGCGTGCTGAGAGTAGTGTGTCGAAAGTGGCGAGAGCATCGATTAACTCGATGCTTCTTCTCCAGGCTTCGACTTCTACCTCGTGATAATTAATACGCTGATTATTGATTGCGATTTATGCGAACACGCTAACTTTCAATGTTGCGTGGATCGCTATGCGCTCGCTGAATCAACTTTTTTTTAATGTAATTCGATTTTTCTTGCGACCAGCGCGAATGTAGCTTTCCAAGAACTCTTTTTCTAGTATGGTTCTCGTGAGGAGAATTTACACATTTTCGCGTTGGATCCGATGATTTATTTGTGGTGCGTGTGAAAAATGAAAGCTGGAGTATTTATATTAGTTCGGTGATTGAGGTCGTTTCGCTAGTTTTCGAAGTGTCGATGAAATGGGAAAGCATTGCAGGCTAATTATGAAAACGGTAACTGTGATTGTCTACTTGTTTTTGGACACTTTTACATTTGTTATTATCGCTTCGCTACAGATCTATACGATTCGTCTATTTCGGTATTAATTCGCTATTAAAAATAAAATTCGGTGCAAACTTTCCGTTCAGAGCTCAATAATTACATAAAAATTCGCAATCTATTAGGTGTACCTGTAGTTCTCCATTATTTTTAACCAAACATAGTTTAAATTTAAAATACACTACTCGGATATAAAGCTACGTTAACGAATTTATTTTATCGAATAATTAAGCCTACATTTTAGTAGGAATTTTGAAAGATAAATGCTGAACTTTACAAAACAAGTAAATTATTCATTGGTACATCTAATAATTCTAATCAATTTTTAATCATTCCAGTCGTGGTTTTAATTCAACGTCCTTCTGGTACAACATTTGCCAGAGAAAATTATAAAATGTTCACGTGGAATCAATCTACCCCGTTCTCAATGGACGTGAAAGCGTCTCGATCGTAACCCTAACTCCGTGTTGCAATTACATCAAAGTACTCGTAAATATACACGGAGAAAGGTTATCTTTATCAGGGAAACTGCGCGTATTAAAAGACTAAAAGTACGTAGGTTTTATTCGTGGCCGGAGATGGTGCCGGTTTTCCAGGGGTAATTTCATTTGGCCCAATCTCCGCCGAACGAACTGCTCGACTCACTGGCCGCGGGCTCTTTCTATCTATGAAACATTTTTACCGTCTTCCCTCGTTTTGTTTTCACTACCGCTGTATTCTACCGCCGACTCTTATCGCTAAATCGTTTACCAAGCCACCCTCTTGCGACAATTCACAATCATTAAAGAACCCCGTTTCCTAATACTCTGCATTCTCTCCTTCGAATTCCTTTTTCTATAAATCGCTTCGTTATTCTTACTTTCAGGTAGTTTCATTTCGGGCTTGCCGTTCGAGAATTACACGGGATAATGTAAGTTTCACTTTTGGCAATGGAACTATCATCCCTTAATGTATTTGAAAGATTTTTGGATCACGTGATATCGTAAACTTTATCTTATAGGTTGCCGAGAAGTGAAAATGAGCGAATTTTCAGGCAACGTTGGCCAACTTTCGTTCTAAATAACGATTACAAAATTATGGATAAGTTAGATTCGCTTAGTTGTCAGTTGTATTAGGTCGGTGTATATGAAATGTCGTTTTTCGTTTCAGAATAAAAAGGTTATACATAAGTATAAGTATTTACGTGTAAAAGTTCGAAACACTACACATATATTTAGTTAAAATATTTCAGATGGAAGTATTTCTATACACTTTTCCCTAATAATTTATTAGTTTCGTGTATATATATTTATAGAAATCATCAATTTCAGCGTTATCTAATTTTCCTTCCAATTTTTTATCTAGCGAAGAATTATTCATATTAAAATCAGCAAATTAATAGTAAATTATCCCTTTATCTATATAATATTCTTTAAAATCCACTTTCAAAAGTTTTCATGCTATTTTTGCTAAGTTTCGACTTACGTAAAGGGTTGCTTAAAGATTTCGATTATTCAAGATGTCAAAAACGAAAGATATCACGATTTTGTTGTAATACATATATTTCTACATTACCATTAATGCAATGATTGACTACACGTGATGATTTTACTACATTAAGACAATACTATCCATGCATTAGTCTCAAACTTCCGAAAAACGACATTTCACGATGCACCAACCTAATAAGTAAACCTAAATAAGTTATTCAAACAAAAGGAGACAAAGTCACCAATGACCTCAATAAGGAAGCATTTAACAAAAAGCATTTAACTTAATTCAATCAATATAGCGTAAACATCTTAATACAATTTAATTAAATATTAATAGCAATAATAATAATAATTGTTATATATCGCTAAGTACATAGCATGACGATCGAATAAATTATACTACCATACAAATTTTTATACTCGCTAATAACCCATAGAGGCGGACTTTGAATAAATAAAGAAAATGAAATTGTCAAATTATCGTATAAAATAAATTCTCCAAGCGAACACCTATCTTTTCCAACATCAAGAATCGCATTTTCTAAATTACTCGCTAATAACCCATAGAGGCGGACTTGGAATAAATAAAAAAAAATGAAATTGTCAAATTATCGTATAAAATAAATTCTCGAAGCGAACACCTACCTTTTCCAACATCAAGAATCGCATTTTCTAAATTACTCCACCCCCAATTTAAACTCCCCCCTCCCTCCCAAAATCAAAATCACAATCTCGCCATTTCACGATCTTCATTTGTCACTTCGTTCTCAAAAAAAACAAACATCGCATCTCGCTCAAATTCTGCTTGCAGTTGCACCCATTTCTCCATGTTGAGGTGAGAGTAAGGGGTTGAATTCTTATCTGGCGGAGAGATGTGCAACGCTGGTAGGGATGTATTAGCGGGCGGTATTAAATTATGGTCAGCCCAAGGCAGCAGTGATACCGATGTTGGCTTGTAACAAACCCTCCACCCTCGTCGTGGAATTAACCCCCGAGATCGTCGGTGCTTTCGAGGGATAATTTCATTTGGCAGCGGCTCCTGGCTAACGTGGACCACGGTCCATTCTGGCCGCAGGCTGTCTGCCTTCCGATTTTCCCTCCTACACCCCTACCACAGCCGCCCCCTTTTCTATCTTGCGGCTAATTTTTTTGCCAAGATACGCAATTTTCTCTGCTCTTCTTTTGGTGCTTCGCGTTTCTACCTATGTTTGGAAAACCAGTTTATATGGGCTCTCTTGAATGCGAGGTACTCTGTTTTTCGATAAAAGGAACAAGGGGGGATGAGGTTGGCTTAATTGGGGAGAAAATGGTCGAGAATGTTGCTTGGTTTTTTAAGCCTCGCATTTAGAGTGTTCTTGGAGAGATTGGTACACTGAAATGGTTTTTTTTTTTATAGTGATAGGTTTTAATTAGGAAGGTTAATTGGGAGCGGAATACTTTTTGAATTAGTATACTAGTAAGTTGGTTCAAGTTGTGCTTTTTTTGGAGGGAATATTTTATAGTCACTGGTTTCGTTAATTATTTGATGAATCTGGAATTAGAGCTTGTTAATTATAGAGTGCTATAAAGTTGTACAAGAGATTCTTGTTTTGATGTCTGGGGGCGTGTTACGTTCATGGTGTTTCTTCGTATCTATTCGTGTTATAATTATTGAAATCTGGAATCTCATAATGATCTCATCTTTATTTTACTTTTTACACAAAGTGTATTCCTATAATTATAACAGTTATAATTCACTACTTGCGAAACATCAAGCTTTTCTAAACTTCGATGTTCCCCAAAATTCGGGGGTTCCCTTCTAAAGGAAATTTAAAAGTTTCAACATTTTGAAGAGTTCCAATATTATTAGATTTTCCAGAATTTAAGAGCTTCTAAAAATTAAAAAACTTCTAAAACTCGAAGGCTATCATAGTTTGAAGTATTTAAAAAATCTAAAACTTGCAAAATTTGATGGCTTGCAATATTTGAAAGTTTTACAAAATGTTGAAGACCCAGAATTCCTTGGCTTTGAGAATTTAGAAGCTTCTAAAGACGTAATATTTTGCTGAATTTAAAGGCTATCAAATGTTAATGCTTTTAAAAAATCTTAACAATTTAGAGCATTTGAAAAACGTTAAAAATTCAGACTCCCAAAACTTCACGGTATCTAATATTCGAAAGCATGAGAAACATTTCGAAGATTTCTAAAATTCTTAGACTTCTAGAATTTAACAGCTTCTAAAAGTGTAAAGCTCTCAAAAGTATAAAGCTTGCAAAAATTCAGTCTTCCAAAGTGTCACTATTTACAATATTTGAAAGTTTCATAAACTTCAATATTTCCAAGATTCTCAAGAATTCGAAGCTTTACAAAATTAGAAGTCTTCGACAAAATCCAGCTCATTAAGAACTTCCACTTTACACCTACTTTCGCAAGAATTTCTCCACCGATCCTAAGTAAACAAAAAAAAAAGGAAAGGGAACTAATATCGAATCTCGAGCGAACACGAAACGTTAGACGAAACGTTCGCATGTGCAGTGTGGAATTCTTAGACTTTTCGCGTCGGACAGAGACTCCGTCAAGGATTTATCGTTTTAATTTCTGACGGGTCGGAAGCGAGAGAAGAAAAGAGGATATCTCGGGACCCTGGGGATCCTGTGGCTCGCGCAGGACGAACTGGAAGCGAAGGCAGCGCGAGGTACATTCATCACGAGTTATTAAACAAGCCAACAAAAGGCTTGGGTGACTGGAGGGCGCGTGAAAAAAAGCTGGAAGATAGAATCGGCTAACCAGTACGCTGCGCGATGATAGATGACCGCGAGGATTAAGGCATCCTTGCCGCTCGCTTCCTTCCTCCGGGATTTCTTACGACAACGATAGCAAGAACGAGGGACAGAGACGATAAGAGTGCCACACGGTGCGCAGATAATGCGAGTAAAAATTAGTGGAAAATAATTTGGCTCATCGCGTTAACGTTCCTTGATTAAGATGACCAAGCCTTACTTTATTTTCCTTTTTTCTCGCAATATTTCCTCGCGGACAAATAAAAACGAGAATGTCCTTAGGTAGAGCCGAAGCAGACGAGCTTTCATTATTTTGTAACATTTTTACTTTTGCAGAATTAAACGGGAGGCTTAGTAGAGAAATTGAAAATTTTTGATTGAGAAATTACTGGACTGTAGATGTTTATTTATCTATTGGTTTATTTATTTATGGGATGAATTGTAATTAGTATGCTAGATTATACAAATTACTAGGTGATCCCATAAATAATGTTGTTCCTCCAACTTAATTTGAAGTGTAAGAAACTGTTAGTACTTACATTTGTTTTTAATGATTTTTAAGTTTCATTGCACACTGTTTCTACGATTTCACAGGAAATTTCTTGTTCAAATAATTTTCGATCAATTTTTAAAGAAATCTGGCAAATAACATTACTTATATGGGATTACCTAATATATTGTGACAATGAGTGGTATTCAATTTTTAAGGTTTGAAACTTCCAAGCTTTCAAATTCTAAGGCAACAAATTTGCAGGCCTTGAAACTTCCAAAAGTTTGAGTTTTCAAGCCATCAAATTTCCAACCTTAGGAATCTCTAAACGCTTGAATTTTTAAGCGTTTAAATTTGCAAGATTTCGAATTCCAAGTCATCAAATTTCCAAGCTTAGGAATTTCTAATCTCATAAATTTACAAGCCATTAAATTTCCAAGCTTTCGAATTCCAAGCCATCAAATTTCCAAGCTTGGGAATTTCTAATCGCATAAATTTACAAGCCATTAAATTTCCAAGCATTCGAATTCCAAGCCATCAAATGTGCAAGCTTTGATATCTTCAAGTCTTCGACTTTCCAAGCTATTAAATTCCTAAACCTTTGAATGAATAGGAATGTCTATCAGTGTTTAAAGTCGTTAGAATAATTATGGTCGATAATGTATGTATTTCGATGCAATATAATTCCATGAATACCTGCAGTTTAGCAACGGAAATTTATTCTATTTGTTCTCGTTTAAATTGATATTGGTCTTGATTTACTTGGTATATCAGCAAGTCGATATTAGAAGGTAGAAAAATTGTTTTAAACGGCAACGGGTGATATCTTGATGGAAAACCAGATCATTACAAATTAGAAATTAATAGAGCAGATCGGGCTCGGATTGCTTGCAGCTAATAATTTCCTTCTTTATTGAAACTGAAATTACCCAGCAATTAATAATAATTAAGCTTGTTCGCTACTTTGTACGAGTAATTAAATTTACCGCTGCTAATCAATTCGCTAATTACCCTTCTGTTAATCAACCTCGATTCGCCAATCAATTTTTCAATTTTCCAAATCACTATTTCCTTCTTTTATCTTCAAATAAAATATTTTAATAATCTAGTAGAGGGAAAGCAATATCAAAATTACCAAAAAGCTGGACATGATGGCATAATGAACATTAAAACGTTTTATCTAATGACAGGAGGCTTATCGAGTAAAATATTTTTAAGTCTTCGCAAGACAGGCAATAGAAAAATTAACGATAATATTTGGAAGAATGATAATAAATAAAATAACAATAGAATGCAAAGCGTTCAAATTTCTTAGTTTTCGTACTTCAAGTCATAAAATTTCCTAGCATTTGAACTTTCAAGTTTTCGAATTCTAAGCTATCACATTTCTAAGCACTTGAATTTCCAAGCTTCAAAATTCCAAACCATCAAGTTTCGAAGCTTTGAAATTTTCAATCTAACAAATTTCAAAGCTCTCTATTTCCTAGTCGTCGAATTCCCAAGTCTTGAAATTTCCAAGCTTTCAAATTCCACGCTATCAAATTTTCAAAACCTTGGAACTTTAAAATGGAATTTCAAAAACGATAAGAAAGATAACGTCCGCCATCTTCCTATGTCATCGTTATCTACCTAAATCAAACCCAATCATTCTCAAATCATCCTCAATGTTACATGCTCACATATACTACAGCATTCTAAATTAAAATGTTCTATCACATCGGTCAGGACACATATTTTACTTTTTGAACCCAAATTTCACCGAACTTTATACAGTCAACACAATTATATAAACCGCACTATAATTACAGCGAATATCTGTGACTCCGTGGATTTTTCGTATCTTTTCCTTCTTTCAAACGCTGTTTACACAAAATCCTACTCACCTACTAATTTTCCTGTTATTATAAACCAAAGGGTTCTTCGTCCGTAAGTAACAATACTAAATAAATAAATCCCTATCCGACAAACAATTTCAGATGCTCCACCTCCCCTCCATTCACATCCCCAATCCACAACTCTACGCAACGAAGAAAGCACTAATCACGGTAATCGCATCCTATATAATCCACCCCCTCCCCCTCATAAACACGAGTCCCAAGCTTGATGGTTAACACGATTCCGCGCGACACGTTGAAGAGGAGGGATTCGTGTTGGCAAAAGTTGTCCTGTAGCACGGCCCGCTGACAGACCATCATCCCTCTAGCAACCATTCCTCCAACCCTCTCTTGTCTACATGGGGAAAAAAACCACCCTACCAATCCTTTCTATATCCTTCCTCCAGAACAGCAGCCACTGTGCCACCCTCTCGTACCTGTAACATCAATTAAAATTCCCGCGGTCGATGAGCCGCTGTGTTTCGTGCGATCGTCCGCCGTTTTTAATTGGATTAGAGCGAGACGGCTACACGCAGCATCGGGGAGGGTGGTTCGAGCATGTCGAGGGTGCCAGGTTACAGGAAGGGGTTGCCTGGAATATTCGGACGTGGCAGACGCGGAGGGTAAGGGATGGTGGAAGGTGCAGGTAAATGACAGAGACAATCTACTACTCCCTCCCCCCTCTTCGCCTCCCGTTCCATGGGTTTCGCACAGGGAGGGAGTATCGATTCGCACGGTTTTGGTAGAAAGGAAAAGCTCTGGGAAATTAGAGGATGAAGTTCGAAGCTTTCAGAGGACGTTCCTCAAGTTTTGCCGGGTTTCTTCGTGGCATTTTGGAGGGGATGAAGTGGCAGGTTGATTCGTTAGGCTATAAAGAAGATAAAGGAAAGCGGAAAATGGTGGAAATCTTTTGGATTGTTCAAGTGTTTGGTATTTTATTATATAGGATATATTATATTCGGGGTGTCCCAGACTTTTTCCGCAAAACTTTGTCGGTATATTTTGTAATATTTGTAATATTTATATTTATAATATTTGTAATATTTATATTTATAATATTTTATATTATATTTATAATATTTAACTACAGGTCATTTGAAGCTTCAGTAAAAAGTTGCGATAAAAATATTGAATTGATGGGAAAGTAGCAATTCTTAATAATTATAAGGACATCTTGGTAAACTCCGAAAGTTATTCACGTGTCTATGAAAATAGCATTAATAAACTCTCAAAGCAATGAACTTGAATCGTATTGTAAGCAAATTAAAACTCTGCACGATAAAATAGTAGTAGCATGATGAGTCGACTTACTCATTCAAATTAAGAAAAATCGAAATGAATTTCGCAAAGTAACAAATTCAATATTTTAACGCCATCAGTATTATATTGGCAAGAACAGAGAACGTTTTAAAATGAAGTATTAATAATTAATAATTACATTAGCCGCCAACTTATTTTTAACTTGTATTATATTTCCCTTCGTATTTTATATTTTTACTACTACCTTTTAATACAGCGTCAAACGACCTACCATTGTATAACATTTTCGATTTATTTACAATCGCGGAATATATTTACAATGTTTCGCGGGAAAAATCTGGGACATTACATTAAGTTATGAATAGGCTGGGGATTTTTTTTAGAACCTAGAATTTTATCGCGGACTTGTTGCAGTTGTAGAAATGCATTAGCACGAGAATATCTAACGAGAAAGGGACATTAAAAACAAGGCACACGATCGGTCACGCAGGCCTCAATTTGATCTGGCGTAAGTCATAAATTACTCAATTGCCATGCACTTTCTTCGAAAGAAACTCGTGGCCGACTCGCGGAGGGACGTAAATCACATTTATCGTGCAGGGGCCAGAAGAAATAGGCTAAATCCATTAATTAAGAGCTCGCGATTTTTAAATGTACCGATGCATCTGAATCGCGAGAATGCCCGCCGAAATATTCTTTTGTAAGGTCGCGCGCGCAATGAACGACGCTTCAGTCAGTCGGACGTGGTAATCTTTCTGGAAGCATTCGGGAACGATTAACTATTTTCATGGGGTTTTTTCGGGGCGAACTTTCGGAGTGTCGGAATAAATCATCGGGAGAGCGTGCAAAGTGCCGGGGGCGGCTCGTGCATCTGCATTCCCGCCACGCGGCATTAATTATGTATTCAATAAATTTTAAACGCATCGAAATGAATTCAAATTGCGGATTAATATTAAACGGCGTTGGCTAATTGGCCGGGCAATTATGCGGTGTTAATTAAACATTAGGAGCCAAGTCTGCCGACGTAAGCACGGACTCCGCCATCTGGCGAAAAGCTTCGCGATGCTTCTCTGCGAGCTTCTTGCGATCAGAGCCATCTGAAAGAGGGTTGCGATGATTCTACTATCGTTCCCGATTAAATAGTTAACCCTCTGCACTCGAATGGTGATTCGCAGTCGCCAAAATTGTTCTCTGTCCCCATGCTTTGTTCACCTATTGTAAAATAATTCTATCTTCTATTACCATTTTGCAAAATTTCGTTTATTTACTTTTACCAGTCGCGTTTAGTAATTTTGTATGAAATTTGGTTATTTTCCCCCCTTCTGATAAATAAAATGAACCAGCTTTGGTAACTCTCGAGTGCAAAGGGTTAAATATCTGCTTTATCGTTCGGCAGTTACTTTTAATAGATTTTTAGATCAATATATTAGAAGCTTTTGGTAGAGTTTCGTTTAATTACAAGTTTGATTACAATTATTGTGGATGTTTATTCGCAATTATGTCACAAAAGGATTGGGTACAATTAAATTATAATGCTGTGGAGAGCATGAGTAGGGTTTGAAAGTTAGGCAAGGGTTGGTCTTGTTATGAACTCTTCAATTTATCATCATGAAGAAATATACATTATTTTTTAAATGCTGTATTATTTCAACTAAGAAGAACATTTAGTTGCGAAACGATTAAAGTATGCTAACTTAGGATGGCAAAAACTTGAATCCTACAATACGTAAATTTGTTTTGGAGTTGCGTTTGTGTTTTAGAGATGTAATATTCAATTTTATGATATTTGGATTAATATTGATTTTAGAAGAATTTGATTCATCCCTCTAAATTAGGTTAAAAATGAATTTTATCAATTTTGAACCAATATCGAATTTGTTAGAAATATTCAATGTATCCCTCTAAATGAAATTAAAAATAAATTTTGTAAATTTTGAATTCATATTGTTTTTAGATGAATGTAATTTATTTCTCTAAATTACACTAAGAATGAATTGTATGAATTTTGAATTAATATTGTTTTTAGAAGAATCTAATTTGTTCCTATAAATATTATTAAGAATAAATTTGATGAATTTTGAATTAATATTGTTTTTAGAAGAATTTAATTTGTTCCTCTAAATGTTATTAAGAATAAATTTGATGAATTTTGAATTAATATTGTTTTCAGAAGAATCTAATTTGTTCCTATAAATATTATTAAGAATAAATTTGATGAATTTTTAATTAATATTGTTTTCAGAAGTATTTAATTCATCCCTCTAAACTAGATTTAAAAAATAAATTCCATGAACTTTGAATGAATATTGAATTTGAATTTGACTTTAATTTATCCTTCTAAATTAGACTAAGAATAAATTTTACGTATTTTAAATGAATATATGAACTTGTTAACAAAATTTAATTTATTCCTCTAAATTACGTAGAGCTCCCCCAAAAATAGAGCAATGCGTCTTAAACAAGTAAACTGAAATAAACGACAAAGGCAATAGTTTGTAGAATTTTATTCACTCGTCGAAGGATGGGTAAGAAAACAACTGAACAACTTTCTTAGAAAAGAAACGTTTTATTACATTTACCTACGATCTGTATACGTTAATATACGCAAGTCGCAAAGTTACATACACAACAACGTACGATCCGATTCGAAAGTGGAACTTGCGGGTTTTTTTCGAGATGTTAAAATATTCTCAACCCTTGCAGAGCACCCAATGGGAGAACAGGAAGAGAGTTTAAGTCACGATTTTAGTGGCGGTTGGGTTAAAAACGCTGTGTGTCGTTCTTGATATGTCCAAGATTGGCGAATGCAAAGACATTGCCATAGATTTATGGCAATCAAGGGAAACGCTTACTACACAAATCATACATAGTCGAATGCGAGAGTTAGACTGCGAATATTTATGCTAATTCATGTCTTTACAAACGCAATTAATTAAAAACTAGCGATTTATTATCCAGAGATTTATTTCATCTTTGAAACATTATATAAAGTTACTTCGGATACTTATGCAACGTTAGGTGCATTCTTTACAACTTTGCACGTTTATATATAAATATCCGCATTCCAGCGATAGTACATCGTTGAATAATAGCGAGAAACTTAAAATTTGTACTCTAATGCGTTTATTTCTCTCGTACAATAGTAATTATTGTGCTCAATGTCGATGATTCGTTTCTATTGTAAAATCTTGTCCACGATTCGTCAAACGGCTTCGTTTCGAATTCTCCATTCGCACAGTCAGACTTGCAAAAGCGTACTCGCAGTATATTTCTAAAAATTAACACGTTGTCGACAGTAGTCGAAGACGAAAAATGTGAATCAACATTGAAAAACACTATTAATAACATCCATAATTGTATGAAACAGTTTTGGATGAAAATACTTAGATTTGATTAGTTGCACGCATATTTCACATATATCCCGTAATTGTATAAAAACTAAGGTTTGATCTCCAACTAAGGTTTGAATTTATTACACAAAATTCTACATAATTTAATAAAATCAACGTTCTTATTTTTTAGAGTATAAAATTGGAAATTAATATGAAAGCGTTTAGCACGCACAGAGCTTATCTTGAAAGCGATTCGTATTTCTTAAAAATAGAAACATTAGTCGCAGAATTCTATAACAATTGAAAAGAAACGAAGATTATACACTTTTAGAACAGCGTTCCTCAATTTTTTTTTGTTGCGTGACGAAATGTCGCGGCTCAAATGTTTACGATGTAAAAATATAAAAATTCGAATATTTTTAACCGAAGTCATGTTATATAGACGAAGAAAATGATTTAAATATATATTTAATACTAATAATTTCTACGTGTGAAGAATAGCATTCAGCACAATTTTATTGATTTCTATTTTTCAGACGAATTTACATATATATTTGTAACAAATGCTCCAATTTTATGTTCAACTATAGAAAAATGTAAGATTAATGATCGGACTGCGAATTTTTATGCAAATTCATATTATTGTTAATAATAACAAGATTTGTTTCACCATCTAAATATTTTAATTCCTACTGTATTTTGAATATTTTGTACACTTTTGCGTATCTCGTGCGTTCTGTACCCTTTTGCACATTTAAATTTCCCACAAATGTATAAAAATTCGCAGTATTAGTTATTACATATACGTCAAGTATAATAGGTGAACGACACTTATATTAAAGAAATAAAAGAGACAGACGATTGAAAATAATATATGATACAACTGAAATGAATATTTATTCATATTCTGTACATAAAATCACGAAATATTCTCAAATGTATGCCGTTGCATATTTCTATAAATTTTATGATAAATTAATAACCCGTAATCTTGATTTGGTAGTTCTAGTGTTAATTCGACGTATTATGTTTCATAAATAGACTGCTGATGTTTATGCATTTATGGCAAATGTGAAACCGCAAAAAGAAGCAGGATGCTAATATTAAAACCAGAGAAATCGTTATAATATTAAAAAGGTGAATTTAACACTTAATCTGCTAGGTACGGAAAATTAATTTTTTTCGGTTTGTATGTTATCTGCGAATCATAGAAAATTCTGTTAAATTTTGTTGAGAATTGCTGTAATCTATCGACCAGATCTTTAAATATACAGAGTCTCCAATAAAAGTTGAGCAAAAGTAAACGTGAATCATTTAAATCCGATGCATTAGGTTGTTCGGAAAATTCCTTGCGTTTCTAATAGTATTAATTTCTGTTATATAATTGGTAGACTTAGGACTATTTCTTATGAATCTTTACTTATTATTAAGGTTCATAGTTCGATCATTAGAAGTCCAATTATTAATGAACAATAGGTAAAGGAAAAAGTAACATCATTTCAACCTTAGACAATTAGATGCTTCATTAAGAGGCCCTGAAAAATAATTAAACATTGCCTAGGATATTTTACTATCAACATTTATCGTAATGTTTCTAAAGCTTTGTTTGATGGCAAGAAATTAAGTACAGCAAAAACTTAGAAAAATTACTTGTAATGATTTATTTCGAAAGAAATCAATTCACTTCGAAACCTTCCCTTTTTTGAGGAAGGAGATTATGAAACTTCTTGATAGTCATGGAATTACAATAAATAAATACTATATGTAAAAGTATTCAATAAAATGATAATTGTGTGCACGTTGCCTATGAACGTTTTTTCAAATATCGCCACGAACTTTCCAAACAACCTAATACATCGAATGTTTTTCGAATCACTTGCAACTGGCCTGCAGATTAATTAATAATCCTTTGAATACGAAGGCTCTTCATAGACAGCTATGAGTTATGAGAAACGAATAAAATCTTGTTTGTTGTCGTAACTGTACTAGTTACATGTTAAATATATACGTTCATTTTAAGCATTGATAATTTTACATTGTTCTAGAAATAAAGTACAAACTGATTCACAATGATATTTATTTTGATTCCATTCATTCAGCCGTGGTAACAAAGATTCAAGTTTGCATAAAGATCCTCAGTCTATTGATAAATAATAATCGTTGCAGTAATGTTCACTATTGCTGACTGAGGCTGACTGTAACGTCACGGTATTTTCCCACTTTCCCGAAAATGGTCAGGCGGGTTCACGCCCGATTGAGTATTCGTGACTATTAGCACGATACCACCGAGTAATATGTTACAGCATATCGACTACATTAATATTCCTCCTCGACTTATAGCTCGGTTCGATTGGTTATGCAGCTTGAAAACGCGATTACGTGATTAGTTGAGGATAAATTAGTCGAGTTGCGAGTCTCCTCGGTTGATCCACTTTCCGTGCGCGACCGATGCACGACTATTAACATTTTCACTTATAAAAACGAATGCGCGCGTGCAAGAAAGATCAAAAGGTGTATGGGACTTTCGCAGAGGCAAAAAGTTAAGTGGATCAATTGACGGTAAACTCTGTAACTCTGTCATTCTTACATGGACACGCGGGGAGGGGGGGGGGGTCACGTTTTCACACGTGTAACAGGTATAAATTCTCTGGTAAAATCGAGCCTATACTTTAATCCTTTTAAGATACGTTGCCTATGCCACTTAACGCTACGCCTAGTTTATGCACGCTACCATCCTGTTTTTCTCCTTACTTTTATCGATTAACATGTCGGTTCTTATAATCACTATGTGACACGTCTTACTTGCGAAACGTTAAAAAAAATTCGTTTCGAGTTTTCCCACCTCGCGCGGAAACATTTCACCGTTAAGTTAACTTTACTATCGATAATATTTAATATGTACAAGTTCTGTTATCGAGTCCGTCCGCGAGTTTGCACTCTACTCGCAAGTAAAGAATCTTCAGCTTCCGGCTCGTTTTCGCGATAAATAGAATCACAGGGAACTATATTATCATTCGTAGATACATTTCTCTCACAGGGTAAGTGTGTCCATGGTATCTACCTAGCCAGCGATAGATACAGCAGAGATCTATCGTATTTCTGCTGGCAATGCAGGTTTCTGTCGTTCTGGACAATAGTTAAAGCTGAATTCCTCCGACGAATCAGGTGCCACGCCACTTGTTCCTCTTCGCATCCTAATATTTAGGATTAAAGTGGCGTTTCCTCCTCTTGCAGTTACCTGGGCGTCGGAGGAGGAGGTGGTGGTCATACGGCGCTACCCGTGTAGAAACCTGCTTTGCCAGCCAAACCGGGTCCCCGTTTCCTCTTCTCGCACTCCATCGTGCTGAACGTGTTTTGAGCAATCTGCGATTTCCTCTTCGGATTCTGTAGCGTCATACTTCTCTGACTGGAGTTCGAACTCGAACTTGTGCCTGGTTCCGATACCCTCAGAATTCCCGAGTGTATCGTGCCGAAATTCTGGTAGATGTACTGAGACTGAATGGCTGAGACGGAAGTGTTCTGATTCTTCAAAGTGATGGGCACCGTTTGCCCGGCTAAACTATTGTATCTGGTGTCGTAACCGAAAGGAGTATCCAACAGGGACTCGTTTTTCTCCCCATACCCGCTGAGTCTGGAATCAAGGAGACCTTCCTTTTCGGTGAAGCCGCTCAATCTTGAGTCCACCACGTTTTGCTCGGTTGTTCGCGGGGAAAACTCCGTGTATCGTGGCTCCTGACCAACGGCGTGCTCTTTGTTCTCCGTGAAAGCGATCATATTCTGTCGCGAATCCGACAGAATTCTGGAATCTATCAATCCTTCTTTATCAGCGAAGCCACTTAACCGCGAGTCGACCACGCTGGCTTCTGACTTATCCCCGAAGGCATATCGGGGATCTGCATTTTTTGCGTCGGGATACGCTGGTAAAACGTGAGAGAGATCTGCTTTGTCGACGTAGCTGATGGCCTGAGGGTTTGAGGCACAGATATCTGGTGCAGACTTGCATAATAGGGATGTTCCCTCCTCTGGTTGCCTCTGGGATGCTGCAAGAGTGATATATTAATAATTGATGGCCAGGCTTTGAATACGAAAGATGGATGAAGATAAGTAAAAATGGAATGTAGTACCTTTCGAAGGTTGCCCGAATCCTCGAGCCTGTGGAGGTCCAGGTGACTTTTGATGAGCTCTGACTAAGTATTCTGAACTCAGGCCTCTCTGTTCTCGTAATTTTCTCTCCGCACCGGGTACCATAACTCGCACCTGGAAAAGTTAGGGCGATGTGAAATATTTCAGTGGTAGTCTTACTATCGGCACAGACGTGCTGCAAAATAAACCTACCATCCGAGTTGTTATACCGTGTAATAAAGTATATTAAATATTTAATATTACAAACGCGCATGTTGATAAAATTGATAAAATGTGACTGACAGTATTACAATTGATCAAATTCATTAAATATATTTTTTGAGGCCAAATTTGACGCATTTACTGCAACGTAAAACTTAATAACATTTATATAGATATGCATTAACAAGTAATAAAATCCTATGCATATGAACCGTTGTGAATATGAAGGTATATGTGGTAGAACAACGTCGTCGATACTCAGCTATAAATTTCGAAGCGACGTAGGACTACATTGCCGGTCTCGAATGTGTCAAGAATTGTTAAATTGCGAGCGTACCATTTCTTCCACCGTGGAGAAACGAGCCATGTATCCGGACATAGTTAAAACAGCGGCCACTTCCGCCAAGATTAAAGCTAATCCTGACAGTTGAAGGCACCAGCCATACTGATATTGTGGCAAACCGTTGTCGTCGGCTTGCATGCTGGACGTGGAAGGCAGACTGTACTTTCCCGGTAATTCCAACGATGCATCCGATAAAGCCGATGCCAGGACTATCAAGCCACCGCCTAACGAGAGTCCTGGAACACAAATGAAATTATTACTTGGCTTACTTCCTAATGTCTCCGATATTTATGGTTTTCCGACGGAATCGACAATCGAGATTTATCGACGAAACTATACACGGGGTTGCTCCGTACCAGAACTTGCTCCAACTTGGTAAACTCCAGTGCTGGATAATTTATAAACTTTGCCAACTGATGATCTCCGGCAAGGCCCATAAGCTTTGTAATTTATCGTACGGTTAAAAAGTCGTGGCGATTTTATTTTTTACGGCGACTATTAAAAGTATTCGCACATACTTAAACTTCTATTTTCATGTAATATTGATTGTTTAGTAGATTTTACATTTGAGTTGCAATGTGGGAAATTTGTACAGTTACATAAAAGTTCTATTCAATGATAGGAAATTTAATATATTTGGGCATAATTATTTGCCAAAATTATTGTAATTATAAGTGTTTTGATAGTTTTTCAGTATTTGTGTGAGAAAATAGTCGTATGCTTTTGTGGAGAAATAAATGTTTCCTATGATTACTGATTACTCAGTATAATTTGCAAGAGTTATTTTTGATAGTATACACAATAATTAATATTTAAATATGAAAATAAGTACAGTGATATGAAAGACTGTAATTACAACTTTAAGTATTTTAAACGTAGAAAATATTGAAAAAATAGTTTAGGAAGATTTGGATTTTCTAATTTTGGGGGAAACAATTTACTAGTTTTTACAAAACTGTGTCCAAGATAATAGAGTTTATTTTTAATAAAAATATCAAAGAGTTCAACCTTGAAAAATTTCAGGATACCCCAATAAAAAGCAATAATTTCAGTTATTGGTGGTTAATTATTATCAGTAGATTACTGATTCTTATTGCAAATTCAGGGTTTTATTAGATTACTGCAAGAATAATTGCGCTTCTTACTATTTTAAATTTAGCACCGACTTTTTTAGTTAGGTTTTATGTAATTACGTTCGTGTGTTACACCATTGTATAGTGTGAAATTAGCATTGCTGATCTTTGCTTATATTTTTATTTTCATTGTTTAAAATTGCCAAATTTAGGCGTTTAAATTAATCAGAGAAAAAGTGCAAACTTCTGCGATTTTATCGTACAATGATTTTATCGAAGCGTTTTAAAAAGTTCTTTACTGGTTATAAAATACGTATAAAAAGTCACAAATGGCTCATTTTGACTTGGTAGTTCTAGTAGTAAGTCGGCGTTGGTAAAGGATTTGAAACTTCAGCGTTGTGTCGAAGTTTCTATTTTTCTAAATGGGTTACGACGTTTCTGGCGGAAGAAAAGTCTTAGACGGACTTTATTACTCCGAGGAAGGGACTAACGTGGATTAAGGCAGGTGAAAAGTTGAGGAACGATTGGGAGTTGCTCGTAAACCAACTTCTGAGGCTTCAATCTTCCTTTTATTATAGTTCGATCGCCTGTATCTCTTTAAGCCGGGCCAGCTATTGCTTTCTCGTAAATAGCTTACAGTGGTAATGCGAGACGAATGGAACCATTAAAATTGATCGTACCATAAAAGCTGGTCGCATTTTCTGCGTCCTCTGCTGCGCCTTTCACGTGAATTAACGATACACCTGCTGGTAATTAAGGTCTAAGGGTGCTCTTAGCTATTTTTAACAATGAATCTTACATCTAGAATCGTTGCATTTAAATTGGAATAGAATTGAAGAGTGGAAATGAAATTGGCTGAAAGTGGCAAGATTCAAGTTTTGAGGAAAACAATTTTTCGATTGCCAACGTGTCATTTATTAACTGACAAGTATAACTAAAATTCATTCGTTACATGTATCATATTATCCTATATAACTTAACAGTATTTTTGGTTTGGTATTTTGAAGTTGTATTAATTAATAACAAACCGATTTATATATTCTAAGAAAAGCTGAAAATACCAAAATTCAATTTTTAAGGGAAACAACTTTTTGATTGCTAATACATCATTTATCAACTAAGTGAAACAAAATTCATTCGTTATATGTATCATATTATTCTATATAACTTAAGAAGAGTATCTTTGGTTTGGTACTTCAAAGTTCTATTAATTAATAACAAAATGTTTTTTTATATCTTAGGAAAGACTTTAACTCGATTATATGTAAATGTCTCCATTATAGTGTAAAGGTTTAATAATATCGCCACTTTTATAAACATCCTTTTTATGGAAAAAGGTTTTTTTTTTAAATGGCACTTTAAGCTCTTTTTATTTCCATTCTTCGAGAGTTCGAAATTGATATTCTACGATCGTCCGTCGAACCATTCGCGAAATATTTCGTAGCGATTATGTGCTATTTCGGGAGTCAAGAATGGTTTAGAAAAGTTAAACACGTGCACTCTGTTCAAACACGTCAGGACTTTTACCGCTAGCAGATGAAAAAGAAGAGGGTCAAAGAAGTTTTCCTAAAGAAACGTCTTCTACGGCTTGATGAGTCGTTCAGGTTAGGTTCAAACGAGAAAAGGCGACAGAGTGGAATTCATTAAACCCTAAAGAGCGGCCCTGGGCGATATCGAAAGACAGAACATTGCAGAACATAAAGATTCATCGCCTAAATGAACTTCTTTGCATCGGGTGCTTCGAATAATTGTGTTGTGGTTCCTTTCAAAGTTAAGTCCTTCGCAAAAATTGTTATATCACCATGGCCTAGAATCTAGGGTAATTGTTCTAATTATGGTATTCATCCCCAAAAATCAGACAATGGATACGTATCTTAAGAATTAAGCAAAGAACGAATGATACTGCTATGGCTTTTATTTTCATTCGTAAATAAATACCTAAAGGTTAATTTAATTGCTGTATGCTTCTTGTTTAATTTTCAAGAAAATTTCCGATAAGATTCTTAAAAATTAAGCAAGAAACAAACAACACTGCAATGATTTTTATTTACATTTATAAATAAAAACTTAAAAGTTCACACAAAAAAATCAAATATAGTTTAAATCTAAAATATGCTATCCAGATATAAAAAATAGGTTAACGAATGTATTTTATCGAAGAATCAAGCCTCCATTTTAGTAGAAATTTTCTAAGCCAGACATTTTATCGTGTTAAAAATAAATGCTGAATTTGCCAAAAAAGGAAAAATGAATTAATCATTGGCACACATAATATGTTAATTTGATTCGCTTGCACAACAATATTATTTTTCCTCACTAAACCTTAGTTGGAGGCATTCAATAAACCCCATAAAAAAAATGTATTAAATGCGTATAGCACAGAAAAAATAATATTTTTATTTTTCACTCGTCAATTTATTCGTCCAACAGAATTTTCTTTGATCTCATCGATGACCGGTTTTCCATTTCTCTCCAAGCTCCCTCGTTTTTCTTTTGAACGCATTGAAAAAACGTTGCGCTAGACGACCTGGTCTCGCCCTTTATCTATGACGCGTTCTTGCCTCGCGTAAAGGGTGCCGCATAAAAATTTGCATACGCGTAAAACGAACGAGCGAAGCTCGCCTGCCGTCTTCTTTACGGTCGATTCAATCCCAGTCGTACCAGCCACCGGCAACGGGACATTGTTATGACGGGCTAAGCCGTCCCGTTATTGCATTCTTAACGACAGATAGTCGGCCCGTGTCACGGCGACCTGGATTATAGTTGAAACGCGCAAGCTTCCCTCGCCGAGGCTTTTTTCACTACCTTTTTTGAAAGACTTCATCCCCTTGTCGTGTCTATTTTGTCCCTGTTTCACGGGCATGCTGTTAAGTCATCCCAGGCTAAAAATCATTCCTCCTTTTCTACTCTCTAGGTACATTTTTGGATGACTTTCATAGATGTAAAGTAAAAAAAAGTGGGGCTGTTTCTGTTCTATGAAAGTTCGGGATTGTCTAATTATTTTGGTGTTGTAACTTTTTTGATAAGTTATAAGTTAGATTTCGGTGTTTTTACGAAATAGGCTACGTTGTTAGTTGGGCATATTTTATGACAATTACGTTCAAAGATTTGGGTGGAATTTTTGACAATTTCCTTTTAGAAAAGTTTCTGTTTTTTGTTTTTATCATAGAGTAGAATTTAAAACAGGATTTCAAATACAGTAGAATTAGGATACAAAGACTACTTGTTATAATAGAATTCTTTTAAAAGAAGAGCTTCTTTTGTTTAGAATTCTTTTACTGAAGAATTGTAATAGAAAAATTATTTCCAGCAGTAGAATTATTAATTTTCTTGTTTACAATAGAATTCTTTTAAAACCATAACATAATTCTTTTGTTTAGAATCTTACTATTAAAAAATTGCAATACAAACATTGTTTCTAGTAATTAAAGTATTAATGTTCTTTTTCACAATAGAACTCTTTTAAAACCATAATTCTTCTTCTTTCTTCTTGTTTAGAATTCTTCAATAGATAAATTTCGAGCGTAATAAAATTGTAATACAAAAATTATTTATAGTAATAGAATTATTACTTTTATTTTTTACGATAGAATTCTTTTAGAATTATGACTTTTTTGTTTAGATTTATTCAGTAGAATAATTTTAAAATAGTTCCTCATAATATAAATATTAATTATATTTTTTGCAATAGAATTCTTTTAGGATTACAATTTCTTTTGTCTAGAATACTTCAATAAGAATATTTCAAATGCAGTAGAAATATGATAGAAAAATTACTCCTGATAACAGAATTATCAATGTTACTGTTTACAATAGAATTCGTTTCGTTTCGAATTCATGAATAAAATAATCTCTTTTCTCACTGTATCAACAAATATTTTGAAAATTTTCTATCAAAAGCATCATTTCATCGAATCGACTAATTATTCCCTTAGCAGTTTTGTTCTTATATTAAATTATCATGCATATAAACCATATCCTCATTTTCACCACGAGTGTAACAAGCGCGTTCCAATTTCAAGTGTTGCACATATAACAGACTAATGAAATTTATATATACATTTACTCGTCGCAATTACGCAACGGTTAATATGACACTCGCGTGGCGTGTAATTCACGAAACAAAGGGAATCGTTAATTGCAGGATGATCCAAAATTTTCTTGGCGTTTTTTTTTTCGTCCGCACAAACGAGCAATTATCAAGTCGCAACGTTGATAATAGATTACAGGCTCGCTTGTTGCAGCTGATTAATTTCAATAATTGATTGCTACTTCGGCTTGTTAAATTACAATGGACGTAAAAAGTATGCATATTTCATTGGCGCGTCTCCGTTGAACGCTGCGAAATGTGTCGGGTGAATTTAAATTTCAATTAACACTGCCATACGTTTTACAATCGGACGTACGCTGTCGTTTCGGGGGCAAAGTTTATGCTTCGTTTCGATTCGTGGCACGTATCCCTGCATCTCTGTGCACGGACACGCAGCTCCGCATGAAAGTGATTTAATATTCGAAAATAAATAGCGATCGCCATCGGCTAATCACACCAGTTATTTATTACCGCGCGTTAATAAAGGTCGCAGAAAATGCAGTCGAAAAAAGCGAAATTCAATTTGCCATTTCTACGCGCGAAAATTAAAGCGCGCTTCTTTTAAAAGCTTACGAATTCAATTGCGCGCAACTGCAATCGTGATCTCCGTACATTACAATGATTAAAATGTGAGTAAGTCTATAGTCGGCTGCAAAAGTCTACACATACACTCTTAAATTTGAAATATTTAAAAAGTTACGAGAGCTTCGATCACTTCTAAAAAACTAATTCACGTATTGATTAACGTTAAAATCATTGTCATTAAATTTCAAACATTTACACATTTCAGGACACATTTTAGGGGAATGAAAGTGATGCGAAAATTTGTAAAATATAAAATTGCGAGTTAAAAAGTTTTTAAAATACGTTTCGTGAAGGGAGGATTATTGATGATGAGCGTATGAATAAAAATGCTTACAAATTATGGAATTATGGTTACGTATGCTAAACAAATTATGGAACATCAGGAATGTACCAGAAAATATGAGATAGTACAAATATAGAGTAGATTTCCCTGCCTCTTTAACTATTTTATTTAATAACGAGATAATGTATGGAGAATCGTAAATAAAAAAATTTCAATATTAAACATGTACTATAGACCTTGCATATTTGTGTATACTTATGTAAAAATAATCATATGGGAATTGTCCTAAGGCAGTAAATTATTTTATATCCGTTACACAGACTGATTTGCTAATACATCTAGTAATCATTTTCATTTAAGTGACAACTTTACAAGTGTTCTAGTCAATAATTGGACACTTTACCTTATTAATTTTTTATCGTACAGTATTTATCATATTTACATATAGCACGTAAACTTTTACGCCTGGCTGTATAAATTTTTAATTATTTAAAGGGGGAAACAGGTATGGTACTCCTAGATATTTTCTGGAACGTAACTGAATCCGCCTTGATATGTGTGATGCGGTATTTCACACGTATTTTACCGCGGCAGGAACAAAATGCTGCCCCCGTATCGACGAATCGAATTTCTATACGCGGAGAGGTTTAATTAGCGCGCGGCTTGTCAGCTTCGCGTTCCCTCATTCAGCGATTTCATTTGCAAGTATGCCAGGCCAAACGCTGTTTATCAATTAGCCCTAGTTAGCTGGCGCGACCTAATTTCACGCGTCTTCAGAAACAAGCCCCGACGGATGCGAAATAATTATGCGAGGGAAAGAACGTGAGACAGGTTTACGGTTCGTTAAGGGGCGTGAAAAAGGATCTTTGTTACGGTTTACGTTTAGTTACAACAATATACCTTGCATATCAAGTGCCGCACTCGAGTACACTCAAGTACAATCGTCCCTCGTATAACACGGTAGTTGGGTTTTGAAAAAGTGCCACGTTTTATGAAACAAAAGGCTAACGATAAGGTGAACCAACCAGTAAATGATCGAATTGTTGAATTTGTACGCGGTTTAGGTTGATTTTTGAATTCATTTATTTGTAACAGTAAAACAGCTGTTGAAATTGATGTTAGTATTAATAACATTTTAGATATTCGTAAGAATATACACTCTGTTTCATAGTTATATTTGTAAATTAACGTATTTCTTGTTTATAATCCGTGTACAAGTTTATATTTATTTCTGATCGAAACGACGCTTTTTTTACTGATTTCGATCTGCATTTAGAATGAGGATACATTGTTGAAATTAATCATTGGCATTCCCCAAAAGTTGTGAATATTTAGTGTAAAATACAAAATGTCATCAAACTGTCGTTGATCGAAAGCGGATTATTTTCTTTAACAAAGTATCGCCATTTTTTGAACTTTTTTACTAACTTCGATCTGTATTTAGAATGAAAATACAACGTTAAAACTGAGCTCTAACACTTCCTCAAAATAATATTGCCCCAAAGTTGTGAACATTTAGTATAAAATACAAAAAATCATCAAACTGTCACCGATAGAAAGTGTTTTTTTCTTTTTATGAAACTATCGCAATTTTCTTAGTTTTTTTACTAATTTTCATCTGCGTTTAGAATGATAATACAACATTTAAACTAATCATTAACATTCCCTGAAAATAATATTGGCCCAAACTTATGAATATTTAGTATAAAATAAATCATATTATCACCGTTGAACCGCTGTCTTTTGTTTGAAGAAATACCGCCATCTTGTGAGCTTTTTTACTAATTCTGATCTACTTTTAAAATAAGAATACGATGTTAAAATTAGTCACTAACATTCCCTGAAAATAATTTTGCCCCAAAGTTGCGAATATTAAGTCTGTAGAACATCATCAAACCGCCGTCGATCGAACGCATTTCCTTTTTATCATAGTATCGCCATCTATTGATCTTTCTTATCAATTTTCATCTGTATTTTTAATACTGTGATATTTATAATTAAACCTGTGATCACTGGGATCCTGCCAAAGCAATATTTACCAAAAATCTGCGAAAATATTTAGCATAAAACATTACAATATTATCAAACGTATCTCAACTGGACCGTATTAAAATTACTATAATTTTAAATGCTCGTTATTCGGAGATCTGTCGCGTTTCGATTGTTTAATTGGTCTCGTTAGAAGTGGACAAGCTTCCTTTTTAAAATGCTTTTTGGATCATATCGATATCTCTTTCCGTTTACGAGATATCGTCGTGTAAAGACAAGTGTAATTTTTTCGCTAGTATAGTATCGCTGTCCTTGTCAGACGCACTGAATCCTGTATACCAGGACCTCTCACTCGCACACTGTCTACGGCGACAGACACTGATTCAACAGATTTTTACTATTTACTATTAGGCGTACGCTTTCCAGGAATTAATGTAGGTCAGGGAGTCATTCATGAGTCCTTGCGTCTTGAGGGTGTCAATCTTTATATCCTTATATCTCGGGAACCAATTGAGCTATCGAGATAAACCAAAGCACGTTTTTAAGGGCGCATTATTGCCTATCTTCCGAGTGACCCATTTGTTAAATTTGAGCAGCCATTCTAGGTTTTATTCTTGATAGTATGGTAGTTTATTGGTAATTTCGATTGAAGAAAGTGGCAAAAATAGTGCAAACACTAAAATATGTTCCTGAAAATACGTAGCATAGGTGTAGGAAGGTTTTGGACAGCGTTAGGGAGGATTTGGAATGAGATAAATGGTAGAAGTGCGGAGTATTTGGAAAACCGAATATTTATTTATTTATTTATTTATTAAGAGGTAATGGAATCTTTTAGAGTACAAAGGAGGGAATAGAAGATGCACTTATGTACTGTAAGTAGGAAGTATGGATATTCTTATAATGTAATAAAGACGATAACTTTACAATTTATCTTCTATCCGTCATACAAACTGAATTACTAATATATGCAAGTATCAATTCCATTTAAGTGACAACTTTTCAAATGACGATAATAGGGACACTGCACTTTGTTATATATATTCAACGAATTTGTAATTAATACGTCATATTTAACACACAAAAAAGAGATCATCGTAAATAAAATGTTGTGCTTCAAACAGGAACGATTATTAGGCTAATTACTTCAAAAATAATTAAATGAAGTTGCTTTAAACGATAAGCATAAAGTAACAGTAATCGGGACATCCACCTTATTGACCAAACGTGTAAAACGAATTTCAAAAGATACGCGAATAGGTAGTATAAAACGTTTACCAATATTTACCAGCGGTTCGTCGTGTTTACCCCGCAGCTGTGATTTCGCTCGCAGCGAATTAACACCTGAATCAAGCGAAACCAAATTCATTTCGCGAAAAGCAGCCGCGATCCATCGTGCGTCGGACACGCGGTGGGGGTGCGAGGCATTCGCTCATATAATTCTTGTCTGCGAAGAGGCTACAGGCATCCAGAGGCTCAGCTATACTGCGGGAGGCCATCTAGCCGTGGCTGCGGTAGCAGCAACCGGAATTTAATATTAATACGAGCAGCGGAGGGGGGGGGGGGGGGGGCTGCGTGGCAAGCAGGACCGCTCGAATTTCGAGAATACCGGCCGCGATATCGAGTGACCGATCCAATTTCCACGACGCCAACGACGACGACCAACAACCCGAGCTTCCACTCCTACCGTGGCCACAACGAGGAACACGTTTTAGCCTCGCTGCATTCCGGAATGCGACACCGAAGATATTATCAAACCCATCTTTTTATAAGGGATGCGGTAATCGAGAGCGAAGCGAAGTTCGAGGGTTGTTAACAGGATATTTTCTACTTTAACCCTTAACATTATTTCTGTAGCGACGGTAGAACATTTTCCTGCGTTTTAGAAAGGCGTGTGCGACCTTAGAATGCGAGCTTAGCCTAGAACTGGCTACGGTCAGTTCACGCATCTGGCAGTCACATTCGCACAGGCCATGGTTTTTCCTATCGACCACGCGGAAACTTTCGCCGCTTTCACCACGTTTGGCGCCCTTTCCTACGCGCGTTTTTTCGCCCGCGCTTTTTTGTCCGCGTGGCTTGCTCGCTCTCCTTGTCACAGGATACGGGGTATATAACCCCACGAAACGTGTGCCACTAAAGAGAGTCTTGCACGAAACCTCGAGCGGTGATGTTCACGAGCGCGTATATCGGACGTTGTACATTCCCGCTTTGTGTAAATAAACAGTCATACTTCCGCAAGCAAATAACTGAGTGTGTGGGGTTTAATTGCACGTACACCTCCACCTCACTTCTATCCAACTATATAAGTCCAACATAGACCACTCGAATTCTATCGACCCTTTTCAAATCTCCATTGACCCCAAGAGGTCCGCATGGACCCCGTTGGGAAATCCTGGTCTAGAATCACCCTAACGATAAGTGTTTGGCTCCAACATGATTAGAGCCAGTGAAAATATAGCAAATAATTGTATTTATTTGCAAGCACAAGTTGCGTTTATATTCCAAAGTTCAACTTATACTGTTACGGTTAGGAGTGTTCGTTCGCGTACAAGTTCAAAAGTTCTATTAGAGGTTCTTGCGCCGTTCTTCCAAGTTCTGATCAAAAAGTCCTTTCAAGTCCCAGTGCGTGTCATATATATAGACGTCTGTGCGTCTCGAGGTGTGTCCTAGTCCGAGTTCGTAAGGGTGGGAAAATTGTCTAGTTCTATCAGGGAGAAGTTGTCACTCCGAGGGCGTCTTTACGAATTTGTTTAAACACTCCCTAGATGGAGTAGTCCGTCACGGTGGTCAAAACACTGTCCTGGTGTCCACGTGCTGGTTGGGGGAGCGTCGGTTCCGTTAGATACTGTCTCCAGGTGCTGTCCAGATGTGTCGTCTTAGTCCTTAGTCCACTGATTAAGATTATGACACGTCATTGCTATCGAGCAGGAAAGGTCGAAATCCCAAAGTGCAATTAATACTTGGACGCTTTCCTGGTTGTAAACTAAATTATGTGCCATAAGTTGCAGATGTTGAAATGCTTAAAAATAGCAGTAATATTCGTCCGTGTCGTAAACTTTACAAGTTCTTAAAGTCCTAACGGTAAGGGTACGGTATTGAAGCTTCGCAAAAAGTAGTTTTCCTTGAAGGCGATTGCTGTAAATGAGAATCTACTAGAACTCCCAATACAAGGTGCAACGAATGATTTCTTTATAGAAGAAAGAGGAAACGATGATCACTTTCCCTTGGCAAGCGAAGGAAGAACGAGTGAGAGTAAGAGAAAGGAGCAGGTGAGATTCTCGACAGGCGTGATATGTTGCGACTGGGTCAAGTTATTTAATCCTGCCAGCATAAAGCATCGCAGGCACGCTCGAAATTTATGCGCTGAAACCGTGCTAGAATACTCGACGGTGTGTACGGTTGCCCCAAAATATTCCCCATCGACCGAGAAACTAGCATCCAATTCGCAAAATCGTTGCCCGACTGACTTAAACTTTAACCAGGATAGATTAAACTACGCAATTTTCAATATTGTTACAGCGAAATTTCCGGACTATTTACAGTGGCCGAAAGTAAAACTCGGACACTATTTTTATACTTAAGAAACGATTAATAAGCGTTTTAGTTTTCAAGTACTTGAATCCTTAAACGTTCGAATTTCCAAGATTTAGGTGGATTTCCAAGCGTTCGAATTGCTAAAGTTTTGGATTCTCAAACCTTCGAATTTTTCTGACTTTGGAATTCTAAGCATTCGAATTTTCAAGCGTTCGAATCTCCATGCTTTTGGATTCCCAAACATTTTAGATACTTACCAAATTCGAATTGAAAGTTCGCGCAAAAAATTGATTAATCGGTAAAGAAGATGTTTCTAAGTATTTTCTTGAGTCACGCATTTATTTCTTTAAAACATATTTAGGCTACTAATATAAGTTCGTGTCAAACTAGTAAACATATTAACATATTATGCATACAGCAATTTTCTAGAAATGTCATTGCTATTTTTAACGATTTTAATCAATTTATAGCAAAAGTTCCGTACGATGCCTAAGGTCAAGAATAGTTGAGAAGTATTTTTAATGACGTTTTCAAAGAAATCATTTGATCTCGTAAAAACAAGATCCAACGCAATCAGAAGTTCGCAAGTCTCCATGGATTTCTTACCGCTGAAACCTTATTTCCCTGTTCTATTGCGCGCCCGCGGCAATGTTTGAGAAGAAATGACTCAAGAGACTGAACTCTGTTCCTGAAGTAACATCTAACTACGTTCGTTTGTCTCGTAAGCGCTTTCGAATTGGCGTTACCCATCAAAACTTTACCAAGTTGTCTAACCAAATTAATGTATTGGGTTGAACGAAAAGTTTGCGCCACAATATATTTAAATACAGAATATTTGTTTATAACATCACAATGAAAGGTGGAACAGGCCACCTAATTATTTTCTCTGTTATACACGTACACGAAAATTTCCAAATCATGAATAAATAATACCGAAACCTCACTTACTTATTTGAATACCATTAAAATTAAACACATGTAAAGCATTTGCTTGCAACATGATAATTAAATACTAAAATTATCGACGACGACACTATACTTATTTGTATCAAAGAAATAAAAATGGTAGAATTTTGCACAGTGCACACGATTAAACTACAATAAATCTGCATTTATATTTTGTTCGAAAAATTACAGAGTATTCTAAAAAATACATCGCTACGACATTACATAAGTTTTATGATAAATTTGCAATCAATCATTTCGACTGTTTTGGTACTTTCAGTGTTAATGAAAATAATTCGCTAGCTGCAATTGGAATGTCGTTCATATTTTTAAATTCTATCGTTAAAATGAATTACGTGCTTCTTTGTATGAAATTCCGCTGCAGTTTACGTCATCTTTTACATTACACGTGTTAAGGCGGAGGCTGTCGGCGCTTTTCCTCGAGTTCGGTGAATTAAGTTTGTCAACTTTGATGTAAAACTCCTCCCAAGGACCAAGGAGGCATCGTGCCGGTGAACACAAGGCACACGCATGTTGTGTTTCATCTAAGGAGGGCACAAAAGGGGTGGAAAGGGGGCGCAACAACTGCGTTTCGTCTTAGAAGCAAATTTCTGTCAGCATTTTACCCGATTACCTTTGTCTTCTCCTTTGCTCCGGATCAAAAACGAATTTGCAAGCAGAAAATTATTATCGCGCAAAGATAACGATGCTTATAAATAACGGTTCGATGTTGCAAAAGTGTAGGAATAATTATTTACAGTCGCGGCAATGAATTTCCAGCTTAAAAGTTTCGTGGAAGCCAAACGCGGGGAAAAATAAAGGGGGAAAGTTAAAAGAAAAATGGGTGCACTCGCGAAACTTCTGCGACAGTAACAAGTTTCTGACATTAGTAATAGTAAAATCATTTTCTAGCGCTTCTTCGGCGAAGAACTTTTCAATAACACGCTAACACAAATTTATTGCAAACCTACCTTCAACCCTTTATCAAAAATGTAACGTGCTTCAGTCCCTTGGATTCTTTTTTAACAATTATATTAATCCTTTTGGCGCTAAATAATTTTAAAAAATGCGAGCACGCGATTAGTGCGTAATGAGAACAATAATTCGGTTCAATAATTTTCAAGACTTCTCATATATATATGTGTCGTTGGTTGCAAAGAAAATTTTCTATAAAACTTACGTTTCCAGTTTTTGTTTATAATAAAATATTATATGTTAATATAGTGATTATATTAGCTACAGATCTTTATGAATTTAAATTGTTATATTTTACACTTATACTTATTTCCTATTTTATAATTCGCTGTCGAGTTATTAATATTCGAACAACTGCAACAGTTGTTTACATTAAAATTATATACGATAACGATTGTTATAATATTCTATTAGTTTATGGCTAAATAATTAGTCGTATTAGATTTACAAGAAATGTTACTGAAAATTGCATTTTAGTAAAGATTTTTCATGGGGAACCAGCCTGGTGAATATATTTAACACTTAATATTCCATATTTGCTATCTAGAAACCTATAGATAGGGAAGAGCTTATATTCGGAGCTCGTATAAAACCGCAGATACCTAACAGAGTGCTGGTCTTCGGAATTCTTATGGCTGACTCGTGCAGTCCGCTACTACTGCGCTCAACCTAACACAGTACGCCATCAGTGCACAGTGCACACCACGTTCATTAAATATTTTGTTTATTCTTCACCCCACAGCAGCAGCGATAAGCGCGAAATATAAATTTTGGGTGCGATGTTAATACGTTGCGTAAAATATTCCCGAAATGTCGCAGAGAAACTATTATCACACGTATAAAATTAGCCATGTATAACACGAATTTTAATTTGAACCTCTTGATTTTTTTTCACCATTAATGAATAAGAATTTATTCGAATAAATACAGAATAATTTGTTGGAAATAATGAACAATTATTCCGCGGTTAAAATATCTGGATAAACAGAATTTATCTGCATAATTATCTTATATAAATGTTTATTCTAAATGATTCGAATAATATACAACTCTGGCTATAACACAATATTTCTGCGCAATGGGTCTTCATTCTCATGCATCCTTTGGCAACCATTGTGTATTTATATTGCGCGATATTGCATGTATAATTAATCAAAAGTGTGCACGTAGCTTATGCGTGCAAAACAGTTACTTGTGAGTAAATTAATTTCAAGTTTAAGATAATAAAATGTTAGATTGCTGTTAAATTAACCCTTTGGCTTATAGCAACGAGCTACACTCGTGGTTTAGCCTATGGACCACGTACGATAAAAACATGCTGTATTTTGCAATAAATTTGAATTTATTTATATTTCAATTGGTAAGATTGTGGGATGTAGGATTAATAGGTAAGAATCGCGTACAATATTTTAGTGTTTTGCATTCGATATAATGTTATAGTAACAAATAGTGAACATTTCAGTGGATAATCTTTCAAAAATCCGTAATCCAAGGGGTTAATGATAAGTTATGAAATTAATCTACTTGTTTTCTATCATACAAAACCTATAGGGCGTGTATATATATGCTTATCGTAGTCAAATGGTTAATATTGGAGCTCGATGAGCGTAGACATGTGTTATAGGAATTTTTCCTTCGATCTCTTTATCGAATGAAAGTTATTCCGCGAGAAGGGAAGTAATAGATAATAAACGCGAGCAGACGTGGATGTCGATTCGCTGTCGCCTATGTTTTTATTGACGTTTATTGACTGTCAGAATCGTGCAGTTGCCATTCCAAACGTGATAGGTTTGCAGAGTACAGGCGCAACAATTTTTCTCACCTATAATAAATTATATATCTTCAAAAATCCATACTTACCGAAAAATGGAATGCTTAACTCTTCGAGACGCAAGATTATCTTTTTCTATTTTGAAATTTCTAAGCGTAGCGTTAGAATAAAATAACATTCGGAATAGAATTTTTCCCGGTACACCGTATAAATGTTCGAAAATCCTATGAAGCGTATTTAGTTCCGAGGTTTAGCGATCTTCAGGAATTAGTGATTATACCTAATTTCTATTCAACAATTGCCCCAGACTCTGATAAGCATGAGGATCATGTACGTTTACTTTTGAACGGAATCAGAATGCGACGTTCATATTACGTCAGTAGGAAACGTCGAGTTCTACGCTCGAGTCCCCACGTTCTACGACTAAATTGCAATTACTGCTAATTAATTGAGCAATGGGTTGAGTAGTCGTCCAGGGACAAAGCGTAGCACAACCGAGTCAACGGAGAAATTGAAGGCGACTCTCGATTGAATATTCCAAACTCGTCGCACCTCTGATGACGACTCTGTTCGCCAACTTTCATTTGCTTGTACAGGTTTACGAGCCTCCGTTTATTTCTACGATAGATCACCGTCGTCAAACTGTATCGACAATTTCTACTTTTCGATTTCAATTGACTGCCTAATATAATCAATGGAACACTTTGATTCTTTATTCGTGTAATGTAATTTTGCTTCTCAATGAAATTGAATACAACGTTGACAGGAATTTGCATTAAATAATGTTTTTAAATCCAATAATTAAATGAGATTACGCAATGTCACAACGAATTATATAATCATACTGTACTTATATATATTTTTATTTCCAAAATGGAAACATAATGTTTCACAATTATTGAAGATTAATATCTGGCAATGGTTACATTTAATCCCCTGTGCTAGGATTATTTTGTTACCTACTTAGGCTGGCATTAATTGATCGATTTTTGTATCATGTCACGTACAAATTGTTTGAATATTGCAGGCAATTCTTCTTTAACAACCTCCAATCTTATAATACAAAATTAGAATTAGAGTTCAAACTGAATTATATCCTTAGTAACAGGCATTTTTCTTTAACCTGTGCCGTAATTCATAGAACGAGTGTGTCTCGTTATTGCAGGGCAAAGGGTTAAACAAATATTGGAATCCTCCTAATAAAATCCAACACAAATATTATAAACAAATGAGTTAAAACAATGAAAAAACAAATGAACTAAAACAGAAGAAAATCGCCACTGAAACCTTCAACAATAAAAAGAGAAGAACAGAAGAAATGTTTTCAACCAGCTACTGTTTCCCTCCATTTAAGTTTAACTGTCCTCTTCGCGAAGCATCAAATTAGCCAACATCTTCACCTAAATTGAAACGCCAAAATTACCATCGTAACTTGCATCAGAAGAGCATCAGAAAAAAATTAGTAGCGGTTAATGTTTTCGTGCATTTTTATCACGCCGTTTCGCGACGTTATAGTGATTCCCAGGACGAGCAGTCGCTCCCGACGATATCGTACTCGTGAACGGGAGAATCTCTTATTAGATCGCTCGGCTGTTGAATGAATAAAAAGCTTCGATGCGACTACCAGATTGCGAGAATCGCCGCGGTAAAACGACGGTCGAGGTTTGGACGTTATCTGGGACACCTTTGAGCAGCCATGGTTCTGTTACCGTTACTACTATCGTCAGCGTTGCCAGCGCCTGAATACAAATTGCAGAGGCGAGCATGGCAATGCACTGGCCATCCGACCATCATACAAATCTACCCGTCGATACCGCGATCCTATCTCGAATTAATTCCTGCGAACCTCTGATAAATTGGGACACGCTCGAGGTGTCGGATAAATCATGTTGCCTCCTGCGAGCTTTCACGGCTCGCCAATCGATTTCTTTCGTTCCGTGCGATATACTAGCTTTCGCAGATAGAAACTTCACGAGAGAGGATTGCAGTTGTGATTTCTTTATTGGCGCGGATCGCGTGATACAGTGTTATTATCGAAATTATTGGATGGAATTATTAGATCATACCGTGTCGTGCAGTAATATGTTAATACTAGTAAAAATATATCAATACATCAATACATCAATACATAGGTATATTAACATATCAATATATCAATACATCAATATACTAACATATGAACATATCAATATATCAATATAACAATACATCAATATATCAGTACATCAATCCATCAATATATTAACATATAAACATATTAATATATCAATATATCAATATATCAATATATCAATATATCAATATATCAATATATCAATATATCAATATATCAATATATCAATATATCAATATATCAATATATCAATATATCAATATATCAATATATCAATATATCAATATATCAATATATCAATATATCAATATATCAATATATCAATATATCAATATATCAATATATCAATATATCAATATATCAATATATCAATATAGCAATATAGCAATATATCAATATATCAATATATCAATATATCAATATATCAATATATCAATATATCAATCGAGCAACATATAAATATATCAATATATCAGTATATCAATATATCAATATATGAGTATATCAATATATCAATATATGAGTATATCAATATATCAATATATCAATATATTAATATATGAATATATTACGAAAGTATACATTTTGCAAATATCACATAAAGTTATTGAAACTGGGATTTGGAGAAGATTATAGAAATAGTAGAATAATTCAACATTACTTTGCCAAAGTTAAGACTTGCAATTTTTCACTGCACAGTAAATTAGGAGGAAACAATCTAGAAATTGGTAATTATTACAATTATATATTAAGAAAGCTAATCAATTGCTAGGAAAGAAGTGTACACAATCATGTAAAAATGATTTTAATCCAATATATTCGTATAATATTTTGAAGGATCCACTTATGTTTCAAGTTATTACTTCGAAAGACGATATTTCATAATGTTGTAGTATTCTTTTATATTTGTAATTTTTCCGTGCATTTGAATCACATTTCTCCTTTTCTCATTTTAATTAGGTATCGATTCCGTTGCAATCGTCAATGTTAGAGAGCAAAATAGAGATGGGAAGGTTATTGATACAGGCAAATACTGGCGCGGGGGAAAAAATGACTACTCGAAGAGGAGGAAAGCCACGTAAGAGGGGAAAGTTTCACCTAACGACGTCGTTATTATTACGTCAAATGTACTTCTTCGTACTTCTTGACGACACACTCGACGTTACACCCCTCGACTCGCAAGAACAGTCGGTCGTTGAAGAGGAAAGACCTAGATTCTTGCAAAAAGGGTCGCGCGGAAATTCATGAACATTTAGACGTTTTATTTCCACGTATCATCGACATCATTCTTTCTACTTTTCCCGCCTTTTAGCGAGTTTACCCTAGAAACATTTCCAGGCCAATATAATATTCGTAATAAAAGTAAGTGAAAAATATTTCTAATCTATCAGAAAGAGTATTTATAATCCGTGTCATGGTTATTATAATACCAATTTATATCGGAGAAGATTATAGCACAAAATTTATCATTTCTATATTAATTTGTTAGGTCTAGTGATATTGAGTTTGTTATAGTTTAATTATACTTTAACACGATTGCAAAGCATTGATATTAAGGAAAAGAAATGCAAGAATTAACGAAGTTTCTTCATTAACCCTTTCGCTACGCAAGTTTGGAAAATATAATAATATTCTTTACTTTGAAAGAATACGCTTTAGTCTGAAATAATATTCAAATATTCAATTACATTGACAATAATCATTAGTAGTATTCAAATATCAGAAACATTATTCAATTTCATTGTGGATATTATAAATATCACAGAGAGAATTTCGAATTGATTGATACCATTCAAATCTGTCAAAATCTATATCTCAGTTTCGCCACACCAGTTATTTTTTACAGACGAGTAATTTAATCTGACTTTTCAAATAAAGAGATTGATACGTGTGGCGAAGTAATTTATTTTCCAATCAATGCATTATAATTTCATTAACGTGACAGCGTGCGTGATCGTAATTCATCGCACGCTAAGTATTCGATTGTCAATGGGAATCATGAAATGAGCCGTGTTCACTGGGATCCCATTGAATCAGCATGTCGCAACAGAGTTCTCCCTTGCCAATCGGGAGATCATAGTTCCGCGTCAGTGACTGACAACCTTCGTTCTCGTGCCCTCATTAATTCGCGCAGCATTGTTCGACGGTGAAGCTGGCTCATTCTACGACACGCGTTAATCATCACGAATACGCGATCAATTCGCGACGAGTGCCACGGCTTTTGTCCTAAATTATAGTCGACTCTTAAACGGCATCATTATTTCCCTCTTTTTACGAAAATTCATAGTGTTGCATTTTTGTTAAAGCAAATTTTTAGATTAATAGAATAAAAAAAGGATGAGAGAATTTTTAGATTGCACGAAGAGGAATTAGGAAATTATTAGGTGCAGTGATTATAAAAAGTATTTTTTATACACTAATTTGTTTATTTTGCCATTTAAGTAGTACTTAATTTAGCTGTACTAAATTAATAATTTGATGATATGTATTAGCTGTTTGTGAGATTAATATTGTATTATATATTATACTACTATTTTAGTATAACTAAACTAAAGTTCCTATTTTATAATCTTATTCACGTGCGACGACATAAATTCGTTGCGATGCAAATGATCTACAAAATATAATTGAAAAGCGCTTAATAAGAAAATGTGCGCATTTACAAATATTTTTTATAAACACTGTAATTTAGATAATTTATGTAATTTGTTGCAATTGAGTTCAATGTTAGCATAAGCAAATAGTACATTATATATAAAACAATAATTTGCCAGTACAGTGCAAGTAATTTTGCAGAAATGAAATGCATGGTAAAATAAAATGGAAATTGAAATAATTAACAGTACTGTTAACATTGCTAATGATAGAGCTTGCAATAATTAATTACAATGTTATTAGATGGTAGGATTTCAAATATTTCAACTTTTTATCTATATTACAATTATATTACAATATACAATTAACTCCTCGCTTTATTAACATTTTCCCGGTCTCAAACTTGTTAGTATAATTACAAAATTCGTATAACAGTATAATAAAATGTAAATTGTTGAATCATAAATTATCAAGGATTAAACATTTCCTTTATAAACATTTATAAAATTGTTTTTCTGCTGAAATCTAGGCTCGTCTGACTAACCAGTGACTTATACTACTTAAAATATCAGTTTCTTAAGCAACGCTTATATTCAGCAACTTTTGATCTGATAAACTAATTAAAAATCGCTTCAATTTCACTGAAATTGTGTTAAAACAGAAAATTTTGATTAATTTCAGATCGATCAACTCGGTTGTTTGACCAAAAGTTACCTAATATAAGCGCAGCTTCAGAATCTGGTATTTTAAGTAGTACAAGTCAATGGTTAATCAGGAGAGGTCAGATTGTAACAGAAAAACAATTGTACGTAACTTTGATGCCCTTATTCATAAAAAATATATTAGATTGAGATAGCAATGAATAATCTACCTATTTTGTTATATTTAATCTTTACTTTAAAGAAAATTGAACCCCTATCCTACCTTAAATATAATTACTATTACTCTGTTAGCTTTACGAAATTTTTCAGGCCAGTTATGGGTTCCTACTTAAAAAAATGCTTCATCTTTTGATGAAATTAAATTTATTATTAAATGGTGGGTCATTTCTTGATACATCTGACAGTTTAATCTTTTAATTCATTATGAAACGACTGCAGATCTTTAAGCATTTAAGAGAAATTTAAATGTGCAAAGAAATACGCAATGCACATGTTGGACAAAACTGTGCAATGGATCCAAAGTAAAATGGACCATCTGTTATTTAAAGGATGAAATAAATATATATATAAATTTCACTCCTTTATTTTTGTTTACAAAAAAAAATCACTTAAAATCAATCATCGCAAACATTACAATAATTAATTTATAAGAATGAATTTATTCTGTACAAAATTCGATTTTATTCCATTAGCAATATTAATATTTCTTTAATGCACATTGTACCAATAATTGTGCACTAAATCATTGCACTAATATTGTGTATACATTTATGTTAATAATAATTCGTATTAATCAAAGCGATTAGAAGAAATAATCGTACTCAAAAGTCACTCGTTAGCGTAAACAACTATAAAATTTCGTCGGAAATATTGCCTATCTGTTTAGTTAGGCGACTAATAGCCTCGAAGTTCAACGTAACGGGTTTACGGGAACGATAGCAAATGTACCTGTGCGATATTGTTGAAGGCAGCGTCCGTTTTCACGTTGGCATGCGTTAATTGGAGGTGTTGCATGTTTGTGGCTGTCCATCGGGACAACGACACAAAGTGAAAGAGTGAGAAACGTTGCATGAAAAGGGGATATCGTCGTTTGTTCTACGATTGGTTGCCACTGACTAACGCAACATCCCTCAAACGTTATTATCTACTTTTTACCCTATGCTCAATAAGAATTTCCAATTTTATTTTATTCTACTTCCAATTTATCCAATTCGAAGACAAAATTAGATAATTTAATTTTGGATGTGGCATGAATACTGATACTTCTTTCGGTGGACAATTTTCGGTTAAGTTATTTTATAGAGTATTAGATTATTTGATTATTCAATTGAATTATGGTGTCGTGTACTTCGTCACCATGATTGCTAATTTTTACAAGGATTGTAAAAATCTCCCAATATTTTTCGTATAGCAGCGAAATTAAGAAGAAAAGCTTTTAAACAAAGCACTAGAGTAATTAGATCAGTATTAATTATCAAACCCAAGTATAGAATAACTCACAATCAGTAATCCACACCTATAAAAATTGTTCTCAACATTTTTAGTATACCAAAAGTGAAAAAGGAAAACGATTAAAGGAAACAATAGAATAATTGGATTAGCATTAACCCTTTTGCAATTTAATACAAATACAATTACAAATACAAAAGTGTCACATCTAATGCTGTATTATATGCAACATAATTATTAAAGTGAGTCACGTATAAATAAGTGAAATTACGTATTCCTCGAATCGTGCAATCGAACAACAAAGAAATTGTTGTTCGATAAAACAATATAAAGCAAAAGGATTAATTAGTAAATCAAGATACAGAATAACTCAGTGATCCACAGTTATAGAAATTGTTTTCCATATTTCCCGTGTACGCTATAGGAAAATTGAAAAGGAAAACGATTAAAGAAAACAATAGAATAATTTGATTAGCATTAATCGCGTTCCGGATTCGAAGCCGAATTGGGAATTAAAGTTAAAGTGGAATTCGAACGCGAAACTAGCAACGGGGAAAGGGTTGATCGCCGGGAGCGTAGAGGTTTGAAACGTCTGGAATCAGTGGTGTGTGTTCTGGTTGCTGGTAACCAAGAGAAGTGGAGCAGCGAGAATTGTTTCCGATCCAGTTAAGAGTGCATCCCTGATTTATGAAAATTATGCCGGGGCCCGGTTGTAGCGAAGTTCCCGAATTAATATGTAACTGCGCTAATGAAGTGTAAATTTAATGTGCCTGCGGGACAAACAGCTACATGCTCGCTAATTAATGCTAATAATTAACGCGGAGGAATTATCGTGCGGATTTGCTTCGCGCGAAACGTAATTTTCTCACGGGGCCAGGCTGCAAATTGTAGAAATCATGGCGAGGCCTGTGCGAACCGATTGATTTTACCAAGCTATTACTTTAATATAGATGCGTAATTATTATCTTTATTAGCAGTATTTTAAGTGTGCTTTTATTTTTTTTTTATTGTGATGAAATTATTTTATTTTATGAAATTATTTTATCAGAATTTCTAGTGCAAAATATTGTATTAAATGATAGTAGCAGTTAACAAGGTTAATTAATTAACTACATTTTACTGCTGCGTGCCTAGAGTAATTTTTTACCGAAACGCGTTCTTATTTCTCTAAAATAGTAAATAGTCTCTAAAATAAACTTCTTATCTCAAAAATTATACCTTATAGTGTTAAGTATTTAATATTATAATTAAAGTTAGTGGAATGTTTGAAGACACAAGTTACATTTAGTGGGAATTAAATTAGAACTTACAAAATTTGCATGTTACAAAACTAAATATTACGAGAAATGTAAGTATTTCGTCGATTAAAAATCAGTTCTGCAAATAATAATCTCTCGTTCGGTGTTTTAAACTTCACCGTGTAAAATTAAAACTATTTTTTAGCTAGTTAATTACACCGGCATCGTTCAAGTGTTTTGCGTGCTTCCTTTTCCGTTTCCTGCATTCTACTTTTATTTCCTCTATTCCAAGGCTCTAATCCAGTCTCGTTTCGTAACTTTTCCTCGAACCATTTTTTCCTCACTTAACTTGCTTTTATATCCCGCTAAACTGAATTAAAGAATAATTAAACAGTTTAACGTCTAAAACAACGATACCTGCTGCTAACCGCTTTCCCAGTAATGTAGAATTAAAAACAACGTCCGTGACACAGCCCTACGAGTATATCGCATTCATTAACCAAAGTGAAATACAAATTGTACCGTGGTTTAATTTACATACTACCAAAGATAGCAAGAATCATGTGAATTACATTTTAAATATTCTACGAATAAGGAGAATCGTTTCTTCGTTTGAATATTAATTTTTAATATGCGTTAAGCGAACATGAATATCGTCTTGAGATATGAAATGTCGTCTTTCAAAAATTTCAGAATAGTAGATTCTCCTTACCTGCTTTTCATATTTGCACTCCTTTGATTTAAAGTGAAACGATGAGCAAATATACGGCACCTTAAGAATATTTATAATTTAACATTATTGTTTGTACGTAGTTTATGGGAATTTTTTATTTCAAATAAAATCTAATAAAAACTGTACCAATTCTACGTCGAATATATTTTAAAAATGTCCGTGAATTAAAGTTACAGAATCATTGCAAGTAGTTTCACTTTTTTACGTGCTAAAAGAATGAAAGCACAATTGTATGGTAATTTTAATGAAAACTTAGGAATTACTTAGAAGACGTGGTAGAATGTATTCTTTTATTCTACACGAAATTAGATCCTTTGTGTTACACGGCGAATTCCTCAGCAAAGTATCCAATCTACCTTTTGTTCTTTTCATTTCTTTCTACGCGGAATGATAGCCGTTTTTCTCTTACCTCGTTCCACGTGTTTCTTTTTTTAATTGAAAGTGTTTTGCGCGTGGGACTGTGAAATTAATCAAAATCTCTTTGTATGGCCTGAAAGCCCACTTTGTTACACATTCAAAGAGAACTTTTTAATTTCTGTACTTTTACAGTGATTAACAGGAAAAGCGAGTAAAATTAACAAAGTCTAACGCCTGAAACGAATTTTTCAAAGTGGTACTTTTTATCACAGGACATTAACCAATTAGACTCGAATTATTTGTCCCTTTCATCATATACAACATTGAACGACGTGAATTTTATTTGAATAACATTAAATCGGAATCACGAATTCTCATTGAGGTCTGCGATACGTAAATCTTCCATTTTAATTAATCAATATTGAAACTTTATTGATTTCTAAATTGCCCAATAATAATTAAAGGGGGCATTCGCCATTCGTAATAATAATTACTGTAATTAATTCACGATTCGCAGTCAGAACTCTGCCATGATTCTTCAGTAATTTTGAATAAACCATTCGATCGAAGTAACATTTTCCCACTCCTGCGTAAGAAAAAATCGGTCTTGATGTGTGAATTATAGACAGTTCGATTCTGTCGTGTTCTAAATTCAATGTCTATCGTAACAAATACAAAGTTTGATACACAATTAAAGTTAAAACCGAAATCAACAAGATTCATGACCTCTTTGATGGATTAACTCCATGAAATAAAAAGTAGGAAAATACATTCTTTTTCAAAATTCCTCTTAAAATTTCACTTCAAATGAACAATTTAGAATGTATTATTACAGGCTTTGCTTTTATCCAACGACATATAAAATACATAACCTAATATATTCTTCGAATAATCGTTACTATTGTATTTTTATAAAGTGTGTATTATTCCACGATCAAAAACATTTTTCTCGTTTCGTGGCGTTAAACTCAATTGTTAAGCAAATTTACTTTAAATATATAAAGTTAAGCATCAATCACTGGGTCCTAAAATTTCAAAAAAATCCCAAAAGTAGAGTTAATCATTTTGGTTTATGAACTTCATCAATTTGGTTCGTTAAAGAAACCAAAATGGCTGACCAAATAGTATACGTTAACGATACGATTGCTAATAACATAGATATTGATGCAATATTAAATTATTAAACTCCCAATTAAAATATATATATATTCAATGTATAATTATCAAAGGAGACAGCAGAAGAAGAAGAAGAAAAAATCATATGGAGATCGTACACGTAAAAAAAAAAAAAAAAAGAAGAAAGAAACACAGTATGGAAGAAAAAAAAGGGAGAAGCGAAGGGAAATGGAAGGTTGAATAAAAATTAAAGAGCAAGAAAAAGGGGGATAGAGGGGAGGACACGTGACGCGTAGATGCAAAGGGGGAGGAAAACAGGGAGAAACTTTTCGCTCGAGCGAATTCCAGCGTTTCCATGCAGGCGTACAGCTAATGAACGTAGTTACTGTCCGGAAAAGTAATTTTAATATGTCGTATCGGTAATTTTCATCGCCGCTGGGGGCCGTAAACCGTGCTAATAGTTTCCAGTTGTCGACCAGCCGGCAGTACATCCGGTTAATTAATTTCCATCCCGATTCCCCCCGCTAAACAATATTCCATTTTATTTCGAAAAATAGCTGACGCTCTCTCAACCGAATACATTTTCACACGGTTAACTCTCGAATGGTATAATTTTTATATGGAGAATCGCTGCATCTTCTCTGATTTCCTTTATGGTAACTACAACACCACTATAATTTTTGCAAAGTTTCGGGGCTTTTATTAATAATTCGAAGAAATTAAAATTGTTACGCAAAAGTGGGAATATTGATAAAAAGGCGAACATAGTATGTATTTATTTAAGACAAAATGTAATTTGTATAATAGAAATATTTTATGGGTGCACAACTATGCACTAATTAAATTAGGACGTAATTACGACGGTTAATTATAGCGAAACGATTCAATTGTAATTTAGGTGAATAGAATGGGAAAAATAATAAGTGGGAATTCCTTTTATCCTCTTAATTTCATATCTATGTAAAGTGCTAATAAGTACACTTTTTACCAACTCCACATCTTTTAATCACCCAAATTACATAATCCACCAACAATAATAGCAGCAGCAAAATAACATTTCCCCTAAAATAATCCAATATTGTTATATCAACACTATGGTATTATTTCTTCTACAGACTACAAAGAATTCGATTTCAACAAATTGTTCATAGAAATTCTGCTTGTGCCAAATATTTATAAAAGTATGATCCTTACAACAGAATAAAACAGAAGCTAAACCGATAAAGCAAAATACATTTTTCACTGCCCTTAAATCTTTCAATCATTCAAATTACATAATCCACCAGAAATACTAGAATTCGCAGGAGTAAAACAACATTTTCCGTAAAATAATCCGATATTGTTGGTAGAAAAAAAAATACGTAGGCCTTTGTGCGATATCCAAACGAAAAACTCAATAAACTTCGCTGTTTGCAAATTACCTGTATATCCGTCGAATTTGCACAATTATCAATGGACATAAAACAAAGGAATTGGTGATTTGAAACCGGTAAGCGCGTAAAAGGAGAGCAAATCGCTTTACGAGATTTTTCGCGAGTTCACCGCAGTCGGATATTTCGCTTACGAAATAACACAGCAGAGAGCGCGTGTAATGAAATATCGAAACCTTCGTCAAATATTGACGCGCTCGAAATAAAGCTTGCAATTCACTCGTTTGACAGGATTCATTGTGCCGTGTCCCTAAAAAACCTGTCGCTGCTTGTATTCAATTGCATCAGATTGTATAGCTGCAGAAGTGTGAAAGGGAATAACAAAATGGAGAAACAAACGTGTAACGGAGGAAAAAAATAGGGAAAGAAATCGCGAATAGTTTCGCAAGCCGGCAAAACTCTTTCAACTCCGATTCGATTAATATTTCGCGTCCACTTTGCTCCGACGTGCAATTTTTTGGCCTCTCAGTCTCATTTCTCGCGTTTTTTTTTCATTTTTTTTTTTTTTATTGCGAAGGGAGTCTTTTTCGCTGGATGCGATCCCCACGTTCCTTTTAGAGTTGCGTTTATAATCGATCCGGCGTTTGTAAACATTTCCCACATACTCGACTATGATTCATTTCGAAACGCACTCGGTTGATGGATCAGAGAGAAGCCGGGAAATGGAATCCTCCTGTTTGTTTCATCAATCATGGTGACCATTGATGGGAAAATGCGCCAACTATTTTTTGTGCATTGCAAAATTTAAACGTTAGTAACGCTAAATCACGTAAACATTTTAAAACGTTGAATATTCGTTAAAAGTTTAATATTTGTAAGCGAACATTTATTTACTAGAATAGAATAAAATAGATACTTTATTCGTTTCCATTTTGGAATACAAGAGTTTCGTCCTGTTTTTTCATATTGCACACCATATAAGTTATATTATATACTATATATTTATAAAAAAATCCATAAATTCGTAATAAAATAAATCATAGAATTCTATAATGTTAATATTAATAATTAAGACAAAATTAATGTTCTCCCCATATTTTAAAGCACATGCCAAAGTTTCGTAAGGCCAATTCATTTAATATCAGCACATATCAAAAGTCTTTAATTTCATAACATAACAAAGCACAGAATTGTACAATATTAATATTATGGAAATATTAATCAAGAAATGAATTAAGAATACAACACATAAAAAATATGTTATATGATAATTAATATTTTTCTCCCATTTTTAGACACATGGCAGAGATTTACAAAGCCAATTCATGTAAACCACAGCAAAGACGCCGCAATTTAAACGATACGTAGAGTTTCAGAAGGTTAACATTATAGAAATATTAATGAACTGCTCATTAAAATTTGTTTGACGTAGAAGCGAAAGATTCGAAAATTGGTTGAACGAATCATGGAAAATCCAGTGGAACTGGGGGGAGGGGGTGGTGGGAATTAAATGTAATTGGTGTAGAGGATTCGCAGTCGGATTGGGTAATTTGCAGCGGAAACGTGCGGCTGCAAATTAACCAAACATCTATGGCGGTTTAATGAACGTCAGGATTTAACGAACGCAATTGGTCGGCGGCCGCGTCGAATGTGCTCCTCCAGCAATTTCGACCGTGTCTCCATGACACGATTACTTTCATAATCACGATCCCCGGCCCGATATTGCGCTCGCGGGCAGAATTTTAATTGAAATCGCTCGCTCGTTTTGTGTAATTTCCAAAAATTCCGAGAACCTGATCGTTACATCGACGCGCTGTTTATGGCCTCCACCTTATAAAGGTATTCCAATTATTTTAACCCTCTCCGTACGGCACTTTAAAATTGAACGCATACTCGTCGGTGCCCACATGAAAATAATTGTTATTAATATGGAAAAGGTGTAAGTGCGAGTAGTTGGCTTTTAATAACGAGTACAGTAGAATCACCGTTATCTGAATTAATTGGGAGACAAAAGTGTTCACATGAGAGAATTTTCTTTTTATATAATAGACAAACAAGCGTCTAGCACTCAATATAAATGAATAATCAAGACTAAATCATGTAATATACAAGATTAAAAGGAAACAATATTTTTCAATCTTCCTTCTTTTTTTAAATAAAATCAAAGTGATTAAATTTATGGATCTCAAATTTTTTGGCAGCCGAATACCATAATTTCTTTAATACAAGTAAGTCTGCAGTATTATGTATGTATAAATATTGGAAGTATAATTATTTCACTTACGAAGTATGATTATTAGAAATCTTAGGTATGCAAATTAATTCAGTGCTTTCACATTGTAAGTCTAGAACATTGTACAAACATAAAAGCATCATCTATTTAATTAAAACGGAATCAATAAGTCGCGTACATTAAAGCTTGGATAACGAAAATTATTTTGACCCGCGAAAGCGTTTTTAATTATCCACAGGTGCACTTTGAATTTTACAAAAAGGCATCGAATTAATTTGTGTACACCAAATATAATTCCTCATTTTACTTCCACAGCACTAGTATCAAAAAATACAACCATTTATACGACTTCTGCCGATAACTATATAAATTCCAAATTTCAGGAAACAATACCATCTCCGATATTCGCCAAGGCTGGTAGCGTACGAGTGAAAGGAAAACAAAGGCGAGGCCTGAGAGTCACGATGCGAAACTAACAGCCCTGGCGATGTTCAGCTCGCTGGAAACTCGTCTGCAAGACGGGCCACTCGGCCGGTCTAGTCAAGAAATTCGCGTGGAAGTTAGTATCGTCGCAAAGGAGCCGCTCTATCGAAGCTCAAACCGCATCAGACCGAGCTTCGTCACCCTTGGACCCCGAAAAGTGCAATGAACGTGTCCTGCGGTGATTCTCACACCCGCAGAGTGAATATATCGGCTCGATCGACGACGACAACCACTCGAAACTGTCCTAAAAGGCTGGCCAGAGTAAATAGAGGGACTATTCCATTCCCAAACGTCCTGTCCATGAAGCTGCGGTCGCTCTCATTCGGATCGAAGGACCTTTGGTTCCTTCTGTCGACGGTGAGTCATTTTAAAATCGCTGGTAGATTAAGGAATTATTGATGCAATGCATAGGAGACGATATTCGGTGATTAGAAAGAGGGGAAAAAGATGAAAAGAAGAGGTGCGCTTTGAATAAAATGGTATACCGGATTTTTGGGATTTATTTACTTTGTCGTTTTGATTCTAATTAATTAGGTCCAACCGAATTCAATTTTTCTTCATTCGATATAGTCTTGTGCGACTGTAAAGATTTGTTGTGGAAATAAAGAATTTAAAATATAGAATTTGATTAGAACGTAGTATTGAATTTTGTGAAACTAGGTATTGAATTAATTTGTACATCGATAATTAACCCTTTCGCTACTACAGACGTATATATACGTCCCCAAAAATTAGCCAATCGTTTGATAAAAATATACGTATTCGATACCATTTTTACTATAATCCACGCTTATTCTATCATAATTAATTACGCTAAATATGCAAATATTTATAACCGTGCTGCTTTTGTAATAATAAAAGTAATCTCCGTCTGCGCGTTGCGAATGATTTCAATTTCAGAGTGCCGTAGCGAAAGGGTCAATAATAAATTATCTCGCTAAAGTAGATATCAGTCGAATCACCGGGACATATTCTTTACTTGGTTAGTTAAAGATAGTATCAAATCTGCGTCTCGATTTCCCTTTATTCTCGATTTCACGGGAAAATCCATCGGAGAAGCATATTTTCAACGAAAGTTTCCAAAGGAACGACTCCTTAAAGTCCATCCCAGTCGAATAAAACTCGAAACGAGGGTCAAAGAGGCTTCCAAATGATTACGCGACCATTAGAAACTTTGGTCGCGGGGGAAACTAACGAAATGAAGAGGCTCCAACACCCAAAGGCACGGGATAGGGGGTAAGTTTCTAAGGAAACGTAAGGAAACGTGGGAAGAGTCCGGTTCATCGCGATTCTCTGTGAAACTCGGGACAAAGGGGTAACAGAGAAAGAAGAAAGAAAAAGGGAGATATGAAGACGAAGACGGGCTCCATTTGAATAAAGTTCGAAGACGCGGTGACGCTGCTTGGCCTGGGGCATTTTATCTCCGGGGGTGAGAAGGGGTAGTTTATTCAAATTAAACGTGACAGAGGCAGAATGTCTGGAGCCACTGCGTGCTCGCCGCTTGTCAACTTTCCATTTTTATTTGCTTGACGTATTGAGTCGCCAACTTACCCTCCAGCCTTTCGATTTTTCACGAAACTTAGGGGAAACTTAAAGGTACCACGTCGGATAAAGTTAGGTAAATTTTAAGTTTCTTTCGTGAAATAAATATTAACCCTTTGCCCTACGAATTTTTCAGAAACTGTGTCTTGTAACGTTAGCTAGTTAGCTACCGTTAGCTAGGAAATGTTTAAGTTTCTTTCGTGAAACGAATATTAACCCTTTGCCCTATGAATTTTTCAGAAACTGTGTCTTGTTACGTTACCTAGTTAGCTAACGTTAGCTAGGTAAATTTTAAGTTTCTTTCGTGAAATGAATATTAACCCTTTGCCCTATGAATTTTTCAGAAACTGTGTCTTGTAACGTTACCTAGTTAGCTAACGTTAGCTAGGTAAATTTTAAGTTTTTTTCATGAAACGAATATTAACCCTTTGCCCTATGAATTTTTCAGAAACTGTGTCTTGTAACGTTACCTAGTTAGCTAACGTTAGCTAGGTAAATTTTAAGTTTCTTTCGTGAAATGAATATTAACCCTTTGCCCTACGAATTCTTCAGAGATTGTATCTTGTAACGTTAACTAGTTAGCTAACGTTAGCTAGGTAAATTTTAAGTTTCTTTCGTGAAATGAATATTAGCCCTTCGCCCTACGAATTTTTCAGAGATTGTATCTTGTAACGTTAACTAGTTAGCTAACGTTAGCTAGGTAAATTTTAAGCTTCTTTCGTGAAACGAATATTAACCCTTTGCCCTACGAATTTTTCAGAAACTGTGTTTTGTATAGTTAGCTAGTTATTATTTTAATACTGTGTCAAATATAGGATACTGAAATATTGGAATTTATTTGGTCTTCATAAATCCCCTATCTTGCGTATTGAAACAGAAATTGCAATTGAAACTGAACTTTTTTATAGACACGGTATAGATTCATTCTATTTGAGTTATAATACTAATATAATTTAATTGAACGTTGAGTTTTTGCCTTCCAGTTGTCAAAGGGATTAATCCACCCCAATAACTAGATTTATTTTATTCGAACGAAGGGAAAATTAATTAAGCGGTATGAAATTCAACATTTCAACGTTTCATCAAGTTTTGTACAGCGTAAAGTTTTTACTTTTTGTACAATATTGTAAAATTACTGCAGCGCGTATTTTTAATATCCTCGATTGGGAAATGGAAATGAAGAAAAGTAAAATGAGTAAAAGGAGGAATTCACGTTTCTCTTTATTTGCTTGTTTGTATTAATTTTCGAAGTAGAGAGGGGATGTTATTTAATACTGTAGGCAGATATAAGCATAAGTAATCACAAGTTGACGTAACGAAATTCTGGATTTCTTCTAGGCAGTAATTTGACCTCATATTTCTCAATCTTCTTATTTCACTCGGTGGAAAGTTTCCACAAAAGTTTCTCGATCTGTCCGCAGCGGGTGCAATGCAATATGGTGGAACGAAGACAGATAAATAGATCATTTATTAGACGGTCGGGATTGAAGCTACAGCAGAAAGCGTTGACAAAAGGAAAAGATTGGAAAAATGTGGGGCTCGTCGACTAGTGGATTTTTCACAGTCTTCGATTAATTACGGTAAATTAAATTCACCATATCTCTGATTACTAACCTGCGGATTTTTATGCATTTATGGTAAATTCAAATGTGTAAAGAGGTAACGAATGCACGTAAATTGCAAAAATATACAAGGTAAGCAACGTGAAGTACGTTTTATTAGATTTGGAGAGCAAACCAACTCTCTAATTGGGTTCCATTTCTCTAATTCCATCGTCAATAAAAATATGAATTCGCATAAAACACCGCAATTTAATCCGTGCAAATGCTTGTAATATGCAAAAATATACATAATATTTCAAATGAACTACAAATTATTGTATTTTGAGAGTGAAACAACTTCCTACTTAAATTCCTTTCCTTCAGTTTTATTCATAAACGTATGAATTTGCATAAAAATCTACAGTCTAGTGATCGTATTTCGTCTGAAAATTTTGAAGTGTAGTGCATTTAAAACTGCAATATTCCATATCAATATTGAATAGACACTCATATTTTAACCCTTCCTCAGTTAATCTTAAGTTAATATTAAATTTATATGAATATACGTACGTATATCTAAAATCAATATATAATTATATATGTAATAAATTTATTGCATATTAACATAATATTATATATTTATATTTTAACCCTATTTAATTAATATGTAACTTAACACTAGAACCACCAAACTGGTCAACATGACTTGTTTGCAATTTCTCATAAAAGTTGTATGAATCCACAGCAATGCGTTTTCGCAAATTGCCATGACTTTACATACAAGGAATGGAATAAAGACTTACTTCAATGCTAAAAATTAGAAAAACTATCGTACTAAAAATAATAAATAAAACTGAGATTCTTTTCGAAATAAAGGAGTATCGGGATTTGATTTAAGATAAACATTTTTATTCGCCAGTGTTAAAAATGAGAAAAACAATGGTATTAAAAATAGTAAATAAAACTGAGATTCTTTTCGAAATAAAGGAGTATCGGGATTTGATTTAAGATAAACATTTTTATTCGCCAGTGTTAAAAATGAGAAAAACAATGGTATTAAAAATAGTAAATAAAACTGAGATTCTTTTCGATGTAAAAGGGTATCGGGATTTGATTTAAGACAAAAGAAGAATCGTGCTCGATAGTCGAAGTCATGGTTGGATACAAGTGTCGAGATATTGTGATTTAGGGTTGGGAATGGGGTCTGGCTTCGATGGGAGATGAAGGGTGCCAGAGAAACAGTATATTCAGGCAACTATGGAATAGGATAGGGGGATGTAGAATGTAGATATTCAGCAGCTAGCGCGTTTGATATTCAAAACCACCCCCGATGTCGAGTAATACGCGTAAATTTTTCCATCCCGTGTCAGACATTTATGAATCTCGCGTGCTACACTGCATTTTTTTGTACAGACGTTTAACTTATCTCGGAGATAGGTCATTTTATTCAGCATTGGACGAGACTAATTGTGTTATAATGGAGATTCAAAAACAATTATTGTGTAATATCGAAGAACACTAATTACTACATTACGGATCTTAAAAATAATGATTATTATATTTGAAATATGAATATAAAAATATGAAAATAAGTTTAAGCAAATAAGATTTAAATCGGTGATTGCTTGCTTCATCCTCTAAATATCATAATTACTATTTTGCTTTGGATATTTTGTATAATGTTTCCGTCACTTTATATTTTTTTCCTCTCTTCTTTTCTCTTCTTTTCTTTTTTGTTTGTCTACCACCTATAATTTTTCTATTCTTTCATGTATCAAAGGATTTATCCCGCAAATAAATAAATAAATAATTTTGTATATTATATGCACCTTCTACCATAGTAACCATAATTATATTGTTTCATTATAAACCATAGTTTCATCATAGTTAAATTCCTCGTAAATGCATAAATTGGATTACAATGGACTATCAGTTCGTAAATTAATAAAATCGATTAATTAAAATTAATATGATTCTGTAGTCTACTAATAACATCAGTTATATTACAACACAGTTATTTTGTGTCTCTAGTTAGCTAAATTAGTTTCGTAACATCAATTAAACAATTCGCTTTCTATGGTATATCGCTTTAAAATGTTTGAAAGACTTTTAAAAGACTTTTCTAAGCAGAATTATATTTTTTTAGGCACTTTTGCCAAAATTTAGATATCAAGAGAATGTATTTAATAAGTTAATGAAGGGATAAAAAACTGCAATATGCAATTTGTAATTCCTGTAATAATATACAATATGAAAAATGAAGATGGATAATATGCAATATGAAAAATTTGTATATGCATTATATCTAAACTGCAGATCTTTATGCATATTCGTATTTTTGTAGATGCAAATAAGAAAATGGAACATAGATACAATTTTTATTGGACGCAATATACTTAATATTTTACTTACTATTATAAATGCAATTTATATTATAGTACTTTATATAGTACTTATTATTTTAAATACAAATTTAAAAGACGCAATGTGCTTTGAATATTTTCTACACTTTTATGCATCGTATGTATTTCGTACATTTCTTCAAACTTAAATTTTATATAATTGCATAAAGATCCGTGATCCTGTTATAAATAATAACCGCAATGTATATAAATATTTATACTCATCCTGCTCTTGTAACAATAAAAATCATTCCCATTCGTGCATCGAAAATTCTTTTAACTCCAAAATCCCGTGGCGAAAGTGTTAAAATAAAAAGATTCAGGGTGTTCTATGCCAAATATCTGGCGTGTATGAATAAAATAATCGCGTTGCTTATTACGGGAGCACAATAATAGTTGTCGAGTGAGCAACCAAGAAACGTTGAATTTCCGTTGCATTCACGGTAGCTCTCCTGTTACTCGTAAAAAGCGTAGTTTCATGTTATTAGCGAAGTTCGTGCGCTTGAATATTTTACTGGCCCGGCGGAAAAAAAATGCTTTCGTCCGTTTCCAGTTGAACGTATGAGAATATGTAGTCCCTGGACACGGTGTGAAATATAACGCGCCCCTGGAAACTTACACGCTGCGGATATTTCTTCCACCTTAAGTGAATAACTCTGTTTCAGGAGGATTTTATTTCTTGTTTAGTGGCAAATGAAGTTAAAATGAAATTAGGTAGCCGGAAATATTTACGATGGGTCGCAAAACTCTGCGTGCACTTCTGAATTTCAAATGTTTAACGCTCGTGCAGCGATTGGGAAAATACTACCGTTTGTGAAAAAGTTTTTGTTTTTTTTTTGCCAAACGTGATGATGGAAAATTAGCCGAAAACGCTAACGTTCTTTTTTATGCAAAATGCTATTGTGAAACTATAAAACCTAGTAGAGAATTTATGAACAACACAGAGCAACATAAATAAAAATGTTCCTAAATATTCGTAGAATTATTATAGAATTTATGGACTTCAATGGTAATAATTTATAGATTTGTAGAACTTCACTATGGAATTCATAGACTTCAATGGTAATAATTTATAGATTATAGATTGCACAGATTTATGGAGTCTTTATTGAATTTATAGATTTCAACGGTAATAATTTATACACATATAAATGTATGAATTTATTTAATAAATCGATTTCTTTCTTGCGTCCACGAAATAAAAAAATTGGGTAGCTATTTAAAACAGTCATCCGCAAAGGGTTAAATTAGATCAAAGATTTAAGCACTGATTATGCAGAGATAATTCTAAATGGTAAAATTAAAATTATTCTAGAAGCAAAATTTTTCTTTTTTTTTAAGAAAAAAAGAAGAAGAAGAAAAAATGGGACAAATAAAATATGTAAAAGTGGTTGATAATCAGAGAAACGTCAAATGTGGCAGAGAACAATGAGATTTACATTGTAACAGGACGAGACAAGTTGTTTAAGTTGCCAGAAGCGGCGACGTCGGGCTCGTTATTAGTTACTGCCACTCTGGGAACTCTTTTTGAAAGTGCGTCTCGGCACGTAGGAGTTGTGATTAACTCGGGAACTTTCGGTCTAATAACCTGCGACACAGGACTCACGATTTACGAGCGCGGTTGCGGTTTCGCGGTGAAGCTTCGTAGTAGAAAACTAATTCCGTTCGGCATAAATTCCATTGCGTTTCATTTGCAAGTTGCCTGGAATCTTGCAGCGGAAATTTCGGAAACTTGCCGACAATTCCACTTCGATGCATTCCCGCTGCGAAAAATGATTCCCTTGTTCGGTTAATAATAGAGACGAGTCGAAACCCAATTTCTAGATCCGCGAAACTCGAATTCGGAACTTTGCGAGGTCTCTCGAAACCTTCGAAACTATCGACAATAGAGGTGGGAGAGCATTGATTGCGGATATCGATAAATATTGATAATATCGGAATGTTATTCGTACTTTGATGTATCGATAATATCGATTGAATATCGTTAAGGTTGTTCAGAAACAATTTAAAGTATTGTTAAGACAAAGGTAGAGATAAGGAATTTGAAGAGTGCATTCATGTAGCACGAAGTTTTGGCATATTGAAAAATTAATACATAACAAAAAACTATAATTCCTCTTTTAATTGCTTTTTTTGTAGAGTTTTAGAGTTTTTGAGTTTGTAGATAAACATATTTGTTAAATTTTATTATCATAGAAATATATAAAAATTGGTTTTAATTGGTAATAAAATTCAACGAATATATATATATATATATATATATATATATATATATATATATATAATACTTATAATATAATATAAAATATAAATCAATTTTTATATATTTTTATAATCATAAGATTCAACAAGTATGTGTATATATATATAATATACTATATAATATATAATATAATATATAGTCTAACATATATACTTCACGATTAGTAAAAGCTCTTACAGAAGCTTTATATTTTAATTCGATAATTCTAGCTACCGTAATATTAAAATTATGAAGTTATGGTTTATTACCATTAATTTCAAAGAGAAAAGAAAATTTTATATCGATATAATAATTATTTTAAGATTATTAGGTATGTATGTTAATATGAAGTTTGAATAGTTTACGACAAATTCATATAAAACTATTGCTAGTTATTTCTTTCGTTCTTTATATAGGGTGAATATTAATATTATTGGTAGTATTTTAACATTAAACAAAGATGGAATTTTAGGACAATATTTAACAATAATATCTAATAGAATTAGATCTCCTGATTGAATTTATTTAGTAAATATAATTTATGAAGAAACTTACAGACTTTCATATTGATGCACAAATGAGTAAACAAATATATAAATACATAAAAATGTTAATATTACCCGTGCGACAAAATAAGTGTTTTTCTTAAGCTAGCATAACCAATTTCTTTGTTTTCTTTGAACCTAACCATACGAAACTAAACAGAAGAAAAACTTTGCAAATATCATTTCCATCTACCATATACATACATGCATAAGAGACAGAGTTCACTGAATACGTGAAGACACATCATACAAACGGAAGAAGACGTCGTTCAAACAAGAAACTAAGAAAACAGAGCAACGGGAGTTTAAAAGTCAAGCGACCACTGTATGAGTTGATTTTCCAAGACTTTTATTCTCGATTCTCCTTTGGAACAGCGTGTCCAGGAGAACGTTCAACCGGAACGCCCGTCAAGCGCGATTCTTTTTCCGGCGTATCATCTTTCGCGTGGAAAAAAGACGTCGCTGGACGATCACAGGCACCGGACGTGGAAAATGGAACGCGTTCTTCTCTACGAAGGCAACATCCCCTGGGATCCTTTTTACCAGCGCGCGTAAAAGTCTAGTCGGACAAGACGGTTGTCGGGAAGAGAACTGATCGAACAACATGTCGATAAATCAAAATCGTCGACGCGCGACGCTGCTGGAAGAAGATTGCTTCGGTGACCATTCGAGGAAATAGTTTGCTCCTCTGATTAAATCGTAGTTGAAAATTTTATCATACGCGATAACTGTTCGATAACACGATTGTAATTGGTAAAAATTGTTGTGGTATTTTAATCCTTTGACTACGAAATGTATATACATATATGTATTTAGTATAAGCATTATGGCTAATTAACCATAACTTTGAGTGGCATGCAATTTTGGGAGATTGGCACGATGCTGAATTTATTTTGTGGAATGCAAATATGTTTCTTAAAATAATATCAACATTGTTATTTTTATTAATCAATGGAGTATTTCTAGATTTATATTTGGCCAACATGTTGCACTGATTGTTTAACATTTTAAAAGAGCTGACTTTTTAAACCCAACGATTTTAAAACTGCTGTAATGTTTGCGAATTTACGGATCTTCGAGATCGATTTATTTAAAAATGGAGCTTCCTACGAAAAATGTCACAATAAAAATAAATACATTAACCTTTTCGAAGCGATAGCTTAAAATTGAAAAGCATTTCCGGTGCATAGATCAGGATAATTTATATTAATTTCAGAATGGTATGCATGCAAATATTTAGATATTTTGTACCACGAATTAAAGTGTAACGTAGACTAACAATAATAAAAGTGCTACTGTAATTTAAACAAAAGTATAGGTGTATCTTAAAAAATTATTGGCCAAGTTTTTGTCCTTCGTAGCGAAAGGGTTAACCAAATTGGAAAACAAAGGATCGACTATTACCAAGATTTGATAACCCAATGGATGGCGATTGTCAGAGAAAAGAGATCACTATGCTAAACAGCGTCTCACGGAGCTCCGGTATCAATCATCGCCATGAGTGCGGTTTTTCCATACTTTTCCAGTGGCTGCAGCTTTATGAAAACGAGGTTCCACTGAAAAACCATCGGGCTTCTTCTGGCAGTTTGTCAAAAGCTGCCTTTTGACGGCGTCCCTCTAAAAAGTCATCGTTCAACATGCACGTCTTTATTAATCACTCGTGAGTAATGTCGGCCGATAAAAACGAGTGCAAATAAGTGAAAGAAGCTTTGTAGCGTCGGACAAAAAGAGAATAAGAAGGAAAGTTCCTCTCTGCGGACGCAAGAGCAGCTTGGCAGACTAATAAAATGTTATTAAGCCGAACGGTGGACTTTAATATTCCTCGGTGGCCGTTAATTCGTCGTTCAGCGAGCCGGTGATTTATCGTCGAGCGATTAGAATATTGGATTAGCGTATTGAAACGATGAAGAGCGAAGGGGGGGGGGAGGGGGGGGGCGTAATAAACGCGACCTGGAACTTTTCGGAATCCCTCGGTACTTTAATTCTCGGTTAATTAAAACGAATAAAATACGAGCTACATTCGGACGGAAGTTGCATTATGAGCCGGATATTAATTTCGACAGGATCACATGCTGATTATCCCGATGCTTTTGATTCAACCGACGACAGAATTTCGACGATTCTTTCCGCGATCGCCGATGCACTCAACTGGGCTGTTCAACTTTCTAATTGAACCTTTTCAAATGAATTTCGCCACGGCTCGTTTTCATCGCGTTGCAAAGAATTATACATTTTACGCGCTGCGATGTGGCGAATTTGAGGTTTCAATGAATTTTGAATTTTGGGGAAAATAATTCTGTTAGAGTGGAAAATTTAAGTATCGCAGAAATGAATTTGTTCTTGCAAAGTGATATAATTTTGCGAATTATGGGAAACAGGAAAAATAACAATTTTGCTAATGTAATTTCACTAGGTTTCCTAATTTCCTAATTAAATCTTCCGGATCGAATGCCATCACAATCCTTGGATTACAAAATATTATTTTAGTACTTTAGTATGACGAATTTGAATATTTGAATAAATTTTTAATATTGAGGAAAATTATTCCTCTTAAATGTAACCTCCAAGCATCACACAAATTAACCAGTAACTAAAAATTAATATAATCCTACGAATCCTATAAAAACAATAAAAACATCAATTTTCCCGCTATAAATTAATTCCTGCGACTAAATTAATTGCCAACTTCAGGTCCCAAAATTAAACAATCGAACGTCAAAAAAATTCAGCCTTAAAAATTCCGCCTACCACCACAGAATTCATTTCGACCACCGCGAAACCGGATCCAATTTAATTATGCTAATTAAAGCTTCCATCACGGTGCAGGGAGCAAACAAATACACAACAAAATTCCACACTCGAAACGAGCGTTTTTCCGCCGTCCAAAAAAACGGGGCAACAAAAAGGAAGACACGGAAGAGGTCCGAAGGAAAAAAAATTCCCGGTGTCCCTGAAAAATATTCGCAAAGAGACCTTCGACGGAAGGGCGACGTTCAGGTGACGCAGACACCCAGCCCTCACTCTCCCCTGCGAGAGGGGTGGGTGTCTGGTGTGGTCGACCATCAGTAGAAGTCCGGAAAGTTCATCGTCGTGGTGTGGCGACAAAACCGCGGGTGGCTTTTATTAAAATGTTGAATGCAGACATTCTCCCTCCCCCTTGGCTCGCTCCCCTAACTTAGGTTCCCCTCTCGCAGCAGGGAGAAATCAATTTGGCCCATCTAGACGCGATATTACCGCGTCACCCTTCCCCATTTCTCTCTTTCTCCCTTCACACAGGTGCTCCACCCCTTTTTCTCCCCGCTGGATTTCGATTTCGTTCGAACTATACTTCGCCTATATACATATATATATATATATATATATATATATATATATACATATATATACATACATATACGGTATATAATATATATGTATATATAGTATATATCGACTCGGGTGGATTATCCAAGAAAGCGAGAAAGAGGGGTGCAGGAGAAGGTAAGAAACACGAGGGCAGGTCGAATCGTAAAAAGAGCGGAAAGGGACGCGAGCAAATGGAAAGATATCGTGCTCGACGGTCTGCTGTGTGCTCGAGAATCGAGCTCGAAGTGGTAATCCAGCACGATCCTCGCGTGGCTGGGCCTCACCATGGGATCATACTCGTTCTTTCTCCTCCCCATCCCCTCTTCTTTCCCTCTTTCTCGAGATGTATTCGTAAATTGACTTCCATTCTGCCGGGTTTTACACTTCACGCCCCGTATTGCGAGTCGATACGCCGCGAACGCGATCCGCGAACCTGCCAGACAAGCCTTCCTTTCATACCGGGCGAAGAATCGCGCGAACAGATGGAAGAAAAGTAGTTGGCAAGGGTAGTCTAACTTTACTTTACGATTCTATATCGCTATTGAAAGGATGGCGGTTGTAATTTAAATTTTTCTTTCAATCCGCGTTACGTTGCGCGGCATTCTCTTGGTAAATAAGATTCCGTACACGGAATAGTTAAAAGGACAGCCGGGATAATATAGATAATATAGCTGAGTGATAAAGAAATTTAAAACGTAATATCGAAGTCACAGTGAATGATCGAATTATTGTGAATATTTGATTACGAAGAAGGAATGATAAAGTCGTGTTATATGGAAGCTATTTTATAAGAATTTCGTGTTAACACTTTGATGACACTTTCATTCACTTAAGTAAGTTCATTTAATAGGCAATTATCTGCTGACTTCGTATGTACGTGAGTTGATTTTGTTAGCGATTATTAGCGACTGTTTCCAAAGTTATAGATTATATATATATACATACAGTTAATATATATACATTATAGTTACATTAGTAAATTATATTATATAAATTGTATAAGTAAATTATATTAGCATATCATATTAATAAGTAATATAGTATATGTATATATTATTATCTACATAAGGTGTATTTATAAACTTGACAGCTTGTATCCGGAAATCTGACAACACAAAATTGTTCGAATTATAGGAAAAGGAAAAATAAACAATTCACGAATACCATGCAGAGTATCATTTTCAAAAAAATGAAGCTCAACTCTATTCATATGTTTCTTTTTTAACGTTCCGTTGCATGATGAAAAACATGTCGAAGACTATCATACTAAATTGAAACATTAATTTTTAAATAACTTATCGAATAGTAAGAACTTTATTTTATAACTAAAATAACTACGCCATTTTACTTACTAAGTACAGAATTTGCAACATGTCAATAGCATGCCTTCGATTTGTAACAAAGCTTACAAAAAGTGCCAGCAGAAAGAGCAATCTTTTTTGTGAAAGCACCTTTCAGTCAAAGTGTTAAAGACTGTCGCAATTTTTGCACCGTGTTTACGAAATACCGTAATTATAAGACGGTTGACTGTATTTTAAAATCCCAGAACTCACCCCCGCGAACTTCTCCGGCTCTCAACGACGCCCGTTTGGCTAAGACGTAATTTCCGGTGCGAAACACGGAAGAACAAACAGTGAAGTAACAAACCGGAATCGTACATGGTGATTTACAACACTTGCCGCGGAATATTAATCTAAATTCGCTGCGCACCCCTGTGGAAAGCTGGAAGCGTGGACCCTCGATAAGCGGAAGTCTCGCGAGCGTCGTTGCATAATTGAACATTCTTTCCGGAATGAAAGGAGTTTCCTTTGGGCGGAATGGGAAGACAAAAAAAGAAGAATCAGGATGTGAGTAGGGGGGTAGTTCGGCCGCGATGAAATTCTCCGACGGATTTTACGTACAAATTTCTTCTCCCTTGTCTCGTACAGTTTCTTCTGGCTTACTGTTCTTCCTTCCGGCAGCGGGAGCCGAATGACTTCGGGAAGAGCTTTTTGAGAAACTGCCAAATCTCGTGTGCAACATTTGAGGGTGCTGGGAATGCCACAATGGTGTTTTTAATTGTTTTTAAGCGGAAGAAGTTTGGCGTAGTGAAGAGAAGATCTGTTTACGTGCAAAGTTTTTGATGTAATATTTTTCTGCAACAAATATCTTTCTATGGAACTTTGATTTATTTCGTTGGATGCGTGGATCACTAGCTTTATTAGATTGGAAAGTATTCTTAACTCCTTGTCATACGAACTTTTCAAATACTGTTTGTTGAAACGTTAGCTATTTCTAACATAAACTCTCTATACAATGCAAAACAGTAAAATATTTGGTAATGCTCAATCTTAAAAATTGAACTTGAAGTTCTAAAATCAGAATTGAAAAGGAAAGAATGTAATGATATTCTACGTAATAGAAATTCCAAATATATTCAATAATCGTAATCGTAATATATAAAATTCAATCGCATCGGCTTCTCAAATTTCTGAATCTTCTTTTAGCGATATACAAACAAAAAAAAAACGAAAGAAATAAGAAAATCAGAACAGGAACTAAAAGAGCTTATTAAAATTCTATACAAAGATTCCAAATATTAACTGTACCAATGATTAATTCGCTTTTTCGTACAAATCAACATTTATCTTGAAGGAAATCAGATACTTATTCCATCTTATACATAATTCTTATCGTTCTATAATTTCTTTTATATTCATTTTTCGATAAAATAACCTTCCTAACTCATTTAAAAATATTGGACGATTTATTGGTACACCTAATATATTTTGGGAATTGCAAATATTCAAACGCGTCAGTTTCTCGAGTTCTCGCAAACATGTGGGGCGAAGAATCACCGAGAATCGGGCGATGAAACACAGGGTCGCCTAATCGTCACGAATCAGATTTTTCTGCCAGAGGAAGGAGGGTAGTATTTCTCTTAAAAATTCCGCAATCTTGGTTTTTACGATGGCTGGAAAGGAGGAAACGCGTGGAGGACCGAAGGAACGTGAAACGAAAGCGGATGTCGCCCATCGCGGCCACCGCGACGTGGAGTAGAAAAGGGGGCAGGGAGGGGGTTGAAATCGCTAAAAGGAATGCGCAGTCGAGCGAAAGAGGCCTCAGGGGGGCGGTAAAAGGGAGATAAAATAATGTAGGAAGAGGTTTAAAAAGCTCCGGCCGAAACGACTGGAGAACTCGAGGGGCCACGTTTCCCTATTTTTTACTTCCTTCCAACCTTCTTCGTTGCTTGCTTCGGTTTCGTTATCGATCGGCAAAAGATAAGGGTGGGATCTTTCTTTAGGAGACATCAGAAAGGGGTGACGATTCTGTTTCTTTCGCCGATTTACATTCGCTGCTCGAAAATCGTCGCTGATTCCAGCGAATGCATTATGCATGACGAAAGTTTCGTCTCCTGCTGAGCTGCGCCTGATTCCTCGATATTCTGTTGCTCCGACTTTGTTCTGCCTTCAAACAACGCCTGTACACGTGTTCTTATTTCATTCCGGATGGTATTTTCGCGGACGCGACGAGAAAGGTATTTTTTTCTTTTTAGGCGTTTATTGGGATATTGGTGTTGGAATTGAAAAAAAAAGGTTCATTTAACTCTTTGCACTCGAAGTACTCTTCACAAGTATTGGCAAGGTTTAACGTTGTACTAGAAATGTGCCTCTTAGCAGACAACAACATACTGCACTGAAGATAAAACTGTTGTAATTAGCAGTTAAACTTTAGTTGCATGCGATCTCATGTTTCATTGATATCAGTATTCAGTCGTTTGTTCGACTGATAAAATAAGAAAACATTACTATTCACCATGGCGAAAAATGTGATGGAAGAAGGGTTGTTTCAAGAGTGTTTCATAGCAGTGATGATGAATTTAATGTGGACGAATATGAAAGCGATTTACAAAGTGATTATTTTGTACGATCAAGCTTTGATTCTGATGACAGTGGCATTATTCCACCAGTGAAATTTTATATACAAATTTTCCCTTCAAATAAGTCACATATTGCATAGCCAGATAAAACCAAAAAAGTCCGAGCTGCTGAAAGCTTTAACCGAGAAAAGGGTTAACTTTTATGGACCAGTTGAATAAAAGTCACGCCGCGAACCACGTGGAGTTAATTTTACCCTAAATGTTATCCAATTACAAATACAGGGTGTTTACGATCTGAGGGTATAAATTAAAGGGGGTTGCATTTACATGGGAAGATAAATCGAAAATGTGAAGTGGCATTTTTTCATACGAAGTTTCATTTTTGAATAAATCGATCTTGAAGATTCGTAAAGCACGCGTAGATTTGCTTATGATGTTACTCATATCTACTAGACTGCGAATCTTTATGCAATTATAGAAAATTTAAATTTACAAGAAAGCACAAAATGCACGTAGCGTAGAAAATTAAAATACCGTACGAATTATTGTATTTTCAGGATGGGACATACCCCAATTTAGATTTCACTTGTTTAACTTTGTTAATAGAAAGATGAATTTGTATACAAATTCGCAGTCTAGATACTGTGCTGCTCGTATTGCTATTCCAATTTATTACATTGAATAATAATGGGTAAACTTTGAAATTAATTCACTTTGTGATATGGAATTTCTTCTAAAATAATAATCCATGACATCGGTAATGTTTATGAATACAAATACAGTCAAAATTAGTATATACACTCTTTGGAAACATTCTGTATATCATTTGATACGAAATGACAATGTTTGAAAATCGTTGGGAATAATTTATAGCCCTACATGGTTTGCGAAAGGTAAAATGGTTGATTTTAAGGAATTTAATTGTCAGCGAATAATACTTTATAAATCGATGGAACGCTTGTGTATCTGTGGCGTCGATGGCCTCGATTAGGTCGATAATGTTTGTTGTCAACGAGCTCAACACCTCAGTCTCCTATCAGATACCGTTCTATCTACACCATAGGACATCGAGTCAGATCAATTGCCGATATTCCCACGATACAATCATTGTTTTAGAACGTTCTCATGGTAATACTAAAATATATTTCGCATCAAGGAATATTAAATGAAATTAACTAAAACGATTGCAAAATTTATATAAATTATGAAAGCAGTTGTCGTGAATTCTAAACTGAATTATAGAATTTTATAAGAACGTTGTATCGTTAGTTATCATACTTTAGACAAAATAATAACTTAACGAAAGAAAGGTTCCATTAATAAACAAAAAATTGTATTAAAGTTTATTGAGTTGTTTTGATTTTATATTGAATCGGTTTGGAATTGCCGGTCAGCAAAGTGTTAAATAAGAACAAATTTGTTAATAAATGTGCGAGTATTATGTTGATGGAAGGCATAGTTTGGTGAAGGCTTGGAAGTTTTCCTCCGTAAACACAGAAAGAAGAAACGCGTGCAGCTGGCTGCTTCTTTCTTGCCTCTGGGAATCGGAAGTTGTTTGACTTGTCGGAAAAGCCTCGCGGAGTATTAGAGAGTGTTTAATCGGGAATTTACATCGCCCCCTGTCGAATGGTAAATTGTCGAAACGCTTGGAAAGCATATGTAAGCAGCAACTTGTTGCGCGTTGTTCATTTAGAATTTCTACGCTTTCGCTTAGCATCACAGGAAGTTTACAAAGCATAAGAAGAACGCGTGCATATCGCAACTAAATAGCATCTTGGAATAAAGGTAAACTTGAAGAGCAATTTTAATTTCCAACACTGATTTAAAGACATATTTGATGCATGTGCTTTTGGTATTAGATTCGTGCATACGAAGTATTGTTTCGTTAAAGTAAAAAGATTAAACGCAAGTAAATTCTTCAAAATACTATATTTATAATATATTTAGTTATAGTAAAATAATTTTTACATGATTCTATACAATTGTTTGCAGCAATTAATTATATTCACTATTATATATTCATAAAAATCAACAATTTCAGGTTTGTCTGATCTTTCTAATGACTTTCTGTCCAGTGAAAAATGATTAATCTTAAATTTTAGAAATCATTGTTGAATTATTCCTCCATTTCTATAATCTTCAAATTCCATTTTTTGTAACTTTAATGGTACTTCTGTTAACTTTGGAATTTCATAAAAAAAATTGCTTAAATATTTCGATTATTCTTGACGTCAAACACTGAAGTTCTCACAATTTTATTATGGTACACACATACTTACATTGCAGATAATTTCTTCTTCAATATGGCCTATTATAGTTAACAATCTTACAAAATTAAAAGAATAGTATCCATCAAAAAAACGATATTTAATTTGCACAATTTAAAATTAATGATTTCTCTTTGGACAAAAATTGACGAGGAAGATTAGAAAATCGTAAAGTGGATGATATTTACAAGTATGTAATAATAAAACTAGTTCAATGCTGGAGAAAAATCTGTAGAATTATGTAAAAATTATTTCAACTGAACATACGTGTTCAGTTTGTAAGAATTTGCTTATGTTTAACCTTTTTACTTCGAAAACCCGATATTTGCTCGTGCACCAACTTAATAACTTCCGAATTGCACAGCATTACAGGTTTACTGTAAATCAACTTGCTTTCGAGATATTTTTGTTCTCTGACATGCCTAAAAAATTGTCCACTCCAACTGCTAATTTTAACCCTTTCTAATCACGTAAATTTCTTTGCTTTCGTGATATTTTGTATTTCAACGCGCTTAAAAATCACTTCACTCTAATTACGAATTCTAACCCCTTTTAACCCCTTGGCTTACGAATTTTTCAAAGCGTATTCACTGGAATTTTTACTACTTTCTATTATAACACTATATCGAATGCAAAGCACTAAAATATTATACGTTACTCGTACCTAGAATTCTTCGATCTCTCAATCCTGCAAATTGAAATGAAATGAATTAATATTTATTAGAAAATACAGCATGTTTTCATTGTACGTGGTCCATAAATTAAATCACGAGTGTAGCTCGTTGTTGTAAGCCAAATGGTTAATTCACCAGCTATAAATTTCATAAAAGTGTTTCTTTTGAAAATGAACAAACTTGTAAGCAATTCAGGCGACCATCAGAAGGTTCTTTTGGGTGATCGGCCTCGTGTATGATACTCGCAGTTTGTTGATCGGCCACGAGAAGGGAGGATCATTCTCGCGGTCGTCGAGCTACTGGTATCGACCGCTCGAACTCTTAAGTAGGGTTTGAAGGCGTTCTCAAGAGGCTGGTCTTTGGTTTATTAAGGCCGTCTTGGATCTTCAAGAGGTTGAAACTCGCTTATTACGTTGGCCACCGCTTCTCCAGGATGTGTGAAACCGCAACACCGTCCTCAACCCTTAATTGAAACATTGTCTGCGCCCTGTACGAAGATTCTCCGCGACTTTGAATGTGGCAACTGGCTGCGTTCATCGATTACCCAAACACGGTGTTTGGATTTTCATCGACACTTCACTAAGTTATTGAAACTTTATTCGAGAAGACAGCTTCGATAGAATATTATTAGGTTGAGTAATAATAATTATTATTATTCCTTGTCTTCTCGGGGAGTCAGTTCTCGGTATGGAAAATAAATGCTAACTCAGGGTCAAGCATTTATCTCGTCTATTAATATAGATATTACCAAGTATGACTGATATCTGCAGTGTTATGCAGGTGTTTGTTGGTACGTTTAATAGTTGCAAGCATTTGTGTGGAATTTTTGGTATAACTCCTGTTGCAGATATTATTATAGGAACTATTTATTTATTTATTTATTTATTTATTTATTTATTTATTTATTTATTTATTTATTTATTTATTTATTTATTTATTTATTTATTTATTTACGGGGGAGATACCCTTTAGTTTACACAAACATATTAACAAATATTATTACTTGGTCTTGATGTCACATTTCTTTGATTTCTTCGCTCAGTTGGATATATGTACATATGTTTCTATTTTCACCGCGTGCTTCTTCTGTATATTCATGACATTTGGTATTGCTATTTCGATTAGGTATGCAATTTTACTTCGTTTGTGCATCAATGTGATATCTGGTTTATTGTATGATATGGTTCTATCTGTAATAATCCGTCTGTTCCAGTATAATTTTATTTCCATACTTTCCAGTATATTCGATGGTTTCTATTCGTCTCGAACATCTCATTGTTTTGCCATTTATCGATGCATATTAATCGCGAAATACGGTAAAATGGAATAAACAATTTTGGACATGAAAGTAATATTTTATCGCATCATTATCGACCAACCGCGTAAGACACTTTTGCTTAAGGCAATCCTGTCCCAAGTGTGAACATAATTATCTTACATTATTAGCCAAAAGGAACAGGTTACTTTTTAACGTACTAATACGTCATCGACGGAAATGGGTTAATCTTATCAACTGTTTCTTCTATTTCATCGGTAAGTCACTCGCGATTGTCGTAGATATTTAATAACTCGCAATAGTCACTGCAGAAATCATAGAATTTTTATCAACCCATTATCCAGCCTTTGCAATTCCATTGCGGCTCTTCTCGCTTTTTCACCCCGCCATCGATCCTATCCCAATGGCCTCGATTAATCTAGTCGCGAGGAAAGCGAGAGCAAAGCGTGCAATTGCGAGCGGTGCAATTGTTTCTTTTTTTTTTCCATCAACTGCTCCGTAAAGCGTCGTTAAATCGTGTCCAGCGTGTTACAGGGGATGCAAGAGAGGAGGGGTTGCAACGAAAAAGCGGCGTGAATTTCTGACGAAATGAGGGGAGAGCTCGTCAGAGGGTTTAGTGCCCGGAGCGGCGAACGAAAAGAAAAGCCGACTCGTTAAGGTGACTGTTTCAACCCTTGAAAATTCTGCCAGCGGAACAGGAAGTAGAGGAGAAGGTAGACGTTGACGAGAGCAGAAACACGCGGGTCTCGCGCGAGAACGCCTGCCGTATTTATTTTAAAGCCACCGCGTCTCTTCTGTCACTCGTTAATTGACGCAGACAACTTTTTGACCGCGTGGCGACTACCTTTGAACGAGTCGCGGAGTTAAATTAGGTGAAGGGTGGAGAAGATCGAGGAAACGATGGTATAACTGATGTAGAAGTGGTTAGTTTGGTGGTGCTTTTCTAAATTGGGCGGTTCGTGACAAAAAAAAACCCCTTCTGAAACGTTAGAATCTTAGTCGTAAGGTTTTGCAGTTTCATGGATGAAATGAAAACGGTTCTTTTGCTATGTGCGGCGAGTTTTATTAATAGACTGCGGATTTTTATGCAAATTCATAAGTTTAATGATGGAATTAAAGAAACAATTAGTAGGATTCTTTACTCACCAGATACGATAAAATGTACATTAAAACGATGATCTTATGTATTTTGCGCATTGCGTGCATTGTGTAATTTTGTTTACATATTATATTTCCCATATATGGATGCAAATTAGCACTGTATTTATTAGTATTTGGTTACCATGCTATTCAAAAGATTGTAGTTCGTTTTGATCATTTGTAACAGTTAATATTATTGAATATTTCGTGATGTAAGTAAGTACTCATTTTAATTCGTAGAAACATAAATTGTATTGGATAATTGCATATATTCTTCAAGTAATAAACAAAAAGCTAAATAACGCCAAAATTTAACGTGGCAGAAAATATTCGAATATTTAACAAAGTACATTTAATGTATGAAGATTGAAATGATTAATTACTAATGGTTCGGCTACAGATCTTTGTGCAAATTTATATATTTAAAAATATAAATAAAGAAATGAAACTAGAATACAGATATATTTTAGCTTTCAAATGTTATAAAATCCTTAATACTTCACTTTTAACTATTTGTAAAATTCAGCATATTACAATATATGCATCTTGAGATTTTTCATACGTTTAAATCTACCATAAATGCATAAAGATTCGTTTACTATTCATGATTAAATTATTTCAAATGATTAAATTCAGTAATCGTAAAGATAAGTTAAAAGTTAATTTTTCAATTTATCCTCGATAAATTTTAGCACACATTTCGCATTAATATTCTGTTTTGGGTTGATGCGCATTTTAGTCTCGTTTAGTTAATCTCCGGGAAGTCATTAGAAATTTTTGTTGTATTCCGGTGCTTTCAACAGTTCATGATTTTCAACGCGGTTTCTCGCTATTTTAGCCGCTCGCCCGTTTCTTGGTACATTAACCCCGCTTGCCGGAGGTGCGCGTTAATTTTTAGCAACCCCTGAATAATAACATCCGTGAGAAAATTTGGTAACGTTCGTGTAATTAGCGTACAACCGAATTTCCTGCTAATTTTCTGTACCTCGATTCCCAAAATCTTTTCCTCATCTTTCGTCTTGAGAAAATTTCAATAATTTACTTTTATATTAAGTTGGTGCACGTGAAATATCGTTTGTATAATGTTTCAGATTAACAGGCGAGCATCGTACTTTTAGTTTTGTTCAAAATTTAATTATAATATGTACAATAAATCACATTGAGAAAGAAGAAAATTAGTTACTATAATATTGTAAAAACTTTGATGTTTGACATTACGAGTAATTGGAATATTTCGGTAATTTCTCGCAGTAGTTTAGTGTTGTAAAATAAACAATAAAATATAGATTTGGCATTTAGAGACGCTTATATAAATATTAAAATAGTTGAATGTTGATTTAGAAAATTTAAGACTGATGTTTTTTCATTAGTTAGTATACTAAGATGTAGATCAAATAATTCTAGAATTGACGATGTTTATGTGAAATAATATAATTAATTCATTGATGCAAAATATATATAAGATCATGTAAAAATTAATTGTAATAAGTACATATCGTTTTGGAAAATCTATTTACGTTCATAATTTTATTGTAAAAAGTAACATTTCATTTGCATCAATTTAATATATTTGGAAAAACCTCGGTGATAGCTAATTTTATCTAACATAAGAGCAATGATACATAATAATTTTTGAATAGATAATCTATTATATGAATTTGCGTAAGATAATTATTTGGGATCTTTGGGTGCTCTGAATTATTAGGTGCACATTAGAGTAGGGAAATTTCGGGTCGAAATTATTATTGCTCGTGAATGTATGGTTAGTATATGGAGAATCATGATAACATTGACGTAGAATATTTGAGCAGATATTAGAAATCCAAATTTCAGTGTTTTCTTGCGAAGTAACGGCATGGAAAAATATGTATTCACTTGTTTCATATACAAATTTACTATTGCAGTTAATAATACTTGAAAATTGGAATAAGTGACATTAGAAATAGTCATTAATATATTAAAATATTGAAGATTCTAATCGCTCTAAAATTTTTACAATTTATGGTAACAGCATCAACAGCAACAATATTTAATAACATAGAAAATTAATGCAAAATAATAATTATTATGTAAGAAATATCGTAAGAATAATTTCAGGCTTCGGAAATTTTAACAATTTCTATTTATCTATGTATTACTAAAAATATCACTAATTATGCTATTTTTAATGCCACATTTGTAATTGAAAATTCGATTTTTGTGGGTTAACAAACCAATGTAAAACAAAATCCATATATCCTAACACAAATGGTTATATCAACTAATAATAATAATATAAATCGTTATATCGAATAATAATAGTAATAATATAAATCGTTACATCAAATAATAATAATAATAATAATAAAATAGATACAAATTTCGAATCGACGTATACGAAAACCATTTTGAACCGCACAAAAGACCTAAATGATAACAATTCTCGTATCAATGTCACAAATATCGGAAGAATAAAGAGCGCGGATAGGAAGTGGCTTTTTTCTTCGATCGATTTGCAAAGGAAGGAAACTTCGTTCATCGTTTCGTGTAATAGTAAGTAACCGGTGGTTTTGCCGTATTCGTTCTTTACGGTTCCTTCATGGTAAGCACTGCCGGTAATGTGCTTCTTGGTACATTAACCTCGACCTGCACACAGCTTTAAATCCGGCACACGTACACGTGTGCACAATAAAGGTTTGCGTTTAACTCAGCCCCGTGGATTCGAGTTGAAACACCGCGGAAATGAAACATCTTCCTCGTCGATGCATCCGTTAATTAGTATCATTAGGCTTGAATACGAAATTTATTTCTCGAACAGTGAGAAAAAGGAAACAGAAAAATATTTGCTTGAACGTGAAAAATATTTGGATTTATTGCAGAAAAATGTTATGTTGAAGTTGGTGCATTTTTATTTCTTACGTTTGGCTACGTTTTTATAGAAATTCATTCATAAATTAATTCTTCGCACTATAAACTTTTGTAGGAATTTAATTCAAATTTAATCTAAATTCAGCACACTTTTATGCGACTTTGTTATGAAAATGGGAGAATTTACCTTTAATTCAGTTTGTTTTATGGTTAATGTTATAATTAATTAATTAATACAATTTCATTGAAAGTGCAATAACTCGATAACAAAAAAGTATAGTACATGAATTGGTATGGTGTTGTTGTAAAAGTGAAACCTTTTGCTTTAATTATATTGCAAAATGAATCGCAAAAAAAATTATTAACGTCCGTAGAGTCGTTTGAATTTGTCAATATTTTTAACAAATTTATAAAAGAAATATATTCAGTTTTTCACTCTACTTTTTGATGTAAAAATTTTTTCGAAAAATGTCTATTCACTTATGTCAAAGTAGAGACTTTAAACTTTAAAATGAGCCCAAGTCGATCGGCATAAGATGTTTCTTTACGAAGTTATAGCAATACAAATATTGGCAATATTCCAATCAAACTTTTTGATCTCCTAATTTTGCACCTATTAATTATATTTGTAAAATCTTCTTATGGTAAATATTCAAATTCATTCCTATGTCACTGTAATTAGCATAATGATACAAGATTATATCTTCAAAAATGCACAAAGTTTCCATTCGACCCAAAAAGTAAAATGAGGAGCAAAAAGTTGAAAGAGCAGACAATTTTTTTCTACCAAATGCTTACAGCATAAATGAACTTCGTTTGTAAAGTCGAACACGTGATTGGGAATATTTTTAAGGGATAGAAATATTTTCCGGGAAATTTGTAACTGATTTTCGTAGATTTCGATAAACATTTTCGCGAGATTTAATGTTTAACAATGCTGGTGAGCGATATTTGCTTTCACAGAGAATTCATGGCTTTCCTGTCGGCCTGTTCCCAACCTATAATTTCTCGTGTCGACTGACTAAGCATTTCCAGCCGACCATGGGCATCCAGCATGGTCAACGAAGCGTTCTCGGACACTGACGGACCACTTAACCGACTGTTCCGTTTCGTTCGCCGACAATCTGCTTCCGATTATCGTTAGAATCCTCAATTTCATTGCGTTCGCTTTTCCTTTCGCGCCTTTCGTGTTCGTAACTTCGTTTAATTCCCCTCATTTCCTCACCTTTGTAGAATCCTACTAAACATTTATAACGTACGATCCACTCGTTAATAAACAAACGTACGCGTAAGCAAAATTAAGGGATGAAAGAACTGTGATGGAAGAATTGTGAATTTCCGAACTGTTATAATTTAACGTTGGATTTACGGAACTCGTCAATTTGACGTATCTCGAGTTTTATTCTTAAATTTGGAATAATAAAAAATATTGTTTCTTTGCGATTCACGTTGACTTTGATCGATGCAACAATATAAACACATGTGGTAATTTATTCCTCCACTACCCAAAATACTTTAATTTTGAGTATTTGCGCAAACTATACCTATTTTTAGTGTTCTTAGTTAGGAAACTTCTTTCCAGGGGTTTAGTAGTATTAACACTTAAATATCCGGCATAAATTTACAACTCCCAATTGAGCAAAGCAAATAACAACCTTGCTTTAAACTTCCATTTAATTTGCAATTATTCAATTGAGTCACTGAAATAATATTAAAATGATTAATTTGTAAATTCCAGAATACGTTTAATTAACTGTGCCAACTGCATTTTCATCGAATTACCTTTTATCTTTTATTTTTACAAAATTGCTCCGAATAATGTTGCAGATGACAGAGGCCAGCATTTCCAGTTTCCACGAAGGTTTAAAGCGCGTTCACAACGAAGTGGAAGTTAAACCGTACTTGCTGGCCAGCAGCCACCCCTGCAGAAACGAAACAATTACAACTATGCCCCAACAATTTATAATTCCGCGCCGCGCAACCCTTCCGCCGCCCCTCGTTCGCCCCACGAAGGCGCAGTTAAACGTTATTACTTGAGTCATTGCAGATAATTTCCCCCGTTTGTTCGTCGGGGCATTTAACGCCCTGCCAGATGGCTGGTTGACGAATTTACGCCACCGAGAAACGTGCATGCAAGATGAATACAATTTGCCTTCTACTCTTAGCGAGCAAATCATACTGATGCAGTCGCGAACAAACACCGGGCTTGGTGTTGTGTAGAGTACTGTGAAATGCAAGGGCTGGTAATGTAAAATTTGCGAACAAATAGACTTTACGCGTGAAAGACCTGTATTATTTGAGCGGTGGCTTCATTTGCGGATATACGATTGCAATAATTGATACCAGAAATTAGTTACATTTTTAAAGTATTCTTCGTTTCAAAGAATACCCTTTCGATCAACCAACATTAATTTTAAGTTTGGATTGGGTTTTGGATGAAACATATTTAAGGTTTAGTTAAGTAGAATTATTGTGATAAAATATTGTATGATGATAGCACTGTATTAAAACATTTATAATCTATAGTATAAATGTGTAACATATCGTGCACTATTTAAATTTGCTACTAATTATTAAGGTTCAATAATTACCCAAAATGGTCCAAATCGTTTATTAATAATGAAATTCCAATAGCCATTTATTCATTATTATCCAAAGTTCTTGTTAAAGATTGAAGTTCAATAATAATTTGCAAACTATTTCAATTTGCTATTAATCAATCCCCAACTCTCTTGAGACTGATTAAAAAATCAATAATAACACGAAATTGTCTAAATCGTCTACAAATAATTGAACTCCGATAATCCTTCGTTAATCATTGTCGAAATTTCTTGTTAAAGATTGAAGTGCAACAATTACTTCCGCGCTATTTCAATTCGCCATGGAGCAGTGAGTAACTCTCGCAATTCGCAGCATCTTTCAACAAATAGAGGTATCGTCTGCGTTATACTTGCGAGGATCATGTGGAGAGCAGGCAACAAATAAATTCTTTGCCAGCGACACGGTTCACGCGATATATCGCGGCAACACTGAAAGCGATTGCTTCGTGCTTCGTATTATTGAGGTCGAGAAAATCGAGCTCGTATTGCTTTCCAACGGAGCGCTCTCTCTTTCAGCCTCGCCTTTGATGTTCGCGGAGAACTTTTTCGGCACGGCAGAGCGTAAGGGAGTTTCGCGATATTGTATCGCTATCGATTCCGCCAATAAAACGTCACATCTACTTCGGCTACGCGCCGGAATACGAACAAAAGCTACGTCGCTTCTAGTACCTGTTTTTATTTCGCAAAGTCAATTCCTAATCCATATTACGATCGAACGCATACTTTTATCCCTGTATTGCAAAATTACAGCGCTGTAAGTGGTAAAATTTTGTTAACGTATGCTTGTAAGTAGGATTAAACAATTAATATAGCGAAGATAATATTTACAAGATAATTGAAGGAAGTCTAAAAATATTAGCCAGCATAGAAAGGTTAAAATAGTAGTCATAACGATAATAGAAAGTGCAAATAGAAGCAAGAAGTTCAGAATAAAAAATCTTGTGAAAATAGAAAAATTAGTAAGGATAGATTAAGGATGATCGATAAACTGCGAACATTTATTCATTCATGAGAAATTTCGATGTGCTGAAAAGAACAAAATCCACATAACACGTAAAAATATGTAAAGCAAAGTGCATTTCAAAATGCTTAGGGGGTGAAATAAGTCTCTGCTTATGTGATGTTCCTTTCTTCTTAAATATTAATTAGTAAATATAAGTATAATATTCAATGTAAGACTTTATCATTACCAATATTAATTAACCACAAATTTATACTATATTTGTAAAGTGGTTTAATTTACAGACATTATATTTGTAGTTGAGTTAAGGTTTACCCAAAATAGCAGAAAATGGTGTTAATTTCTTTCACCTAAAACTTCTTCTAACCTCGAATCTCCCTCACAATTACAATCAAGTTGGAATCTTAATCTCCCACCGTTCCATCAATCGCAAATTAAGATCAGGATTCTGAATCCTCTAACAAGGAAAGTAGCGAGATCAACGCTTCGGCAAACGAAATTTAGTAATAAGCTGGCGATCCGGCGGCAGCGTCTCTTAAAAAGATATGAATCACGATTCTCAGTGGTGGAATAAGGGGCATCGATCAAGAAGAGAATCCGCGAGGATTCCAAAGAAATTCCTGATCCAGATTCCGCTAGCTGCGAGGGAGGATCGCGCAGGCTCGAAAACCGAGAGACGAGATCGAGGTCCAGTAGTAAAGCTCGATATAAATCAGACCGATCCTTCGCTCTCGAGTTTCAGCCACCCTCTACTCTCTCTCTACCACTTCGGCTATCTCTCGTGTCCATCTTTTTCTTCTCTTGCACGATGGTCGACCTGTTCCCCGACACGTAATTACGAGCCTTCGCCGAGGAACTTCCGGCTTCCGCCGCTTTTACCCCTAGCGTGATTACCCGGCGATCCACCGAGAAAGGAACGCACAAAATGAAAACGGGACATTCGACTGTCGGCTATCGCCTCTTTGTAACTTCTTAAGACTTTGTCTTGATTAGAAATAGGGAACGATACATCGTAGACATCGGGGGGATTAATTGTTAGTTTGATTAATTGCGAGATTAAAGGAGGATTAAAAGGGGTTCGCGAGATACGGGTAGTTTGCATTCTAATTGGCGCGCATTGGAATGGAAATAGATGCGTTTTTCGGACTGCGCAAGTTAGAATTGTGTTTGCGGAGTTTTGTGGAGTTAGTTTACGTCACGGTAGAAAAGGAACGTTTGTTAACAATTTTAGCGGAGGAGGAATAAATGAAGCAATTTGAACGTGCAAATCAAATGCAAGTTTGAAGCAAAGTTGTTACTTGCTTTGCTTAAATGGAGATTTAAAATATATGTAAGTCGGTAGTGTAATTACAAAAATATAATATCGTATAGTGAAATATATGCAATGCTGGATATTTAAGTGCTAATATTGTAAAATTATCAAATCTGTTAAAAAATAAGGTGATAATAGTATCTAATAATTTTACGAATAGAATTATAAATTATGATAAATAGTGCTGCAGTTTAAAGGCAAAAAGGATGTTACGATTTTTAATTTAGAAACGTTTCATTGACCGAAAATAATCATTGCAAGTACTTCACAATAATTTTCACATTTTATTGCTAGTTACACGCAATAAAGATGTAAAATTTATATCATAAATACAGCGTTAGAAATATGATAAAAAATTGAACTGTCTAATGAAATAAAATTCTAATAGTCAAAGAAAAAAGGCGCCACCTATATTCCCAACTTATCAAGTTTCCAAGCTTGCGATTTCCAAGTCACCAAATTTGCTTGCGTTTTATTTTACGAACTATTGGATCTCGAATCCTACGAATTTATAAAATTCTCCATTTCCAAGACTTTGGATATCCTAGCCTCCAAACATCAAATTTTCGAATTCCGCGCCATGTAATTTCCCAAACGTTTGATTTTCCAACGCGTTAGATTTTCACGCGTTTCAATTTGCATGCCTCCTAATTGTCAAGCTTTTAGATTTCCAAACATTTCAACTTCCAAATGTTTGAATCTTAGCCTTGGATTTTTGTGCCATCGATTTTTCACTTTCCAAGTCATTGTGTTATAAGCGTCACTCTGCTAACAAAATTAATACTCTCATTGTCAGTAAAGTTCTCAGACGTCAAAGAAAGTTTTAAGAAGAATTAAATAAAGATCCACTTTTACGTTTCCATTCAAATTTCGCCGAGGAAAAACTAACGCCAGGCTTTCAGTGATATTTGTGCACGCGCACGCCTACGTACACATTATTACACGTACATTTGTAGAGCGCGGCGAGTATAAAATTGGCGAGCTTTCGCGTGCTTGTATCTTCGAATTCACGACGCGAAGCGTACGAGCTTCTCGCGAAATCTGTCGCGTTGCTTGAGAAATAAGAGAAAGAAGAAGAATAGTGGAGGAAATGGATCCATTGGTGTGTATTCTGCATGACTTCGTCATTGCAGACGCTTGTCGTTATCGTTGAGAATAATGGAAAAATGTTTTCCTTGTCGATATTCCATTGGTAAATTTGCGCAACGTCGACACGATTACGCAAGATCGTTCAACTTCTGACGTTTGCATTGTTATTAACTGCGCAACGAGTCATTACGCTTAACTTTGAATAACTTTGGACGAACTTAAACATTGAGCTTTCACTAACATTTGTTGCGTGGATTTTGGTTTAGTATTGAAATTAGTTTTCAAAGCTATCACGGTTTTTATAAAAAAATGACACTTAAAATTGGCTTCAAGTTTAAGATAGACACGACAAATGTTTTACTCGATGCATATATGTAATTAAACGTTACTCCCAATCGTACATTGAATTAGTAATATTCAAATTCGTAAATTAATTAATCGATAAACTATAGCAACAAGCTTTAAAAACATGTGCAGTCGAATATTGATAATACGAACCTCTTTAATTCGAAAATCACTATAATAGCAATATTTTGTTCATTCTCTTCCGCTTCGTTTCGAAAATATCCATAAATCGAAATAAAATTTACGCTAACTTAATTTATTTAAGTTGAAGTTCCCTCAAAATTAGCTCAAATTGTACATTACTAGTCAATAACTATGTTAATACTCCTAATATTTATCTTTAAATATTAAATATGAACATATATACAACGTTCACGTGTTGTTACATAAAAATCAAATCCAAATTTAGTATTGAAATGTTGTTAGTCTCGATTCTTCGTACATTATTTCGCCACTAAATAAAACAACAAAAGTAACGATTGTATGGACACTGACAGTAATTGGACCGTGTAAATTAATTGTCCGTCATTTTTATTTCCTTAATACAAATAAGTATATTATAGTCGGTAGTTCTAGTGTTAATTAACTGATAATCGAATTTCAAGCGCTGCGATGTTTTACTGTTGAAAAATTAAAGTTGGACTTATCTGGATACTCGATTTTTACAGTTACCAAGCGAAAGTCGAGTCTGGCGTAGAGAAGACTCGAGGCTCGATAAACTGGTCGTTAATTACAGCCGGGCAGACGATCGTCGAATCATTTGGCCGGAAGTTGAAGGCAGAGGGATGTCGCGTTTTATCCTTCCGGTCGAACGGCGATCCCATCCGAGCGATTTTTAATCGAGCTACTCCATTCCCGGATGATCCGCCGCGAGTTTAGGAACGTCAGACTCTCCAAGGGAATCCCTTTGCTTCATTTTTATTCGACCCTTTTCGCGCTCTCTATTCACGCATTCCATTTATTTCCAGTTGAAAAATTAATCGCTACAGATTCATCGATTACTTTGCCCTTTACTGTTACCATTACCTGTTCGAGTTGATTGGATACTTTTAATCGTGGAAATGTTTACTTCGGCGTTTAATAATCATGAAAGCGCGAGAAAAAAGAAAAGGGCAATAAGGAAAATAGGAGAGATAATAAAGATGCCGGTACTGTAAAAGTATTAAAATGGAGGAAGTAGAAAGTATAATATTTGGAAGATATGGAAAATGGAGAGAAAATAATTTATTCATTCTTTTGGTCATTTTTATGACTGGAGAAAATATTCAAATATATACTGCAGTACATATATTTTATTATGAAAATTTTAACGATAAAAGTAAAAATAGAATTTGTAATATTATGGCATGAAGAAACAAAATTACGAGACTCAAAAATGTACTTATCACTGAATAACGTTTGAGTGCTAAAATTAAAATATTATTAGATGTACAAATTAATTTTGAGTCTTCATGATTTCGCAAAATTCAATATATATTCACCGAAAATCAAGTCAATCAACTAGTTTTAATATTTAAATTTTGCAGTATTTCCGTCTTTCTAAAGCATATTCGTCACATGAATAATACTAAAGTAACGACTTGGAATTGAAAAAGATATGAAGCGTTTAAACTTGAATAAGAAAATTAATTTATCCACCTAATAGTTGAATAAAATTCCTTTGACAAGAAATAAGAGAAGCGTAGTATCAATGAAGCCAAATAACGACATACGCAAAACAAAAATTCGTCTGGCAGTTGAAAATCGAATTTAAAAATTTCATTTTCCCAGAGAGCCTCTAGTAGACGATCCTCAACTTCGTTACGTTTCGTTACCCCGAAACGAAGTTTCTGGTCCCCCGATACTGTTCCATATCCTTCGCCGTGCCATGATGCAGCTTTCCTTAGACTTGTCAGTCGATGCACGTTCGCAGAACTCAGCAACAGTTTTGGCGTGCACGAAAAATTCTGTACACTGTATGCTAGCCATCTATATCCTTTATGGCTTGGAATTTTTCTCGTAGGACATGTCGCTTTATTTTACATTTTGAAAATTTCATTCTATATGCATTATGAACGGACCGTGTATGCTTCTGTATAAAATAACGTAATGATTATAATACGAATAACACGAGGGTAAGTTTGCAACAATTTGCAATATGCCTATAAAATTGATTAAAGTAGTAACAGGTAGAAATTTTTTTACCATTCTTTATCACAGTCGTCATAACTTTTAATATGCTTGATTAAAGCATAAACTCTGTGATGCCTTGTGAATGAAATGTTTTCGATTCAGAAACAGATCAGGTATGCATAGTTTGTTTTAATTACTCGCGTAAGTTAGGAAATCTTGTTTTGAGTTTGTTGATCTATTAACTCTTGAAGGCTTAAGTTTGTTTTCAATTGATCAACAAAGGAACCAAGTTTCATAATATAAATTTTATGATTCGGGGATATTTTATCATAATTTTTGTCGATTCTGATAGTATGCCATTATAATCGAAAAAAGTAATAAGAAGATGCGATACAAAAGCAAATTATTAGTAATGATTAAACTGCGCATTTTTATGCGAATTTCTATTTTTATTGGCAAGATTATAGAAGTGAAATCTAATTAGAGACTTGTTCATCCTTCAACTGTAATAACACGTGCTTTACCTTCGACTGTTTCTATATTTTTGCACATTGTTTGCATTCTACACATTTTTATGCATTTCACTTTTTCGTAAATACATAAAAATCTTAGTAAAAGAACAATTATGGGAATGCAGGGATAAAACTTGCCCATGGTATTCAAATAATTTACGCGTAACGTGAAATCAATGATTACCTAACTCTAGAATACTTAAGTAACAAAATAATCCCATCGCGAAGGGCGAAAGAAAACAATTTTCATGTACCGCAAAAGAATGACGCTACAAAAGGCAGTGTTTCACTAAAGGGAAGAACGAAAGCTAAATAATCAAGTGACCTGTTTGCACCACAGAAATCGCCCGATAAAGGCTACGTAAACGTTTTATTAAATAAAACAATGCATTTGGCAGGGAAGGAGCCACGAATATTAAGAAGCAACTGGCAAGAATACGAACTTCCCTCGGGGGACAAAGAAGCAACGTTGGTATACGTGATTCCGTGGTGATCTACGAACTATGTTCACGCTCGAACTTGGTGCCAGGAGAGTTCAGAAGACCAAAGGATCACATTGTTAGCTTTTCAACGGGGGGTGAAAGTGCGGTTGATACACCGCCAACAGTTCTGGGATCGTGAGGGAGAGAAAAAGGAAGGAAAAAAAAAAAGAAACGGAAGAGCGGATGAACTCGATACGTGACCCGCGTGCGAATACTTGTCAGGTTTCAAAAAAATCGCCCCCTTTTTTCGCCTCTTTATCGCTTCTTTCCGATGGCTATGGCCACCGTGAAAGCTTCCAGCGTGTTAATCACCGCGTTTCATACCAGACTTGTCTCCCACCGACGATTTTTTGTCGGATCATCGCTGATTAGAAGCGACCGCTCCACCGCCGCACACTTTTTCACGCAACTTTATGGTATCTCGGCCCGGCTGACATTTCTCTTTATAAACCTTGGATCGTGTTAAGTGTGAAATGTACTTTTCGGGTTTAGTGGGTTGCACGACCTTCTTCCTACTTTAGTCTTGTGTTTTCGAGGGAATCTTTCCTTTTTCAGGGCGGAGCTTTTTTTCCTATTTCCTTTGGAGATCGTAAAAGGGTCACTGAGGGGCTTTCTGGATAAGCTTTCTCATAATTTTTCTCATAATACTTGTCAAACTATTTCTTACGAAACGAAATAATTCATTGCGAATAATTATAAATTCTTTATCTTCTAAAATACACGCATTAGGATTACAAAAATAGGATAACTTATTGTTTATCGATGTACGTAACGTTATCATTGAATGCTAGTTTTAACTGTAAGCTGTGTATCTCAGAAGACAAAGAATATACAGAAATCTGCAAACGATTGCTTCGTTTCTCAACTATTGTCGATAAATGTACGTCTAAAAGTCTTTTAATTACCTCTAACTTTTAGTTTCCCAGCGATATAAAAATAGGCGATGAATTTATCGTCGAAAAAAGTGTTAGAAAGTCGCAATTAATATATAATCGCGATTTAGGTAAGTTGATTTTCGGTTCGAATGCTTACCACTGAGGAGGAATAGTCCACAGGCGACCAGAGTTCTATGATCCGAATAGCAATGTCCAATTAAGGCTGAAATTGTGGCAGCCAGGACCAGAGCCACAGCGGCTACTTGAAACGGTGCTGAGATTCTGAAATGAATTCGTGCAGTGTTAGTTAATTGCATTTATACAAGAACTACCAGCGTACAAATCGAATAAATAATTTAATCTTCCAAACAATTAAAGTACAACCGATGCTCAGATATTATTTAGTCGTTTGGAAGTTTCGTAGCGTTTTTAATAGATATTTGTATTATTGCAAATCCTATTACACCTTAAGCAATTTTTATTTATATTGTATATAAGGACGTATTGTGTACAAAAATATAGCAAGAAGAAAATTAACAGTATTCATTTTCATATGTGTTTAATTCAAATATTATTAATCTAATTCGTACATACAATTTAGTTAAAATTGCAATTTAATGAGAGAGAAACTCGGATAAGTTATCCAATATGGCAATATTAAATTTAATATTCTAAGTCATGTTGTACGTAATATTGGTATTGAAAAATGTGATATATAAATCGCTGAAATTAAATATTTTTCGTATCTGGCAATCAAAATGTAAAAAATGTTACAGTAAGCAAATGAACTGTTTTTTATATTGCCTATTTGCCATTATTCTTTATCCTATTGCACCGTGAAAGGGTTAAAAATGAGGTAATTAAAAATTAAATTCGTTTCCTACTCATACAGAAAACGATGAATATTCCTTAGTAATGTTGCACATAATTTTACTTTTTCAAATTAGAGTGTGAATAATATGAAATTCGTAGCTTCAATTGCTTGAAACTGCGCGGTTTAAACAAGAGAAGAGGGATAAATGAAATATTCAACATCACTCTTTTTTTCCCCAAAAAGAAACAAAAGTAATAACGCAGATATTAAATTACTCTGAGTAAACCCTGCATTTTCCCCTAAGCTAAATTCGCCATTTTCCAAAGCTGAAATATATCCATGAAAATATTTTACTAAAAAATATATCGCCGCAACTTATTACTTCACGAATATTTATATATATATATATATATATATATATATATATATATATATATATATAAAATACGCACCAATTTTTTCGAGCAAAATTCATGGCAAATATACATACATATATGAATACCCACGTAAAATGGCATCATGCTTTCGAAGTAGTCGATATTAATTTCGCATGCGAAGCGATGGGTGAAATTTTCACTTTAATGCTCGGTTATCGACTTCGAATAATTCTTCCGTAAATAGTATGATGCACAATGGATATTGAAACGTCGCATAAAACAAGTAACTATAATAGATGCTTTCGTGAATGTGCGATTGCTTGACAATGCCACATGTCGTTGAAACCTTGAACGGTTATTGTCAGAGAGTTCACGTATTTTACATACTTTGCGAGAGGAAGTAGAATCGGGCATAGTTGTCGTATTTTTATTTATTGCCAACGATCCATCGTAAAAATAACGAGACTTTTTTCGTATCCATCGAGCTACGATGGAAAATATTGGTGGTAATTTTGATGATAACAACTGTGTCAACTATTTAAAGAAATTTATATTTGTATATTTGTTACGCGTGGGTTAAAAATTAATTTTTGGTTTCGCGAAACTCGAATCCGAAACTTTGCAAGGCTTCGAAACCCTTGAATGACTTTTTCTCCTTTTGTTTTTAAAGAGTACCCATTTTGTGGGGAATGAAAATGCTAACGAATCCTATTTTAGAAAATTAAATTATTTATTGAATACGATTAAACGAAACTTAGATAATTATTCATTTTCATGTTCTTTCCTCGGTATAAGCGACAATAATTGATTTATGAAATCGTGCCAATTAAAATGAGCGTAAAGTCTAAGCTTAAAGTAGCAATAATTGGGACATCTACTATATTAAATTTTGTGCAATATAAACTACATTAGATATCGAAAAATACAACAGTTATATTTGTTAACATATGTATATTAATTTAAAAAAAAAACTATTAACTTTCTAACAAACCTACTTCCAGTTGCCAGAGTTGACAGCAAAAAGGCCTTCGAGTGCAAAGGGTTGATAATCGTTGAATTAGAATTATCATTAAGTACTATCACGGAAATGTTCATCTAACGTAAGAGCAACCTGGCACATGACATTCTACAATCACGCGTACGATCATCAGCTCGAACAAGACGCACGTCATTGAGGGATGAAAATGGATGTTACGTTCCCTCGTCACTACGAGAGTCTGGAACTTCCTGGAGACGAAGACGAAGGAGGTTAATCAAGATTTGCGGCGAAGCTGGAATTCTCGTGACGCGACGGCCAGAATATAGCCCTAAATTTTGATCGATTCTCTGACCAGCTTCTTTTGAATTCCACCCTCGTCGCGCTGTCAGAAAAAGGGCGCCAATTTATCGCTTTTTTACGTGGCACGATGACACGTAGTCAGTTGATTCTTTGGACATCGAGGTCTGTAGGCGATCAAGGAAAATTGATAGAAGATTTTCTCTACTTTGAGAACTTATTTCTTTCTTAACACTTAAACGCTGTTTACTTTGTATTAGATTTCAAACTTACAATTTGTTTAGTATTGGGACAGCAATTTAAGTGCTATCCATTTTGGGTTCATTTTGAAATAATAATATAATGTTTAGGGTATCGAGGGAATAATTCAAATGCTATTTATTTTATGCTAGACGTGAAATTTACATTTTTTAGAGCATCTAGACAAGAATAAAAGAATTCTAGTATTATTTGCAGTATTTAAAATTTTAGCAATCTACCTATTAAAGAAGTTTAAGTTTGTAATAGAATCGAATTGTAATCTTGATAATAATAATTTGTTAAAAGGATAAAGTTCCCTTTTAGAGTACAGTATTTAAATAATACGAGTAAAGAAAATGACTAATTATGAATAATTACAGAGAGAAGGATTAACATTATTACTGAAATTTATCCATATTTCTTAAAGTAGTGTAATGATCTACAAAATATGTTAACATTAATTACCGCGCAATTCATGCGATATATTGTGAAATTCTTGGAAGAGCAACAAGACTTTGGAACATTTAATTTCAAAAGTGAAATGAGAATATTTTGTACGCAAAAATGAAATGATATTTCTATGGTTGTCAGACAAAACGATATAAGTCAAATTTTCAATAAATTGCAGTTTACGTATTAATCGAGCTTTAGGGCATAGAATCTTCATCTATTAGAAAAAGATGTACGAAAATGAACTTCTTACACTCATATAATGAATGCAATACCAGTAAAACCCGATATTTAACAATTTTATTGAAGACTTCAAGTGTGCTAATGTCTCAAAAACGAAAACTCGTTTTGTTGTTTTGTCTCGCGTTGTTTTGTCTTACAGTCACAGATATTAATACGCCTACGTTCCAAAATCATAAATCATCGAATAAATACAGTGTTCAAAAATAATACGCATAATGATTGCCCATCTACCCGCCTAAATTCAATAATTATTGGAAATTTATCTACTTCATTTTTACACATCAAAGCTCGTTAAAATCATAAGCGAATATTCGTGTATCCCAAAGTGGGTTAATCGCGTGAAATGAAGCCCTCTTCGAACCTTCGACATCAAAAGCCAATATTTGCGACTCATGCGAGTCGCCGATACCCGTGGAACCCGTTTGCAATTCTTTAAATGCGATCCTATTAAGCGACAAACACTCGAGTCGCGGCATTAAAGACTGAAATCGCATTTGCATTATTAAGCGATCAATTCGATGCTGCTCGAATCTATACGGGCCATGCACCTGACGCTCTTTTTTTCTCTTCCAATAGCGTCCCTTTGGCTGTTTATGGAGAGTGAATGAGTGGCTGGAAAAAAGCGGAACGCGAAACGAGACGATAAATCTTTTTTCCCCAATTTTCAACTCTTAATTGAGCCACGTGCTCGATTCCAATCTTTCAAATTCCCGTTGCATGCGTACACATTATTTCAAAAGCTCATTGATCAAACGAACGCATGCAGAGTTAAACGCGGTTCCAGAATTTAAAAATACTAATAAACCGTGACGCATCGAATGAAATTTGATTAAAAGGTTCGCGCAACTTTTGTTTGTTCGAAAAAGCTGTTTGTTTGTCTTTATTCATCAGTATTTATAGTCAGTGATAAAAGTTTACATGGTACATTTCTAAATATCAAGTGTTTAGTAGATTACGAGAGTTTTCGATCATTTCAAGTACACTAATTTATTTATTAATTAGCATTAAGAACATTGTCATAAAATTATGATACTTCTATTAATTGTTTGCAATAAAACGTACATAAAATGAAAAATCCACTTTATGAAAATACTCGTACTTGCATTAAAGTATACAAAGCTAATTGTTAAAACTGTACTTATACATTTTTACATCCCATAATATATCTGCGACGTCGTACAATTTGTCTAATATAAATGAAATCATATGTTGTATACTTTTATCATATGTTCCTATAAAAATGTATTAACCTGTTTACGTTGACAAACGGATTACAATCATCAACGTTTTGTATTGATGATTTAACGAATCTAATAAATTTCTTGGTACCAGAAACAAGAGTTGGATTAATTCACGCACCAAATATTTAAAACACGCGATCAAAACTGCGCACGATGTTCCCTTTTACGATTCCGTTCACCGAAAAATGCCCATACACTCGACAGAAACAGGAGTTCAACCCGCAGCGCGTAACCACAGATAGCGAAACTTGTTTTCAAAAAAAAAAAAAAAAAAAAAAAAAGTACCCGTTCGTGCCCCAAAACTTTTCAGTTTCAAACGCCTCGGTTTTACCAAAGATCGCCGCCAGCTAACTTCCGTAATCGCGGGCGGCGAAAAAAAAGAAAACAAAATTCGCCAACGGAATTTTACACCTCGAAACTTTCCCGCTAACCAACTGTTCTCCGAATAAAAAAAAAAAAAAAGAGGCAGCCGAAAGGCAAGCTCCGAATAAAAAAAAGGAACGTATAGGATTAAAGAATTTCGCGCGAAACAAGCGCGGGTGGAGAGAGACAAAAAAATGTGAAGCACGGAAAAAGTTGAAAGCTTCTGGTGTAAAATTTGGAATGTTGGCAGACACAGGGAGGGACTCGTGGGGTAAATTTTATAGTTAGAAACCTACTGACAGACGGCCTAGTCTGTGTCTTGAATTTCCGCGAAATTTTCCCCGCGAAACGTCGGATCGTTATGTCGCGAAGGGCTGTCGTTTCAGGTAAAATGGTTGGTATGGGGACATTGCGCTATGGGGGGATGGGGAATTTCGATACCCAGGCTGCAATACACGTATTCGTAGCTATCGGAGTAAATGGAGCATGCTGGGTAACGGCGCGTCTCGCTCTAAGGGGTGCTGCCTGCCTCGACTCACCCCCAATCAACCCCCAGACTCTCAAGTTTTGAGCTCCCGATCGCTTCTAACAACGTCTATCACGATCGCGTGATTCAGATTTCGATACGTTCAACATATTTCTTTTCTGATAATCAGAGGGAGCGTAGTTTGGGAGAATATTAACGCTAGATTTAGGGGCATTAATTGCATTATTTGACGGGCTACCGGAAAAGGATACTGCATAGAAATTCGATTAAGATATTTCTTGAATTTTACCTTATTTGCATATCACTGTATTACACAATTCTTTCTTTCTTTATCGTTGTATCGATGCCAGTCACTTATACAGTAATTATTAACTCCTGGTTTTCAAGTTGAAATGAAAATTTGAAATTAATCGTAATCTCTTTTATCGTAAAGGCAAATAAAATTCGGGATATAGACTGATTATATAAGTTGATTTTATTATGTTAGACTTTAATGCAAAATTATACTGTCTACACGTATCGATGAACGAAAATTTGAACATCAATTAGAATATAAGAATGTTCAATAAATTTTGTCATACGAACTACGATTTAATTTATATGATTTTTATATGTGCTGACAAAATCGTGGTGCTATTTATACCGACGATATTAATGCTCGATCGCGCGATTGCATGATTACGCTTTAATCGAGTCGGTGTCTCATAAACGTCGTTTATAACGCGCGATTCTTCGTCATTTATAATAACTGCCATACCTCGGTAACATGGCATTGATGACGTAATTGCACACAGGTTCGATCATTAAAGCGTCAATCCAAAAGTCTTGTTGATAATTACCGTGATTCAAAATCGAGATATCATATCTTTTTACGCCAAAACTTTTTTATTTTGTATACTTGTATTAGGAACATAATCTTAGTAAATGTGCGATGAAATGAAAGTATTAAGGTATAAGTAATTCACTTTATAGTTCTTTTGAAGTAAATCTTCGTATAATGATTTACATTACACTTCAAATAAGTGTTGTGTAATAATAATATACTTATAGTATTACTTATAGAAAATGCATTATAATGCACCAACCACTTCTAATTACGATACAAGTTGAAGTTGAAATTGCACAGTGGAACCTCGATTATCAGAATACCGATTAACGGAACGATCGATTATCCGATTCTTCCTTATCGTTAAATTCGATTATCAGAAAATTGATTAACGAAACACTCGATTATCGGAACAATATCGTCGAGCAAGTACGAAAGGAAAGTCAAATAAAAAAATACGACCGATTAAATAATGTTACGAAGAACGAGTGCGAGAATAAGAAAGATTATGAAACAACATTGCCAAATGGTTCAAAAGTTTTCACCAATACCAATAACAAATTATTTTGATACTCGTTTGATATCATTTCACGGTATTCGGGAATTGCTACGTATTGATATTCATAAGTATGTCTCTGAATTTGTCCCATCACCGGTGTCATGTTCTCGTTTAGATAATCAAGATTCTACTGCATTCGGAGTCTCGCGGCCAGTCAATGAAACGTCGTCAGACGTTTCGAATGCAAAACACGGCCCTTTTAATCCGCGAAGCGCGATGGCGAACGTATCGCGGAAAATGTCTGGCGCGTGACTAAAAAGAGAGCTCGGGTAATGGAGCGTTCCTTCAAGCGCTCGTACGTACATATTTCCATCCACCTGAAAATCACCTCTCGCCCACGCACAAACCCGTGAAACCGTCTACGTGCAGCTATGTATATGTTGCGAGCGTTTCGTCGTGGGAATTACAAACCTTATAAACGCGACACCGATGGCCGTTTCTCATTTCCCGTTGGTTGTTCGATGAAACGGCCCTTTGTCGGCATCCTGTCGCAAAACTATGCCCCAATGCCTTTCATTCAGGGAGTTTTTTCGAAAAATCCGCCACTGCAAATGAGCTGCTCGGAGTTGCGGTAATTAGAAAAGGGAACTTGGTGGAAAGCAACGTTGGACGTTTCGTAAAATTTTGTGCCACGATGGGCAAACGAGCGACGCGGAATTAATAGCTAGTTTTTGTTGGTTCGCTAAAAGCACGCAGTTATCGTGAACGATGATGAATCATTTGGTTCGGTTATTCGATGATTAATCAGTTTCTTGGCAATGAAAAATTGAAGTACATTGGCTGATTGTGAGTCACAAAATCATTGGCACACGTAAAATGTTTTCAGCGATATGAAAAGGAAAAAGATAATGAAATAAAATAAGTTTTGAGAGTTTTTATTTTAAAAAATGTGTGAATTATACGGTTAAATTTAAATGTTTAATATTCTCAGATGTAAGACTACATTTTTGCTGTCAATAAAGTCGATCTATAAAATAGATTGACGACGATTATTTGTGAAAAATAATAGAGTCGATGCCAGAGGGACTTGAATTAATTAGATTGAAAGAACACCCCGGAAAATATTAATTATGTTAAAATTATTAAGCTTTAGAAAATTTGCCAATTACCTCACGACTAAAATTGATGCAAAAAATGATTATATTTTGTTCCTTCATAACTGTAAATCATAATTTAGTTGTTCTGTTCAATAGTTTTGTTAGCTCAAAACATGAAGTATACATTTGCAAATAAGAAACATAGAAAGTTGTCTATTATTTAATAATTCGATATAGAAATATAGTCAGAATTTTTTCAATACCACTGATGAAATTCATTTTCGTTGATTAAATAGATTAGGGAGATATTTTGCGAATTTTAATTAAAACTGAAGGGAAGAGAAACTACCTGGAAAATTAGAAAAATTTTTGGTATAAATTTTCGCGAGTCAAATATCTGCAAACGAAGGCCCCGCTTTGAGATATTTTCCCCGATACAAATTACCATTGTGCAAAAGTATGGCCGAGGCTTCATTACACCGACAACTTTCCAATATTCAACGTAATTAAATTACCTTTCCACGATCGCGTCTGAGATTCGAGTAACTGCGTCCGACGATAAAGTACGATCAGAAATAATATCTACGTTGATGTAATTAACGAACAACTTCCCGGAAGTCTTTTACCGAGATTATTTCCCCGTTTCCTCCTTCTTCTCTCTTCCGAGCCGACCAAACAAGAAACACGATGCAAAACTCATTAATACTTGGCAATTGTAGACGATGAACGAATATGAATCTCAAAATTATGTAGAATCACTACTTTGCGCGTCTGCGTTGATAAATTCTTATTCAATTGCATAATAATTGTTCGTTATGGAGTAAACGCTATATCCTAATTGAATATCGTACAGTGACAGAATCTTTGTCGATCAAACAAACGAGTAACGCAACGATAATTAAAGAAAATCAGATTTTGTTTAAATCGGCAAGTCGTTCAAGACGGCAACAATATTTGTTTGAAATTGTAAGAAAAGAATGGAGCAAAATCTGGATCACAACTGGCTAAACCAAAATCTATAGCATAGTGAAACATTTCTATCAATAAATTCACCACATCTCAAGGAGAAAAGCAAAAGCAAATAATTCTAATTGGGGATGTTCGATTCTTGCAAGCGAAATCGATTCGTGAATAACACATAAACTTTGAAATCTTCAGATTAAATCTGCACATTTATGTTTGAGTTATGACAAAGGAAACAATTAATCAGAATTTGTTCGAAATCATTATGGCGGATCAGGCTAACCTAATCTGACTTCACTTACTAAGAAATTTCCTTGTTTAAACCCTCAAATTATTTCCATTTTTGACTTAAAGTGTGAATGAATATCTGGGCATTGAATATTAGGTATTATTACGGTGTTAAAGTAGAAAACAGCTAACGTCCCAATGAATGGTATTTGAAAAATTTGTAGGCCAAGTGGTTCATCTATCCTATCCCTCTATTATATAAAACATGCCTTTCCACGTAATTCATCCTTTAAACTTTCCTTTGTCCGCCACTGTATATCATATATTGCATTTATAAAAGTTTAAAAAATTGTGTGAATTTACGTATATACGAGTTTACTTTGACTTCTGCGCGACTATCACGAATTGGACTGGCATGGGGTTAAGTATCGTCCGGTTTTAATGTGGCATTATAGTTCCACCGCGATACGCCTCCACTAAATGAGAAAAAGAAGGGAAGGGGGAGGGAAGTATGCGCATATATGGAAATATATGTAGACACGTTTTAACGAACAACGCTACCTGGCTGCCTTTTAATTAACAACTCGTGAAATGACCTCGTCTCGACGCGGTTATTACGTCGTCGTTTTTCTCATCGCGTTCATTGCAAAGTTCATTTCGACCTATTACTATTGAAACACTTCTCACAGTTGCGACAGATTTAGGATATTGCTTTCGATGTTGATACGCTGTTGCGGATTATTGAGATCCAGTGCAGAAATTAAGGTGTGAGATAATTGAAAGAGAAAGAATCTTAAAGTGTCGCTCCATACGTTGTCGCTTAAAAGATTGGAATTATTTATAGTTGGTTGGAGGGAGATTTAGTTTTTTTAATGGAAATATGTGGAGAGAAATTTGGACTTTTGTATAGATGTGTTTTAACCCTTTCGAAAGGAAAGATTTCTTAACTTTAGATTACGATACTTTACAGTAAATTACGTTATTACGAAACTTTTTTTAATTTAATAATTAACTGCTCAAAGAAAGTCCTTTGTAACTTAAAGAAGTACCTAATATTTTTATTAAAGATTTGGTACAAATTTTTGGGACAATTACACTGTGACATAACGATAGTTTAAAAAATAATTGCAACTATCAAGAAGCACAACTAAAACAAACATTAATATTATTTATACGACCATTTTGTATTATTAAAGATCTTGCATATTTAATATCCGCATCACGAATTTTGGATGCCAGCTACTTAAATGTTCCTGCAATGATTTTGTAACATTTCCCAGAAATTTGATTAGATTAGAAATTGGTTTGCAATTTCTTCGACTAAACTCGACACTTTATGACTGAACTGTGACATGTAATTGTTTAAAAATTAGTATGCAATTGTTCGCAAATGGGACAAAAATATAATGAAGAAAATTTCCAATAGACCAGCTAAACGCAAAAAGCTAGAAAACTAAATTTTCTATTTTATTTTATTTCATGAATTTCGCCCTGATTTCGGTTAAAGGGAAATGTTTAATACTGTTTTATCCTTGATGAGGATTTGCTTATCCGTGTAATGACGCCCTATAAGCACAATCAAATTAAGCAACGTAACTTTGATGTGCGCAAAGAGGCGGTTTAGTTGTCACTGACCCTTGTTTATGTTGTCCTAAATGAGAGAACTTGCTTTACGATAAACAATCCGACAGTGTTTGTACACTGCACTGATACAATTATCGTTGCTGAATTTATTACAAATACAACGACACATTTTCTTGACGATAATTAAATTATTTAAAAATATTCCTTTTTTTCTTGCTTATGACCAGAATGTTGAGGACATTTGTACATTTATGAGAAATTTGAATTGGCAAAAAGATGCAAAATGTTCAACTGCAGATCCACAACATATAATTATATTTATATTATCTTATATAAGCAAATTTTAGGATTTTTATTCACGATGTATCACCGCAGGTCTTTACAGCACGATAGTTATTTTACTTCTAGAAAATTTCTGTACGATGTATTACCTTTAAACACAATATGTTAATTAGATAATTGTACAGTACATCAATAGATGATGCAATTAATATACACATACATGTGTTACAGATCTATTTATCTACCTATGATTTGCAGTTATACTTATTTCACGAAGCACTTAATAAACCCTACACTTTAACCCATATTTAGCCCATATTTGTATCACTTCCACTACCTCAACGTGATTTTCACCTGTACTCCGCATAGTGACGGATAACTCTAAGCAAAAGGAAATCGCCAAGCCAGCTAAACTTCGATCAGATGTCATTGGACTGAAGCGTACAGAGTGGATCAAAGTTAGCGCAGTAGTCGTGCGGAGAATCAACAATTCGGATGGGTGTCCTGGCCTTCCATGGTTGGGCCTCGTTAATAACGGACCGTTGTCACAGTAAATAACAATAAAACTCTATTAATGTGGTGGTACGACTAGTTACCGGGGCTGGCAGTCGGCCAGAAACATACCGGCACGGCTATTCACCCCACGGTGAGGCTGGTTTCAGCCATCCTCGCATCCAGCTGCTGTTGTTGCAACCAGCTCTCGCATACCTCACTGGCCGTATGTAATGCAGCACGGTTATGCAGTATTACACACTGGAATGGTCCCTCTCTCCTGGGAATCGACCGGTAGCAAGATGCACAAGGTGTTCGAAAATTGCGGAATTGCGCATTCCCCACGCGTTTGCTTATCTACGTTAAAAGAGTAAAGGCGGCTCATGGGATGGAATCTCTGATAACTGATATCCCTGGCACAGAAGTTTTCGGTCAGACGCGATATTATGGAATTAACTAAACAAAAGATGAGATTTTTGTGGCGCAAAACGCTGTTGTGCAAATATAAAACCTATTAAAATTATTAAATCCATGAATTGTAAATATAAAACCTATTAAACCTATTGCAACTGTTAAATTTATATAGTGAAGTAATGAAAATATGGCTAAATGTGAAAATGAGCTGCGAGAAATAAATAATAAGATAATCGTGGCAAGAAATTGCATCTGTAGATTACTGACATCTCATGATATCAATGCCATGACGCATCAAAACTTGTGACAAAAATTGTGAAGAGATACGTAAAAATGTGGCATCTGTCTGATTAATACCAAACTATACTACTTGACTAGTCAATGCAGTGCTAATATTGGATCTACGCCGCCTGTTTGTCTAGTAACGATCTATACTACTTGTTTGGCTAATGTGATTAACAATGAAGTAGGTTTTGAAACATCTGTTTGAGATCTTAGGAAAATCTTGAAGAATTGCATACTTCCACTGTTATTAATCACTGCACAGTAAACTATAAGCTTTCGTACACTCTAAAACAATCATACTTTTTCAATTTAAGGAAAATTTGAAAGAGAAACGTAAAAATGTAGCATCTGTCTGATTAATATTAAATTACACTACTTGGCTAGTTAATGCAGTGCTAATATTGGATCTGTGTCGCCTGTTTGCCTAGTATCGATCTATACTACTTGTTTGGTTAGTGTGATTAACAATGGAGTAGCTTTTAAAATACCTGTTTGAGATCTTAGGAAAATCTTGAAGAATTATGTGTTACCACTTGTTTTAAACATTATATATTTGCTAATATTCTTTAACTGTTATTTTTTAACTTTTATTGTTATTGATTGCAGTCTAATAATAACGAACCAACTTTGACACAAAACCTTTATGAAGTATTTTATTTATCGCGTACTTTTATTCTTTACCATTTGTAAAATTAATGAATCGTTTGTGTCTCTGCATATTCGAATTATATGCTTTTTACAAATTCCTCTTACGATGCAGGATTTCCAATTAACGAAGACGTTATTTGCTTAGATGCTTTTAGTACATCAATTCCTCGTGCAATCAGTCGGATATGGACGTGAAACTTGACTTTGAGTTCAAAGAAGCCAGAATGCAAAATCGAGCGCATTAGCTGCTCTTAGCTCTCTGTTCGTTTAAGAATTCCGTTTGCTGTTGCAGCAGCAGAGATTGCTTCAGCTTAGAAATGAATTTCCGTGTACTGCTCAAATAGCCTGCAATTTATAAATTACCTCTGCCATCCTCTGCCATTTCTTTTTTTCAGTTACATATTTTACCTTTCTGATCTACACGATGTATTAAGTGCGCTGTAAAAAATTAATTCGCTGCTTTTACGTTTAAAATCTTCAAGGCTTCGTTTTGAAATCGTCATACGATAAGTAAAAAAATAATTTAATATTGTCTTGCAAATTTTAAGAATCGTTTTTCACCGGACAGAAAATCAGGAAGAATATTAAATTCAAATTAGTGATTTTTATAAACAGATACTAACGAAACTAATTAATTATTGGAGAAAAGTGTCATATAGAATTATGTAAAAATTATGTTAACTAAATATATGCGTAGTGTTTTAAAGAATTCACTTACGTTTAACTTTTTTAATAAAAAACAAAAATACGTTTCATATGCTCCAAACTAATATTTAAGTAATCCACTTGATAACAGAATGTTATAATTTTAAGAAATGTTTATACACATAATCTGCTTCGAATTCCATCAAATGCACGACGAAACACGCGATATGCATACTTTTCACAAGCACTATAAATAGACTGCTGATTCTGATGCACTTATGTTCAATTTAGACATGCAAAAAAATACAGAGTACACATAATATGCAAAAAATATGCAAAACATTCAAAGTACAATAAAAGTTAAAACATTTAAGGGGTGATACAACGTTCCTTCAATTTTATTTATAAAAATATGACTGTGCATAAAAATCCGCAGTCTAGCTATGAATTTTCAACGACAATAAATCTACAACCTGACAAACCTAGAAAAATGCTGTTCCTTTTCGTCGTTTCCCACTTTTCACATGTGTAACTCGATCGACAGCCACGTAATAATTTTTAGGGCCTCGAAATTTTCTGTATTCGGTGCAAACGGCTGCGAGGAAGCAAAAACCGAGCACAAGCCAGAAAAACACCGTAGCCCGAAGCAACGAAGCGCGAAAGTCGGCGAAGGAATGGAAAAAGGAGGAGGGAAGACTCACGGCTGAGTAATCCATCCTTAAGAAGGACGAAGCGCGGTCCAAGGACTGCTCGAGCAGGCGTTTGTTTTCTCTCGATTGCTATCGGATCGAGGTGGAAACGGTATTTGTCGTGGGTGCCGCCCACCAGAAAAGAAACTTTCCCCTTTCATTCGTTCACGAATTCTCTCGATCTTCAACCTATGCTCCCTCCTTTGAATCGCGTGCAAAATGCAGCAGCACCGGGCAACTCGCTGCGGCGGAAACTCCCACGATTGGTGTGGCAGAATTCGCATAAAATGTCGCGTACTTTAGTACGTAACAACGATAAATGCGAGACGGTGCAGAAAAATTGGATGAAGCCGTGCCAAGAACCTTAATGTCGCTTCGTTTCATTAACCTTTTGACTGCGGTGCGATTTTAGAGTTATTGTCGCCGCTGCGACGAATTGATATTAATAATAATATAGTTGTTCTCTAGTATAGAAAAAAATCGAAGGATATGAAGATGGAATGAAACAATTAAGATCCAAGTACGCGAGCAACGTTACACTGTAATAAAGCTAGAGAATCAAAAAAATGTGGAGAATCATTATATTCGTTGACATTGATGAATTGGTATCGTTAAAAATGCACGCGTATTTTACATTTATAAAATAGTTGAGCTGAAGTGTAGAGTAAGAAAATGTTATACTGCTGTTAAAATAAACCTTCAAATATTGTTACATAATGGTAAAATAGGAAATTAAACTATGTTGTATTGTATAAAATCTGCTGGACGTGTATATATATATATGTACGTGATATTTTAATTTTAATTATATTATAATATATATATACATTTCGCAGTCAAAGGGTTATGGCATCCCACAAATTCGCGTGGAATTTTATGCCAAAAGAGTCCAGCTAAATTAGCGTAGGATGAACCAACCAATGACCAAATTGTTGTACTTAGGCAGATTTTAGGTTAGTATTTGGATACACTTATTTGTAACAATAAAATAACTGTTCAAGTTGAACTTGGAATTAATCTTTATTTAAATATTCATGAAAATATAATTACTCCTCTTCCCGTATTATTTTTTAATTTCGGTTACTTTTGTTCCATTTTACCATTAGGATGATTCCACATTACTACTTTTAGATCGATTTCTTTTGTTCCATTTTACATTACTACTTTTAATTCGATTTCTTCTTCCATTTCACAATTAGGATGATTTTGTATTGCTACTTCTGCTTCCATTTCCTTTGTTGAATCGCATAAAAAGTAGCGAGAAAAGTTGGAGACACTTTAGCCAATGAGGCGCATGTCTGTGAACTCCTTCAGATTTTTTGCAGCTGCAATGTTGCAATGCTTTTTGTGGAGCCGTCTTAGAATTTTGTTGAATTGAATTCAAGCGACGCCAAAGTGTCTCCTTTCTTGCAGGAAAGTAAAATTTGTGGCGTTGGTTGTTAAAACGTTTTTCTGCCTGTTAAAAGTTGTAAAAAGGATAAACGTCGGAGAGTGTGCGTGCAGCCTTGAAGAGCAGACTTTTGAGCGCACCAAAGCATTGTTCGCGAAAAGTAGAAGCACGTTTAAGTGTAACACGTTTTAAGAAAATCCTCCGTTAAAACTGAAGCTTTCCATGTGCTGTGTTATTTCCTTTCTCTCACAGCTGAGGAAAAAAAGTGCCTGAATAAAGCTTGATGAAAGTCCTCGAGCAGGAAGAAACCTCGAAACTACTCGAAAATGTGTACAAAAGATTCTAGAAATCTACATTTGAACTTTTCTAAAACAGTGGTCCTACGTTGAAATTGAATCCTCTGAATGAACAACCTGTTTCTCTTGTATTTTATTCTTCCTCTTTAGCTACAAGCATGTAATTCGCCTTGATACAATTTTTTCGGAATATTTTTTAAGAATTAAAAAATAGTACCGATGATAGAATAAAATTTACTACAATGACTAAAAGGAATTGAAGGTAAAGGAAGATAAAATAGTGATCCAATCAAGACAATTGTATTATGTTTCTTACGAGTTTAATGGTGTATGACCAGAATAGAGAAGGCCAAAAAGAAGATGCGACAAAAAGTGAAAATTTATAATAATATTCGAGTATACTTGTAGCAATCAAACATAGTTCAGTATACTTAATAAATAGTTGTCGATATTAGGTGTACCAATGAGTAACCCTTTCCTCTATTAACAAACGAGTGTAATTTAAATTAAATAAATGGGAATATATAGCTATTGTCTATATTCAATCTACGTTATTCCTAATATTACTACAATTACTATCTATAACTACTTAATTACTTGCTACTCTTTGGCACTCGCTAGGGTTAGCAGTGACCAAAGTGAAAATCAGGAAAAGCTGAATTATTTATTGGTACACCTAATGTACATAAACCGTTCTAATTTATGCATCAATAATGCCTTTAATCCTAAACCGTACCAGCAACGAAAGGATTAAGATGAAGAATAATCAGCACGATTTCGTTCTAAAATTCCACAAGAACCCTAATTCCCTGCCCAATACCCATAAATCCCTCCCTCATCAGCATGTATAACTCATTCTCTGACCGATAGCCGGCATCCTCTAAAACGACGTGAAACTACTGGCCATTGGGAAAACGTTGCGGTCGTTATTCGCCTGCTTTCCAATATTACATTATATATCAAGCTTCTGCCTTTAGCCGATTCTACTTCTCAAAATTGCGGGAACGAGGAAAACATCGGCGCGAAGATCAATGGCTCAATCTTAGCCGCGAAGCCGCTTGCATTTTTAAACCGTGTAATCCTGTGTGTAGTCGGTGGACGGGGCGGGGGGGGGGGGGGGGGGGGGGGGCGAGGGGCGCAAGCGAGCGGAAAGAAACAGGGCGAACAAGAAGATGGAGGGTAATTGATACAGCTTTGGTCATGAGATTAAATCGAGCGTAACGCGTGGCCGGGGCCGTTGAGTTTCCCCGGCGAATGAAAGGTCCTCCAGATTAATTTCCCGTTACCCTGGCGCCGGAATTTCTTCTGCAAGAGGCCCAGGCAAAGGACAAACGAAGCGACAGGAAACAGTTTCGAGCTGCTGTTTGACGAGGACACGACAGAAATTGCGATTCGGAGGTTTTGCGGTGTTCGCCTGAGAAAATTCCGCCGCAGACGTGGAAAGAAAAAGACGTACCATCCGACGTATTTTTTTGTCACATAATTCGGGGGTCTAGAGACCTCCTTACTATTCGCATCGTTAACTTTTCGATTCCCTAAGATGTATAACTTCTGCGTTTGAAATACTTTAGAAATGTTCATTCATTCTTTGTCCGATAATAAAACGAAAGATTCTTTTACATTCTATTTGTTTTTTATTATTAGTTAAAGAAACGTTTCATTTCAACTTGGAAATCAGGAATTAATAATTATACTGTATAAATGAGCGATGTTAACCCTTTGCACTCTGTTGGCGCCCCTACGGCGACATACATGAATTTTCTCGTAATTCAAAATTTAATATTTTCGTTCATTTCTACCAACTCAATTTCTATTTCTTCCAAAACAAAGCAAATTAAAGACTACTATTCCCATTTCCGAAGTACGGAATAACAGTAAAGTCTCACAAGAGCCAGAAAAGAGTATTCGAGTTACCGGTAGCTTATATTATTAAAATAGTTTTGAAGTGCAAAGGATTAATATAACTGAAAAGGAAACGAAATGGAAATCATGCAATTGTGGAGCTGTGGAGAGGGGATAGGATAGGAAAAAGGAAGGGTGTTGCGTTTCCTCCTGGGCCTGCTAGTGGACTCATCAGTCCAAGACTACCTAGCAGGCCCTGCCTTAGACACTGGCATATTGGAAGGTTTTTTTTTTCTGTTGCGTACTTTGGGTGATGGTTTCGTGGTACCTAGAGATTTTTCCCTTATGACCCACTGTCTTGTTGGTTATATGCCAGTGATGTATTAGGATTAGTATTAACTCACGGGAAAAAAATATTGGAAGGAAGGTTAAAGGCGGTGTATATATGGACGAGGTGGTTGGAGCGAGTGCTTTCGAGAAAATCCTATTTCGTATATCCCTCTAATGGTGTGTGCAGGAGAGTCGCCACACGATGAAACGCTAATGAGATGAAATTCAACAACACTAAACACGCGGATAGAAAGTTAATTTTATCAACTTTGACGGTAGGATTGAATATAATTCTTACGATAACCATTCTAAATTGCAAGAGGCGTAAAAAGAACCTCTACTTTCTTACACAATTCGAATTTCAGTTTGAAATTTATGATGTTTCCTATAAATGGGTAGTCTATCATATAGTTACTTACTTACTTATAGTTACTTACTTACTTCGTAAAGGCGACATTTCATATGCGCCAAGCTAATAACATTCAGCAAAAAAAGTCGTTTTATTAACACACGCTGTGGAATATCAGGAAAAGGAATCCCATTTTGCAAGGAACGTCGATGCAAAGAGAAATGCTTTAGAAAGACTTGGAAGCGTACCCTCATCATCGCGCACCCCTTCGACCACGGCTTTATTTCACGGTGCACTGCACCGGTGCAGCTTTTTCTCGGCGAGTGCATTAATGGCCCTGAATGCAGGTTACACCAGCCACGTAAAGTACTCGTCCGTACGCCGTTTGGAAGTGTTTATCGCCGGATTAGCAATTCTATTGCCGGCATCTTTCTCGTGTACGCGCGAGGAAAGAAACCGACCGAGAGACTTAATGGAAAAGCTTGTCTTTCGACCCGGCTAAGAAGCTTCGACTTCGTGAAAGCGATTCCGTTCACGAACCTGTTCTACCTCCCCATTTTCTGTTTCCCCGACTTCGAAACGAAAGAATATTTGCATCGTTCGATGGGAAAATTCACATTCACTCGTTTCGAGAAACTTATATTCAGATTGTCGAAGCTTTTAACCCCTTAACGACAATAACCGTGTTAATGTAGTTTCAATTTTCTATCAGACTTTCTTTATTTCCTATTTATATAGTTCCATTTTTTTGTTTGGATTTATGCAAAAACGTATATATTCGTATAATACGATGTGTGATATGTAAAAATCAATTGCAAATATGAAAATATGAGATAGACTTTGTATGATGATATCACATTGAAAAAAACATTGAATATTTTCTGTTTTATACATTATATATGATATTTCTTATCTCTATAAATTTCAATATTCTTTTTCAACGATATACAGTCAATTTTATAGGAAGAATTTGGATTTAAAGTTTAAACACGCGATTGTTAAGGATGGTATGGCATTTGCTTGAATAAATGTTACTTTTATGGGCGGCGAAAGGATTTTAATTAAAATGTATTTGTGCGGTTGATGCTAATTTTAATTTTCCATTTGCTTAAAGAATCATTTATGGTAATGATAAAGGAACGTAACTGGGGGGGGGGGGGGGGCGCAGGAAGTTTAATTAAAATGGAATACTTTAATTCGAAAGGGTGAGGATCCTTGAATTACAAAAAAGCGAAGCATTTACATTTGATTCGTTTAGTTTAAAATGAGCTAATAAATTTAAGTGAAACATGAACGCCTCTAAAGGCACACCGCTGCAAGTTTAATTAAAACAATACACTCCCTTTTTCGCTTAAATATGTCAAAAACGCCCTAAGAAGGGAAACAACTAAAAGTATAAAACAGGGAGCCCTTAAATGAAATAATATCGTATAAGAATCCACCCCTTTTAGTCGCCTTTTACGACAAGCAGGGGATACTGTGGGTGAATTCTGTTCCCCACCCACAGGGAGAACTTTTAACGATGAATTTTATAAATAATAAATCATCCCTAAGTTCAATCTACCAAACATTGGGATATTTATTAAATTAACCACTTTAACGTCGATTGAAATAATAATTTGGGACGGTGTAAATAGTAAAAGACTTATGCATTTAAAGCTTTGAGAATTCGAAATTTTATGAGTTCCAAGCTTTGAGAATTCGAAATATTATGAATTCGAAGCGTTGAGAATTCAAAATTTATGAGTTCCAAGAATTGAGAATTCCAAATTTTGAGAATTCTAAGATCTATAAATTCCAATCGTTAAGAATTCAAAACGGTTCCAGTTCCAAGCTTTGAGAATTCAAAGCATTAGTATTCCAATGTTTACAAATATGATGCTTTGTGAATTCGAAGCTTAAAGAATTCCATACTTAAGGCGTTCGACGCTTTAATAATTTCAAAGTTTGCAAATCCAAAGCTTTGCAAAAGCGAACTTTTATGAATTGCAGGTTTTGAAAAATCTAAGCTTTAGAAATTGGAAACTTTGAAGATTCACAGCTTTATAATTTGTAAGCTTTGCGAATTCGATACTATTCCAAAGTTTGCGAATTCGAAGCTTTTTATGAATAGCAAGCTTTGAAAATTCTTAGCACTACGAAATGCAAGCTTTGAATTTTCAAAACTTTTTAAATTGCAACTTTCGAGAATACGAAGCTTTACGAGTTCTAAGCTTCGAAAATTCGAAGACCATAGCAAAGTTATTGGAAAGAAGAAGCATAATGTAGATTCGATAGATCCGTCTACGTTAAGTCGACCTCTCATCTATCTACAATCTGGATATACATAAAATTCAGTGGTTGTCGTTGCCAAGATCCGAAATGCACGTTGTCGAGGCGGCAGCAATGCGCTTTATTACTACTAAACAAGCCGCACTAGGCAGTATATTATTAGTGGACGGGTCTGATATATTACTAGGCAGGTCTGCCAACCCACTGGCCAATATCCATACCGAGGTCCCATCGGCGGCTGGCGCCCCTTCCTCGTCTCTCAACGCGTCGCCTTTCCTTGCAGGTCAAAACTATTAATTTTGGTTTCTCCTATGCCCTGTTCACCAGCTAATTCAATTTGCGGTTCGGTTGCCATGGATCAGTGGATTATATCAAGCCTGTCGTTCCCTCGTCGTAATTATTCATTGCTGACAAAAAGATCCTTGATCGTTTGGATAGCTATTTCCTTGGCGATCGGTTGTTGCCAACGATTATTTCATTCGCTGTTTCCTTAGCTATTATATTACTTATTAGTAAACCTTATTTATTATAAGGTTTACTAATAAGTAAATTTACCTCATTATTAAACCTTATTTATTTAAGGTTTACTAATAAGTAAGTTTACCTCATTATTAAACCTCATTTATTTAAGGTTTACTAATAAGTAAGTTTACCTCATTATTAAACCTCATTTATTTAAGGTTTACTAAAAAGTAAGTTTACCTTACTATTAAACCTTATTTATTTAAGGTTTACTAATAAGTAAGTTTACCTTCTTGTTAAAGCTTAGTTATTTAAGGTTTACTAATAAGTAAGTTTACCTTACTATTAAACCTTATTTATTTCAGGTTTACTAATAAGTAAGTTTACCTTCTTATTAAAGCTTATTTATTTAAGGTTTACTAATAAGTAAGTTTACCTTATTATTAAAGCTTATTTATTTAAGGTTTACTAATAAGTAAGTGTACCTCATTATTAAACCTTATTTATTGAAGGTGTACTAATAAGTAAGTTTACCTTATTATTAAACCTTATTTATTTAAGGTTTACTAATAAGTAAGTTTACTTTATTATTAAACCTTATTTATTTAAGGTGTACTAATAAGTAAGTTTACCTCATTATTAAACCTCATTTATTTAAGGTTTACTAATAAGTAAGTTTACCTCATTATTAAACCTCATTTATTTAAGGTTTACTAAAAAGTAAGTTTACCTTACTATTAAACCTTATTTATTTAAGGTTTTCTAATAAGTAAGTTTACCTTCTTGTTAAAGCTTAGTTATTTAAGGTTTACTAATAAGTAAGTTTACCTTACTATTAAACCTTATTTATTTCAGGTTTACTAATAAGTAAGTTTACCTTCTTATTAAAGCTTATTTATTTAAGGTTTACTAATAAGTAAGTTTACCTTATTATTAAAGCTTATTTATTTAAGGTTTACTAATAAGTAAGTGTACCTCATTATTAAACCTTATTTATTGAAGGTGTACTAATAAGTAAGTTTACTTTATTATTAAACCTTATTTATTTAAGGTGTACTAATAAGTAAGTTTACCAAATTATTAATCCTTATTTATTGAAGGTGTACTAATAAGTAAGTTTATCTTCTTATTAAACCTTATTTATTTAAGATTTACTAATAAGTAAATTTACCTCATTATTAAACCTTATTTGTTTAATGTTTACTAATAAGTAAGTTTACCTCATTATCAAACCTTATTTATTTAAGGTTTACTAATAAGTAAGTTTACTTTATTATTAAACCTTATTTATTTAAGATTTACTAATAAGTAAGTTTACTTTATTATTAAACTTTATTTATTTAAGGTTTACTAATAAGTAAGTTTACCTTCTTATTAAAGCTTATCTATTTAAGGTTTACTAATAAGTAAGTTTACTTTATTATTAAACCTTCTTTATTTAAGGTGTACTAATAAGTTTACCAAATTATTAATCCTTATCTATTTAAGGTTTACTAATAAGTTAGTTTACTTTATTAGTAAATCTTATTTATTTAAATTTTACTAATAAGTAAGTTTACTTTATCATTAAACCTTATTTATTTAAGGTGTACTCATAAGTAAGTGTACCCCATTATTAAACCTTATTTATTTTAGGTTTACTAATAAGTAAGTTCGCCTTATTATTAAACCTTACTTATTTGTTCCAATTGCAGTTGCTACAAAAAGCATTTATACACCGTCGTATTTATTTTGATATTTAGATACTGATTAATTGAGCTAGTTATGCTAGGTTTCTTATAATTTAACAGAAGTATTATATGACTATAAAACTTACAATTCTGAGCATCTTAAAAACTTTTGCTTTTCGCCTCGAGTTCATTTAAAGGAAAATCTTTATACTTGAACGACGAAAATATTAAGTTCATTTGGATATCGATGCTTATCATTACGTCTATACGATTTATGTTGCTTAGAATCATTAAGATATATCCTAGCTTACATGTTGTTATGCATATATAGTCTATAAGTTATATAATATCTTATTTTGCGAAATAACTTATCTTCGTCTTATTTTATACTATATTATGTGACAAACTTCCATGTTAAAAAAAAAGAAGAAAAACGAAACCAGGTACACTGTGAAGCTGCAAGTAAACCAGAGATTGTAATAAGAAACATTGCTGTAATAGAATGTTAAAGAAATAAATAAAACTTATTAGTTTTACCTGAGGGGAGGATAATTTTTTTACGCTGAAACGCTGGTCTCTAGTTTGTAGATTAGAGTGATCTACTCAGCACTGAATGGTCTATTCTTGCGTGATCATGTTTGTATACGATGAGATTGTAGACTGCCGTATAGGGTAATATATGGGTACGGATAATGGCTGCTGAAGTAACTTGTTAGGAGAGGTAGTTTCAGCGATGCAAACTGTCTTTTAATGGCTATCCGTAGATCTAGCACAAAATACTCTGAAATACGTTACATAAACCCGTCGCCAAGGGTTTTCTTTTTTTCCCAAGCTTTTACTAGTTCAAAATACGCACACGGTGTCGATTCGTTTAATGCACTAAAATTGCACTCGAAAATAACTTGAAGACCATTATTTTAATACCATAGTTTTGTTCAAACAATACGTAGCCAATCTCGTCATTTACCTTTCACGATGTTCAATTGTTTTGTCAACAGATATTTTTCACAAAACGCGTACGTTACTCAGAGTTAGCAAACAGGTATTATTTTCCAGTGTTTGGATCTAATTTCGAAATTGTTTGGAAAGTTTGGCACAGTTTTTTTAGTAACTGATGGAATAGAATCGAAAAAGCAGATTTTCTGCTTGATCGTTAAAATATAAATATAAAGGTCGTTAACCCTTTGCGGATGGGATAAAATAATACTCGACACTTTATCTGGGGATGACGAGTTAACTCGTCCAACAAGTAATCGATCTTTTAGAAGCAATACTTTATCTATTCAGAAATTCCTAACTTTACAATTATATCTGCATTAAACATTCGGTATTTTATACTTGTGATCGTAACAATTAAAATTCCCCTAACTAAAATCAAGTCCCCTTATTAATTTTAAATTTTGTGTATAAATAGGATTCTGATTAAGAAATTATCCTGTTAACAGGTTAATGAATTATCGCCTAATTATGAATCCACTGGGAATTGAACTTAATAACACTCAATAAATTTTCGTCGAATTATTAGCAACAGTCTACCCTCTAAATTATACAATTTGTTTAATGAATTAAAAATTTATATGTCCACAAACTTAAGTATACGGTTGTCAGACATTCATAAGAATATAATAGTTTCAACTAACTATGAAATGCAGTACACGTAAAACATAGTAAAATATTTCTAGATCGATGAGCAAGATAATTCAATAAAGTACACTAAGTAAATGATATATTTAACTTCATATTACGTATTAATAATATTTGGTGTACCAATAAATACTCCACTTCTTTTGTCAAACTCAGTATTTATACTTAACAGAATAAAATACCTGTTTTAAGTATTGCTACTAAAATGTAGGCTTGATTATTCGATAAAATAAACTCATTAACCTATTTTAATATCTGAGTAGCATATTTTAAATTTCACCTATGCTTATTAAAAAAATAGGTTTCGACCGATTTTTCCTTAGAAATTTCGAAAAGTTTCTCTTTCGGAACAGATAACAGATTTTAAAGATAACGTTTCAAATTAGGGGCAGTCGATTGTTCGCCCATTGAATGCCGAACTGTGCAAAAAGCTGGATTTTGCTGAATACGAATTTCCCCGGATTTCGTAATTGGAGATCTTAAGGGGTTTTATTGAGAAAACGTCTTTTCATCCATTTACATTCTCAATTATTCCGCGATGCGAAATTCAGGAGTACGCGGCATCTTAATTACCGGCAAGTGGGCACGGTATAATTTAAACGCTTTAAAATTAGACTCCCTTCTCAGCCTTCAACCGTGCCTGTTTTTTCTTTCTCCTTTCTTTTTGTTACCTTTTCAAGCAATTCTATCCCCCCCCCCCCCCTCAAACCACGGGAATTGCAACAGGAAGCTCTCACTCGGCGAAAAAATACACGTTAATCGTCTTCAAAACGTTGCGAATGCTCTCACTCTTGTTTGCTGGACGAATTTCAGCGAACGCTTGCTTGAATCGCTTTAGAAACAGCAGGTGAAAGTCTTCGTTGAAGGGAAAAGTGCCAATTAAAGTTAAGTTAACACTCGTAAAGGGTGAGCTTTCATAGTAGTCGGATATACAGTGGCTGACAAAAGTTTCCGGCCAAACAACGATCCCATTTCAGCTGAAATTTTACATTACATTACATCGAATTTTTCCGAGCAATTATTTAATAAGACGATATTTTACAAGGTATGGTGCAACAATTGGGCAAAAAATTAATTAATGAGTGACAATTGAATTGCAGTGGAATTCGCTTATTATAATCTCTTTGGGACTTACAAGTTTTGATAAGAGTAACCGGTTCATAATATTATGCTGAGAATAGCAAATTTTCATTATTGAAGTTATTTTGTTAGAAATAGCGGATTTTGATATAGTCGTGGCAAATTTAAATTGGCAAAAGGAAGAGATTCTATATCGTATATAAAAATATACGAAATATTTACAGTAAAGTACAAATTAAAACATTTAGAGGATCAAATAAATCCCAATTAATGGTTTATTTATTAAATTAACAATTGATGATTATTTTCATTAATCAATTAATTCAATTGTCGATTTTTTAACGATTAATTTCTTCAACCAAAAATTGAATGATTACTTTCAACCATCGATTAATTCAGTTGTCGATTTTTTAACGATTAATTTATTTAATCAAAAATTTACGATTACTTTCATCAATCGATGAATTCAATCTTCGATTTTTCGACGACGAATTGTTATAATCATTTTCGCCAGTCATTTAATCAAATTAAAAATCTTAATCGATTGACGCCAAACACTGTACGATACAAATAAAATAATCATTAATCATATTTCCTACAGAAAATCACAAAATATTCTGAAACACGCACTGCAACAAGTTTCTATAATTACCAATGCTAAATTAACAACCAGTCAATTTGACCGCCCCGGCAATTCTAGTGTTATTAACGTGATAAAATGATAGGTAGTGATGTTCTCACGCAAAAAGCTAAACAGCCCGAAGGGGATTAAAATCGATGTTGCGTTTAATAATATCGTTTTATTCGATTGGGGAAGTTGGTATAGGGAAATGGAACCGACGCTAGTTTCCGTGGAAACAAGGTATCGTGTAATGTATAATCCGCGGTTTAACCAATAATTAATAACGCTATCTTAACTCTCCAGATATTCAATCGAATACATTTGGCGCCAGCGTGGAACGAACGGAATGCCAGGAATAATACGATGAATCCCACGAAACTATACATCGAATCCAACCACTAACGAATTCTATCCTATTTACAGTCAACTCCCGTATAACGCGGTACTATTGTAACGCGAATTAACTCCAACACGATTAAAGAATCGTGGGAATATCAATTATAACACGTCAATCATCGTCAAACAACGAGAGATCGCTGTAACATGATTAAATAATTTTATCTTTTAATACTTCGCTACAATTACCAAAAAATAAAATACTACCCATTGCAAAAAGTTTTCGGTCAAACGCGATAATACGAACGTAGTTAAAAATGCTAATGTTTGTTGTGACGCAAAGTGATATTGTATAACTATAAAACCTAATAGAGAATTTATAGATACGGAGTGAAATTAGTTAACAAAAGTGTCCATAAAAGTGAAAATCAGTTTCGAGAATTAGTACAATTATTGTAAAAAGAGATTCCATTTACTCGTTACGAAAATCTCGTAGTATCAATGCTACAACACATGAAAATATGCATATGTGGACGTAGAAATATTAGAAAATATTAGATGCCTAATATAAATATTAGGTAAAGTATTGTTTTATTATTAAGTAGATTTATTTTCCTCGCTGTTTCCTTTTTCATAGTAAACGTTTATTTTTATTCGTTTCCTTTCCCCATTTATTTCAAGTTATATTTATGTGATCTTCCCGTATGTTTTTTTTTTCATTTGTAAAGCAGCGTTTCGCAGGTAAAAAATTGTAGTGTTCTTAATTAATTCCACGCTCTCACGTTTGACCGAAAACTTTTTGCCATCGGTAGTAGTAGTTTTATTAATTTTTTAATACTTTTGCCTCTTGTTTTTTGGTAATCTTTAGCCCCGTATAACAAGATTTCGTATAACACGGGATTTTTTACTTAAAATCACCTGTTACTGCGCGTAATCGAATCTCCCCCTTTCGCAAACTGTTTTGCACTAATTACACGTGGAAATCAAGTTTATTACGTTTTCGGGAGCCGCGCGAAATTATCGTGGGAATTTTTATTCTACGCCGCGGCATGATAAACGCGATTCATTTTTCTCTCGAATAAATTGCAGGTAATATCGCGCGTCTCTGATGAACGCATAATATAAAAGCCGCGTATGTTTAAAACGTGAATTCTCCTGCTGAATAATGACGAAAAATTGTATTTTTAATTCGATTCAACGACAAGAGAAATAACTCGTCGAGCATTGATTTAAGAATCATTTTTGGGGCGAATAAATTTGAAGTTTGCGCGCCGGTTAAACAGCGCAGAGGGTAGTTTTAGGGGAATTAATTTTCAGCGAAAGTTAGGCGAGCGATGTAATTTTTTGCCGCTGCCCAAAGTATGCACAAGTGTTCTGTCAAAATATTCCTCACGGCGAATCGTGCAAAATTATTTTTAAACCGAGTTCCTACTCGTTAAAATTCTAGGTAGGAGCTATTAAAAAAGTTCGCCACCGAAATACTAGTTATCGCTGCGACATAAAATATTAATGTCAATTGTAGTGCGAAAGTAGGAATTAAATATACCAAAATTGTTCTAATTTAAAATCCTTTCAATTAAGCATTAAAGTTGTGAAGCATTAACACGTTGCGTTACAGAAACATTTCATTAGCAAGTTCTTCCAGACGTTATAAAATTCCAAAAACTATTAAAATATCGTGTTTTACACTGAAACTTTAAGCATAGAATAAAAATAGATTATTCAGAAGCATATGTAAAGAAATCACATAACTTTTATATAACTCAACATACATTTTGCATGAATTAATTATTTATTAATTTTATTATTCTGTACTCATAAACATTGCCACGTTTAGAATTTGTTGGTCCACAACTTAATTTACTGTCTAATGAAAAATACATCATGTTTAAATTTTATAAATCAACATTCAACTATTTTAATATCTATATAAGCATCTCTAAATGGAAAATTTATATTTCCAATCCTTTTCATGTTTATTTTACAAGCTTAAACTGCTATTAGGAATTAAGGAAATATCCGATTATCCATAACGTCAAACATCCCAGTTTTGCCAAGCTTGCATAACATACGTATATTACAGTAGGTAAATTACGAATTCTCGTTCAATTCATAATAATATTATCTATCAATAATATTAGTTGTAATTTTGTATTAATAACATTGCCTCCAATTTCCCAGTTTTTCAGATTACAAAAGAAGATCGGACGACTATTTAAAGGGTTAATTTGAATAAAAATCGCAACAGCAATTTAATTACAACACGTTGCAAAATTATGTAAAAAAGGAGGCAAATGACAAGAGAAGAATTTTAGCTTCCTATGTAAATTTTACTGCTTTTTTTTATACTAACATCTGAGCTTGTGCTTTTCGTCCAGCGTTGCACCTTCCAAATTCCATGGAATTTTTATGGGCTGGCCAGGGCTCGTGACACGTAAAGCGGAATACAAGATACGCTGGCTAAGGTTCATGCAGAAGTTACGCCTTCTGCAACTGCTCAAACTCGCTTGCTATTCTGGTTTGTACGTAATCTGTACGCCGCCATGCATTTCCATTGGCTACTTGCTGCGAGGCGTTCATCTTCCGGCAACCTACTGAAAATGCATGGACCCCTGTGTACGAGCTTTATTTTCGATTAAACACGACGTTGCTCGGGCATGCAACTTTTCTCTGCACACGATGTTCATATCACGCTGTCGATACTTTTCAAAATGCATTTTATGCTTTAATGGATGCGCGCTTTTTTTTTCTCACCCCCGGTAAAAAATTGCTCCTCGAATATTCATTACTTTACTAAATCGCTCGTGTTTATATTGGAAGGATTTCGGAGTAGAGAAATACAGCGACGATGAAAAATATCGCCAGGCTATTTTCCTCCTTTTCTCATCATTATTATTATTATTGCTAATAATCGCATCCTTTATTCTTTTTTGAGAAGCCTTTATAATTGTGGTTAATAGAAATCGTATAATTTTAGGAATAAGTACATAACACAAAAAAATCGAAACTTAAATTTGCGAGTATCAACTATGATTCTTTTATACTTATTTGAAAAAATAGAAAAGATTTTAGAGAATTATAAAAAGAACGCGGCTAGATTAATGTATAGTATTGCTACTGATAATTTCAGTTTCTTATAGAAATTAGACGCATTATAATTTATAACTCACTTCCTACGAAGCATTGTATTTTTTCCCGCAATTTTCTATAGCTACGTTAAATATTAAAATCTCCAAAGAAATTAATATCAATACAATGAAATCTAAAGCATTGTAAATTGCAACACGCTTGGAGTTTTCATTTTATTATCCGTCCACTAACTGTAAATTAGTAATTCTCCCAACGGAATGGACGAAAAATCACCAAACTTCCATTCTGCAGCTAAATTTACAAGCTACGCTGCTTTTATCTCCGCGATTATTCCTAATATCTGGCAGAGAAATGAATTTACAGAGATAAATGTTCCAATTCGTTGCCGCGGATTCGCGAGTGTCTGCAACGAGCGCAGATTTTTTTCTGACAACTCGGTGTCTCCATTTTGCGGATTGTAAAGTAAACCACGTTCCGTCCAATGACACGCTGGTAGATGACACTTAAAAGCTGGAAGCTCGACATGCCTCAACTTTCTCGGGAAATGGAAGTTTCGGAACGTTTATGGCATTTCGGACAGCACGACGACAAACTGTCTACCGTTAATAATGGCTACGGCCTCCATGGAAGGCCATTAGTGACCGGTGAAAGAGGACATCAAATAATTTACGCGTTTAGTCGGCCAAAACTGCCCCGATCTCTCGCGATGGACCAGAACCCTTTTTATCTTCGCGAAAAAGCAGACAGCAAAAAGAGAGGAATGCGAAACAGGTCGCTGGTATTAAATTACGAGCAAAATCGTACATCATTCTACGAAAAATTGCGGTGGAAATGTATGTAAATTAATTCGACCACTTTTCGAGCAATATTTAAATTATATTTATGAAACATGTGTAATAAAGTTTATCATCACTGGTCGTTAAAATACGTTTCCAACGTTTTCTGTAAATTGTAATATTTGAATTGATAATCATTTTTGTGAACTAAAAGCTGAATTTAATGATATCGAATTAATTTACACACTTAATATTATTTATTTATTCGAGTATGTATATTAATGAACGATTCAACGTTAGTTTAACAAATTTTTATACTCAAACTACAAACCTCGAAAATATATGTTATAGTATAAAGGAAACGATTGACAACAACAAACTTTACAAAAATTTTACTTGGGTCTATTATGCATCAATGCTTCCGAACCATTGTAAGAAATTATAGATGCACTTTTTAACGAATTAACGTGTAAGAGTATTTTGTGCTACATAAAATCGCCGATTTCATATGCAAGAACGGCCAAATACAACCGTAGTAAATATCAAGATCGCGTAAAAGTTCGTAGACTTTTATCGTTAAAAAACAGAGGAAACTTTTCGCGAAGCCGGCCTCGCATTAGCGCTGCAGTGCCATCGAGAAAGGAAAGTATTTTAATTATCATCGTGGCTTAATAGCTGGATACATCAGATAGGGAAGAAATTCAACGTTGTTAGAGCGTACTTTTACCGAACAGGGATTTCAGCCGGGCTCGAAATCGCTGACACGCTTCAGAGGTACCGCCATTCCCGGTAATGCTAAAATCCAGTGGAATGTTTCAATTGTCTGCGTGGTTTGCTGCTGTTCCACGTCTGATCCTTATAATCTATTACCACCGTCGCTATCCATGCTATCCTCTGTTGTCTGTTACAGCAAACGCTAATGCCCTGGCGAATCTCTAATTTCGAAAATATTCGCGGATAGATGGATATATGGGGCAATTTTAACTTCTAATTCAATTCGCTTCCCGAGTATATTGGGATTCTACGCGAAACCAGCGTTAACTTCACAAATAGGGATAAACGGTGCTGAGATAGTTTGTTGGATGAATTTTTAATTGCACCAAGGGCACCCATTGCTCAGCGTCGCACATTGCGTTATGCTAAGGGTGATTGCGCTACACCTGGCAAAAAGTCTTCGACCAAACGCGATAATCTAAACGTAGCTAAAAACGCTAATGTTTTCTTGATGCAGAGAGCTATCGTATAACTATATAATCTAGTAAAGAATTTATAAACTATTCAGCTATTAGTTCAAAATTTTGCAATTATTATTATGCTATTTTTAATTATATTGTATTCAAATTTTTGTGATTGTTATTATACTATTATTAATTATATTATATTCAAATTCTTAGGATTATTATTGTGCTATTATTAATCATATTGTATTCAAATTTGTGTGATTATTATTGTGCTATTATTAATTATATTGTATTCAAATTTTTGTGGTTATTATTGTGCTATTATTAATTATATTATATTCAAATTTTTATGATTATTATTGTGCTACTATTAATTATATTATATTCAAATTTTTGTGATCATCAGTGTGCTATTGTTAATTATATTGTACTCAAATTTTTGTGATTATTATTATGCTATTATTAATTATAGTGTATTCAAATTTTTGTGATTATTATTATGCTATTATTAATTATATTGTATTCAACTTTTTGTGATTATTATGATGCTATTATTAATTATATTGTATTCAAATTTTTGTGATTATTATTATTATGGTATTATTAATTATATTATGTTCAAATCTGTGTGATTATTATTATGCTATTATTAATTATATTATATTCAAATCTGTGTGATTACTATTATGCTTTTATTAATCACATTATATTGAAATTTTTGTGATTATTATTATGCTATTATTAATTATATTATATTCAAATTTGATTTAAAATAAAACATTAGTAGTACATAATATTTTTTATTTATTTAAAAATATAGTTAACGTGTATTTTTATTTTCCCCTGTTTCTCTCTTTCTTTAAGGGGCCCAATATTTTCTTCTGCACCCGGGGTTTCAACCGACCTTAATCCGCAACTGCGGACAGATCGTATAATTTTGCTAATTATTTACCGTTACCAATTAGGAAAGTCTAATTCGTTCTCCTTGAATAAACACGTGGCAATGAAATAGTAAAGAATAGAAGAGGACAGAAAGAGTTTGAATCGATTTATCGTTTCGAAAAGTCGAGTATTGAGCACGGGGGAACAAGTCTAGCTTAAAATCATTGTTATTCAAAGAAGACGTATTAGTATGCCGAGGAAGGTCCGCGCGGTAATGTTTACAAAGGACGTTTCGGGAAACTTGTTCGAATCCATTTCGGTGCTTCCGTGAATTCGTACAAGTTCCACCCCCACTGCCTCTTATTTTTCTATTCAGTGTACTCTGTGAAATGTGTATCGATTTTCGCTTGCTCGGTAAGGTAAACATTTCACTTCGGGAAAGTAGCATGTTATGTTGCATTTAAATCGGTCCAAAATGTCCATATCTGATCATGATTATAGCCTGATCTTAAATCAATTCGAAATACCCGTAGAACGTTTGCCGATATCTTCTTTCTATTCAATTTAATTAGAGGAGCTATTAGTTGCCTGACTACTAGATTCACCTAATTTCTATTTCCCACAGAGATTTTTTTGTTTCATACGCATTCTTGTGCAAACGTTGGTAGTTTTGGAAATCTTGATAATCTTAAAATTTTGTATATTAATGTATTTCATAAATAAACTCGATGTTGAATAATATTATGCTCCAAATTGGAACGATGTTTACGTTAAATACGTTCTAAAATAATGAAATGAAGTTACGCGCGAACCTTAAAGTGGCAGTAATTGGTACATCTACCCTATCTGTTCGTTTGTCGCACGGATGACGCGAAGTAAAACGCGCGACTAAAAAAGCGGACACGGGAAAATTAAACTATTTTTTTTCCCGGCATCTGGCAGAACTGGTTGGCGACATTTAGCCATCCTTGCTTTTATTTGTTTACGGGGTTGCCAGAAATGAACGTCTCACGGCTCGGTTGCGTCGCCGCGAGTTTTTGCTCGTTGATCAACGAGTCTGCAATCTGGAGTAAGTCACGGTTTACGCGGGAATTAACGAGGATCCACGAAAAACGGTGCTCGGTGTTCCACGTTTTCATTAACGTTTGCGCTGTCGATGTTGCTAGGAAACATCATTAGTAAATTTCAAGTCGCTTGTTACTTTGTCGTGCAAATATTTGCGGATTGGTTTACCGCGTGGATTCGTTTTAGCGTTTCTTCTACTCGCGATAAATATTAGAACGAATCTTTGACGTTGTGAAAACTCTTTGTCGTTCGTTTTCTCATCGAACGAAAGCTTGGAGGCGACGAGCTACTTGGCAAAGGTATCAAAACCGTTGTAGAACAAACAGCTTCTAATCGTCTTACATCGTCCTACACTTTGTACTCCGTAATCAAGTTGTGCTCCCTTGGAGTTAAGAGACAATGTAAGTTTTCGTGCAATCGGATTAATACTCTTTGTGTGTAATGTCGCGATAATTTCTTTGCTTGTATTTTATCGGTCGTTGGTAGTTCCAAGAATATTACCCTATAGTATTTTGCCACTAGCCTTATATTCTTTCCATATATTCTCCTAATATTCTTGGGACCTTCGACTTCAAATTGTGCCAAGGGATATTGAAGTGAAATTGGACGTCCAGGAGCTGAGAAATTGATATTTTCCTTCGGATACTGTCTGAGTAATCTACCATGGCGCGATATATTTGTTTATAACAAATGAACTACAAGGGCTAGTTGTAAAAGACTGTCGGATAATTTTCTCGGGACTTTCCTCTTTAATTTAAGCCAACAAGCATTGAAATCGCTCCAATAGAAGCCGAGAAATTTTGTTATAGGAGATGTTCCAACACAGACGAAGTACAAGATCACCTATCCCTCAACGAGTGCAACATGGATACCCAAATTATTATATTATACGTTACTAGATAGTCGTATCGAAGTAGAGGGAAGCTTATTTTATAGAGAAAACTTCAAGGAATACGATAGTACTTTTTTTAGATTTTTAAAATGGTGACCTTGAACCTCAATTCGCAACATAATAGTTTGTTTATAATTTGCGGTAAAAAAACAAACTCCTTCAACTTAAGAAAAGTTTATCTGAATAGGCCGTACCTTTACGATTGAAATGGAAAAGAAAATGAAGATCGTATCTTCGATCAATTGCAGGATCTATGTAGATTACATATTCTTTGTACCTTTCAGTGAGCACTATAAATTTTCAAAGCCTTAGACCCTTTTTGAACGTCACAGTCGATGATAAAACGGCAATAAATCTTAGTAGATTTAATCTTAAATTGGCATATCACTGTTTTAGACACAGAGGCTGATACAGTGATCGATGTAGTTGAAAAGATTGAGTTTTATTTTTTTAATGGCTAGAAATGGCCACGCGGGTGCTCGGATTTAAATTGTAGGTTGGATTACCAGCTTTCTGTTAGCTCTGAGTCAATACGGTGTTCGACTGATAACTCGTTTTCCAGTAGTTATCTTTCATAGTACAGCGCATACTTTCCATTTGATGGGGGGGAAATTAAATTGACACAGAGATTTAGTCCACCTCGCTCTGCTCGATTTTTCGAATTGAAAAATGTATGAATTATACGAGGGATCAAAAGGAGATTTTTAAATAGCTTCTGGTGAATTAATTATAATTATCCCTTATTTTATGGAAACAGATGCAAATTAATGAAAAGCTTCTCTTTTTGCTGCGCCAGATTTTTATTACAGCCGCAGAACGTGAGAAAGGATTGAAAGGGAATTTCTGAGAGACCCTAAGTGACTATTACCCCTTCCCTTATTCTATAATATTAATAGAAAGCTTTTCTCCCAGAATATTACTGATTATGAAATGCAGAACTACCGATGGAAAAATTTCAAAGGGAATTTAAAGTAGTTCCCGATAAATCCTCCATAATTACCGCCCTTCGACCTCTTTCCATTCTATAATGTAGTTTTTGCCCTCCTTTTATTTTGTACCGCAAACTATTGGAAAATTGTTCTTTCTGTTGTTGTTAAAATTTTTCAATTATAAAACGTAGAAATATATTGAGAATTAAAACGGAAATTGCTTTAATAATAAGTATTTTTCACGGCGATTAATGTAACTTTTCTCTTTTTTCTATTCTATACTACAAATTATTACTGTTGCGACAAATTTTGCAAGTATAAAATATAGTAACACATTGAGAATTAAAAAAGAATTTGCATGGCGATTAATGCCGTTTCTATCTTCTTTTCATTTTATAATGAAAATTATATTAGAAAGTTTTCCTTTCGATTGCTATACAAATTTTCCCATTATAAAATATGGAAGTACATCGAAAACTAAAACAGAATTTACTATAACAAGTATCTTGCATGGCGATTAATATCACTCTTGTCTCCTTTTTATTTTATACTGCAAATTATTACAAATCTTTCCTTTGTATTACGACAAACTTTTCAATTATAACACGCAAAAGTACTTCGAGGAGTAAAGTGGAATTTTTTGTAATGAGTATTTGGCATGGAAGTTCTCAGGTTTTCAACGTCCCGTAATTTCAGATTAAATGGATGATACTGATTGAAAGATTCCGGATGTAAAAAAGGGTAGCATCTTTGTTAGAGTAGGAGGTAATTGAATCGGCATATTGAGAAGTTCCAGCTTGGCACTACACCGATTCTTTCTGTTCTCTGAATGTTCTACGAGGTTTCATTTTCCGTTTCCAATTCTTTCTGTCGACAGGCGATAAAATCTGACGTCTCACGGTAAAGCCTTGTCAACGTCGAGTTCCAGATAGGGTAGGTAGCAGATAGGGTTACTCGGATCCAAATTTCATATTCCATCTCTCTCTTTTTCTATTACCCTCCGGAACCATTTCTTTCTATTTTCTTTTTTCGCTTCTGTAGCGAATAATTCGAGATATATCGCATTTATCCGTCTTATGTCAGAACCGATACCTTTTCCTTTCCACTTCTCCATTCTCTTTTTATTTAAACCTAGTCTTACCTTCTCTCGTTTTTCCTTCGCCTAATAATAAAGACTCATCACTAGACTGCGTATCTTTATGCAAATTCATATTTCTATAAACATAAATACAGATTGGTTTCACCTTTCAAATATTATAAGACGCAGTTTACTTTGAATACTTTTTATGCTTCTGGTAATTGTACGTTTCTGTACAGTTAAATTTTCTACAATTGCATAAGTATCTATAGTTTACTCATCAAATTAATACACTGTAGACAATATGTATTCTACTTTAAAGCGTATCATTATCATTGATGTGTTTATAGGAAAAACTATTATCATAGATGTATAATTTCAATTGAAATAGAATGAAATTATGCATTACCCGGAAATTTTTGCCAGCCACTGCGTTTGTTATTTGAAACACCCAGTGCAAAACAGTCACATGATACAATATTATAAATTTGTCTCGCTAATTTCGCTCTATTTTCATTCCTCTGAAATATTTAAATTCTTCTGTATTTCGTTCTCCTAGTTAGCATCATACATTATCATCACAACGACATTATGCTAAATTGCGATTGCTTATAGAATTAAATTGAATGGCGTATAGATAAAATGTGTTCGGATAATAGAGTGATCGAATAACAGAACGTTTCAATAATAATCGTGGTTCTACTGTACTTAAGTAATACGAATGGTTGAAAATGGTCGTGTCAGAGACGTAGTGCTCGCGTTAGAAGAGTAATACTTGAATAACACCTGACAGGTTCGTTGCCTGTGGCCAGGAATTTGGAAGAAGCTTCGCTTTACATGACTCGACACTAACCAAAGTAGCACTCACACGAAATCGGAACTCTACTCTCCCGTGACACGCTCTGGCAACCCTTTTCCGCTCCTAAAATTTCATGCCAAGATAGCAGCAGTAGTAGACGAGGTGTATAAGCCGATATTCTGCAGCAAGATCCTGAAAGATGAGCACGCGTGCATCTTCCTGAAATGGAAGCTTCCTCTTACCACGCTGACTAATTTCTATTAATTTGTTTGCGCACAAAAATTCTACCACCTTTCTATATTATTATACGCCGAAAGAAAGTTCGTGCATATTTACAGTGGCTTCAAAAAATATTCGTGAATCTTCGTACTTATTTTAATATTTAACAATTGATCAATTGGGCCCAATTAGGTCATGATTTCCGTAATTCCTAAGAATTTCGTTTAAATATACTTCTGATAAAAACAAAACGACAGATAATTTAGTATTATAAGATTTAAGTGGTCTAAGCTCCCTTCAAATAATTCTGTTTAATAATCTAAACGATGGACAAAATTTTCTAACGATATCATAATTATCATAATATAGTTTTGTCAAATGTTATCAAAATTGGATTTAATTACATTTCTAATAAAAGAAGACGCCCGAATTTTTGTCAATATCCAATATTTGAATCTTTATTTAGATATCAGCTTGAGTATTTAATAAATGGTTTGTCTGCTAGTATTTTTAGCATAATTTCGGCAATAGTTCGCTTCTGTATTTGATTATGTGTATAAAGGGCAGCGAAATATATATTGCATAATGCCGCAATCGAGCTATATAATTGTAATTAGCCCTTTACGAATCGATAATTTCACTAACAATAATACGCAATTTGCCGTCATAATTTAGCAGCCAGTAATCGTCTGAATCCATAATTCACCGCTTCTAATAATATGCCAGTTGTTAAGTTAATAGTAATTAACGCAATGATGTAGTTGAAAGCTTTATAACGGTGATAATCGCATTTGCTCGAATTTAATACATCGTGCGACTAGGCCATTGTTAATATAACATTTACAATTATCACCCTGCTGCGTTGTATTTTAGCGACTCTTGGAAATTTGTTGCAATGCCTGCTGCAGTAACTATTATGTTCACCTTTCTCAGTTCAATTCTATATATCTTCAGAAATGTCTTTAAGGATGATAACTTTCTTAAGTGTTGTCGAATTTTCATTTGCCTTCCATGAATCTCAATACAAATAGTATAATAGTAATAATATAAGGATAATATAATAGCAGTATAATAATGATTCTATACGTAAAAATAGGTTAAATGAGGAGTATAACATTCTCCTTGTAAAATATTTTATTTAATACACCGTTTTTGAACAAACTGAGTTTGAAAATTGGTCAAGTATTTGTAAATTAACTGTAAATTACAACTTGTCGGATTTTTGCTCGTGTTTGTATTTATTCACACGGGCAATGTTATTATAATGGAATGGTTCTTAGAAAAACTAATATTAACCTTATTTAAGAAACCATTCAAATTTATAGATATTGCGAAAACGAGTTAAAAACAATAATAGAAATTGTATCGTCATATTGTCTCTATATTGAATAATATCAACACGAGCAAAAATAAAAGTTTTATTCCTTGATAAATCTTACTCTCAAACTTATTTCTTTGAAAACCAAACTTTAAAAGGGTTCTTTTATTGGCCATAAATAAATAAAAATGCCATTCTTTTATTTCGAATTATTTTTGCGTGTAGAATCATTAAACCAAGTTTATTATAAAATCAAGTTTGTATAATAAAAAGAATTTATTAGCGTTTCTTTGTAAGTAACTTTAAGTGTTTGGCAATACGCGTTTATCACATGTGATTGGAAATTTAATTATCCTAAGATTGAATATTAACCACGAGTCTATATAAAGTTGATCCATTTTTTCAAATTATGATTTCTTGAATGCAAATCAGACCTTTAATGTGGAATAACACAAACGGTTACTGCTTGCATAAAAGCTGAACTATAAACATTCACATTTGTATATTCTTGCTGATGGAAAATATCTTTTGTGTATGCATAATGAAGGACTTTTATTAATATTCCTTCATTCGTAATTTTAATGCAAAATATGCAGTGCAAATAAACACACACACACACACACACGTGAGTTGCGAATCTTGATGCAAATTCACATTTTTACAAGTGCAAATAAAGAAGTAGAAGCTAAACACTGGTTCGTTTCACCCTCAAAATATTATAAAGTGCGCTATACATACCTTTGATATTTTGTATATTTTTGCATATTATATGCATTGTACACCTTTTTACACTTTTAAGTACACCGCAATTGCATAAAGATCCGCAGTGTAGTAATTGCAGTGTAAAGTAACACGTATACCATAATAGTTCCCACAGACGCAAATTACGCGTTTATATTCACTTAAAAGTTCATGGTAGCTGCTGCAACTTGCTGAGAGATCCGAGCACTTGTAACAGAGAATATTCCCAAAGCGAAGAAAAGGAAATTAGTCAAATTAGAAAACTATCAAATGCAGATTACCTAAAATTTCGAGCACTCAATCCCAAAGAACGTCCAGTCATTTTTTCTCTCACCACCACAAATCATAGTAAGCCAAGAGTACTGCAATAGTCTATATTTAATTTGCACCAAATTGTAATGTTTCCAATTTGAATCATTTTACAAAGAGCGCAGAACCGTTTTCTTTTATTATGCAAAAAGTATAGTATTCTGTATTGCATTTAAATTTAATTTTCACGAAAAGAATTCGTAATTTAAACCACTTTACAAGAATCCCAATATTATTCCTTCTTTCTACTAAAAAAAAAAAGAAGGAGAACAGTGTTTACTGTACATATATATTCCAAATTTGATTTTAGGAGTTCTGCATTACGTCCAAATTTAATGTACATCAAATTATAAAGTTCCTATTCCATTATATCATTTACTATCATAAAATAGTAAAGTTTGTAAAAATCATATTGCAAACACTGCAGAAACCTTTTCTTTTACTGTGCAATGTTTTATAGCACATTATACAACGGTATTTATTGTACATTTGAAACTTGATTCTCATCAAAGTAATCCACAACTTCAATCATCTTACAACAGGTCAGTCGGAATTTCATTTTATCTGTACAACTTTATTCAATTTGCCCCGATAACAAAGTAACAAGTAGTTTTCGCGTACTTTCTCGTGGAATTTCATCAAGAAGAGAAGCAGAAGGGGAAAACGAAATTCGTTCGACCTGAAATTGCGAATTCCACAAACATTTCACACGGGATGCATAATGCCTGCATTATTGCTGCAATGTTGCAACGCGTTCCCTGAATGCGCTACCTCAGAAAGCAAACCACGGAAGCAGAAGATATCCTTTATCGACCGGAAGAAGTCGGAAGGCTTAGACGTAGCGTGTGCTACCAACTACCATGCTCTCGCTATTGTGCGAACTTCCGAAACCCCAGAAATTCACGTGGTCCAACGTAATTTCATCATTGCCTTTAAACATGCGTATGTTAATTTTTGCTAACACATTCGTATAACGAACGCTATTTTCGTGAATGTACAGTAAATCGCCTCGCACAATGCGTCTCTATATAATACAACTCACAGTGATTCAAAGTAAAACTCGAACACTTGCAGCACCGCACATAATTATTCAAACGACTTGAAAAGTTGATGCACGCTTCCGTTAACGTAAAATCTAAGTTCCTTGTTTTTGTTCTCTTTCATGGATCATCCAAATGAATAATAATTAACGAAGAGGAAATAAATTAATTTCCATAAATATCATCATTCCCTCCCCTACAAAACAATATCCCAAATTTCTAACCCTCTTAAAAATACTTTGCGATTCTCTTTTGTGGACGATCCAAACGACTAATAACTAATAGATAGAAAACAAATTAATTTCCATAAGTATCTCCATCCCCCCCAAAAAAATACTTCGCGATTCTCTTTTACGAGCAATCCAAGCGATATAGTAACTAACGACCATAAACTAAATGAAGTTCCAAAACTATCACCCCAAAAAACAATATCCCAACCGAATGTCAACCCTTTAAAACCCCAGAGAGACTTTCAATTCTAACTAAGCCGTTCATCCAACCTCGTCCTTCCTCATCTAACAAAAGTCTGCGAGACCGAACCTCGAATCGTAGTGCACGAGTGACCATCGCCATCCATCGTGATTCATCACCGAGCAAAAGAACACTATCGCATCACAGTAGAAGAATGAAGGTTCTCCACAAGGCCAGCAAACGTGGCGAAGGTCCGTAAAGGACCGTCGAATCCAGGCAGACCTTTTTCCTCCATTCTTCCAGATAGCTATTCAGCTACATGTTAAATGGTGGCGGGGTGTACACCTGCGTCAGTTCGAAGAAGGCCGTTTGGGGAGGAGGGGGGGAGGAGAGGATGGTTCGTCATTTGTCCCGTTCCAAGCATCGCATCCTCTTTTCAACGAGCCTCTGGTAGCTTGGCAGCGCCTACAGCCATCTTTCCATCCCTCGGGGCCATTGTTGGCCAGCCTTCATTGTCTCCGTGGCGTTATCGTTCGTTCGCTGGAGGCTCGTCAAGAGAGAGCTTCGAAAGCGTGTCTCTGACCTAGTCGCGTGAGCGAACGACGCGAGTGCGCCAACACGCGCGTGTTCATTCCCTTCCCCGGCCGGTTCATTCAGCCGTGGAATGAATGGGGAACGAAAGGTGCCACATTGCCGTTGGTCGAGAATAACGGAGATTGGACGGGAGACGACGTGGCCCGCGGTTCCAATGGGCCGTCGATTGAAAAAGCGCAGAATGGAGTTCCGCTAATGGACCACCGCCGACGCGGCTATGGAAAGTGACGAGAGTAATTTGCTGGACGCCGTGATGTCTCATCTTGGATTAACCCTTTCGCCACGGCTAAGGTCGCCGTTAGGGCGCTGGGAATTGTTCGAGACAATTTAGCCGCGGATTTTTAACAGGGGAGAGAGAGGGGTGTAAGATGGAACACTTGACTTTGGAGTGTGATTATATAATAAAAAATTGGGAGATGGAAATGGCGTGCAACTTCGATATATTTTTTTAAGTGGACCTTAGACTGTAATAATCCAGAATATTAGGTTTATTGAAAATATGTTTGGCGAGGAAGGAAAAGAAAATTTTGTGGAAGTGTTGAAATATCCGTGTCACAGAAATGGTCGGGTAAGACACAATACTCATTTAATAATAATATATAAATGCAAGGATCTTTATGTTTCATTAAGTGGGAAGTGATAATTTATGAAAAAAAATATAAGCATATGTTTTAGTTATAACTTTCATTAAGTGACATAATAAAATATATGTTATTGATATAAGATATTAACATGCAAAAGGCATTGAAGTGTAATAGATTTGTTTGGTATTTTACGTGCAGAAGTCGTATATTACATACGTATGTACTGATAATTAAATAAAAAGCGGTCTAAAAGGAAGTAAACTGTGTTTATTTTTATTTTATTTCCTACCTAGGAGATCGATCGAATTTCAGTAACTTGCTAAAACAGGATAAATAGTTTTGGTAATTTATCAGAAGCTCGAATATAACGAGAAGGATTTATATAATAAATACGTTGTGGAAGTAAAAATTACCCTCATCAATTGTTATAATTCTTGTGGGCTTGTTAGTGGATGATGAACCTCGGCATCTTCCCTCGTATCATCTATCAGCGGATTATGGTTATTTATCATAGGATTGTCTACTCATAATCCCATAGCTCATGGCATCATGGCTATAAGTATTAGGTTGTTCGGAAAATTCGTAGCAGCAAAGTACTTCTACAACTTCCTTTTCGTGGGTCGGGAAAAATTAATTTTTATAAGAACACAATAACTTATGGAAGTAGAATAAATCTATTTAAGTGCTGCTTATAATTTCTTCAAGTAATAGTTGATAACCTACAACTTTCGATATGTAAGCGAAAGTAATCTTTGTAAACGTGAAACTTATAGCAAAAATATTACGACTGCAAAAAGTTAATTATACTTAATTTTGTTGTGTAATTGGTGAACTGGAAGGGGATTATTTTTTATGAACATTAGTTAAATAATACTGTTCCTATTTGGGACGCTTAAAACTTAATAATTAACACTCGGACGGCTACGCTCGGGTCCATTCGGACCCCACTCTAGACGTAATACGTTGTATATGTATACAATGTTTGTATATATATACACATATTTGTTTCATTCATTATTCTTCTTATTGTTCGCATTATATTTTGTAACAATAATGAATTATACATAATCTTATGTGACTTTACATTGGGGTTCGAATGGACCCAGCACCGTCGCTTGCGTAGTCGCCTGACGGTCGAGTGTTAATGGACAATACATTGTTAAAAGTAAAGATATCTTTTTTTCTATTGGAAAACATTAAACAACCTAATTAGAAATATTACTTCCATGAATTAATTTCAAAATAAGAAAGTGTACAAACCGTTCAAACTATTTGAAAAAGGAGGATTTATGAAACTTCCCGATAGTCATACAATTATCGAGCAATAAATTATTTGCTAAAATGTTAATATGCACATATCACGTTCGAGTGTTTCTAAAAAATCTCCACGAGTTTTTCGAACAACCTCATATTTTCTACGGACACATCGATTTGTTTTAGCAGCGCGATTTCCTGTTATTTGTTGCTGTTGAAGGTTTATAATTATTTTCAGTAGAGTTAATGAGATTGATCACAGGTCAGCAATGCATACATACATCAGCAAAATCTATTATGGCGTGAAAGGAAGTTTCCAACAATGATTGACAATGTCGATATCAGTGACGTTATAGGTTTCAACGTGGCCGCGAAATTGAAATATATTACAGTTGCATTCGATCGAGCGTATATCAAAATAATGAATAGTTGTCACCATCATCAACGATTGATGGCGTAAAAAGTAGGGAGAACCTTGCAGCTGCACATTCCGCGTTAAAATCAATAGAGAAACTTTCTTTCGGTTTTGAAATTGCCCAATAAAATTGTGAAACCATCGAGCTGGAATTTGACTCGAACGGGGTGTAATGGTAGAATATTGGCGAGAAATTTTTCCGCGCGATACGTTGAACATTGCGTCGAGGTTGCAATCTTTCTACTTGCATAAGAAATGCATGGAAAACGCAGCTGTCGACTTTTTATTCCCCTGGATATCGTAAAAGTTTTCCGAAAGACGTCGAATACAAAGCGAAGCACGCAATATGGGCAAATCTAGAAGTTCTATTGCCACTTCAACAATAAAGGAAATCAATACACAACGCTTCTTCTTTCATAGAGAAAAACCTCGCACGCCACAGCAAAATTTCAACTGTTTCTGCCAAAGGGGATAGTACTTTTCGATCGACTCGATTCGATCCGCACGATCAAACCGTGCTCCATCAGAAATTTCTGATTAATAATAACAAACATTCGCGCTAATTTTCTGACTGACGAATCCCCGAAGTTTTGATTAATTAATTATTTGCGGTTTGCGAAACCTTTTGACAGCAAGCTCGAAAGCAAAATCAAACAGACCACAGTCACGGGGTGCATAATAAATATACCTGTACGATGCGTCCGTCGACTAGCACAATGAACTGCAGAATTTGCAGGTATTGCTAATTAAAAGTGCAACAAGGAAGACTGCAAATATTCCACTGACTGCAGAATTACCGAATGGTTGCATTCTTGTAATGATCATTTGCACGAGTCAACGAGATTTTTCGGTTTGCCTTTTCCCTGTTTTTCTACTCATTTTCAGTAATATTTCACCCCTTATTTCTCCCCTTTCACCGATTTTTAATTCAGAACGCCAAAATAATATATAGAAACAATTTGCAAATTTAGTTGTTTAAAGAAAGCGGTTCAAATAGGGGTTCCTACTTTTATTTTAGCGCTTATTGTTTAACCTGTTGAAGATACCTAATCGTTTACATAATGTATATTTGTAATATATTAGCTTTCTACTGTAGAATTGAAATATGCTGAACAAAAGTAATATTTATTTAAAACACATTTTATGGCCCAATATCGTGTTATCTAGATAGATAGATAAATATTTATTGCTGTCCCAAGGAATTACAAGTGGATTCCGTTTCTTTACATATTTACATTCTTGACTACTTACTAATACCTAATATATCATATATAATTTATCATATAAGATAAACTATAATATTGTATTACGTATTTGGCTGCATTATACAATTTACATATTCATTTGGCTTGTAACCATCGACATTGTCATGCGGCACTGTATTTATCTGTACTTGCAATCGTAAAGAAAGTGGCGTTACTTATAATATTCCTATACTAAATCTGGATACATGACTGATGATTTTTATCACTTTCCTTTAATTAAATCGAACCAAATAAACAAAGTATATACTGCAAATATGCCTCTAATTGTAAGTTGGCGATTAATAGAATTTCCATAGCCACAAATTTTTCTGCTGGCATAATTCGCATTTTCGCTATTTTTTGTAAAAATGGAGTAACTTTTTAAAATTGGACTGTGTTGTTTCCTGAAATTTGTTTCTTCTAAGCAAAGAATTATTGGGTTATGTTGTATTAGAATAATTTGTATTTGTTCGTAGTGTTTATAATAACCGTTTATATATTGCACCGAATTAAATTTCTTCAAATTGTGTGATGGAAACTATAAAGTAATTATTAATTTGTCTGAGAAGAACCACTTTCTAAGTCTGTCGACCAAAACAAAACATATGATATACATGTACACATATTCGCCGACACATTAAACAAAACTTTGATGACGAGTAAATGGTAATAAAAGTTAAAATACAATGTGTCACTCAGCATGTTTAATTCGATAGCTGAATACTTAAAAAAATATCGTGAAATGCAGTATAAGCATATATGGTAACACGAGTATACCGAACGAATCAATAAAATACCAAGCTTCCAATTAACATTAATTAAAAAATTAGTCCAATTAAGATTGATTAAAGTGATGTTGCCTTGTCTCTTTCAGAACACTAATTGCTAGCGTTTTTTTCTTGAATGTTTGACGCGGATAAAGCAAGTCGCTTTTAATTAAAATTTACACCGGGTTATTTTTGCAACGCGCGGTGATCATTTGCGCGATCACCGTGATTTTTCGATCCTCGCTGCTGTTTCCCCTTGTGCAGTATCGATTTTCAATGACGCCGCCTCTCGCAACCCCCCCAACAGTTCATTCGCCTATACTTCGTTAGTTTGAAAATCGTCACGAGCTAGGCCAAATCGTTCCTGTCCGTAAACATTTGCCCTACCATAATCAATTTTCCTCTCGGCGTTGAGTGACAATTTTGAGTCGAGTGCGCGCGTGCATTTGTTGCACTGTAAACAATTTAACCGCGACTATTCTGAAGTTTCGTCCATCCATTGAAATTTTCCGCGTCTCTTTCAGCGTGCAGACGAAAATTCATCGCGACGAGTGTTGATCGTTTGGAGCACGAGAACATTGGATGTATTCTAGAATTTTCTGAAAGTTTTCATACGTAGGAACATACCGTGCTTGGAATACGCGAAATAAGATACGAAACACATCCCTGCTTAAAAGTTTTAAGACAATCATTATATTTCTTTCAAATAGTTTCCAAGTCCAACAATTTTTTAACAAGTGTGTCAATATGAATTTATAAAAATCGGTAAAAAAAGAAAGAAATTGTTTTCTTTGAGTTAAAGAATAATTTTGTACTAATTCACAATTAAAAATCTGCTCTGTGATTCTAATTATAGTAATAGTATTATTTAAAAATTTTCTACTTATTCGAATTGAATTACGTATCTAAAAAGTTCAAATTAATCTCCGATTATTTTTACTAGCCTTTACTATATCACTTTTCACCACTTACGTTTACTGTATTTCAATTTTTGCTTATAATACGCAAATATATATTAACGCATGTTAAAGTAAACAAGCAAATTAATATTCTGTACTATTTCCTATGATAATAACAAAATGCAATAAGTTTTGAACAACGGTGTTATTTAAATTTTTAGTTTTTTCGTGTCACATTTCCTCTTTACGTTTCGAATAAATCTCAAAATTCGAGACAAAGGACAGAAGTAATTTCAAGCTAAATTGGAAAAAAAATGTCCGCGTAAATTGGAACACTGTACACTGTACACTGAATGCATATAATTGCAGTTCTGGCTGGCACATAGTTTCGCGAAATTTCAAACATCGAGCCACTTTACATGCAGAGATTGGTCAACCTCAAAGCCAACGAAATAAACTGAATTTTCATGGAGGTAAACCGTTATACATGGTGAAACGATTAGCCAAGTTGGGCTTACGCAATGCGGAATATCGAGCACATTTACGCGAGAAGTGCCACAGTTGAAGAGATAAATCAAGATATACATGCATCATACCAGCCACGAGTTACGTAATAACGCGCGTTATAAATTTCAGTTTCCTTGTACTGTTATTTCATTCAGCTCAAACATCGACGATACAGGAACATTATTCGAATACCAACGAAAGATTCTTCACCCTAAAAGAATCTATTAAGTTACCCCAAAAATTCTTCTCCTTCCGTTAGTGGATGTTAAGCGCATAAAATTTTATAAATGGTACAATTTAGTAAAATATATAGAGCCACTTTTATTCTCAACACCTCTCTTCATCTTTTTAGAATCACTGGCGCCATTTTCTCGAAGCCTCGAGACGCGGCATATTGTCTACCAAAGCCGAACACATAGAAAAGAATTTTCAGAACCATTTAATACTTCATCGTTGCTAAATTCTATTTCAAAAACTGAGTATGGGCTTAAATTTTTCGATTATTCGTGACGCCAAATTTAATGAAATTTTCTCAATTTTATTATAACACACGCATATCAAATTTCTTCTTCTTCGACCACTTGGCTTACAATAATAAGTCACACTAATTTTATAAATTATTCAAAATTTTTACAATTTTTCTTCCCAAAAAGTAGAGTGAAATGTTTGTTTTCAGATCTTTTACGCAATTTTAAAATTGTTGCCATATTTACTCATTTATCGTACAATTCAAACGCACACTGTAAAAAAAAAGACCGAGAAAACTTTTTGGCCAATTTAATATTAATTGATCTGCAACTTTGGAAAAACGATATTTCATACACACCGAGTTAATATTTGTTACCGATGTGTTTACTGTAACCATAAGCTATTCTAACAAGATTGGGCGTCTAAAATCGATTCGTCTAAGCTCCTCCCGGTAATAATCGTGAGAAAGCCCTTTGAACTTGAATTCCTAGACGGTATCCTAACTTCTGCAGCCTCGTCTAACTTTCTATCTCATTTACCACGAATCTAGGATGGCTCAATACCACAGACGTATAGTTACGCGATATTCGAACTCCTGGGAACATGGAACCGATCACAGGATACCATGTGTTTTAACTTTTCCACGACATATGTATATACCCAAGAATTCCAGCTACATTAATATTACGTCACGGATACAAGGAAACACAAGATAATTTCTTTAATTGTATTTAGAAAACGCCGAAACTTACAAACTTTCAAAAATTACAGTTTCAAGATTTTAAGAGATCTGTAATGTAATATTTATTATAAGTTGCACCTTCATTACTCGAATCTTGATCAATCGATAAATTGAAGATTGTTCCATCCTTTATTTATTCTAATTTGTACTCTGTTTTGGACATTATGTATATTTTTGCAAATATTATGTCCATCCCACAGCTTTCCATAATTAAACTTCTTCTAAATGCATAAACATTCGTAGTCTAATTATAAGGAATGCAACTAATTTAATCTAGAAAGCTTTTACAGAAAATTGTATGAAAATATGTTTCAACAATTATTAGAATATAAATGATTTTATCTGAGCGCAGGATAATAATTGCAATGACAAAACAACAAACATCTATCTTTTTTCGATTTGTAGTGTAAAAATTATTATACGAAAACACCTAATTTAATTGCTATAATTAGTAAACAATTCTATGAATATATGTTTTAATAGAAATTAGGGTCATTATTACTTTGGGTCAGCGTAAAATTTAAATTTGGCAAACGCGATTCTACAAAAGTATAACGAATCGAAAGAAAAGGGGTGGATAAAAATTGGCTGGAATTTCGAAAGCTTCAAAGCAATCACTGACTAAGATTCTGCGAGATCAAACACACAAGTCTCACTAAGAGTCGAAACATAACCGTTAGGAAAAGTTTTGAGGCGAAGTTTCATAATGTCGAACAGCCTACGTGAGAAAATAATTATTAAGAGAAACTTGCGGGTAAAGTTTCCGGGGAAATATAAATCCACCCACGCACCTGCAACGAAGCCCCGTAACGAGAAACCTGTAACCTCGCTGTGTAACATCAAACCCTAATTGAGAATGAAATTTTATATTGCTGTTTCTTACGGTTCACGTAATTCCATTTTTCATCGTGTTACAATTTACATTCACTAACATTACACAGCAAAAACGTAATAATGTTTGTTAGAATCGTGTGGTAAAAATATTAATAATACAAATGTAATTTTCTGTGAAGCATAATTACAAAAGTATTATTTTATATTGTTGGTTTTTACAGTTCACGTAACTTTATTATTTATCGCATTACATTTTACATTTACTAAAATTATACAGCGAAAACGTAATAATGTTAGTTAATATTGCGAACTAAAAATATTAATAATACGAATTAAATCTTCTGTGCAGCAAAATTGCAAGAATATTATTTTATACCTTTCTAAATATTTACATAGCGTTTCGAGAGTTTTGAGACCTCGCAAAGTTTTGAGTTCGAGTTTTGCGGGTATAGAAATTACATCTAATTAACATATAAGTTACAAAAAAAATTCTTATCAATGATTTTGGGTTAAAATTTTGTTTATACTCTTTGATATTTCTCAGACTATTTTATTATATTTCTACACTTTTATCTCTATGTAATGGAGATGGGTTTTATTTAATTTCTATTAGAGATGGGTTGAAACACAGTTTCTAAATTCACGGAACTCTAAATGAAAACATTGCGGGGTCTGGAAGCCTTTGAAATTCTCGAAACTCGAAACATTTGAAACCCTAAATGCTCACTATTTTCCTTTTATTTCTTTTACGAAATCAAACCAGTTATTGAATACAATCGAATGAAACTTAAATGTAACTTTAATTTAAATAAATGAATAAGCGAAAAAGCTTCACAAGATAATTATTTGCAACACATTCGATGCTGCAAGAAGTTGTGTTATTCTTATAAAAAATTGCAACTCTCAAAGTGATCATAATAAGCGGATTACACTTTATTTTTATCCGCGTTCGCAGTCTTCTTTTTCACATTACAATTCTGCAACTCTTTAACTCTTTGAAGCAGAGCGGTATAAAAAATGTGCCACTTTTTTTGTAGCCAACTTGCACGGATCTTTTTAAAACCCCACTTACAAGTTTTGAAATAAAAGGAAAGAAAATCTCGTGCCTCCAAAGGGTTAACCAGTAAAATGGTTGTTTCGCGGAATGAAAATCAGCCTAAACGACAGGTCGCAGATAGCATAACGGCCATGTGGCACACTAAATCGGGGGATCGATCTAAAGTGGAGTATTCAATTGGTTCGATTGCATTTTAATACCTGCGGGCGCCATTAAGTTTCTATTGCGTTTAACGCGAGCATCGAAGCCGCGGAACAATGCGGTTTATAGCTAATGGAAAATTGAACCCAAGGGAGAGGCTGCTCGCAATCAAAAGTCTAGTAACCAAGCTTTTTGTCCAGGCCACTGTGTTTGTTTTGCGCGTCCGCGTTTTAACTCTGCTCTAGCTGCGGTTGCGGCAGCTAAATCTGCAAAGATTATCCTTCAATTTTACCAGATAAAAGCGTGTTTCGCGAAAACAAACTGCAGGCAGATGAAAAAAGAAAAAAGAACCCAGACAGATTGAATTGGCAACTTTTCGAAAGCTGGCTATTCTTCTTTCGTTTCATTCATGTGCAAACACCCGCTGTGTCCTTCTGCTTTTTTGTTCTCGATTCGTCTTAAACTGGACCACGAAATGGAATATGAAATAAAATACCGAAAACTTTTCAACGCTTTGTTTTCTCTTGTATTAATAGCAGAGCTTCCAAAGTAGACGAAATGACATTTTTGTAATTGCACATGAAGGTCGTAGAAAGTTGCAATGATACGTTTTTACAAATTTATCGTAATTTTATATGAATAACATAGAGTGATTAAGAAAAGTATGTATTTACACATCGCTGTATTTACTTTCATATTTAGACTCAAGTATACTAAATTTGCTATCGTTAAATCATTGAATCGTACTTCTATATAATTATGCCGCAAAATCGATTAAGAATTAAGATACATAAAAGACCAGTCAATTTAAACTTACAATTCGGCAATACCGGATGATTTTAATCTCATACTAAACATATGAAGTAAAATAAAGAATTAAATTATCATTTTGTCTACTGGTTGAATTATTATTGACAGTACAGAGAACAAAAGGCCGAGTTATAGAGATTTTTTAGGATTTACAGTAAAATGTGTTAAATTCATTCCCAATAGAAGAAAGTAAACAGACTTCAAAGTTTCTGTATCTCCGCCACCCAATAAAACATTAAATTCCACTCTAAATTATCACCTCAATTGATCAATTAATGGTCCCGAGCTTCTCCAGTAGCTCGCCTTTTCTTTCCCTCTTTCGATATCTTTTAATCGCCACTCGGAGCCTTTTGGGAACCTTTCAAAGGGTCTCTTAATTATGTCAAACAGGTCCGCGTCACTTATCGGTGCCAGCAAAATCGAGCACTCAATTTTCCGTAGCAGTCGCTGTCCAGAAGGGTCGGGAAAATCTAGATGAACGATCGTGGGCCATCTCAAAGGGAGCGGGTGGCTCGCGAAGGTGACCGGAAATCGGAGTATGAGGGTCGAATAGGTGGATGCGAGCACGTAGGGAACGATCGCGCGTACCACGTTAATTGGCGAATCACGAGCAAATGAAATTGTCGTGAGCGTTTGATCTAATTAGGCTGGGGCCTGGTGATGCGCCTGCGGCCCGCAGAACCATAATTAAAGGGCAGACTCGAATTAGCCGCGAGTCTACCCATGGTTCTGAACCAGCCCCCAACGGTATCGCGTTCGATTTTCAACGGTTGCGAATTTTGGCTTCCATCCTCAGCTATCCCGCCAACCCCAACTAGTATTTTAATTAAGACCAGCGCGAATCGGATTATCCGTTAACGATAACGATAGCCACCCGCGCATTCGCGTATAGCGCTGATTTTGCAAGGGTGGTTATGGATTCCTGTAGGAAAGATTCGTAATTAGGGTAGCTAGGCTAGATATCCCAATAACTGTCTCGGTGTCCCTGTAATCGATACTCGAATTATTTTATTTAATAACAAAGTAACTTATAAGACTTTAAACTTTACTAACCAATAGACTTTGGTTTACGTGACAGCTGATAGACATCGTATATTCGTTTACGCTTAATATTTAAAAATAAATGGTAGGAGGTAAATGTGCTATTGAAGATTGAAACGTGACCAATGTAATTATAAAGTATGGGAAGTGTTATAATTTAGTAAAGGGGATATTAAAGTTATAATTTAGTAAAGGGAATATATAAAGGGGATATATTTACTATACATCTTATATCTGTTACAAAAACTGAATTACTACTATATGTAAGAATTGTATGTATTTAAATAAGAATTTTTCGAGCGACAGTAATAGGGACATTGGACGTTGCTGTACATTTTCAATTAATGTGTAATTGATTCATTATATATAATAAAAGACATACTGAAAAATATCATCTACGACTGATTTGTCAGTTATGTATATTACAAGGTTTCATCCCGTGTAGTACTAAATAAATAAATAAATAAATTATCTTAGTTATACAGGTACCTAATTTTTCTGTAACCTCTTGATATAGTAAGTTTTGGCACGTCAATAAATAATATTATTATTATTATTATTATCCGAAGGAAATTGCCTAAAAATCATAAAAGTTTAGAAAACTGGCGGTTTGAACTAGGCTCGGAATCGTTCAGGGGTTTTTTTTTTTTATTTTAATCCGCTAAAATAACAGAAAACGGCGAAACTGACCCCGGAGGTGGTCAGATCGCGTTCGGTTTGGCGAATTCCGTGGAAATTCAATTAAGGTATCGCATTTGCAATTCAACGCGGAATCGCGGGTAGCGGGGAAACTAGCGAAATCGGCGTAGGGGAAGAATTAATAGAATATGATTGCGGTGCAATCGTTTTAAGGCAACGATACGTTTGGAAACGCGGCTCGCCGATAGCGATCGCTCGGCGATAAAAAACACAAAAACAATTGAAAACATAAATTCCGACGGACGGTTCTCAGTTTCATTCAACGCGTGCGCTTGCCACTTCTCCGTTATTTATGCAAATGCGGCCCGTTGGAATTTCCATTTTAATCGGTAGCGTCGCGGTGCAGGGGAAAAATTTACCGCCCCGAATCGCCATCTAATCGCTTGACAAAATATCCCCGCAATTGGCCGCTATCGGATTATCCGCGAGCAATAAATTCGACGTGGAAAAAATCGCTGCCACCCATTAACCGAAACGAAAGCCGTCGTTGAACGGCAAAAGGAAGCTGTCAACGATGTCTGTGATGCAATTTCGGATCGATTATGGTATTCCAATAGCGAACAAGAAGGGATTATGGCTCTCCAATGGGTCATAAATAGACTGCGGATTTTTATGCAAATTCACATTCTTTTAAATAAAAATTCAAGAAACGGGATCTGTTGGATTGGCCGAAAAGTCGTTTCGTATTTTACAGATGGATAGAAACGAAAATTTATCGTGTTAATTCTTGTTTCCCATATTTTATTCAGACGGACCGTTTTTTCTTATTTGCTGATTTCTTCAACGTTTTTGTAACATTGATGCTCATATTATCACGTTAAAAAGATAAAAGAATTATGAAACGGAAATAGTTGGTAGCAATGAACATAATAATTAGTGCTGCTTCGTGAGAATTTTTCGCGGAAGTTTTATAATTTCTTATTTCCCATTTCTCATGAAACTGAGTCTATTGTTATGAATATCATTTACTTTCGAAACTGAAATTGTATATTACTAGTCAATCATGAAAAAACATATCTACAGGTAATATGTTCATGCCTAGGTATGTTACAATTTATAGCATGATTTTGTGCCGTATATAAAAAAAAAACCCAAAGCAAAATTATCCCTAAAAACCGCCTCATAAAAATTGCTGACCTATTGATTATACATTGATTTGTTACTAAATTTTAATAATGTACCGAGTTGCTGATATACGTGCACCCATGAAAGCGATCGCTAAAGGTTAACTAACAATAAGAGGGTTGATTAACCAAATTAAGTATCCCTCAACTGTAATCAACACCTCAATCACGAAACCCCAAAACGGTCCAACATTCACCCTAAAGCATCCCTATTTTTCATCCCCGTCTCCAATTTTATGTCTACGTCACGCTAATTGAAACGAATGGTTGGGAAAATTGCCGAAACAACAACTTCGTTCGAGTTTTCCTGCAGCGAAAGAGATCCATGGAGAAACAAATGATTCGATGGGGCGACAAGGTGGACAAAACAAGGTGCAACGTTGACCGAGCGGTTTCAAGGGGGTTGAAATATCGCCGCGATAATTAGCCTGTCCCATGGAACTCATCGGGACCCGAGTTCTCGATTACTCTCGGACGGCTAACAGCTTTTAACTTCGCTGTCCAACGCTCGCATCTGGAGAAATCGAGTAACAAACTTTGATGAAGCCGTGAAAGCACCGGGGAAACAGGCGGTTTCGCAGCTTGTATTCAGCCAACTTTCCGTGGCAAGAACCTCGGAGGATGACTCTTGGTCGTTGGTAACTTACGCTACCGCACGATACCAACGCCACTACGTTTCAATCGAAGCTACTTGGTTTCGAGAATGCTGACGATGATTGGACATTGCGAATTTTTATGCAAATTTTAAATTTGATTAACTATTTCTCTACGAAACACATGTGAGTCGTTCATTTATTTATTTTATAAGTCCATTCATTTTTAACCCTTTGCGGACGAGCGTCGACAAATAGTCGCCTAATCATTTTTTGGCTTTCCGAACCCATGTCGACTATTAAAGCACGAAACTTAATGCGATGAATACTTAACGTAATAATAAACATATTGAAATCGTTGGAAATGAAATGGTTTGGAACTCAAAAGCGTGAAAACTCAAAGTCGTGGAATTAAAAACTAAAGATACTCTCACAAGTGTTACTAGTTCTCGTCCACAAAGGGTTAAATTGAGATATTTATAGGCTTGCGTCTGAATTAATTTGAAACTATTGGTAACTGATAAGTTATCAGTGATTACATGGTAAGTATAATATTTTTGTGTTTCTAAAAGTATGCAATTCACTAATCCAATCACCTTATTTATTAATTGTCATTACCTAAAAAGGAAGTCGTTTTTGATGGCCACAAATGGACTTAAGTCGCTATCAAAATAAACGGTTCATATATGTTTATACGTTCTCAGAAATTAAGCGACCATTTGCTGAAAGCAGTGGCATTTTGCACGCTATGATAATACTTTCATTATTATTTATCTACATTATTTTCGTACTAAGTTTTGAATAGAATTATTTCTTGTTCTGAAGTTCTTTATAAATTTTCCCTTAATGCGTTTTATCCTTTCTTAAGACACTGATTATTTAAACGTGACGAACAACGTATTACCCAGTATGGTCAACGTGAGTGTATAAATAGAATTATTATTAATGTGGAAAACCACGGCACCGTTTCAGATTTCTTTAGCTCTGTTTCTACTTTTAGACGAAGCGTCCAACAACTTTTAGCTTCTTACGACTAATCAATGTATTAATTTATGTACAAAAGGGTTTTTAAAACCCGTATATAATAATAATAATACTTTTATATGTAAAATTCTAATTAATTACATAATTGTAGCATCTACACGTTTACATCCTATTTCCACACGAATAAAAATTATCCTGATTATTGTATCCCGAATGATTTTAATGCACATAAAGGATTAAAGAAATTGAGAAGTGGAATGAAAGTAGAGGGTTGTTTTATCCCTTAAATAAAATAGTAAGTAGACTGCGGATAGACAAAATTAAGAAATTACAACATAAGTGGAAATTTATTTCGCCGTGTAAATATTCCAATGTGTATTTTTTTTATAGATATTTATATGTTTTTGTGGAGCAGATGTATTCTGTAAATATTTGCATATTTAAATTCCCCATAAATGCATAAAAATCCGCGGTCTGGTGACGATGATTAATTCATTTTGCTCTTGGCTCACGAAATGGATGAAATGGTATACAGAAAAATTATTGTAGAATTTTTTTAGTGAAACAAGATTATTGCGTTTTAGCTTGGTCGATAGTAGTAGGATGAAAGAAGGTTTGGAACGAATATTTAAAAGATTTAAATGCCGATTTTTATGCGCTTATACGAAATTTGGATACGCAAAAATCTACAAAACAACCCACCGTTTAATTTCCGTTTCGCTAATTTTAATTACAAAAATAAAGATCCGCAATCTATTCATTAGGATTAGTAGAATTTACCTGTTGGGTTCTTCAGCTTTTACATCGTGAAACGCTGTACACATTTTAACACAATCCATCAAAGGTAGTCACACAATACACTTAATCACGTATACGCACTTCACGAGTCAAGTTATAACCCTGCTGTTCTCCTTACTCACTTCTCACATTTATACTTCTTAGATTTACACCGAAACGACGAACGAATATACAATATTTCAAGAATATTATTGTTTCTATGAAACTTATGCAAATTTCAAATACGTTGAATATCAAGAAGAGATATATAGAAATATAATACCGAATGAAATGAAAATAGTTTTCATGTCGAGTCACATAGCGCCAAGAAGAACAGCAAGGTTAAAACAGTTAAGCCTACATTCACGAGCGCCAATAATTCCTTTCAACACAACTTCCCTCTCACCTTATTAATTTAACCCTTTCGCTTACAATAACGAGTCGCACTAGTGACACGAATTGCGGATAAATTTATTAAAGATAAGTTCTATCTGCAATACAGTGTTATTTTTATATTAACTTTTGTTTTACTTTATTTAAAAGATTAAGGACCACTGAATACAAATTATGTAGAATATTTTAATACTTCGAACAGATGTGAGAACTGTAATCTGTTAATGATAACTTACGTAAATGCAGCAGGCAGAAAGTTGTAAGGCAAGGGGTTAAAAGTAGGATAGAGTTGGCAATTGTCAAAGCACTAACGATACGGTGACGCAATAATTTAAACGAACCGAAGTTTGATATATTTGGCACAGAGAGTCGCACGTGTTTACAGCTCGGAACACAAATCGAGAATGACGAAGGAAGTCACAGCAGTGGGGTCATAGGCATCGATTGATCACGGGACAATAATTAGGATGTACATAGAAAACTTATAGACTTGTAATGTACACACTAGGGATCGTCGTGATTGTTACTTAATTTGTCATGTTTACGACCAATAAATTTTGCACAGACCATTGTAATGTAATTTATTATATAAATTTTTAATGTGAACTGATGCTCAAATGTAGTTTGCCATGAGTATAGCTTATTATTAAAATTTCAGAGAACAATTTAATGATTCGTAAATTTGTTATTGAGTAACATTTACGTTCTGGGATTAATGGAGTTAACTTATACATATTTAGTTTATGTAACAATTTTACATTATAATGTTATAATTGCATTGATACAATATCATATAAATTATTGTCAAATTTCAATGATCAGAGATGCGTTTAAAATAGTAATGAATATGAAACGATAGTATAGATATCAAATACGTATAGATTATTTTTACATTAATATAAAACAGTATAAATTATTTTCATTGTAGGATCAATGGAATTAATTTATACATATTTAATTTATGTAAAAATCGTATTCTATAATAATGGAATTATATTAATACAACATAAATCATTATTATACAAATTAAGTATGCATAATATTTATATTATGTAAATGTAAAAATAATTGATATATATTTAAACAATCGTTTTACATTCATCACTGTTTTAAAAGCATCTTTAAATAATTATGATATTGCCTTTTCATTTCACGCGTCTGCCACTTAAAATTCCTACAATATAAATTTCATTTCACTCGATTATCAATATATTATACTCGATTAAATCTTGTATATTTTTTCAAAGAAGCTTCTAGTAAAATCAACTACTCTTGGTTGTTATTACTTTAGAATTGCATTGAGCTTGAAGAGTTATAGAAGTTTCAAGTATCTTAAGTGTTCTGAAACGTTGCAGAAATTAAGCCGATGAAACTGTAGGTCCTTGTGGCGAGCTATTAAAGTATTAATTATTATTATCGTCCCCTTTCTCATACTTTCATAGTTACATAATCATTTTACGCGACATTAAAATCCTTAGGGATGTTCAGCGGGCAAGTTTCAGTGCCTTAAAAACTTTCAAGACGTCCGGTCCTTCCGTTTCAGGCAACTTTAAATACTTTAACACTTTGCCTAATAGATAATTTTCGCGGCTGCGACACCTCGTTAAATGCTACAATTTCTCTTATCGTTAAATATTTCCACGAATATTCTGACAATAATGGATCGCAAAGCTTGGTGAGAAAACTAAATATTGTTCAACTATTCGGTGAACACAAACATTCACCGATAAAATAAAACGCCAAAACATCGAATTGTATAACGTAAACGTGTTTATTTACCTTTTTCTTCCATTTTTCTATATCTTTTTTGTACGCCTTTTCGAGGAAATACGCTTTCGCGTAAAATCCACAAATCCCGTCCCCCGTTTTACATAACAAATTTACCGCGGCTGTAACAGAACGCGTTGTACCAAAAAAAAGCTGCAATAAAACTTCTGTTGCAGTGTTAATGCAGTAAAACTGCATCTCTGCCGCTACTATTCCCCAAATAACGTCATACGAAGGCAAATATAATAAATCTAACGCTGAAACGTGTCTCGTTGCAGCAATCGAAAACTTTTACAAACGATAGAGTTAGCGTAAAGGATCGCCACAGTAAATCCTAGACCTTAATATTAAAAGCAAATCTAAAAATTTTATTGCGTTCCACTCGGGCGACATTTGTAAATTAGAAATTTTAAAAGTAATTCGCGGCGTTGAAATGTTGAGAATCTATAGTTTGCCTGTTCATTTAAAAATAATAGTTATTTAGTAGCCAATGTCCTAATTAGAACAATTTTTAATGATCACTGAATATTATGGAAAATATTCTATAATTATTTGGTGCATTTAAAAATTCGAAGTTTGACTATTTATAACATGTTACGTAAAAGTTGAATTTGGCAAAATGTTACGCAGAAAAGTATTGCAAATGTCACGAATTCTTAATTAAAAATTATAGAAATATTCTTCATACAAATTCAACATTAATTATGAAAACATTCTCAAGACTCGTGAAGTCATCAAGTGATATCAGCAAAAACTTGTAAATTATATTATTTAGACAATATTTCGTGGCAATTAACGTATTAAAGCTATCTTTATCTTCACCGGGACACATATGTCACACAATGTCGCTACTAAAAGAAAAAAATTGATGAGATACATACATATGTCCAAATTTGTAAAATCGTCGTACATCTTTCAAAATCGATATATAGCTATCCCTAACATAGTATTATTGATTTCTAATGGAGAAATAACGAAAATTCGAATAGAAGAAACTCGGGTCGAGAGGGTTAACGTCACAACTTTCCGCTGACGATGGTATTGTTATAAATCACGTGAAAGTAGAGGAATGAAGGTGACGGAGGCGACAAGGGTGAATTTTGTAGTCAGAGAAAGTGAGAAGGGGTTGCATGAGACAGGGCCAAGTTAAATCGTGTATCACTAATGTTGAATAAATGTAGTGTAAACAAAACAAGAGCGGTGCAGCGAACGTCAACTTGACTCGATGGCTGAAATTACTTGGCTACGGGATATCGTCATTAATCTTGATCAACCGATAGCCTCTGCTGGACTCTGTGCGCGCATCGCTGCGACGTTGACAGAGAACTTTGTTCATAAATCTAAGTCCTACGCTCTATCACATATTTTTGCCCTTCCTTTTGTCATTGTCCCGAGCAGCGAAAGACGAAGAAAATTTACACAGCCTGTTCTTGGGAAATAACATCCAGGAAATTGGAAAACTTCTGTAATTTCCTTTCGAGAAGAATTGAAAGTTGAAGATGTCGCGTGTAAAATACAGTCGGTTGCACGAGTGTTGGCCTACATGTCACATTTGGCATATACTCCAGCAAAAACTGGATAGACTGTAGCACCGAGTGGAGTAAATTCTCCACTTTTCGAAACAATGAATTGCGTTAACTTTAAAACTGGAGTGACTATTCCGGTTTAAAATGAGTAGAAATGTAGCGCACTGTGTGATGAAACTCTTAGTGTAATACTTCAATTCAGTAAGAGAAAAATTATTTTCATTATCATACTTCAAATTGTAAGTACTGTTCGGAAGTCACTTTATTTTATGAGTAATATTACGCATTATTGTAGCATGATACCGATCTCACTTACTTCGATTTAAATTGCAGTGAGCTTTAACGCTAAAACTGCCCAAATAATAATGGAATAAAAATAATAGACATTTGAAAAAAAATTAATGGTGCAAGTGAAGTGAATATTTATCAATATTCTATAACTGCGTTATAAATATTAGGTTGCCAATATTTATCGCCGGTCATAAATATTGGAACACTTGACCGGAACGCTATCAATCTTTAAGTGGTTGTAACTTCGTGAAAAGTAGCCCTACAATAACCTTCATAGGGTCATTTTAAACCTTCTACTTTCGCAACCTTCAGTTGAATTCCCTCAAACTTCCTTTCATGCTTGAAAAATGGGAGAAAAATGAAGTTGGTTTTTTTCAAAGAGTTGAAAAAGATTAAACTGCTCTGCAAACTTTAGAGTACCTTTATGATGATAGAAATTATAATTGATCACAATCTTTATTTCAATTTAAAGAACAGGGATTAATAATCGCTATATGACTATTTGGCATCGATAAAATGTTAGAAGAAATAAAATACAATAGTAAAAGGACGGTTTAAATGGAAAACTTTATAAAAACTGTGGTGTAACGTTTGACTCAATTCTTTTATATTTTCTTAATACACATCAATTCTCAAAGCACGGAACTCAAATTAATATTGTTAATAGATAGTGGTGTGAATAATTGGACAAGAATTCGATAATTTTTGTTCTCAAAGGGTTAATAATTAAACGAATATTCGTTAAATATTATTTTTGATCCATGGGGTTAAATGCAAAGGGTTAAATTATGCGGTATACAAAAGGTTAAATGCAGAAGTTACATCCACTCATATTGGAAACTATTAGCCTCGTAATTAAGTACGTGGTTACAAATCTAAAGAGCTTTAGCTCTTAATTCCAAATAATTTAAATTTGCATTCCATTTCTCAATTTTCTCTATCCAATTCCAAAGTTTTTTCTATATTATATTTACCAATAAATTGTACCAATTATAACAAACTTTTTACAATATTCATTCTCCTCATAGTTCAGTAAATTTCGTATGTGTTGCATATTTTGACAAGAAATTATCAAATATCAGGCTTACGTTTTGAGCGTCAATAAAAGATTTAAACGAAAATTGTATTATTAAAGAGGAATAATTGTTCAGGTTGACGATGGATAATTATTCCAAAGATGTCATAGTTTAGTACAAGTTTAGTAGTTTATGGGGAAGAAGCATTCTCTAGCGTTTATCAGGCAAAGAGGAGGAGAAGAGCAAAAGTGTTTCTCGGTCGCTGTCTGAGCAAACTTGCAAATTTCTACTCACACCTGTTCCAGAACCATTTCTACCAAAAACAGGTAAAGCATAGAAACTAAACACTTCGCCGTTAAGTTAATTTCTTGCTAACTTTCTGTTCACAACGCTGTAACATTTCAGCAAAATTAGTGATTCATTTTATTTTCAACGACAAGTAGAACGTTTTAAGATGTCTAAACTTTCGTCTTAATGTATATTACTTTGCTTACTTTAATTAACACTAAAGCAACCCTGCACCGAATGTACTCGTATATTTATTTCTACCGCATCGTGTATAAATTCTCTATTAGATTTTATAATTATACAATAGTACTTTGCATCATATAAATCTTGGCGTTATTAGCTAGTGTTATATTATCCTGTTTGACCGAAAACATTTTGCCAGGTGTAGTATTCTTACTTCCGCCTGAATTGCAATCAAATTGTAATAATTATAGTTGAAATGTTTTGGTTGTCGTTGATATCTGGTGAATCGATAACTTGTCACGTGAGGCAATTACCGTGGAAACCTTTCAACGGTGCACAGTTGTCAGCTGCAATTTGAACATGGCCCTTCCTCGTAGGTGGCTTTCTCTGTCCTCTGGACGGATAAACTTTATCAAAGCCACTACGCAACTTTGACGTCACCCATTCGAATGTAAACTCTGATAGAAACGTCAAGCAAGTTCTAAACTGCTCTAAACGCTGCCAAACTTTTGAAGGATAATTATTGATCTGGATCAGGTGGCGGACAAGTAAAATTATGAATCATCTGCAAACATAGTTTACGCGTGCAAAACAGTTGCCTGTGAAAGAATTAATCGGTAGTTTAACAGAATAAAATATTAAATAGGTGTCAACTTGAACCTCCAAATATTCTTATGAAATGATGAATTAGGAAATTAATTTACACATGTTTTATTATACAAAATCTAAGGAGCGTATATACAGGATGAGTCATTTAACTGTTTCACCTAAATTTCCTTGTAAATTATTTGTTGCATGAAATACTATAAAATTTAGTATTAAATATTTATAAATATTCGGTATAGAATTTTATGAAATAGTAAACAAATAATTATTACACTGTATCTTTTTTCGTGATAACAATGAACTTTCGTTTGAAACATTCTTTTAACTCTTTGCATTCCGTTGGGAATTTTACCAAAAGTTAAGTTTTAAGTGCCTTTAATTCTATTTTCACCCATTCAATTTTCATTTCTTCGAAATCAGCAAAATCAGAAAAGTGTATTGGACTTATATTTGCTATTATATTATGTTATTAGAAAAAGGTTTATGTGCAAAGGGTTAATATAATAAATCATTTACAAGTAAGATTAGGTGAAACAGTTACATAGTTCATCCTGTATACGTCTTTCGCTATCAAAGATTCAATAAAAACAGGAATTTGCATACACATCCGCGTGTCTTCTTATCGTCTAGTTTCGATTTCATATTTTCGACTTTCAACACGTGTCTGAAAACTAACAATACTATATTGTCAGCGTTAAACAAAACGAATATCGAAACAACATTCGAATTGTCGAAATTTCCGAGGCTCTCGGATATTTTCCATTAAAAATCTGCGTATCCAGGATAACTGTAAAAATGTAGGAAGGGATTGAGAATACCATCGAAGACTAGAAAATGTTTAGTAGCGGAAGTGTTGAAGAAAGGATCGGAGTACTTGTTTGTAGAGTCGTTTGAAGCTGGGCTTTCGCAGTTCGCGAACTGTCGTTAACGGCAGACTTTCCAACGCCAATTTATGGCAGCTCCAAGTGTTCTAAACGACAATCACATTAGTATACCGCGGCTGATTGGTTCCGATTCTCGAGATCTGACAATTTCGCTAGACGTCCGCCTAGCGTCGCGACGTGGCGAAGTTTTCAACGCGGAAGTTCGTCAATGCCAATTGTAGACCAATTCTATAAATTCTACCACTGTGCTTCGATGAATGATTCTATCGATTTGACGCATCCACCTTGAATCGCTTAAAAGAAGCAGAAACTTTTGAAAATTATAAAAAAATGTTTTACAATCATATGTGCCCGTGATTATAAAAATGGTGGAAGTGGAAAGAGAAAAAAGAGAAAAAAGGCTTCAATATTTTTGTGATACACAATGTGTAAATCAGTGTAATGCAAAATAAGTGAGAATTTGTCTCACATTTTTTAGTCCTTTGATTTACAACACTTTCATTATTACTGGCATTGGAAAACAACGTGAGTACACTTTTTGACGTTACATGATTGTTTTTTCAATAATATTTTAGCCGCTCATTTGCCAAATCGATTAATTGCACAAAACAAAAGGGGAGAAATTGATGATGTAAATATACATTGTTTTTTAAAATTCCATTTAAAATTTAAATTCGAATAAACACTGTAGAACGTGTTATTACAAGCGTAGCCTTTAACTAACGACATATAAAATGCATAAAATAATATAGCTTTGAAATAATCGTTATTATTTTTGTACATTGTTTATTGCTCCATGGCCAAAAACATATTTTTCATTCTGCGGTGTTAGATCCAATTGTTAAGGAAATTTACTACAAATATAAAAAATTAAGCATCATTCAAGTAGTATTAAATTATAACTAAAATTATAAGAAGTTTAAAATGTGGAGTTAATTATTTTGGCTTGTGGACGACTTATTTAAAGCAATACAAAATTGTACCTTTAAGGATATCTCTCACGATACTTATAAGCAGACTGCAGACTTTTATGAAAATTCTTATTTTTATTAACAAAGTTAAAGAAGTGGGATTTGCACGAAGGGTTATTTTGTCCCCCAAATAAAACAATGTGTATTTTACTTTAAGTAGGTTGCATATTCTTGACCTTCTGTATATTTAAACTTTTCACGAATGCATAAAAATCCGCACTTCATTTATAAGAATAAAAAATGTTCATAGAGATTTAAAGAAGTCAGATAAAAATTGTTTTTCCCAAAATCTTGATTGATGAATTTGTGTCGTTTTGAAATTCATGGCTTCGATTCGTATCTTATCAATTTGGTGTGTTTTCTGTTCGAAAATTGTTGCTCTTCGATGAGGTTTTAATTTTTAATGACGAAATATGAGAAATAAATTGAAATATAGAATTGGTCATGTTGACTGAATTGTTGATTAATTTTCAGTAATTAAAACACTGGAACCTTTCATCGGCGAACAATCTTTTGCCGTCGGATTACGTGGTAACACCCTTGTACAAATTCTCTGGCAAATATGCCGCCAATTAAGTAATAACTTTTCGAGTAAGTAGGTTTCCACATTAAACCAATGAAAACAAAAGGCCTCGGGAACCCTGCGCGTGTAATGAAGGAAAACGACCAGGGAGAATAAGACCCTATATGGTAAAGACTGTATCGATTAATTAGCTTATTCCTCGTTGAACTTCCTCCGCGCTAATGATGTTACTGCCAAGTACCTGAGATCGTTGAATAAAATCCTGTTATCGCTGAGAAATCTACGCTATTTTCTTTTCTCGTACAATGTATTATAATTCACATTCCGGACGCTGATAAGTTTAAGAGGTTTAGAATATTTCTATTGCTTTGAGGTTCCTTCACATTATCCTAGACAAAAAGTTTTCGATTAAACGTCACGACTAAACTTGGAACTAACTAAGAACACTAAAACTTTTGGGATGTCTATTTTGCAGATTTCGATTTTCTTTTCCATATAAACATTAAGTTTCTATAGACAACAAAATTGTTAGAATGTTTATAGTGCTTGTAAAAATCATTTCTCTCGAAACACGAGTTCGTTGATTTCACCCTGAATTGCAATCGAAGAATATGACTTAGTACCGTGTATAAGAAAAAAACCTAAAGCGAAATTATCCCTAAAAAACGCCGCCCTAATCAAGTTCGCGTCGACTTTATGTATTTCCGGGATACTCAAGGAACGGATAGAAGACAAGCGAAATAAATTACATTGGAGGAAAGGTAGGCGGAAGTGGCTCGTTCTGAGGATCATTTGCGCTCATGAAGTAGCATCGTCAAGACTCTGGAGAGAACTCTCCACCCAATAACTGAGTTATCGCCGTGCTGCCGGACGATACACGAATGGGGCGGTTGCGCGTATCCAGTCGGCTACACGTCATATGGTGGATCCCTTTGTATCAGCCCATTCAAGAGAACATCAGCAATACCAGCGTCGCGTACATTCTCCGCGTACAACGAGCTGGCTTGCGCGTAATTCCTGATGCCTCGGTGTGCGTCGAAACGTGAGCCCCAACCATGCGGAACGCTGGAATAAACCGTGTCCCTGAGTCTGGCACCTCGTTCCCTCTACCACTTCCCTTTCCCTTTGCTCCATCCCTTTTTCTTTTCGAATACGCTGGTTCTACAATGCCACGTCTATGGTTACATCGAGATATACACAAATAAAGGCTGGGGCAAAAGTAACTAGTTTATGGAAATGCGTTCCCATTTGATAATATTACGTTGACATTTATTTATTTTTTTTTTCTTGTTTCGTTGTAAAAGGACATGGAAGTAATTTTTGCATAGTAAGAAATGGAAAATTGAAATCGTGAATAAGAATTATATAGGAAGTTTGGGAAACGATGGTGCAAACGAAAGAAGGCGACTCCATATGAAAAATAAAGCGGAAAGATACATTTTTATTGTATCTTTATTATTTATTATTATTTTCTCGTGTCAGGTTTGGTTTTCGAGAAATTCGACTTTAGTCCTTAGTTGGAACACAATTTCAAATATTTAAGAGTGAATATTTTTTTATGTCTGTGTATGTTTGGAAGTTTCCATTTGAAAAGAGTCATAAGATTCACTAAATAACAATGTCTATTAATATTTGGTTTATTTCATTATTTATTTCATTACCATATGAACATTTAAATAGATTACCAGCCATATATATCATTTTTACCTCGTCGTAAAAATTCATGCAATAAAAGGTTGAATATGGCTATGAAACAATAGATTGATCACCATGATCTTCTAACTTAACTCGTCTCGATTTCTATTTTACGGAATTGCATTAAATGAATCGTACACTTTGATGAATTTCTAAGTGTCGAACAACTGAACGGTAAAATTCGTTTAATATTTGATGAATTAAAGCAGTAAAATATGTTAGAAGCATTCACAGAAATCATCTATTTGAAAGAATGGACAACATATCTCCAACAATTTATAAGATAACGCTATCAAGCTGCAGAACAATTCGCAAACTAATGCTACAGAGTTTCAGACGCATTATTTGTTTCTTTTTCAAAAATATCATGCAATTATGTAAACATAAATTAACAAGATCACCAGGAAACGTAGTATTACTGCAAATTCGTCGATTATTAGTGCAAACAACAACTTTAAGAACAATTAAATCTAGTTTCTCTAATTTATCTTTAGATCAAACTTTCTCGAAAACCAAGTTCCTTGTGAAAAAATTTTATTCTACAATTTTGACTCACTATTCCATATAGAATTATTCTTTAATTGATTGCATCACGATTACCTGATCTCTTCCAGTAAAAATTCCATCATTGTCCACTTTTTCAAATGATCGTCACACGTTTTTCAATTTCTTCGTGCTGGTTAGATGCTAGGTTTATTTCTATCCTTTCCACTTGAAGAACATTATCATCGATGGCATCGCGGCCAAGTTCTGATCGCGTAGAGTTCTACTTTCTCGCAGAATTGGGTTAAGCCCGGCCAAGTAGTCGAGGATCGAAATATGAAACATGCCAATGGAGTAGTCGAACACGCGAGGGCTGTAGTTTGTTACTAGTTTTGTGGTTTTTTATTCGGAGAGCTTCGGAACTGGTTGACGTTGGTCGAGGGATGGCAACTTTCTTTTTTTTTTTATTACCCAAGTACTTACAGGGAACGATGAGCAACGAGGGAAGTTTCGCTGGTAAAATCTCCTGGAAAGAAGTTGAAAATGTATCGGTGACTGTTTCAAGTTCTTTTTTCGTTCAGGTGGAATCGATTGGAACTCGCTGCCGATTGATATGAAGTTGTAATTATTTCCCTTGATTACGCGGAATTAAAACGAAGAAAGTTCTGCGATTTTCATTAAAGATGGTGGTAGAATCTTGTAGCGATAAATTGAAGGTGTAGCAAAAAGAATGATTTATCGGGAAACTGTCTTCAAGAGTGTTCTTTTACTTCGAGTCGAAAGAAATTTTTAGCGAAACAAATTACTATAAGTATATCTCCTTTAATGATTACTTTTAAGTTTCTTAAACAACATTGTTCGTATTTATAATTAATTTCTAATTCTCATTACAAGTTGTTTAAACAACATTGTTCGTATTTATAATTAATTTCTAATTCTCGTTACTTCAGTTCGTTGGCTCAACAATGTATATCTTTTTCTTGTGTTCTTTTATTCTAGTATAATTACGATTACTACATATTATGTATTAATAACTGTTTATATTTTATGCTATATTTCACGTTAATATGTATACTGTGCATATTGTTGATAGAGGATTACATAGCATAATAAATAAAAAAGCTGTCATCAATCTGTTAATAATTCAACAAGAATTTAGCCTTTAAAAGGTTAATAATTGGTAAAAAAATGTCTTAAATATTACTTTGTTCCATCCACAAATGGTTAATATTCAAAATTGTCAGCATTTTCACATTTACGAAACATACTTGTCGATCAAAAAATAAAAAAGTAGCAACTTCGAATTGGTTTAAAAATGAAGACTGAATTAATTTCCACGCCTAATATTTTTGGCTACTTTCAGCTTATCGTTGAATTTATTCCAATCGATTTTAAACTAAACGTTGAACCGATGAAAATAATTGCGTACCTTAAATCTTAACTTTAAAATGAACCTCCGCAAATCGCCACAGCAAAAGAGTACAGAGAGTTAAAAATGCAGCAAGAGCAGTGAAAAAACACGTGCTTCGCAAAGCCCATCCGTCAAGATATCATCGAAACGATCATCATAACGTTTCGGTGTGCCCGAGGCACATATTTACGTATCAAACATCATTCATCGAACATCGATGCGTTGAAAATTACACGATTGGCCGTTGCGCGTGTTCGTAACTTTATCTTTGTCCAATTTAGGAGGTCTGTTTACTATGGGGGCAGCGGCGTGGTCGATAAATTGCCGGTCTCCTTGCAAATTTTATACGCGGAAGCCGCGGGACGAACGAATTACTGGCTGGCCGCAAAGGAACGGGACAACGAAGAACATTCTCCCTGATCTAATTTCGAAGGAAGCCACTTAATTTAAATGTCTGCCTTCCTATGCAGCCTCCATCCCTCTCTTGTCCTTTATCGTTCCTTCGGGGACGGAATTAATTGCTTCTTAAGGAACTGGAATTATGTTTTCAGGTGCCACACCTTGCTCCCATGGAATCCGCCCACGCTTTCAACCCCCTTCTTTTATAAGGTTTTCAGTCGGGGAACACAGCGGTTTGCCGTGTTTTGTGCGAGATGGATGCTAAATAAGTACGGCCCTCCAGAGAAGAATAATTAGTTATAAATAGTGCCGCGTTGACGGGGCGTTTCTTTCTTGGTGAAACGAGACGATGAAAAAGAAAGGGAAGTTAAGTCGAAGGGAGCATTTTGTTCCGGACAACAACAACTTTTGTTAACCTTTTCGCCACGAAGGTGGTCTATATACGCCTTCAAAGATTGGACAATTACTAATTAACAGTACCAATATTGCTTCTCTATCGCGTAGCATTATTCCTGTTTTTATTTGTACAACAATATTGTACCTGAATCGATGATACAAAGCATCTAATTATTTATAGTCGTCTGATGTTTTCATATCAATAAAAACGATTCTTTATGTGTAGTTTTAGTTCTCACAAATTGGACCAACATTTGCTGAAAGTATGCACATATCCTTTTTATAACTTACTATAATTTCTATCAACATTCGCGTGTGTTACTTTATACTTATTATGATACCGTTTTTTTGTTAATCCTTTGAGTGCTAAGTTATTTTGAAAGATCGGCAGATTTCTCGATTAAATTTCACGAATGACATATGCACATCATCTTTAACAACAGCATCGTAATCTTATTAATTATTGTGAAGTTTTCGAATGTATATTCGGTGAACATTCCATACTCATCAATTATTATTATAAAATATCCGAATTTGTATCGCGTTCAAAATTAGTACTTAATTAAATAATTCCATATTATTATATATAAATTAAATTAGCACTTATCGCATAGTACTCAAGTGTTTAATAAAAAGTGCCTTCATCTATGCATTGAAAATGCTTTTAATCTTCAAGTGGCACACTAAAAGGGATAAAGCAAATAATTGTATTCACACGTATACCTAATTAATTTTCAAGCCACAAAAGAACAATGTTTCTTGCCTTTCCAATAAATCCAATTGCTGCCCCTTTGAAACCACCGCACATAAAAATATATCATTCTAAAATTTGCACATAACAACTTTCATTTTAACAGGAAGCAACGATCGATCTTTATTATGGGCTTCTTGGTTCGACGAGGCAGAGTTTATTGAGCGAGGCCATACACGCGAGAGATCTCGTTGTTCATCCATTTTACAAGTCGGCCAGAGCAGAGCATCCCCCATGTCCCGGAAGATAAGATTTTCCGGGAATTTATCGAGGCGAGGCTGACTAGTAACCTCTCGCGCCCAAGGTGCTCATTTTCGCTAGCGTAGTCGGGACCTTATCGGTTCTTCGGGGAAACTTGGAAGATTCATCGGCGGCGTAGGGCAGAAGGGATGGAAAAAAATTGGCGCGCGTGTGTCTCGCGCGTGTTCAAATACGGTACGATGTAAGTGTGCCAGACCCTCTTTTCCACGAGGACGATTTATCAGACGCCGGATTTCGGCTAGCTTCGAATCCTGCGGGCTATCGTTCTATTTCTACGACCCATTTCCTCTACATTTGTTTCGCGGGGAAACGAGAAACGCAACCGCACACAGGGGATTCTGGAACCCATCCTGGCTAAATAAAGGGTTGCCACGACGCTGGTCGAACGATGTCTCTCTCCTGGCGTCGCGACGCAAGAGAACGCGCGAAATATTTCGTGCATGCCAATAGAAGTGGATTTGAGATTTTTATTAACTCTGCTTGCTTTTTCTAAGCGATGCTTGCGACGTTTTCGTCGATGCATTTTAACTTTCTTCAAAATTTTGTTGAGCACTGTTACATTTCGGTTTCTCTTTGGAAATGTTTTGCAATCAATTTTTACAGTCAAGCTTTGTGATTTGGTATGTAGAAGGAAAGTCTATGACTTATGATTTTTAATGTCAAATCGAATCTTTATGCAATTATGGGAAACTTAAATTTAAGAATGCATATGATGTGCAAAATTATGTAAGCGAGCCAAAGTAAAATGCAGCTTATAATATTTAAAAGGTAAAACCAATTTGCAATTAAATTCTATGTCTTTAATTTTGTTGATAAAAATATGAATTCGCATAAAAATCAGCAGTCTAATCATTGTATACTGCATCGATAAAAATTCATCTTTCGTCATATTTGCTTTATGTGTTACTATTTCAAACTGTTTTACTATTACTATTATACTGTTTTTAACCTGATTTTGTACCTCAAACGGGTTCATAACTGTTTAAACAAACAAATAAATGAATAAATAATTCTAAGAGAAAGAATCTTCGAGGTAGAAACTTGGCTGTGAACAGAAGAGAAGAATTTGACAAATTTCTTCATATATTCGAGACTAAGGTCTTCAGAATTTTATTCAACGCAATCGCATTCCTTTTCCTTTCGAAAAGTTGAATAATTCTGAGAGAAAGGATCTTTGATATAGATATTTGGATGTGAATAGAAGAGAAAGGTATGAGAAATTTCTTAGAATTCTTAAGATTAAGGTCGTCAAAGTTTTATACAATTCAATTCACATTCCTTTTTCTTCAGAAAATTTGTATAATTCTGAGAGAAAAGACGTTCGATATAGAAATCAAAACTTAAACTTGCGAATGTTAATAGCAACCTTTTTATATGTGCCTTAACGAATTTTCATTTGATTCCAATCAAACAATTTTGTTTAAAATATTGTTTTACTAAACTATCAGGATCAGTTTATTCTTCTTATATCCTTTTTTACTGAAATGTTACACAACATCTTCAATATCATATAGGAATTCCGCATTTACGCGATATTTTCCCATAGAAGGATCGTGAAACTAAAATAAAATGATAAGAAATAATTTGAGGCTGTTAAAAATACTTTTCTTTGGGTTAATAAATTTTTCGTTAGATTCCAATGAACCAATTTTCTTTGGAACACTTTTTTATTACAACTAGCTATAAAAATAACGGAGTAGCCAACTTACCATAAAAACTATATGAATTTGCAGCAGTTTTTGACAACATTTCATAACTTTCTATACAAAATATGAATAAAGATTCATTTCAGTGGTATCACATATTTTTCTCGAATCGTCTGTCATTCCCATGTCTTTAATCCAAATAAGTATCTATATTTTGCCACCTATTCTAGTTTTAATTCTAATTGTTAATTAACGTTAGTCTATTCTCCTTGCACTAATTTCGCACAATTTCTACCACGCGTTACCTGATATTTCCCAAGAGAAGAATCTTAAAGACAGAAAAAAAGTGATGCGAAATAATTTCAGGCGGCATTTGTCCGAATAAATTTACACGAATTTCGTTGAAAGCATTCGCACGGCGTGAATTACGAAAGGAATGAAACGTCGGTCGGGCAGGAATCCGATAAACTTCACGCGATACACATATGCAATTTCGTATTTGCAATCCAGTGGAAGCGTCACGCTAGCCGAAATCGATTTCCGGCCGATTCATCTAACGGTTACGTATATTTTTTCTCTCCCTCTCTCTCTCTCTCTCTCTCTCTCTCTCTCTCCTCTCTGCCTTTCTATCTCCTTCTCTGCTTCTTCCACTGTTTCCTCCCCCTATCGTTTCAACCCCTCCTCCGTCACCTTCTCTCTTTCCGTTTCACGTCAGATGACAGCCAATTTTTATTCCAGTGATTGCATTTGCAATTCCCATGCGAAACTCCCGTTTCTGGTCGCACTTTTCGCGCGCCTCTGATCCCTTTCCCGATTCTTTCGTATAGCTTTCACCTTTTCAACCGAGAATACATTTCAGGACGTTCAACTACTGTGTTCCCTTGTCGCTGTCGCTTTTTCTCCCCTGGTAATCGCAGAAAACACGCTTGATGGATTGCCATGATATTCTCGTTAATGGGGGAAAGAATTTAATTAAGGACCAGATGGGTTAAATACTTTTCCTACTGTGATAGGGGCAAGAAGGAAAAGAACGGGTCATTAATAGGTAATTTTGTATGACACCATTTAATGTTACGCCAGCGTTTCTCAACTTGTGGACTGTGGTCCAATATTATGGCGTATTAACCCATTTATTTCTTTGACAGATATACATATATATAAGGCAAACGTTGGTTATATGGAACACTTGATTTGAATATGTTGCCAAACGTCGTGGAATTTATCCTTTTTTAATAAATTCAAAGCGTTCGGACAAAGGAACTAATATATAATCATATTTAATTAGTTACGCGTGAAACAATTCGAGTGATTTGAAATTATAGTGAAATTCGGCAGTTTGGAAATGTGGTATCTAGTATGGGACACCTAAAAAATTTGTAACGAATGCTCACGAAACTGTATTTGTGTTAGGAAAAATGTATATTTATTTCAACTATTTTTTAATAGTCATAGTTAATGATGAATCACAGACAATTAATGCTCTTTAACTTACCTTTACTAAAATATTTACTATTAACTATACTTAACAATTATCATTCCATTGAATAAATTTGCGCATGTTTTGGCGATTCTATGATTACTAAAACGTTTCATAATGGGGAGGAAGTTTTAATCTTTCTCAGTAACGAATTCTTTCAAGTAATTCTTCCCAGCCACTAATGTATTCAATTTCTGGTCACTGGTACGATTTTACAAACATCGCAACAAATTCTAATAATCGACAAGTAATCTACTATACTTTAATGCGATGATGAATTTATGTTATCAAAAGTTCAAACACAATCAATTTCGATTCACTTGGGAACTCTTTGTTATGGGAAATCAAAAAGTATTCACTGATCGTGGAAGAAGTAAATTGCAATTTTTTTTTTTTTTACGACTCGCAATGAATTCTCCAGTATAAATAGCGAAAAGATTTTTCCTCGAAGCAAGTAATCGGATAGATTGACGTAAGAGAGCGAACAGAGTTAACTCTCCATCGGCTGTGTATCTACAGGCAGTAAAACCATAATTGCGTGTTAGGCATTACGATCTTCTAACTTTACGATGGTACTTGCACGGTTGTAAACGAATCGTTGTAAAATTTTCAACCTAGCAGACATCGTTCCTTTTGGGGTTTACAACTGGATCACACGCGCTTCGAAACTTTCCCTCAAACGTCTGATTCATATCGGGCTATACTACTGTTTTATACTAGTAAGTTTTACAGAATCGATTTAATAAAAAAGGTTTTACGATTCACTGATAAACTACCCGGTAGTCCTAAACTTTCAGGTATCGAATATAAAGAAATTCTTACCTCAGATACATAAAAAAATGATTAAAATATAATCTGCTTGAGTTCATTATAAAGTAGGATTTCAAAATAATGTTGCAATAATTATAACAATATAAATCGCGAATGCAACTTGGTTTCTCGAGAATTGAATTCTTTGGTTTGCAAATTACCCAGAAAACATAATTTTTAAATACACTCAACCAAAAATTGATACTCTAGTTATTCTGACAAATTATTAAACTATGTTTTTACCATTTGATGACCACAGGAGATTTTTATGTCATTTGGTAGATGAATTATATTGCTTTTATGTGACAGAGATAAAAGAAGAAAATCTTGACGAGTTCTGAAATATGCCCATTTCTTAAATGAGTGTGCCGAGAAATAATTTGACAAGTTGGAGGTTTACAAGATAATTTAGAGCAAAATACTCTAATGGACGACCAGAAAAACTTTTAAAACTTTGAGGAAAATGCATATGCAATCAAAAATCTAAATAAGAAACATTTTAAAGCATATTAATTTACTAAATTGTATTCAATAATTTTGTAAGTTGCATAAATGTAAATAGTAACTGTGTTGAAGTAACCTTAAAAATTAGAAAATAACAATTTGAACAATATCAGGTTAATTTAGAATATCTCAGACATTGAAACTGTTCTCCCGCAAAATTTAGAAAATGTTTAAACTTATCAAATTCCTCTCCTATGGTCTTCGTTTATATTCGTTATAAAGTAGAAGTTTTGTTAACCAATTTTTAGTCGACTAATTTATGTCGAATAAAATCGTTCGTCGTTACTCGCGAAATAAATCTGACAATGAGGTAGGTATTTATTCGTTATTTGTTATTTACGATTGGGTATAAAAATTTGCTCAACTCTGATTTTAACATCTCGATTTATTGTGCCGTAGAGAAATATTGAAAAAGAAATATTGTGCTAGAAAGAGATGTCAATCGAACGTGTCAACGTGACGCGAAAATGCATTACACGGGTGATGCGTGTCAGCGTTGAAATCCGTCTGATTGTCACACAGCGATTTGAGAAATTGTCTGAGATTCTAGCCGAAGGACGCGTGAACTACGATCCGATTTTATCGTCAGACGAAATGTTGACAATTTCGAATCGTGTCACCTGTTGCACCGACGCGATGCATCTCCTTGGCTGCGATATTAAAATGCAAACATTCGAGAACGTTTAGACCGATGCACTTGACTTGCATCAATCGGAGAGGAACGATTGAATTGTGTAAGATATGAGATTGTTCACATTTTTCCCATTCGCAGAGGCGAACATTTAAATTCGAACAAAATTTCAATATTACACAGCTCGAGTTGCAATTACTTCGTGTTGAAATTCTACGAAACTTCACATTCTATTTTATACGATAAATACGCGTGGTACAGATTTTAGTTCAATAATCTTTTTAAATAACTGGAACGCGAATTTTTGTATTATATATGCAACTGCTTGATTTATTACACGATACTGTAAATTTTATGTTTCGTTTATTCACGAATATATGTATACTTTAAAATAGACATTAAAACATTGGAAATTCTTATTTTCGTTAGCAAAATTAAAGAAATGGAATCCGGATAAAATATTATTTCACCCCTTAAATAAAATAACACGTATTGTATTACACGTATTTCGAATATCTCGTTTATCCCTAATTCCTTGCATTCTTTTCTTTTCCCGTAATTTATTTAAATTCCCTATAAATGCCTAAAAATCCGCAGTCTAATTATTATTAGTCTAGCGTTTACTGTATATAAATACTAAATACAGGGAAGAGCTGTGATGCAAGCAGAGGGATAATAAAATCGCGAGACTTACGGCAAAGTGTAAGATAAATACTTAAAGAAGCGTCTGCAGGGGAAGAACAACGAAACGTTTTGTGAAACATTGAAACGCAACATGTAGTTCGTGTATCCACTCATCTGTACGTGTAGCTCGTGTAAAGAGTGGTTAAAAGGAAAGGGGGAAAAATAAGGGTGGAGAGTTGAGATCGGTGAAAGGGTAAATGAGACTGACTCTGAAATATGTGCCTTCGCCATTACGAAGACGTGTACTCCGACAAGGAACCTAGCCTTCACTCTTCGACGATTTGTAATCGCGTTAGAAGCGTTTAAGAAACGAACGCATGTTTATCTCTGCGTTATAGTTCGAAAACAAAACGCAGCGAAATTCACGCGATATTCTTCCTCCTTAATTCTTTAACATGTAACCTTATCCCTTTAGGATTGTCCTAAATGTTGGCTCTCAAAGTATTCTAGACTTTTAAACGCAATTTAACTTTAAAAACAATATGTACTTAATTCGAATAATTTCTAGGCGACTTTATATACTTCGTACAGCAATTTATTGGTTCCATTGCTGCGTAAAAGTAAAAAGCAGTAAATTTAGAATTTTTTAGTTACTTTTTATTTACTGTGCAGTGGAAAATTATCCGTTTTCAATGTTATTGCTATAATCAATCCCGTTAATTATAAAATTCACGATGTCAAATATTAAGGATTTCATCATTTTATTATTGTTATTCTTAATATTTTACACGCGTGGATTACAGCAACATTTTTTCTCCCTAGTTTAATTAATTGGATAAAATTGAATAAAATTAAAAGGATGGTATTCATCGACTAATTTCAAATATCAAATATCACAGAAACGGTGTTTCATTTACACTAAGCTAACAATACATCCATTTTCTCCATTATTAAAAATTAAAATGTTTTTTCCTTTTCGCTAGGATTAAATCTACGATGTATGAAACTTGTATTGAAATAATAAATTGAAGAATTTTACACAAGAAAAATTTAATGCTAATAATATAACGAATATTGAAGACGAAATAATTTTTTCCTTTATGATTTACGCAACTCTATGTTACTGTAATAAATTTATTTCCTCTCTCTCTCTCTCTATTTATTTCTCCTCTTTAAAATGAAGATATAAAGGAATTATGAGGAATTAAAAAAAATATGTTAGTTGCACAACTTTAACATAGAAACCAAAAACACATATCTTTACATTATTCATAATAAATAAAACTACTATGAATTACAAAAAAAGTAAAGCTGTCTTTCCTTTAGTACACATCTGCATTTTAATTGCAGAACGAATAATTTTTCGTTCAAAATTTGTACCCATAAAATTCAAATTAAGTAATTATCCCTAATTGTAATAAATTCATTTTCTCTCCTCTTCAAAATCATATTGTTACTTTTGCCGAATGTTCCGCGTACACAATTTGTACGATAAATTCTACTACTGTACAGTAGGAATAAATAAAAGTGTGAAGTCTCATAAGTTGAATTTACGTGTTCCAATCTCCTAAATCTTAAAGCGCAACTTGCACGGGAAGATTTATAAAAATTCGCGAATAAAAATTTTCATCCCATATGAATTCCGCGCTATTCTCGTCGGGCTTTTTTTCGGTAAATTAAATATTTTTCTCGGCTGCTGGTGTAACATACAGGCCTTTCCCGTGAAAGGATTTTCGGTGGAAGCTGGTCCGCGATGAATTATTGACGGGTCTGTGGTCGACTCCGTCTCGTTGGAAAAGTAATTTATAGCCCGGGCGCAAGCCCTTAGTAAGGCTTGTAATAACAAGCGGAGCTACGATCGAATATTCTTGTGTAAAATGTCACCAACAGCAGAAAAATATCTCGAATCCCCTGACAACAAATCGCTGATGGTCAATTATGTGAAGAGGAAAATCGTTCGAAAGGAAGAAAACGTTCGGAATAAGTGTCGTAAGAAAATTCTCAAGAAAAAGAAACGTCAACTGGGAAAATTTCAGCTTCAATCTTGAAATTTATTCGAGTAGAATTGATTTAAAAAATTCAATATTGTTGTATTGCACTGTTTGTACTATGTTCAAGTATTTGTAGATGGAATCGTTTAATGCATGAGCTTTTTTCCTACGAGATTCTTTATGAATGGGCATTTTAATCGTAAGGATGTCGTTTACTCATTAGGTCGAATTTTATGGATTAATAGTAATTAATATTAACATTAAGGGATTAGGGATTAATATTAATGAGTTTTCTGATGATTCAGATCAAACTCTTTAATCACTGAAATTGTATATGAAATATGCAAAAAACTTGAAAAAATAGGAAGCATAATTGACAAGATGTCTAATTACATAACGGATATCTTCAGTAACGTGGTATCTCATTTTTTAAGTGAAGAATTATGAATTGCTAATGATATTAAAGGAATCTACTGCATATTTTAAAGAATCACGTATATTTTAATAAAATTTGTAAAGAATTCCGCAAAGAAGAATTTTCTTCGCCTTTATTGTAACACTTGCAGATATTGTATGCATAAAAGATAGGAAAGTGTGGTCATTGTTCCCTTGCTTGCAATTTAAAAGTCTGCGAAGAATAAAGGCAATGCCAAGAGAAGAGAATAATGATCGATCAGGATGTCGTACTTTCTTTTGATAAAAGACTCAAACACCCGTAAATTTTACTGAAATATGAAGCCAAGATATGAACAGATACTATTAACTCTTATCGACAATTAAACCCATGGCCCTACGTGTATTGAAAATTTAAAAAGGCAGACATTATACCAATATTAAAAGACTTAAATTTCGAACTCTTTCCTTTCATTAAATACCAATAATTAAATAATTTCCACGATAGTCTTTTTTATACCTTAATAAACTATTTCTTTTTTCATTTTAGTATATCAATTATTGTAGAGCTACAAAGTATACCAAATATTGAAAATATACAATGCCATGGAAATAAATGTTAATTCATTCTCTTAATAAAAAATCACAGTTTTGCGAAACTATATCCGTGCCAATTTATATCTACAACTTTTATGAGAAATTACGAATGGATCGTTTTGACTTCTTCGATAGTTCTAGTGTTAAATACTATTCGTGTTACAAGCCACCAAAGGGTTAACTTTTCTGTTGTATTCGAAACATTCCACTTTCGTTTATCAACCTTAATTCTACAATTGCACCTTTCATCTTCTTGCCTAAGTCTAATCTACTCTGACACTAAGAGTCAATTACGAAATGGTATCACGGTGTAACATAAATTCGAACTAGATTCAAACAGCTACATCCGTTCAGATTTCCACCGAACAGGCGCCATCTTCGAAAAGAAATATCATATTCGATAAGAGAAGTATCTTCGGTTTACTCGAACTAGTAATATCCGGTATCCGTGGGTTCATTCGACCCAGAAATTCCCAAGTTCTACCGAAAAAGAGCGTTCTGGAAGAAGGCTACGGATCACCTTATTCCAGGTTTTCCAAACGGTATAGAGGTTGGTCTATTCAAGGGTTGAAATAACGGCCAACGTGCGATTTCCAATCTTTGTAGCCGAAAATCGCGCTTGATCCCCGTATGGGGAAAGAAGTGCAAGCTCATAGAAGCTGGAAAAGTTCTTGACTTCGAACCGCGAAGGAAAAGAGGAAACGTAGGGGATGGTCGGTTGGATTACAGGCAAAATACGGCGAAACTAAATCCTTTCATCCCTTAATACCGATTTCCCTTGCCGATTGACTGACACGGCGAAAGAAGTGGGTAGAAATAGCTAAGAGTGGCTGTAGGCTACTAGGTTGCCAAAATACCAGAATACAGAAAATAGTCGAAGTGTGATACGCTATAATAAACTTATAACGTATATTTAAGTATCAATAAAAAGATAAAGAATGTTTGAAAAAATATATTAATGAGTGACGAATTATCTCACCTTCCACTATTAACGGATTAAAATTGTATTTCATTCCTTGGAATGAACTTTGAATTTTGTCAAACGAGCAACGAATTAGTTTGCACATCTACTTTATGAATATAAATTTAATATTAATGTGAAAGGAAGAAGAAAGGAACATTTATAAACAGCCTCCCATCATTCTATAATAAAACCCCATTACAAGATTCAGTAAAACAAAATTCAAAATCGATGTGATCACTAGACTGCAGACGTTTATGCAAATTTATATTTTTAAAGAAACGCGCAGGGAAGTGGAACTTGAATAGAAATTAGTTTCACCCCATAAATACATACAATAATGCGCACTTTACTTTGAATGTTTTATATATTTTTACCCACTACGTTCATTCTTTACTTTTTACCACAGTTAAATTCCCCCTAAATGCATAAAAATCCACAATGATCGCAAGCTGAGTCGTTTTTATACCTTAAATATTTCTTTCAATAAATCCTCAACGATCAATTTCCTCGTTTTCCCCAAATCTTTCCGATTTAAGTGGTTTCAACTACTTTATTATAGTTCCGCAAATTAAACAGCCGAAGAAGAATCCGATTAAACAAGCAATTAAAACAAGTGGACTTTTCGCTGTGCGTTCAAAAAGTATACTTTCGCAGAAGGAAACGTGACCACTGTTTTGCTTGCCGCTATTTTCCCAGTTTTAACTCGACGAGAATAAACCTCCCTGGAGAGGATAAAGACACGGTGGTTCAGCTGCGCGGAGAAGTCGGAAAGTGAGCACGACGAAGCAACGAGAAGAGAAGAGAAGAGGAGCGACGAGAAAGAGAAGATAGTGGCGCAGAAATGCGGCAGAGAAATAGATTATGGCCTGCGGGTGCGAGAGGAACTCCGTTATTCCTCGAGGAAAAGAGATTACAAGATGTATCATCGCCGAGGCTTGCCAAGACTTTATGGGGTTGTAACCGTTACGCTGATCGAGTCGTTAATACCGTGTAATAATATCGACCCGGATAAGCTTAAGTAGCTCGCGCGATTAATCGCGTAATAGACGTAAAAATTGTTCTCCGCTAACATTTTTTGTATTAAAGTATTTTTAAACTAAGTTACAACTTGCGAGCTAAAGGTTAGCGCGAGTTTCTTGATTCGTGGATCCAATAAATTCTACTTTAAAAGGATTAAATTTAAAGGAAATGTAGAACCCGAAAAAGTAATATGGAAGTATAGGATTGGAGGTAATTTTTTGCTTATATAATCCTTATGAATTATCTCGTATGTTTTACTGTAAAATTACATTTAGTTCTTCTTGTGAAAGAATTAAGGCGAAATAAACTAAACGTTTTATCCTAAAACTTCTAAACTAACCAGTTTTGCACCTGTAAGAATTGAAAAGTTACCTAATTAGTGTTGTTAGGGGAAAATCTTCCAGTGCTGACTAAAATTATTTTTTACTTCCACTGTTAGATAGTGACGCTTTATTTGCATAAGTAAATAAATGTTACAGTTCTGTGCAACATATTCTAAAATTATACGATTTGGTTCATTGTTGTCGATGTACTTCGGTGTTCAATTTATATGTACATTCATATTCGATCCGTAATAAGTTAATTTCCCAAAGTTGACATAATAGAAGAAGCAAGACATTAATTATGTCACATGTGATACTTGTAGAGACAAGTTATAAAAATATTATAAAAATAATATATCAAAAATATCGAAAAATATAAATTGTTTCAACCAGCCACGACACGTAGGCAATAAAAAGTGTATTGGTATTAAACAATGGATTTCGAGATGGTTTATGTTTTCTATATGTATAATTTCATATATGTAAATTTAAAAATCAATTAACCCTTCGTGGTTCAATTTAATTCTTCACTTTTCAATATCTTTAAAGAGAAGGTTGCGACTTCTAATTAATCCTGCGATTATTCAACCTTAAAATACAGACTTCAACCTATTCCAGAATTTTTCCAGATTTTTTGAAAGTTTAGAACAGTAGAAAAAAAATAGTCGCGAACAAAATAGGCCCAGTATTCCCAATGTATTAAAAAATCATGTGTTGGCAAAGGTAAAGCTGACCGGTTTTGCACCGAGCTCTTCAATTATTGCCATTTTTCATTTAAGAAAACCACGAGTTCTGGCTAGCTTCTCCAAAATGGCATTATCCCTTTGATATTGCAGGAAAATCGAGTCGCGTGTCCTTAATACCATTTGGCAATTTTGTTTCGAGCATCGTTGCGGTGTTTGATGCGCAGCGCGGTCCGAGAAAATAGGATTTTCAGGTGGATTCTATTTCTGCTAGCGACAAACAACACGGCTCGACAATGTTCCGGCGATTCGAAAAGCTGATCGTGTTTTCTGATAATGATTTACGGTATGTAATATTCGGACTTCGTTTCGCTGGTTTTGTAACGCGTTTGGTCGGATGTTACCGGAATTGCTTTCGATTTTTTCCCCCCCGCGCCTGTGAATTTGTTTTTCAGAAACGCCTAAAGTAAATATCTACCTCAAATACCGGGTGGATTCGGCAGAGGGAGAAGTAATACAGAACGATAGCTGAAAAGCTAAATAAAAAGAATGGCGTACCCGGAGATATTTATTTTTCTTTGCGTGCAGCGAAACATGCGCCAAATAATTTAATATCTAGGTATGTGTTCCTCCAATATTTATTTCGTTCAAATTTGCGTATTTCTTCTTTTGCAACGGATTGAGAAAGTACCGACGCTGCTAAAAGCTTACTTTGATAAACTCGTAACGTACGCATGCAGCGGAAATAATCTTCTGCAAACAGTGCCACCATATCGGCTTAAAAATGAAATTTTTTCCAACCGAATTTAAGCTTCTGAGATTTTCCTGTCATTTTCTTCCTTTTTTTCTGCTTCAATAGAAATTTGCACGGTTTTCGTAATTTTGTTTAACATCTTACTTGGTGTTGCTTCGAATTGTATAAAATAGTAGAATCTGATTAAGTGGAAGAAGTGGCGAGAAAAAAATACCATTTAAATCTCTGAAATGCTTTTTACACTTTATCTTTTTATCCTTTTACACTTGGATGCTTTATTTTGTATTTCTCTTTGTTACCACTATAATCTTTCATATATGACTATAATCATTTTTCTTGTAATTTTCTAACGAGTTATTCCATATAAATAAAATAAAATAAAATGTTAATAGGTGCAAACTAAACGCGTAACAATACTTAAATTTTTTGTAAGACAATACAGAACTAAATAAATTTTCGAACAATTATATCAACCCCTATTAAAGCGCGTTGAATTTGAATCCGTGCGAGTCCCCACAATCCGAAGAAGGGTTAACAACTTAAATTTGCCATGCTTTCCAAATTTCACCCCTAAATCCGAATCTTCAACCACACTACCATAAATACGCATATAGTATTTTCTATCAATTTCACTTACACCGTAACGAAAACCCCGAGAACGTCAAAAGAAATCATTACAAATGTTCCCAAGCTATATTCCACCCTCGAGTAAACCATTAGCCAACCACCACCCTACATCAGATCCATTCAGTGTCGCAAACAAAAGGCGGAGTAAAGTTGGCAGCTGGTTTCGTTGCCAACGAGCAGTGACTTTTAATAACCGGCTGCCTCGGGTTGCTTAAGACTTACTTAAAACGGCAAGGACAGGTTAAGAAGAAGAGTAAGAAATAGCGGAAGACGTGAACCCTTAGAGGTTGTTGCCAACGCGTATCGAGAGGGCTGCAAGAGTGGAAACGCAAAGGGGGTTGGCAAGCAAGACAGAGGCAGAGAGGAGCGGATCCTTTTGTTCTTGGCGAGCGTTTTGTTTCAGGATTACGAGCTTATGAAGTATTCGCGTTTATCTGCGGCAACTACACGACCGAGGGTGGAAAAGAGGGACGACGACAGGGGTGCGGACAAACTGGAGCGAGACAACTAAAAGCGGGGCTGCTGTCGGTTAATCTGCGAGCGGTTCTGCTGATTTCGAATTAATTATCGCGTTAAACTGCTGCTCGGGTTTAATTCCTATCCACGTTGCCAGCACCACTGTAAATAACGTCCGGTATTCCACTGATTTTTATCGTCTCGCTTGTCGTTTGCGCGCGCGCGCGCGATCAGCTAAAATATTCCGAAAGTTTGAAATTTTATCGCGCGGGTTTTTGGGGAACGAGGACAGGTCCATGGCGAAAAGTGTATATAATAGATTAAGTTGATGGAGCTGGTGAAGAGTTTTGTATAAATATCTCGATTTTAATTAATATATCAATTAGGTGTACCGATAAGCGATCCGTTTAAAACTATTTTTAAATTGGTTCATGAATTTATTTCGCCGAGATAAAAAGTCTCCTCTTGAATCTGAATTTGTAAGTAATTGGTAGTGTGCAGTGAATGTGAGCAATTATTAAACTACGGATTTTTATGCATTTATGGGGAATTTAAATATGCAAGAATACCCAGAACGCATGCAATATGCAAAAGCATACGAAATATTTAAAGTAAGGTATAGATTATTGCATGTTGAGAGTGAAATAACTTTTTATTTAGGTTCTTTAGGTCCGTTAATTTTATAGGTAGACTATGAAACTGCACAAAAATCCGCATTCTACTTATTGTAATTTAGAATAATTTTTGCAATATTTATATCACCATTAATCGTACGAGTAACTAAATTGAAGACTTTAATGGGGGAGGACAAATAATTATAGAATAGATTAATTTGAATTTATAAAATTTATGTAAATTTTCGGTTGAATATTCAAATATTTTCGTGACTTTAACGATGTACACATTACAGATATATGCTCCGAATTGCTAGAAATATTTTAACCGGAGATTTTCAGAGAGAAAGATAAATAATGACAGAAAATAAGTACTCTGAATTAATGAAAATTTTTCCCAGAATGTCTCAATGTTTCTACGAAATTAATGACGACAACAATATTAGAAAACTTATCTCGAATTGGTATGAATGATTAATTAAAATCTTTTAGAAAAGAGGGTAGAAAATACTAAAAAGTGTAGTTTAAATCAATAAAATTTAAATGAAGTTTAAATCAACGAAATTTATGAAAATTTTTATGGAAATCCTAAAATTTCTGTCACATTAATGACGCTATAAACGTGGACAGAAACAAATTCCAATTTGAAGTGAATCTATATTCTGCAAAATATTCGCGAGAGGAAATAAAGAGAAAATTTTACGTTAATGAGTTAATGAGTGAATTACTAGAGCCATTTAATTGAAACAATGCTTCGTTGCGGATTATTATCTAATTAAGCGTTGGATTAACGACAGGTCTTGTAATTTGCTGGCAGCGTAAGTAATTAGACGATTAAAGGAAGAAAAGAAAAACCGTAACGCGAATACGATGAACCTTTCCTAGCACTCGAATTCCGAATTCGCCCAGCTGATCTCGAATTCCACCCTGCACTTTCTAATTAAATGTCTCATGTTCCTGAGTGGTCTCTTTTAATTTACATTTAATTAAATCTATTTAATCTTTCAATTCACTGACTAACGTGTTCGCTATAATCCCCTTACCATTCGCGAAAAACTTACACCCTCCTGTTTTGAAATCTCCTGCCAACTCTAAAATTGAGAATATTTTCATTCGGTGTGTAACTAATCTCAATCAGTAATCTTAACCTTTATTTTTTAATTTTTATGCTATCCAAATAAAATCCAGGGTAATTATTTTCCAACAAATTTGATCCACATACTTTCATTTCGTGTGTAACTTTAATTTGATTTTTTTTTCTTACATTATTATATTATGATATTAGAATTCCAGTATCTAAATAAAATCTAGAACAATTATTTTCCAACAAACTTGATCCGCATACTTTTACTCAGTGTGCAACATTAATTCGAATTTTTTCTTATATTATCATATTATGGTATTAAAAGTCTAGTATCTAAATAAAATCTAGAACAATTATTTTCCAACAAATTTGCTCCGCATACTTTTATTTGGCGTGTAACTTTAATTTGAATTTTATTCTTATATCGCTATTTTACGGTATTAAAATTCTGGTATCTAAATAAAATCTAGGATAATTATTTTCCAACAAATTTGATCCACAAAGAATTCACCCCTTTCACGAAAGATTCATCATGCGTGCTTAAAAAACGCCGTGGCTATTCAAGGAGGGTGTTCATGTATATAAACCGTAAACAGCGAGAGGGTTGATTTAATGGCGATAAAAATGCGCCAGCAGCGTAAAGAACTTTATAATAGACTTGCTCGCGATAAGTTAATAATAAATGCATGCAGGTCGATCAACTCCTACCTTATTTTCGATACGACGGTGGGTGTGAATTCCAGCTGAAGGAATCCTAACTCCTGGGGCCTCACATCCTCCAGACTACTGTATCTTACATAAGTACAGGGCGGTGTAGAAATATCTGAAAGCAAAGCAAATTGGCATTTGCTAAAAATACGTCAAATACAATTATTGCCAATATATTCGCAATCTTTATCGAACTCGATACGAAATATTTATGATAAGCCGTGAGAAATTATCGCTAAGGGTGACTATAATCACTAGACTGCGGATTCTTATATATTTATGACGAATTTAAAAAAATTAGAGAACGGATTTACACCTTGCAACGATAGGAACTGCAACATTTTGTATTTTACAATAGTTAAAACTGCAATAACTCGTATTTTTATACTTTGCTATGATTAACACTGCATCACCTCGCATCTTAATATTACCCAAGATTTGAAATCGCAACACCTCGTATTTTAATTCCACGCAATGGTTAAAAGTGCAATACCTAGAATTTTAATATTTTGCAATAATTAAAACTGCAATATCTCGTATTTTAATACTTTGCAATCATTAAAACTGTCACACCTTATATTTTAATATTTCGCAAGGACCGAAATCACCACACCTCGTATTTTAGCATTTTGCAATTATTACAACTGCAATAACTCGTATTTTAATACTTTGCAATGATTAAAACTGTAACACCTCGCTTCTTAATATTTCGCAAATGCTGAAATCGCAACACTTCGTATTTTAATACTATGCAATAGTTAAAATTGCAGTATTGCACCTTATATTTTAACACTTAACAATAATCGAAACTGCATAAACTCATATATTAATACTTTACAATGATCAAAACTGTAATACCTCGTATCTTAATATTTAGCAAGAACTGAAATCGCAACACCTCGTATTTTAACCCTACGCAAGTATTAAAATTACAATATTCACATCGTATTTTAACACTTTACAATCATTAAAACTGCAATAACTCGTATTTTAGTGCTTTGCAATGATTACAACTGTAACACCACCTATTTTAATATTTTGCAAAGGCTGAAAACGCAACACCTCGTATTTTAACACTATGCAATAGTTAAAATTGCAGTATGCACCTTATATTTTAACACTTAACAATAATCGAAACTGCATTAACTCGTATATTAATACTTTGCAATGTTCAAAACTGTAATACCTCGTATCTCAATATCTAGCAAGAACTGAAATTGCAACACCTCGTATTTTAACCCTATGCAAGTATTAAAATTACAATATGCACTTCGTATTTTAACACTTTACAACCATTAAAACTGCAATAACTCGTATTTTAGTACTTTGCAATGATTACAACTGTAACACCTCCTATTTTAATATTTCGCGAGGGCCGAAATCGCAACACTTCGTATTTTAACACCATGCAATAGTTAAAACTCCATGCAATACCTCGTATTTTAACCCGACGGAACGGTTACAATCCCTGTATGTACTTCGTATCGTATTTCAACTCTTCGCATGCTGACTTTCGTCGGAAGCTTTTAATCTGTGTCACTCAACAGGTCGCGACGATATGTCCAAGAATACACACGTTCATATACGCGGCTGCACCAGCGCACCGGCGGCGGCATTTATTTATTTTTCCGCCGACACTAACTCGCAACGTAACAATTCCTCCCGGCACAATTCACGCTACTAATTCCGCATTTGAATCATGCTCCGCGGCATGAAATCGATCATCGCCCGGTTTTGGACTTCTGCCGGCGATGCAACGCTGGCTTTGTTCGCTGGAATCGCGTGAAAGGCTGAAAGGGTGGCGCTCGAATAACGAGCCGACGGCGTTAACGTCGAAAAATCAATAGGGTCGCGTACATTCCTCATAAATAAATATGAATATCGCGTACCGCGGCCCTACTACACGGCTCAGTATCCAGCGTAAATTTATTATAACGATGGCTGTTGCGTGCCGCTGCGTCGATCCTGCATCCTCTATTAAAGCTCGATCGAACACGATCCCATCGAAATTCTCGATCCTCGATCGATTCGACGCGTTTTGTTCGCCCAAAACCCTTTGATATCGCAAAATGAAAGGGCGACGCGTGGCAAATTTAATTGCCTTTTGAAAGTTTAACGACGATTGGGTATCACGGAATTTTCTTTAATTCGAATGTTGATGTCGCGCTGCAGCGTTGCGTTACGCAACGTGCAAATAATCGCGCGTCAGGAAAGCGTGCTCTATAATGGACCGACATATATATATATATATATATATATATATATATATATATATATAATTCCGCGGATAAAGAGCGAAGTGTAAAAGTTAAATGGTGAGCAACGGGAGTTCGGGGAACAATGGAATGTTCGACTAATGGAAATCCGAAATTCAGGAACAAGAGTATGAATAGGTGATGGGAAAAGAGAAAAAGCGGAGGATTCTTCTAGCAAAGGCTCTTGTTCTTAAATTCCCGAAGGGTAATCCTTTTCTTGAAGCAAATGCAAAGAGCCACTGACGAGCAAAATGTAAGAGTAGCGAGTTCTTAAAGAAACGATGCACGCATTCTTCATCCGTGTCGCGTGACCCTTTTTTCAAAGTTCTTTCTATCTTTTGATACAATACTGTGGGATTGAAAGGTTTGCAAATCCAAAGTCGCGTATAATGGAATATAATATATATATATGTAACTAAATCGAAATCGCACTAAACTAAGTTACGCTAAATATCCTAAATACGTTTATTCGATGCCACGCTATCCTACGCTATATGCTTCCGCTCAGGTCTCTACTCTCTTCGACTTTTCAAAACGCACACCTCGTTTTTTCTTCGACGGCCGCCCTTGTCGCCAACCATTCCTCTTTTTCGCTCTCTCACTCTCACTCTTTCATTCGCACCCCAAACCTAAACTAATAATTCTATTCGCACCCCACAATACTTTGATACAATAGAAAGCGTAACAATACTTTGCTCCCGATTCATTTACCTGATTCGAGTATTGATAAATTAACCCATTGAACGTTATGGTTCATTATTTAAAATGCATTCAACAGTGGTACGAATTTTTTTGTAATTATATACGTTGCGAACGTAACGTAATTGTATACGTTTTCCGGTAAATGTGTAAATATGCTTACAACAAATGTAACAGTAGATTGTAAATAATGAAATATAAACTGTATGCACATTATCCGGAAAATGTACACCTGCTTTGGAGAATGCGAAGTCAATGGGGGGAGAATGAACGAGTACGTGCTTAAAACCGATTTATAAAAATAATAAGAGGAAAATAGTGATTAAACATTTATCTTCAAACAATAATTAATCACAAACATATTTTTATTATACTTTATAAATGTAAATAAATAATTATTGTGTTTTTAAAAGAGAATTTAATAATAACTGCACGAAATGACATATTATAACAATACGAATAGAATAGACATAATACAAATAGAACTACTTTTGTAATTTATTTCTAGAATACAACTATTTTAAGTATGAGAGAAAACCCAAATTGAACTGAATGTATAGAGGTATTTAAAAAATATAAGTAATATTTTTCACGAATATGCAGTTACACCTTAATGTATACATTATAGAAATGTGTTGTGATATCACTCGTTCAGAAGCCAAAATAATTAATTCCACTTTTTGAATTTCTTTAAATTTTATCGCCAAAACACTTGTTTGAAGCTCAACAATTTACATTCGCAACTAATTTCCTTAACAATTGGGTTTAGCACCACGAAACGAGGAAAATATTTTAGACCATGGAATAATAAACAATTTATAAAAGTGATAACGATTATTTCAAGGATATATTATTCCGTGTATTTTATACGTCACGGAGATAAAAGCTACGCCTGTAATAACACATTCTACAGACTATATTTGAACTTAAATTTAGAAAGGAACTTGTTGGAAAAATGTGTTAAATTGTCTAACTCCAAAAATCGAAAAGTAAAGCATTTGATAAAATAAATAAACAGACTTTCTTAGCTTTATGGAGTTAGATAATTTAACACATTTTTCCAACTTGCCTGATTTATTCAGTTAAATTCAACACTGGGATAAGTGGGATACTGCCACTGGCGATAAGTAGAAAAATAATTTTAAACAATCTGATTCCATATTTCAGTACAGTGAAACGTAGTAGCAGTATCTACAGAAAGCGGTGAACAGAGGAAATCCCTCATGCTTAAACAAATATCTGCTGAGAAAACAAGGAGAACGAGAGGAACGAATACCGGAACAGTACAAGCACATCGTCGTTCGTCGTTTCACACTCTGTATGAGTTTCTCACTGTTATTAAAAGATTATTGTTAAGTATACATTGCCAGTAGAAATATTTGCCTTCACGGAAGCAAAATAAATTCCGGTTTGCGATTAAATTAAATCCACCTTTGTTTAATTAAAAAAAAACCTTTAATCGTAATTTATTTGAACTGATAAAATATCAGTTTCACGCCATTCGTCTTCTTAGAATCGGATAAATTGTACAAAATGGATGCATTAATTGCTTACGCAAAGGAGTAAGAACAACACGGAAAATGGGAGCAAGCTCTACTGATTTCGCGACTTCTTAATTATCATTACGCGAATCTTATTATGAATTGTTCACCTACTTCCAAATAGAGCAGTAAGAGAAGCGGAGAAGAAGAAAAGAACAAAAGACGGAGGAACAGAGAGCAGCTGCAGTGAATTGAATCACTGTAGACACAAAACGAAACTCTTATTGTTGGATTGAAACTTTTTAATTATTGCGTTCAATGATCAACTATTAGGTTCGTATTATAAATTTGCATCCTATTAATCATAAACTTCAAAGATGAATACAGAATCTTTCTACACTAACATCTGTTAGATGAGGGTTGGTTTTAAGTAATAAGTAGACTGCGGATTTTTATCCACTTATAGAAAATTGGACAGGATTATAGGGAAATTACAGGAAATATTCTAATTAAAGCACACATTATTATATTTGGAAGATGAAATTCATTTCTATTTAGCTTCCATTCCGTTGGTTGCGTTACCAGAAATAGAAAAGTGCATTAAAATCTACAGTCTGATGATTAATTATAATAAATCGCATTAAAGACGAGAAAATTAACCGTAATATAGGTGTACGTGTATTATAATAAAACTGTAAAAACTTCACTGTTTTATATCAAGAATAATAGATTTATTCAAGCAATTTTCTATGTAAGTCCACGAATTTTCCTCGAATATTATCCTGTTTTATTATTCGTACAATTTTTCCCTAGTTTATAATGCTTTTTTACCTTCACATGTGAAAATGATTTTCTTTCACTTCAAATCTATGTTCAACATGATAAAGGCAATTAATAGTTAAGATTTTTCCTAAATGACAGATTGAAATGTCTACTAAAAGACCATGCTTGCATTTGAAAAATTATTTGCATACCTACCTCATGTACTGCAATTAAATCGCCACATTGTATAAAAACGACAAGACATTTTAACCAACCTAATAATTAACTCTTTAAAAAGCACAGCGTTATGAAAAATATTCCACCTCAGTTACACCCAACTTGCACGGTAAAATTCTGTTCAAATCGACTTACAACGTTTAAAATTCCATAAAAATAAATGTAGTGCCTCGAAGTGTTATTACCTACATGACAATATAAATACGATATCGTATTAAACACTTTTCGTATAGCCACTCGAAATCCGAATAGGATACAGCGCGGCTGGCAAACTCTTTTTACGGCCACTCTAATACCAATCTGCAAAGGACCCCATAAATCGCTGCAAAAATGAATTATAGCAGGCTCTCGCGTAAATCCGTCGCCGCCGAACCATTATCCCAAATTGTTCCGTTGCTTTTAAAAAATTCCCCAAGACGAGAACGCCTCGGCGAAGAAGGCAACAGGGGAAGGGGGAAGGGTGGCAGTAAAACAAGGGGGCGAAGAAACGCAAACTTCCGAATCCCGAAGACATGGGATGGGGTCACGATTGTTGGCGCGCGGAGGGTAAAATGGGGGTGTGCAACTTCTACTCGGCGAGTTTCGAAGGCGCCTCGAGCACCTTTGAGCCCTTAACCCGGAGTTTATACTTACTGCAGACAGCTCGCTTTAAAGCGCGAAATAGCTTTCCCACCCCCCCTCCCCCCGTAACTCGGGTTAGGGGATAAGGAGAGAATTTGTCGTGTTTTAAGCCGAGGTTACGGGGGGAAAAAGAGGCCAATTCGCGGGGGCCCCGTTCGATGGCTAAAAGAAAAGAAAAAAAAAAAAAAAAAAGAAAAAATACGTCAGGTTGCCGATGAACCAGGCGCGAAAGAACTTCATCGATTTTACAATCTCCGTGCCCCCCTCTGCACCCTTCACAGGCTATTACCTCTTCCACGTCTCCACCTGATAACTCCGTGTCCCGAAATTTTCTCCCTCTTTCATTCCGTGCTCTTTTTTCTCTCCTCTCTTCCTCCTGCCACGCGTTTCGTCCACCTCTTCCTTTTTTGCGGCATTCCCCTCTTCCTTCGCTTCGTCCCTCTTGGACGTTTTTTCTTTTTCTTTCTTTTTTTCTTTTTAGGGGCCGTATTATGTTCCGCTGATTCGCAGTTAATGAGGCGAGAACAGACCCGTGAGGCTATCCTGTATAAACCGAGGGTGCTCGCAAATTATGAAAAAAATTCCACCCCTTCGTAGCGAGCAAGATCGTGGAGAATTGTGCGCCGCGTAGCGTGAGAGGAGTGCGTTTCCAGTAGAAAAATTGAGCAGAGTAAGCGTGCAAGTAATTTCGCAGCGATGAGCTTCGAGTTTTGCGATTATCTTTGCGGTCCTTAGAGATTTTTCCCTCTTTCATCGTCGCGGTGGTTTAATAGCTGGTGTAAATAGATGCTGTGCACGATTTGGAAATCTTCTTCGGAATTTTACCGGGGCGAACATTATTGTTATAGAAACTCGATGCACGTGATTATTCTTTATTGCACGCCACGAACTTTATTCCAAACCCGCGATATTACGAGATTCCATTATTTATATACGGTCAGTCACGAAAGTTTTCGTACAACCCCCAAAATTTAAGTATTTAAAAGAATACATTTGTTCTGAATTAAGGAGACATTTTGTGATCACTAATTTATTTATCAGTTGAAATTATATTCATGGACAGTGAACATTTTAATGAGCTGTAAAAATAGACAGGCGATTGATCAGTTAGCCATTATATTGAAGTGTTTAATCATTTTAAAAAATGAATGCTGTATAAAATTGAATGCATGATAATGTGGCTTATAAATTTGAATGTTATAGTATTCATGTCATTTTGTATCGCAATGAAAACGAATGATATAGCATTCACGCCCTCGAATGTGTTAAAAGTAGTAACATTTACTTTATTTGTTTGCAATAAAAACTTACAATTAGAAAAACAGAAAATTGGAACTCTCAAAAGTTTGCATTAGTCTTGGCGTTAGTAAACCGATTAAATTGTACAAAGTGCGCTGCTATAATTATATTTTTATCTTTGTTGGAATTTCTAAAGCGCCTGGAAGATTCTCCAATTTATTCGATATAAATGAAGCAATATTCGTTATACGTTTAAACGTAACTTTTTCGTCCGCATTTTGCAGTTTGTTTGTAACGCAATAATTTTTCAACTGCTTCTCGCAAAATATTTCCATAGCCTGCAAAGCTAAGAAACAGAATTATAATCAAAATAGAAATCAAATCTGGAGTTATACGAAGACTTCACTGAAGTAAAAAGTTTGCAGAAAAATAGAGGATGCAGGAAAAATAGTAAACCTTTGCATGGAAAATCTCAGTAAACCATTTAACAATTAATTTACTAAATTCTACTTTCGTACATTTATACACCACCAAATCGTTTTACTCATCTGGCTTTTTCGTTTATTTCGCATTAGCCTTGCGTGAAAATGGATCCACCTACAATTCAAAGGACAACGCGAACGTCGGTGGTTTATTTTAAGCGTAATAAATTTCATTAAGCAACTTGATATTTCCCCGTTCAGCGTAAAAATGCGTAAACGACCGACGAAATTATTTGCCCGTATTTCGCGAAAACCACGCGATGTAATAAAACTTTATATCAGACCGACGTTGTATAAACGATCATGAAAACTGCGTATATATATCTGACGCATGCGAGGCAATTTAAAATTGTTTGCGCTGTAAACGCGTCAGACTTCCGGGACACGTATTTTGCCCGAAAAGTTAACGATGCTAATACAGCTTTCGCAAAACGAATTTAATATTTTACGCCTGTTCGCGAACTCTCGCGAGAATCAAATGCAGCCTCTTCCTTCCGATGATTTAATGATCCTGGATCAATTCATACGTGGATGCATGCGCGGATTTAATCGTACAACCTCTCGTCTTAAAGTATTAGGATACTTGCGAAAAACTAACTCAATTTTTGTAAAAATCGTTAGGATATGATTAAAAGGTTCATAAATTATTATATTTAAAGCTTACAAGTTTGAATTATACAAAATTCTATACTTTATTAGACGCATTGCAATTTTGAACTACTGAAGAATTAGGTGTATTATTTATTATATACTTTAATACTTTGAATTATAAAGAATTGCATACTTTGCAATTTAGAAATATATAGAATTGTATACTTTACATCTTTGAACTATGTAGAATTGTATACTTTACATCTTTGAACTGTGTAGAATTGTATACCTTACATCTTTGAACTATGCAGAATTGTATACTTTATATCTTTGAACTATATAGAATTATATACTTTAAAACTTTGAACTATTAGAAACTACATATTTTATTATACACTATACAGTTTTGAACTGTAAACAATCTACAGACGTGTTCAATCTTGCACTGAAGTTTCCATCAATTATGCAAAGTACTTCACAGTCTAGTGATAAGTATTATAATAGCAAGAAAACAAATTCTCCACTTAGGTCTTGTTTCTTTATGTTTCTAAGAGTGAAAGCTTTTGAAAGAAATTGATTTGCATAAGAATTCACAATCCTGTGATAAATATTGTAATATATCTAACAAAACAATTTTTCTATTTCAACCTCATTTCTTAATATTTTTTCAAGACACGAATTTGCATAAAAATTCGCAATATAAATGATATGTAACAAAACAATAAACTATTCTACTTAGGTCTCTTTTATTTATTTTTGAGAGTGAAGCAAGTTTCTACGTATAAAAATTTCACATTTCCAATTACATTTGCAAAAATATGAATTTGCATAGAAATCTGCATTCTAATCGCAAAACTAATAAAAGGACCAATATAAATACGTTTCGTACAAAATCAGTAACTCTCCAAATATTTATGAACGAAGATGTACACGAATTTATTTGTACATTTGCACGTGTACGCGAATATCTGGTATGCCTCTGTGTCTACGTGCACCTATCTGTTTATTCATCAATCTGTATGCGCCCGCCTCTTTACGTATTTACTCCTCATTAATGTTTTACACTCGACGCGGCCGCGTCTTATTTGACTTCAGCGCCTGCTCGTCCTTCAGCGGATCCTTCAAAATCACCGTGCCACTCGACATCTTGCACGAGTGAAATGTTAAAATGCAAAAGCCACGGAATATAGGTCCCGCAACTGATGTACATACATATATACCTACAGCGCGAAATGGGAACGTCGACCGACATGAATCAACGCGTTTGGACAAAAATTTTGCGCCCCTTTTCAACTAACTTCATTCATTAGTGAAAGATCCCGAGCATTCCCGCGTGAAAACACACCAGGCAAGAAGAGTTACCGCCTTTCACGAACAGGTGACGCGTTTTATTAATTACAAACTAAATCGCTGCCACGATGCTCGCAGATTAAACATAGTTAAGAGTGAAAGGGCCGAGGGTCGGGAAAATTGTCCTCATTTTTACAGATTCGGGATTGCATTTGGAATTTGTGTGAATCTGCGACATATTGAAGTGCGCCAACAGGTAAACAATGCACGTAATATGAAATAATAATAAGGGCTAACATTTGTATTATATTTAATTATGTAGGTTATTATTTTTATTGTATTCGAACAACACATTTTCCGCTCAAAATGACCTATAATTGCATTTTTCTTCAATATAATCAACCTAACGTATTATTCCTTATATGTAAAAAGGAAAAATCTAAAATCAATGCTGACAAACACTGTTTTGGACGAGTATCATAGAGCAATAAATTAATAATTAGCAAGGCAAAGGATTAAATAAAAATAACACAGGAAAAAACTGTATTTCTAAATGTATTAATTATTGAACTTCTCCCGTTTTGCAATTCATAGCTTAAGTTATCTCCATTTATAAACCTTTTTACAATTAGCCTTCATGAAATATAAAGAGGCAAAACTTTTACGAAAAATAACTATGAAAGTTTAACGAATTTTGGTGAATCATTTCGACTACTTTACGAAGAGTAAAACAAAGTTTCTGTGAAAATGTATGCTTCTACGGATACTATTATTTCTTGTTGAAGTAGTTCAAATACACTCCGTTTCAGTAGAAGTTCCAGCTCTATATCATAAATCATGCTAGCAATTAATTGAATACGCCGCAACTGTGAGACTGGGCGAACATGTTGGACGAAATTTCCTCGCGGACATTTCGAGCGTGTAACACGTTACACGTATGTTACAATGTGACGCGAGTATGCCAGCACGAGGGTAGATTTTCGTGAAGTTTTTAAAAATCCAAATTAGCTAGTCGGGTGACAGGTGCGTCATCCAACGTAATATAAAGCGTGCACCGTGCTATTCCATGAAATAGCTCGTGACTCTACGAAACCGGGAAATCCTCACAAAAATCGGGCGCTGTTCCAAGAAAAAAGAAAACTGCCCTCTGCATAATGCTATCGGTAAGAACATCATACAAAAATCTGTCAGAAATGGAGAATAAAAATGTGCATAATTCAAACAGATCCTAGATACGCAAAAATCTCGAGATAAAATATAATAATATAAAATAGTAATCGGAACATTTAAATATAATTTTTTAATCATTTTTTTTAATTATTACTATTATTAACCAGTCAATGCTTTAGTAATCAACGCCTTATGATTTAACAAGGCATCGAGATAAAGTGCTTAATAAAATGTAGACAAACGTAATAAGCTACCAATTTAGTAAGCTACCAAAATCAGTCGATTTTATTATTGTTAGACTGAGGATTTTTATGCATTTGTAGGAAATTCAAAGTTGCGAAAAATATTCAGTGGAAAGTAGAAATTTCATGTATTTCGAAGGTGGAACAATCTTCCATTTAGATTCCATATTTTTAACACTGTTGACAAAAATATGAATTTGCATAAAAATCCGCAGTCTAATTATTGCATATATAATTATAGTTTATAAATCAGTGTTACCACATTTACCTTCATAGATGCCTGATAACAAATAAGCTAACACATAATATTCACACGATTTTGTTGTTACTAATGTATCCGTCAATTGTACATTTAATAAATATGTGCTTATAATTCATAGTTTCTCGTTACTTTCAATGTAACCACAACATGTCAACTGGTATGCATGGATTAAATAAAAGTAAGATGTTAATAGTTTCAACTAAACTATATTCGTGGTTCAAATAGCATTCACCGTTCCGTGGACGCTGTATTCATTTTAGTGATCGATCGATAGCATTCGATGATAGTCAATAAACGATACATCACAGAAACACTGTTGGAAATAACTACTAAAGAACCCAAATTCGAAAAAACTCCGCAACTAGACGAATACACGGAGGAACGCCGCAGCAAACATAAATAACTGATACGATCAAAGTTATCTATCGCAGCGTCGAGAAGGCAAATGCGAAAATCCCAATACTCATCCAGCATTAAGCGGAAAGCGAGCTGTTTAAGCCAAGTTGCAGCGATCTGCCATCAAAGGGCCGTCTACTCTTTCAAAAGCGACGAAAAGGCGCAACAGAGGAGCGCTCTTTTGGGTGCCGCTCCACGATCTCGCGTTGAATCCCTTCCTATCACAGGCCAGCCAATTTTTGTGAGTGCACCTTGAAATAATCATAGCTTTCCCAGCTAAGTAGAGTCCCTGGTGCATACGTAGAAACGCGGCTGATGGCTGTAGACATCAGAGAAGCGCGAGGTTCCCCACGTACAAACACATATATCCGTCTGGGTGGCAGACTAGCGACCGCCGCGACGATACGACCGTCTAAGACGGCTGTAAAGACGCGAGTATCTGTCAGATGCTGGTCGTGTGGATGCTATATAATATTCATGCAGCGATATTGCATCTTGAGTGGTGCCATTAGAGCGAAGCGTCAGCCATCGCGGTCTCGTGGCGGTTTGTTGTTCTCCTGGTGCCTTGCTCGCTATTCAACCACCCCCACGGTCTTTCCCCTTCAACCTCTACGTCGTCATCAGAGTTTCTCGAGTCTTTGGCGTTCCTCGGTTCCACAAGGCTTCGGTGAAATTAAACTTATTGCTGCTGCGTCGAGGGGAATTGTTTTATTAAAAAGTTGCACCCTTACGGAAAGTATACTTGCTTGTTTTAGTGTCAGGAAGATTAGCTTGCTTCTGTTCGAGGAATTTTTTATTGGAAAGTTTTAAGCGAAATGTGGGAAGAGTTTGTGGGTTTGGCAAAGCTTAATTGGAGAGTTGAGAGCTATAGTGGCGTATTCTCTGGCTACTATCGCAGTTTTGTGAAAAATGCAGGGAATATTAACCTTTAAATATTATATCTGTTTATGCTTGCGTCTGTAAGACTGCTAATAATTATTCATCTCTATTTTCCGGGTTCGATTTTTGTAATTGAATATTATAGTATAATTGAAAAGAGTGGCAAGGTCGTGAATTATGCAGAAAGTAAAATAGAAATTAATAAGTAATTAATATTAACCATCTTATAAACCGACGATAGTAAAGTATACAGTTTAAGGTCTAAACTTCTGTCGATTTTTGGATATTTTTGTCATAAAATGGCACCTATTCTTTTGATTAACTGTATACGTTTTTCTTTAATTGAATTTAAGGAATTCATCTAATAACACAATTTCTTAATTTAGAAAGTGTTCGTGAATAGTTACCTTCAAACATATAACAGAAATTACAATAATACAAACAGGACCTACTTATTAAAATCGCTACGGATTTTCCTAACCATCTAACACATTTTATTAAATTTCGAGAATAAAACAATCCTTCAATTGAGTTCCATTCCTTGCGTCTCATTAATAGAACTATGAATTCGAATAATTATGCAATCAGCCAGTAAAATTATTTCTGAAAAGCTCGTATCAATTTTTAGTGTTGGAAATCTGTATTATCGCGCGTTGAAGAGCGTGATTAATCCGTTCGATCGCGACACGATGTCGAAGTCATTACTCAACGGTTGCTTAAATTTTCAACGTTGCAAGAGCGCCATTAGTGTGCTACGTGACAAGATGGTGTCCACGAGCTAAGGACGAAAAATGGTTTCTTATTTTTCGCGGCGGAGAGAATGCCTTGGGGGGATCAAAAGCGTTTTACCAAGCAGTTCTTTAGGGACATCGAAGAGGACGTTAAGTATTCATCGGGCGTTTTCGCGTCTTCGTGCCTTCTCGTCACCCTGCTCGGCGTGTCTTCGAAAGTGGGATCTCCAAGGCACCCCGTCCCCATAACCGCCATTATCGTTCGCTTTCCACCCTCGACGCTCTTCACCCCTTCGACTTAATGCCTCGTCCGTTTTCAACGTCGCGTCTCCTCTTCAAATTACATACGAAGCTTTCGAAAATATTAATTTCGAATAGTTCCTTCGCACCCGTCGGACAACTTTTAATAAAATTCCCCCAACGCATTAATGAAGTTCTGCTATTTGCATTAGAAGATAGAAATATTTGAGATATCTTTGTCGATAAAATATTGTACATATAAATATTATCCGCAATGGAAGTAGCAAAATTTTCTGTATTTACAACAGCAAAATATTTTAAATAGTTCGTTCACGCGCGTCGATGAATTTTTGATAAAATTCCCCTAACGCATTCTCCCATTTTTGAAGTTTTGTTATTTGCACTAGAAAGCAGTAATATTGGAAATATTTTTGTCGATAGAATATATTGTAAATGTAAATATTATCCGCAATGGAAGTAGCAGGATCTTCTATATTTACAGTACCAAAATATTTTAAATGGTTCCTTCACACGCATCGATGAATTCTCAATGAAATTTCCCAGAAATATTGTAATTGTAAATATTACACGGAATGGAAGCAGCAAAATCTTTCATATTTAGAGCAACGAGATATTTCGAATTGTCTGTTTACGCACATCGAAAAACTTTTAATAAAATTCCTCTAACGCATTGCCTCGCTTTAAAAGTTTCGTTATTAGAACCGTAAAGAAAACCAGGAATATCGGAGCTATAAAAATATTGTGGTTTGCAAATATTACACAGAATGGGAGCAGCAAAATCCTCCACGCCGTGTAAAAAAAAGTCGAACAAATATTGATTGGCAACAATGTGTAAAACTAGTGTCAAAAAACGTTAACTATGTAAAATGTAATTTAAAGCATAGAAAGGCATTTACTAAAGCGTTTCACTTAATAAATATAGCACGTATAATAAACTATTGAATAAACATAATATGTATAAGTGCTAAATTGAAACATAGTGGAAAAAAGAATAATGTCTAATAGCGAATAAATTATGTCAATAGAAACCGTGTAATTTTGAAACTAAAAAAAGTATCGTGTAAAAGGTGTCCCAGGTGTATTTAGAATTTTCAATTAAAGAATTTTCAATAAAATCCGTGCATTTTCGAAATTTCATTACTTCGATCAAAAAGCAGAAACATCGGAGCTGTCATCGCCAATAAAATACTGTAAATGTAAATATCACAACGAATGAGAGCAGCAAAATTCTCCCTGTTTACAGCAGCAGAATATTTTCAATGAAGTACCCGAAAAGCAGGTCACAAAAAGTTCCCATCCATCCGTCCTATTATATTTAGCAGCAGTTGTTTTACGCTGTTCGCTGCGATTACTATTTTTCCATCCATTCGAGCTTTCCCGTTGCAGGCTCCGGTGATGAGTATCGTAACGCATAATTGTATTCCGCTTGATTGCGGGACCCTCTTAAATTGTCCGAGTCCATTTGCCGACCAGAAGGCACACAAGATTCTAACAGATGTCGACATGCTAAGAGCTTTCGTTCCACCGCCTACTCTTTCGAGTTTTATAGGATTCCCTGGCTTTTTACGCCAGCTTGCAGGTGCAGAATGGAAGAAAGGCAAGTAGGTAGGACTGGGAAGCTTCCACAACGAAATGGATTGCGGGGACGAAATCGCAAGCCTGCCAAGTAGCGCCAGAAGAAGCCTCGTCTGTCAAGTCCAAATACTCTCGAGGAGTGCTTGGGTCGTGACGTTCTTCCAAATCCTTGGAATCTTCAAATAACTGCGCCACCGAAAAATTTCTCACAACCGGATCTACCTTGGAAGATTGCTGTTTGCAGAGTGAAAATCTTCGCCTCTTAGTTTATTCAAATTTGCTTAACGAAATTGTCGAATTTGCAATTTTCAGGGACTTTAACCCTTCATTGCAATGATGGAAATCGCGAATTCAAACTAAGCTTCAAAGCGTGTCGCTATAGCTGGTTGAAAATTTATGTAATCTCGTATTGTCTCGTTAAATTTGTTTACAGTGCAAAGAAATTAGTTTGGCGGTGAAATTAAAGAGAAAGCTGAACAGTGGAATTAAAATTGGAAATCCAATGAAGGGTTGATAGAGATTGAGATTCAATAAAAGGGTTCGAGGTCTGCTATTTTCAATACTGCAGTTGAAATTGAAATCTAATTGAAAATTATATTTATGCAGGTATTTAACAGCAGAGCTACTAATTTACCATAAAAATTATATAGATTTGCAGCGGCACTTTTTTGAGAACATTTTACAAGTATAAATCTTAGGGGAAAAAGGTTAGAAATTCTATACATTTGCATTGCAAACAAGGAATACATAAACACTCTTAAAAGCCTAAGATCTTGTCACTTATGCATCGTTGCTGGATTAATAATGTATACTCCTTTTTTAACAGTACGCGTGCCAGATGCGTTCTTAGGTATAGGTTAAACAGGGTATAGTCTAGGGCGGCAGTTTTTGTGGAAACTTTCGATCTAAGTTTTTCTATGCACACGTTTTAATTCAGATTTTAATTGATTTTACAATTCGTCATCATTAGACTACGAATATTTATGCATTTACAGGGAATTTAAATATGTAAATAGGCACATGAAGCATACAATACATAAAAATATAACAAATAATCCAAGTAAAACACTCGTTATAATACTTATTGTTAGAACATATAATTAATCTATATTTTGCTCTCACTAATTGAATTGTTGTTATAAAAACATGAATCTGCATATGCATTCGCAGTCTAATCGTTATGAATCGAACAAACATACAATATTTCTTATATACCGAATTAATTTACTAAAACGTGCATTTAGTTATGGGGAGGGGGGCAATAATATGATACCCTAAAGCGATAAAAACATAAATTCGCCTTACCCCATACGGACTCAACAGCGAAAGGGTTAAAAATAATCACCGACGCTGCTCGTGAACGTTCACTTCTCCCAGTCAGTCATTCTCCAAGAAACGGCAAGATGGCCGGTTAAAACAAAGAGTTGGAGATGACGTTGTTTACGAGGCTGAATTGTTTTAAAAAGGGACGAAGGTCGAGCATCGCTGGCAACGATCCCACGAGAGCGAGGAAGAACCGAAAGAACGAGGACCATCGGGAGAGAGGAAGGGTTAGAGAGGGTTGAACTGCACACAAAGAGGGTTGAACTGCAACGAGGAGAGAGATAAAGGGGTGCATCGAAGAGGGTGAGGATTTCTCCCAGGCGTCATCGACTTGAAGACGCAGCAGCCGAGGAAAAGGCAGATAGAAAGAAAGAAGAAGAAGAAGAAGAGATAGAAGAAAGGGATTCAAGAAAGACTCAGGGCGCTCGATTGTTTTATTGGGTCGGATTAAAAAGCATACTCGGGGCCGATTGTTTGTAATTCTGATGAAAAAGCTGGGCGATAAAGGAATCGTTGCCCGAAGGCTGCGCTCGCTGGAAACTTGCATCGAGAGTTCTCTATAGCCTTCACCGGGAATAAGGTGCGTGGATTTAAAGCCGATCTACCGGGACCTGGTTTGCTCAGACTGATTGAAAAGACACGTCAACGGGACTGGGGAATAGATTTCTCAATGAATCTTCGGGAAACGGACGATGGATTGAATAATTGCCTCCATTTTTTTCTCACAATGATTTCATGTCTGGTCCTCTATCACATGCATTTTTATGACGAATTAAAAGAAGCATATATGGCTGTTGTTCTGTTTAAATGTTAATATGGCAGTGAAATAAATAACAGAATATTGTTAAGCAATGTTACTTGTTGAATTTTATGACTCTTGCAAAATTAGAACTTCGTACATATAGAGGTATAAAAAAATGTTCTCTCTTGTTGTTGTTTTTTCGAAATTCTTTCGAAAGCTCAACCCTTTATACGTAGAGTTTAAAAAATGGAATCATTTAAAACTGTGAAGAATTAATACAAATTATTCGCCAACAAGGAACTTAAAAAACCTTGTAAAGATTAACAAATATCACGAGATTAATATTAAAATTATATACGCGCGTCGTTCGTAAAATAAATTCAGAAATGCCCCGACTTCCCAATATCGCTTAGTACTCAAAGGGTCAATAAATTTTCAATCAACTGCATAATTACGTAACTCAACTGAAATCTATGTGCAACGTTACATTATCAAAATGTTTTTCATGATTATATTGTGTACGATTTATGAATAAATCCGAGTCTTCGCGCATTTACTCGAATAATCGAGACTGTATCGTGCGTATAAAACTTTATTTATTCGAAAGAGACAATCCTCTACCTGAAATCTCTTCGTTAAGAAATTCAATCTACGTACAAATTGATAATAATTCTTATCTGCTTCTTCGTTAACAATAAGACCACCGTGTCCTTTTTATCAGGTTTTACAAACCACGATCTTTTCCCTTGAATGCGGAGCTGAATGTCGAGAAGGACGCTCCGCGAGACATTTATTGCCGCAATAAAGCATCGTTCGGGATTATTATGCGCCAGACTGCATTCTTATGCATCGCTTAATCGCCTCTGTTCAACACTCCCACCGCCATTAATTCTTGACGATGGTCGTTAAGAGACGGACATCGTAAAACTTCTGTTTGCGGTATAAAACTCATCGTACACACACACACACACACACACACACGCAGTGATCCTTTAAATTTTTCTTTATTTTCAACAACGTAACTCGCCATTGGTAAATATGCTGCTATCATTAAGCGTTTTACAATGTATTAAATGCTCGCGAAACCTCTGACTCTGGCAACTGTCGCCAAATGAATGGAATGTATAAAAGTTGGAATGGTTCTCATATCAAACTTCAAGCTGAATGAACTACTATTTCCAGGTGCAATGGAAAATTTTCAGGAAAGTGAAAACAATACCACTCGGGGAGTTGCAAGTACTCGGCTGCCTCGTAACAGCGAATTATATCGCGGCTGGTAATTTACGGGAATTTTTAAACGTACCTATTAATTCGTAAGTTTCACAATTCGTTCGCAACAACTTTATGAATACCGGAGCAACCACTATGTGGTACAACGGGTGAATTTTTATGCAGCATTTAAATGCCGCGGCTCACTACCGTGCCATTAATTTCCGCGATCGTTCCGCTTCGAGCCGTGCGAGAAAAGAGAGGGACGGGCACGGCAAAAAGATGCGACGCCGGGAATTAAAAACTCTGAAATATCTGTTATAAAATCCACCGCCAAATGATGCCCGATTTGCATTTGATGGATCAATTTACTCGCCGATTCAAATCTATGCAAACTTAGATTCGATATTCCAATGAGAGATGAAAATAATGATGTAAAAAGAAATGGGGAAAATTCTTAGGGACTTGCAATATCTAAAAATACGTCAAACATGTATTTATGTAAATTCAATATTGTAAATTTACCATAGAGGAAAGGAATTTTTTAAAAATTCTTTGCTACCATTATTCAAGCACGTCAAAGCTTGTAAAGCTTTGAATTTAACTTTTTTCCATATCATCTATAGTTTTGAAGATATTGACAACGATATGAAAACTTATATTTTCCTTAAGGGAATGATTTTACAACTTAGGATTGCTTCTTTGCCGAAACAAAACATGGATCCATTACCAGCTTTGCAACGAAGGTATTATTTGTATATATATACGCTCTCTTGAATAAGTAAGTATTTACTAAAAGCATACGTACATGTTTTTTACAAGTTACAATTAATAATATTTCTATTATCGTACGTATATATTATACTATAATGCTCATAGCGTTTCCATATTAATACAAATTGCCTTCATCTATAAATTAAGAATGCTTTCGACTTTTAAGCGCCGTAGTAAAATGGTTACTGGGATCACTCGAACAATGTTTGTGCAAAGTTTCAGATTTTGTCGACTTTTCCAGTTACCGAACGTTTCTTGTTAGTCGCGCTCTCATTAGACAGACTGCGAATCCCAGGTACGATTCCATCCGATAACTACGTTAAAATCGAGGCTTGCAATCCTCCGCTTAGAGGTTTCAGCAAAGCGTAAAATTTCCAGTAATTTCACCTGGACAATAAATAATAATTTAGGAGTCATCCACTTGTCGAACAATTCGGGAGGACCGTATGGCGCCGGCGTCCCGCTAATACATCGCTGTTTTTGATAAAAAGCACCGCTGCCCCTCTCTACTCGTATCTGCAACGGCATACCATTCCGCAATCGTGCACACGTGGAATTAAGCTCCCATTGAACGGGCCAGTCATTATTCACTGTGCCACGACTCTGTTTCCGCTCGCTATTAAGGACGCAGAAAATTCACCGAACCTGCAATGCACTTTTTTTTCCCCCTCCGACGCATTTTTAAAACGGAGCAGTTATTCGCGATTCGATTTTGGATGTTATGATCAATCGGGCAGGAGGAATTAATTAATTCTTGTTAACTAGCCAATCAACGCAGTAACCTGAAATTACCTGCCCAAACTGTCCCGATCATTCTTCTGCAAGTACCCGTTAGAGAGATGGATGTGGTGATTCAATTAGCGATTTGTTTGTAATTTAATTCTTTGCGGGGGGAACAAAATACTACCGCTGGCTAAAAGTTTTCGGTTAGCGAAAACGTGGGACTAACTGTAAATAAGAACAGTAAAATTTTTGGGATGCGAAATACTGCTGCATAAATACAAAAAAAAACATATGAGAAGATTGAATAAATATAGTATTAAATAAATGGGGAAATCGTCTACTGATGAAAAGAAAACTGCGAGGAAAACAAATCTACTTAATAATAAAACGATACTTTACTTAACATCTATATTACCTAATAGTTTCTAATATTTTTAATATTAATGATATTAATTTGAATTTACTGTTTCAGAAAATTTGCATGTATCTGAAAATCGAGAAAAATTAGCTGGCTATTTGCGACACTCGTTCGCAAAAGGGTCAAAGTTTCATATCATTTTAGTTGACATTTTTGCGAAATTATTCTCGCGGGTATAATTTAATATTCTATTTATTGGGTGAATGGGAAAACAATACCGGTCTTGTGGTCGTGAAAGCAAATCGACTTCATTTAGCTGAGTATAATTAGAATTTTACTCCCTTGGGAGAGCGAAATTATAATTGACTCCGGTTTCCTAACTTTGATTTGGAAACTAGGAGCTAATAATTGTCTGGAATAAATTTCCTAGCACCAGCGCAATTATGCAGCAATAAACTACACTACTGCGTTAATAGCAACCAAAGATAAATTCGAGAAATAAAAGTAAATACAAGCATACGTAATTTCCAAGCTACGTGATATTATAAAGCAATAATTAATTATTTTTATACTTCTGCCAAAAAATCTTAGTCCACCATAGAATCGCTGTTTTTAATCAGATTCATTTGAATGTGAATCAAATTTTGCTAACTTTCATTCTTGGAATTAAACAAAATTGGAATTTGTAATTTATAATTAGTAACAAAATATTTTTAGGTACAACATAATTTAAGCTTCCGTTTATTAGAAACTGTATCTGTGTGTTATTTTAAGCTAGTGTTATTGGAAACTAGTAGCTGTCACAAAGTAGGATTAAAATATGCTTATGAAAAAGGAACAATGACTCCGCGTCAATGGCCTTATTATTATAGTTTATTAATAAATCTGGCCGCATAGCGAGCTGCCACCCCATACTGCATTGTAATTATAGATAGGTAGAATTAAGCCTCCATTGAACCAGGAGTCATTATCCATCGTTGCATGCTTCTATCTCCTGCGTGTTCGCAATCTTTGTTCAAAGCATATACGGTTATATAGGTCACAGATTAAATTATGTCACGCTCAGATTATAAATTGCGTCCTACTAAGCTTTAAAAATAAATACAGCATTTTTCTACGTTATTCTACGAAGTGTACAAATTAATTCCAGGTCTTCGTTTTTAATCTTTACAATTGTATTATTCAAAATCGTCATTTATTTTCAAAGAAGAAATTTAGCAGATGCATGAAATAGAAATTGGGTAATGCAAATAATTTTGAATACTAATAATAATTAGACGACGGACTTTTAAGCAAATTCATGTTTCTGTAAATGAATCTGAACAAATGGGGTTTAAATAAGGAATTGTTTCACCCTCTAACAATAAGGATAATAATTTTTATTTTATTAGGTCTCTATTGACTTTAATTTGCATCACTTTGCATCAGAAAAATATTAGCGTTTTTTAGTTACGTTTATATATCATCAAATTTGGCAGAAACCTTTTTGTCAGTTTTACAATAGTATTATAAAAAGCCATATTTCATATGCATAAATCTGATATCAACACTGTATCTGATTTTTCATAAATAGCGTATAAAAAGACACCCGATTAATTTATACTGAACTAATGTTTCAGAATATCAACATTTTTATAAGCTTCACATCGTTTCAACTGCGTATTTTCATCCCCGCTGTTAAATCTCGCGTTTCCTTCTTATCAGAAATTCATGCACGTGAAACCAAGTTGTTGAAATACTAAACTGCAAAACAAATTAACGCTCGAAAGCGCGACATGATGAGGATGATGCCGTGTTTAAATTAAGGTAGCAGTATGTGTGACTGCTTTAACGTTGGCCAGGATTCAAATAAGCGACTCACTGTCGCGCAGGACATCCTCTGCGAGAGAGCCCTCTAACCATCCAACGGTTTGTAATTCGCTGAGGTCCGGTTCTCGAAGCGACGTGGAAAACGAGCCGCGATGCGTGCAACGACGATACCGGTGCACTTTTTGATTCTATCCTTGACACGATTGACCCGATTCAGGAAAGTCAATAACTCAATAACCGGACGGACCTGGCAAACAAGTAGTGGATCGATGTGTTTGTTCGTCATCCGCGTGATTGATGATGACCAACGTGGAACGATGGAGACACACAGACTTTGCTCGCTAGCACGTGACATGAACCGATAAATTTCTCCCTTTCGCTAATTCGACTTTTTCCTGACGTTTTCACGTGAAATTGGCAAACTTCTGACGCGCTGATCTCCCACAGACGAGCACATTTCACTGTGTTCTCTTTTTTTCCCTCCTGACTTTAGACATGGAAAGATTGCTTTTTTTCCGAAGCATCTGTTTCTTGGTCAAGCAGAGGAAAAAATCGGGTGGATTGGTGAATTTTTGGTTGGACGGAAATTTACATGTGAATGGGAATGTTTTTGATCGAGGTTTGGGAATACGATAGCTGAGAAAAGATTTTAGAGAAAGAGGATGTTTAGCTAGTTAATGCAAACACATAATATTTTATTAATCGGTTTTACCAAAAGCTTGGAAATTCGGAAGTTTCGAAACGGCAAGGGTTTGAAAATTTGGAAACTTAAATATGTGAAAATTTGGAAATTAGAGTGTTTCAAAGCTTGGAGACTTGGAAATTGTGTAATTAAACAATTCAAAGGTTTGCAAATTCGATGCGTTCAAAGTTCGAGCGTTCAGAAATTGTAGGACTCATAAATGTATGTGTTTGAAAGTTCGAAGGCTTGGAAATTCAATAGTTTACGAATTAAAACCTTTAATTATATTAATTTTATTAATGTTGATATGATTTTTATGTTTTATCACAGTCTTGCGAATTTAAAGTTGTGATAATTCAAAGACTTACAATTTCGAACGTTTAAAAATTATAACGTAAAAAATTCGAGTATTTAAAATCTTCAAGGCTTGGAAATTCAACAGTTTGAAACATAAAATCCTTGCAAATTCGCAAGTTCTAATATTCAAACACACAAATTCGTATGTTTAAAAATTCTAACGCTTAGAAATTCCAATGTTTCGAAACTTCATTACTTTCAAATTCATTCGCTTAGAAATTTAATTGAAAAATCCCCGAAATCTGCAATTAGATATCAATGTGACCAAAGTAAATAACGGAAACGTAGTCAACATTTTTCCCCAAGACTTTCCTCCTTGTCTAATTTCTCCTCAGCTCACCGTAACGCGACAAAAGTTAAGATCCAAGTTCTAAGCTTCCGGTTATGAATTCATAGCTCACGCTTCAACAAGGGCCGTTGCAGAATTAGGTTAAGCGTCGACGGGCATTGCAATTACCTCTTAATCGAAGTAGGACTGTCATCAGGCTATGAATCCCTCACGGAACAGTCACTGGCATGTGCACCACGGGAGTGGTCATCGGAGGACTGTTAAGGATGTGATCTAATCAGAAGCTACGCGTGTCCAGAGGGAACGATAAGCCCCGGACTACACCAGGAAACATCTTGGCAGGCTCGTAAAAGTCATCGTTCAAAGTGGTAGTAAATTCAAAGTACACGTCGAGTGGAGAAAGATTGCTGAGTTGACTGAATCGGAAGGGAATCGTCTGGATTCAGCGATCAGAGAATAGAAGGGGATTACTCGTCTGCTTGCAGGGCTATCTCTTGCCGACATTACTGAAGCGCGTTTGGTTAATCTGACGCTGACACTGATTCGTTTTGGATTAACTCTTCTTTAGGTGCTGACAGCCTTCCGGCCCTGTCGTTTTCGCGTCAGCTTACGTCGATAACTACAAAGCGTCGCGGATTTTAGTAAACTAATTCCGATGTTTCAACAGGCTGCCAATACTAATAGAAAAATGAAGGTGGAATGAAGCAGGAAACACAGCGAGACAATATTAACTCTGAGGCATGGACGAAGCATAGGATAGACTGGGGTAAATGTAACACGTACTGCCATATATATATATAGGCATATACTTGTGGACAAAATTATAAGACACCTTGAACATTTCTGGGATCAGGGCTTAATTTTGTATTCATATTAAAGAGCGTAGCACGTGAAATAAAACTATTTATTGTTAACCGATACCTTCGTAAATTAAACAAGTATTACAACGAATAAGACGGCAGATCGGTGAAAACGGTCCATCATGTGAAACATAGTGTAACGTATCAGGCATCTGAGAGATTCATTGAGAAACAAACGGTGAACCAGAAGGCGGGTTCTCGAGTAATCATCAATTACAGACGTCGAGAAGAAAAATCGATAGTGTGGCTTGGAGCGTGCTGGACATCTACAACCTAACACTCAGCAAATTGCGCGTAGTTATGGTGTTCTGTTTCTCAAACTTCCTATCGGACACCATACCCTTTTCACCCTAAATTAATACGTTTAGAGTCCCATTTGCCAAATTAACGTCGCTGCTATTGCGATGATTTCTTCAACGCTTAATACTTAAAGAGTTAAAAAATACTATTAAAATGCCCTCTAAAGAATTGTACCAAGTGTGTAGAATAATTCTTTTTAATACAATGCGAATTAATACCTAATTTGAAAGTTACAAATCCATATGTTTATACACTTTGAATTTATTTTACTTTATTATTAGTTTGCTGCCATATTTCCGTAACCTGTTAATCGGGTAATTTTTTAATCAGAATCTTTCTTTTCACGTTATTTATTTAGTGGTGCATGGTATTATAAAACCATTAGCGACTACTGTTATGTTTCATTAGAATACAATTGTACAAAGCTTGTAGTGAATATTTCTTATTTGCATATGTAATTACTAATTAGTATGGTGGATCTTAAGATAATAATTTTGGTTAGCATGCACTTATATACTTATAAGTTCAATGTGAATATCCAAGTTTAGGTGAGCTTGTATTTAGTATTTATCCTTTATTCATAGTAATAACTTGAAGTGGATTATATATATCATTTATAACTTTAAGCTGATGTAAAAAGGATATTGTATTATGTATACATTTCCTACTATTCAGATATTCTTTTATAGTTGAAGGCAATTTTCATTTTTGTCTCGGCAGAGCAATCTATAGATATATGTGTTTTATCCAAAGAAATGAAAATTTATAAATAAGAAATAGCAGCCTAGTGACGTCTGAATCGTTTAATTCATACTTTGAATACTTCTTTTAATAATCTTCAACGACCAACTTCCTCAATGTCCCCCAAACTTTTCAATGTAAGTAGCTTCTCCTACTTTATTATAATATGGTAATTAAACAGTCGAAGAAGAATCCAATGAAGCAATCAATAAAAACATATGATATTTAGATTCTAACCCATATTTCGATCAACTCGTCTAATCTAACATGTAATAGCGTGTTAGAGTAGCAAGTGTTCGGCTAACAATCGCGAGGATCTTGAAGCAATAACCGATTAAAGTAAAACACACAAATAGTGGAGAAATCAGTGGGGTTAGGTGATCGTACGAAGCGACGAGTCGTGAAGGCAGCCAACCGGAAACGCTGGATGAACGCCAAAGATCGAACACGAGTGTCTCGCCATTGGATTGTTGATGCCTTTGATATCCGAGAAAAAGATTACAACCGAGTTATCCCCGAAAAAGAAGTATCGAAATGATATTTGAAATTTATTCCCTCTCATGGCCATGGTTTCCCGCAGATGCGCACAGATGCTTGCTCGATCACGGAATCGAATCTCCCGGATTTGCCAGATTTTATGCAGATTTAGCAGATAAATAGAGCGCCAGCCGATTGCGCTCGATTGTTCATGCGTATTTCAACTCCTGCACAATCCTTCTATCCGAGGATATTTAAAATTCTACCGCATTATGCGAAATATATTTGCCGTACATATGCTAATCCATTGCAAATAGCATTATGGCAAAGCTAGGAATTATATGCTTCTACCTTAATGAATTTCAATTTTCTCTGGCGGAAGATTGCGATTTGAAAATTGAAGATAATGGAGTACATTTAGATTATGGAATGTTAATAGGGTGAAGTGGAAATTAAAAATTCGATAATAATAATCGGTTCCAGAACGTGGCTCGAATTTTGAGTTGGTCGAATTTCGACTTCAGTTTTCTCATTTGTAACTGTGCATCAAGTTCTTGCATACGAAATGTCGTTTTAGCGAAATTTGACATCAATATAGGGTTATCCAAAATAGACTATAGGAACACCTACCTTTACCTTTTTTCCCCCTTTCTGCTTTACCATTTTCTAATCTGTTTTTTATTTCTATTGCCTTCGTTCGTTCTATTTTCAATTTTTATTTTTTTCACTTCTATTTTACTAACAAACATGGTGTTTGGCAGATATTCTCATTCAACATCTTAAAGGTACTTTTGGATAACCCTTTAAATGGATACTACTCATTTAATGTTGTCATAATTATAAATTATTAATTGTTGGAGTAGTTAAAATATTCTAATAATGTCGTCAACTGTAGTAAACCAGATTAATGAAGAAAGAATTAATTGTAATATAGATACGTGTGTATTATAATTAAATTGTGAAAGCTACTGCAGTTTTCGCGTTATTTTCGATCCAATACTGTTCTTAATTCTCTAAACCATTCCATATTTTTGAAACAAGTACTACATAATTGTTTTCAGCATATATAAATTTAAGTTTCGATTTCCATCCTAAAGATTCTTTCCCTCCGAATTATAAACCTATTTTAAAGAATAAAGAATGTAACTGAGTACGATAAAATCTCGAAGACCTCAGCAGGGTTAAATTTTTGTTCGAATTTTCAATAGTTCTGGTTTCGAACTATTCGAAATTCGTGGTTCGATCGTATTATTAAAGATAGAAGCAGAACGTTTGCTTATCATCTTCCCGGACAGATTAAAAATTATCTGCGAATACCATGAAAAGAATTTCTCGGCAAATGTTTGCCCAATCGATCGATCATCCATTGGAAGCTGAAGCGCATTACAGGGTTTTGTCATCCGATTTTGGCCGAAATGAATTGACAGTCCCATAGAGTGGCTTGATGGATATCTCCATTAAGCTTCTGATAAAAAAAAACGAAAGATAACATGCATAAAAATGCGGCTTTCTTTGATCCTTTCTGCTGTGTAGCAAGCATACATTAATCTTGCATTACTAGCGATGCTTTGAAACTGTGAGAGCGTTCCGCATATTTTAAAACACAAAGAGACTTCAGACCAGTCTTCCTTCTCAAAGGATTAACATTTTTATGGCGTCCGGCTTATTCAGTGTAAATTCGTCCTGTTAATTTGCGCGACCAAAGGATACGCGGTAGAGTTTTCTAGTAGTAAACGTTTTTCATACGACTATATACAACAGAAAATTGCTGTTCCCCTTTTTACACTCACAAAGCAAGCTTCTAGCGAAACTCTATACTATCCGCGCGTCAAACGCAGTCGATTAAAACGCAAAATATTATGCTGCAGCGAAGGCTAGGTACGCATAAAGTTAATTGTAAAACTGAAATTTTGGTCCTTTTAGTTTGCGCCGAATTTTGAAATTCAATTTGTGAGATGTTAATAAACAGGTCTTGCAATTAAAACCATTTCAAGTAAGTTTCAACCCCTTATTACTATTATTAGGGTAGTTACGGATGGAAACGTAATTTACAGTTTAAGCTTTATTTTCATTGATCTACCGCATGGAAAGTTGTAAGAAAAATCGGAGGTACTTTATCCAGTGAAATATACATCTTGATTTTTTTTCAGATTTTTAAAACACAGGATCGAATTTTAAAAAATTTCACAAAGCCAATTCTTTATTGAAGTTTTTAAGTGACACTGTTTATATTTTTATCATATTTCAATTTAAACAAAATCTCAGATATTGAAGAAAAAAGTGATCGATCGATTTGGCGTGAAATGTATTTTTTATACTTAATATTAGTTACTTCGACAATTTTAGGCGCAAATGACTATGCGGTTCTTTCTTCGTCGATAAAGATAACCAAAAGAAGAAAAGTAATCCGAAAATTTAGAAGCGAATAAAAGTGTAGAAGAATTTGGTTTTGAATTATACAAGAACAATTTAATACACGATAATGCGAGTGATTATAATTGTAACTACTAACGGCGACACTGAAAAACGTTCGTCGCATAAAATTCAACTTCCATTAACATTATAATACAGCAAATTTGTCAAAGAAATCGAAGTAGATCGATATGCAATTATAATTTCCTTTCCCTTTAAACGAAAACCTTCCTTCGACGATAAGCTTTACCATAAAAAATATTCGCAGCGTGGATGGTTAATTACATTCCATTAGCAGCAAAGCAAATTTACCTAAAACAACGTGAGCCGGACAAAAAGGATGGCAAAGATCGAATCGCGACGAATCCTAAATCGTATCATGCATGCGGTATCACGAAGCAACGAGGGACAAGTGTGAAACTTGCCGCCGCCGGAGTTTGCAGTGGTTCTAAACCTCCGGAAACGGAAGGAGACAGCGACGACGCGGATAATGATCAGAAGGTTCATTAAGAGTAGATCGATGGATAGGCAAGCAGACATTAGCCACCGGGCACAGGGTATTGCACTGAGAACACACCATCTACCCCGGCTTCATCGATTTCCGGATTTGCCGACGGTAACGACTCAAAGCTCACCGTCCGCCATTGCTTTCCGAGGGCTGCTCATAAATTCTTGCACGCGGTAGGTATGGCTTGTGTTCTTCTTCGTTGAAGGACACACACGCTTCCAACACTAATATATAGAACTACCACGATGATCAAAGGACAGGTTGGAGTAGAGGACACGTGTGTACATTACGAGTAACAGGAGTTATGCTCGCCATTAGGCATTGTGGGGAGTATTTACAGGACAAAAGGCGAGGAAGATAATTGACTGCGTGAAGAGTACGAGCGATAAAGTTCGCGAAACGGGTGGCCGGTTCCCGTTGATGACCGAATAAGAGGGCGACCGGATATTTACATGGAAATGAAGCTACGGATGGGAGGCTATATCGAGTACGTTATTAGATTGTTAGTCGATTTTGAAAGCACGGGATATCGATTTTATATATGGTGTACTTGAGGTCTGATATGCTTTCATCGAAGCTTGATGAGATGGGCAAAGAATTGGTAGTTTGAGTTGTTTCAGTAAGATGAACCATAAGTTCGTGACGTTTATTTTTAATATATTCTTCGTTAAATTATTGAATTTGTAAACAAAAATAGAGGTTTTAAGAATCTTATTATTTTGTTTCTGCCAGTAGAGACGTTGGATCGTAACAGACAAGAAAAAAGACACGTGATTTTGATAAGTAAATAATAAGAATAGCGCAACGAAGTCGTAGTTGATCATTCAGGTGGCAGTAGTTGGATCATTTACCCTATATCGACTACGTTACTAGATTGTTACTCGATTTTTAAGGCACCGGATATCGATTTTATATGGTCTACTTGAGATCCGATAAGCATTGGCTGAAGCTTAATGAGATCGTGAATGAATTGGTAGCTCGAGTTGTTAAATTAGGTTCATGCACAAGTTCGTGCCCCATCTTTCTTTTTTCTTTCGTCGCAATTGATGCTGTTAAAGCATGAAACTATTATATTGTTGCATGATAAATGGCGCTTTTGCACCAGGTTTCGATGCAATGGCAAAAACGCGTTGATTCAGTTCCTTTGTACTATGATTAACCATTTCGTTACAATTAAAATACGACTATGCTTTGTTTCACATCACAATAATATTTCTATTATTATTCGTATTACTTTACAATTCAATCAATAATACCAAATATCGAAATATCTACATGCATAATACTTCTAAATTAATAAAAATTATCGTCATCTGTGAATTAGAAGCACTTTTGAATTTTAAACTTTAAAAGGGCTAAGCGTTAATTTAAGGGTTAATTTTAAAGTAATCTTTTGTCTCGAAAATGACACTTATTATGCAAAAACACTATTGGATGTACCAATAAATAATCCACTTTTTATGTTAAATTCTACATTCATTTTTAAGAATGTCAAGCTTAATCACAATTTCCTTTATTCTATAATAGTTAACGTTACTTTCAATGCAAACTATGAACTTCTGCTTGAGAAAAATGATGATCTTTTGATCTAATAAATACATGAACGCGCTTAAAAATAGTGGATCATTTATCGATACACCTAATATTATATTATTGTATTTTATAGGTTCAAATCCTTATTAACCATTATGTAATCAATCAAAGTATTCAAAACAGTTTCAAGCTTCAATGCGTAAATATTTTCAGCGCGTATTTCTACTCGGAAAACGTGAATCGTCGGAGAAATATCCAAACAATATGAATATAGAAGGACGAAGAAGAAACACGAAGAATCGTAAAAGGAAATTCTAAAAATGGCTACCAATGGCTAAATTGATGTTGGAAGGATATTCATCAGTTTCCTATCTCGCGGAATAAATAAATGGGAAGAGAAAAGTTTTAAAAAAGTGTCCAAATTACACGCGAAAAAGAGCAGCGCACGCGTCCTATATTTTCGGTATTATCGTGGGAGTAAAAAGTCCTTTAACTGTCGGCGGAAAATACGGGTACAATCGTCAAAGGCGGACGCAACGAGCAAAAATATTCCCTTTCCCTGGTCTATCCATTATTTCGACACAGAACGGTAGCTATCCATTAGTCTGAAAATGGATTTCATAAAATGCTTTTATGTCATCAGCTCGGTGATATTAACAAAATTGACGTCTAGCTACCGACGAAGCGTAATGGAAGATTCAAATCTAACTAAACTACTACTGCGTTTTCTAAAATTCTACGCTACGTTGAATTAATACGCAATACTATGTTTCATTTCTATCGAAGATGTCCAGCGAAATTTATATGAAGCGATTGTTTAACGCATTCACTGTCATGCCAAATCATTTCAGTCACTTTATTTTGTAGATTGTAACAAATATTTAATTGACGATAAAATATCATACGAACTTTGTACAGACTCTTAACGTAATCTTTTACATTGCGTGTATATTACAAGACTCGTAATTGTTAGTCAATGTTGTTAATTTGATAAACGTAGAATACTGAACTTAATACACATAAGTTGGTTTGATTTCTCTTGGAGACGTCGAGTGAAATTTATACGAAACTATTGTTTAATTTGACAAATTTAGAATATTCAAGAAGAATATAGTATAGTCAAGAGTGATAGAAGATACTAAACTGTTTATGTTAAATGTACTACTAATTAATTCACTTTTCGTATTAAATGTAGTATTTTTTTTTAACAAGACTAAATATTTATCTTGTTTTAAATATAACTGCATTAAAATGTAACATTTTATATTATTTTATTTGTAAACCCATTGAGATTCCTTTTTATAACAAAAACTTGTTCTTTTGATAAATTAAATTCATCAGTTGAATTAAAATTGTGGATTACTTATTGCTACACCTAATACGTTCAAGATAATTAATACAAAATTCGGTTCAATTTCTCTTGGAGAAGTGTAGCGAAATTTATACGAAATGATTGTTTAATTGGAGAAATTGAGAATATTCAAGACGAATGTGGTATCGTCACGAGTGATAGGAGACGATAGACGATGCTAACGATAAGCTGCTTATAGGTTTGGGATAATGATGAAAATCAAAGGAGACATGGCCCTTCCACAAGGGTCACTAACATTGATGAGATCTGTCCATTAGACGAAAGGCAGGACAAGATCCTTGCCAATATCCTTGAATCTGCATCAAACTAAAGCTAATCATCCCCTAAATTAATGTCGCCTCGCAGCAATTCATGAATCTTCCTAATGATCCCGCTTTTCAAAGCGATGGATTACTCAAACAACCCTTCTTTGAGAATTATAGCTCTACTAATTCAAATCCTTAAAAATTGCTCCGTGTTTAATAGTTAAAAAATCCTTAAAGAATCCTCGAAACATTCCTAAATAAGTCCTTGAAAATTGCTCAAATTCTCGATCTCTGAATTCTTAATAAATTTTAAAATGGTTCTTGAAGATTCCTTAACATCCCAATAAATCCCCAAAAAGATCTGAAATTCTTCATTCTGAATTTCTATTAAGTTCTAAATAAGTACTTGAAGAATCCTTAAGAAGAATTCTCCAAAAATTCTTAGAATGTCCTTAAAAAATCCCCATAACTTCAATTTTTTCATTTTTCTTTTCTTCATAGAAAATTAAGTCCATATTAAAAAATCCTTAAATCTTTAATTTTTCCATTTTTATTGGCTCCCTTGAAAACAAACTCCTTGTTCAATTTTTTTCCTACATTTATAAATTGCCGATTATTGTACTTACACCTTCTTTAAAAATGAATGAAAGAAGATGAATAAAAATTATTCATCATTGGTAATAAAAAAAAATTGTTAGTATCTTTCTTTTTAATATGCCACTACGATAATATTTTGTAGGATATTTTTAAATGCTTGCAGCAATAATAGCATTGGTTTCAGGGCTTGACTTCACAGAGATGATAATGCGGTAAAGGAAAGCTCCATCAAAGGAAATTTTATCAAAAGGGGTAAAATCGGCTGGTGGTTGGAGATGCTAAATCACAGAGCAGTTAATCTGGTTAGGCGTTCCGTGTTAATGGTAATAATTTCGGCATTCGACTCGGAAATCTCGCTTAATGTAATCTCTCCATTAGCTACCTATCCCCCATTTTACCCCTTTCGGTCCTCAACTCTCTACTGCCTATCCCAGATTATAGACGTTCGTGGATCTTGCTTGAATTTTCCAAGAGCAGCTAGTAACACTGCTGAATTTTTCCAAAGATAATAAACACAATACAATCGTTTCCCATTTTATGTACACCAATATTATCTTCCGTTTAATAACAGTCCCTTGTAGTATTTCAATAATAACAATAATAAGAATTTTAATATTAGTCTTTATATGAGTTCTATTTTATATTGCAAAAATTTTAAATGGAATAGAATTTTCTTAAATTTTATGTACACTAAAGTTTCCCTTAAATATATAACACTAATAATAATTCTAATATTAATCTTTGTATGACTTTTACTTAGCATTCCAAACATTTTAAATAGACTAGATTTTTCTCAAATTTATGTACGCCAAAATTTCCTCTAAATATATAGTAATAATAGTAACAGTAATTCTAATATTAGTATTTGTACGATAAAAAAAAGACTTTACCGCAATTGAATTGCATTTAACTCGAAAAATAGAAATCCCAAGATAAAGGATTTATCGCTGAAAAACCTACTGTACTGTTTTTATCTTCACGCGCAGCCAGGCGTGTTCAATTTCTTTTTAAACTTGCGTGGTTTCATGTTTTATGTGTTTCTCATTTCACACTACAAGGTCTAAAATTTGAGGCCGCAAGTTGCAAGAACATCGATGCAAGCAATTCAACTCCGCGGTTGCCCTGTAATATTGGCTACACGTACAATGTGGGAAAAAGTTGCAATTTCCTCTGCAACCCCCAGCTTGCCTAGCATAAACTACTCGCGGAGCCCCGTAAAAAGGTAAAATATTTCTAATCGCGCGGAAATGCTTGGCTACGCGACCACGTATTCGCCGACCTGTAAACTTCGATAAGGCCTAGCGAGTGATAAAGTCATCCTTAAGGACAGCGGACTCGCAGGCTGGTTTACAGTCTTAAACATAAATCGCATTCCCCGAGTCTTGAATGAACTCTGCTTCATTCGTCCAATGGTTCATAACTTTCGAAAAATTTAACACTAGAACTATTCATTTTTATATCAAATTAAAATTTCTCTTTTTCTAAGAACACTTTCCCAGTGCATTTAGTATGTTACGATTTACTTCATAATATAATGAAAAGTAATTCAATTCATGATAATTATTTAAATGAATTACTTTCAAATCCTCTTTCAGAAATGTATTAGAATTACTTTATTCAATACATTTAGTTTTACTTATTATTCGTTCTATGGTCAATTTTATTTTATGACAATTCTTATATTGTCAATCTAATCAGTTTCCCACATTTTGGATTTCATTTTGCTTCTTTTTTTACCGAGGAAGATTTACCGAATAAGTATATGTAAAATGCCAGTACGGTTAGTGTTAACGATAAAAAGCCGACTTTCAGAAAATTCCTCGATTAAACATTCCGTAACGAAAATTTCGCGACGAGTAATTTGTGATTTCGTGTAATTTTCGCCACGCGTCCCCGCAATTCTTAGCATCGATATCTCTTCGCTGGGAACGTGATTCGAACACGTTGGTCGGAAAAATTTCACCGCGGCTCTCTGGATGCTCGGCATTTCCAGCGAACGAAACCCTCCGACGATTAATAACTTCCAGCAAGCAACGAACGGCGTCGCAACACCAGAAAATAAATCGATTAAAGGAAAAAAGGAGGCGTAGATCACGGAGTTCGAAAGTGTGCGCGTGTCTGTGCTTTATGGTCGATAACCGGTTTACTCGGCACAGCTGGTTGCGTTGCATTTATCATGAAAATTCGGAACTTTTCGCTAACTTCTGCTGTTTTGCGAGTCCTCCGCTCGCCGAAGGTAGGCTATGAAATGCGGCGGCTGGTTTTGTTGCTGCAAAATCAATATCACCAGAGCCCATCCCTTCTTGATTCCATCTTTCTCTCTATCGTCTTCCCCGTTATTCACTCTATTCCATCTTATCGTGGCTGTCTTCGTTGTACTTCTTTCCGGGATGCTCTTATCAAAATAGCAGCGATGCAATTAAACCTTAACGAGATCGCGCCATAGAAAGTGGAGCCCATGAAATTAACGTTCATAAGAAGTGGCCGTTCATGAGAAGTCTTCCTTCTTTCATTTTATTTCCACGCGGTGGCATTTGGGAATGTTTGACGCTAGTTATTGCAAATAACTTGTAACCCTTTAAACAGGGTTCAAATTGACTCCAGCATTTTTAATCCAAAACCATATACCGCGTCTTTCACTTCATATAATTAAAAAAATTAATATACTTAACCCCTTAGATACGGCAGACTTCGATAGACTTAATGTTAATTTTTTAGAAAGTATATGGAAATCGTTACACCATCTTGAATCAGAATTCGTTTACGTTTGATAAAAGCAAGGAGTTTTGTAATAATCCTCATAAGATTTGCTAAGTGCCAACCATTAGTTTCGAAAGGTTTAAATAAATTTGGCTTTGAAAGGGTTAAATAAACTGTTGCTCAATTTTTCCTCTCCATCCCCAATATTGTGAAGATGGTATCAGAATTTTTTCAGTGACTTTTACCCAAGATATGATAAAAAAAACTCATGGAATCAATGCGACCCACATTTACAATATGAAATTTAAAGTGCGAGGATTAATTTCAAATTAATACAAAAGTTAGTAGAAGCTATTAAAACGATTCCAAACTTTTGGCTGGTAGTGCGTATTCACTTTATATAAGCTACGATGAATGAAGAAAGACCGTTTGTATAATATCGTTGCTTGGAAACGTACTTAAATTAATTACCAGGATACGGTGATTTAATTTAACGACACTTCTTCGTTGATTAAAATATTTGATAAGAGCAGCGTTGCTCGCAAGACGCGCACCTGAGACCAAGTTGCACTTTGTTTTTCCTCTCGTAAACGCATTAGGTAAATACTGATTAAACTCACAACTTCCAGATTATATTAATAAGTAACGAAATAATTCCTTAAATAAGTACTAGATAAATTCTTGGATAGTTTAACAAAAATACCTAGAGCCAGTCGCGAAAGTCTACACATATATTTTAAATTTTAAATAATTACATATGTTAGGATATACTTTGGAATAATAAATATGGCGTAAAAATTCATGAAATAGAAAACTACGAGTGAGAAGGATTACTACAGAATGTTCCAGAAAAGGAGCATCATTGATTACATGAATAAAATTGGTCATAAAAGTACGTAAGATGTAATTTTATAATAGAATAGTAAATATAATATAATATTATAATTATATTATAATTAAAATTATAATATAATATTTTGTGCAAATCCATTTTGCATCTTTTGCGGTGAAAATTCGTTTGAGAAAGCAATTGCATAATTTTTTGATAAACTTACTTGATATTTCTTGTGATTCTGTTTTCGACAATTCAAGAGTCTGATTTTCCTTTTCTATCTTTCTCTTATAACTCACTCTAAATAATTCTGTACGAGTTTAATAATATTTCGGCGATTATTGCACTTATTGTCAAATTTTTAGAATATATCGCAATGAAATAGAAGCACGAATAAGTTCATAATAAAGACAATACTAAAGTACCCTCTTTCGTTCATATGAAAAATGAAATTGGAAATAATTTTGCCTTCGCCAATCTACGATTTTAATTAAAATTTGCCGAATATTTTTCGTGACTGAAAATTTCTGTCACGAACTGCGATACGTTATTTAAACTGCGCTGCTTGTATTTTGTATACCTGTTATTTAAATTGTGTTGTATTACAAATAATTTCAATTCAGTAGAATTACAGTGAGAATGCGTTCAAAGAATTTTTACGATTTCATTAATTCTGCATTCTTCTCTTCTTTATTACGAATTAAATGAAATAATGCACAAGTATTTAGATAAAAGCTGTAGTCGAACATATCTCGCACCCTATCAATTTTTCCCACGACGATCTCCTTTTGTCTACATTTTATTGTACACGAAACAAATCATAGATACTCATCACCAGGGGTTTCCTCGCGGCTCTGAATCCTTAAGAGCTTCATTCTTTATTCCACTATCTGATTCCCTGCGCTATTCCTGCTGCCATTTATCAGGAGAAAAAGTCAGTGAAAAGAAAATATCGTGTACGTACACGGTCCCGTACACGAAGGGCTTTTGATGTTTAAAAGTTTGCATACTGGGCGTCCAATTTATTTCTTCAATCTATTTCCCTTTTTCATCCTTTCCGCCGTTTTTTACTTTTTGCTGATATCAATTTGTCTGTCTTTCATTATCTACCAACGCGAAACATTTTCCCTTATTCTACTTTCGTCCTTCGAGCTTACACAAATTGGACGCATTACTCTATTTCGGGAAATCCGGAATTTTTAGGGATTCGATCAAAACTCTTGCGAAATTCTTCTACAAAATTGTATTTTTGAGCCCTCTTCTAACAATTAAAGTACTAGTGATCATCCTTATCTAATTTATTTGTGAAAGAACGAAATATTGAGTTGAATGGAAAGTTCGTGTCTTTGGGAATTTTATATTGAAAAGGTATAGTTGAATAAGCATAGGAAGAGTGTCATTAAATGAAATTTAATTAGCGACACGTTAGCAAATAGATCTGCCGAATAAAACCGTTTCAGGTAAGTTTCAACTCCTCATCCCTATTATTTTTATTATTTCTTTTATTAATGTTGTAAGAAAAATCGGGGATGCTTTATCCAGTGACATGAACAAGATGAAATTTTTTCAGATTTTTTAATCACAAAACCGAATTGTAAGATAAGACAATTACTTGTGTAGAGTATTCAAATATTTGTACCCATATTATTTCCATATTAATAAACGCTACTCCTACCTACGCTTTTAGTTTTCTTTACTACCAAAGTACTGGTAGTAAAATGGTTAATATTATAATTTATACGAAATGCAGCGTGCATTAGTTTCATTTCAATCCCAATTTCTTTCACGAGCTACACTCGTCATTGTAAAGTAACGAGTGAAAATCTGATCTCGAGTAAAGTAATCAAAAAGTTGACGTTTAAAGCGGCATCCAAAGCTACGTGCCCTAAATCTGCTCGGCAAATACCATCCCCGCGTACCCGTAGCCAATATTTCCGAAAGTTTCCCGAAAAATTCCAAGTCGGAGCAGTCCGAAGTCCAGTTTGCGCAAACAACGAGGCCAAGAATCCGTGAAATCGAGCGACCGTCCCAAAAGAGACGTCGAATCTCGTCTGTAAACTTTAGCAGGAATCCCGAACCCACAGACAAGTCGAGGAACAGTCGCGTAATATGGGTCCAAAACTTTTTTCCCCTCCCTTGGCTGCCGATAAGGGTGGAAAAAAATCAGGCGTAACCATCGGTTCTTCGTTGACAAGGAAACTGCATTAGGAGAAGCCCAAGTGGCTGCTATCAGTCTCGTAAAAAGTTTCGGTTAGACAAAGATTCTCGTGGAAAGGTTCTACGTGGTGCGGTATCTGTGCGGCCAATTCCACGCTAGTTGTTCGTCATCCCCTTCATCTTGTCTCTCTTTCCTACCCTCCCTCCCCTACGCCTCTGTTCGTTTCCTATCGGCTACTCCTTCGTACACCCGATTGGATTTCACGGGTAAAACGAATTACTAATAAACTTTCGGCCGTCGAGTCTATCGGCCACTGGTCACTCGATATATACCATCGGTTAAATCCGGTACACAGGCGAAGGAAAATCGCGTTTGCCCAACTCTCTTACACACAGGTGAAATTCCTTTCTTCCCTTTCCCGTTTTTTCTTCCGTTACACGATCGTTCGTTTTGTTCCATTTGCGAGATATCTGCGGTTGTTGGTTGCAAGCCATTATTTGTTTCATAGTTCCTTATTCGGATGAATGATCATTTGGACGCTGTGCAGGCAATTCCATGGTTCGTTTCATTCACACGGTTAATTATTAGGGAAATCGATGGTTGATTTACGGATTTCAAATTTTACGGTCCAAGTTGCGAAGATTACGCGTTATTAATAGTTGGAATTGGAGAAGTTCGTGCGATTTTTATAGTAGGAATGGATTTCGATTGAATTTTTGTACAATTTCGTGAAACTGTAATAGACTACTATAAATAGACTCAATGATTTTTATATATTTATGGGAAATTTATAATTTATAATCGCATGTTTAAAATGCCCAAAGTAAAGCACCTATTATTACGTTTAATGGATGAACCTAATTTCTGTTTAAATTCCATTCCACTGTCCGCGTTTCCAAAAATATGAATCTGCATAAAAATCCGCGATCTATTTATGTATATGAATGGTGATGTAAAGATTCGCCATTCATTTATTGAAAGCATGCATATTGTTCCGCTGTAGTGTAGTGTGATCCCTGTTTTTATTCCAACAACAATATTAGACCATAATCGATGAGATAAAGCATCTAAATATTTACATTTGCCTAAATTTCATATTAATAAAAATTATTCCTTATCCACGATTTTAGCTTTCACTTCGAAGACGTCGCAACCGAAATGGTTGAAGGTGGTCAAACACCCTTTATACGCACAGTGCGCCGTATTATCTCTAGGTACACCAAATATTCCGTGTCATTGTTTTATTGCCATTCTACGAATAAAATTCTAGAACAGAATTCATTTTTTTCTAGTATTTTTCTCGTTCCCGTTTTTCTCATTCATTGAAAAGAAGAATGCGAAATACGGATAGGAGAATGTAATTGACGAGTGCGCGAAGGTATTGAAAATATGGCCGGTTTTTCGGTAGCCACAGAAGGCCTTTTTACAGCCCTATAGGTGTTCCTTTTTTTTCTTCTTTGGCTCTCTGTTGGCCCGCGATGTTTTTCCATTTCAGTGATGGCCGGTTTTGGCAGCGAGTTCGTTAACCCGTTTACTGAAATCCCACGGAACCAGAGACGGACGATCGGGATATTTTAAATGGAACTGGAAACGACAGTGGAATTAGCGTTGGATCGCAGAAAGTTTCGCAAAAAACTGCTCGCAGAGAATCTTCTTTTCGCGTAATTAATATCTAGACTCGTATAATTAATGCTACTGGACACCAACTCGGATATCAGCCGCGGAATTTTTTTAATAAGTACTTGTATGAACCCGAATAAGGTAACGAGGAAATGTTTTATGATAACACGTTACGTTGTCGCGATTGTATCTTCTCGTAAAATTATTTATTTATTATTATTAACGGGTTTCCCCTTATATGCAAGTAACACTACAGAATTTTTACAAAAATAACCGTTTTACACTATAAGATCGTATAAAATAGCGTGCATAACTCTGTCTTTGTCTTCTATTTCACACGTTTTGCTAAATGAAACATTTTTCTTTTAATTCAACGCATAAAGTACGTATATTTTATGAAAATGAAGGTTAGCGTTTATGTATAACTCGAATCTTACATAACGTAATTCTTGTAACGCGACATTATTTTGAAACCTAACTCCAGCAAGGATTCAAAGAATCTTAACAGAGTATTTCAAACAATTATCGATAAATATAAAAAAAAGACATGCATTGAGTGTTCTAAATAACTCCACCCTATTCTATTTAATAAAAATACTCTCAAATATGATAATAATTTATCATTTATTTTCCTTCCCACAAGAAATTAATTTTAATTATTTCTATCCTAGTCTCTCCTTATTTTTGTCTCCAAAAATATGTAAAACATACCAAAGCGATATTTAATTATATTATCATCAAATGTTGAAACGTAACGCAACGATAGCCATCGCGACATATTTTACTAGAATAAGGAAACAATAGGCTAATTATGGTTAAGTGCCATTTAGGCGTTTCGGGTACGTCTGAACACGTTGGGTATCATACCACTTTTGCTTCGACGCTCACGGCTAACACATTCTATCGTGACAATCGTGAAATATACACATGTAAATTGAGTTCGAAGTGTGGCCACAATCTTTACAAACCATTATAGAATAATATCAAACAGCAAGCGAATCGTTTCTCGAAGTGTCGAACAAGCAGCGAAGCTACGAAGTGAAATTGTCAAGTGCTCTGGAACATTTTTATCCTTACAGGGAAACAGCTTTTCTCGATTTTAGTCGATCAATAGGGGATAAAAAGAGAGGCGAGTAATTTGCAAAACAAATTCCGTAGCCGACAAAAGGTTCATTGTCAGTCACGCAGCGTGCCTCGAGTATTACTTATCCTCGAGTCAGGATCACTTAACCCACTTCTTCCTTCGGCAGACATTACCTCTTAACCCCGTGGCCGGCATCTCGGTCCTTCAAAGAAAGTCAGAAGCACGGAACGCATTGAATTGCAGAATCACGTGGCGGCTTGCACTCGACCCGATGAAATTTCGCGGCAAATTCACGGTGCGCTGGGCCAGGCATGCTCGGCCGATTGAAATAACGCGTGTAGAGCGCATCGTTAATCAGTTGTCGCCCGATTCCCGATGCTTTATTGGCTGTTCGTACGTTTTATCAAGCCCCGCGTCATTTTCCAATAACGACCTTTTCATTTATGTTTATACCTTTTCACCAGCCACGCACACCAGCTTTTTAATCATCGTGATTAAATTTAATCCGTTTGCACGGATGCCATTTAGAACGTGCACCGATGCTAATAAACCCTAATGAGCCGAATGAAATTGCTCGCATTGGGGCGATGTTTGCATAGTCGTGATCATGCGATCGCTAAATTTGAGAGTAGGTTTAGGGCAGTGGTTTTTGTTCATGGTTCCGCAGAACACTAAGGTAAATGTATCAATTACTGCCACTTTAATGTTCGCGCGTAACTTTATTTAACTATTTTAGAACGTATTTAATATAAAGATCGTTCCAGTTGGGAGCATAATATTGTTCAACGTTTCTTTTATTTATGAACATTTTCAATATAATAAATTCATTACTAAGTAATTGAAAATGTACAACAAAGTCCAATGTCCTTCGTAATGTCACTTGAAAACTTTTCATTTAAATAGAAGCACGGTTTATATATATTAACACGTCAGTTTGTGTAACAGATATAGGATATATAGTAAACGTATCGCCTTACTGAATTATGACACGTTCCATACTTTATAATTATATTCGTCACGTTTTAAAGTTCACAGCACATTTACCTTCTAATATTTATCTATAAATATTAAGTGTAAACAAATATACAATGTTTATGTGTTGTTACGTAAACCAACGTCCAAATTTAGTATGAAAATTTCTTTACTTCCGATTCTTTATACATTACTTTGCTATTAAATAAAACAATTCAAGTGGCAGTTATAGGAACAGTGACAGTAATTGATAATCATTTAATATATTACTGCCCTTGGTACAAAGTTTTCGGCCAAACATGAGGACGTGGAACTGAGAAAGTTCGTAAATCTAGCGTTAAAAAAATCTCTATGATATTAAAAACTGAGATACTTTTGCTTGTTCGTTTAATATTTGTTGGGTTAAATGGTATTATGATATTCATTATGGTAGGGATTCTATGCTACGTTCAAAGGAAAGTGCAGATCATTCGACGTTGATCAATTAAACCTTACACGCTCTCGGATTTAAGCGAACGCAATCTGAGGAGACGTAATTCATCAGCGCCACCACATCTAAGGAATTCAGACAGGATTGCATCTAGAATGTAAGCGGAGCATGGTCGCCGAAGGATGCGAAAGGCATGTTCTTAGAAAATTACTATTCTGGTATAACCTGCTACGACTACAACGCTTCTCCAATAAATCTCATCTCACAAACGTTCCAAATTATGATTATTACGAATCAACGATTTTTAACTTTTTTCTGGTCCATTCACCTCTTCCATTTTATCTACTTATTTTATAATAATCTTTTTATATTATTGTCAGTAAATAAGTGTACTTCTAGAAAAATGCAGCAATGAATTACAGAACAATGACAACTAAATTTAGGACAGAGTAGATATTTAATTTCGTTAAAAATAAATGCTGAATTGAATCAAAAGCTAGATCATTAATTGGTACACGTAACAAATTTCTTAGAACCGAAACTAAATTCCCAATCAAATATAATATTCTCACTTAGAACTTAACTTTCCTTAATACATTCAGAACCGCAGACGTGTCGCGTAAACTGGCTTAATTCATAAAAAGCAGATAAACGTAAGAAATGAAGTCACTTGGTCGAGATGTAAGTTATTATTGCGTTCGCCTCGAATATCCCTTTGACGTTTAGTGACATATTAATTGCAAAACATAGTATACTGTAATAACAAATTTAAAAGATAAAAGTAGTATTTTATCGAATTGTCAACCTATCGCGTAAAACAATATTGCTTGAAACAATTCAAAATCACATTCCAAGAGTGAATATAATTGTAATTCTACGTTATTAACCAAAAGGGCTACTTTAACGTTTAACGTACTAGTACGTCATCGGCCGAAAATGCAATACGTCATCGACGGAAATGGATCGGTACAAATTTGACGTACCAGTACGTTATCAATTGCGAATGGGTTAAAAAGTAATATAGATATCCATTATTCTCTTCGAAACATAGTATAAATCGTTCAAGAACGTAGCTGCTTTAGGCATACATAGTCCGAAAGGTTCTGGTATTCGTGTTCATTTCAAAGAGCTCTGTCCTGGTCAACTGACAAGACACGATAACCGACCGGCCTCTGGTGCATTCAAAATTAGGTTTGCATTCGTGCCATCACAACTTCAAAGATTCTTTTGACTTCTTCAAAGATCCACTGACACGGGAACATAACATGACTACCTGATCGGAATCTCCCTCGGTCCCAGGAGAGATTTTCCCGTTTCTTATATTCCCCTAACGCCTTAGCCTTCGCTATTTGCTGAACTTCTCTACGGCTACGTAGAAGGCGAAAGTAAAATCGAATTTCTAGAACGTCGATCGGGAAAAAGTATCACGAATAAATGGAATAAAATAGTAGCATGATCTTGTTAGCAAAATATATCGAAATACGAAGCCACGTTTACAAATAATATATAGCAGTCCATACTGAATTAATAATGAAGCATCGAACGAGAAAAATATACGAAGAAAGTTGAGAAAAAATATTGGTTATTTTATAGATGCTAAATCGATCTTTCGGCTTGCTTTCGATAACCGCAATTTTACTTACATTGTTACAAATTATTATTTATGTAAAAATAGTAGGAGTTTGAGTCATCGTTTTAAAATTGTTTGAAAAATACAGACCTTCGAAGGCAACTTTTACCTTTGCAAAATAATTTTTATCTCCTCCAAGAATATATTTTTTAGGTCCTTAACGAAGCTTTTTGAATTAAAAAGGATTAAATAAATCTGGAAGCATATGAAATTCGTTTACACGAGTTCTTTGCCGTGATAAATGGAAATTCTTCAAGAATTAAACGATGAAACGTTCTTATATGAATAAAGGTTGTTAAAAAATCTCGGTACTACATTATTTAATCCTTCCGACACGGTTTAATGGGCGCCGATATAATTATTTAAAAATGTATCTAATTCTGTATTTTCTCGTCAAATTTGTAATGCTGCCACGCATTTAATTTACACTTATTAACATGGCGATCAAATTAAAGAAAGAAACAAACAGTGAACTAATCTTAGAAGTTTGGAGAAGGATTAACAATCTTTCGTTTCTATGCGTCTTTAAAGTACGACAGAGCAACCAAGTTTTCAGCCAACCCAACACACAAAGGTGACAATTTCAATTGCTGCAATTTAGCAACAGACCCGAAAACGATTGCATAATTATAACTAGCTACAGAATGTAGGTGTAGTGTAAGCAAAGTTACATGTCCCTACGAGGAATCCTTTGATCACGAAACTTGAGAAGAGGAAGGGTACGTTCCTCGAATTTGTTTCTTTGCCTCGCAGCAACGGGGAGCGGATTGTGTGCGCGATTAATTTAAATCGAACTGCTTCAAGCACGTTTCCGGAGCGTGCCGTGAAGTGGTCTGCCACAACTCGCAGCTAACTTAACGAGCATAATACGTGTCAAAGTTCTCTCAAAGCGGTCGCACCTGCAGCACGGTTCTACTATACGAGAACACGGGATTCGAGCACGCTCCAACTCGGCTTCAACTTGTCTTTAACTTCCTTCTAACGACAAAGTGCGTGATCGAAAGACGAGTCTAAACTACGCTAAGAAACCCGACTATTCTCGGGTTTCTATCCTTTCTACCAAAGTAAAGTCACTCATTAAAATGAGAAATTGCACCGAGACTGTTGTGATTAATACCGGGTTTTAATTGTTTGAGAATTCTTGGGAAGTTTGGAACAATCACGTTGATATGGTTTCGCGAAATTTAATTGTTCGCGAATTATTGGGAAGTTTAGAAGAATCAGGTTGATATAATTTCGCAGATTTTAATTGTTTGCGAATTCTTGGAAAACTTGAAAGAGTCACATTACTATAATTTCGAGGGTTTTAATTGCTTGCGAATTCATGAAAAGTTTGGAAGAATCAAGTTGCTATAATTTCGTGAATCTTAATTTTAAGAATTCACTAACAAGGAAATTTATAAAATTCTCAAACTATGTAGATGTAAATTACGCAACTTTTTGCTACAGAAATTCACTTTAACTTGTGGAAATTAATCCTAAAAAATTCGGCTACATTTGATTTTATTGCTACAATTCGCAAACTCTGCAGGATTGAAATAGAAATGACCAAAAAAAGTTGCATCTTTTGTCCAGAACTGTCAAACAGTAAAAGATTTATTAATTTAATTTAATCAATTGAAAAAAATAACTAATAAAACAATTGATACTTTTTAACATTTTTATTTTTCACGTTTAATTTTAAATAATGGCTCAAGTAATTATAGGCGATGTAAATAACGTTTCTTTTAATATAAATAGAAGTTCTTATTGCTTAAGTGTATTTATTTTGTCAGTAGTTAATTTTGTAATAGCCAAGTTTTTTAGGGTTGATTTCCATAATTTAAAATGAATTTTCGAAGCAAGGTAATATATCGTATATATCCTCAATGTTTAAAAAATTCTAAGTATAATATAAATATACTTTTGGTAGCTCTACATCACTTTTTTAATCCAATCTTTTCTATCAAATAAATTGTATGAATTTTTTCTTAACATTTGAATCGCATTAGGGAACTTTCTCCAATCGTAATACTATGGTTTCGTTATACAAATGTACCTCTATATTATTACATTATATAGAAAAATCGGAGGTTATACTCGTAGAAGGAGAAATAAGAAAGTTGAACCACTTGTGGAGATTCGAAGAGGACAATGCATTGTATTTCTAGAATTCCACATAACGAAATCCAACAAACAAGTTGATCCTTGAAATAACAAAAGGAGCAGACGAATAAGTTCGGCTAATACTATCTGCAGTTTTCAAATTACGAGAAAAGCAAGTCTGAACAAAAGTATAGGATGAGCTTTTCAATGGATAAGATGCAGAGTGGCTCGGAAACAGGGGGCAAACTCGAAACTGTTGAATATCGAGCTCCATAAAATAGCTGGAAAGTTGCGTACAGAGCAAACCATGAATTCCAATATTTATAAACAGTACTCCAATCACTCTTCTTCCATTATCAATACAAAACGACACGGAGAAATAATTGACCATATTAATTTAAAGTATCACTTTGCAATTAAATGTGGGTGGGAGATAAAAATTGATATCTGCAGAAAATATTAGAATGAGAAAATTGAAGAAAATTGTGCATTTAGTTTTAAATTTCCATAATTTATCTAAATAGGATTGTAAACGATAACTTTCCATAGTTGCTATAAAAATTCGAGTAATCCCCCTAATTCCCATAATTTCTCTAAACATTTGAACAATTTTTCTAAATGAAATTCTAATACGCCAAGTTTCTATAATTATTCTCAATTATGTAGAATACATATTCATAATATTGACAGTATTTTCAAGTAAGCACTAATAATAATTATCTCAATCTAAAATACACATTCATAATGTTGACAAAATTCTATAGTAACCACTAATAATAATTTTTTTAAATCTAAATTGAATATTTATAGTGCTAACAATATTTTACCATACAATAGCTACAAATAATAATTTCTTTAGATCTGAAATGCATATTCATAGCATTGACAATATTTTACAATACTTTTCAAAATAACTCATCGGAACAAAGCTAATCAAATGGATAATCCTGATCAAATCAGTTAAAACAGAATCATCCCCGAAGAATCGCAATAGCAACATGACAAAAATCCCTTAACCTTAAACTACCACTAAAATTCTTCCACGCTATTATACAAACAAACTCGATCTAACAAAACTACTCGAATCAATTAAAGTAGAATCATGCTCACTCGCAAGAACAACTCGATAGAAGTCTCTCAATTTTAATCCACTAGAAACATGTCTCCGCGTGAAAAGATATTTCTGCGAAGGAACGGTCACAACGCAAGAACGGATGAAAGAAATGAAACGAAGCAATGGATGCAATCAACGCGAAGTTCCTTGGAAATATAATGCGTCGCTGTTGCGTCGTCAGACAGAGATGAAAATGTTTACAGAGAGGTACGCTACGTCTCAATAGCATGCTCCGTTGAACTTTATGGTAATGCATCGCAAGGGAAGCTTTCGACTAGATGAGTGAATACGAGACCCGGCATTTTCTAGCATCGCCAGTTAATCCTCGCCGCTACGATAAGTCTCGAAGGCCCGTCGGCGTTCGATTTATCGTTGGCACAATACGTCGTCGTAGTTGCGAGCTTCGTGAGTGCTTGCATTCCTATAGGGGGAATGGGAAGATCGATTGCCGAGGCGGGCCAGTGAAATTTGTTGGCATAATTCAGCCTACGTGGGTTAGGCTTGCCTTCTACTGGCAAATACACCAGATTTCGTGGATAATGTGCCATGATGCTGCGCGATTATCAAACTTCTCGATCATCTTAATTAAATACATCCCGATGGAATTAATAGCTGATTGATCGAATGCCTCTCAAGATGAACTAATTCATTATCATAGTTGGGGAATCGCGGCCGTTTAAAATTGTTAACAGCGAATCGAACATTGTAATTACCGTTGGATTATTTCTCTTGGCTAAATTGTGTTTAGAAGTTACTTTATTTGTGGTACAGAATTGATATTTGTATGTTTATTGACGCCAAAGTTACACATGACTGAAGTATCATTATATGTATCAAAGAAATAATAGAAATAAAGGATGGTACAGAAGAGAAAATTAAAAGAGATAAAGTTAAATGAGAAATAAGAATAATGGTATATTAGGATGTTCGGAAAGTTTGTAGCAATTTTAAAGTAATATTGAAAAGTATGTAATATATTCGTTCATTTCACAAGTAATGGTTTTTTGAGTTAATTTTAAGTGCAAGATGGTAATACGAAATTATTTGTTTTTAATCATCGAGTTACTCATCGTTGTTTCCTTACAACTTCCTTTCCTTATAACTTCTTCCATTTCTTGGGAAATCTTTCGATTTCTACTTTAAAAATTTATGGATACGCTTATTTAAAGAAATTCAAGAAACATTACTTATAGGAAGACTTGCTATGTATTTTATTGTGTAATGCATACATTATTGGTTTTGGCGTAGTTCCATTATTTATTTTTCGACTACATTTCCATCGATCTTTGAAATGAGTTTTTCCAAGTAACTTTTAATAACTTTCAGTAAACTTTTTCCAAGTAACATATCAAATTTCCCCGTAAATAACGTCGTTTTCTGGATTTCTTTAAATAAGCTTATCCATAATTTTTTTGCAGAAGAAATCGAAAAATTTTATACGCTCGAAAAATGAGAATAGGAAGGCCTGTCATAATTTCAACTGAAGAGAAAGTGGTTGAATTTATGAATGATTATACAGCCGTGTGCTTATCCATCCATCGTTTTTTTTCCCCCCTGATAAAAAGCTAGCACTAAAGAGATAGCCGAGCACAAGCGGACGAAGGCTGTTTTACATTTGCAGTCAAAGTCAAGAGAGATATACGCTGAACTCTTCCAAGCGAAAATAATCTGTGAAAGAAACGCTAAGCGGTCTTGCATTTAGACATCATCCCACGACAAGCCGCATTCTTCCCAGAAAGTTTCCTTCCACGGGAACACGTCGATGTACGTAACTATCGTGTCTATGTACGTAACTTTTAAAGTGTCGTTACGAACGGAACTGTCCCTCTACTGTCTATGCCCCATCCTCCTTTTCCGGTTACACTTTTAAAGGGTTCAAAAGCCACTGACCAAATTGCCGAAAACTAAATAAAGAAACTTCTCCCAACGACATTTCTATCATTCTACGGCGGAAGAAAAAGGGATACGACGCCTATAACTTCCGCTCTCCGTGATTGCTGTTCCGAAGTGGAGCAAAGTTGAGATAAATGTGTAGAATAGGACTCATTTCCACAAAGTTTCTACGTACGCGGGTGAGTCAAAATTATCCACAGTAGGGCTATAAATTTTTGCTCGAATTACGTTGCGAATTGTGGTTGTACCTTGAGATAATCTACACTCCACTTATTTTCTATTTATGTATTGAACTTAATCCGTAAATTTTGCTTGCACATGAATTGTTATCTTCTTGGAAGATTGTAATTTAAAAGTATAATGTAGTTACACATAAATTGATGTACTAAGCAAATATACGTATGCGTATACGTACAGCAGAAATAAACCTTGTAAGAGATTTCAAATGCTTCAGTAAAAAAGAAATTAAATTAAAAACTAAATTAAAGTGACAGTTTTGATCAACTCTATAAAAATGCTGCGGATAACTGTTGACTTAGTCTTGCATTCGCGCCGTTTTCTAATTTATACAGCAGAAACTCGATCCGTAAGAGTTCAATTCGCCGAATTTTCCTCGTTTCGCTCTCTCGCATTCTTCCGATCGCTCGCCTTTTTTCTCGATAGTTGCATTTTCTTTCTGGACCTGTTCAGGGTCGAACGCGTATCTGACCTCGTTACCGGAGGGTTTCGAAGCTCCGATAACGCCGCAATTTACGAGGGAACCACCCCTTTCCTAGTCGTGCATTTCTCCTCGTAGCGAATTATTCCTGGTCTCCTTCGACTCTTTTTCACTTCGATTGTGTTTCAGCCAGGCAAATGTGTCTACGACAATCGTCGAAAGCGTAGTTTCCGCAAGTTTTTGTATAGATTCATGTAAACGGTCACTTCTAATGACTTGTATAGTATCTCGAAGCAGGTGCAGTTTTTAGTTCAGGCACTTGAGAATCATTGCGGTGTAAATCTTATAGTAATTGGAAATCATAGTGGAATGAAATTTCGCTTAAAAGAATCACAAACTTGCGCTATATTCGTTTAATCGCAACGAATATAGCTTTAAACTTTGTCTAATTGTAAGTAGCTTAACCTCTTGTCACACAATTTTTCTAATGCTGACTTATGCTATGTAAACTACTCATTAACTTCACACTCTGTCATGTACAACATATGCAAATATTATATCCAATTTTTACATACCATTAGTAATTCTTAATCCTATAAATTGAAATTAAAAATCGAGTAAAAGTTCAACTTTTCAAGAGGTGGAATCTCTTTTTATTTAATCAACGCCATAATTAAGCACCACAATGAGACGAGTGTAACTCGTCATTGAATGGCAAGGGGTTACGTAACTCGTAAGAAAGTTCTCGTTGTAGTAATTTATAATCAAGTGTTGTAAAACGTGGCTATTAGCGAGGAAATACTTGAAGAAATTGAAAATTGAAAATTGAATTGAAAATCGCAATGAGAACTTGTGCCTAAGAAATCAAGAATATACTTTAAAGCGGAAGCCAATTATATTTCCAACGTTCTCTTTGCGATACACATTGCAAATATTTTTTTAACACATTCATAATGCATTCTCCTTTCACTGTGCAATAATATTTCGCGGCAACTGTGCGAAGCAGCGGCTTGAAGGCGAAATTTATTCATAACTCTGAGAACGTGTTTCACCAAGCATGTTTTCAAAGGAAAAGCGTTTCCAAACTAGGCCACAGTACCGAGGAAAATTTTTCATTCACCAGTAAAATAATACTCGTGGATATTATACGCGTCGAATGTGTTGACCTATCACAGTATCGAGTCATGTATAGTTATTTGCAACGTCTACCACTGTCAACTGGCAATTTTAGTTGACCGAAACAATTCTATCTGACTATTTGTTATCTCTTACTATTGAATACTTTTCATTCATAGGTAAAATACTACGCCAATACTATACATATCGAAATACTAACTTATCACACAGTTTCGAGTCGTGTCTATTTATTTGCAAAGTGTATCATTGTCAATTAACAATTGCAGTTGACTGAAACAATCTTGTCTGACCATTCATAAGCTGTTACTACTGAATACTTTTCATTCATGGGTAAAATACTACGAAAATGCTACTACATATCGAAATACTAACCTATCACACAGTTTCGAGTCGTGTATATTTATTTGCAGAGTGTATCATTGTCAATTAACAATTGCAGTTGACTGAAACAATCTTGTATGACCATTTATAAGCTGTTACTACTGAATACTTTTCATTCGTGGATAAAATACTACGAAAATGCTATACATATGGAGTTATTAATCTATCGTACAGTTTCAAGTCATGTACAAGTAATTGCAACGTGTATGAATGTCAAACGACAATTGCAGTTAAGTGAAACAGTTCTGCCTGACCATCCGCATCCTCTTACTACTAGCTTCGATTACTGACGTCTTTTCATTCTTGAGTGAAATACTATGATGTTCTATGTCTACAAGTAAAAATACTAACCTATCATGAAGTACCAAATTATATATATTTATTTGCAACGTGTATCATTGTCAATTAATCGAAGTTATGAACTCTAACATACCAATAGTTTTCCAATTAACATTTTGAAGGAAACAGATTTCACGTTATCTATTTTCCTTAATTCTCCACTAATTTTAATGACTCTTGATGACGTCGTTAAAAATGTTTTTAAATATCAAAGTTTGTGTTATTTGAAAATCGAATATCTTTCAGCGAGCTCAAAACAGTAACCTGTATAATCTCGAAAACTTGCACCATTTCGGTGTTCGTAGTTTCAATAGCGACTAACTGAAACAATCTTGTCTGACCATTCGCATCCTCTTACTATTAGCTTAGACTACCGAAGGTTCTTCATTCGTTAGCGAAATGCTACGTGCATGTTTTACAAGTCGAAACGCTAACTTATCACGCAGTTTCAAGTCGTGTGTGTGCACTTGCTCCGTATACCATTGTCAGTTAATAACCGCAGTGAACCGAATCAGTGTTGTCTGACCATAGACGTCGTCTTACTACTAGCTACCAACATCGTAGTCCATCACCAATGGTTGGACATGACGTATAGCTATTTAGCGAGGGTTAACCGCACCAGTCTGTTTGCCTCTACTGTCTGCAGTACTCTGGCAGCTTTTACTTTGTGTACTCTCCTGATTCCATGCTGGACACGGCTGACCCACAAACCGTGGTCCGCATACAAACTTCCAGAATATGTAATACGGATTCCATGCGACTTTCGTCCGCGAAAAAACAGCGGCAACAGTGAACGCGAAATGAGGATCCACCGAGAAAATGCAGAAGTTTGCGTGCGTTGCATGTTCGGAAAGGAAATCCAGCTACTTCCATGCCTGCGAATTCTCTTATTGTTAGTCTCATTGCGCTGGTACGAAGGACAATATTTCATTTGTTCGTGAAATTTGGAACTCTGCACTTTGCATTCATATGTATATTATTCTTGAAGTCGAGTATATTTGATTGTATCAAATTTTGAACGATGATTTCGTCACTTGACGTGAGAACTACCAAAGCAATTGAAATGAGTGATTGCAAATTTACCATAGAAATGATATAAATTTGCACCAGTGCATTTTTTAAAATAATACGTGGTTCCTTAATCCCATTAATATTTATAAATTTCAATTCCAATTTTTATATTGTAATAATTTTTTCTTGAAATTGTAAAGCGTTCCTAAAGAAAGAAGGATGCGATTTTATTGAATAGAAAAAGTCACTTGAAAAATAACTCATATTGTGCAAATGTCCTAATCACCTATCAAAACCTGTGCCTTTTCCTGTTACAAATGAATTTCAGCATAAGTAGTATTATTTCGATTAATTCGTACTTTTTAAGAAGCATTTACTTCAAGAATTATTAATTGCGGCAAGGAGTATGGTTTAATTTTGAATAATTAATATTTTATATAATCCCACTTTGCTGTTTCTACAGGAGCTGTTCTTTTGAGAAAAGCAATACGAATGCATTATAAGTGGGTCTGTAAACAAGCCTACCATTATATAAGTTATGTCAATTTTAACACTCTGCGACTTTTATTATGATCGCCAGTTTTATTTAGACCCAAACTCTATTCATCAAGATTCACCAACATGGATCCTACCAATAAAATTCTTTGCCTAGCAAATTGTTATGTTAAGGCGGTTGACTTTTTCACCCTTGATCCAACAGATTTTAAACGCTCCATAACCAGACTACTTAACAATGTCCAATCTTACGTTGCGTGCTTTTTCTTTCTTATTTTTCGTAACGTCGTTGTCGAACTGTTATTGTAATTCCCTGTTTACAAACCTATGTACTCCTGTTTATCAGTAAATAAGTATATAAAATTGGCGAGTATCAGTTGAACGATGTCTCTTCTAGGTGCTTAAACCTGTTTCGCAACAAAGGTAGCGAAAATACTTGTTGCGGCACTGATTTGTTTCCTTAACCAAGGCACGGGATCAGGGATATCCATCTTTTCCATTTACTTCTTATTTTTCCATCTTCTCGTCGCGCGGCGCGTGGAACTTTCACGGGTTCACGCTCGTAAAGCTGAATTTGCCGGGAGGCAGGGATAAAAAGTGGCGCGCGAAAAGGTGAGAAAGCGAGGAAAGAAAAAGAAGCAGAATAGAAAGTCGACTCGGTTCGGTATGGGAGGGAAAGTTTCCTTCCCCCTTTTCGTAACCATGAAAGACGCGGTTAGATTCCATTGCAAAGAGTGGAAAAGATGAACGAATCGACCAAAAAAGAAGAATAAAGAAGATCCAAAGCGAGATGATAGAGAAAGTAGGAAATTTTTCTTCTCAAATTCCCGGCGAGTAGCGATCCATGTAACATTAGGACAGCAAAGAATCAAACTTTGACTTCTCAGTCTTCTTTCTCTTTCTCTCTTTCTGCTGGAACAATTCCAACTGCTGCAAGCTGACGAAACAGCTCACGAATATTAATATTTGTTTTAGGAAAATGTTCCGATAATATTTGGAATTCCATATCGAAACGCCATGAGATCAAAAATCTTTAGGAAGAATATTTTTCTTGGCAGTGGAAACTGTCGATAGGATTCGCCGGTGCTTCTCTTCAAATAATTTAATATATTTTCCCATCGGATTGATCCAATTTGACTGTGAAATGATCGTAGATTCGGCGGGGCAAAAATGTTCGACATCGTGTTGGTACTGTTTGAAGACCTTTAGACAAGCGGAGCAACGCTTAATTAAACGCTTGCTTCATTATGCGCGTTTTCTGCGCATCACGACAGACTATTAGAGCGTGAATTTCCAACAGTGTACAAGTGTCGCGTACAATTAAACGGCGATTTAAATGCGTAACTACGGAATTGCGAAACGCCAGCCGCGCATTCATCATTGTTAAACCTTTGCACTCGCAAGCTTTCTCGGAAGAGTTGCGTTTCCCAAGACGACCATATTTTTTTAGTAAGAAAGACTGAGATCATTTCAATAATGATCAGTACATCGAACTTATTTGTGTTATTGTTAATTGGTTGACTAATATGTTTGAGAACTACGGTAACTAGAAAATTTGAACATCTATTTGTATTGTATTTATCTTCGCATTTAAGCATTAACACTACAAATTATTAGCGACTAAAGTATACATATTTGTATCAAAGAAGTAAAAATGATGGACATTTAAAACAAATTTATGTTGCAAGTGAAGTAAATTTTTGTTCATCGTTTGCACGGAAGATCGTGGAGTATTCTTAAAAATGCACCGCTACAAGTTTACGTAATTTTTACAATAAATTTGAATACCGAATTATAATACCAAACAGTCATACTAATTAATAAATACCAGTTTTCAGATCGAAATGAAAAATTCCGCTTAATTCTAATTCTTTTCATCGCAAAGAAAAAAATAAAATTCGGATTATAAAGGGTTAAATAATATTCTTATGCGATTATACAAATTTAACACTTCACAACTGAAATATGGAATTTAATAAAACTAGCATTCCGAATGCAAAAAGGATAATTACACTTTAAACAGAGGCAAACTGAAGAAGAAAGAAGAAAATGGTAACCCGAGCAACTTCAATTTTGCTTGAATATTTCAATGCTACTGATTTCTATAAATCGTCGAATCGCCACTGTAAAAAAATTGCCCAATTTCACCGTAGAATTTTAATGAAACGGCCAGATTAAAAGCTTCGTCATTGTTTCGCTCGCAATCATCGCGGAATCCTTTTCAAAGTAACTGGATCAATATTTGCCGACTTTTCAGCTTGCAAAACCGATCGATGGCTAAAGAAGATCACAGGGCGGACTCGTTACGAAACGCAAATAGCGTAGCGCACGTGCGGCAAATCTAAGTTTGATGAAATTCAATTGCACCCGTCGAAATCCGAGGCGCAGGTGAACACAGGCATTCACCGAGCCGCGAATCAATCCACGATCGTTTTACGGTGATCACGCGGCCCTGCGTAAGCCGTTCGTTCCGGCTTAATTGCTGTGAAACATAAATTCTTAGCAGGGTAGTTTCTGGTTGCGGCGTTTCGCGTCCAAAGCCATATTAATTCCCGTCTATGGCTCTGGCCTAAACGAGCGTAGTCGTATGCACCGTTTGCTAACAGCGCGAAACGCGACAGGCTATTGCTATCGCTGCAAAAAGGCACCATTTCGTTGCGATTAAAAGGCTCGGTAAGTGGATTAAGAGGCGCCATTGTGACGAAATGGCGAGACCAAAGAGCCAATACACAAGTTCGCCTATAATAGCGATTACGGTCGAGGATCTATATTTTTATGGTGCGCGGAAGGTATTATTAATATATCGATGAAACGCCGCGAGTTTAACCCTTTGCCCTACGAATTTTTCAAAAACTATGTCTTGTAACATTGCCAATTTACGTGTCAAATATAGAACATTGAAATATTAGAATTAATTTGAACTCGGTAATCCCTTATCTTGCATATTGAAACGTAATTTGCAACTGAAACTATATTTCATCGTTGACACAGTTTGTCTTCATTCTATTTGAATTATTGTAAAAGGATATATTTATAATACTAAATGATACATTAATTACACTTGTAATACAGATCTAAATCATCGTTGTTTCTATTATATCGTAATGTGCTCTCACTTTTATACACCATACATACAGTCATACATAGTTCTCTAGCTCATACATCGTTCTCTAGCAGAACGTCCTCTGGTGTCACAAACCTTCTTCAATTATACTAATCATCGCGTGTGTAACTCGTCATATGGCAAGAGGTTAATACAGGTCTCACCGTTAAAGTTTCGGGAATTTAATAGTTAGAAACGATTATACACTGTGGAGCATAATTATAAATATAATTTAAGAAATTTGGAACTTTTTAAAGTGTTAACAAACCGATGTACAAAATAAAAATTATGTAACCCTTTTCGTATGGAAGACTAAAGTTCATGAAAACCATTTTTATTCATTTTTTGGATAATTTAGAGCAAATACCCTTTTAGAAAAACTATAGACATTATCTTTACCTATACATGTAACTGAAATTAAATTTCGTGTATCGATTTCCTTCATTTATTAGCTCGCCACTGTATTCTAATTGCAAAATCCCATAACATTCATTGAAATATTAGTAAATCACTTATAAAGGCATTAGAGCCTTCCATGGGTGGACTACAAATTTCTCAATACACTTTTTAAAATGTAACGTCGCTTTTTCTTGTTCTTTGGAATATTAACAATTTCCAAGCGTCCAACGTAGAATATCTGCCTTCCGTTTGGTAACGAATTTATACGCTGTGGTTAGTGCGGTTGAATAACTTCTGTTAGTTAAAAATGTATATAACGCAGCTAGAATACCGCAACGGGAAACGCACGAGCTTTCTGGTTAAAAGTTTTTCTTTACGAGCCAGTTTTAGCGTTGCATTGTTATCATCGTCAAAGGTAAATGCCGTTATTAAACAGTTTCCATTATGCTTGAAAGATTCTCTTTGAAAAGAATCATCGACCTGTTTTGCCGCTCCGCGAATAAAAATGTGAGGAGCATGAAGTTTCAAAGTAGTTCCATGGAACTGAAGTCCCTTATTGCATACAAAGTGACTTTAGATGAACAGTAACAAGACTGATGGCGATTCTTCTCGGAACAATTTATGGAACTTTCTGATTCAAAATCATCCTGTAACAAGGTTCCGCGATGTCACTTAAATTATGAAATAATTTCACGACAGAAGCGCCTTCCGAGCACGTGAGTTTCTATTCTATTAAGAGAACGTTGAACCATTTCGCTGTTAAATCCGTACGTCAAATGAACACGAAAGGTGAATAGGAATTGTTGAGCATGCGATAATGAATCATGAACAATTGATGAAGAGATTTCCATTTCATTTAGGCGGATAAATTAAATTTAAAAATTCAATATAAATTCAACATTCGTAAACTTTTCAATTCAAGATTCATCAATCTTCCCAATTCAATTTAAAGGGATAAATTAAATTCGAAATTCGTAAAACTTTTATTTCCCAATTCATAAAGTTTCTCAATTCAATTTAAAGGGATAAGTTGAATTAAAGATTCATAAACTTTCTCAATTCAATTTAGAGGGATAAAGTATACTTTTATTCTTCTGGAAAAAGACAAAAGTTGAGAAGGATCATTTTTGTTATATACACTTCAATTGTTTCTTTCCTATTTTTTTCTTGGAACAAAATTTCCCTTTTTAATCAGTTTGTCTTATTCTATCGATTTGTTTAGCTATTCATTTCTAATCCGTTGTGATGTAAAATGATGCAAATTGGTTAAAAGATTAGTTTCAGGATTGTCTAAGGTTTCCTAATTTATAATAAGGGAACGTAAAATTGATAAATCCTTTTTCTAGGTTTTATGCCACTTACAATTAGAACAGTTTAAAATTGCAGCTCATAGTAATTTTAATCAACGCTCGAGGAGTTAAACTGTACTGTTTCAGTTGTGCAATTAGGAACTTCTATTTGCATTACGTTGCTATTCTTAAATCTCGAAAGATATAAAATATATAAACTTGTGCACAGTTCTTTGGACGACGAACGTCATAATTTGCAACGCAGTTATTCTTCAAGTGGCTTCTTGTATCGGATTCAGTAAAATTACGTAGCACTCGGCTCCAGATTTGAAGATTTTCTAAAAAAAAAGAAAAAAAAAATTACCACGAAGCTCGATGCTTCAAACCTGAATATTTTCCCTCGGTAATATTTTTCTCGTTAAAACTGGTTCTTCTCGAAACTTAGAATTACGTTAATCATTCAAGAACGTTAGAGCATGAAGGAAGATTCAATTAATTCGGTCGTATTTCTTCGAAATGAGGATCTTAAGTTCTTAATATTCACGTCGTTAATTACATTGGGCTTCACCAGCCAAGATACTTAAACCTTCATTAAATTTTCATTCTGTACTCAAAGTTCGTTGAAATTTTAACGTCGATTAAATAAATTTGACACTGTTCTATTAAATTTAAGCGTACCATAAATATTCCGAGTAATTATAAATATCTAACTCGTAAATAAGCATTCCTTTGTTCGATCGCATCATCTGACATCTTTATCGAAACACGCAACCGGAAATACTAGCAGTATCCTAAGAATAAGAATTATTCTGCTTAACTCCATATATAACAATATTCTATTAAATGTAAATGGATCACAACTATTCTACCAATTTTTCCGAAATTTTATTCATAGAGAAATTCCTTCTCATCATTTAAGCTAATGATTCTATCTACGCCAACAACCGGGAGTAATAATAGCATTCTATTAAATTCAAACGAACTATAAGTATTTTATCAATTCTTCTTAAATTTAATTTATCTGATAATTTCTTCTTCTCTAATGACATCATCTAATTCAATTTTTCTATTGACATCCACAACCGGAAGTACCAACAATAATCTAAGTATCACATTATTCTGTTTAATTGTAGGCATAACAATTTTCTATTTAATTCAACTGAATATAAATATCAATATCAATAACTGAAATACATAACTCGTTATTTATTGTCTTGATAGAAATGAACTCTTTGATTCTTATATAATTCAAAATATAGAACGATTAAAATATATTCATACAAAAAGCTTCACCGAATACAATGTACTTTGTACTAAAATATATTTCTATTCCAATAATAAATAACGAGTTATTTCCGATAGCAGCTCTTATTGGCTTATACTGTATACGTTTTCCTTAAATATAGAGAAATTCCTCGGTCTCTAATGGCATTGTCCAACGTTTCTATGAAACACCCAAACAACCGGATGTACTAACAAGACCAGCTGTGTTTCCTTCCTAACAAGAACTGTCTTTCGACCGTGACATAAGCTGGGCGCATTCCTGCCGCGTATCTCGAATCGAACTCGATTCGAAGCTTCGACTGCTCTTGAATGAGGTTAACTAACCGGAAGTGACGCGTAGATAGGCGCGTTGAATGCGCCATACGAATCAAATCGAGAAAGAGCACGCGGTGTTCCCCTCCGATCTTTCGATTGCACGTGGCCGAACGGAAATGACGCGACGACCGCTTTAATCGGATGTGAGACGCTTTTCAGGAGCCCTGGACGACCCCGACCTGTCCGATCGACGCTATTTGACCCTTTGAACGCGGATCGCGTGCTTCCAGAGCCTCGCAAATTGAGGAAATAGAACGAGAATTTCACAGAATCGAGCGTCGCGGCTGTCGATTCGAATTCAAGTTTTAGTGATTCGACTGGGAACGCTCTGCGCTATTATTAAGCACCGGCTGATAACATGAACGATACGTTCATGTCGATAAACATGAGAAGAACTTGGAAACGTGTTAACCCTTCGCACCTTGTTGGAGTCTCTACGGAGACGTACGTAAATTTGATCAAAAGTTAAGGTTTAACCCTTTGATACACAGGAACGAGGCACACTCGTTAAATGAGTTATGGTGTTGGTTCAATAAAAAGGGATTCGATTTGCAACAATGTTACATTTCAACTGCATTCTTGGTTTCGGTTCGTACGATTGAGAATCACTAATGAAAAATTAGGTATAACGTTTGAATACTTTGCATATAGTAACTTATAATGCTAATAAATAACTTACGTGGCGTGCATTGATAATAAAAGAATGGTATGGCAAGGGGTTAAGTTTCTTCAATTCTATTTTCATTTCTTAACGCATTGTTTACCCCGGGAGCTGATTAATAGGTTTTTCCTATAAATATAATAATTATTGTAAATATGTTATTTTTAATATAAATTTAGACCCCATTTAACAAACCTATAAATTACAATAAATCAGCCATTCGTCCTGTATGTTGTTGATAATAATTCAACCAGTAGACAAAATGGTACTTTAAATATTTATTTTACTTTATATGTTTCTGTAAGATTAAAACCATCCTATATTACCGAATTGTAAGTTTAAATTGACTGGTTTTTTATGTCTTAATTCCTAACCGATAGATAATGTGTTACGAATCTGAACAAATTTTATTTTACAGGCTGAGCCACGAAGATCTGCCACCTAAATCACTCGAAAACGGTTTGTTCCTTGAGAAAACGTTTCAAATGGAAGTTGTGGGGTTTAAACTGGTTGATTAGTATAATTAGTTGCTTTGTACTTTGGTATTTTATTGAAATATCAAGTAACAGTTGAAGTTTTCAACTGTTTAACTTTACAAAGTTTATCATCATTTATTGAAGCATTAATATTTCACAATATTTAACTTAGTTTTTCATGCTGTCTTCAACAGCAGAGTCAAACTTTATACATCACAGTTGAAAAATTCAAGACAACTTTAATATCTGTAAAATAAAACAAAGTAGAAAAAAAACTAATTAAAGCAATGTGTGCTACACTTCAAATGCTACGATTTTTATTTGAAATATTTTGCCATAAAACAAACGGTCTTCAAGTAATTTAGTTATCAAGCTAGTCAACTAAGGAGCCCATTATTCACAACCTTCTCCATATTTCCTTTTTCTCTCTTTCTTGCACGAGTTCGCTTTTCACTTTGGTTTGGCAGCAGTCCATCCCTCGAATTTACATGATCTCGTAGAAACAATGTTCCCCGGTGATTTTCTTGTTTTAGGATGAAGAATCTTTGGACTCTGTCCAAAGGAGCCATCAGTGTAGGAAATTCAGTTCAAATATCCAACTAATCATTTTGCGTATCGCATCGGATACGCGGAAAAGTTTTAACGAGTTCGATCGTAAATGAAAACTGATCCGATTTATTTAACTAATCAAATAGTCAATACGTATTGCCATCGATAACTTTGGTCTGTAATTCTAATTGCAACCGGATTTTCCTATCATAAAATATAGATAATCCCTTTCATGCCAATATTACGCATCTGACAATTCGACAAATTACACAAATTCAGAATCGAATGCAAATGGTAATCAAATAATTCCGGAGATTGAAATTCTTTTCTTGCGAAATAATTGAAATATTTAATTCCGGAATAATTCAATTTCCGTGCTAATATTAGTCGTTACTTTTGACGTAAATTAAATTGCAATATAAGTTCTTATCGTACCTTTCTCTGATTCAATTTTACTGAACAGTTGAAGATTTGCATATTCATGGTCTTGTTTTCAATGGCAGCACATCTGATCAATATTTGAATTCCCAATCTTTTCTCTTTTTTATGTTGCTACGGAACCAATGTACTCTCCCAAAACATGTTAACCCTTTGCAATTCAAACCTTTTTCAATAATACGATGTAACAGCAACTCCGAAACACGCAAAATGCTTTCCTGGTCGGTCTGAGAACTTAATATGTTATACATATATAGACTGGGGGATTTTAAGCGAATTCAATTTTTCATAAATGAACATAAAGGAATGGAATTTAAACAGACTGATTTCATTCCTTAAATATTATAAGGCGAGGTTTACCCTGAATACTTTGCATACCGTTGCACTTCTTAAGCATTCTGTAGTTTTTTTGCACATTTAAATTTCCCATAAATAAATGAAAATAGAAAAAATCAAAATAAATAAAATCCCATAAATGTTATGCTCCAAACTGAAACGATTTTAAGATTACGTGAAGTCTAAAATAATGAAAGGAAGTTGCGCGGCGAGCTTAAAGCAGCAGTAATCAGGTCATTCACCCTATTCTTAGCTCGCGATCTTCCTAATTGAGGTCAAAACAGGTGCAGATCGATGCAGCAACGGGGGACGAATTAACGACATACGTTACCGTTGACAAATCGCGTAGATGACCGGCAAACCAACAAGAAACTCCAGAAATCAATTTTCCCTGCCAGACGGAGCCGTGAAAAATTATCGAGCACAGTTAAGAAGGGAGAAATAGAGGGTGTAGACACGAACTAACTCGAGTTACTGGAAAGCGAAAGCAGCAAGAATGGCGACTAGCTCGGTGTAAAGTGGAAAAGAACCGAGAACGTGAAATTGATCGTCTCCCTGTGGCGGCGGTTCGAGGAGCAAAAGTTTGGAACCATGCGTCATCTTAATTGGCTTAATGCCGACAAGTTACAGCACTACAGCCATGGTCAGCCTTCTGGGGCCTCTACGAATACTCCTTTCCGTGTTTTCTCTCCACTCTGATTATACCTACGCTTGTGCAACTGCAAACGTAGCTCTCCACTCACTCCCGCTTCTCTTCGTTCCCCTTCTCGTGGGAAAATGGAATCATCTGGAAGTTTTCAGACGTGCTGCATCGCCGCTGGTCATTTTTACGTCGTCCACGCTTTTCATCTGCAATAGCAGCAGTCTCTTGTGCTACGAAAGCGATCTCTGTCGCGCGTGTAAACGCTTGCTCGCTTGCTAGCCGGTAACTATGTAAGTACGAATGCCAGAGGTGGAAACTTCGAGGAACCTTAGCGTTGAAAGTTGCATGTGTGTACGTGTTTCACGAGGAAATTCTGTTTATGGCTGCGCCAAGACTCCAAGGTTACTGGAAAGAATGGTGTAAGTTGGTTTCAAGAACGTGTGTCTTAATTTGATGCAGCTTTTATGTTGGTGGGTAAAATGGACCACTGTAGTACAGTAAAATGTTGATTATTCGAATTAAGTAGGGGACAAATCTGTTTTGATGATTTTCCGATTTTTGTTCATATAATTGAATTGAGAAATTAAGCGATTTTCTAATATGGATGGCTTTCGTGTAGAAGAATATTGTTATACCGCGTGGGCAAATGATCAACTTATGTGAAAGAAACTTTCTTTGAATGCCCACTTCACACGCAGACTTAACGGCGAATGAATATTTGGAAAAGAATGGATAATGAATTTACACAATGTAAATCGAAACTAAATATATTTGCTAACACAAGTTTTCTAATGTTCAGATGTAACAATAATTTTCGGACGGCGACTTGAATATAATGATGATGTTTCTCGTTTAAAAGTATGTTTTTATCTGCTGTGTTGTCGCGAACTTGCTTTCAGGTAAACTTGCTTTGGTGGTGGGGTTTTCTGAACTCGATTGCGATTGGTTATTTTAACCTTTGCCAAAACTAGAGGGATGGAAGTTACTCCGCGTGGGTTACCGTTACAAGTCAGGTAGATTGCTGAAATTCGGCGAGTGGAGGACGCTAACCGTTATAAAACAATTTAAGTTTTCCCAGATGTGCTGGACGCTAATAAAGTATTTTTTCGCAGATGGTGCTTGCCCTTTGCTTCAATGCCTAGCGACATTTATTGTCACTTAAGCTGGCCTAACTGTTCTCCTAACAGAAACGGCTGAATTTAACTTAACGGTTTATGTTTTCATACTTCCTATCTATGGTTCTGGACATCAATTGCCCTGTGCTTCTTCTTGTCAAATAAAACTAAACTACACTAGAATTTAATTTTGGTATGCCTTTGTTACGCAGTAACAAATATATATCTGATAAGATCCGATTATTATACGAATACTTTCAAATATGATTAATTTTAAATATACTATATGCGCTCAATTTTTAATACGATACGTAAAATTTATCGTCTTCTTTTACTTTTAAACCAATGAATAATTGGTACAAAATGTTCATCGAATGTGAACTTGGAAACATTGCAATGATTAATAAAGATGACGATATTCACACTAAAAGTTAGTGGAATTATAAGTATTACTTTTAAGCAAAAAGATTTCGGTTAAACGTAAGAACGTGGGACTAACTGAGAACATTAAAGTTTTTTGAGGTGCAAAGAGCTTCTCCACAAATAAATCACATGAAAAGATTGAATAAATATAATACTAAATAAATGGGGAAAGGATAGAAAAGAAAAAAGAAAACTGCGAGGAAAATAAATCTACTTAATAATAAAACGATACTTTACCTAATATTTGTATTACCTAATATTTAGTAATATTTCTACGTTCACATATGATTACTTTGATATGTTGTACCATATTAACTACGAGATTTCCACGACTAAATGGAATTTCTTTTCGCATCAATTTTACCATTTCTCCAAGCTGATTTGTCACTTTTGGCAACATTTCTATTAACTAATTTCTCTCCGTGCTGTCTATAAATTCTCTATCACGTTTTCTAGTCATACAACAACACTTTTGCGTCGCGAAAACGTTAACGTTCTCAACTACGTTTATATTATCGCGTTTGGCCGAAAACTTTTCGCCAGAGGTTGTATAATTTATATTCTACGGAACCAAGTTGAAGCTGAATTGAAGAGCGGTAGTTTATCAGACGAAGGCGAAACTTTGGAGACCTTATCTCGACAATGAGTCACGCGTTCCGCTAAATCCTAATGAACAACTGCGAGGTGGATTTTCCTGCGAATACAATACGACGAGCAATATATACATATACATACATATAGGCGCGCGTGCGTACGTATGTATATAGCAGTCATCGCACTGATAGGACACGACCCAGCGAGTAAATTACATGGTTCCTTTGATCTCTACCCCACGAACTTGCTCAGACGACTTGGCCCAGACCGAAGCTTCTGATACCTTTTTCTATCCCCGCAACCGTGCCAGTTCCTCACCCACGGCTAGACTTTTGTGCGTCAAAGAGCAGCTCGACCTTCCCTTTTTTTTCCGGAGGACGTGAAGACCCATTACAAGAGGGTAGAGGATGGAGGGTGGTTTTATTGATAGACGTAACCTTAAAAAGAATGAGACCGGTGCGCGGTGGAGAAATCGACCGCTACTTTCATTAATTGCTGACTGACTTCGGTGGCACACTATTGCTGATTATATTGACGAAACTTGTATATAAGAAGATTTTAGTATTAAAGGGAATTCATTAAGATGCCAATACTAAAATTAAGTAATAATGAGTAATAACAATGAAAAACTAATTAAGATGATAGAAACGAAGTATTTTTTTTTTGCTAAAAGAAAAAATTATGAGAAATGTTTTTAACTGTTATGGAATTATGGAATTTTGGAAAATTGAATATAAGAAAATTTTAGTATTTTAAGGAGTTAAATAAGATACCAATAAATTGTTGACAGCAGTTTTGATTGGTGGTGTAAGTCGTGGAAGGTTCAAGAGAAATTAATTAAAATGATAGAAACGAAGCACTTTTTTTGGCTAAAAGAAAAGGTTATGGGAAATGTTTCTAACTGTTATGAAATTCTGGAATAGAATGAGAGGAATATTGGGCAAAAATTTGTTGAATGACAGATCCAATAGAAGAATAGATTGACGTTTAATAAACGAAAGAATGGATATTCGAACGCCAGAAGACATCGATTTTCATCGTCATTGTCGAATGCCAGCCATGTACAGTGGAAGAACTGATTTCATTGTGAAACGGAAATTGAGAAGCGTGAAAAATGAAAACTGGACAATCCCGAAATCCGACATTCCCCTGTTCGATAAATCTTCAAGAATATAAGCGCCGATACTTTACAGCTTTTGTTTTATTAACCAGTCTAAAATCTTTTCATTTGAACCGTTCGATTATTCAAATAGAAAGGATCTAACTAGACTTTGAAAGCGTTAAAGGAAATATCACTTATTATTAGGATAAAACAATGTACTCGTTACAATATTCGAAGGGTGAAATGATTTTCTATTTAGCTTCCACTTTTCTAGTTGTGTTGAATGCATAGTTAAATAAGTGTTAAATAAAACTGCATAATCTGGAGACTACAAAATGATGTAGACAATTTTCCTATATATATCCTTCATTGCAATTTCGATAATTAAATTTTTATAGATTATTGGCAGTAAGATAAATTGAGATACGTGAGCAAGGGCGCACGTGGGTAGCTGTTAAAGCAATAACTTCACCCAAGAGAAATTCTTTTTCCTCGAAGCAAATAAATCCTCGAAATATATTACGCCTTTTCTAATACTCTCCTCTGCGTACCTTTTATTATTAATTTTTCAAGAACGGTTATAGGTTTCCCACTCCAGCCATAAAATCGACAAATTGCGATACGCAATGAAACATAAACGTGCATCATTTTATGCAAATTTCTATCACGGAAATTTTTAAGCAAATTTAACTTGAAATCTACCAATCTAGGAAATAATAGTTTGTAACATAAGTTCGTCCCGTTTATTCAGAACAACGTCTTTAAGCCAAAGAAATTTTACAATAGGAGAATTCTTCGATTACCAAAAAGGTGCCGGAAAATCATCGAGTAAAATGGATCCTAATTAATTGATTAAACTTGCAGGCAAATTATTTTAGGAACAATAGAAAATCGCGACGATTAGGTACAAGCTACAATTGAATATAACTAAGAAAATGAAAATGATGCATTTTAAATGTTCATATGATTGCTTTCGAGGGTAAAGTTTTTGTTTAATTAGCGACATTTTAATTCTAATTTGCATCCATTCCATATTCATGTTATCATTTTTCGTCGTTCCTTTATTTACAGTCTACACAATACACCGCTGATTATAATGGCACATCTCGATTCTGAGAAATTAATTATGCATGCATCCAATCAATGGCGCCATTATGGGCTCTGTTGCCCCGTTCAGAAATATCAAAAAGGTAAACTACTTGATCCATTAAAATGTATCGATGGCTAATTGCGCTGCGGTTAGTATGCAAAAGAGCACTATAAAATCAATCTTTCACCTCTCATATAAATTGCAACGTCCGCATTTAAACTGCACGCAAATAAATCTCAAGGAAAAAGTTATAAGACTAACGTTTTCCAATAATAAAATTTTAAAATTCGTGAATTACTAATTCGCAATATCTATTAGGTTGTCTAGAAATAAATTGCGGATTTTACGGTTCCTTTACTTCCTAAATTTCTTTTAAATAATTGGAGACTACTATTTTCCTCGTTCTTAACTTGTGTCAAATTTTTTGAACTGTTTTATAAAGTTAAATCTTTTGATTCTGTCATTATTAATAGCAACAGACTAGATATACATCTATAGACTTTTAAAAAATAGACTTTTATTACTATTACGAAATGATACTTTCAGTGATTGTATATTTACCATATTCATACCAGATTCTATATTTACAATACATAATTGATATTTCGAACAGTTTCTGTTCTTTTACGACCAATTTTGAAAACATATATAGAAAACTGCATCAATTCGTTTCTTTTTCGACTGTGTGCAGACTAATAACAATTGAACAACAAGAAATAAAACAGAAAAAATATAAATATTTACGATGCACGAAGCTTTAAATACGAAAGCACAGAAAGCACCGCAATAGGTTCTAAGAGATATAATTGGAGAGAATCGACATCTGAGCTCCGAAAACATTTAGAATGGCCACGGATTATCGTTATCGCGATATCGTATTCCCAAAGGGAGTTGGATCAAGAATTACGGTTGACGAGCTCATTATGGCGCTAACGAAGCCGGAAAATTAATTTATCGGGCGAGTGGAATCGCGGATTGCGTTGTTTAATAGCCGCGGTGCAAGGGGAACTAGCAAACCGGAAGCGTAGTGCTACCGGAAGGTTGAAACTTGATTGCCGCTTCGAGCAAAGATATCGTCCCTGATAACGAACCTGCTTTATCGCTGTTCGCTCGAATGCATCTACGGATCGATGGAAAAAAGTAATTTCGTTTGCATCGGACCAACCGATAACGATCTACCTAACCGTAGAATTAAGAGATTTGACGTACCTCGTTATCGTTATTAGACTGTGGAACTTTATTCATTTATGAGAAATTGAAATGTACGGAAAGGCAACAGATGCAAAAATGTATAAAAAATTCAGTGTAATGTATCAATTACTGTACTGTATTTTAGGGGAAGAATTGTCCATTAGGTTCCAATTGCTCAATTTTTATATGAATTTCGAATTATGATGTTTGAAGAGTGATCTCGACCTCCAATTTAGACTCTTTTTAAACTCATTTATAAAAATATGAATTTGCATAAAAATCCGTAGGAATGAGAGGAATAAAAATGACACATGTGAATACACACAATAATAATTTGTTTTAATTATTTTCTTCAAAATGATCTCTTTTATAACGATTGCATGATTATTCAGAAAACTTGGGAAATTCTTTTAATATAATCAGTAATGGTGTTATAAATGATCACAACATTATCACAATTCATATTTTTCTAAATTCGTGGTAATCTTATGTTTTGTGAATTTTTACTTCATTTTTAGTACTCAAAAATATGTCCTAAAATATATAAATCGTGGCTGACCGTGTAAAATTGAACAACGGAAAAAAATTCCCATTTATCGATTCTTGTTGCTAATAGCGATGAAATTAAATTTAATATTGAATAGGAAGATAAATGTGAATCTTAAAATATTTTGCGAATCGATATATGATCCATAATTAAGCCCATAATAACCGAATCAAAATTGAATTTGAAATTGTTTCTTTAAAAATATACTTTTGCAGAATTGAATTCAAGTGAATTAACGACGACCAGTTCATAGGAATCTTTAATTGTTAAAATTTGGAAGAAATTAAATATCCATTACTCGCTCCAAGCACAAGGGAATTACCCGAATAATTCCGAAATATGAAAACACGAAAGGGAGGCACTTTGTTTTACATTAAATTCATTTTATCTCGTTCCAGTTGACATGGTGCACGAATCATGATAACTGGGCCATATAAACGCGACATTTCAGCATCCAAAAATGATCAGATAGCTCTATCTATTGTCATATTCATGCATGAATGCGCGCCAGTATCAAAATATTATTTCAATCTTATTTAAGTTGGGTATTCTCCTTTCTTTTAGAGCCATTCCCTTTCTTCTAACTTTCCAATCGTTTCTCATTTCTGAAAGAAGATTTCAAGTACTTGGTTGCTTGATCTTCTTAGCCAAACTTTAGTCAAACTCGAGGAACTTGCTGGCAAAGATCTTGCGATTTAAAACTTTCGAAATAACATAATTCAAGAATAGCTGGACAATTTATTTCATCATTCACCGCCCATATAATTACTTTACTTATCACTGGACTGCGAACTTTTACGCAAACTCATATTTTTGGGGACACGATTGAAGAGATGGAACTACAATAGAAATTTGTTTCTCTTTTTGAATATTATGATGGCTACTATTTTGAGTATTTAATACAACTATGCAAACTGTGAGCATTGAGAGCCTTTTTACATATTTAAATTTTCCATAAATGTATAAAAATTCACAGTCTACTTATCACACTTTTCGACAAATAATTCTATTGTTTCTTGAACAATAATTCCTCTATTAGAAAAACGAATTTTTAACAATACCGAGTATTAAAAAATTAATATTAGGTTGGTGCATATGAAATGTCGTTTCTCCAAAGTTTCAGATTTATTGGTGGATACTACTGTTCCAATTAATTAAATGGTTAATTGTAATAAATTACATTAACCCATTTAGACCTGAAACTATTGCCCTATTTTTTTTATTTCAAAGTAAAAAGTAGCCACAAAGATATTACAAACATTGATAATGAACTAACATAATGACTAAACGTTTTATTTGCGAGTTTCTTCTAAAATAAAATTGTAATAATTACATGAATAAATTATTTTCGTCAATAAATGTGCTCAATAAAATTTTAAATTGGTGATTGGTTAAGAAGAAGAAATTAGCTGCAACGTAAATATGTGTATATTATAATAAAATTATGAGAACTTCAGTGTTTGACATCATGAATAGTCAGAACAATTAAGCAACTCTTTATGGAACTCCTATTTTAACAAACATATCATGGAAACCGTAAAAACTAGTTAGATAAATATTTAATAGGTTGCCACCGTTTATTTTGAAAAAGAACGTCATGCTCACCAATCTATCAGAGAATGTGTCAAAAAAAGAAAAACAGAAGAAGTAACTCTGGTACCAATCATAACAGAGAGTTACAGTAAGTTTGGGACAGGCGTTTTCCTCGTTATCGCCAACAAAATATCGGTCTGCCTTCGTAAAATAAAAGTGGATAACGGAGTATCGAGATTTCAGAAACCATTCGACTAGGACTATAAAAGGAGAACGGTCTTTTTCGTGCAACCCCCTCGAAACAAATAACTGTCGAGGGTGTCGATGGGCGACTGTCGAACGGTCAAAGCGCAATAAACGCTCGAAACTTTGGCATTCGATAGCTTCGTACCCGCGAAACGATGCGATTCGTTTCGACAAGAAACGCGCCTGTATTCGTGGCCGTTCACGCGCACGTATGCGTGCAATCCCCGCATGTTCGTGCGTATTACGAGGGTGGCTAGGAAAATCGGCCGATAAAGATTGAATTCCAATATCCGGGACGGTTGATTGGCAACCATAACGGATCGGTGTAAAGAGTAAGCATTTTAATGAAATTCCCACTTATTCCCTTTAACCCTTTTGCTACGAAGGACGTGTATATATATATACGCATTGAAAAATTTTGCAATCACTTGTTAAAAGCATACGTGTATTTTCTCCGTAGTACAATACTGTTTCTTTGTCAATTCATGCAACAATACTCTAAATATTTATATTAATATTAATAACAGCGATCCTTATTTATGCTTTGAGTTCTCAATTTTAATTTTTCGACTGTATTACAATTATTATTATATAATTAATAGAAAACGGACAATTATTGTAACAACTGTTTATCTACCCTATCGATTTTTTCTTAGAAATGCGCATGGTATGAATTTGACAATATCTTTATTCCTAGCCAATCTGAAGCGATTCGAAATTTTCCTAGAAGCGAATGGCGTAGCAAAGGATTTCCAGATAGTTTTGTCTCATAAGTTAAACACAGTCACCGTATAAATTTAATCTCGTTTGAAGACTACCAAGTGCACAGTTATCCTCGTTTGTAGATGCATTAAAATAAACCGAGCACAGTCAGCAAAGTACACGTTGCAAATGAATGTTTACCAACGGTCTATACCACCACTGATGTAGGCGTTTCATGTCTATTCTAACGAATCTAACGTATCCTGATCACAAGACGTTTTCCTCAATTAACGTAAACGATGCATAAATATCTACAGTGCTCCTCATCAGCGTCTCTCAACCTGTGGTATATCAACGATCCAATATTGGTCTGCATTATGTTTTTAACGGGCTGCGAAGTGATGGTTGCTTGAAGCTGCCATTAAATATTATGTAGCATTATTAGGTGTTACCTTCTGAAATTAGCGAAGACAGGTTTTTTCTATTTTTAAACCCTTTGGTAATTACGAAAGGATTTACAATCAAGTACGCATATATTAGGTCTATAGATAATTTTTGTAAATGCTTTAGATAAGTTGATAATTTCTGTCGTATTTAAACTAACAGAATTTTGGAAAGACATTTGCGAGACACCTAAAATTATAAACGTGATATTGAATAGTAAGCAAAGAATTCGACACGAGTTCTGATTGAATTTAGCGTCTATTACGAAACGTTGAAAATATTAATAAGAAATATGCGAGAGAAATTATACAACGACGTAATAATATTGCCGCAATTTTCATCTATCCATAATTCCCAATCGCATAATCTAGCAATCGTAATTTCCACTTCGATCTAACTCATTTAACTCACAACTAGACAATCCTATTCGAGAATGAATGAAAACTTATGATCATGTTACGGATACTACATATGTGGACACTGATTCCCTGTGCCAATATTTGAACGAAAAATATATAGTTCCAACCCCATCGAAATTTCGCTTCGACCGTTTCGGATCCATGGATACTCGTATCGCAAAAATCCGTTCGTACCAACTGCTGCATTCGCTTTCCAAACAGCAATCAGAAAACGCTTATGGAAAAGCTATACGCTGTGTCGTGCGCGCCTAATCCTCGATCTCTTTCAGCGAGGCTGCATAACATAACGCAATTCTGAGGTACACACAGAATGCGAATAAAAGTCCGCGAAACTTTTCCCCGAGCGACTATCGGCAACAATTTCTTGCATGAAAGACGGCGAAATGGAAAATTTAACAAAAGTGAATTTCTCTGATGTTAAATACACGAATTAATTCCGTGCCTTTTATCGAATCGGTCGAAGGGCTCACGACAAAAGCAACCTTTGTCAAAGCTTAGAATTTTGGACACGAGATTCGTAAGTTTATGATTTAACCCTTTGCGGACGGAAACATTTAACGCATTAGTTTGAAGGCTCCAATATTAGTGATTATGTTACAAAAACGTGAAGAAATTTTTCCCTAATTACTAACCCAATTATTTATTAGTGGAATTAATTTAAAGCCCAGGATTGGATATTGATACGCGGTGAAAATTCATGAATTAGGGTGACTTTTTATTACTACTCGTGTGGAAAGGGTTAATTGGATACAATTCTTTGGTGATATAATAATCACAGTTATGGAAACCGTATAGTATGGTTAATCCTTTAATAAATCAAATTGAAGACTATCTGAACAAAAGTTAAGGATTTAAAATAATTATTAGCAGGGGTTGTTTTTGTTCAACCCTTCAATTTATCTTACAAAGTCATTTCATAATCACTTTGGTCTCTAAACAGCACAAATATCTACAATATTTTCGTAATGGTGATTCTCAATGAACGCAATGATTTAATGCTTTTTGTAACAAAATTCAATTTCTATTTGCAAGAAAAAAAAGGAGAAATCAGACACGATTTTAATACAAAGTAATCCGCTTATTATGATCACCTTGAGAGTTACAATTTTTGAGAAGATGAACATAATGGCTGACAATATAACGCGGAAGATAAAAAATGTTGATTATTGAAATGATTTTATTGCAAACAATTATGACTAAATAACTTCCATTATTTTGGATAAAATTTTCTCATTTGTTTCGCGTTTCTTTAAAATTGTTTTTCATATCATTGCAATAATGAATGGTGGCAAATGTAAAAGGTTGCCTCTGACAATGAAATTAATGAAGGAAGTTTAGAATCTACGATATTCACACTGGCAATGAACAAACTGATTCATGTTGACCGTATCTTCCAGCCAAAACTTACGTACTTCCAGAGTAATGCTTTACAACGATTCGCACTTGGCCCTACATTTTACATCCACTTCGAACTTTATGTTCCCCGTGCTGCGGGGAATTCACAAGAAAATCCCTCGTTTTCGCGAGATATCGACCAAGTACCAGACCTTCAGTTTCAACGTACAACATCCTTCTACAGTTACTGTGCAAACATCAAGATCCTTCCAACGATAGATAATAAACGAATGCAATTTTTATTCCTGCAGATCAAACGATAAACAATACATTTTTATTTCACCTTATACGAATCTGGAAATTTCTTATGCAGAAGGCACCTTATTTAATTGATAAGAAATTGCTATTTTAGTAGAACTTTCTAAGGAAGATCACTGTTTATTTGACAATTTAACACTAGAACTACCAAGCCAGATAAAATGACCGGTTACAAATTTACCATAAAAATGATATAAACTTATAACGGTTCATTTTTTAGAATGTCTCACGTTTTGCTGTACAGAACATAAATGAAGATTTATTACACATCAATTACGTACGTTTTGCAACTGCCTACCATTTTTATTCCTTCAGTATAAGAAAGTATAATCTAGTCATTGGTAGTTCTAGTGTTAAACAACATTCTGGAAAAATTCTTATAGATTTTTTTCCAGAAAACTCTTGGATTTATCATATTCTATTTACCAATACTACTCTATATCTATTATTCAATGTACCAATTAATGATCCACTTCTTTTATTCAAATTAGCATTTCAAATTCAAAATAGATGTCTAATTGAATTTTCGATGAAACACATGTTTTAACTGATGTAAAAATATTGGTACACCTAATATATTCTAGAGTGAGAAAATTTCCGCGCTAATTATAATCGAGTAACTAATTTTCCAAGCATCATCGAATCTATTTGTCCGCTAAACTACTAAATCAACGCGGCAAAATTTCAGCAGCAGCGGCAAAAACTTCGGCGAGTCTACCCCGAAGGCCATTACGCTAAAAGCTTTCCGAAATTGTAAATCAAGTAAAAATAGATGGGATCAGGTGGTAAGTCGAAAAAAGTTTTCCCGTGCCGAGAGCTTGTCGATTCCAGAATCCACGGCACTGAGAACCACACCGAACATCTGGTACATGGCACCGTCCCATCAGGTAGTCGATCCGAGTTTCTTGCTGCTTACCGCGCCCTCGTCACCCCTTCGCTACCCCTACACACCCACACGACATTCTTCCCCTTTTTACTGGGGTGTCTGCGACAATGCCGCAAGAAAATCCTCGAGATTTTCTTGGATTTCTCGAAACCACGAACCGTGAGAGGTCGAAAAAAGCAGAAAGCGTGTCGATCGTGAAACGTCAAGTGCGTTAAACTCGATGGGGGATTACCCCATTCACCATCGTTCGAATCTATTCCCTTCGCTTCTAGTCTCGAAAGCTTCAGTTGTGGAATTTTTTCAGTTAATTTATTATTTTTCGAATACCACTGAAACGCTGATTGTTTACCGTTTTACACTGCGTAAAATGCGAAACATTGAAACGTTATACGTAATCTGTAGTTGGGAAATTGAAGTTGGAATTGTTATAACAACGAACTAGTCTCGTGGTGCAAATTATGGTTCAATTGTAATAAGACACACTGTAGTTATTAACGAAGTTTCATTTTAATTATAAGGCAAGGGGTTAGCAGAATTATTTGGGATGAAGTTGAGGAAATATTCTAATGAAGACATCTGTAATCTTTTAAAATGTTTTTTCAATCCGATAATTCAGAATTAAATTAGAGAACAAGAAACTATTAAATTTATTGAGCTGATACTAATTGAAGATTTTAAAAAATACAGCACTAAGCAGTATAACATTTTATTTTCTTAAACTTTACTTTTGTTTATTCGCAATTAGCTGTTTTGCATACATAAATTATGTACGTATTTTTTATTATCGAATCATGCAGATATCGCGTCGTAGTCAAAGGATTGTTTATAAGCTCATTTTCGAAATATTAAACTAAAAAGAAATACAACACAAAAAAGATTAAATTAAAATACTTCTCTACAGAAATTGTTTTGTAATTTAATTATTGTGAAATCGGTTCGACTCGTAGTTCAGTTTGCTGGTTGTTCGTCCGTGACAAGAGCAAACGTGTCGGAAATGAAGTAAAGTTTTTTAATGAAACGATCAAATAACGTTGTCTGTTCCCGAGAGTGTGTCAATAGCAAAGTGTTCGACGTTAACCAACGCGAGACAGGCAATTCCGAGACACACCTTTAGAAACAATATTTAATGAAATCGTAGGAAGCTTTTAAGAAAAGTCCAGGGAAAGCTTTTAGTTGTATTGCGACCAGGAATTGCTTTAATTCGTCTTACTAACGCGTAATCTTATAAATGAAAAACAGAGTCGATTCTCGCCGGACAATTTTGTAAATTGCAGTACGCTTTCCAACTTGTAATTAACTATGCTTCGACTGACAGTTTCGCAAGGGAAAAAACGAAGACTAATTCCAGAAATATATATGGTTGACCAAAACGTTTTTGCGTATTTTAAAGAAACGTAGATGCGAAAAATCTGTGATAACTAATTTGAATTTAAATTACTATTTTCTGATAAACGCTACTGCAATCAAAGTCTTAATTATTACACTGTATACTTTTATCAATATCGATGTTAGAATAAATATTTCTGACAAATATTTGTAATTTGAATATTTCGGCGATTAACTGGAAATATTCCACAAATTGTAATCTAAAATTTGCTACTACTAAAATGTTTCAACATTCAGAAATTAAATAATTCAGTGAAAGATTTGTTCACATAAATTCTACAGCAAAGAAGAAACATTTTAGTGTATTTTTTGTGTTTAAAATTCGTTTGCTGGTGTAAAAATTGTATTATATATTTCGTGTTACACATCGCGATAAAGAATTTAAAGCGACAGCTAAAAAATTGGTAGGCAACAAAGATCAGAAAGTCAGATTTTTGACGTCATGTATCTGCCACGCAGCAGAGCATAAATGTACATACATATGTAATCCTACAACCTCGACGAAATTGTGCATACACATTTTTATTCGACATTTTATGTCAAATGAAAAAACGGGCACGTTTTTACGGTAAAGCCGGGCTAGCACCCTAAAATTTCGTTTTTCGATACTATCGCTCTGAACAAAATGCAAATACGCCCCAATTGTACAGAAAAAGCTACAATATATCCGTAATTCTAAAAATAGAAGAAAAATTCAACGCGTTTCTAATATTCTGCATTTTATGGTAAAGACTGTTCTCAATATTCTGCGCTCGATATTAAAAATTATTCCTTATATTCTACGTTTAATATTAAACATTTCCAATATTCTACATTCAGTATTATAGATTATTCCTGATATCTGCGCTTGATATTAAAAATTTCTTCCAATATTTTGCGCTCAATACTAAAAATTACTCCTAATATTTTTCGTTCAATATTAAAAGTTATTCCCAATATTTCACGATCAGTATTAAAGATTATTCTTAATATTCTGCGCATGATATTAAAAATTACTCCTAATATCTTGCGTTCAATATGAACAATTATTTCTAATATTCTTTATTCAATATTGAAAATTATTCCAACGTTTCCTGTTGAATAATGAAAATTATTTCTGATATTATTTACTCAATATTAAGAATCATTCCTAATATTCCATGTTTAGTATTCAATATTCTTAATATCCTACATTTAGTATTAAAGAGTTTTCCTAATATCTTGCATTCAATATTAAATCATATTTCTAATATTTTTTGTACAATATCACAAATTATTCCTAATATTTTTTATTCAATATCAAAAATTATTTAAAAAATTCCACGTTTAGTATTAAATATTCCTAATATTTTACATTGAGTATTAAATACTATTCCTACCACTTTTCTCTCGATATTAAAAACTATTCCCAGTAATTTACCTTCAACATTAAATACTATTTCTCTCATTCTCCATTGAATATTAAAGGTTATCCCTAACATTCTATGTCCAATTTTAAATAGCATTTGAATACTAATCACTCTAAAATTAATTATACAAAATTAGCTGGCGATTTATAAACCTTCGATCGATCCCCGATAATTTTTCAGTGCGTGGCCGATAATTGAATAATCCGACAACCGCAATCACGTAATTGCGTGACTAACAGCGGCGGCAGATTGCGCTCGCGCCACGATCAACATGAAATTTCATTGGGTGGCATTTAACGAGGCTTACCGGTAGGATTATTCAAATTTCCGTTTGTCCAGTGGAGTAACTACCGGGAGGGCTTCGCCACAAGCTCGAGTGCAAATAAAAGAAAAGCCCTGGTTGGGCTCTGGCGAGACCGATAGGACGGAAGGAACAGAACGGGATGGACTTTGATTAAATTGCTTTGCTGCGAGGCTAAAACTGGTGCAAAAGAGGCAGAAGATGTCGTAACAAAGAAGGTGAACGAGAAACAAAGCGAGAGGGGGGGGGGGGGGGGGACGAAGTGAAAAAGAAAAACAATGGAAACGGAAGAAGGAGCAGTGTTTTTTTTTCTCGATTTAAAGAAAGTACGAGAGGGTATCGTTTCATTGGTAGAAAGGGTAGCGAATGGAGAAGCAAAATACTTGGAAAGGTAAAGACTTTCCTGGAAGTTTAACATCGGTGGAGAAAATTCATTTTGCGTGCAACAGGGACACACATTGTGTATCGTTCTTTTACTCGAGTGCAAAACAAAGGAAGTCTGTAAAAATGCAACGTAATCTTCTTAACGGGGATTGCGAATTCGTGTAATACGTAACATTTTGCGGCGTAGCAGGATGCGAGATTCTGTTTCGAAACGCTTTCGTAAATGAACTGACTGCATGAAATTATTTTCGCGAAGGGGCAAAAACAAACGTTCATTAATATTCCAGATGCTGTACTCAAAACGTCGTAACCTCCCACAGAGTGTAAAATTACGAGATTATTCCGGTCATAATTTAGTGTGTCTGCTGGATTTGTTGTACAAAGAAACGCCATGTTTTGCATTTCAAGAGAACAACAGGCAAGTATGCATTTTAGTTAACTCATGACCATATTTCCCTATTGTGTTCCGCGGAATTTATAATGTGGAGAAGCGCCGATGAATTTTCTATCCTTCTATTAAGTTGAGTGATAAATTCCTTCGTCTCGCGACGATGTTGCTATTTAAGGAATATTATTAACCATTTCGCCGTTTCACCATTTGCGGACATACACTTGTTGACAAAAGTTAAGAAACATGGTGCGTATTTGTAAAGCTTTATGTATTCGTTCTCTTTCGAAATATATGGAGTTGAATTAAAAGTAGAAGCACTTATTGTTTATTGATGTATGCAATACCATATTTTTATGCTATTGTAAATTCTAAGCTATGAATCTTAGAAGGGAAAGGATACACAAAAATTCGTAAGCGACTACTTTGTTTCTTAACTTCTGTCAGTAAGTGTATTTACTTGCATACTACTTGCATTGGGTGCTTCTTTGTATTCAAAGTTCCCCTAAATGCATAAACATGACACTATCTTAATAAAACGCGAACGAACTTGTTACTCAACTTAACAATTTAAACGATTCCATATGAAACTATCTTCAAACGAAAACCACGCTTAAAAAATCAATATTCAAATTACAGAATAGTTTCAACTTCTCCCACTAACAATAAGCAATAAAAGTCAGCGTATATCGTATAATTCGCATACCTAACATCCCTAGATTAATTTTCGTTCGGATGAAGACAAAAATTGACACGGAGTCAGCTCCAAAACCGCGTCTACCTAAAACAGAAAACTAATCCAGAATGCGAAGTATAATTTTAATTCCTCTCACTGAACGATATTACAAAAAATATTCATACTCTAACCCTGCGATTTAGCTAGAAAAATGCAGTGTTGGAAGGAATAGAAATATTCCAGTTTTAAAAAGCTCTACGTCAGTGTTTGCCAACGTGAGTCCCACGCCTCACAGAGGGGCACCATAATTGTTAAGCGGGGCAATTCGAAAATAGACTCGTCCAAAGTTTAAGTTAACCGTATGGCGACTCTCAGTTGCTACTCGAGCTAGATAAACGTTAGATTATAGATAATAGACTTGTGTTTCCTCAACAATTTCCTAGTGATTTCGTCTTAAAACCTATCATTTAAGTTTCTTCAATGAACAATTCAATTTTTGAAAATTAAAAATTATGTATAATATATGTTACATAGGGGGCATAAGAATTTTAGAAAAGCTTAGATGGGGCATGGCACAAAAAAAAATTGGGAAACACTGCTCTACGTGGAATTATTTCCGTAAACGTACATCCATCCAAAAGCGAAGAATCAGAACGTAGACTAAGGAACAATTTTATCTGAATTTGCACGAGTTCCCTACTACTCAGCGATTTGATTTAGAGTATTCAGAGCGCTCGTTAGAAGTTAATACGGCCCCGTTATCCGCGTTTTACGCGTTTATTTTCAATTTTCCTCCCTAAAGCACTCTGCATCCTCACCCTTTCCCTTTCCCCCTTTATTTCTTTCACCACTTGGCAACTGGAAGCTTTCCGCAACAGTTCTACTTCACCGGGGAGGAGTCGTAGAGTTTGGGCGCGTTTCCCGAGGAAGCGGACAGAGGCATGTTCCGCGAGTGGAATTTTAAGCGGGTAGATTCAGGAAATTAGGAAGATTTGATCAGCCGGTGGTGGAATTACAAATAACCTCATTATTGTGGCAAAGACACACGCCGCGTCGAGACAGTCGCGATTTATATCGTCGAATTTCCTTTTTACCAAAGGTACACGTGCGACAACTGGAGAGGGAGAATGCTCATTAGACGATTTAAATTAAGCTCCTCGAGTAACCCGACCTTCCAGGAAACATTTCTCTTTGGTAGAAGGAAGGATAAAGGATTGAGGCAAATATTTTTCGAAGAACAAACGAGAAGCCAGAGTGGGATAAGTGTAATAATTCTGAGAAGCGTTTGCTCGTTTCAGAGAAACGCGAGACAACCACCTTTTTAAAATGCGACACGATGAAATTCTACTTATGTACTTTGAGGAGTTAATTAAATTACGAATGTAGGTATTCGTAAACTAAGAATACTTTCGAATATTCCGTGCAAACTTATGCATTAGGAATAGTGGAGTACGTTTCTAATACAATTATCAAAACTACGTTACATTTTTATTTTATTTCATCATTAGACGTGTCAGAATCGAATGGCATGGGACGACGCTGAAGATACTTTTATGTCGAATTTACGAGCGTGAAAGGTGGGGATAGGTGGTAGCAAGCGAAGAACTTTGAGCTCCGTTTCATTTGTTCATAGCACTGTATTAATGATGAGGCGATACATCGATGCTCCTCTGCTGCATTTTACATGTCTTAAGACAGGATAGACGAACTTCTTCCCCACCATGAGTCACACGGGATCCGTTCTCAATCAACTGGTTTTCCCACCAGCAACGAGCTAACCATTGCTTTCTTCTCATACAATTAGAGGTTACAACCGTGAATGACGCAGAGTACAAAAGTCAAATGGGTTTAGGAGTTGCGTTGTTATACGTATCTAAGTATATAACATTGCTATATTGTTATGAGGAGCAAAGCGAGTGGAAGTAGAAATCATAAGCAGTCCTTTTTCAAGACATCTAGATTTAATGCGGTGAAACCTCTTTAAATCCAAAATCTCTATAAGACGAAAATTTTGTTCGTGTCCTTCCGCCCCGCTGCGAAAACCTGTATAAATCGAAATAAAACTTATTCCAATTTGAATTATTTGCCAGATATTTGGGTGCATCTTTATCTCTGCAGTTCGAATTTAGAATAGTGAAACTGTGGAGCTATGGAGAGGGGGGAAGAATGGGAAATAGGAAGGGTGTTGCGTTTCGTCCTGGTCCTGCTAGTGGACTCATCAGTAAGGCTACCTAGCAGACCCTGCCTTAGACACTGGGATATTGAAAGGAAGGTTAAAGGCGGTATACATATGGACGAGGTGGTTGGAACGAGTGCTTTCGAGAAAGTCCTATTTCGTATGTCCCTCTAGTGGTGGGTGCAGGAAAGCCGCTACAAGGCATTTATCAGTTTAAATCTATAAGTCAAACTTTTATCATCTTTGTCTCTGTAACTCGAATTTATAGCTACGTATGTCGTACTTTGGCAAACAAATGAACGTTGGAAAATATAATAAGATAATTGTTGCGTTTGTAATAACAGACACGAATACGTTTCTCGGAATATTCTTGGACTTTTTTAATCCCCAGAAGAATAAAAATCAGACCTGTATTTAAAAGAATTCGTAATGCTGCCCGTGATAGTTAAAAAATATCCTACAGGCGACGGGTTAATTTGAGTGAAGAGTAAAAATGTTGAAAAACTTTGTAAAACACGCTTCAAACATTCTGAGTTTCGCTTTCCTACGTTTATGTCAGAAAGAGAAGGTTTCTTTGTCTATCCTAATATAAATGCAAATGGCTAATGTTATGTTAATGTTCCTCGCAATGGTATTAGTGTCTCGCTGTAGGTCGTAAATACAGGGCTGAGTAATCCTCGTGTTAACCGGCGTTTCCAGTTTGAGGATATGATCTCTTAGATAGTAGGTGAATCTTAAGCTGCTGGCCTGATTTACTTCCTCCGGAAGAAATACGAGCACAGCTTGAAAAAAATTTTAACGTAACAGAAATGTGAAATATTTCATTTCAATTTGGAAAATAGAGTTGCGAGCGATTAGAAAAAGTTTAAAATATCTTTCGTGCGAATTTTTACCACCTACTAAATAATCACTAAAGCAAAGAAAAAGATAACAGAAGTATTGCCAATCAAACTTTTGTTAGAAAAAGAGGAAATATTTAATTGCAATTTAGGAGGTAATATTGATTTGAAACGTGAAAAATGTTGAAAAATTTGGAACATTTCTTGCATAATTTTCTATTATTATGATTATTGCAGAAAATCCATTTCCCGAGAATTTTAATTCTGCAATGAAAATATTCGATCTTAGTAATCGAATTCACTAAAAACGAATTACCTAGTAATTAAATTAATAATCCCAGTAATCGAAAATATTTTTATTCTCAACAAATGGTCTTAAAATATTTGATTTAAGATCCTACACTCATTGTTATTCCTTTCGTTCACTTAACTTCATGCCAACTCTTATATCGTCCAATTAATCAGTTTCCCACATTTTCTTTCCCTTTTCGCTTCTTTTTTCACCGAGAAAGATTTATTCACTAGCTATACATAAAGTTCCTGTACGGTTAGTGTTAAATGGAAACATTTTCCAGAAAAATTACACCCTCGCATTTGTATCGAAATAATTAATACAATTATATCGATACCTCGTTTAAACTGCAGACTTCGACTGCGTTCACAAATTCCGCGAAACCGGCCGCATCCGCAACGCATAATTCCTCGACTTATCGTTACGCGAAACCGGAAATGCAGGGCAGCGCAGATGAAACGGGGGACGCCAGCTTTAAATCAGAAATTTCACACTCGACGTGTTATTTGGCGCGCGTTGATCGTACATCGAGGTTGTATATCGATAGCGGGGAACGGTAGCCCGGAGCTCGTTACGCTCTCGACAATTAATTACCCTTGGTAAAACTGTGGCACGTCAACGATTTGTCTTCATTGAGGAGGCGACTTATCAGACTGTGTGATACGCGCCAAGAAGAGGGCGAACTCGATAAAAGGAGAAGCGACAGGCGAAAATGAAGAGGAAGGGACGAAAGAACGGAAGATGAAGAGGGTAAATTTGTGACGAGGGTAAGAGGAAGCCGAGTCCCCGTCTATCGGACACCATTCATCAATTGTTTTATAATATCGTGGCGTCGTTTGTCAATCTTTTTGTCTCCAGCCACGAGAACCGATATCATATATCCTGAAGGATGTTGCCGGAAATTGTTCACGTGAAACCACTCCGGAAACAGCTGCTCAGGAAACCACACATCCCTCGGGAACTAATCGTTAACCGTCCACGTAGAAAATTACCCGATCCTCTCCCCTTTTTTTCCCCGAACAAGCTTCTAGATTTCATCGTCTCAGCTTAAACGAGCAAATTGAACTCGGTCTTTTTTTTGTTTCAACCGGTGATTATTAAATCAGACTGATTAGACGCGATTATTAGATTAGGTAGTAGCACGGGAATTAGATTAACTCTGTCGCTGTCGGGAGATTTAACCGTTTCAGTGGTGAGTAATTTTAGGTGATCGGTGGGGTTTTCAGTTTATTATCACGGGTTACGCGTTTACATGATATTTAATATGAATATTGCGATCTTTGTTAATCGTTACAATTTCTTTGCCTTCGTATTTGGTGAACATTTTACACTAATTATTCACCGTGTTGAAAGACTCAAATTTGTTAATTCTATGTATCATACTTAAAATTGGCCTCAAAGGGTTAAATACTACACACGCATAACATTGTGGTTGAGAACGAAAAGCATAGAGGAATTGGAACTATTAAACAGAACATCACAATTATGATTTACCTAAAGTTATAAAAAAGCAAAGAATAATAATTTTGCACTGATTTTAGCCGCGAAATTGTTAACACATTTTCTAAAGTTTAATAATTTTGTATATATATATATATATATATATATATATATATATAATTTTAATTGACATCGATTCTATTATTTTTCTGAAATAATTCATCAATCTATCAATCTATTTTGTAGGTCGATTTTATCAAGAACAAAAATTTACTTTTATATCTTTCAAAATTTAATGTTTAATGCATTCCACATTTTTTCAACTAAAAAGTCCAAAAGCTTATTTTATTATCTTCTTACTTTTATATCACTGATAATATTTATGTGTACCAATAATTTTGTTCCTCGCTGAACGTAGTTTGGAATATTAGCCGTACATGTTTGAATACGAGGTGCACGGTGGTACATAGCTTAATTCATAGCGTGATTTGCTTACTTAAAAGACTGCCAGCATGTTAGTTGACACGAAATTGCGGTAATCAGTCAATCAGTATGGTTTAATCATTTGCAGATCTGTCAATCAGTACTCCCTTCTAACCGATTGAGATCAATACGACATAGAATTCAGCTTAACGTTACAGTCGACACATAATACCTATCATTAATACCAATAGCACTCTATACCCCTGTCAAAACACGTCGTATATTTGATTCTAACCAGATATTATGCACCGCTGTTGATATATCGAAAATTCATTCGCTATCAAATCCAGCTGCGTCGTATTTTTCTCTATCCTGTTCGGAATTTTGATTAAAAGATCCGCAACAATAATTTCTAATATGGACATTAAACTGCGTAATTATAAATCTCCTGATTATTCACGCTGAGATGTTTAATACTAATATTTAATGTCATACAGTTTCATGTAACATTAGACTACGTGATTACCGATTGAATCACGCTGAAACGTATTTTTTTCCATCGTGTTCTGAATCACGAATACAAAGATGCACAACAATAATTTGAATATCAATATTTAACGCTGCTCAGCCTCCGGCAATATTAAATCACGTAATTGCCGATCTCCTGGCCATTAAATCACGCTGACACGTATTTTCCTCTATCGTGTTCGCAATCACGACGTCCTAGTTTCCAGGACGAGCGATCAGTAGTAACAGCACGAGCGCGGTCAGATCCAAAAGTGGTAATGTCTCGTAACCGACTAGGATCCCCCGCATTTTATTTAATGTCTATCATTAGTCACGAACGGGGACGAGGCATTGGAAATCACCTCCAATTCCTCCAATCTCGTTTCACGATTCTTATACTACAAGCTAGTGAAAGGAAAGTCTTTCGATGACAAGGATAATAAGGACTCGTTAACCCCCAATGGTAGATACCGTGGAAGACCGAGTTCCCAGCCGAATTCTACCAACTTTTTCCAGTCCGGTTACGCTTCGCTTCCGCATGCTCTGCGGGATCAGCTTTTTAAAATGCCGGTAATTTCCATTTTTAACGAGCCACGGTGGAATCCCCAAGCACTACGTCAGATTTATCTTCCTCGCTCTAACGACTCTGATCGTATAAGGGAAATTAATCGTGTGAAACTGCAGGAAAAAGCTTCCCCCACACTTTTCTCTTCGCTTGTTTAAGAAAAAAAAAGAAAGAGGGAGATGAATCGGTTGACCACAGTTTCTCTTGATAATGCGACGGGAAAAGGTTTCGTTGATCACCATCGTTAACCCATTCGTTAATAATAATTATTCGTACGTCATTATATATATATCACGTACAGTATTCGTACGTCAAAATCAAAGTGGGCAATTTTCGATGATAATGTAAATATTAATAGGTTAAAAGTTAAACTGGTCCTCTTGGTTAATAATATATGATTATAATTATGCTTACATTTGATTATTGGAATATGATTGCTTAGAGCAAGATTGCTTTACACGATTCGTCGGTAAGGTGATAAAATAATATCTTTACGTTCAAAATTGTTTATTTCATTCTACTGTATTTAGTAATTAATATATATCACTAAACGATTTGCTAAGTTTATCTGCTTTTTACGAATTGAGATTGGGATTCTTGAGATTCAGGAGATTGGAAATTCAGAGACTTGGAATTCGAAAGCTTGAAAATTTAGAGACTCGAAATTTGGAAGCTTGGAAATTCACCATTCATTTGTTCACCTAATATTACTCAAAACCGACTGAATTTTTTAACTCGAGTAATGATAAATTGGAATCATATGTTAAATACTAAGTTACGAAGTGCAAATTTCTATAAAAAGTTATTGTACAACTATTAGCTTTCAAGAATAAGTCAAGCTTCGTCTGATAAAAGTTTTTCGCGACTAAAAATTTAGAAAGGTGAAAATATCCGATTCAGGACCACAGCTAGGACATTCCACGAAGCTGTATTTAATCTTACACACACGTTTGATTTCCCGGTAGGTGGATTTCTCCTATGGTTGCTTCGAGGATTCCGGCCGTGCCGGTATGTCAGACAGTCGAGACGAGGAAAAAGGGGGAAAAAAGGGAAAACAATACCGAACAGGACAAGACCCAGATCCCGGAGGAATACAGGAAGAAGGGATGGAGAGCATCCGGCTTGAAGCGCGTCTCACTTGCAACTTTCGCCAACTGACCCTCTCCGTTTTTCTTCCATTCATCGAAACTAGATCCCAGCTCTAAATATCACGGAGAAAATAACAGGAAGAGTGAAATACAAAACTTCAGCTGGTCTCCGGCTTGAAAGATTAACCAAAGTTTTCAGTTTGCCTTAAAAGGCTTTGGCCATGTGGACGTCGAAGATAAAATGTGACTAGAACGAACGGAAGCTTCAATTAAAAGGAAAAGGGAAATACTTTCGATAGATTCGTAACAGTTCGACGACGAGTTTCAGTTGAGAAAGTGTAACACTAGAATTACGAAGGCTGTTAAAATGACGGGTTATTAATTCATATTAAATAAAAAGGATATGTATAATTACAAATGGTCGAACATAAAAATTGGTTGGATTTTAAACAAACTAAGTAGAATTTTAATAATACCAGGATCAAGGCTTATACAATATTTGGATAAGGAAAGTAATCCCGAAGAATGTAGACGACTGTGCCATAAAAATGTGCCAAAAATATTGTTTCAAATGCGTTCGCTCGGTACTAAGAACAGTAAACTGAAATTTATCTGTTCTATTCTCAACTTAATGCTGTATCTTCCCCTTTAAGACAAAAAAACTTATCCCACAAAATCGTACAATCCTAGCTGACAAAATATTAGGTTGCAAGTGTTTTAGGTAACCAATTAGTAGACTGCGGATTTGTATGCAAATTAAAACAGTGAAAGCTGTTTAACATGAAAGCCTCTATAACACTAAAAATTAAGCCATTGGATTTCACTAAATTTACGTAAATAGACTCGAATTTACAAATCGTTAAACAAACTCTAGATAGTGTAATTATTGTAATTGGCGCGAATTACTGGTCGAACACTCGCATGCTATTATTGACATCAATTTACCAATTTACTTATTCCTTATGCGCAGATTCTAAATTTATACGGGAAAATAGAAAAAAATATGCTCCTTACACATTTAAACCTAAACGCATATACAAATCTGGAGTCGACTAATCATTGCCGAAGCAAACCTGAACGATACGAACATCCGACGCAACTAAATCTGGACCAAGCCGCAAAAATGAATGAAACCTCGTGATAAATGTTTGCAACGAAAAAAGAGCCCACACACATAAATGTCTTTGTCCGAAGAGCGTAGAAATCTCGGACGAGGGAAGCTAGGAAAAGGGAAACATCGACGGAGAAGAGACGGACGAATAAGAGGCAAGAGGAGAAATAAAAGTCGGAAGCGTTGGCGGAGGAAGCGAGACGAGACAGCGGGGGAAATAAAAAGAAATTGTCATCGTCCGGGTGGTTGCAACCACCCTTGTAACCGTGCCCCTACCCCCCCCCCCCGAGCTTTCCTCGACCCCGCTTTACAGCCACTGTCATTTGTTTTTATGTTCGCTCCACGCCGTTCTTGAAAATCCTTCGCCTGTCGCAAACCCCATTCGCCTATCCTTGTTCCGCGAGATTTTCGTCGTGGAATAGATAGAGACAGTGCAGGGCGTCGCTCGTCGAGAGAAGTTCAAACGCGGTGGCAATCTCCGGGATCCCCCTTTTCTTGCGGAATAAGAAAAGGGCGCGCAAAGCTGACAGAAAATTTCGAAGTCTCTAGATAAAGGTGTTCCCCTTTTCTGTTGGAGTTGCCCGCCAGTGGGTACACTTTTGTAGAAGCGCGCCGCCAACTTTCCGGGGGATGTTTTCTGTATTTGTCGGTGTTGAACTTACGCCGGAGGAAAGTTTTCGGATGAAATTCTGTTCAACTGCAAGATCAACCGAGGATCTCGGCCCCGGGATTAACTCGCTTGGATATTGACTTTGTGAAAATGTCTGCTAGACATCTGTACCGTGGAAACTTTCTCCCGAACTCGCTGTCGGATGATTTATCCGCGAGAATTGACGTTGACACGAGAAAAATTTAATTACTGTGCAGCTATATTTACTGTGAATTTCGCCGAGGGATAAGGGGTTAATCTAACCAGGTTGATCACACAATAAGAGTCCACTGATTCTCCCTACAACTTGTAACCTTTCATTCAAGCAAACTGAGTTCGTGTTCAGATAAGTGGCTTCAAACAAAAGTCCAGCTTATTCTTCGAATTACAGTAATATTTTAATGCTTTCTTCAATCTCTTTGGGAGTTTAATTTTTCCGAAAGGGTAGAGGACTATTATTTTACGATCCGAACTATTATTAGGGGCTGTATTCTTAAAATATAAATGGAGTATAATTATTATGCAATGCAACTGAAAGACTGCTTCTTCACGAAATACAAATATTAAATAATTCCTTCGTGTTTCGTGACTAAAACACGTAGATCAACTAAACATCACAATTGAGTGGTACATTATAGAACGTTCATCTATGAATTATGTCTGTTTTCGTTTGCAACATACGTTTATATAACTCGAATGACGCTCAGCACTGCTTCAGATAATAGGAGCTCAGCTAGAGTTCGCTAAATTGGGCATTGACAAAAATTTCGCTCGTATAAGTGGAGTTCCGGTAAATGAAATTCTACTGTACCCATTTTATTATATTATTCACAACAGCAATTCGTAATCTACGGGTAAGAATATTCAAAAGTTGCGCGACGAAAGCTGAATACACGTTTTCGAATATCACGATAATTCGGTGGAGGAAGGAAAGGTCTCACAACGGAACAAAACTGATGGGTAGGGGGATGCGAAAGTTCTGAATAGAGGTTTTCTGCTTGAACTTCACGAAAAAGTTTCGAGGTGAAAATAAAGGAAAAAGTTGGAGCTTATTTCCGAGAGAAGGCTCGCGAGAAGGATGGAAATTGAAGAAGACAGAGACAGTATCGCGTATTAATTCTGTCAGACTATTTAATTAGCAAGGCCTAAGTAGAGAAGATAAGAGTTTAATGAATACAGATAGCCTTGTAATCCTAACAGTTTCCCTCTTCCTTCTTATCTCATTCTTTGTTCCTTAAAGGAACAATGAAACGAAGTGAGAACTTTGCACCGGCAATGAAACTGTTACTCACAACCGAATTTCATCTTCGTCTTCTACTTTTCAGCTAACCAAATGTTATACAGGAACATTATTCAAAGTACTATTACTTAACTTTCTTATGGAAAATGATTTTCGACCATACGAGTATCGCGTAACCTGAATCTTCTATTCTTCTGTTAATACTAGAACTTATTCCTTTTCAATACGAAAATTTCTACTTTCATATTAACCCTTTGCAAAGGAGACTCTGCTGAGTGTTTCATGCATCAAAATTACTGGAAGGCTATCCCTAAGCCTGTTGTAGTTATAAAGGAAAATTAAAAAAAGCAAAACAAAGAGAAATATTAACACCTCGCACTCCGTTAGCTTTGTTACGTCAACAAATTAATTTCTTCAGTAGTTGCATATTTATTTTTACTAATTTAATTTCCATTACATTCGATGCAAACGAAATTGAATCAGAAGATCAACTATCACGTTTTGTATGCATTTAAAGTGTTCCAATAATTATCGCGTAATAAGTATGCATGCATAAAGTGAAAGTTACTCACGGACTGTAAGGTTGGCAGGTTTCACGATCTTCGGGCAGACCCTGAAGAGGCCCAGCTTGAAGCGTACGCTGACAACATTGGCGAAGTTACGTGGTAGATAGGGAAGATTCAGCTTCTCCTCGGTGTGAAGCCAAGCAGGGCCCAGAAGCGCTGTGCTGAGAGCTGCCAGGGCTGCGATTCCGCAAACCACTCCACACCTGGTCAATCTGATGCCACCGGGGCCACCCGAGCAGCACATCTTCGTCTATAAGGTTCCTTACTCTCTTCAGGAAGACATTCTACTCTCACATATCCAATAAATCACCTCACCGATTTCAACGATCCCCTCCGTTCTTTTCTGCCGGAGAGTTCCCGCAAACTTCGACACATTATTGTACGATTTGTCCACGATTCATACACTGTCTCGTCTTTCGGGTCACTGGTACACTAAAAGTTTCACGTATCCGTTATACGCTCCTGGATCTGTGATGGTAAATCCTTTGGAAGGAAGTTTCATCGCTAGGGTGAAGCATTCTGGAAAAAACAGAGAGAGAGAGAAAAATGTGGATTAATATTTTATTAAGGAAGATTAAAAGGAATTATGTATGGAATAATACTGTTTGTAATGTGATCACTTTAAAATTAATTACCTACTAATTAACGAGTTCTTTTTTTTAAGGAAATTCATGTAGAACAATGATAAGAAACCTTTGTTCTTTTGTGGGTCAATATTGAAAATTTAATATCGCATATGGGTCACGATGAACGTAATATTAAATATAGTGGAATCCGGTAATTATAGTCACGGACAATGGTATCAGATGAATATTGTTATCATAATGAGTCGGTTCCAAAACATTATATATAAAATCAGTTAATAATAATCTGCCTATTGTGAATTGCAACTTCCGACGTGACCATAATAAACAGATTTCACTGTGTTGTATAATTCTGTACCTTAAATATAGACTGACACAAATTCAGTATTTTAGCTCTCTATAACGTCACGTAACTCACAAGTTACATAATTCGTTAATGGTACCTTACTTCATAATTATCGTAGAGTTATATTTGACTATAAGTTGCTTCTACTCTATTGTATTCACGTATTTTCTAATAACTCTTGCCATGCTCTCATACAAAACATAAATGGTATTCTTCAACTAAAAGTAAATTTTAAAGAAAACTTTTCATTTAATACGAATTTTTTAAGAATTTTTATCGCTCGTCCCTAAATGTAATTGTCACATATGACACCAATAACCGAAGTTTGATTACAATAGCCGTTTGATTTATATAAAGTGTTCTGGGACCGATTGATTATGACAACAATAGCCGATCGATAATATTATACACGATTATAATTACCAGATTCCATTATATATAAATACTTTAGTTCTCGCTTCTTCGTTTGAGCGTTACGATGAAATGGTTTTACAAATGATTCGCCGCGATTATCGGAGAAGATGAATCAGTGAGAGGTATTAACACGTAGGGAACAGTGAACGCCCATTGATCTTGTCCCCTTGATTTTCACAGCGAATCTAGACAGCAGAATGTTTCAGGCCCGTGGCGATTTGTCGGTCAACTAGCGATACTGTCGTCCTCGTTCGATGAAAGCGAATAATCCGACCCCGATAAGCGAGTTATCGAGGAACCATCGAGTTTGACTTTATCGCGCTTCTCTTGGGAATTCTCGTGACCGTCGCGTCGCGTGCCGTCGCCGTTTAATTCGCAATGAGAATTCTCGCGGTTTGCACTGATTCCCACGTTAAAACGAAAGTTAGACTCACGGCTGAATAATTGAACGCGAAAGGTTTTCGCCATCGAAGTGAAATTTTTCCCTGTCAACCGCTGTCAGCATATCACTGAACGACATCAAAAACGATTTTCCTTGGAATCCACGGAAGTGAGAAATATTGGGTTGAACGCAAAGTTCGTGTCGCGTTGTATTTATATTGTATCTCGCAATGTTTTTTAAATGACCAATGACTAAATCTGAATGGACCTTAATTTAACTGTTCAAGAATTAGTTTAAGAAAAACTTTTGGGGTAACAAAATGCTTCTATTGAAAATATAAAACTAATCATGAAATATGAACACGGTCGGATGAAGTACTCAATGAAGAATTGGCTTTTCAACGTTTCTTCAAAAAGTACCATTAATGGTGGTATAATGAGGTATATTATTGATAATTTCTATCAATTTGTATACTTTATATTTCCATTCTAAAGCTTAAACTTTCACCTAGCTTTCGATAGTTTCGAATTATAAAAGAAGTTGTACAAAGTTTCGAATTTCCAAAACTCGAAACATTCCTAAATTTGGAAATGTTTCAAAAATTTCGACGTTTCGCGCACCTCATACCTAATAAAAATACAGTAATTACGTTTTCCACTGTCAATGGGTGTAAAACACCGGACGTAGAACAAAGTAAACCTGATTTATTTTCCCCCGTAGCAGAAGCTTTGAATAACAGCAGCAAGTTTTATTTTGCAATTTTCAGAAAGGGAATAAAACGAAGGGTAAAAAAAAAGGGTTCCCTGACAGATATTTTTCCTATCGGTTAATCACTCTCAGGAAACGAAGTACAACGTAAAGCTGATGGATACTGCAGTTTTGATAGGAGAGCCGTTCATCGTTTTCGAAACTGGCATCCAACTGAACAAAGAATAGTGCAGCCGGTTGTTTACCGGATCAGAAACGTCACTGAGCTAGTTTTATCGGTGCTGGTGTGTCGGAACAGCGGATGTTCCAACACGGACGGGCAGGGAATTCGTGGACTGCGAAACAGATCAGACCAACTACGGCCTGGATGGATGAAAAAGGGGGATGCAAAACCACCGTGTGAATTTGTTTTAAATGGCCAACAGTACTAACTATCCTGACCGAACGTTTCGTGACTGACATATGCTCGCCGGAACTCTATTCGATTTTTGTATCCTTAAACGTGGTTCAATTCGAAATTTTCCACCGCTAAATTTTTCATCGTGGAAGGAAAATTTACTCTGACCGCGGTTTAATTTTCGCCAGTGTAAATTTGAAAGTCGAAAGCGGAATGAAGCTAATGAAATTTTTATCGGGATGGAAGATAAATAACTGTAGATGTAATACCGTGATTAATTGAATTTCAACCCTTTCGCGGTTGAATTCGTGTATATTCGCCGACCTTCTGCAAATTTTAAAAGTTCAGACCCCATCCCCTTAAAATTAATGGAGGTTATTAAAGAAAAATTGACATTTTATGATAATTACGTTGTGTATCTATCTATATATATACATATATATATTAATACTATATATTAATTATTATTATATATATTAATATATATATTAATATTATAGTATTAAAGTTAATCCTTTTATCCTTTACTATCGATTATATCATTTCTATCATATTTATTATTTGTGCTGAAATCCTCCGGTCTTTTCGAAGATCAATTCGTAGATCCCATTGGAAATATTTGATCCATTTTAAAGTATAAGTTTCGAGGAAAACATGTTTCAACATTAAATATCCTAATTCACTGCGTTAGAAAGATATTGAGTACCCTTTCAGTTTCATACCCTGAAAATTTGGTCAAAAGTCTGCCTAAACCCTATGAAGCTATAATTAACAAGGATGAAAATTGAACTGTACAATTCTGCTTTACTTTTGATCTGTATACAATTCTTTACAAAAGAGTTAATATTTATATAGGTATCGCGTGCACTCTCTTCTTTCACAGATTGTATTTCGATGGACGTCTAACTAATACACGAAGAATAGTTTGTATGTCTTCGCAACCAGCTTCAGTCACGTTAGTCAGAGATTCGGAGGAATAAATCGCCGCGTAAAACTGTCTCCATTCCAGAGATGCATTTCAGACGGCGCTATTTCGATCCTAAGCGGGGCTGTTCGATGCTCGGTGGCTCGTATTTCTCGCACTTGGCGTAATTTTACGACACAATGAAACCGCGAGGCTTGCATCCGCATACTGACCTGACGTTTGAGCGACGCGACGGCCGTGCAGCGAAATAAAGGTTTTTCCAAACGGCCAACGGGTGGCATCGTAAACGGGAATTTACTTCCACGAGAATATTTCCGTCTTCGCAAAAATACAGCCGCCGGTGACTTCCGGTGCGCGAATTTCCGGCGAGAAGTTTACACCCGTTCGGCTCGTTCTAAGCAGCTGTGCCACCGGTACTCATTGAAATCCGTGGATTTTCGGAAGTTACGCCTCGCAAATTGCCGCCGTTCCCCCATTTTCGATTCCAACTTTTCGATAGCATTAACCCACTTTCCACCCCTCCCCCCCCCCCACTTTTTTTCTCTATTTCTGTTTATAATTCGCAAAATGGAAGAGAGGTCGCGGAAGCTTCGTTAGCAAGAAGTCGATTTATCGAGAGCATTTTAATGAGCTCCTCTTAGAGGACAATTTTATTCCTTCAACTGGGTCACGGGGAGAAAGAAAGGGAGAATGACAATGAAAGATCTTTATCTCGAGGCACGAATAGCCAAGGAATATCAGAGATTCGGGATATTAAAGACTTAGAAGCAGATAGCAGAGTAGCGATCCTATCGATCGAAGGATGCCAGTATGGCAAGTGAAACACGTAAAAATTACTCTGCCGTGGAACAAAGGAAGCCCCGTTAGAACCGTGTTACACGCTTCCACTCATTTTCTCTAGTCGCATTTATTATTTTTAACTCGGGTGTAAAAATGAACATTCACGGGTCGGTTAAAAAATAATTCTCTGATAATGGGAACGGGTTTATGGAGCGTTATAATCAAACAGCTCGTAAAACTCAAATTTCAATGATTACAAGAAATATTTTACCACAGAGAGCATTAAATCTACTAGCGAGTTTAAAAAAGTGTTACGATAATTTCGTATTACACGAGGTATAAATACGTGTATTGTTCGTGCATTTTTGTTCAGTTTAACAGATTAATGGGTTAATATTATCAAACCGCAAATAATAATAATATAAAATAATCCTATTTAAGGGAGCAGCGAGTATTAAATATAAATGATAATTAATGCATTTTAGCTACCAATGAAAACGTAATCCACAGTAGCAAGGGTTGCTTCTAGTATTTATATGCATGAATGATATTGCGGAGCATTAATAAAAATCCAATTAAGTGAAATGGATATCGCAGGGGTTGGGATAGGAATTCTATTGCTCTTGCTGATTCCTATTATTCGGTTATTTCGTGCTCGTACGCGAGAACGCGAACTTCGAAAAAAGAATTCGCGTTTTTTGTGAGCTCGGATCAAATCAACCACAGCGAGAAATGCGGTGGAGACAATGGTATCCCCCTGCACATTCGCATACCGGGATTACTATTGGTAGGCACCCTTTTCGGGTTACCGTATAGATAATGGGAATTAAATCCTTCGAAATCGGGCAAACATTTTAATGATTTTTTGATACTTTTACTAACTTGAAATATTTAAAAAAATGCAAGAATTTTAATCATTTCAAGACCATTAATTTACGTGTCAATCAAAGTTGGAAGTATTCTATAAACATGATTTTGTTCATAAAAAAAATACATATAAGCAGACAATATAATTTCATGAAAATCCATGTGACTGAATTAAAGTATACAAAGCTTATGGTTGCAACTGCGTTTATAAATTGTTACGCTTTATAACATATTCCTGGCATGCTATAATTTGTTTAACATAAATGAAATAACATGTATTTCACTCTTCAAAACAATTTTATTTACGTACACAATATGGGTCACTTTATGAAATCAGACCTAAGAATATTTCTTATTTGTAATTTTATATTTTATGAATTTTCACACTACTTTTGTTACTCCAAAGTATGTCTTAAAATATGTGAAAAATTGAAATTTAACCCTCTATTGCATTCCGTTTCCGATTGGGAACCAAATTTCAAATGTTCGATAGTTCAATCGGTTAAGAACCACTGAAAATTAAATATATACAAAGTTCCCATTTGAGAGCAGTTATAAAATTCAATAAATAATATTATTTATCAATATTTTGTAATTTATTTTACTAGCACAAATAACATTTAAGTAGAACAAGAGCCATATATATTTTCCATAACTCCTCATAAAAATTCACGCAATAGAGTGTTAAAGTATATATATATAGACTTTCGCATTTGACTGTACATTCTACATTTCGAAACGTAATTAACAGATATCAACCAATTTTTTGAAAACACGACCAACGTCGTTTGCCTGTCGCAAGCAAAAAATTAATCAACTCTAATTAAAGTAATAAGCCGTCACGCATTTATACAGTCAAATTTCCCTTAAAAATCCTACCGCGAACGCACTGTACACGTATCTTGTCCGCTCAAAGGCAATAAAGTAACGCGGAACCCGCGGTTAAAAGAAGTAATTAAACCGCGTAGCCATACTGCACGGCGCTTTCATCTCTTTCAGTTGAAATTCATTGGTGTACGACGAGGGAAAAGTTTTCGTTTAAAAGCGCACGACAATTTTTCCGGGGACGCCGTTTGAAGAGTATTCGAAGAAGGTGAGAGAACATCAAAGAACGTTAGAACAACCGTTGGCATTCGCTCAGAAACCACCGTGGAATTTTTCAACTTTTCTCATCGGACCGTCGAACCTGTCGCCTGACTGCGGGAACTTTTTCAACAGAAAAGCGATCAGAAAAAAACGGCGGAGGGGCGGGGAACAAGGTGTAAAAGAAAAGTCGAGGGACCGAGCGACTCGCGCGCGCGAAAGGTGAACGAGGAAGGCGAGCAAGCTCGGTGCTGATCTCCTTCCAGGCGTGAATCGTGGTTGGTTCGAACTTTTAATTACCTGGTACTTAAGAAACGGTCTACGGAAGCAGGGAAAAGAAAGAGACGGCGAAAGAGTGAAAGAGGAGAGTGGAGAGAGAGAAGAAAGAGAAGAAAACGAATGAAATGGCCTGCAGAACGTGCAAGGCTCGCGTTTGCGGAACAGACTTAAGCAACCACTCGAAACTGCTTCCTAACAAGAACGGAAATCTTTCAAGTATCCTTTCCTCCAACGAGGCGGCAATTCGAACTTCGGCCAACGCTCGGTTTTTTTCAATTAATTAAACCAAAGGGTGCATTGGGAAAGGGCGGTTCGTACGAGTCCAACTAGCCTGCAGGATGGAAATGATCCTGTAATTGGAATCCATTTTATATCTGTGAAATAACAAACCGTTCATTCATCCAATGTAAACACGTTATTGGAAAAATTTCAATCTCGAAGAGGAATGAGTTTAGAAGTATATACATTGATTGAATATTTGTTATTTTTCGTGTAGAATTTGTTCCTGTCGTTAGTTGAATTTCATAACAGACCGGCTCATTTTCGACGAATGGTGAAATGAAATTTCCGATTTAAAATTTGAATATACCTTGTGAGTTTTATGTTTCGAGTAGAAATGGATCGAAACCTAATTTTTATATACGAGTAACTCGAATGCGAAACTTTGCGAGGCCTTGAAACTCTTGAAACTTTTGAAACTAGAGATTTTTAATACCCTGAATTATTTTTCTTGTTTCGTTTGTAAGATACATCTGTTTTGTCAAGAATCTAAGTGCTAACGAATCCCTTTTGAAAAGATAATTATCTATTTAGTAGTATAAGAATAAGTCTGACCAAAATCTCCTGTTTCTACTTGCTGTCAAGGGAATCAACCCTGATATGTGTAGACTGGAATGCGACAATCATAACTGATCGTTTAATTTTGAGTTGCCCAAGATACAACGTTTATCGTTGCGAACATAAACTGAAATATCTCATTAACCCTTTGACTGCAAAGGGCGTATACATACGCTCAGTACTTACTTAAATTTTGTATCGTACAACATATTAGGTCGTTGAATAATCTCTGTCGTGCTTCTTATTAATATTTGCAACGTTTCGTAATAGTCTCTAAACTAATTCAAACAGAACTTGCGTTGAATTCTTTGTTTACTATTGGGTACTTTATTTATAATTGTACATGTCTTTCAAATTTCTTTCCAAAATTCCAGCGGTTTAAATTTTACCCAAAGATACGTCAGAAATTATGCAACGACGTAATAGTTTCCAGACTTACGAATACATAATAATTAAATTCCGGATCTTTATGCATTTATAGAGAATTTAGATATGCAGAGTGAGGCATTTATTATAATTCTCAGAGTGCAATTAATCTCTAGTTTAGTCTCATTCCTTTTATTATGTTAGAATATAGATTCGTTTAAACATCCGCAGTCTAATAATAATATTCGGAGATTCATTTCAATAGTAATATAACATTTTATTATTTTATGTTTCAGGTTAATTAATCCACAAGTAACTATTTTGCAATGATTAGGCGAATATCGCGTCACAGTCAAAGGGTTAAAGAGAGCCTCGACTCCAAGAATTTATCAAGAACACAAAATTAACACTTAATCTGCAGGTCACAAAAAATTCCGTTAAATTTTATTAAAAGCTGTTGAGATTTTTCGACCAGATCTTGATATACACTGATTCTCCAGTAAAATTTGAGTACAAGTAAAAGCGAATCATTTAAATCTGATGTATATCGAAAGTTACATAGATCAAGTGCTCATAGCTAAAATATAATAGGGAAATAATTTATCAACGTCGCTAATAATCATGTAGTTGATGCAACGAAGAATTATTGAATTATAAAAAGAAAAGACGTTGTGGGTTTTATATTTCCTTTGAGGATATCATTTGATTCTAGATTGCAAATTTCTTTGGATGAATTAAAATCCAGAGAAACGTTTTCAGTCGTTTCCTCGAAACGTTCGCGTCACATTTTATTATATCTGGTTTTGCTAAAACGCCGCAGCTCGCAACTCTCGTGAGTAATGGAATGGCAATTTATTCCTGGACAAATTCAATAAGAGTCGGCGATCAATCACGGAGTAATGCTCATCGCGAAATCATTTGTATCGTTTTATCATTAAAGATGATCTATTACGAAGGATGTAATCCGCTTTACAATGCAAGATTAATCTCCCCCGTGAAAACAAGAGTAAGCTGACCAATGAACCGTGCAATTATTCTTCTATGGCTCATTTATGCTGTTAACAATGCAACGTAGATGCATTCGCAAATTACTATTAATTTCCACGAGAATATTATTCCGCGAATAATCTGCAAATCCTACAAACAATGTTATTACTTCTATTTTTAGAATAATGTACAGTGGCGACCAAAAATATTTACAGGACACAACAGTTTTAATTGATATATTTGTTAGTAAACTAAGAATATTTGCACAAATTTAGAGATTTAGAAGCGTGATTAACCCTTTTGCTACTAAATACGAATATATAAGTCCCGAAAAATTGAGCAATCGGTTCGTAAAAATATTTCTGTAACACGATACTATTTTTACTATAATTTATACTTAGTCTTCCATAATTAATTATCCAAAATATGCAAATATTTGTAGCCGTACTACTTTTGATACAGGAAAGATAATCCCCATCTATGCATCAATAATGTTTTCATTTTTAAAGTGCAGTAGCGAAAGGTTTGAAGGACTGAAATTTAAATAGAAATTTGCATCGCCTTTTAATTATCGCAGCACGTATTTTCTTTTGAATATTTCGCACGTTTTTTGCGTATTATTTAGAAACGCGCCGATCCTTCAAAATTACTTAGCAACCCATTAATAATTACTGCATGAGTGGTTAGCATCAATACAATAGTAAAAAAATAAAATGCAGCAGTACAGTGATACGCGAAAAGACCTAAACTTAAAATTGAATCCCCTGTACTTGTAATATCTGTGTATTTACATAAGCTACCCTATTCAAATTACTTTATAATTTGCACATTGCCTGAGAAATGAACTATTATTAGATTACGAATACGTAGTCAACCGTATAAATCGCTTTAATTTTTGATACTGAGTTAATACAATTTGGTACAGTTTCTCTGTGGAAGGAAACATGTCCTGTGTTTGGAGATCGTGATAAACAAACACGTAGAAAATTTGCGACTGATTTTTCATCACCCACTCCGCAGGCGTCGTCTGTGTATTTCCCAGCAGGCAAGACAGAGTATATTTAATTGAAAAACGTGTAATTCGTAATTTCCCTGGGGAGACGGGTGCACGTCCCCTCTTGATCGTTAAGCTTCACGACAGGAAATCCATAGGACAATTCCGGAATAACGTCGAGCGCTTCTTCCCGTTTCTCTCTTTCTTTTACATTCCTCGATTCCGTATAGATCCCAGCTTAAATAAATTAACGCTCACCCGGCCGCACCCTTTCGTTTGCTTATTTCTGCGTTAAAACGTCGATCCCCGCGCGAAGTTTACTTAGGATCGCTCGATTTAAATCTTGGAGTAATACCGGAGTATCGATTGGACGATTTAAGGGAAGCGAGTAAAAAAAAAAATCCAATGCACTAACTATAATTTCCTAGACCTCTCTGCAAAATAACTCACAATTTTTTACTGTATCCCAAAGCTGTGATTATAATCATTAATGTTTTCGAAAAATGTTGAAAGGAATAAATTTCAATTTATGAATCAATAAAAGATTCTATTCTTGAAAAAAGACTAATTGTTTCCTGTGAATATGCTCAGCTATCGATATTTTAATAGAAGTTTTAGAAATAATGAATTCGCTACTCTGTAAAATTTTTTAGTTTTTAAAAATTGCGGAGTAAAATTGAAAGTTACATTTATACCTGATGAATACATTGAAATTTTGTAGTCAGTAATTATCTATGAAAAAAATTCCCAAACTTTATCCATTATTAACCCTGCTGTTCTGCTTGGGTATATATGACCCGATATGAAGATTATGTTTTATTCGCTATTATATTTCTAAATGTTTCTTCTTGATATTCAATGTATTTCAAATCTTTATGAGTTTCATATAAGCAATAATATTCCTGAAATTTCTTATAATCGTTCTTCGTTTCTCAGTATAAATCAAAGAAGTATAAATGTGAAAAGTAAGTAAGAAGAACAACAGGTTTAAAGGCCTGAGGATAATTAATACTAGGTTTACGGACGTTAATTGTACAATTCGACAAGCTTCCGGAAAAATACGTATACTGCATATAAATATTCGATATTAGAAGCGTGAGGATAAAGAGAATCAATTAGAATACATATTCATACCATTGTATGAATTAAAGTTAACATAAAATACTGAAAAAAAAATATTTATCGTCTCTATAATTTTAGGTATGAAATCTGAAATGCGTCAAATTGACGCGTTCCGTAAACCTAGTGTTAAACTAACCATAATTATTATTCTATAATACTTGCAATAAAAAAGTTGTTCGAATTTTAAATGGTCTAGTGACTTTTAGGCCACCCTTTATTTAAATGCTAATACTTTGTATCAGGTATTAATAATTCGAAAGCTTTCTAAAGGAGTTCTTGAAAATACGTAAAATTTGTCAAAAGTCTGATACGGTTTCATGTTCCATGGAATGCAAGTATGAAGACTTGAATAATATTTGTACGATGCTTTGTTGGGGGACAAATAACGTATTACGTTTGTCAAAAGGCGATTATGGATGCGAACATTTTAACCTGAATTGCGATTCTCATGCTTTGACGTGATTCCTATTTTTCAAGGAGGATTATAGTAATTAACAGCTTTGTCCTGCGAATTCGGTGAAATTTCCTAAAGAGCTTCAAACACGACCTAGTTTTTTTTTCAAACACTTTACTAAATTGAAATACTTTATGAGTATTTCGATTCTTCCAAACGAACACAATATAAACGAATACACTTCCTTCACAAACGAAGAAGAGTTTTTGAAAAGATTCAAAAACCTACTTTTTAAAAATGGTAGCATGTTGTTAAATCAATTGAAGATATAAATAACGATTCTAAAGTCCAGTAAAGGAGAGAAAAATAAGTATCCGAATTTCAAAAAGTTTCAACAAATTAAAATCTGAACGTTTTAAAAATACTATCACGTTGACTATTATACTAACTACAATTCATCTCCTTTATTTTTTATCTTGTACCAAAACTCTAAATTCTACAGTAAACTTAACGCCCTAATTTTTGGAGCATTATGCCATTAAACAGATCAAGATTAATATTGACGTGTTATTGTTGGATTAAATTTTCACAAAAGATTTTCTAGGTTGTTATCGCGTTAGCAATTATTCCATTACTATCAGTTATCCGCGTTGCGAGCGTACTGACGGGTTTGTGGTAAACAGCAACAGCGTAGCTCACTTACCGGAACTAAAAGACGTAAACGATTTGCGGGGAAAATGCGGCGTGCCTCGGCTCGCGAATACACAAGGGAATATCGAGTTGTTTATTTCTCTGCCCTGTGAATCATCTAGACAGAGATAATAGTTCACCGACCACGAATAACAACGTTCTTTCAATATCGCGGAATTTGAAATGATATCTTGTTATCCCGTAATTATTCAATTTTAGAGATAGTGACTCAAATATTTTCACGTTTTAAGAAACGATTGATAAGCGTTTGAATTTCCAAGCTTTTGAATTTCCAAGCTTTTGGATTCCCAATCGTTCGAATTTCGAAGTTTTTTGATTCCTAAACCTCCGTATTTCCAAGCTTTTGAATTTCAAAGCGTTTGAATTCAGAAGCGCATGAGTTTGTACGATTTTACTATCAGACGTGTATTGAAAACGAATTTTTTGATATCTGTTAGGAAAGATATTTTCTTGAATAGAATTGTATTGTAAAGAAGCTCAGATTCGTTAAATTTTGTGTTATTAACCCTTTACCTTATGATTTCTTTATTAATTAAACAGGATTAAATATTAAATGCTAATTATTAGACTACTTTTTTTATGCAAATCCATATTTTCACAAGCACAATTAAAGAGATAGGACTTGAATAGAGATTTATTCCATTCCCTAAATTTAACAATGTGTGATTTACTTTGGATATTTTATATATTTTTCCATACTCTGCATTCCATAATTGCATAAAAATCCGCAATCTACTAATTATAAATAGCTCGATTAGCTATTCATTACTTTAACATTGTGTGAAATGCAGGGTACCGTAATATTATAATTAGTTTGCATCTCATAATCTTTAATCTTGTGTACTGAAATAATAGTTGACGTTAACGTTAAACTGAATTGCGAATACGGTATCTCTACTGAATTTAGATCATGCATTCATCATGTAATGTAACTCATCATACTTATGCTAAAGGTTAAATAGTTAATCGCTAAATTTATACAATAATATTACACTATAATGATTCATCAATGTTACACTATAATTCATTATTTGTTATTATAGTGTAATATTTCATTATTATTTAATTATTATTCAATTACCAATATTGCATCTTAATAAAAACTACTCTTATAAATGGCTTCAGTATTTAGTTTTAAAGTATCGTAGCGAAAGAGTTAATTCTTTATTCTACCAAACACTACGTGTTCGATACCCTTTAATAATCGATAATTATGTTTGCAAGTTCTTATAACTTTACTTGCCGGTTTGTTATACTTTCGGAAAATTAAATATGAATTACGTAAGATGAGATTAGCTTGATTTTCCTACAACTACCATTAATCATAAAGTAATTAAAAGCGCGTCAAATTTTATGAATGATTAAGTTTGTTGAGAAGACTTCCAAAAGTCATTAATTACGAGACTATTAATTATTTTGTAATTAGAGAGAGTGAGATTAAGGTTGTCAAGAAGGACGGAGAATCTGTTTTCTTTTATAGTTAAAAGAATTGTAAGAACAAGGAAATAGCTTCAATCTGTGCACCTTTTTTCCAATTTCAAATATGTAGTATTTAGTTAAAAGTAAAAACGTGGTTTAATTGAATATTTAATGATAAAGTTTACTAGTACCAGTTTCTGTTACTATTTTATATAATTATATAAATTATATAATACTATTTAATATAACTGATTATGAATTTACAGTGTGTTTGGAAGCTCTACTTGATCGTTAAATGCTTCATTCTAGTTTAAATGCAATGAAGCTGTTTCTTTGTAATTGCAATGTCTTCAATTATAGATACAAATCATAAGTAGGTGGCGGATGTTTATGCAAATTTATATTTTGCTAAATAAAAGTAAAGAAATTGAATTTAACGAAAGGATTGTAACCCTGCAAATATAATAACGTGTACTTTACTTTTGTATATTTTTGCATGTCATGGTTATCTTGTATTTTTTCGTGTCCTGACTTTTATACAAATTCCTATTTTTATTAACAAAATTAAGAGAATGCGATCTGAATGGAGAGACGTTTCATCCTCTAAATAAACTAATATTACTTTACTTTGGACACCTTGAATATTCTTTACTTTTTATATTCTTCTTCAACTTTTTGCATATTTAACCCTTTCTCTGCTACACGCAAAAATTCGAGGAATTTGCGATGCATAGATGAGGGCGATTTTTATTAATAAAAACACAATTTAAGTATAAATATTTGGATACTCGTTGCCTCTAATTATAGTGTAATATATGCGAATGATAACAGGAATTATGCTAAGTTACACAGAAGATATAAAGGGTTATCCAAAAGTACCTTTAGGATGTTGAATAAGAATATCTGTCAAATGCCATGTTTTTTAGTAAAATGGAGGTGAAAAAAATAAAAATTGAAACGAGAACGAACGAAGATAATAGAAATAAAAAACAGATTAGAAAAGGGTGAAGCAGAAAGGGAAAGAAAAAAAGTGAAGGTAGATGTTCCTATAGTCTATTTTGGGTAACCCTATACATATGCTTTTAGCAAATAGTAACTCAACTTATGAGAGTGCACAGCGAAAGTGTTAAATTTCCAATAAATGCATAAAAATCCCCAGTTTAGAATAATTATGAGAGCCTCTAAAATCAAAAACGGACTGATACTAGACATCATGCACGCACGTGTCCAATCGAATCAAAAGTCGCTAAAAACGCAAACGAATTTCTTGTACGCAGCTTCGCTTATTTACCACTCGAAACCTTCTACAATACGCGTAAGTGAAACCACAGTTATAAACACGGCAATGACCCAACGGCTCATTCGCCTTCCATAACAACAAACTTTAACTTCTAAGAATTAACCACGTGTTTATGAACCACGCTTAATACGCCTAACCTTGTGTCGAGTTCTAAGAATTGGATATGTTACCGACCGTTGCAAAAATACGTTGAACTCAAGCATGTAATTTGTACGGTTGTAAGGCAAAGCGACGTAAGTTAAAAATAATGATAAATTTTTGGATCATAATTATTGTACAATTTTTGTTCCTATTAGAGATTGGACCTTTGATTATCGATTTCTTATCGATATTTCATTGATACTTAATGATATATTAGCCGTTCATACGCCAAAGTGATGAACTCCACATTTTGAATTTTTTTAAAATTTTAGTTCCAATGTACTCGACTGAAACTTAACTTTTTATAGTTAAGATAAATTTCCTTAACAATTAGGTTTAAAACTGCGAAATGAGGAAAGTGTTTTGATCGTGGAATAATTAACAATTTATAGAATTAATAACGCGTATTCCAGGATTATATTATTCTATGCATTTTATACGTCGTTAGATAAAAGCTACGCTTGCAATGACACATTCTACAGTGATTATTTCAGTTTCAATTTCAAAAGAAATCTTAAAAAGGATTGTACACATATTTTATCAATTTCCCTACTTTTTGTTTTATGCAGTTAATCGATTTGGTAAATGAGTTGCTCATATCGATAGTATCATTAAGTTATCAATAAAACAAATGGGTATAAACCAATAGACAACTATCGTGTTAATTTTAGGCTTATTTTATGTTATCTATAATTATTAGCTCAAATAGAAATTAATACATTTATAATGTAACTATATTATTCTGTGTCAATTATTTATTGTCTCTATTTTTGCCTTAATGACAATTTAAATTCCTTCTGAATAGCCTTAATGATATTTTATCGATATCATCGATATATCAAAGTATCAATGACGTTCCGATATTATCGAGATTTGCATCAATAATCACACCTCTAGTTCTTATACTGATTTAGTTCGAGACTTGATTATCTTTAAAAAAAGATGTATAAAATAATCATATAACAAGGGAATCATTCGATCAATTTCGTAAGTTATCGTATATCGTTCTACGTTACGATAGATATAGAGACGTTTTATAAAAATCATTCTCGTCGTACATTTCATTAGGAAAATCCTTCGTATCGTTATATATTAATAAAATTTAATTAAACGTATAATTTCTGTTTACCGCGCTACTTCTAATTAAATTTCGCAAGGCTAATAATTTATTTCCTTGCCTAAAGGACAATCCGTGCAATGGAAATTCTACTCTCACGGTCCAGAAAATATCAAAATAATATATTCATAATACTACGCCACGCAAATAGGAGTGCACGCTATTCGCTAGTGTGTTTTTCCGTATGCATGGTATTTTTTGTTCCACCGTACAAAGGAAGTGCCACATATTGTGTTCCAGCATTGTTAAATTAATGGTTCAATTAAATCATCGCTCTCGTTTCATATTGTAAAAATTTCCGAATGCAAATGGAGGCTATTGATTTTTGCAAAATTCACCAAAACTAAGGAACCCATAAAATAAACCCCGCATGGTAAAAAATTGCAGTAAATTTAACGCATCCGAAATAGAGTTAAACTATTCTACCAACTTTTTAAAAACTACCGATAAAAAAATCCAGATTTCAATATTACTTTACACTATAATAACGCGTTTTATATTTTGTGAATATCTAAACACACGAGTCGAATCAAGACCTAAAAAAGCTACCGAGGATAATTTTATGAGATATGTCTTACTTAGTATGGCAGGTGATAAAATTATTATGAACACTTCAACATTATCACTAAACTGCGAATTTTTATGGAAATTATGCAAATATGTTTATAAATGAGTTTGAAGAAATAGGACCTAAATTGGGGGCTGCTTCACCTTCTAAGTATCATAATTTTTACTATACTTTGGATATTTTGTATAATTTTGCGGATCATATGCCTTCCACACTTTTTTTTAATTTCTATTATATGCATAAAAATTAACAGTCTAATTATCCCTTGGTAAGTTTAAATGAAAATAGAAATGAAAATATGTACACCTGAAATGGAACCTCTTTTCATTACAAAAGGTATTGCAGCGTTTTTAATAACACATATGAAAAATTTTATAATTTTTAGAAGTATAGTCGACAGCGAAATTAGAGGGCCATGATAAAATTGCCAACCTTTGGACAATATATTAAATACGTACACATGCGCACACGATTTTTCTGCTCGAAAATACAACAGTTAAAAAACCAGCAATTTTTCGGCAAAAATTTCATTATCCTCTAATTTTGCTGCTGAATGCATTTTAAAAAATTGTAAATAATCTGTAGACGTTATTAAAACCACAACAATACTTCTTGTAACAAAAACAAGCTCCATTTTAACCTTTATACTATAAAAGTCCTTTGATACACCTCAATGAAAAGGGGAATGAAATTAACCCCACGAGTTTTTTTATTGTAATTTGGGTAAAAGTCTCTGAAATATTTTGAAGAAATTCTGGTAACATTTTCAAGAATTCTAAATTAACTTTTCGCGAAACAAGTGAATAAAAGTGGCAGTGAACCATATAGGGTTTATTTTACGCTAAACATTATCCATTTACAATATACTATTTGATACAAAACGGCAACATCTCAACTCCAGCTATACAAAAGCTCAGAAAATACGTGTACATTTCGAAAATATTACTGCAATTTTAAAACTAGTGAGCTAAGTTTAGCAACACATGGTTCACACAAGTTTAAAAAGGAAAACCCAAAATTAAGCAGCAGTTTATTTAAGTATACTATCATTTTACTCATAGATATCGAGAAACAAAGTATATGGTTTTCTATTAAAACGCTGAAATCAATTTGACCTCGGTATACACTGTAAAAGTTAAGTATACATTCGTTCACACTTTAAAAAAGTGATTAGAATAATGCGATCCCTCGCTGTACATTATAGAACCTATTGTTTATACAATAGATACCACAAAAGAACTCTCGTTTCCTAATTCTAATGTACGAAACAATTAATGCAACTTACCTATGATCCCAACAGGGCATCCAAATCCGGAGACATCAAGTGTACAACGGCAGCGTCAGCATTCAATTACTATCCATCACGAACCGCTAGGTCGAACACGTCGAGCGGTGCGTGAATCATGCGAGTAACAGCAGAAGGATTGATAGTAGCCTGGAGCACATTTGGTCACTGAACTTTCACGAGAATATAACCACACAGCTGTAGTAGAAGGGTTGCGTACCTCGAGAGACACGTAAAACCGTTCGAACTCCACGGCGGCCGGAGGCGAACTGCCCTTCGTAACGCGCGCGCCACCACCTAAAGCGTGCCGGCGAATCTATCCGAGTGCTGCAAGGACAGACGAACTTGCACGAGGTTTTTGTAACGAGCTTTCTTCGGCGTAAATGCGTGTGAAATCGTAGCCCCGTATGCTTCTACGAATTTACGATGTTTACGGGTGATTAGACACGCGTACACCGGCTCACGTAATCATTCGAAAAACTCAATACGTCGACCGAAGCTTGTCCCCACGGGTTTTTGTAATATAGGGCAAGGATTCACGAGGCACGGAATATTTTGCTACGGAATGAATCGTGAATTCGTATTATTATTAGTTATTGTAATTAACGAGAGGAAAAGCATTTGATACGTAAAAGTATGGAATAAATTGATACGTAGAGTACATAGTGAAATAAAACTAGCAATAGAGAAAGGTACAAGATAGTAGGACACGTTAAGCGATATGAGAGATAAAATATGTAGAAGATATAGATATATGATATATACATAGGATAACTCCTTGCGCTAGGATTATTTTAATACCTACGTATGCTAACTTTAACTGACCATTTATTTTATATCGCGTTACGTATGAATTGTTCGAATATTGTCGCCAATTTTTATTTAGTAACTTTCAATGTTATAATACAAAGCTAAGATTAGAGTTGAAATTAAATTTCGCCGACGATAGCATCAAATTTTGTCGAGCCTACATCATAATTCGTAAAACGAGTGTGACTTGTTATTCTAGTGCAAGGGGTTAATAAGATTTTTACTTAAAAGTAGCATTTTTACGTAATGCATGATTTTATACGTGTATGGGAGTGATTGATTAATAATGGTAAAAAGGAAAGAAGCATTTTATGTATAGGTGGCTCAGTAATAATGTAAAGACGAGTTAAATGTTTGTTATAACCTTTTAACTTCCAATCCCATAATTGTCATGGGTACGCTTGTATTGGTTCCTTTGTTCAATTGTATTTACATTATTAATATGTTAATTTACGTTTCTGCCTCGTCTCTTTCTTAACTTTCTTTATTTTAGTGTGTGGCTGCTCTCTTACACCCGCCACTAGAGGGACATACGAAATAGTACTTTCTCGAATGCACTCGCTCCAATTACCTCGTCCATATATATACCGCCTTTAACCTTCCTTCCAATATCCCAGTGTCTAAGGCAGGGCCTGCTAGGTAGCCTTACTGACGAGGCCCAAGACGAAACGCAACAGCACCCTTCCTTTTTCCCATTCTTCCCCCACAAGTGTTACTAGAATTGAAGAAAGTATAACACAATCTTCTGAAATTATGAATTTGTGCGACAAAATTTGGCCATTTTGGTCGGCAAATCGAAGGAAGATTTGAACGTTAAGGGGTTAAGTAGAATGTAAAGACTTGGAAACTTTCGATACCTTTATTATTTTCTAGCTGAGCTTCAGACGAACATTGTTGCACTACTCAACAACACTAATTAGAATAATTACTGATTTAATATGGAAAAATTGCGGATGTCCTTTGCGGCAGCTACTTGGCGGGAAGATCCGCTACCGATTGCTGGTTTCTTAATGCTACCGTTAGAGTGTAGCACTATCGATCTAAAGATTTGAACAGAGCCGCGAAATATGAAATGGATATTTGAATCACTTATCAATAATTTGTAGATAAAACCTGATGCAGATGAACGATTTTTAGGGGAACAATCGTATGTTTTTTTCTATTTCTTCAATTAAAAACAACGAAGAGAGACATATGCTCGTGTGATGAAAAATCGTTAGTCTGCATCGAGTCTTATTATTTTTTATACATCATGAAATTTATTCTATTCTAACTAACAAATTGAATTTTTAAATAATTAATGAAATCTATTATATTACAAACAATAGTAACGTCAAGCTAATTCTGCAAGTAAAAAATTAATCTTATCTAACAAGATTTAATTGCTTCTATTAGGTCTAGCAATTATGCACGCTGTTTTTTAAGTTCACAAACGCTTAATACAAAAATCACATTGATTATTACTAAACCTGTACAATAGAAACTATATTTTTTAAGCAACTAAACCTTTCTATAGAAAACAATTAACATATATATCGCATTATATCTTGGAGAATATTATAGGTATTATAATAACACTAATTATTATCAAACTGATGATTAATTTTTATATATCTGTGTGATAAATGCGCTACAAATTTGTATTAAAACGCTAGCCAGCATAAAGTGGTTATATGCAACAATAATATTACAAATTACATTATAAACTATCTCAAATATTGAAATGTATTAAACATCGGTACGGAAAATTTTAGAATATTATATTATACACCAAAGTATATTAAAAGTAACGTAATACAATTTTTCAAGTTAATAGTAGCGGACGTAAATAATGTTCGATGTTATTAAAAAAGTTTAATTTAAATTCCTCTCGTATTCTTACCTTATTTCCGCGTATCTCCGGCACGCTATTTCTTGAAAAAATTTAATTATCCAACATTCGCATCGAACGAGATAAAATTCGCAATATGGAGACGGATACTTCAAGATCATACTCGTTTATTGCCGCCGGGTTTTTCGTTTATACGCTCTCATTTATTCGCTGCATAGGAATATTCCTATTCCTACGGTATACATCCACCTGTGTATAAAGAAGAAATATTAGCAGGTTACAGTCACGGTCTCCTGTTTTTCAATTTCACGTTAGAACAAAAATGAAAATTATCCTGCTCTTTGAATTGTATTCCTCCTCTCCATACATTATTTCCTCCATCAAAGAATTATATCAAAATGTGCACACAAGAATAATATAATATAACACTCACAGTATTAGTTATTAATAATTATACTGCGAATTTATATATATATTTATATATATTTATATATATATGGGAAGTTTAACCCGTTCACTATCAGCACATTGAAACTGAAAATTAAAAACATAGGCAAGAGTCACATTTATTAAAGTGGAAATAATGTAGGTAAAAATATTTGGATACTCAACATAATCAATTGTGCTATAATATTAACCCTTTGCAGACGATGAATAGTAATACTTAAGAGAGTATTTTGATTTTCAATTCCAAGTCTTTAAACCTTCCAAGCTTCTGAATTCCAGACCGTTTCATTTCCAAAACTATGAAACGTTTATTAACGATATTAATTTAAATTTTTTGCTTTAACATCAACGTGCGTCCACTGAACCTAAAAAAATGGTCAGGCGGCTATTTGTAGACACTCGTCCGCAAAGGGTTAATATATAAACGATGCCAGAAATTATGTTGTAAGTAACAGAAGAAATATAAGTATAATTTTAACAAACGACAAAGGGTTAAATGTGTAAGAAGATTCAGAATGCGTCCAATATGCAGAAATATACAAAATATTTATAGTAAGTTACAAATTATCGTATTGAGTGCGAGCAAATGTTTGGATAGGTTCGACCATAAATGATTTTACTATTACATTCAGAACAATTTATTTGATCAACCAAAGAACCGCTATTATTTCCAACAACTTTTGCCTGTCATTTTAATAGCAGTCACATTTTACCATAACAAAATTTACTTAAATTTTAAAAGAATAATGCGACGTGCTTTCCTATGCAATTTATCAAAAATCGCTCATTAATCTTTGCACTCGGCTAATAGATATATCATTAAATTTTGTGAAAATATGAAAGTAGAAGTATAATACACTAGGTAAATGCAAAAGTTTTAATTGCTTTTCAATAGATTGCGCGATAAGCCAAGCTTTATTCTTTTCAAGCGGAATTTACGAGCTTTTATGGATAGAGAAATCCGAATGAAATCAGAATAATTTGCAAAAGTTACCGAAAACAAAATTACTACGCTCAATGCATCCTATGAATTTTCTTAAAGATCCGCGGTCTATTAATAATGTAATACCAACAACACAATGCTGTTGCCGAACTCAACATTAAATCTTACGATTTACGCCATGAATATATTCACAGCAATATCGTGCTAGTTCGCAACAGTTTCCCATGAATTATTATTTTATGCAACATTAAATGTAATTCTATAGATGTTCAATAAACAGTTTGGCAAGAAAGGGAATAATGACAGAATATACGGGGAGACCTATGAGCTCAAGCAATTCACTTTGCATTTTAGCATACGTATGCAGTCTGTTGCACAAATTCGCAATACGCACACACGGGTATCCGCGCGAAGCGCTGTATATAATTGTGTTATAATAGCTATCGCAGGTGTCGACTCGTTAAATTGTTAATACATTGCAGCACAAGCCTCGTCGAAATTCCGCCTATTAACACTGTACCATCGCTCTGATATTACCTTCCCTATGACACTTTCATTTTCGTAGCTACGTGGCAACAACATCCAACAACTTCAAATAATGGACACTGCAAACTCTTCGCGAATTAATCAATCAACTGCAATCGATAGTTCCTGTTTGAGTTGATAACAGCGACTCGTATCACTTTGACAAGAATCCCACGAGATAAACTTCGTCGTACACAAATTGTAAATTTATATATAATATTGGGTTATTAGACAAATTCGTAACGCATTTGATAATATTCAATTCAGTTGTATTATTGGTGAATTGGATGGCGATTGTTTTTCATCGTGCTTGTTTTTGTAATTTTCTCCAGCTCGAAAGTAGCTTATGCTTTTCTGCGATATTCAAAATCTACATCATTAATACTATAATACTATTGTCATTAAATTAGTTAAAAGCGTGTGTAATTCATAAGGCCAGAAAATGAAATATTTACAAAGATCGAAGACATTTTTTTACAATATAGAAGTCAGGCAAACTTTAACATTATTTCAGAGTTCATTTGCATAGTCGCAATTTAATGTTACGTATTGCATTACTCAGATATCTTCTGCTCGGTTCAATATTTGTCTATAGCGCATGTAATAATTTCATCAATGTAATTAGTTTTAGATTCAACTGGTAAATATTCATCTATTTGGTTACTTGGAAAATTCGTACCGCCTTTGATAAGATTCACTTCTGTTGTGTAATTGGTAAACTGGAAGAGGATTGTTTCTTATAGGCTGTAATTAAATAATAACATTCTTAATCTGAACAAATACTGTTCCTGCTTGTATCACATAAAATCCAATAATTAATGGGCAATGCATAGTTAAAAGCAAAAGCAACCACTTTCATTGGAAAACACTAAACAACCTAATGTTTTAATAATAAGGTAGCAAAAACTATTAATCGTAGTATAGAATATTCTACTACTATCATTTATTGCAATGTTTCTAAAACTTTATCGATGAACAAAACTTGAATAAATTAGAAGTCTAGAAGAATTACTTGCATGGGTTTACTTCGATGGAGGAAAGTGTGCAAACAATGCAAAGTTATTGGAAAAAGAATAAATAGTAAATAATAATAGTACACGCAGAATTGTTTACTAAAATGTTAATGTGCACGTATTACCTTTGAGTGTTTCTAAAATATCTCTACGAACTTTCAGAACATCCTAATACATATTAGAATTATTTTTAATTTTTGTAACGCAAATTAATCAATTATACTTCACAGGCAGTTAGATGATTTCTCTGCGTAATATTATGGGAAATAGAGATGGCAGTAGTAGGAAGTTTCAGGCGCAGTCAATATTATTACAGTCTCTCCTTACCAGACACAAACGTCCAATGATAATTAATTACCAAGAAATGTTGAGGATAATTAATCGCTAGCAAATAATTAATCGTACCGAGCGATAAAGTAACTCGATTGGTAATTTATAATCCGCAGTTGGTATACGAGAAAGAATAATTAGTTTTGCCATAAAGTTACGATGCACTTCTTCTTAACAAAACTTGTAAACTCTTCTCAAAGGTTTCATCCATCAGCTGAGGATAAAAAGTGCTTACTAAAATTATCCGAAGCATGAATTTAGAGGGACGCAATTAACATTACAACTACCGAGGTGGATAAAATGATCCGTTTTTAATTTATTATGAAAACTGTGTACAGCAGTGCATTCTTTAAGACTTGCGAAAATTTTTTTCTACCAATAGTTCTAGCGTTGCGAATTATCTAAAAATATATTAGGTGTTTCAATAAATATGTTTCAATATTAAATATCTACTCTGTTACAAATTTAACATAATTCTCGCTATTTACTGCATTTTTTGTACAATCTGTGAATTCCTGTTCGAGAAGAAGTTTCTTCTTTTAATAAAACAAAAACTCGTTACATAAGAATAGTGCATTACTCGTGTGCAGACCTAATATAATGAATCGCGTACGTATTTGCACAAAATTCGTCTAACGCAGAATATTATATTTAAGTTTCCACGAACTGTGTAACGCAGAATGTTCAGCTACGGTTATTCCACCTATACTTTCCGCACTTCTGATAACTTCTGTTCAATATTCCAGACATAACTGCCGAAATTTAAGAAACGATCCACGTAGCGGAAAAACGACGGTCACGGGAGCGAAACTAACACCAGCTACAGAAATACTCGCCAGACGGCGAAACCCCTAGTGCAACGCGGATCGATCAGCCCTTAGGTAGCAATACAGTTTCACGTCGCGTATCATCGTCCTCCTCCTCGATGACACATGCAAAGGCTCATTACAAAACTAGTGTAAGGCAATAAAAGCTCTGCTGCTGATTTATAACGATGTAACGGAAAATTGTTCGAGGTTTCAAAGGGAGTGCTCAAGCGTGACGACGCTCGTCTGTCGTTGAGTCGTACTCGTAGATAAATTGGGACAAGCTACGAACTTTCATCGAACGAATATAATTTCGCAGCGAATCGCAAAATTACCGAAGGGTTGAAAGACAGGAAGCTACGAAGGAGAATTGAACCGGTTGGTTATGAGGGGGGAGGGGGAGGTTTTCGGAGGATAGACATAATGTACCCTGAGGTCATATACCGAGGTCGAAGGCCACGACAGATACGGATGCACCGCTGTGCAGGTGAAGATATACGCGTCAGAGACATCCACGCTGGGATCAAGGAAACCGCTAAACTCTGGCGCCGATAACAGATCGCTCCTCATGTGTCTCCTGCTGGGAGTCCAACTGTTAGATTTGTTACTACTCGCTAAGGTCACGCTAGTGACTCCTGAAGATTAATTAATCGTTTTCAAAATTAATTTTCAAGATTGAAATTCGGAAGAATTGTATTCATTCGATTAAGAGGAATTTTATTATACACTAACGTTGATGTGTATTTGGACACTTGGCATAGTTTCATCAAAATGTTTATATCTCCATTACAGTCAGCTACAGAAGTCTACGTATGTACATTTTTAAAATTTGTAAAATTAATATGTTTCAGGATGTATTTTAGAGTAATTAAAATAGGGCGAAGATTCGTAAAATATAAAATTATAAACGGATAAGGTTCCTAGAGGACGTTTTATAAAGGGAGCATCATTGATTGCATTAATAAAATTATTCCTGAAAGTGTCTAGAATGGAGAATAATTTTATTTATGCTTGGCGAATTATAGAGCATCACAGATGAATTTGAAGGTTTAGCAAAGCACAAATATTGCTATACAATCAGTTTTGTATACTTTAGTACATATGAGCACCTATTTTCAACGAAACATGCATAAACCAAAAACTCGATTTCATAAAAATCTACGTACGTGTATTACAGTATAGAGAGCTACTTGTTATAATTATACTTGCGCTTTGTTAGATCTTCTAATGCATCTGTGACGTTCTACAATTTATCCAGCATAAATGAAATTACATTCTGTGGACGCTTTTAGAAGTAATTTTATTCCCTTATGAATTTTCACCCCATTTTGATTATTCTAAGATATATCCTAAAATGTATTAATGTTACAAATGTAAAATACGTAAGCGGACTACTGTGACTGGCTGTAGGATATAAATCCGCAATCTACTGATAACGACTCGCGTTATAAATTGGAATGAAGTGGTGACTAAAAGTGAGTAAATGTGAAGGATCAGCTTGTATTGGCTGATCATCGGTACACGAGTGCAGTGGATGAACCAGCCCTTTACAATTTGTGTGTCGGTTTGATTTGGCTTGATTCGGTTTGATTTTGGTTCACCCTAATTCGATGCAGTTACTGGCGCAGCCGGCATAACGATTTGCGGTCACCTACAATTTACCTCCGCTTCTCTGTCTTTCAAATTTTCATTGCGGTTGCCGAACAATTTAATTTTAACCCGACAAAACCACCACGAAAAGATATCGAATTGAATTCCCCCAGCGATGCAGCCGCAAAAAAATACTGCGATTTATAGTAATCACAGTACGATCGCCATTGCGACCCATAAAAATGAATCTGAATTTTAAATAAAGATTCCAAGTTTCAAGAAGTAAATTTTCAACTTTTATATCTTGGAATTTGGAATTTGGAATTTCTAAAGCGTTTTGCTGAAGGGTGAATTTCTACTGTTAACTTAATGGCGCCACGATATTCAGGAGTTCTGGTAAACGGAATAAATCCTATTTCTCGAGCCCTGTTGACCAATGTTTCGTTTCAATACCACGGTTAGAGTCAAATGGTTTGAAAATTATATACAAGAGGAGAATAACGTCGACGTACTGATTTAATGTTCAAAGGAATTTGATAGATTTATGACAATTGCGAGCAATTGATATCGGAATGCAGAGAAACACTCCTGTATTCAATAAAACCTTCTCGAAATAATGTATTCAACATTCCATTCGTTTATTGGGTCATAATTAATCAGTAGATTGCAGCTTTTTATGCAAATTCATATTTTCGTGAACCAAATTAAGAAAGTGCATCTTAAATAAATATTCTCCATCAATTTCACTTTCAAAATATTATAACGCCCATTTTGTTTTAGATATTTAGTTTATTTTTACATATTTTGTGCATAGTGTACCTCTTCCTCTAACAAACCATTATAATTACCTAATTATTTACAAGCAATTGTAATTAGCTAGCTACATACACGCAATTATAATTGGCTAGCTACTTGCAAGCATTATAATTAGCTAATTACCTCCGCAGTCTAATAATTATGTATACCAAAATTCCACGAATACATTGCTCTACATTCCCCTAACTTAACGATCCTTTCCATTAACAAAACTAGACATTACATATTCCTAAAAGAAGATCCACGTTCAAGCATAAAGCACTTCGATCAATACTTTCTTGAAAGAATGCGTAAAATTTAACAGAACCTCCGTACGAAACAATTCAGTGGCATCATCAATTTCAAGAGGTGGATATAACCCTAAAGGAAGAGAAATCCTTCCCTTCCAAACCATAAATCATAAAGCAACGAACACCTGGATTGAATATAATCGCGTTTAATGGACTTCTTTCCAGAATTCGGTGTTGCATTATACATTCAGCCATGGATTCTAATGAAAGAAGCTGGAAGATGTTTGCAAAGGATGCTTGATACCGACACGTGGTGCTCGACAATCAAACAATAGCCACAGCAAATGACGTGTTAAGTGGGCAAAGAGGAAAGTGTGGGTGCGGAAAATCAGGTTCCATTGTGTGTTCCTTGTAAACTTCGCTCTTCATACCAAATAGGTCGAACTACGACGTGAATGAAGGGTGGAGAGAGGAGCGACAGAGAAGAGCAAGGGAGAGAGGATTGAGGAGACTCGAGAGCTGTTTCTAGCCCATCAATCATGGTATTTACGTGCGCAGGTTAACCTCCGCGTGCTAGCCCGCACAATGCCGAAAGCTCGTCGAAAGGAAAGCCCTGAGTTTACTGCGAGAGCTTCGGAAACCCTGTTCGCAAAGCTCGCCCTTTCTATAGCATCCGCCCTTCTTCGCATAATAATATCTAAGTGTCGGCCTGCCGATCCGTAAACGATGCGAATCTCCTTGGAACAAAATAATGCCCTGGTCATTCTCGAATATTTTGCGCGGAGAAAGGAATTTAATCCATTCGATTACGTATTAGCACGTCGAAAGTTAAACTGGACTTTTCGGCTGCGAATTAGACAGCGGATTTTGATTCGTTTATGGCATAAAATACAAAGGAGCATATAGCATGCTAAAATATATAAAATTATAATTAGGGGGTGTTACAAATGTCTACTAAAGATCCATTTTCTTAATTGTTATAACAAAAAGAATCCCTGTTAACATTTGTCTTTTCCGGAAGGGTACAAAAATAAACTAATATCTTTAACTTTTTATCAATAGTTCTCACTTTTATTTATCAAAATATTCGCCATATTATACGATTTCCCCTATCAGCAAAAATAAGTTTTATTATAATTCGCGAACAAAAACTATCAGTCCTAAACTAATACGTTTTGCTTTAAATACGTTATGTTTTAAAGTGCTAAATTTCAGTGATCGAAGTCGTTATTAATACGACATTACAAGTGGAAAAGCTTCTGCACTGAATTTAATGCTCTGAAACTAAAAATGATAAACTCTTGCACATTTTTTACAACCTACATGTATAAGTATGTGGGATTTTATTTTAAACGTTGCTTAAATATTCTGCGTCATGGGATTCAAGAAAGGCGTGTAAAATAAAATGTTCTGTTTTAAAAAGGGGCGAAATTGTGATTTTTTGAATTTTAGCAGCGATCTTCCTGCTTATCTTAAATTCGAATATGATTATTCTGTGAGTCCGGGTAACCCGCAGCTCTGCAATTTTCTTCCCAAACTGTTATCAGCATCCCTAGAATTCTCTACTTCTCTATATTAACCTACATTCGCATACATTTGCTTTATCTTACTAAATTTCTCCGGTAACGATTTAATCCTTAGCGATATTTAATTCTTTATTCGTGCAATGATTTTTCCTAGCCAAGTACTACCCTTTTGGGACAATAGGATTAGGAGATAAGCGGTGAAAGTAAACCAAGATTCACCTAGGAGCGTCCTATCCTTTGTGAGTACATTTATTCCTACAAATCTTATAAAATATCACATATTCTCTCTAAAAGCGAGAATTAACAGGAATACGTGGAATGTCTGTTTGCAGTTTACCAGCTATGAAGGATGCTTCCATGATCTAGAACTTTCACTTCACAAAGGATATTATTTCAAGACATTTCCTTCTATTTAAAAACATAAAAATAATTACCAAAGTGTGTTAGTTCTTTTGGAGATGGAATATTCTAAACCTCAAAGCTCGAAACTTTTGGGCTATTTTTATGATTTGAAACTCCGATCTGAAACCTAGGTGAATAATATTAAGTATATAAATTAATTAGAATTTACAATGTTGGCTCTTGAAATAATTTCCATGATTCAGTCTCCATCTTATTCAACTAATAAATACCATTTCAACAAAAAAGATGACAATTTTAAGTGAGCGAAATCTGTAAGTCTTCAGATACAGAAGCACCGAATTAATTTGTATATATAATGAGAATATTGTCATGATATGAATTTATTAAACTAATAATGCAATTGCATATGAGTTTAGAATTTGGACTCATTTCATGCAAGAGCAAAAATAAACGAGGTCTATTCTCTTCTTCCATGAATGCAAACAAATTTCAAGAATTTATTAGGCTAGTTGACATTAACAAAAATTTAGGCAATTTAGGTAATTATATTGACCATATAAAACACAGCAGTATTCTTGATAAAGTAAAATATAATGTTTCAAACAGATCGGTTTTTAATAGCATTTAGTTAATCAGGATTCTCCCCCGCTCGTTTCTTAAAATAACATTGACAATTCCCATTTAAGAGGACGTCGAACGTTGCGCAAAGCATTCACAGCGGTATAAAAATGTTCATTCAGCGTGGTTATAATTGCAGCGCCGTTTTCCTCCTCCAAGCTTCCACTTCTGCGTGCTCTGTTCCTGGCGAGCTTGTATCGCGCCAGGATCTGCGGCGACACACCGATGGAGAAGCAGAATTCTGAAATTCCACGGTCGGCGTGGATGCTTTTTAGTGGAGGACAAAAGCGTGTCTGACAGAGCAAGCGGAGCGGTGCCTAATTACTCGTGGACTGTATTACAGGTGCATCAGCTGTAAAACCAGCTACACGCAGCCCGCAGGTACGTCCGGCTAATTGAGTGGGAGCAGACTGTCGCGACTGGTTCACCTTTACAAAACACTCAGCCCACTGTAAAGAGGGGTGAACACAGAGAGACGCGCGCACAGAGGTTGTTACAGGAACGTTCAGGTGCAAACGCGTCCATTTCAACGTGCAAGCCCGATAGATGTGCGCTGGTATGAATAAACCCTAGTACCATTCGACGAGTGCAATTGCCGGTGTTCATGCGCCGAGGAAAGTAATCCGTGGTAAAACGAGTTCTTTCAACTTAAAACACGATCGGGTGTACAGCGGTGGTTTCGCGTGCAGTAGAACGCCCAACGTCCTGCAATAAGCCGGAGAAGCTTTCACGAGTTTCATGGAAACTCACTCCAGTGGAACGCGTGCTGAGTAATATTTATTTCATAAGTATTTGATTAAGAGAGTTATAGGAAGTTAGGAGTGTACTTTCCTTTCGTCAATATTACCGTTAACCAATCTAAATTTCATCTGAATCAGTCAACTCTTAAACATAGAAGGAGAGTAGCTGATTTACTATTTATTTGTAAAGTATTAAATGAGTTGATGCCTTTGGTTAGATATTATTTAAATATTTAAAGTTAATGTTTACATTAGAATCATACGTTGATTTGAATTATTAAATACCAATTATTAAATCAGTTATATTTATAATTAATAATAATAATTTATACTTGCCAATATAGCGCATACATCTTTATATCTTTTCAATCGATCATCTTATATGTTCAGATTATAATTGAGAAGCCATTATTCTCTATTCCTTTTTAAAACAATTAATGGTCCATCAACACTGTTAAATTCAGCAAGCATCAACACTAATTGTCATTCAATCTTACTTTTTATTAACTAACGACAAGAAAACTTTTAGCTACATAAAATCGGTCATTTCAAATGCAACAGCCTGATACAAATGGCTACTACGTTGAATGTCTACACAGCGAACGTGTAAATGAAACATGAAAAGACGTATGACTCAACCCAATACATTAAAACATTCTTTCGCAAGAAACGGTACATAAGTCACGAAAGTCGCGCGAGGAAACATATGTGTCTAATGGGTTAAAATATTTCTCCCTTTCGCAAGGGTAGCATAAATCGTACCCAGGTACATAAAGCGACTCCTCGATTTATCCCGACGTTTCTGCGCGTTTCTTTTTGAACTGAAGCCAGAACAAAATCTATCGCTGCAAAAGATCAAAGGTCACCGATCGAGGGGTTGCAGCTGCATGTGACGGCGACGCTGTAGTGTCATTACACGATGGGTATTCTGCGTGAAAAGCGACGTCGCGACACTCCGAAACAGAGGAACTTTTATTCAAAGAGTGTCTTCGAACGTGAGATCAAATTAGTTCGGGGTGTCAGATGAAAATAAACTTGCTCCTTCTTTCGGGTATCGCGGCGGAAAGGAGAAAAGAAGCGAAACGAAAAACGAGAAGGGGAGCTTTCACGCCCTTTTCATCCCCCCCCCCCCCTATTCCCTCTTTCCTCCTTTATTTTGTCGTGGATAGAAGAGCAAGGATCGAGCCACGGCTAGAAAAGAAAAAAGTAGCGGGTGATAAAGAGGGGTGGGCTTACAATGCTGCGGATATAGCGAAGGAATTGCACGTGACGCGGAAATTCGTTTACACGGTGTCTGTACACCCGTAATGTGTACCAATGGCTCGCGTTCCATTCTACTGCAATGACGCGGATTCCGAAAGTTTATTTCCTAAGTACTCTCGAGATACATTTTTACGAACGCGAAAAATCGCCTTGCAACGTATATCGTCTACCCATTGTTACGCGTTCGCGCAAGGAAATTGTTCGGAAACAAACGGATGACTGTTTGCTGCGAACGGGAAACAGAAAACTTTGTTCCTCTTCTGAAACGAAGCAAACCAGCTGTATGGTTTATTAAGAATAATAGTTATCAGAAACTTTCCTTTGCTGCCATTTTATTTTTCTCACGTGGTAATTCTTCTCTATACGATATTATATGGTAATTCTATATTATTTATATGGTTTATATGGTAATTCTTAAATAAATATGATTTACATGATAATCCTTCTCTATATGATATCAGGAAACATTTAAAGTACGGTCGGCAATGTCGATTAAAAATAGATAATATGATAATTGATATCACATGGTGTGGTTGTAGAATTATTGGAGAGTTCATAACGAAAAAGATTCTTGTCAAAGTTCGCAATTGTAGCCGTGAGATCTACAAGTTAATAATTTAAGTAGATACAGTCCTTTTGTAATATAACAATAGATAACACAAGTACAATTGTGTAATATAATTAATATTTCGTTAAAAAGAAGATGGAATTTATTGAAGAAAAATTAAAGATTGAATTGTCTAATTAAAAAAAACTAATTGTCTAATTAATTGTCTAAACAACAATTGATAAGGATAATTTTTAACAATAAACTTTCAATTCATCTTTACATTAAGTGTACCAATGAATAATCTAATTTTCTTATCAAATTCAATATTTATTTTGCCTTATTCTGTCTTAAATATAATTATTGTTGTTTTCAAATATTTACAAGATATGAAATAAATCCACCAACTAGTAGTATACTTTGAATTTAAACCGTATGTTGAACTTATCGCAGAAATACTAATTCACTACACCTAATAAATGACAAAATGTTCATTCCTGATCTTTCTGGGGCAACTAAATCGATATGATCTCATCGAGTTGAATGAATTCTTCGAAGGCTGCCGTCGAATTCTCAGACAATGTGAAAATTGACGTTGGAAGGGCAATTTTGAAAATTACTCGTTGCGGTGTGGAGGCAGTCACGAAAGGGGACAGAATTGCCCGTTCCTCGCCTTCGGAGGGCTGAATTACCAACCCTACATCCTGTGAGTGACGTTATCACGGTGCATTTGGTGCATTTGGTGCATTTGATGCATCCGGTAGGTTCGTGCCTAGGTGTCTGTCTGTGCAGGACAGCCAAGTCACTGCATTCGATATTCCATATTGCGAAACGCTTCTGCTTACCAACAGGTACAACCGGCTGGCCTGTTATTTGCATTTACCTTTGCTCTAATAGCAAACAATGCATGCTTACTAAATGCGATGGAACCGTGTAATTTCCTTGAGAGGCGCGAGTAGAATAAAACTGCATTGTCAGGACTACAATCAAGAATTGTAATTAATAAAGAGAGTAATTAATCTTAAAGGTTATTAAAGGATGAGAATTTTCTCCTGCGTTAATTTTTGTACTCATAAGAATTAAAAAAATCCAGGTTCTTTTCAATAGTGCGGACAATAAGTTTACAAATTTCAATGTTATCTTTTCACTAGTTTTTCTTTGTGAATTTAAATAATTTGTTAAAAAAGGGAATTAATTATTGCCGAATTGCGAAATGAAGAACATATACATAAGGAAATTTTTGTTTTTATATGTAGCGTAATTATAGCATTACAGTTCACGGTGATAAATTATTTTTATGGTGTTTATGTTTCATGGTGTAGTTCTGGTGTTAAAGTACATTAATAATAAAAGTCTCTTTTATTGGTAGGCTGCGAATTATTACGAATTAATGGGAAATTTACGTTGGCAAAAAGTTGCAAGAACGCAAAAAATATACAAAATATAAAGATTAAACCACACATTTTTAAATTTAAGGAGCAAAACTAATTTAAAGTCATCTACTATCATTTCTTCGTATGTGCTTGTAAAAATGCGATTCGGCATAGAAATCCATAGCCTTTCTATAAGTGATCAAATGTAACACTAATAATCGATAAGTAGATATTGACATATCGTACATAAATTTTTTAAAAAATTATTACACGAAGCAATAGCCTATCGGATACTACCTAAAACAATATAAACAGACGGTGAGATGGCTACGTCCTGAATTACAGTTTTCAATATAAGCAACAACGCAGTCTCCCAGCCGCCCTAATTAAGTACTTTGTTCTTCCACTTAGGGCAACACTACCGTTGGCAGACGAAGTTCACCGGTCAATCGAAAGTTTGTACAAGTTAGCTGGGAACTTGGCTGAAGTAAATATTCCATATACACTGACAGAACACGTTCGTGCGCGACCAGCGTCCTCTCTAAGATGAGCTTGTCTTGTATTTGTGCACTCCGAAGATAGAGGCTTGTAACGCGGCTTCTGCATTCCCCGGAATCCAACGACTAATTCCCTACAGTCCTACCCTGGAGTAGAAACGTGAGGCACGGAGCTATAGTATCGCGGAGGTCGTGTGTCGTAATGGCGATAACCTTTATAGCTCCTGGAACAGAGATACCAACTATGTCGCTTGGTAGCTACGCCTCAAAACTGTAGTCACAAGTATAGCCACTGCGGATACTACGTGATTTCATCTCCTTCCATTTCTGCGACGCGACCCTCCATAGATACTGTCATTGCTTGTGAACATCGACATTCTCGCCACTCGTTTCGATCGTCTCCTCGTTAATACACGTGCTGCCTGTTACACGTGGAACGGAGAATGGAGAATTCTACTGCACCGCTGAAAACTGAAATGTTCCGTCACATCGGTGAGGACGCATAGAGTAGATGTCCCAATTACTGCCAGTGTCTCTACAACCGACACTTTAATTATTTTATTTAATGGTAAAGTAATGTATGAAGAAACATATGTAAACGAATTTTTATACTAAATTTGGATATCGGTTTACGTAACAGCACATAGACGTTGTATATATGTTTACAATTAATAGTTAAAAATAGATATTAGGAGGTAAATGTGCTGTTGAACATTGAAACGTGACCAATGTAATTATAAACTGTGCGACGTGTCGTAATTCAGTAAAAGCGATACGTTTACTATATATCTTATATCTGTTACATAAAATAAAAATTATTTCTATTTAAATGACAACTTTTCAAGTGACAGTAACTAGGACATTGGACTTTGTTGTGCATTTTCAATTATCTAGTAATTAATTAATTATATTCAACATATAAACAATGTTCATAAATAAAGGAGGTATTATTATGTTCGTATAAAAATACTACAAAAGCACTACTATACAACGTAGATAGTTTTCAATAAACTTACTAAACGCAACAAGTAGTAAACTACATATTTCCCATTTTATTTTGCTGTATAAATTGCAAATGTTAAATATAATCCCAAACTTTTGAGCGAGTGATGTAGCTGCTTACGAAGAAGGTTTTATTCGAGGGTTTATTAGCCTTAAAAAATGGTGCTTGGAGTTATCGAACGGAAGATTGAGAGGCTATTAAAGAATATCTTTACCAAACTAAAAACTACTCTTCCGTACTTATCTTGAAACTGCAAGCGATAGCAAATAATTTTTCTTCAAATAATAACCTATCTTTAATATTTACTGTTTGAGGTTTAATATTTTCCTCCAGCAATTCATTGTAATTACTTCAAGTGATGGACTCGTTTTAACCCTTTCATTACGAAGTTCAAGAAATTTTCGTATATCTTATTATCGTCATCATCCGCCAACTAATTCGAATGATCAAAAACACTATTGGCGTCTTGAAACACTTGAAATTTTTTACTAAGAATAATATTTAAGAAAATATTAATATTAATAAATTACAAAAATGATAATAAATAAGAATAATTTTTCTCCTAAAGAATAGGAAGAAATCGGAAGGAGAACATAAATTTAGTGTAACGTAATTCAATATTTTAGCGACCTCTGCATATTCTTTGATTAAAGTCTGTAGTAGCGAAAGGGTTAAAGTGGAGCACATTATCTTTTGTTCCATCAGGAGCTGTCGATACAGCTTGTTGTATGTTTCTCTGGAACAATATAGGGTGGAAAATATTCATTGCATGTGGTGCTAACGTGTGGACGAATAAATGCATGAAAATTGGCGCAACGTGTACGCCACATAAAATTCATCCCCGCATAGGAAATAACGGTTTTACATCTTGCACGTTTTACCATTATACTTTTCGAAACCGAACGTTCCAACCCAATACCAGAAAACAAAAATGCTACATATAAATGGTTCAAGAGAGAAACGCTAGGAAAGAGAAATTTTCCAAATGGATCGAATGATTCTTTCATTTCTTTCCTTTTTGACCAGCCTAAGAGTTTTTTCACATTGTCCGGTTGAGAATGAATATTGCTATACTTGTTTTTTTATTTATAAACAACGAATGCAGGTACAGTGGAACCTGGTTACTGTAATCATTAGAATTACAATAGGGAGGAAATAACAGTATAATTATAATTGTTATAATTGTTATTGTAATTAATCGGTCCCAAAACACTGTATGTAAAATTGATTAAAAAATCCGCCTATTGTAATCAAAGTTCGATTATAGGTATCAATATTAACAATTACATTTGGAGACGAATTATAAAAATTCTTAGCAAATTCATACCAAAGTAACCTAATTTTTAAAAATTACTTTTAATCGAAGAATATTTTATTTGTTATATGAGTTTATTGCAAGGATGGTTAGAAAATAGACAAATAAAATAACGGAGAAGCTAGAGAGACAAGATTATGACAATCTGAATGTTCCTCATGAAAATAGTATACCCATTAAACTATGTACAATTGTGATAACTATACTGCGAATATTTATGCAAATTCGTATCTCCTTAAGTAAAATTTAAGGAATGGAGTTGAATAAAAATCCGTTTGACTCTTTAAATGTTGTAATTTGTACTTTACTTTAAATATTTCGTATATTTTTACATATCATATGGAATCTGTTCCTTTTTATTAAATTTTCCATAAGTGTATAAAGATCCATAGTCTAGTCCTAATTGTATGCAATTAAATCAATTCAATAATGAACATTTTTTATACTCCGCGTAATATTATCAGCCTTTATGTTATTCTTATTAAAAATTGCAAATTCCAAAGTGACTATAATAACCGTATAATACTGTATTGTATAATTCTGTACCTTCAAGATAGACTGACTCAAGTTCAGTATTTTAATATTTTATAACGTCACCTAACTCACAAGTTACATAATTTGTTAATGGTACATTATTTTAGAATTATTGTAGAATTATATTTGACTAAGTTGCCTCTCCAGCTTCTGATGTATTTACGTATTTTCTAATAATTCATCATGCAACATTTCACTTATTTTCGAAAACCGGACAGTGAAATCCGAACAATGCGAAAAGATTCTTACTTCAAAGTTGCCTAATTTTGAAGAGTGGCAGCAGCTTTATCATCATTCTGCGTGAGGGAAGAACGCAACGTTGTGCATCGAATCGATCGAATCTCAATTTGGACGGTCCCGTCATACAAGACGAATATTTCGCTTCATCGAGCAAGATCCTCAGAAATAGACGTTTCGCATCCGAGACCAGAGCTGTTGAGTGTTAGGTTGCACTCCAGGGTTTGCATCATCCTTCAACCCTGCTCTAGTATCTCATACCATGTATACACCTCCGTAATCCCATAGTTGGCTACTCGGTATGGTACAACAACCGCAACGTTTGCCACGGTATCGAATTTTTCTGAAATTTTTTGACGATCAAATACAGAACAGCACGTCTGTGACAGGTGACGCTGGATGGTCCCTGATACAACGTTTTAAAAATATCAGTCGAATTTTGAAATTGTAGAAGAATACCACGTAACGCGCAGAAGAGTTTCTCTAAAATACGGTAGCTTAGGAAAAATATTCAACAATGTTTAATTCTTTGCTGACAAGGAATAATAACACTCAAGGTAGTATTTTGATTTTGAATTCCAAGCCTTTAAATTCACGAACTTTCTGTTTAAGATGCAACGTTACGGAATGATCGCAGTAGAAAAGGGTGAATATAGTCAGACGTAGAGTTAAGAATGTTATATAGTTATTGATAGCATGTGACTATTTTACGAACATAATTATTTTAACATCGTGACTGATACTACAAGTCGAAAAGATATGAAACTCGTGAAATTTTGTGTAACATGCAACGTTACGGAATGGTCGAAGTAGAAAAGAGTGAATATGGTCAGACGCAGAGTTAAGAAAATTATACGATGATTAACAGAACGTGATTTCTTTACAAGCATGATTATTTTAGCATTGTGACTGGCACCATAAGATGAAAAATTATAAAAATTGTGAAATTTTGTTTAAGATGCGATGTTACGGAATGATCGAAGTAAAAAAGGGTGAATATAGTCAGACGTAGAGTTAAGAAAAGTATATGGTGATTGATAGCACGCGATTATTTTATAAAATTGGTTATTCTGGTATTGTCAGTGACGTGAAATAGAATATATGGAGATACTATATTGCCGACTGCTTTAAAATTATAAACAATGTACACTGTGCTTCACATTTATAATTCCACCCACAAGTGTACATTTGTTTCTGATTAAAGTGAAGTTTAATTTATTTTCGCAATAATACATGTAACGTAAAATAACAAAAGCAGGAGTTTAATAACTTTGCCTTCATTTGATAAGAAAAGGTATAATACCTATTCCATTTGAAATTTTCTACGATTATATTTTGAACGATGTTCTCTTGTTCTATAAATATGAAACAGAGTGTGATAATGAAAAATTGTCGGTGTTTAACTAATTTATTCAAGATAAATTATTTAGATAAATTATTCTCACTAACTATTCATGATCCTTACTTGAACTATGATTCTTTATACATTTTCTTCTTACCATTCTCTATTACCTATTTCTTACCTTTCTCCTAAAATAACGAATTTATTCCGCAATATTTGTTCACTTTGGTTAGTAAATTGTAGATAATCTATTCGAACGTTAATGGTTGATTAAATCGAAAACTGTAGCAAACCCAAATTTCTCTTTTCAAATCATTCTATCCTTTAGAATATTCCCCACCTTATAATCTACATCTCAATGCAACCGAAAGACGGAAAACTAAGGAAAAGAACAACTTCCCTTCAGAAGATTATACAATTTACATAATCGCGCCTAGCAATTATCGTTCATCGGGCTGGCAAAAGTAGCCCCAGCCGAATGAGCTCGACCGAAAAAAAGACAATTTGCATACACACGAGGTACTTTTGACAAGTCTCGAACATTGCCTATCTGTCAAAGTATTCCTGTATCCAATCCCGTGTTTAATGAAAACGTCTACGACGTTGTTAGCCACGAATTCTTTCACAAATCGAGCGATTTACTCGACGTAGCGGTAAGGGAAAGGGATGAGAAATAGCTGAGAAACAGAAGAATAATGCAAGAGGGTCAAAGATACTGGTGACGGCGAAAGAGGGATGCTGGCGGCACAGATCGAGCAACCGGGGTTGTAAAAAGTAGTAATTCGCGTGGGGTCCATAAAAATGTTTATCACCATCAATAAAAAGGCTCCTTGGTCCTGGCGGGCTTCTAGCTCTTTGCCGTGCACCACCACCGCCACCGTTCCGATGCTTAACGGAAAGCTAAAAAGGAGGCCAAAAAAATGGGGAAAAAGAGGGATAAGGAGTAGCTCTAATCTTAACGGCGAACCAGCCGATAAAATCTACTGGCCGTTTGTTCATTGTTTTAGTTTTAGAAGGGATTTTTAGCCGCGAGATTGCGTTGCAAACCCTCGTGACAACCCTCTGCGGAATGTCGGTGAAATCGTTTCTGAATGCATGCACTCGGAGTTCAGGTTTACGAGCCGGAAATATTCGAGGAAATGCTGCGAAGGCAGCCGGATAAAAAAGTGATGAACGAGTTCTGGCTAGTCGGACGTTACGTGCAAGCGTTTTTGTTTAAAATGTTCGCCGTGCCCCTCTGAAGGGGTACAACCGACACTCGACATCTCGCCAAGCCTTCCACGATGCCCTGCAAATGTATGTAAAATGGAAATGGAACACCTTTCTCTGTGTGCAAAAGCGTTCCACGTTTACGCTGCCGGGATAATATTTTAAACAACGTTGTTTGCGTAAAAGAAAGTACAAATATCTGCTAAGTGTAGTTCTGACAGCCCGAGTCCACCTTCGTGCTTACGAAGCATTTTTTAAGTGCCTACGTCTCGAGCACACTTCAAAATTGCCTAGAATTTAAAGTAAATGTGTATGTAGGATAATATTCTCTGGACCATCCCCTTTAATTTAAGCCGAGAAACATCGAAATGGGTTCACTAGAGGCCGAGAAATTTTGTTATAGGAGATGTTCGAACATAGACGAGGTACAAGATCAACTATCTCTCACCGAATGCAACATGAATATCCAAATAATCCTATAGTTTCTTCATAATAACCTATCCTAATTTATTGAAACTGTTTCATCTAAATCCTATTTTTTATTGCAAAAATATACGTGTCTAAGGAGAAGAATACGTTTGAATAAGTAACTCAATCTTTAGATCGCCGCCATTTTGAAACGGTTTAAAATTCTTGCATTCGCCTTAGCGTATAAAAAATAGGGAAGCTTTCTCTTTAAAATCCTTTTTGTTTCATCTAAATCCTATTTTTTGTTGGAACAATATGATTGTCGAAAGAAAAGAGTACGTTTTTACTATTTCCTAACCAACCCGAAAACATCTATTAAAAATTCTTAAACTTTAACTCGCCGCCATTTTGAAACTCATTGAACGATTTCAAAATCCTTGCACAGCCATAATCGATGGAGCTTCCCCTTTAAAACCCTTTCCGACTCACCTAAATCGAACTTCCGGTTGCCGAGATATCATCGTCTAAAGAGAAGAGTAGTTTTTTTTTCCATTCCTTAAACTACACCAAAACTTCTATCAAAAATTTTCAAGCTTTACCTTGTCGTCATTTTGAAAAGGATCGAACGTTTTCAAAATCCTTACACAACCATAAGCGACGACCCTTCCCCTTTAAAACCCTTTCTGGTTCACCTAAATCGAACTTCCGGTTGCCGAGATATCATCGTTTAAAGACAAGAACAATTTTTTCCGCGGTTTTCGGCCTCCGCGAACTGACACACCTGAACATACCTAAACATTCGTAGTATTGCGCAGGTCAGTTTTACTAAAACTTAACATTCAGAAATATTACGCGTGATACTTTACACGTACTCCGAACTAAGTCACACCTGCACGAAACTAACAAAGCTTCAACGTAGATCATATTCGTAACAGTTTATATAATACTAATTTATAGTTTACTAATTTATATTAATACAATATTGAAGTAGAAACGCGCAGCGTGCAAAATATTAACACAACCAAAGGTACGCGTAACTTGAATTTGGTCATTTAAGTCGATTACTCTTAGAAACTGGTAGCTGTAAAATGTAATGTAAGATCGAAGCAAGTAAACGAAAGTCTAAGGTAAAATTTAAATTAAAATATAAGTGTTACACGTTAATGCGTAGTTCTTTTCTTGGTATCGTTTTCCAAAGAATGAAACGTCTTTGGAAAGCAATACCAATTACCAGGTCTTACCACGAGGAGGTGATTACGCGTCGAGACCCATAAAAATCCGTTCTACTATGGATTATACTACTACTGTATTTAGTTTAACATAGTTTAGCAGAGTCGCTGTTTGTACATATATACAATTTCTTGTATTATATAATTTACATTTGTGTATAGTTTGTTTACATATTTACTTCAGTTATAGGACAGCAATCAATAATAACTTTCTTTTTCTATCAAGCAAGAAACCATAACTTGTCCGATAAATGCAGCAAAGTATTATAAAACTATGACAAATATATTTAAGATATGGTAGATATTTAATTTTGTTAAAAATGAATGTTGAATTAAATCGAAAGGTGGTTTGTCCATTGGTACACCTAATAATTGACAAAAGAGACAAAGTAACTTGAAAGGATAATAAAATTTTTCAATTTCCATCTCTCAATAAAGCACCGCCTGCATTCGAATAAATTTCACTTTAACTTCGTTATTTCTTATTACTCAAATAAAATCACGAAGTGCCAGGAATGAAACGCAACAATACGGTTAGCTGTCTCAGTGATAAAGAAAGTATCATTCCGTCGCCAATAAATAATGCCATTATTTGCACGATAGTATTGTGTCTTTGTGCGCTATAGTAGCTGCTATACGACTCATGCAACAGCAATTTCGTCGTGCCCCTGTATAAACTTTTATAGAGCCATTGAAAGTATCGTACACGTCGCAAGACTACTGAATACAGTTAGAACTCGTCGTCTATTGAAACCAGCTCGAATCGTGGTGTATCGTATTAGAATTAAAATATTCGTCGACAAATATGAAACCACATGCATGACAGATGTCAGAGTACCAATTTCGACGCACAGATTTTGCTTCTTCGCGTGGGTTTATTAAAACAACAGAATGGGCAGAAATCGTCTAAGATAAATGTCCCAATTACTAGCACTTTAAGCTTGTCGCGCAACTTCGTTTAATTATTTTAGTTGTTATTTAACCTAATGATCGTTCCGGTTCGGAACACAACATTAGTTAACATCTCTTCTATTTATGATCACTAATTGTAGTTTACAATATTTGATTTTGTCCGGTGTGACTAATTGTTAGTCCACTAACTTTGTCTTATGTTATTATTTGTAATATTCTTTTTATTTTGCTCCTTATTGGCAATAAAATTATTAATTGTCTACATTTCTTGCAAAAGGCATGAGAACGTATCAACACATTATTATATTTAGAGAGCAAAACTAATTTCGATTTAAGTTCCACTCCTTTGTGTGTGTTTTTAAACATATATGGATTCGTATAAAAATCCGCAGTCTATTTATTATGAAAAAAATTGAAGATTAGAATTTTGTGAATATTAAGATTAGCTTTCATAAAAAAAAAGGTAAACTTATCGTATTGCATGCGTAAGCAATTTATTTTACTGCAAAGTTTATCGTACTAATATGATTATTGTAAAAATATTGTTCGATTTCTGAATAAAATCTGTTCCGTACCCGTTGCTGGCATACTTTGTATATTTTCCACGCGAATTTGCATATTTTACGGTGCTGCTTGCGTATGTAACGTGGATAAATATCCGCAGTCTATTGGCGATCATACGTTAATACAGATTTTGTTTTTAAAATTAAACTCCGTGAAAGTTACAGCGCATCGTAAACGGCTTCCTTTATTGCGAGCATTTATTATTAAATGGCGAGACCAATACCGAATTGCCCCGGTTAGCTACAAGTTTATCGCTTGTATCGGAACTCTGATGGTATTAAATTTCTAGCACGGAATTATTCCAAACATCCGTGAAGTTTTATCGAAGCCAGAATTTCGAACGTTTAGGAAACTCTCTGCTGTTGGTGCAGCTGCTGCTCCTAATTTTCCGAACGCGAACAACGATTTCTGTTACAACAAGCAACCGTGCAGAACACCTGTTGAAAATTAAACTGCAATCTCAGATTTATCGCTGTTTTAATTCATTATTGTAGGCGCCAAAGTGACAAATCGAAAGCATATAGAGAGAGTATCCTTTTTACATTGCAATGCTAGCATTTTTGTACAAATGAAGTATTAAAATGAGTACTTATATTATATTCCACAATGTTTTTTAAATATTCAACGATTAGATCCGAATGTACCTTAATTCAGCTGTTCAAGTTTAGCTTAAGAAAGGCATTTGGGATAGCAAAATACTTCTATTATCACTGTAAAACTAATTGTAAAAATATAAACATAGTCACGTAAAATATTCAACAAAGCATTGCCGTTTCGAAATATTTTAAAATTTAGTTTTGTGGTTATAAAATCTGAAAAAATTTCAAGATGTATATGTTACTGGATAAAGCATCTCCGATTTTTCTTGTAACTTTTTATGCGACAGATCAAAGAAAATGGTGCTTAATCTGTAATAATAGGGATAGGAGGTTGTAAGTTACCTAAAAAGTTTTTATGTGGAAGATCTACTATTTATTAACATGTCACAAATTGAGTTTCATTTAGCGATACTTTTACTATGCATATTCAACTATACCTTTTCAATATAAAATTCGACACGATCTTTGCCTTCAGTCCAGAACATAAAAATATGGCACTGTTTATATATTTATTTATTTAGTAGAGTTGTAGATTAATTTCATATGCGTCGATTTCGATGGGCATTAAATTTGTTGTTAAGGACGTTATTCTGACCAAATTTTCGTTACACGCGTGTCCATGTGGTTGGCCTTAGTTTTCGAGATATTCGTCAAAAGTTGGTAGTGTTACATCGAGCTACTCGCAATTTGATGTCAATTAAGCACACTAATGCATTTAGCCCGGGAACAACGTAAACTTGCACTGAACATAACTTAAACTTATCCTAAATGTTAGAATTAGAGCTAAAGTTGAGATTGAGGCTAGAATTAGGGTTAGATTCGGGTTAGTGCTCCGTAATAACAATTGGATACGAATATATCGACCCATACATGTATAAGGAAAAATTATTTGGAATAACGTTCCAAATAACATATTCGAAGTTCATTGAATTCTGTGCATGCGCGTTTAATCTGTAACTTTATCACTATTTGCTTGGGGGATAAAAAAATACGATACAAATTATATTGTGACAATTAATGGAGAGTTGCATAGATAATAAATATTTATAATAGTCCATGAAGCTTATTTATGAAGGAAATAAAAGATCCAACAAAGAAATCAATTGAGTTGCAAAGAACTGACAGAATTGAACAAATCTCATTTCGAATAAAAATATAGCAAATAAATACCCCAGATTTGTTCGTGATTAGCGAATAATGATTTTATCCAATTAATCAAAAAATTATTCAAGTGAAAATTTATTCGAATAAAAAATTATTTCTTATTTTCGAATGGTTTTATTTTATTCAAAGAATAAAGTATTTTTATTCGAAGAATATTCGAATAAATATTTATTGGCTCTCTTTCATTTGAATACTTATTCGAATAAAAATTTAGTCGAATAATACCCAATATAGATCATGAACTGACTGCAGATCTTTAGGCATTTATAGCAAATGTAGCTGCGTAAAAAAAAATACACGTGATGTGCAAAGCTGTGCAAAATATTCAGAACAAAATATATCTTATAATGTTTAACAATTAATATCGATCTGCATTTAACTTCCAGCTTTTTATTTCCGTTCATACAATATGAATTTGGACACAGATCCAAAATATTATCATGAATAATCCTACGAATTTCAAGTGTTTTCATATTTTATTTGTTCCCTTTTTAACATATATTTTTGTGAGGGAAATATTCACAAAATTGTTTAAAGAGCAACAGAAGCACGAAATTTATTTGTCATTACTAGACTGCGGATCTTTACGCAAATTTATATGTTCATTAACACAATTAAATAAAGTGGAGGGTTGTTTTACTCACAAAATACAATAATTTGTACTTCGCATTAAACACGTTGTATGTTTTTGCATGTTACACACACTTTATGTCTTTTTGCTCGTTTAAATTTCCCAATAAACGCATAAATATACGTCTAGTCTAGCGATTAAATTCTGAATGTAACATTAATGCAACTTTCATTGCTGTATTATTATCTCGCGAAAGCGAATGAATAGACCAATATGGTTATGGTTATTTCATGCTCTATGAAACACATTTTCTGTAATTACGGCACAATTTACAATACGCCTGGCATTGTGTTGGTCGTTAATATAACTCTATGGATTGTATTTTATGATCGCTCAAGCTAACCACTCATCCAGTGCACATCTCGTTATTATACATGAGTTGCGCGATGAACGTTTACATTCAAGTAACAGTCGATACCCATTAGACGACTGGGCAATATTACAATAACTGGAACCAGCGTGTAATTTAATAGTAATTAACGATAGTGGGTAGCGCATTGACGTCGACACAATGTCCGGAAGCATCAAAACGTGATTCCCCAAAGGTAATCCTTGCTAACCGATACCGTACACACATTGAATATACCTTTACTAATACCTGATCCGTAGATTTACAAATTTCACGCTTCGAAGGAGATGTGAACATTCCTTTAGAATGCGTTGAAATATTTTACAATGCGATATAGGGTAGATGTCCCAATTACTATCAGTGTCCATATAACCGACACTTGAATTATTTTATTTAATAGCAAAGTAACGCACGAAGAATCGTAAGTAAACGAACTTTCGTACTAAATTTGGACTTCGGTTTACGTAACAGCACATAGACACTGTATATTCGTTTAAATTTAATATTTAAAAGTAACTATTGCTTTATTGCACTGTTCTCTTTATACTCAGCTCTTCTTTGTGACAATAAAATTATTGTTTTATTGTATATAACTATTACACATGTTAGTACAAATTTAGTACTATATATATTGTTTATATATATTAGTACTATTAGTACAAATATCCCTGTGAATCCTTTAAATCAAACTCGTGCACTTAATGGACTACATATGAATTTTCATAATAAATTCGCGTTTATTGTTGTTTCTTTCGAGTTACGCGTCAAGCACAAAGTTTTCCTTTCAAGATTGACAAGATTTGAAGTTGTTACATGTAGCAAAAGGTACCCGGTACACGAGAAAGGTGAATTTTCATCAGAAGAAGCGATAAGCATGGTAACTTTTATGCCAGTACACCTCTGCACCCCCTACTATAGTCTAGACGCAACCCTCGTATCCGCGCGACTCGCTTTTTAACATAATTTCACGTTTCATTGTCTCCGGGAGTTCCAAGTTCCTGCAGGGAACCCGTGAGGAGTCCTGAATTTTAATACGTTCGTATAGAGCGGCTGTACCGTCTTTTCTAGCCGGGCCGGATAAATTTGCGTACAAATGCGAGTACGATCTTCATACGCGAAGAAAAGAAATTTCGCTGTACAATTGTATCTCTCTTGTTCCCTTAGGAATCTGGCGGGTCTCGTACATTTTAGTGTGATACCGATATGCAGTACTAGACGGAATTTTAATAACTCTACAAGGAGAATGATGTAAAATTTCAAAATCCGTTACACTTCAATAATTACTTAATATTAGATCGTTTAATAAATTCCCGTTGCAATAAGTTAATATTACGTTCGCATAATATTTCTCGAAAATTTAGGAATTAGAAATCAATGAATCGTAATACAACAGTTTAGGTTCAGTTTATAGAAAGAGTTTAGGGTGGTAGAATCCCCGAAATATAATTATAAAATTAACTATAAAAATATTAACGTAGTCGCTTGAAAACTTCAACGAAAAATAGGTACATTTGAATTTTTTACAAATTGTTCTTGCAGTCAAAAAATCTAAAACAATTCCCAGACTTATATTTCGTTAGATACATTATCTCTGATTTTTTCACTGTTTTTTTATGCGATCGAACGAAAGAAATTTAATTTAAATCGTAAATTACATATTGGTCTAAATCCAATCTAATTGCAACGATAAAGGGTTGAAGCTTGACGAAAAGGGTTTTCTTTGAGAGATTCATTGACTAGCCTATTCCAAGTACAATTTGATTTGATTCAAAAAGTGGACCATGCGTTATATTAACTAAAAATAACTAATTAGTATTTTATTATATTATTTGTACAGTTGGTAAATTGGATAAAATTAATTCTTGTATTCCATGGGAAAGTTTCTCTACTTTTACTTTGCTCATTATTTTTGTGAACCGAAGATATTCCAATTCTTCACAAGTATGTTTTCATTGATTTCCAGGTGAATTGAACTTGATTGTATTATCTGTACAGTTTAAGATATAATTAATAAGCTAAATAAAGTTAATTCTTATTTTCCATGTGAAATTTTCTCTACTAAATTTACTCTACTCAATATTTTTATGAACTTTAAGCTATTGTTCTTCTTCAATGGTGTATTTACATCGATTTCCAGTTGGATCGAATTTTGTATTTGTGTTTCAGAAGGAAAAATACCAAAAACTAGTACCTATCAATAAAAACGCAATGCAAAGTGGCATTGTTCCCAATTTTACCTAAAATTTTGCCTAAAAACCCGACGTGTCCGATATAATTTTATATTTCATTGTATTCTGAGTTTTCAGCCACCGTGAAAAGTTCGTAGGAAGTCCTGAATTTGAATACACCTCTGTGCAAAGTTTTCATCGTCTTTTCTACTCGAGGCTCGCAAGTTTCTCGCAAACACTATTTCCTTTCAACAAACTGATTCCCGGTTAATATTGTTGTCGCTGTTATTATCCAGCTGATAGTTTTACAAACATAACTTACGTTCCAAAATTATGCAAATTTTACTCTTCTCAAATACACCGTACCACCATAATTTTATTTGTTTATCGCGGTACGAACTGCAGCAATATGCAAGCAGGTGTGTTTAGTGCTTAGTCGAAGCATTTTTAAATGGTCATTTCGTGAGACTGCAAACTCGGAGAATCAACAGGGGCGAGGTTACGAGGGTGAGAAAACAGCGGACGAAGCGTCTCATTATTCCTAAAGCTTGACTTCCCGTAAGTCCCGTTGCGAGCTTTGCGGCACGTTCTACCCACAAACAACCCTTCTTGCCTGCAAGGCAGAAACTCTGCAATAATATCCACAGGTATCGATCACGATCCTCGAAATGCACCCCCGGCAAATAGTTAATCGATCGCGTAATCCTTCAACCAGAAATGAAACCTGCAATTCTTTTAATTGCAACTCGCATCAAAACTGTAATTCACTAATCTTTAACGCTAGGTTTACGGACGTTAATTGCATAATTTGACAGGCTTCCGGAAAAATACGTATACTGCATATATGGTAAATATTCGAAATTGGAAGGTTGAGGATGAAGAGAACCAATTACATAGAATACATATTCATACCATCGTATTAATTAAAGTTAACGTAAAGTACTAACAAATAATATTTATGGTCTCTATAATTTTAGGTATGAAATCTGAAATGCGTCAACGTGACGAGTTCCGTAAACCAAGTGTTAAAGTAACGCAATTTTGAATATGATACATGAAGTTTGTAAACTGGAGTCTTGTAAAACTATGACAATGAATACGTAGTACAAAATGTTCGACAAATATTAATTTAGAACTGTGTAATGGTTAGATTGCAAATTTTTAAATGAAATAGCGAAGAAGGTATAGAATAGAAATAGTCAAATTGGAGAAGATATTTTAATACTCGGAAGATAAAACCGATCTCCATTTAGCTTCCACTTACTTATTTTTAATTATAAAGAAATGCATTTGCTCTAAAATTCACCGTCTAGTAATACGTAATAAATATCGTATATAATGATATACGTATCATTTGTCAAATAAACTTAGAAATGCGTTGATATCCCAAGATTATTCAGCACCCAAACGGTTAAATTTTCTTACGAAATAAATACAAGCTCCGACATCACTATTCGATTCATTCGTCAGTGGAAGAGCAAAGAAAAATGGCTGCAATTTATCCGCTGGTGTCCCACAGTGGAGCACGGATATCAATTCAACCCTCTTAACAATCTACCCTTAAGTCTAAACCTTTCAATGATGAAAAACGCTGGCGTATAAGATGTCGTGATCTTATACGATGATATCGTTTCTCTACCGATTCATTGGTAATCTTTCACTTAAATCGGAAAACTAAGGTTATCTGGCGCGAAGCACGTTTCCCTTGACACGTTCCAACGACGGCCAACGCCGTGACGAGAGCTCGTGAATAAGGGGGGTCGAGAACAAACGAGCACATTTTCCTGAAGGTCAACGTCGTAGTAAAGTAAAGATGGTGGAGGGCCTTTATCGCTCCGGGACGATTGCTCATGTGTAAATACGTATTTCTTTTGTTTTCGGCCGGACCCTCATCAAATTTCCTGTCGCACAGAAGTACCGGCTGTTTAACTGGGGACAACCTCGAAGATTTGTTGTTACATCTCTCTACGGCTCTTTGTCGACGTATGAAATTATTTAGAACTCGTTCGTGATAGCTAAAAATTCGCTAATTAATTTCGTTATTTATTACATTATTTATATTACATCATATTATATTTATATTATATTATTTATTACATTATACGTATTCAAATTCTTTTATTTAAAAGGCTGAGCTTCTGAGATATAAATTTTGCAAGGACTTCAAGATTTACTGTACCTTTACAAGTTCCATACTTCTTAGAGGTCCTAAGGTTTCAGTAGAGTTTTAGGAACTCTTCGAGGTTTTGAGATTTTATAGGTGTCCAAAATTTTGTTTAGTAGTGCAATAAATACAATTGTGTTCATAAAGAAATTAGATTTATTATATGGATTCTAAACTAAATGAGTTAATATGTTAATATGTCAATATATAAATGAAAAAAGAATCGGGAACTCGCGTGAAAAATCATACATCTTTCAAAATTGGGAGACGTTTCATTCAAAATGTTAAGTAAAAAATCTTTCACGCATATTAGTCCTACAACTTACAAATTCTTATTAATTTTAAGGGCTATTCAATACCTAAATGTTTTGTTGCTTCTGTTACAATTTCTAAACGCTACCAGTACAAGAAATAAAGGTGTGTCCTCGAATATAGGTCAAAGTAGTAAATTTACGCTTTGTATGCGTGTTGCTTGCCTGCTAAGTAAGAAGAGAATGAGATTCTTTACGATCGACTTTTTCGCTTCTAGCATGCTTCCGGATTTCTTCGGCGAAATCTCTCGGCATCGCCGTTACTCGAATATATAAAGGCTCTCTCAGGATAGAAACACATTGTTACCAAAAAAAAGTCGTTTTACGTTGATTGTACTGCAAGCTAAGTAATACGCCAATAAGTACTGGAATACATATTTTATGACACGGGTATCCATCGCTTTTGATACCATCCACGAATATCGATCTACTATAAAAAGTAGAGTTACGGATGCTGTACACTATGCCAAGTGTCTCTCTTCGTATCCCCTAAAAGCCAATAATAATAATTGCGTAAAAGTGGGATCATAAAAAATATCCTATTTCGATTATTGGGCTACTCTATTTTCAATAAAGCTGAAACGTTACTTCTGAATTATCCAAATTTTGCTATAAGAAGGAGAATAATACTTTATTATCCTTAAATTATACTACCCTTAGCAAAAGGTTTCCAATCAAATACGATAATAACATAGAAGCAAAGTGAAAATACTTTTGCATCTAACGTATGCACAAAAATCCGCGGGTTAATAATAAATAATATTGGGTTGAATGAAAAGTTTATATCGAGAATTTTATATTGAGGAGGTACAGTCGAATAAGCATAGTAAGAGTATCACTGAATGAAATTCAACTTGCGAGATGTTAATAAATAGGTCTTCCAAATAAAACCTTTTCATGTAAATTTCCTATTCTTTCTCATATTCATTCCAAGCGGAATTCGAAACACTGGAAGTACAATACGCTAATAAACGAAACGAAACATTTTCCTACGACTTATTTTTTTTTTTTGTTTTACGAAAGTATGCTGATTAATTTCTGTCGCGCCCTAGTAGATTGAATGAAACAGTTCTTTCTGAAGTTCTTAGCTCTCCTTTAGAATCGAATTGAAAGACTTTCCTCTCTTTCAAACTTCCTCCAAATTGAGTTCCACGTGTTTAATAGCTATTGTAGTTGATCTAAATAGGGAAAGGAATTGTGACTGGAAAATAATGGAAATGAGATGAGGACGATTCCGGGTGATCCAAGTTTCCTTCGTTGAGATACAAGGATAACAATTTGAAAGGGGCAAAGTCGATGCTCCGGGTAACCAGTCCGTCGTATATCAGAGGGAAAATCGATGTTCAATGGTGTCTTCGAAGCAACGGTGGTCTCACAGCCAACGGAAGTTCAATTGCTATGTTATAGTTGCAAGACATCAATTTTCTCCAAATCACTTTCGCATATTAGATTGTTGCATATGAAATGGCCGAATTTTATTATTATTAATTAAACGCAACATTAAATGACGTTTACCGTGCACAGATATAAAGTTTGGTGCTCGTTGAATTTAACTCTATTAATAGATCGTTAATTGTTTCAAAAGGGAACAGCGAATAATGAAATAAAATGAACTACGCATAGAAGTGAAGTTCGAATGTTTTCCATAAAATGCTGTTTCAGATTAAAATGAAGCCAGAATGCAGTAGAAGTTCTCGTATTATTTATGCATGGACAGATATAATTTGTGAATGAACGACTCAATGTTAGTTTGACGAATTTTATACTGAAAATATAAACCTTGAAAATGTATCTTACAATTGCATAAAAGAAACGATTGGCAATGATAAACTAAACATTTTACTTAAGTCTGATACTCATCAATGCTTTCTAACTAATGTACAGAAATTAGAAACGCACTTTTTAATCGATTAATGAGTAGAGCATTTTGGGCTACGTAAAGTCGACCATTTCATATGCAATGACTTAATATCTAGTAGTAGGATAAATTCAGAGACATATAAATACCAATACATATTAATTCCTGAATATTCTGATATGGTATCAAACGCGTATCAAAATAATTTGTTATTGGTATGGGTAAACCTTGGCCAACAAATATAAATTGGTGATTTTCGAGTATATTTTTATCTTTAAATGCATAATTGTCAAGCGTAATTATTAGACTGCGTATTTTTATGCGAATTCATATTTCTAAGAACACGAACAACAGAATGGAACCTAAGTAGCAATCAGTTTCATCCCCCAAATGCAATAATGTATTCTTTACTTTGGATATTTTATATAATTTTATTTATTTTATATAAATGCATAAAAATCCGCAGTCTAGTAATTATTAATATCGATACTATTAAACGTAGGCCAAGTGATGAAATATAGAAAAGTACTTATCAAAGTACGGTAATTAATATTAATTAAAAAATGATATACGTTTGAATGTTCGGAAGTTAGGATAGTTTTACAATTCTTCTGGCGTCGTTTCGAAACATTGAATTAGTTAAGCGTAAACGTTTCCAAGCGCAGTAGTTAGTAAAATTTTATTTCCGAACTTTTATCCAGTTTGAAATTCAGTTTCAACTTTCGCTTCATTCTTTATTCGCTGTCGATTCGAACAGAAGAGCTGGAGGATAAATTCTCGTAAAATACATCCTCTCGAAGTTTCGTGCAGACTCGCATTAACGAATATCAACATTATCGTAGGTATTTTAATAATTTTAGCTAAATTAATTTCAAAAATACATGTAAAACTCAATAGTACAAAAATTTGTATTATTCTTTTGTTTGACATTTTTCCGCTAGAAGAATACTAATAAAATATGCAAGTCGTTCACAAGTTACCATTAAACCTTTCTTTTTAAAATGGTTAAGACAAAACACTTCATTTATGATTGCTAAACTATGAACTTCTGTATTTTTCAGATGTCTTTCTATTTGTTCACCAATTTTTCAACCCTTTACTTCTTCTATCCTTCGCTCGATGCTATTTTCGGAATACTCGTATTATTAACGGAAAGCGTTGGATAAATGCCACCACTTCGTATTCAAATGAAATCAAAGAGCGCGATTTTCCGCATCCACCGTTTTGCTTCTTCCACAATTGTACGTCGAATGATCGAAGTAGCGTCGATTTGCGATCATTCTGTTTTTGTGCAAAGCAGCATAGATCGCGCACAAAAGTCTCTCGAAGGAAAATAAACCCCCTGCTGCTGTTCTTCGCCGTTTATTCCACGGGGGTGGCTCTTTTCGTGTCACGCGGTGCGTACGTGTCACCGTCATAATTGTTGCCTTGGCGAACAATAGATACGACTCAAGGAGAAACGGACGCATAGAGGTCGGCCAAGTAAATCATAACAAAGTAGCTATAACAAGGTAGCAGTTAAATTCCCGTTCTACAGAGGCGTCTTGATTTGCAAGTGGACGAAATGCCGGTTCCCAAAGGGGTAGGTTTAAGGCTCAGTCGAGAGGAAATCGATCGTCTATAGAGTTTCCAGAATGGAGGACACCCTGAGGATCCCTGAGGTTAGCACCTAGCGCTGTAATAGTGCTTAACAATGAAATATCATTGTCTAAAACGGCCTTGCTACTCTCGCCGCAGTCGAAACCGTGGTAAATGGATGTTAAAGCCCGTATTCGAACGAGCTGCAACGGCAATAATTTAACGTCTTTCGAGAAGCCTAAGCTATACCGTGACGCGTCCGTCGGTGACACTACGATTTTGATAATCGTTCGGAAAGGAGAGGGGCATAATTAATCGTTGTTTCGGCTCGGACGTCGAGAGAGATTAATGGACACAGAGAACTTGTTTCGATGGAAATAAATGAATTTGTAGGTTGATCAGAGACTCCAGTGAGATGCTAAATCGAGGAAAATTAAGGAGGAGAATCTCTACAGAATGGGTTTCCAAACTTCATTCATTGTGGAGACGGCTTATTAATTAGAGTGGCTAAATGAAGATCGACTGTAACCTTTATGTTGGGAAGAAGATATGTAATTAAGTACGCGGTGTCTGAATTGAACTGGGTTATAGTAGTATCAAAAAGTATACACGATACAACAGTCTCTTACAGATTTGTTCGCATTCTCTCATCTACCTTTGCAAAAAATTATAAATTCTCGAAAATTTTGCCTTACTATAAATTATGTTTTTGGGTACATAAAATGGCGTCACCTTGTTATGTAAGAAACACATCGCTATTATTTGGCCAGTATGGTTGTATTAATCGTATTACAATTCATGTTAATATGTTCCGCGAGATGGATGAGTTTCTCTTCTCGCCTATTACTTTCAAATGCTTTCTTTTATTAAGATTAACTCTTTTACTGCGGCATGATATTCGTTTGATCGTCATCGCGGAGCATTAACATAACTAGAAATGTGCACAATGTTTACGGGTACGAAATAGTTACCTGTGAGTGAATTATCCGAAATGTAAATAATAAAATGTTGCACTGTTATTAAACTAAGTTTCCAAATATTGTTATATAATGGTAAATTAAAAAGTTGATGTATTTTGTATTACTCAAAATCTACTGGGCCTTTTGTAAATATTAATACACATTCGAAGTGTATGTATTGGTCTCTCACAGTGAAAGGGTTAATATCAATTTTGTACGTATAAAGTCTCAAATAACTTGTGCATTCTTTATTACAGAAAAAAATGTTTGAAATAAAAGTGGCGCGGTATTAATGGGGATACAAAGTACCGTAATTAGTTTTCTATTATTTTACTTTCCTATTAAGAAATTTTTCTCTGTAATAAATAATGCACAAGTTATTTGAGACGATCAAGTTATGAGACTTACATTGATTGCACACTAAAAACTTCTTAACTCTCTCCAAAATTTTGCCTCCTATTTTTAACAGAAAACAGAAGGGTTATTTTATAAAAAAAACAAAAAAGATGTGTGTTTATGCCCATCTATGCTTCCACCTATAACAGGCGAGGAAGTTACTATGGTGTCAATCAATACAAGTAATTCCAAAGTTGAATCGAGACCGCGAAATAGCAGTGCAACCATGAAACCAGAGATCGCTATAGCTAACATATATTCCATTAGGATTCGAAAGGAATTCAGCTATCGTATCGAGGCTGAGTCGAGTACCTGGGTTCCTTCGCAATAGCTTCGTAGATCGAAACATTCCCAAAGGAGTCCTAACGCAGTATATTCATAGGGATGTATATCAAGCTCATACGTATGTCGGGCGTGCAAACGTGCATACACTTGGACAGCTAGAAACCGATGCGCTCAGCCACATAATCCGTAAGGACATCTCAAATGTATAATGCTGTGACGGTGTCTATGAAAGATGATATAAATTTCGGCTCATTTTTCTCTGTTCCATTTATTTATCCGTGAGATAAAAATAAATGCAAGCAGCGGGGTCTGATTGAATTAAGGATGGAATGATATGGGAAATAGGTTAAGCATTGCAGGGCAGAGTAGAAAGCTACTGGGAGAATAAAGATTTATTTGAATCGGTGGTTGAAGAAAGAATGATAAAAAGCTATTCAGGAACTTGAGAAAGGGAAGATGGGTGAATTAATAGGATAAACTTAGGTGAAACGGGTAAACGAATGAAAAATGAAATTCGTTGGCAATGCTATGCACTGTATGCAGGCAAATATGTATATTTATGATAAAGAATATGGATATAGATTCTAGTGAAGATGAAAAATATAAATGCGCGTGATAAAAAGAGTAGCATAAAATATTCAGTAACTAGAGCACCACTTTTAGTATCTATATCTGTACAGTATTGTAAAGTACGATGTCTTGGATTTGATCTACTTTTTATACTGCTATTTCTTACCTTCCTCGTATCAAAAATGTTAAGAAGTATAAGCACGCATGAATTTTATGAAGAATGTCATAAAGCGAAATAGGAAATACACAGTGCAATGCTTGAAAGAGCTGCAATACCTTTGAAAATTTACATTCAATTTTTAGAATACAGTAATAGTGGCAATTCTGTACAATTTATAATGTTATTTTATGTTTCTGGGACATCGCATCTGCGTAAAACCACGCAGAGTCTCCAAAAAAGATATTCGGCCTACAGGTACGTTTTACATGGCTACTTGCATAATTCACCGGACGACACGTAAAAGATATCGAGCTTTGGTCTCAGCTTGGCCAGCAACGAGAGTTACTCAGGAATCCGGGGCATTTTTATGGGGCTTCTTTCCCAGAGAGGTTGCAGAGAAGACATGTGGGATGTATACCTTCAAAGGGTGGAAAGCGAAAAACATGGAGAAAGCTTTAGAGTTCCTTAGGACTTCAACCAGACCACTTCATTCTGAATTTTTATCTTTTCCTTTCTTTGCAAAATCAAGCAACTATTGTTTCCAGCTTTTCGCGCATTTAATCAAATTTCGAAAGTGATCAACGTGAAATAAAAGGAACACCAGTATATGGTTGTAACCAGGGACGAATTAAAGTTTTTGTCGCCTTAAACTATGACAGTTTTGCTGTCTCACAACTAAATGCATATTTTTAAAGTTTCGGTACGCAATTTGTTAAATTCGCGACGATCAATTGTAAAATTAACACCTATCTTAAATATACCTAATAGCAGTTATCCTGTAATATTTTACAAAATTTATCAGGTCAGCTATGAATTCCCGCTTGAAAGAATGCTACACCTTTTGATAAAACAAATTTATTGTTCCTTCTAAAAAAAATAGTGAATTACTTATTGGTAAACCTAATGGAATCCTAACTCGAAACAAAAGTAGTTTTCTCTTTCCACAATAAATACGAATTACCAATACATGTGAGTAACAAAATATTAAAGTTTAAACGAGGGTCTAAGACTTTTGGGGGGGAAGTTCTCGCAATTTTTACAAGACTTTCGACGATTCTGCACGATAGATAACTAGCCGGAAGGTACGTCTGTTCCCTCGCGTCGGTGTCTGCGGTTCCCAGACAATTTTACGTATTCCAGGAGATTTATTCAATGGACCAAGTACGCTCGATGGACCAGGTGAAAGCGTGAATATGAAAAATAAGAGGAAGAAAAGAGACGGCGTTTAAATAAGGATAGATAGCTTCCCTTATGGATATCCTCGGACTCTATTGTGCCGGCCAGCTTTGACCACTGAAGGCGGTTTCCATATTATTTTCCTACGTCCACACCTTTTCCCACGGCTTTACCCTCGCGTCTGCAAACTTTCCGAAGTCATTTTCACATCTGTTCGAATCTGCTTTGGAGGAACTTTATGCGAAAAGTTTCCTTGTGAAAATAACCCCTTACTTGTTATCGCTAGAATTTGCGGTATATTTCGCCACAATGGAAAATAAATGGAATTATTATGGTCATAACAGTTTTTATTGTTAGCATTTTACGGTGTAGAAAAAAATTAGGGGATCGCAACTTTTAACAATTTTAATATGCTAAGCGGTGCTAAACGAGAAGAACAAGAAGAAGAGAAGTGGTATAAATGTAGTAGATGAATAATAATCTCAGCAATAGGTTTAATTAAAAAAGCCATATATGTAAGCTTTAAAGCAATACAAATACCATCAAAAACATACATCGCATTACAAAAATATATAATTCTAGACATGTGTTCAATAGTTCTAAAGCTTCTCAACTTGTAATAAATAAACGAAAAGAGTAAACAAATGTTTGATGTAAAGTCCACATTTACTTTCCAAGCGAAAAATCCTGAAATTAGCCGTCATAATTACCATTGCTATTATCTAACAATGACATCACGTTATATTTGTGTAACAATACATTACAATTTTTTTTTTTTAATGGTGTGTTTAACGTTGCTTAAATTAAGTTAATTTTGGTTTCTTTAATAAACCCAAGGAGATCATGAATCTTGTTGATTTCTATGGTAACGATAATTGTCGTTCCAATTTTATGTTTCTTACGATAAATATTGAATTTAGCATACGACAGAATCAAATAGTCTATTAAGGTTGGTATTTCACCTAATTCACACATCGGGACCGATTTCTTATTAAATATCCTTACTACAGAGAATCGGTAAAAAAATCCATCCTATAACAGAGTTCTATGCGGAAGATTATTATTTTTATCGAGTAATGATGTATTATAATTCTCCTGTAATCACTGGCACAGAATTCTACGCGAAAAGAAATTGTGAATAGACGGACCACTCTTGAAAAAATTCGTAGAAGAACGTAACCGAAGAGTAATATTTTTACAAGTGTCGAAATCTTTATAAGACTGCCTCTAGACATTCGAAATGGTTCTCCGATATCTGCTGTCAAACGAACGTGTGCGAACCCAAATTCATCCGCAGGGGATTCTCGCCACTCCACCATGAAGTAATTTTCACGAGACTATTTTTCGACTTCGACTGAATTCCAAGGCTGTATGCCCCTCTGCAGAAAAAAAGGGAGAGAGCACAGAGAGGGGAAGAAATTCTTCGGTGATTTAAGGAAAGAAAACGAGGGGCTAGTCTCTTTCGAAAGAAAAAGAATAGGAGAACGAACGTCTTCTTCGTTTCGACTGGGCGAGGCTGACTGAGTAGCAATAAAAGTCAGTGAGTCCGGATAATAGAGAAACTCAGCCTGGCCGTTCAATGTCGCGTTCCACTGCCCCTTTGATACAGTATCACTCACATTTCTGCTATTTGTGTTGCTTCGTAAATTGAGAAACAACCCGTCAGGTAGGTCTCAATTTACTTTGCTGCGTTTACCTTCGCCTTTTAACTGTGTTTTTAAGGTTCATACCTTTTTTATTTGATGTCGCTAGCTGCTGCTGCGCGATGCTTACCGTTGGATTGATAGCACTATCACGGTTTTATTGCAACATTAAGGGAAAAATTGATTTGCAAAGAATAAGAAACGATATCACGTAGATTTTTTTTATGAAACGGTTATTTTTTTATGTCCCTCTTTGAAGATTTCTTTTGCAAAATTAACAACGGATAAGTGAATTAAACTTGTTGAGTTTTATTAGGAAACATTTTCGAAATGAATTCCTAATATATCAACACGTGTGCTATATGTGACGCACGGATTTCATTGTAATACATTGAATATTAGATTTTTTGAACAGTTCACATATGTGACATATTGGAATGTTCTTCAATTATCTTCTATTGTATTCACATTTATTAGATTTTAATCGTGGGTACGTAAAAATCTGCAGTATGTTTTGTAACAAATTCGAAGAATGAAACCTGTGATAAAGTTTTTTTTCTACAGTGTGGACGTGTTGATAGGAAAAATATGTATGTTATTTAGTAACGAATATAAATGCCTCAGAAATACTATTGTACATTTCCATAATTACTTTTAGTCTTCTATTAGATCGAACAATATGCTCGTCCGCGTTGAAATGCTTGCAATTTCGAATGCTTCGGATTCTAAAAGCTTGAGAATTCAAAGGCATAAAATTTGAAAGTATGGAAATGTTATGTCTTGTGATTCGAGAACATTTGAAATGTTTGGAACTTTTGAAATGCAAATTGTCAAAACATTGACTATTTGCATAATTACATTCTCTGTAAATGCGTAAAGATCCGCAGTCTGGTTATAACATATTCTGCAAATGTATGATTTTAATACATCATTCTCCGACTTATCGTTTTAATTTCGCCTCACACATGGATTCAGAACAAAGGAAAGCTTTCGCGGTTTTGTTCGCCTGCAATTAGAGCGAACCTACTATTTCTTCGTCGAGACGTCACAGGGCGGAGCGAATTAACGTGTGAAACAGTTTCACGGATTCGCCAATTTAGCCGTGAAAAGATTCAACGTGTAGGTGCGCCACGCGAAACGTTATACACGGCCTTAGGAGCATTGTTGACGTACAATATCTTCCTTCCTAGGCCATTCGCACTCGCCCAAGGGAGCCCTGCATCCTGCAGGATAATAAATAATTTAGTACAGGAAATGTTGCAAGTTATTACGGTCCATGCTGGCTACGTATCCACTTACTTGGCTGACAGAAAAAAGCTCCTATCACTGCAGATTTATTTAAGACACGCTCTTCCTCTCATTTCCTCCCATTTTCTCCCACTTTTTTACGTTATGAAAAATCCAGAGGAACGGTGAAATCTTGTGTCTCGCAGACCCATAGTTTTCGTAATTTTCATAAACTTTCGCGTGGAACTTTGGGTGGACGCAATGATTCAAATTATGATCCTTGCGTATGAAATTATATTCGCACTGTGGGACGCGTATATCATTTTGTAAATTTGGATTAAAATTGTCAGGAGAGTATAATAGTTTGGGATTTAGGGCTGAAAGTAAGGTTAATATTATATAGTGGCTGGCGAAAGTTTCAAACCAAAGTGGGATGATGTTAGAGTACTAATATAGAAAATATTCGCGAACAAGAGATTATTGTAAAAAATATTGTACGTATTTTAGCTTATGAAATAACATCTCATTAAATTCTGCGCAGAAAAAATTTGAGTAACCTATAATTTAAATTAAAATGGGCTAATTATAGTTTCGCTAGAAATGTTGATAGCCAATTTAAATATGCTGTCAACCAATATTTTTGAATCACCACGCGTTTACAAACAAAAAAGAATTGTTTAGGTGCACAAATTAATTCTGAACTTTCATGTTACAACTTTAAAGATAAAAGCTGTGAATTAATTTGTACACATAATAGAAATGCGTTACCTTGGGTAATTTTTTAGTACAATATTTGAGGAAGTAAAAGAAATTCTTAGTAGTATCTACAATATTAATTTTTAAGTAATAAGAAAATTAACGCGAATTTCAATGTAAGTACAGTTCAATAAGTGATTCCAAAGTTCCAGTCAGTACTGTATTTGCACATAATATGTACTTCATTTACTAAAAATATTGGAGAATGCAATTTTATTTATTTATAATCCGTTTTCGAATTATTTTATCCGTTTCCGAAATTCGAATTTTATTTAACTGTGTACTGAATTTTATATCAATCTTCCTTTAATCCTTTTCAGTCCTGTTTAATTCCACTTTATTTTATGATAATACTTCAAATTAGTAATACTTAATTTATAATGATTCTCAGCACGAATATAATATTTTCAAAAATCGGTACATGCAGATTGAGTGATAATAGAGCAAATAGGATTTCAACGAATAAAATGTGATACACAAAATGTAAAATTGGCGAATTAGATTTTTATCAAATATATACCCTTTTGTTATAGCGTTCAAAAAATATTCCATGGTTAAATGTGGCATGATGAAATGTACTGGAGAATATTCGATGCAGAAGCACGTAATAGAAATATAGAGATGCATTCTTGGTGGGGAAATTATCACGATGCACGACAGGTGCACAGTGAAACATATCGTGTATCCGGTACGTGGGAATACATGCAATAAATCACACGTGTTGCAAGTAGAATTTTCACTTTTCGCTAAAATATAGTAACAATTATTCTGGATTTTTGTTGAGAGTAATTCATACAATAAAATTCACATTAATCGTTTCGAAAGATAGACCATTTATGTTTATCTTTAAAGAGAATGATTAAAGATACGGAATAATATTATACAAACACAATTCAGTGAATCATCGAAAGTTGAATGGTTGAAAGTTCGAACTATTGGAAATTTGAACAACAATTTAAGGAATATTTAAAGGAAAATTCAGCTTCTAAGTTCAATCGAAAACTTGGAGCTCCGACAAAAAGATATCAGTCTACTTTTTTAAATGATTCCCATTTATAATTATTTCAAGGAAAAACGATAAAGTTAAAAATCCTAAAAAAGTTGTAGTTTCTATGATAGAAAAGAAAAAGGAAATCATTAATTAATATGAATCTGGTATCGATAAACTTGGAGGATCCAGAACTACCTAATCTAATTTTTATTATTTCAAATGAGGAAGATTAATTCGAAATGCGAACAACTCAAAGTTCGATCCATGTACTGAAACGAATTATGTTCGAATTTCGAAGGTCCAGTGTATATTAATATTTAACAAAGACCAACTTTTCTTTAAAAAAAAAAATGTGTATAAACATAAAAATCGAATTTTATAATGTTAATAAAGAACTTTAAAGAGCACTGAAAGAAAGTATGGTTTAATGCAACATTAATCTTTGATATTGTTTAATTAATGTTGCATTCTATACAGCAATTGTTTAACAGTAATTCTAAAACAACAATTTTAAAAATTAGGAAGCGTTTAAAATTAATTTTAAATTCGTAGCTGTTGCCCGCCAGTTAGTTCTCCTCTTGCCGCCAGGTGGCCGCAACGTTCGGATTGTAATCAAGTAGCTGAGCATAAAAAATTGAAAAATTATATAATATTCATATTAAAAAGCCATGGTGAGTTGATTAAACTTATCTTCTATTAGCCATTAATGACCACAAATGTTATCTACGTTGTCCGTTTTAAAATATGACTGTATAACCATGAAAGATGTATACGCGTCCAATCCTCGTTCCAAGTCTCTTGGAACGAATATTTGCGAACGATTATTTTATTAATATGCGTATAAAATTAATCTAAATTACTTTCTATTTACTTAAATCATTAAATAATTATTAGAATTACTATTATTAAGAAGGAAATGTTTTTTATTAGGAACATTCCCTCTCCCCCCTCCAAGTTATTTGAATCCTTGAAAGTTTGAAGGTGACGCCATGTTAAACCGTGAAACATTGTTCGTTGTAAGTACCTATTTATTCATATAACATATTATTTAGCAACAGTCCTTTCACTGTTGATTAGAATAACGTTATGCTGCAATAGAGATGTATACCCTCATTTTGTGTGAAAACAATACAAAAGAATATTAAATTAGGAAAAAGTTCTTGAGAATTTCTATTACAAACTTTAAGCAATCTGAACATTTTTTCAAATATCACATAGTTTGACGAAATACAAAGTGGATAAAACCGTCTGTCATTATAATCGTTATCGCTATCTCACTTTTACAAAATATTACAAATTGTTCGACTCGGCTTTTAAACTTATATTTATCTATGATAGAACAACCTCATTATAATTTGGTTAGTTGTTAGGACAGAATTAGATTTAGGATGAAAGTTTACGTTGCATTTATATAAGTTCTATATTTTTAAATTATTATATGTTTACAAAGATGCTTGACTGGTATGATTAAGTGGATCTACAGCTAAATTATCTAAAGCTGCCTTTGTTGTTACAATATTTTTACGAAGAGTTCAATTTTTACATTTATTTGTGACAGAAAAACCGAACATTTCATTCGATACATTTCATATTATTCGATGTTTTATTGGAATAAACTAACACATAATATTTTATTCATTCTTCGATTAAAATTCCTTAATCATTCATTCATTATTCGTAATTCGTTCATAATTATTTCCTATTCATTTATTCATTATGGATCGTCATACAGGAATAGCGAATAATTCAAATAACAAATAAAAAGTTAATGAATAAACGCGATTTATTCGTTACTCATTATTAGCAAATCGATGTTATTTATTATCTTGTTACTTGTTTTTCGTAACAACGTTTGCCCAAAACTCACTGTTTATATATCGTAATAATCAGCTCTCACTTTCGTTTTTGTATCTCTGTACCGGTTACGAACGTTCCTAGAAATTCCTAGAATAGGTAAGAACAACATAAACGCTCTCAGAATCCGTGTATAATGATGTAAACCGATACGGTTGGCCTTGTGTCGTCGCGTCACGGGCTAAATAGTTTAGTAGTTTCCGTCGCGGCGAAGATGTGCCACGCAAAGGCTCAACAGTGAAAAGGATAAACGTGGCGTTTGTTGCGTCCTTTAATTTGTTAGGACAAAGAAAACGTGCACACATTTGATCGCACACCAATTATCATTCGGTTTGTGAGTACGTAATTCTTTAACATTTTATCTTATGAGTTCCTTACATAATTTTTCTTTTACAATAATGTTGTATACCACGATGACTGAAAAAAGTGTTTATACACTATAGACTTCTGTATACTTTCGGCGATATTTTTTCTTATGCAACGATAAATTCAAGCTCTAATATATCATGAACAGATTTGCGATTGGTAGCTAAAATTTTACATGTTATTGATGTACAAACACTTTTTAACTTTGTTGTTCTACTTTGTTTTCTTGCTCCGTGATTTATAGTAAAGCTATGAATGAATTTTACGGATATTATTGTGTTTATGGAACATATGAGAATTTCAAATACATTGAATATCCAACAGAAATGATTAATTAGCCTTTGCTCTGAAAAAGATACTTCTAATAGAAGTCAAGGGTTTATAGTGCGTGAATACTGTTTTCAATCACTGTATAATTGTTTTATAAAATTAACAATCAAGAAGTTATGTAAGGATTTTAATAATTAAAATATTACCTATTGTTTCCTCTCCTTATAGCATATAAATCAAGTAGATAGATTATATTTATACTTAGTATATTATGACAATATGTTTGTTTCAAAATTTATTTCATTGCTTTATTTCTTGTCACTTGTTAGAATGGAATTTTTACTTGGTTTCTTTGAAATTTGTATGAGGTGTAATTTTTCATTCTTTCGATTGTTTTTGATTGATATTGTTTGGAAAATAGAAGTTGAATTAGGTACAAAGTGGAGGAGGAAAGGAAGGTTTTACTTGCGATGGCTAGACTTCCGATTTTTATGCATTTATGGGAAATTTAAATATGCAAAAGGATACAGGATGCAAAATTGCGTTTAGGAGTACAAAAAATATTGAAAGTAAAATGCAAATTATAGTATTTAGAGGATAGAATAAACTTTTACTTAAGTCTCACTTCTATAGTTTTACATGTAAAAATATGAATTTACTTCGATGTAGTGATGTTATAAAATTAACAAAACTTTGCAACTACATTTCACAAGTATATAAAAAGAGTTGCCAATATGTTTTACTAATTACTTACATACTACATATTATAATTCTTACCAGAAGTTAATAAACAGAGATTATAACAGGTTATCAGCTGTTGATATCTTAACCATTGTTTAAGTTACTAAACTATGATAATAGTAGATTTACTCTATGTGACCTACAGTTGAAAATGATATTGTTTATATGCTTTATGCTTTGTCTGTTTTACATTTAGTTTAGTATCCAATTTTATCAGTATAGGAAGAATTATTACTGATATAAGTAATTACCAATTATTTGTGTAGTTACCATTCATTTTGTTTATAAAATTCACTTAGAACTGAATAGAATAGCCATCTGTAGCGATGTTACTGCGTTCTGCAGAAGTTTAGCGGATCAATAAGTGTTCCTATCGGTAAACCTTGCTTCAACATATCATCAGAATCCTTGTCAGTATATTTTTATCTCCCAATATAATATTCATTCGTTAAATTAAACAGAGAACTCTTCTAACAACATAGTATTGCAAAACAAACAATAAAGTCATAAGTAGCACTTCCATTTCTCGATATTCACAATAATTCAAAACTTTCTTCAATTCATGTTCTATTTTCATTCTTTCAAAGTACTTTAAAGTCTTATTAGCTCATTTTAGCGTTTCTAATGCAATTCCAAACTTTTCTATTTAGAAATACCTGTTCACAACACAAATCCTTACATCAAATTTTAACGAAATGTTAGATCAAATCCCATTTCACCCCTCTTACTTCATTCAACAAATTCTATTTGAGATTCCAACTCATTCCTGATTATTTAAAACAAACGTTCTCTGAGATATCATTATTAGACCGCGGATTCGTATGCAAATTCCTATTTTTACAATCACAATTAAATGAATCGAACTATGGTAGCAATCTATTTCACTCTTTAAGTATTATAACGTCTACTTTACTTCGGCTGTTTTGCGCGAAATGTATCTTTTCGGAAAAAGCATAAACGCATTTTTACGCATATCCATAATCGCATAAAAATCCGCAGTTTAATCATTATTAACAGAATTAGGGTTAAGAGGGTGGGAAAATAAGGGCAGGGGATGATATAAGTCGATGCAACGGAAGCTACGTGTATCTCGACTAGCTCTCGAAAGCCCTGATAAATATTTATACTCGAATGCCTGGAAGCTAGTTCTCCGCCGACTCCTATACCTTACCATGAATTTCACCCCCTTGTTTTCCTGTCGATAGACTATACTCGCATCCACGTTCCCTCCGCACACGTTGGTCGGTAACACAGATAGCATTGTAATGCCCTATTTTAAGCAACAACCGACTGCCAGAAGATTCGAACGCTGCTGGAATAATCCTCGATTCCAATGCTACGCAGCTCTCTCGAGTGTCTCTTTCGTTTTCCGTACGAGTCTGCTCTGTCTATGGAGGTGCGACTGTACGTATTTCTTCGGCTACTCGTGCAACCTCCGTGTACTCGAAACATCCACCATAGGTCTTGAAGAATCACGTACCGCAATCGGACGAAGGATTGAAATTTTTAAGGGCTGATAAAAAATGGAAGTTGCAGTTTGGATGCGACTGCACGTTTCACTGCACGCTCTGCTTGCTGTGTTTGGTTTCTTAACTCTTTAACTATGGGTATATTTTGCAAACTCGTGCTGGTTAAACGTGAAACATAGTAAGACTAATATAATATATACCGACAAATAAAACTAATTCAACACGTTAACTGTCCGGATATTTATTTCAGCGTGATCCTTATTAGTACGTTCAACGAGGCAACAACAAATGCTTAGCATAAAAATTCTACTTATTATTTGCTGTGCAAACATAATTTATCGGGACTTCATCATAATTATAGGATAGTAGATAATAATGAATTTTTGCAAACTTTATTTGAATAAAATTCATTTAGCACTGATTGTGAACGTGTTAAGATATAAATTTCTACGAACTTTCAGTCAAAAATATACTCACGTACAGATATAAATATTTATTTTCGCGGGAGAGAATACAGTATACATACAAAACTATAAATACATATCCATATGGGAAAGAATAAATTCGACTGAAATCTTAGAATGGCTTATTGACGACACGCGTGTTTTCCGAAAATTTTATTTTGTTGAGTATTGACGACGCTCATAATTAAAGGGTTAATATCAAAATTTGACGCAAGGATACGCAATGCATTCGATCGGTCATTTGTTGGCTTTGTGTCGTCACATCAAAGAAATGATGCAACATCTAATCGATTGTGAGCAAATTTGGACTATTTTTATCAATTTTTGATATCCATCAATGCGGTGATTTTCTTTTTCATCATTATAAGTATGTAACGAATAGACTGTGGATTTTTCTGCAAATTCAAATTTTTGCGACTATAATTAAAGATATGAGACTAAAAATAGAGACTAATTACACCCTTTAAATATAACTAGTGCCTTACATTGGATACCTGGCACATTTTTGCATATTATATGTACCGAGTGTATTTTTGTGTATTTAAATTCTCCATAAATGCATAAAGATCTGCAGTCCAATAATTACAATTCCGTTTAACTTCTTTTGTTTTAATTTCAATAATAACGATCAGCAAAATGTTCATTCTAAACGATATTTTATTTGCTCGGGAGCATTTTACGGTGTAAAACCGTATCACATAAAATGCCTCGATTCAGATTGTAGAACGAAACGCATAAAATCCTTCGTATGTTTTACCGTATCATGGGCCACAAATTTCAAACAGTGCGGAATCATTTTTCAACCTCGGCCCGTGCAGAACTAGTACACAAAGCTGTAGAGAATCTCGTTCGTGTTACACGCAGAGCCCGGTTCCAATTTATCGTGTAGCATGTAGAACTCGCGTGACTTCTATTCAAATTTACTAATTTAATTAAGAGCATAATTACCACGCAGCTATTTAACATCGTTCTCCTCAATTTAAACTTTCCTTTATAATTAATATAATAGAAACTGCAACGCGGGTTTCGCTGCGATATAAATGCAGCGCGGCAAAATACCAAGTTGTTTATCCCAAATTGCGCAGAACGTTAGCATACGAGGCCATTCATGTTCCTTTCAAAATAAACGCGGATGATGCAAATACTGTTTGGTTCTTCCATTACCCTGCCATTGATGGCAAAAACTACCCCCGCGCACTGTCGCGTCAATGCACTCCCCAATTTACAATTAATCAATCTGCGGCCGCTAAACAACCCTCGGTGCGTGACTTCAAAGACTGCTGACACTGTTCACGATAAATCATCGTCGTTACCAAACCCCCTGTCCCCTCCCGGATTCGGAGCGTTTTACGATCGAACAGATGCCGAAATATCGTGGCGGCATAATAACAGGCTCGCGTTTATTTGTGCCTGCGAATAAACACACCGCCACAGATCTGCTATCGTTTTCATCCACGTTACCCCCCGGCTTAATTGTCGGCATTACATTTATTCCGGTGAAAATATTTCGTCGGTTCGCGGAATCGGTTCATCGCGATCCGAGGTATATCCGTTGGCATACGTTCCCGCCATGCGAATCCGCGTGGTCATTAACTAGCCCCGGAACGCTCATCTAAATGCTGTCAGTTACGCCCTCGTTTAATGATACTTACATTAACCAAAGCGTGTTTATAATGTAGGACAAGGGAATCGTGCCGCTTTTGACGTAGAACACGTGCGTATGATTCATTAACATTTCCGTTTTACCTCTATTTCGCGTTTCGCTATTTTCACGCTCATCCTTTTAGGATTTTATGTGCCGACGACTAAGGGTTGCTTTAAGCAACTCATTTAGCAGATTAATGGGTACGAAATGTTTGTTGCGTTTCTGCGATGTTTGAAATTGGCAGATGAATACTTGCCTTGTAATTACGTTCAATAGTTAATTGTAATCAACTGAATTAAGGAGGGCATTCAGCTCAAAATAAAATACTAGTAATTTTTCACATACAATTCTGGAAAAATGTATTCTTATAGCATCCTTTACGACGATTCATTGAGTCGAATTATAAATTGTCTTCGTTAATCAAAAATGGAAGTCAGATTTTTAACTAATGCTATAGAGATATATTTTTGCAGAATTTTATCTGGAAAATTACAAGTACTTGATCTTCTGTAATTTATGTGTAAGAATTTTAAGTACAATTACAATAAAATTATGAAATTCTTGATGTTTGACGTCACGAATAATAGACATTAGAGAAAATTTTTATTTTGATAATTTGTTAAGGAATTCAACAGTGTATTTATATATTTTCTTCTGTTTTAATATTTTCTTGTTTTTATTCTCTGTATAGTGTTGTGAACTTGAAGGAGTTTCTTTGTGGAAAAGGAATGGATGGAAACATTCCTGCGAATGGCTGATGCCTGACTTATGGCGGGGATAGACTACTGATTCGGTGAGTCAATGCATATCCTAGCTTTGCAAACGATACTTAGCTTTTTGCTTTAACTTTATTAGCTTAAAAATATTATTACTTAAACCATTATTAACCCTCCAATCAATTATAATATAATTGCTATATAATTTATGCTACACAAATTATAGCATAATTTCAATTTTGTAAAGTGTATACTTGCTTTTGCCTCTCACTATACGTATTTTAAATTAGTGATGGCAAACAAGTGGCACGCGAGGGATTTTCAATGGCACTCCAAATTTATGGTGAAAAAATATGATTACAACTTATTTTAAATGATATATATTGAGTTTACATTGATCTAATACTATTATGTTGTTTTAAATTGAATTAAATTTTATGCTATTTTGAACAACTCCTATTTGCCATCCCCGTTTTAGACAATACAAACGAATTTTCCAATAAATTAATCGAGTAGTACACAGTTATACTATTCTACAGATTTATCATAGATCTTTATGAGTTCAATAGGAGGGTTAACATGTGAAGATTAAACGAGTGATTGGATATTAAACGTTGCATTACGTGTTGCAAATGAATCGTAGAGTAATCGAACGCGTCAATCAATACGCGTTTAATCATGCGCGATTTGAAACTTTCGAATAACAATGTAGCACAAATTGACAAAGTGAATTGCAATTCATTTCCTAAATTATAACTAAACAGAGTTAATTCGATTATATTCGTTGGCCGACAGCTAATTAGTTTCTATTTGATCTATCAGCTTTCCAACTAGCATACCCGTAAATAAATAATTATGGGAATGTTTAGCAGTGTATCAACCTAGATTCATACAATCGCAATAACTTCACAGTTCCCTTTAATAGGAATAACTGCCTCGCAATTACCTGCAATGTTGTAGTATTTATTGTGGAATTATTCCGCAGCTATTCTACGCTGCATTTCGATGAAATTTGAAAACTCTCCACATTCTCGGATGATAAATGATTTTTGGTTATAGGAAACGTGCACAAAAAGTGTTTCGTACTTAGATTCTTGGGAATTTCAAACTCGTTGCGTGTTTTAATAATTCTTTCGTACAAAATCTACTTTCGTGGACTTTGCAAGAGAGAAAAGAATTCTTTGCTAGTATTTTCTAAATTAATTTTCTTCGGATGTCAAATAATGATTTAGCAGACCGGTACAAAAAAAAAGAAACTTTATAGCAAATGAAATATTAAACATTTTATTGATTGTGGGTATGAATAAAAAAAGATATAAACCCTTCACGATTTAAAAGTGGGATTGTATAAACAATACTTATAAGTAGACCGCTGATCTTTATGCAAATTCATATTTTTGCAAACACTACTAAAAGATCGAACCACAAATAGAGATAATTCGTTTCACCCCCCAAATATTATAATGTGTACCTTACTTTTTATATTTCGCATACAATTTTGCATATCGCGCGTGTTATGTACATTTTCACGACCTTAAATTTCCCCTAATTGCATAAAGATCCGCAGGTATACGTATAAGATATTGTATATTGCGGTTGTATGAATGGACGCGCGCGTGTACGCGCGGCTAATGGTAATCACGCGCTTCAAGAAACACAGTTTCCTACTTAGGTGTCGGAAATTAATTGCGCTATCCACAACTACATCGGTTTTCAATTAATTTTCCCGCTGTTATCGGCGTCGATTGCTACAAAGGCGACGTCTACGACGGGCTGCATGCATTTGACAGGATGTCGGCTAATCGCTTTCCTCAAATCGCGCCTTTAGTCTACCATGCCACTCACCTGTCTTCTGCGATCCTGCGTGTTTCACGCGTGAACAAGCTTCTATCCCCTTCTCTGTGCTAAGGGGGTAAGCCGCGGCAGTCAAAACGCCCACGGTAATAGGAATCTCCAGTTAGACACACTGATTTCTCACTAACATTCCACGACAGTGTTGTCTGATTGCTCTAAACTTCAATATTTTCACTTAACAATTTCCGCTTAGAACTGTACAACAAAAAGGGAGCGCGTTTGTCTACACAGTTTTAAATAATGGGATGTTCGTCATTTTTTACTCGGATCAAATACCAACTTCTTGCTTGGGAGTTTGTTAACCCTTCCACTACCATAGACGTATATATATAAAAGCTTTCGAGAATTGGACTGAAGTTTGTTAAAAGCATACATGTATATCTTTTCTATTAGACAATATAATTTGTGGGATCATTCGTACGTCAGTATTACGGTACAATTAGTTATGTAGGGTATCCAAATATTTCTACATATAGAATTTCTTTATTAATAAGTAAATGTTACCCTACGCATATAAAGTATAATATATATTATAATATATTATAATATAATATATATAAAATATATATATATATATATATATATATATATATATATTGTATATATATATATATATATATTGTATATATATATATATATATATTGTATATATAATAAAATATATAAAATATATAAAATATATATATATTGTATATGTAATAAAATATATAATATATAATATAATAATGTAATATATAATATTGTATTATACATACAATAAAAAATTATAGAATTTCTATAATTTTTTGTACAATGAACAAACAATAATTTGTTTCTTTTACACCTCAATCATTGTTAATGTCTACTGTTAATCCTATCATTTCTCCCTTCGCTACTTCTACGGGTAAATTCATTATTACTCTTTCCCGATAAAAAACGAACATCCACCTTGCGTGGCACTAAAAGTGATCCTGCGAATAATAGGAGCAAATCACGATGAAAGCTGATGAAAGTGGCAAAGATGCGTCATAGAAACGCAAAGGCTCGAGGGATAGAGCAATCGAGAGGTTTCCTGGATTAAGGAAAGGGAACAATTGTGCTGCCGGTAACAATTGATTAAACATGCTGCCAGTTCCGGTGAACTCACCCCCCCCCCCCCCTCGGTCGATCGAATTTCCTATTCGACACCGAATTGAAAATAACCCTCGTGGTGGCGTCCACCTCTGGCACGCTAGTATAGTCGTGTCTCAACGGATCTGGTTAGCTGGAATCGGATGGTCTGGATAGTCCGATCGGTGCTGGAATTCGGACCGCGGGGGTGAGCCAAAACGCACAGTCGAAATTCAATACTCTTAATGGAAGGGTCAGGTAACGCCGAGAATGTTTCCGCGGTACGAAGTATTAGCGAAAAGTATTTCGGCATAGATCGAATTAATTAAACTAATGAAGAAGCGCCGACGATCTATCTCTATTTTACAAATGGAACGTAAAAGGTATAAATGACTGCTGACCTCGCGGTGGGACCTTTATTATTGAATTTTGAGGTTTATTGGGTTTTTTTTCATTCTTTTTTCTCTTTTGTCTTTTTGAGTTAAAATTTGGGCGTGGTTAGGAGCCATGGATTGACTTTGAAATTTTAGAAATTTTGTTAGGGGTTTTATCATTCTGTTGCGATTTCGTCAGGAATTGTATGGTTTGAAATTCTGCAGTTTTTGTAGGAAGTTTTAATATTCTGTTCCTATTTTATTAAAAATTGTAGACATTTTGCTATGAATTTTATTATGTTGCTGCAATTGTATTGGGAACTGTACAATTTAGAATTCTACAATTTTTGTTAGGAATTTTATTATTCTGTTGCAATTTTATTTGGAATTGTACAATTATTGTTAAGAATTTTATTATTCTGTTTCAATTGTATTAGGAATTGTACAATTTAGAATTCTACGATTTTTGTTATGAATTTTATTATTCAGTTGGATTTTGTTTCTTATTTATTTGTTACGAATTCTATTACTCTGTTAGAATTTGATTAGGACTCCTAGTATCCTATCAGAATTTTAGTAGGAACTCTACATAGTTTATGGTATTTATGAACGTCAAAATCCACTAGATAGCCGTAAATAATAGATTCGTCGTTATTTTATCTTCGTCAGCTTCAGTCGTTGTTTTGTTTTCACCTACTTACAGTTAGAGAGAAAATCTTTCTCTGTTACCATATTTAGGTGGAAATTAGAATGTGTTTCAAAGGAAAAGGCCTAAAGTTAGGCATTTGTATTTTCTATTTCTCCCTTTATATTATTAATTACATTAAGTACGCATTTTAATAAAATATTTAAAATATAGAGCCTAATTACACGTTCCCATAATCGTCAATAAACATTCGTATCTGTTTTAAATATCTATCTAAACAGAAATACGTAACAATTGAAATGTACCATATACATAATTTATAATGTAGTAAATTACCAGTTTTCGTATGAAACGCAGTCAAAATTTCAATATTTCAATTATCCGATTTTCCCGGCATCAATCAGCTCGGTTAATCAAGATTTTACCGTACCGTCGAAAATACTACGAACTTTACGAACAACCCAATATATTATACTTATTATCGTTTCACAAATTTATCGCTTCGCCATTAGCTTTCACAATTTTTCTTTTCGCGGCGCAGCAGCATTCTCGCGTGAAAGCCCCGTAGAAAGAGGAAGTTTCTCGCTTTCCAACAGATAGTCTGCTTCCTTACGCTTTGCCTAATTATTTCGCGCGAAGAGAGAACGTTTCGTTTTAGCGCATTCTCGTAGGCGGTGCATCATGGATAGAGGAATGCATTACGCATCTGAGCTTCTTAAGTTGCAACGAGCATCCTCGTCATGAACGGGGGAAACAGGATTTTCACGAAAACTACCGGCTGGAATGGTTTTAATTCTCTGTTCTCCGGCACTCTAATGAGCATACTGTTAGAGAACCATCGGATTATTTTAACCACACTATTTCATTTCTCTTTGTTTTCCCATGCCAACTGAATCCTTTTGAATTTTTCTCTTTTGCCTTGAATTTGTTTAAAAGCCTTTCATTTCTTTGCATCGTAAAATTAAACGGATGAGTTAGATTTCTCGAATTGTAATTTTATGCTGCTGGCAGTCAGAATAATTTCATTTTCGAAACCTCCCATTAACTCGATAATTTGCCTCACAAAGCGGACGAAATCTTGGCGTAGAATGAAATGCGCGCGAGGAAAAAGCAGACAAAAATTTTAATTAAATTCGAGGAAAACGCAGTTGCGAAAATTTCTCGTCCCTGTGGCCTGCTCGGAATTTCATTATGCCTCTTCCTTCGTCTCCGAATTTATATCGTCCTGTTATGAAAAACAGTCCGTGCGCGTTATACTTAAACGATTCTAGTGTAATAAAATACATTTCATATTTTTTATCGTCTGTTATTGTAACGCAATAGTTTCAGTTTCGTAGATCTCGTCCCTTTCTCCCTCTACTACTTCCGTTTTTAACTCCTTGAATTTAAGTCTTTGAATTTCCAAGCTTTTGAATCCTAAGCCTTTGAATTTCCATCTTTTGTAATTAAATACCTTTGAATTTCCAAGCTTTCGAGTTCCAAATCATTGTATTTCCAAGCTTTCGAAAATAAATGATATTTAAACTAATAATAATTTACAATATTTATTCCATTATAAATAATATAATTTCTCGAGAAACGAGAACTAAGAAATTCTCGAGAAAATTGTTTAATTTGTAAGAAGAGTGGACTATATCAGTATTTCGATTCCACAACAAAATTCCTAAAATTTCCTTTATATTCATACCTATTTATAGTCTATTGAGTTTAAAAAATACAGCTTTTCCTTTCTGCGAGAAGATTTTCTACTATTATCTATCAATAACTGTTTTCTACCTTTTAGGCAATATTCCGTTAATTCCCTTTATTTCAAACTAATTCGGTTCGAAATCACTTTACAAAACCTAAACATACAAAATTCTTTCCTACACCTAATAAATTTGGCCACTGATAACGTGCACACTTTTTCATTCCCATCTAAATATACCTACTGCATATTTAACGTGAAATAAATTACTAATTCTCTCTTTTAATTTATAAACAGTAGCTAACGGACGAGAAGCCGTCATAAGCAGGCTAGAAACATTAACAGGTCGTTCTGAGCCTCTTCACACTCAGGAATATTTCATCCAGGGATTTCGCGACTAAGAAAGGCAGAAATAAAACGAGATTTAGCTCTTTTGCGATCTTAACCGGCTATAGGTTATCCTCAGAAAAACGACCGGCTGGCCCAGTTAATATTTCACTGCATTAGCCGACGTTTGCAGATTACTCATGGGGCCTCTCATAGTGGTAGGAGAATGCCGGGCTTCGCCTCGAGAGTGGCAATCGTCGATAAAACGGAATTACCGACGTTAATAATCGAGGCGAACTCGCGCGTTTACTCGCGGGACACTCGGTTGTCCAGCCACGTGCGCACGTGAATTATACACATAACGATGCAGCCACTTTAACCCCTCTGCCAGGTCTTCTCGGTGACAATTCTCGGCTTGTTCATTTGATTGCGAAATTAACAGATTAATAGCCTTCTTCGTAATTTAATTAAATTTCCACTCCAATATGCATCGGAGTCCGCTTATTATAATCACTATGGGACTTGTGATTTTTTTAGAAGAATAACGTAAAGGCTGGTAACATTACGCGGAGGATACAAAATGTTCAAAACAGTTATGAGACTGCGGATTTGATGCACTCGTGGCAAATCTACATTTGCAAAATAGAGAATAGATTCTACAAAACTGTTAAGTAGTAATTAAAGACGAGTTTTTTTTATGATCAATTAAATAGTATTTTGGGGTAAGATTCGTGTATTTTATTAGTGGAGAATTTAACATGAATTAATGAATACAGTCAGAAACACAGTATCCTCAATCTGAGGTGAAATTACGGTAGATTTCCCTAATTTATACCCAAGGGAGTTTACTATGTATTCATACCCTACCTATTAGGTGTGCAAATTAATTCGGTGCCTTTTGATTTACCCATTTTTAACAGTTACCTTAAATTCAAAACTCAAGTACTGAGAAGTGTTAGCGCGCAATTTATTTCTTTTTCGTCACAGATAAATTCAAATTCAAATCAAGTATTTCAGTGTCCTAATCCAAAAGTTTAATTTTAATAAAACGTTGTCAGCATGTAAAACATGATGGTGTACATATTATGTAGAGCAATTTTTTGTCCACAGGAAATTTCTTTAAGGAGATGAAATCAAGTCTCGAAAATTTCAACAATGTTTAATTCTTTCAATGCAATTTTTCCTAAGACTTTTTCTGCTGAACACTTTTTATACATAAAGTTTTACTCTACCTAAAGCCTGATTTCATACCATTAGAAAGCTTGCAATGACTTTTATTTTCCTTATCATTTTGCAATGGTTCGAAATAAAGTAAAAATTTTCCTACAGAACATGTTCAGTTTTTAGTGCTCTGTCACTGTATTGTGAAAAAAGTCCCAGGAAAAATGAAAAAATTTAAAAAAATGAAAAAATGTTGAATCTTCCGAGCTCGGTATCATCTCCTCAAGAACGTTTCCTGTCGACAAAAAGAGTTGTTTCATACGCAACTCAGTATACTTTACATATACCCAAACTTTCATTAAAACCAAACTAATAGGTACAGAGAATTTTTTTGCAATATAGCGTTCGAACACTTTCGTGCGCCACTGTATGTAAGGAGCCGGATGAAACGTTGTAGGAATTAAATTCTGATGGCACCGAAGATAGCCAACCATCTTACGCGTATTTCCTCGGAGAACAATCCATCAGCTCGTGAATATAGCAACAGGGTTGTAATACCTTCTTCATGCGGACGAAAAAAGCCGCCTTCGAATACCCTAAAGGCACGAAATCCAGCAAACCATCGTGTTCAGCTTCCTGACTGCGGAGGCAACTCGCCAAGGAACCTTTGCAAAAACTTCCGAGAGAACCATTACGCGGTAATTATCGGGGTCTGGCTGGGATTATCATAAAAATAGCCGGGCGTATTATCGCGGAAGCATTCCGTTCTTCCCGTACAACGAATTATTGCCCCGGCCGCGATAAGCTTTAACGAGGCAGCGTGAAATTTTTATTTTCAATGATAGGAGGAAGGCCACGGATTCTCGTGTCCGCGAAACGGGCAATATCTACCGCTGCCGTCACGTTTCGGGGATTTATCAACGTCGGTTGACAGGCAAAATAATGAAGTCGCCGTGGCGAAACCTGCCCCTAAAAGGTCGGTCTGTTTTGTGGCCTCGGGAAAGTGGCCGGTTTTTCGTGGCAGCCTTTCTGCATATTTAAATCTCACCGACGTATCGACGCCTGCAATTCGCTTTTCGAAAACGTCCATTACGTTACACGCGATGGATGCTGCGCGCATAAATTTCTTCGCATGATCGGGGATGGGGGGCTAATTCGCTATGGGCGGCCATCGGTTGCTTTTGATTGTTTTGAACGGCGGCTGCTTTTTGGAGTTGATCCGGCCAAATGATGTTCCCTTGTTTGGAAATCGACAGCTGGTCAAATGCTTTTGCGACTCCCTTTTTTATTCCTGCCTGGCGGAATTAATGCCTTCGTTATTTCTCTTCCCGAAAATTCATGGTGGAAAATAATGTTTGTTCAGTGGCGTTTTTTTTTTTCGTTTTTTTAAATCAGGTAGTGACGATGAATGGTGTAATCAGAAAAATTGTTTTGGGTGTTATATTCCTTTCAGTGTTATGGCCAATTTTAAATATGGTATATATTTATAAAGTTTGATAAGTTGAATTTTTTAAAACAACGAATAATTGTGACCGCGATTATTAACGTGGTGTAAGTAAAATTTATCATTTATTTCGTTTCTTAAATTGATTTACGGTAATCGATAAAGAAGTATTCGTATTTTGCAAACTTTTGATTTCTATGGAAAACGTTTTTCTCTATGGAATTTGAATGTTAAGACTGCATTTACTGTGAAGGTCGTTTTATATTAGGATAATTTATAAAATGGCTTGATTCGCAGTACTGTAATTAGTACTAACGGTTACTCAAATATCATCGAAGTTATAAAATAATTTGCAAGCACGTAACTTTGCTATTCCTTGTTTCCCGTGAATATTTTATGCGAATTCGGTAAACACAACCCTTTTAGCGTCAGGTGGCGCGATAAGCTAACTTTTACTCAAAGTTACCCCTTCACGTGTCCATAAATTTATCTCAATTACCAGAAATTTGTCCGATAGATACTGAAACATTATGTACGAAGAATAAAATATATTTCTTTCCTGTAATTGGCAATAAAATTGAATTTTAGTTGCCCGTTCGATAATTAACGATGAAGCATATTTTATTAATATTTTTTACGGCGCAAAGTGCATAAAATGATCGAGATAGAATCGCGGAAGGGTAAATTAGACCGTCGAAAACATAAATTTAGTTTTGCGTGCCATATCCTTTTATTAAATATAGAACAACTTCCGTGAAGCGAAATTAATGTTGCCACGCACACGGAAACTGTATCGTTCTATTTCATTAAATGGAAGTTCACCCCTTTTGCTTCAACAGCTTCATGTAAATTTGCAATTCCTATTTTACATGTTTTATTTGCAATATTCGTTGCAATCGTGTAAAATCATTTGGTTCCGGGAAATCGGGACAAATTAATGGTACATTAAAGTAGAGGTCGTTTGAAATTGACGCTAAACGAAGGGAAATGAATAAATTTGCAAACGATATACTAGTTTTACTCGTTTATATTTATATTAATTACGTTAGTCTTACAATGACGTCTAGCAAATTAAACAAATCAACTCCATTCTCATAAAATACAATTACGTTCATCTGAGTCGATCAACTGTTGTGAAAGTATGAATTTGCATAAACATTCGCAGAGGTATTTTTTTATATGCACAAAAATAGTGTGCAATTACAAATATTAAGTCGTCGCATAATTTCTGCTGTATTTCTTATTAATACGTACTTTCAATATTTCGTAACAGTCGCTAAACTAATTCAAGCATAACTTGCGTCGAATTGCTTGTCTATTATTGCGTGTTGCGTTTATAATTTTACACGTCTTTCAAACATCTTCCCAAACTTCTGACGCTTTAAATTCTACCGAAAAATACGACTAGAAATTATGCAACGACTTAATAAAATAGCGAGAGAGATATCGCACCTCTTTTAATAAAATAATTTAAACCATTCCGCGCGATAAATTGCTAGACTTCTACTACTCGTATACACATGTATTCGGGTAAATATATGCGTCGCGAAAGGGTTACAATTTATTCATTAGCAGATTCAACAACGGGAGATGTTAAAAAAGAAAAATCCAGTGCACTAAAAAGCACGCGTACGCCGAGGATTACTCGAATTACAAGGAAAGGGTTTAAGTTTATCGCTGGACGTAAACAGCGCGCATTAAAGTCCGCATTAAAAAAGTGGCAGTAACTTGAGAGAAATTTCATTGCCGTCATATTTTCACGGTAATAGGAAAGAGAACAGGTTTTACGTCGCGATATATTCAGAACCGATACTTCGAACGCGTGTCACAGTATTTCCATTTTACTCACGCCGTGTCGTAAAAAGGGATAAAGTTTCCCCGGTAATCCTTTTCGCGATTGAATATAAAAAGCGTGTAACACGGGTGTAGCTTTTTGCGCGTTTCACCGCTATATCTTACCGTGTACACGTACCACTTTTACGGTTTCTATATTAGAAGCGGGGAACTCTGTTAACCCTTTTTTGTTTACGGATTCCGGGGCAACTTTCGTTGCGTTGTTTGCGCAAACGTGCGCTATCTCGCGACGCCGCGTGTACATTTTACAAGCTCCACTTGCGGGGAAAAAAGCGAGACCACCGGTTTCTGACGCCTGTGTAGCTAGACCAATAAAATGCCTCTAGGGTAGCTTTTTTACGAGCCTTCGGAGAGCGACGTATGCGACGACCAACGAGATTTTTCTTCCCCTTTTCCACCCTTTGCTGGCTCCTATCTGTTTCCCGTACCCGGGTTTTAAGGGCACCGCGATAAATCGCAATATTGAATACGTTAGCGAGAACACCGTCGACCATGATGCATTTTTACCTTTTTTTTCTTTTATGTGCACTACAGCCAACCTGTATCGACTTTTATTGCGAATTTTAGGGAGAATTTCGGAGATCTTCTTCTACCAGGTGTGCGCGTTAACTTTTTTATCATTAAGCATCAAGTATCGCACGACAAAATTTGTTTACAGTTTTAAGTTCATTGTTAATTAATAGGGAAATTTGGAAATAGAGCAGTGAAAGTTCTGTGATTTCTTGTTAACCTATTCGGTTTTCATTTTTCTATTATTTTATTTAAGGTCGCGGTAACATCTTTGGTCATGGGTTACCATGAATAAGTAACATAAATTCTATTAGATCTTGGAGTATATATTAGTGTCCTTCAAGAAATTAATAAGATTCGTTATGTTTTCAATTGAGTTCGTTATCTCATTAGTGACTTTTTTTAATTTTATGTTTTGCTATGCTAGAAATCATTGCATTTTAAAATGATATGTTTTATGCTGAGATCTCCGTTACAGTTTAAACATCTTGTCGTATTATTTTTTGTTATTAGGCGTGAGTAGGTGAATCTAGTGTGTTCTATTAAGATTCGTGTTATTTTAACTTGGTCTACTTAATTTACTTAGATCTGGTAAATGCTCTCTTATTTTTTAAACGGCAGATTATATTTGGAAACTTTTTTGTTTTGGAAACAAAAGGGAAAGGCGGAATTGATTTTAGGCTCGACATGTCTGGGCTTTCGGGTTAGCATATTCATAACTAACTGTGCCTGGTACATTGCCATCCAACATGCTATCTATCAAAAGTTTGTACGCCGCTATTCATACATCTCCAACACGAACAATTTCAATATTTGCACGTACACCAAAATAAGAAACTAAAGGGATACAACATTTAAATGATCCCAGAATTTTCGAGCAAGTTCTCGCAAAATATATCTGTAACATAAATTATTAAAGAAAAAACCGTACAGTTTATCTTAACGTGACTATAAATTTTACCTTTCTCAAAACTCTGCTGGTCCAAATTACCTGTAAAAAAAAAAAAAAAAAATAATGGACGCTAATGGAATCTCAATACTTTGGCAGCTGGCGATCCTCAACCCCTTAAAATTACATCCTTGATAGCATAACAGATTTTCGCCTAAGCTTCCACACAAAAATCTTCGTTACGATCTATGGAAAAAATCATCGTCGCGTTAGCGTTTATCTTTCTTAAAACCTTGCTGATCCAAGTCATAAAGACAACCGAATGGACGTTAATCGAATATCAATATCCCGGCAATTATTAGCCTTCAACCACCCAAACTCAGATCCTTCATAACATAACAGAATTGAGGACTCGCACTAAAGTATAGTTTAGTTCAGTTTAGTTTATTCAACGAGCTGACGCCTTCTAGTCTGCACGCAAGTGTACAAGAATACGCACAATAAACGGCACAAATGATTGATTTATGGTTGCTATTAAAAGAATATGTTAGATTTTTTGTAGATGTGAAAGATAATACTATTCTTGTGTCCGCTCGTCATCATTATCTATAGAGATATCATCATCCGTAATCGATGCACGTACAAAAGCCTTATAAAAAGGTTGCGTCTTACGTGATGCGTAATTAGTAGCTAATTGGACTACGTTCTTATATTTAGCCTCTTTCAGTACCAAAGTATCAATGTACACTAAATTCTGTGGCTGAACAGATAAATTGTACTTGCACCAAACGACGTGGAAGATTATTATACATATATTACACGTCATAACTACAAAAAAAATCGTCGAAAATAGACTTGCATCCGTTTTTCTTGCAAGGTTCTCAATTTTCACTGATAGACCTGCAGACTGGTGATTTTTATTTCCACCCTGGATTTCGCCGGAAGGAATCTCGCTAGAAAGATCGGCGAACTAATTAAACGGCGAGTAATAATGATAGGAGGGATGCCTCGTCAATTGTATGCCACCCCTTGTGTCAGTCCGGAACACATCCGCCGTTGGTCGCGGATAAAAGCGAGCGAGAAAGCGAATGATAATTAACCGCTTCGCAAATACACTCAGCTTTGGCGCATTCCATAAGCCAAAAACCTGGATGCAGAATTCGATGGTTCAAAGTAAAGCAAACAGCGGTGTTGCAACCGTGGTAAGGGAATTTGCGTGTACCGTGCGTAATGAACGTAGCGGAGAGAGGCTGTGGATATGTCGACGACGAAACTACGTCGATTAATACGACAGGGCCAATCACCGATTTTCACTAGCCCGTCAGAGACCTGTTTTATTGTTCCATTCTTCCTCCTTTCGCGTTCGTTTTTAGTCACTCTGTCCCATTGTTATTGCGAATAGGATCAAACGTTGGACGGCGGGGGTGTAGCTGTCGCTTACAGGGCGCAAACACGATGGATTTGATGGAGATTTTCGCTTGTAAAAGGAAATAAACCGCCTAATTTAATAGCGTTCATTTGGCAGTACTCGCCACTACCGAATAATTAGTTTCGCATTTGTTAGGATCTGTTCGCTGTTTCGTTCGTCGTTTTATGGTTATAATGAAGGTGTCCAAGGCTGATTTGAGTAATTGAACATTATACTATAATCGAAAAGTATCCAGAAGGAAAAATAGAGATTGGTAAGTAATTATTAGCGGTTTCGTCGACGGACAATAGTAGTAAAGGGTTAAAACGAACCACTAAATGTTATTATAGATTCAATGATAAATTAGGAGACTAATGTATGTACGTTGCGTTATACAAAATCTACTGAGTGTATATATATGCCTTCTACAACGAATAGTTAAAAGGTTAAAATGCACTGTCCGTAACGTTGAAAATAATTCAACCACTGAACGTTTAAAATAAAATGCTACGTAAATTGCGATACGAATTTATAGGATAACCTAACCTGAACGGAATTAAAATCTGTGGTATTGGCATTCGTTTTTCTTTTTTTTAGAAGCTCGGAGAGAATCTATTTACAGTCTCGCGCATTGTCTCGGATCATAACGAAATTTTTCGCGATTGCGGGATCAATCAACGAAGCCGAGCTTGCGGAGCACAATTTCGCGTATTTGCTGATTCCTCCGGGCGAAAGCGAAACAAACGTATCCCCCGTGTTTAATCATCTGCTCCGTTTTGTCTCCCTCTTCCCGACGCCGGCGTCCATCGAGTTACCGGCTTAATCGTTACAATTCCCCGGAGAACGAAAAAAGAGTAAATTAGGCTACTTTTCGCGATGCCAGATTTGCGACCGACTCACCGGCGTTGCAAGCTGCGTTTCTGAATGGATGGCGAAACAATACGCTCGTGTTTAACCCTTTTACGAACAATTGTTTGCTAATGAATGGCGGAAAATAGTTCCCGGCTGGAGTCAGGAATTTTGTAATATTTAGGATCAATTTGGGTGGATGAATGTTTAGGGGAGCATAGTTTGGCGCAGTGTTTCCCAACCTATTTGAAGTAGCGACACACTTTAACCACTTGCGCTGGCAATTATTTATGGAGTACTCGTTATAAATCCATCTGTAACAATTTTCAGCGATTTGACACTTGATATTATTTCTATAACTTTTTCAGACCGATTTTTAGAGTTGATGCACGGAACGTACTCGTAACAACTTTTAATTCACAGCATATTTATTAATTTGCGAAATTTCACAGTTTTTAGTAGATTTAATAATTACTAATCGACTTTCGTGGCGAACTTTTATTATTATTATTATGTATAATATAATTTGAGATCTGAAATTTATAGCGGCGTATTCGACAGTTTGCTAGAGTTTCTCTTGTACTAAACTACGGAAGGGTTAACCCTTTCACGAGGAACTATTTTTCGACGAACGACGGTGATAGTTTAGATATAAAGAGATTTAGGTTCAGGTTGGGTTTCCGCTTTTTATTTTGATATCTCGTGAAATGGAATTACGTTTAACAGTCTTAACTAGACTATATTGCAAAGGTAAAACACCTACCTGCTGATCTTACCTGTGAGATTACTGCGTCCAGTGGATAAGCAATCTTTCTTTCCTGATTGGAAAGCAAGACGATATTGCGTTTCCTCCAATAACGTGTCCGGTGGGAGGACGTGCAATTTCGAGGTAGAAGGAAGCAAAAATCAAACTCGAACTTGATTTTAACGAATTAAAATCATTACTGAGCACAACTTAGAAAAGTTGAGTCACAGATTGTTCGGAAAGTTCGTAGCGACATTGGAGGAATATTCAGAAAACTATAGATATACATATACTACATAATATTCAAACACTTATTAAATACACTCCGAATAATCCGAGCAACCCAATAAATATCTAAATAATATTAAAAAATAGAACGACTTGCAAAAATTGTACATCAACATAAAAGAAAAGAAAATAGATTGCAAATCGTTTGCAATCGCGATAAATTATATTTCGATATATTCAGCAAAATATTGGCCTCGATATTTGATCGTGGTTCAACAAAATGCTGTCATTTTGCCTGAAATGATGATAGGGTTTCATTGGAGTGAATAATCGTACAGCAGGGTTTGCACAAAAAACGTTAATATAATAACAATAATATATATAACGTATATGCATGTATACATGGTTCTTATTAACAATTTCATCATTTTCCCTAGACTACCCAAAAAATGTCACTGTGGAAGTGGCAAGTCGAATCCGTCTCGTTCCTCTCCGATCTGTAATCTCGTAGGCGAAAAGAAAAGGGGCCTTTTCGCTGTGAAACGAGCCGGCTTCGTTCCCCTAACCATCCTGGCACGTTCACCAGTATATGTTTATTTATACCATATTAACATCTTCTTTCTGGACTCGCTTCGCATCGGCTTATCTAACGCAGTTACAAAAGAAATTGCCCTAAACCATTTTTTTTCTTACATCTATGTTTCCTTCGGAAGCTATATAATTTACATTAGGGATCTCGAAATCGGAACAGGAGTTTCGCGACCCGTTCTAGAAAGATCGTGAAAGGCTAACAACGTTTCTACGATTCAGAGAATAGTATAGTATAGTCTCAGAATTTGTTTATTATTTTAAGTGCATTTTACTTGGGAGGATTAATTGGCAGCAATGGGTGCAGACATTTAGGGCCGCGTTCCGAGGAACCAATTTAGAGATCCCTCTTTCTACTTCTTTCTGTCTCCACGTGACATGAAGTTAACAATATGTGTCAATGTGGAAGAACGATAATATGGAATGTCCGGAGCTGTGATATAGTATTTACAATAATTATTATTACGTGTATCTTGAAATTGGGGCACCTACGAATGACCGTGAAATTTGTTATCACGTAGGCTTCCAATTGCTGGAATGTCGTTAGTCTACAATATTCTTTTACAGGATCGATCGATCTAGTTTTGTGGTGTCAAACTTATATTATACGAACACGCGTTACCAAATACAGCTTTGGGCAGTCTGCGAATCTCAGACAAAGGTGTCTCAAACAAAGTTTAACGATTCGATAATAACTCATTTGGATTTTACTTTTCTTCCATTAGTATAGTTGCAAAAATTGAAAAATTATACATTGAGAAATATATTCATTTTAATGTGTCTCAAACAAATTTTAACGACTTGAAAATAGCTCATTTGGATGTTATTTTCTTCCCATTAGTATAGTTGCAAAAATTAGGAAATAATACATTGAGAAATATATTCATTTTAATGTGTCTCAAACAAATTTTAACGATTCAAACATAACTCATTTAGATTTTATTTTTTTCCCCATTAGTATATTTGCAAAAATTAGGAAATAATACAATGACAAATATATTCATTTTAATGTGTCTCAAACATATTTCAACAACACGAAAATAACTCATTCGGATTTTACTTTTCTTCCATTAGTATAGTTGCAAAAATTGAAAAATAATACATTGAGAAATATATTCATTTTAATTTGTCTCAAACAAATTTTAACGACTCGAAAATAACTCATTTAGATTTTATTTTTTTCCCCATTAGTATATTTGCAAAAATTAGGAAATAATACATTGACAAATATATTCATTTTAATGTGTCTCAAACATATTTCAACAACACGAAAATAACTCATTCGGATTTTACTTTTCTTCCATTAGTATAGTTGCAAAAATTGAAAAATAATACATTGAGAAATATATTGATTCTAGGTGTTGGTAGCAAATGGTACAATCAAATTTCTAATATTTGTTTTAAGCATTGTGTCGAGGACCGCCATTCTAGAGTTTTAAAGACCGCGTGTTTGACACCACTGATCTGGTTTATCGATGCTTCGTCACTATCGTATTTCGTTGGTGAACTCGACTATTTTTCCATTCGCTAAATATTCTTCGGAAATGGAGAAACGTTGGAATGTTTGGCAGTGTACGGCGATAATATTCGCAGCAAAAGTTTTTCTGGCAGTAGGGGATGATCTCAAGATCTCTCTCGTCCACTGGAATTCTTATTCACTTTGTGTGAGCACGTATTTGGTAGTTTTTTTTTTATTAGACTGATGCAGAAGTGATGTCGGCTTATGTGAATATAAAAACAAAGCGTATATCATTTTGTTTGGTTCGTTAATTTTAATTAAAAACAATTTCATTCCTAATAAAAGTAACTGTATTGAATAAATTATTACAATTGAATAAATTAGAATTGTAGAAATAGATATTATCACTCAAAAAATAATTTGATTAATAAAAATAACAATCTTGAGAATTGTATAATGTCCATTGTTTTTCTTTTGCCATATGACGCAAAAAAAATTTTAAGACAAGAAGTTAAGTGTTTAGTAATAATACTAATTGAAATTTTCACATTAAAATTCGACATGCGTCCAAAAAATCGAAAATGGTTGAAATAGCTATTTGTCTACGTTCATCTACAAATGGTTAAGAACTTCTTAATGCTATTTTGTTAGAACTTTGGACAATTTTGTAACTTTTGTGGGCCGACATGACTTCTCCATAAAGCTAATATTTTTCATTACAAGACGGTTAAAAAGTATCACACAATCTATTCTGCTGTGATAATCTAAAACGCATTAGCTCGAACATACGTAACTATATATTTAGTGCAAGTTTAACTTGCTAACTCAGAAACGTGTATATTTACATAGTTTGTTATATGATTTTTAATAAAGCTGACAACGTAAAGCTTCGAAAATAAATAAATTCGAACTAGAAAATGTTTTAATTGTGAAGAAAGTAAAATTTCCAAAACTTCAAAGACTCGATACAAAAGAATAGAATATGTAGAAGTATATACCATTCGATACATAGGCAATTATTAGAGTAGCTGAAAAAGTCAAGTTCAGGTGTTTATTTTCATAAAACTTAAACTAACGATAATATACCGATCAAAATGCAAATCCATTAGATTATATTAGGGAAACACACGAATAAAGATGTCGTTTAAAACGAGCCATCTTTTAGCATATGAATGGTAAATAAATCGTGAATATAAGAAAATTCTACGATTAATTGTTTTAAATCGCAAACTATTTTCTCTGCAAAACCTATTTCTGTACTAATAATCGATCTAATCAATGATCGTTAACAATCCATTAACGACCAACGAGTTTTCGCGTAATAATTCATTTGCAACTTTTTTCAGTCAAATTGCATTGTTGAATTCTACTTTTTAACACTGTAGTTACGAAAGCGAATTCCACGGATTTGCGTAATAATTCTTCCACCTGTGTTCTACAATTTTATGAAGTTTGACAAAACTGCAAATGAAACATTACGTTAATGCAACGTTGGTTCTTAATGGGTTAAATCTGGCAGTATACATACAGTGACTCATGCAATTGATCAAACGCAAATTTAAGGCTAGACCTTAATTATTGTTAAACTGCGAATTTTTATGCAAATTAAAAATTATGTTAACATAATTAAACAGATGGAATTGAAGTAGGAAGCTGTTTCATCTTGCAAATAAAATAATAAGCATTTCACTTTGAATATCTTGTATATTCATACATATTACGCACCTTTTGTAATTTTTTTATTACTTCAATATTCCATAAATGCATAAAAATCCGCAGTCTAATTATTATTTACTTCACTCAACTGTGAACTGTAAATTAAAGCGAATTAACGTAGGCTGTTGAATATTCATTATAAAAGAATCTTGTTTGAAGAATCTTCTGAAATATTTCGAACATTTGATGAATATAGTGGCTTACGGTTAGTGGAAAGGAGACACATGCCACATCTGATACACATTTTTATATTTTCGTGTCTTCGAACAATTATTATTAGGTGTACCAATGAATAATCCATTTTTCTTCTAATTTTACACATTCGTCACTATGATAATGACTGATGTTTAAGGCTAAAATCGACCAAATGAAGCTCTAAGTTACCTCTAATAATCAAAAAAGGGGTAGAATAATAACTTGAATGTAAACTACACTCGCTTATTAAAAGAGTAGTGTATTATTTATTGGCGTATCTAATGTAATATTGTGGCACGCGTTCGTTTTCCGTATATTGGGCTCTTCAATTGTGCGAGTCTCTGTATTTTTGTGTTGCAATTCAGCGAATATACAATTACTCACAAAATTGAACGTACATCTATGTTGGCAATGACAAATAGCTGAAACCTGAATAAAACGCAATATTGTGTAGGTTACTCAGACATTCTAACAGCTAATTCGTGAACAATTTTGAAAATCAAATTAATTACTTATCTATATTTGATAAAATACGAGAAGATATACCTATTTTACTATTAGCTATTTTTCATCGATATTTTCGTTATTATACATATGATATATGTACATTAATATTTTGTAGCGAAGCCTTTTAAGTTAATAACCGTCTACAGTCTTCGTAGCATACAATTAACACGATGACTGCCATATTAGTCGCCCACGATTGAAATATCGTAATTGTTTAGAATGTCCAAAACAAGATAAATATCGTCAACTAAAAAATTGTAGTTAACATAGACAGCTACATAATATTATGAAACAAATAATGCACTACTTAGCACTTAAAGATTTTTACTAAAACTTTTTAATTTTACCCAATTTAAATATTAAGGTATGTTGTACTGAATCGTGTTAAATTCTATTTAATCAAGGCAAAGCCAACAAAATTCGCCTGGCAATCAACGTGTTGATTAATTTTCCGTAACAGGAGACGAAATATTGTAAATAATATTCACCTTATAATTTCACGTTAAAATTTTCCCTATTCGTAAAATTATAATATATCATTTTGGATTCTAATTCTTCCCAGACATATTCGGTCGAGTTCAGATCGTATAGTAACCGTTCTTTAGTTATTTTTCATTGCCTTCATAGCCGTGCGCTCAATTTCGCGAGTAACCGTACGTAATCGCGGTACGAGCCGCGCGTTCTCATAGAGCGAATATTATACCGAGAAGCCGGAAATAAGAAGAAAGGAGTGGAAAACGAGGATGCGAACGATGAGTGAACAAAAGTCACGAGAAGTAAGTTTTTCCCCCCGGGGAAACAACGCACGCACGCATGGAACGCGGGAAAAAACCAGAGCCTCTTTCATCGAGGTTTATTTTCACGGCCGAACAAGCTGAAGAAACGGGCGACAGTCGCGGAGGAAAAAAGCTTCGCGACGCGGAAACATGGGAGACGCGAAGGTTTAGGGGCGCGAGAAGGAGGAGAGAGAGAGAGAGAAAAAAAAATGAGAAGTGAAATTTTACGAGCCTTAACCCGGTGAACACAAACGTAAAGCAGCTTTACGATGTCTAGAATGAAAGTTTCATTCTGTGACGGTGCGACAAAGTCGTCGAAGGAGAGGAAACGGTGTCGGGGATTAACTTGCCCGGAAATAAACCGCCCTTACAGGCGCGAGTCTATCGAAGCTTCGATCAGAGTAACGAAGTTGTACACGCGAGTCGTATGGGGAATTGATTCTCGATCGGGGGGGAATAAAATCGTTACTCGTTACCCTTTTTCGGGCTACGGGCGAAAAGCAATGGAGAGATCTGGTAATCGAGTCTTGTAAACTGATTTATGTGGGAAATCATAGGCGCAATTTGGAATTTTGTAATTCAAGTGGAGAAATAGCAGTTATAAAATCGGAGATGGAAGAAAAGGGGTTCCTGAAGCAATTATGATACGCTATTGTTCCTAACTATTTGATCGTTTATAAAAAGAATCGAGGTGTAATTTAGAATATTAGGTGTAACAGTGAATAATCCACTTTCTTCTGATTTGCCATCTTTGTTATAGCAATATTGATTGATTTTTCGAACTAAAATCGATCTGCTTATGTTTCGAATGAAGCCATAAGTTGTTATCGATATACAAAAACGACGGTGGCATTACATTCTAACAATAAGTATGAATTATAGCTTTTCCCTTTCTCCTGTTAAAAGAGTAGTAAATAATTTATTGATACACTTAATAGAGAATGATTTCACCAGTCGAAGCAACAACTTTCAGACTCGTTTTCGATTCTTCGCGTTGAATTAGAGAAAATTTTGAAGAATTAAAATTACAATTTGGGTAATTGAATATGCAAAAATACTTCGTGAGATAATTATTAATTCTTATGTGTTACAATCGTATCAATTAAAATGAGTTTAAAGTCTAAACACAAACGAATTGGAACAAATTTATATCGTGGTAATATTCTAGTTAATAATTTCTATCAATAACAAGAACATTATCATGAATATATTATATCTAGATTTTTATTTATTCACCTAAGTTTTGAGTGTTCCGAGTTACAAAAGTGGCACCAAGTTTTGAACTCTCGAACCTCGTAACTCTTTGAATTTCGAGTGGTTTCGAAGAGTTTATACTGTTATAAGACTACTGTTTATAAGAGATCAAATATTTATGAACAATAGCGTACATTGTACGAGTTATAATACTTCATAGGACGAATAGAATGAGAAACACGAAAGAATGACGTACAATAATGTTTGATAAAAATGTCTTACCTGGACAAAGCAGACATTTTATGGTCCTTTGCATGGAGGACTATTCTTCAATCCTCTATGAAGCTTCAAAAATCTTAAATATTCGCAAGGGAAAATTCTTAAAAAATGTATATAAAAACGTATGATTATTGATCGCATACGCACATAATGGTCCCTAATAATTCTATAATCGTCAGTCGGGTGTAATTCGATAAAATTGACGCCGATCGAATTGCGGTTAAAATCGCGAATCTCACGTATCGCTGAAAGCATATATCACGAGAGCTGAAGAATTTCCCGAAAAAAGCGTGCAATGAACTTCGTTGGAAGTGGAGGACTCCCGCGAGTGTTGGTCTCTCCGTTCTTCGAAAGAATAGTCATAGAGGATTAAAGTCAGACGTGTTGGACGGACATCCACGCCGTGAAAAAAGATCTCTGAAGCTGACGCTTCAGAAACTTTTGCATGAAAGGAACTGTTGTCTCTCGAACAGAGGTGCACCGTCTTTTGTCGGTACATCTAACATCACACGAGGAAAGTAATCTAGATGAAGAGCTTATCTCATGACAACGCTGGCGCCGAGCGATCGTTCGTCTTCGTTTTACGTAGCTTTACCGTTGCGAATATGTTCGTCCTGCAAGAATCCAATGATCAGAAGGATTTTAATAACACTTACCGTTGGCGGAGAAAACAATTTTGTCGCTAAAATGGACCACACCAAGCAGTTCCTCGATAAAACTCTGAAATATTAGGCTCTTCGGTAAATTTTAAGTAAATTCGAAAATTTGAAAATTAAAGAATGATGGACTGCTTGGGTTTGGAATAAAAATATCCTTGAGAAACTATTATATTCAATTCTATACGTTTTTCTCGAGAATTTGGACTTTTCTTTGCAAAATTATTAATTCAAGGCTATCGAAATTTGTATTTCTTGAGATTCATATCTCTTCTGAATGGAAGATGCGAATCGAAAACAATTGGAAGTTCGCTTTTATCGTTCGATACACTACTACACAGCAATTAAAAGGAACAACTGCAAAATGTTCACGAACTCTGCAAACCTGCTGTGATAAACTGGCATCAGAGTATCATAGGGAAAACAAATAGCTGCGTACGGCAATTTTCCAAACATTGACACGGTATTTCATGCGAAGCGTGAACACAAACAAAGGGGAAAATTCCTTCGCGTATCGCGTCTGCAGCAAACAGCACAAATTTTCGTCGAATGACAGCAGAAGAATGCGACGAAACGTAATAATAAGCTTCGCAAATGAATTCTTTTATACGACACGTACGCGTCGAATATTTTTATGAAGATCCAACTATTGCGGCAAAAACTCAAACGAAAAGAGAGAAAAAAAAGCTAAATAGATGCAGGCACACACAGAAAACATATTAAACGTGGTAGACATGTTTCATGACATAAATGCCGTGGGAACGAAATTGAATTCTTCGCAACACCTACGTGCAATATTCAAATGAATGGCAGCAGCATGCCGCATATCAAATCGTTTCGAGTAAAACCGGAAACTAATTTGCACCGGCGATAAGTGGAACAGGCGTGGATATAAAGTTTCAAACTGAAATCGTCATGTTACCGATGCAGAAACTAGTTTACACAATCGTTCTTACGCACGAATTGGCAATATGCAATTATTTATTCGTTGACAGAAACGATTTGTGCAAAATTGTCGCAGATTAATTCGGATCGGTCAAGCATGCAGAATGCATTTCCGATGCTTTTCTCTGTGCGTATTTTATCCAATAATTACCGGAGCGTGAATAAAAGCATAAATTTTCTAGGACTCTTTAACTCCGCTTTCTTTTTTTCACGTGCACATTTATTGTAATATATCAGATCAATTCGAGACCATTGAATTCGAGATTAATAGTATGATCCGGTAAAATCAGTTCATAAGAAAAGAAACTTAGTTGAAATTGCAAAATACATGCTGGTGAAAGATAGGGAACTAAGAGGAAATTTTAAACTGTCTTTGGACATCAAAAGATTGCGATTTATATGTTGAAAATATACATAAAGTGGATAGAAAAAGTATTTGTACACCATAATATTTACTTCGATGTTTATGTATATATAATTAAGAGCATAATTAACAGCAGAGTTGGGCATATTTTATATGAGTAACATTTCGAATAAATTCTTGAAATACAATTTTATTCGAATAACATTTCGGATAAATTATTCGAATAAAATTTTGTTACGCTTTTTGTAGTTTTGGATATATTTTCTTACTTTAAATATGTCTCATCTTCTTCGAAGATTATTCGAATAATATGTTATTCGAAATGTTGTTCGCGAAAAGTTTCATTCGAATAATGCTCAACTCTGTTTAACACCACTATTACACGACTACAAAAATTTTCTGCCATCAAAATGAAACGTAGATCGTAATTGAGAAATATCTACTTAAAAAACGTATCCATGTACCGATACTTTCTGTATCCACTGTATTCTATAATTCGCGGCTACTGAATTTAGGGAATCGATAAGTATGCTCGAATTATTGGAGCACCCTGCAACGATTGATCCAACAAGAGTTACGATTGAAACATCATCCGTAACGTTGTTCTTTCGATCGCAATAACAGGCTGCTCGTGAAATATGCACCGTTGGTCGCATTCTGATTTGCTCTACGCGTTCGCTTAACGTCAACACATCGATTTGGCAATAAACAAGCGTCGACGAAAGCGCAAACACTATGAAACATTAACTATACTCGCAAACAAAATAGGTTTACACGTTTCAAGAAGCAATGGGAACAGCGCTACGTGGAAGACTTATGAACGGTCATTCGTGGTGCGAATCGATTGGGCACACGAGAGGGGGGGGGGGGGGGGGAAATGATAAAATTGAACTTAGAAACGATAATAATTAAACTTAGAAACGAACAAAATCTTAAGCAGCTTAAATAAATCATCCTCTTCTTCGAGTTCATCCAACTGAAAATTCATCCAACCACTTCGTTGAAATTCGATTGCCCTTTCGTGTCTCTAAACAGCGAAGATTTCGCGTCCCTGTGACTTTGTTCGATAAAATAACATTAATAAACTTTGAAACATGATAACTTGTCTTACTCAGCCCGCGGGGACTCAAACAATGATACTGATTCGAAGCGCAAAAGAGAGTTTAATAGATTTATTGTTGTTTCTTCTTTTTCTTCTTATTCACGGAGGCGTCCACTCCCCAAAGGTCGTACCATGGTCCACAAGTATTTTTATCCCTTTCCCGATCGGAATCCCTGCGGAGTTTAGTTCGGGGAAGAAGAGTTTTCTCCGCCACAGTTTGGTCCTTAACCACGATGCAACTGTACGTGGATTCTTCGTCGGAAGCTTCGGTTTCGCTGAAATTCTGGGTCATACCATCCTCATCGTCGGTATACTTCTTCCTCCTTTCGTTTCTCTTGGCCTCGTTGTTTTCTTTCAACTCAGCAACGATCATGTTACGTTTAGCTTCCATACTACGTTTCCGTTCTTTCTCGATTATGGCTTTGCGAGAAACGTTTCCCATAAAGTAGGACCTTTCCTCTTGATGCATTCGGTATTCAGACCTCTCCACCGTCTTTGGTCTTTCCGCTGGCGTGGGGAAATCCTCGAAGTAGTCGGATTTCTCAGGCACGTGGATCCTTTCAGCGGGTTTAGGCTCGTCGTGATGCGACTCGTTGGTAATCGTTACGTCGCTGTTTCTTTTTTCCAAGCTCGGTCGCGAAGTTAAACTACTATCTGGACTCTGTTTCTTGGTATCCTCGGAATCGTCTTTCACTTCCTTTCTAATCATCTTGGGAATGTCTACGAGAGACCTGTGCTGCCATAATGCCATCCCTTCCAATACATCGGAGTCTCTTCTAAACCTCCAGAAAGATTTGGTACGTTTCACAAGCTTCGGACTCTTCGATTCCACGTCGAAAGCTCTTCCCGTTTGTATCAAGTGCCCAACCGCTGTCGTTTGCCGGGGAAGCATCGGTTTCCTGTTATCATCCTTCAAAGTATTGTTATTAGTATCATTCTTTTCCAAGCTCTGAGGCCCGTTCCTCTGGAACTTTTGCAAATTGCTCTGTCCAAGATTTTGGTAACCGTGCCTCTCGATTACCTTCGTTCTTTCCAACTTGGTCTCAAAATTCGACTCGTATCCACGCTCTTTCTCCACGGACACATTTTCCCGGACGTATTTGGTCTCACCGTATATCGCCTCCTCTTTGTCGGAGAATCTACGCTCTCTGTAGAAGTTTCGCGACTCGGTTGGTCTCTCGGGTGCTTCTTCGGAAGGTGGTCGCGGTCTTTCGAACCTGCGACTCGAAGCGCGCTCGATATTCCGGTTTCTGTCCGGATTCTTCTCGAAAGTCCTCTCCCGTTCGTAGGTGGAGGTCTTCTGGGCAGTCGTTGGAGACTTCTCCAAGTACCGATCCCTTTCTCTCTCGAATCTCTGAGGAGGAGGACGATTCCTCTCGCAATCGTTGTACCTCTCGTAAGGAGGAGGCGGTTGCTTTTCTTCTCTGCGCTCCAAACTTCTGTACTCGTTCCTCCGTTCGATGAATTTCGGCGGACTGTGCTCGCGAGCATACTTCTGGGCAGTTTGCTCCAATTTCTGAGCGATGTGCTCCACTTTTCTGCCAGTTTCCGGGATGGTTATGGTGCTCTCGTCGTCGGTCCCCGAAGACGTGGCCGACGACGTCTTTTCGTTCTCGTATTTCGACTCTTCCTGAGCCACGGGATGATAAGTTCGTCGAGAATTACGTTCCTGGGTATCCGTCCTTTCCGCGTAATACTTTTTCCCTCCGTCATACTTCTGATAATCCATCCTGGCACTGTAGGTGTCGTCCTCCTCCTCCTCCAACTCGATCTCGTCTTCCTCGGTTTCTTCTAATTCTTTCGTTCTTTTAGATTCGCGGCGATTTTGCTCCGCTTGCTCGTTATTTCTTCTGGTAGACTTTCTACTTTCTTCGTTGCCGAGGACTTTGCTCTTGTGATTAGAATTGGCACGAGGACGATTATCGTACTCGTTCTTCTGCGATCGTTCCTGCGCCTTTTTGCCGGACTTTCTCGTCGCGCCGTTTTCCATCGTGCCACGCTCGGAGAAGTCCCGGCCATTCTTGCGATCCTGAGTGTCGTAATGTCGGTTCGAGTACCTTGGGTCGCCGTTCTCGTTGCTCTGATTCGCGTTAGACTCCGCCCAAATGTCCATCGCGGTTCTGTATAGGTGCCAGCTCTTCTCGTCCCTGGGTATCGTTTTCCAAGAGTCATTTTCCCAGTCCTTGTTGCCGCTCGATTTCTCCTCCTTCTGATGATGCTGCTTCACGGCCTCGGTTATTCTATCGGCACGCGGCTTTCTTCGGCGTTGTCTGCGTTTTCGTTCGGGCTCGGGATGAGTACAAAAGAAAGAGAGACAGAGAGAAAGGAAGAGAGAAAGAGAAAGAAAGAGAGACAGAGAGAGAGAGAGAGAGAAAGAAGTGAAAAGAAGAAAGTGAAAGAAGAATATAGAAGAGAAAGATGAAGAAGAAAGAAAAGATAGTGCAGCGTTCGGAGAGAGAACCATGAGCCAAGTACGTGGGTAGGATTAGTTATGCGGCTGTCGAGCTTTGTGGTCGCGGACTTTGCGATATGCGAGGATTGGGAATATGGCTGCTGGCTTCACAGGAGCCCGGAGAGGTGAATGAGCCACCACCACGCCGTATTTTATTTCCATCGACCACGATAACGCATGCGGAATCTACAAATCAGGAGAGAAAACAACATCGTGACTCTGAATACAAGCCTACTGGTTTGGGTTTCGATGCATTTCACGCGTGTCATCGCGTCCTTTTTAATAACCCAGGAGATAGAGAATCCGCGACGCGATTGCTGAGACAGATCTACGAAATCTGAGAAACAGTTTTTCCCCGGCTAACTATTAATACGAATAATACTTGAGATTCTGAAGTCTTGTAGATTTATTCGTCTTTTGACGTTCCGCGAATCCTGATTGTGAGCTGATTCTAAATTATGAAATTTTCTTTCCGAGATTGTGTACAACGATGTTTATGCGAGATGCGAATTGAAAGTAGAAATAAATGATTAAAAATGTAGAAGTTTGTAAATCAAAGTTTACAAGGATCTGCGCGCGTAAAGGGTTAAGGGGGTCTGATACTGTAAAACCTTAAAAAATCGGTTCCTTTTCGTATTTTTACAGAATAATAAAGATCCCAAAATACATCTGTAGAATAGTATGTATAAATTTTTAAAATTAATCAATTTATAGTTACGATATTTTTGACATTTTTTTCTTTCATTTTAACATCGGCTTTAAAGAAACTCATGCTAATTAAGAATTTCTTAAGCTTTCTATTTGGAATGATTAGAATGGCCAGAATTATGAAAATCTTATGAAGAAACCATGTATTTTCTTTCACGCAGTTTTTATTAAATTATTATTAATTTCAATTTAATATTAAAAACTTTATGTTCGTTAAAACTCACGCTATTATCAATTTTGGTTTCTTTTATTTAAACAAATTTACGAATGTTATGGAAACCTAAATAAATATGCTTGCAAAATGGCGGCAGTATTTATTTAACATCTTTGTGAACAAAAAAAACGGCAAAAAGGTATAATTACAAATTTAATCTGTAAGTTCTTTGTAAGGAAAAAACAATATATTTTACAATAAAAGACCCCCTTCATTCATAAGTAAGGGACATACAAAACTGGGAGAAATTTATGATTTCTACGCATGCACGTATTATATACCTAAAATCGTCTTCAATTTAATTCCTATGAAAATGAGCCGAATGAATAAGAAATATTTAATGGAAGAGAGGGACGTTAGATTTTTTAAAAAAAAATAGAAGCTACGCTTGTCTACGATACAATTCTATTTTGTACAGTTTCGTTAGAGAAAGAAACCGGAAACCAAGATAATAAAATATTACTGAATAGCAGGAATAAAATACAAAGCTCGAAAAGTTCACGAATCACAGGCAGAAGCGTTTCTACAGGTTTGCCAACAATTATCAACTACTTCCGTCGAGATTCAATTAGAGTTGTACAAGGTATCATCGATAAATTATCGTGGCGATCACTTACCTCATGGCCTCGTCGTCGCTATAGTCGATATCGGGTTGAGCCGGAGCTTCGTTTGAGAAACCGCTATCGTTGCTACTATGCAAAGACGTCACAACCTGAGGGGGTGGAACAGGGGGTGCAGGTGGCTGTATCCTACGGCCACCGGCCAAAACAGTGGGCAAAGTGCCCGATGGACGGATCTAAGATGCAACATGAAAGTTTATGAGATCTATAACTCTATCTCATTCTGCCGAAGAGCCCAATATTATTATTCTTATAGATTTCGAAATGTATCCCGGTAGTAAATTTCAGTTCGAATATCTTGGCTGGGGACTTGCGAATTTTTCCGTATGGAAATTCCTCGGTTTGTTACGAGTTGAAAATTTCACTAGTTTGTTATTGCTTTGACGTTTCGAAGTTGTAAACTTTACGGCGCGGGGAGAAACTTATTTAGAAAAATTGCGTTCCGGTGGAGGTCGATTTTTGGCTTTTAACTCTTCTTTCGATTCTAGGGGATGTAAGGTATTTATAGATCAGAGTTTAAGTGCAGTTTTATGCGAGTCGATGTAATCACTTGTATTTTGTTATTTCGTAATTATATTTAAGGATGACTGTTATGAGTGTAATTGTTTCATTATCTTTTAAGAAACATTCGGTTCAAGAAATATTAATAACGTTAAAAGATATTCATTAAATTAAATTGAGATCAGGAATTGAAAATTATATTAAACTATATTCAACAATGTTTGTACCAAAGAGTCATTACTAAATTAGTGCGCCATAGCTTTATACACATACTTCAAAAACGTACATTAATTTTTACGCAATAGATTAGTTTTCACGAAAATATCTTATTAAGATATTTTGAATATATTCAAGAAGACAGATTGTATGTCATTTTGTCTTACAACCGCAGATATGAATGATGCAAATAGTAACTAATTAAATTTGGAAATTTGCGGAAGAGCTAAAGTATTTAATTTTGATAAGGAGTGTAAAATTACTCTTACCGGTTTAGTTTGACGCGCAGTTGGTGTCGCCAAATTGTGAGAACTGTTGCTATTGGGTGCATTAGTTGGAGTACCGGTGCTGTTATTGTTGGTACTGTTGTTGACGTTGTTGTTTCCTATCCCGTGAAATCCATTCGACACTTCATCGATGCTGCTCGGTGTCACAGGCGGTCGAGAGGGTGGAGGCTTGCATGGTGGAACTGCCTGTGGCTCCGATGTGCGACCATTGTTTGTTCCGTGACTCGGCGATCTTCACATGTTATCGTACATTTGGCTTTAGTAATAATGCCAATAATATTTGCTAAATCTGAACCGTTGCGAATGTTTACACTTTCACGAAGGGAAACACGGTTACTACTAAAGGTAGTTAGTAAAGTTACTTAGGAAAATTATTACTACTGAACGTAGAAGGCATCGTTCACAGAATGTTTAGCAATAATTAGACTTCGGTTCTTTATGCGTTTATTCAAAATTTAACTACGCAAACAGGTGCAAGGTTCGTGTAATATGTAAAAATATCCAAAGTAAACTGTATCTTATGATATTTGGAAAGTGAAACCAATCTGTATTTAACCCTTTAATTGTTTTCCTGAATTACTAAAACGTGCAACTGTGAGCTTGATTATCTTTAAACGACGACGAGTATACTCGATCTAAACATGAAAAGAGTTAAATTCCACGTCTTTATTTATATTTAGAAAGGTATAAATTTCCATTCGGATTTTTGTACAATTTCGTCTATTAATAATTATTTAGATGATTTTAGGTATCGATTTTCAGACAATTTTGTATCTAGCAGAGGGAATTTCTATAATTCATTACACAATATAAAGAAGGAAAAATTATTTCATAAATTTTTGACAACACAATTTACCTAAATTAATCGTAAATTACTTAAGTAATTCACTTTATAAAATAAACTTAACAATTCCATTAAATTTTTGCTTACAACTATCCCCAAACGTACGTTATAATTCACGAAAATATTTTCCAACGTTCCAGATTAAAAATCCTTCATTTTTCTGCTTAAACGAAATGTAAAAGGATCACGATGAGTAATTTGCCTATTCGAGGATCGTTGAGAAGGTTAAGAACCCCATTAACATTTTCATATCGTTGAGTTTCTAAGCGAATAGGCTGATAAATCATACTTAACAGCCTAGGACAAAATTTCTATCGCTACATCGTAAATCGACCATCGGGATAATGGGATTTAGTAGAGTGGATGCAACAATAACATCAAGACGAGTACGTTTAATGGGAATAGCTGCATCGATATCGGCCGTTGCCCGTTATCGTTCTAGATTAGCGTAATTGCATTCGACCCATGCAATTGTTAGCAACGAACATCGTAACAAGATCTGTTCTGATATCATTCGGACCACCAAAAGCACACACTTTCCTGCCTCTGTTAACTTACCCCAGACTATCGTCGATAATAATTTCTGTGTATGCCAGTGGGAACCATCCGGAGCTTTGTGTGCGCATATTCTCCCCAAATTGCCAGCCCTTCTGACGATCTCCTAATAAAGCCATTCCATGAAACAGAAATAATATTTATGGTTTCGTATTGCAGAAAGTAATATTTTACCAGATAAAAGGTTACAATTTCAAGGTACACCATCGTCCATAAGTATTTCGATGCTTTTACGTTGCTAGAAATATTAGGTCATCCCATAAGTTCGTGTCTCAATATCTTAATTCGTTATCTACCGGTTAAAATTAAACCTTAAAGTAAACCTTTAAATATTGTCATTCAGTGGTGGGTTAACAAATTAATATATGTTGCAGTAATCAAACTCTATTATCGAATATCTTAGTATATGGAGTTAATGATAAAATCGGTTTTTCAACAGTACTATACTTCCGTAACATTTTACGAAAATTGTATTGACAAAATTCCAAAACAATAATTTTGATTAAACAGAGTCATAGAGTGCAATGAACATTATACAGTCGATTAACTAAAGTAATAACACTACAATAATTAGCTTTTATGCTCCAAAGCTGGACGTTCTTTCTCATCAACCTAGTCAAATAGCATAGACTGAATTTTCATAGAAATTCTTGTTACCGAATAATTTAATCCAAAGTTGCAATTCATTAATCACGAATTCCAAAGTTCCAAATTTCCAACGAGAAGCATTCAGAGGTTTCTCTCAGCGTAGCAAAACATTCTATATTATCTGGTCGTAGTATAAAGTCACGCTATTAGTATGACGTATTTTGTAAACGAATTCCATACATATTCGGCAAATCCGGCTGGGGAAAATGCGTTGTGGTCAGACGAGTATAATTTCGCGAGGAAACAAGCGCATATCTCGAAACGACGTGCAAGTGTTCAGACATCCAGCACTCACCCATCAACGCGATGAGATCGCCCTCCAGGAAACTCAGCTGATTTTCCCCGGAGCTCAAATAGGCAAAGAGAGCTCTTGCGAGGGGTGCGTCACCCCATCCACCAGAACTCACCCCAGTTCCACTGCCACCCCCGCCTCCACTGCCGCTGTTGCGTGATGCTGGAGGCGCCATGGACCTCGGCCTTGGTGGAGTTTCCGGAACCTCTGCGAAAACACATGGAGGGGAACGATTAACCCTGCTGATTTCCGTCGTAACTTGCACGCGGCGTGAGGGTATTAGGACGCTGGACCGCTTCGAGTGGAAGGATTTCCGTGAACGGGCTTTTGGACCTTTCTACATGTCGATTTGCGTGTCGCTATTAGTGCTATCAGGAGAGATACATTTAGGAGTCCCGATTATGAATTATTAATGGCTGATTTGGAGTTGGATAAAGTTATTGGAGGTTGTGGTGTTATTAATAAAAGGCACGTAATTCTAGTATTATTATTTAGGTTAATTTGCGTTCATCGTGAGCGTGTAGGCGTTAGTATTATTAGGGGTAGGTAATAAGATTAAGAGTTGTGAATACGAATTACTAATGGCTGCTTTAGAGTTTGACAAAGTTATTGTAAGTAATGGTACTATTATTATATTAATAGAAGGTATATAATTCTAATATTATTACTGAGGTTAATTTGCATTCATTGCGAGCGTGTAGGTGTTAGTATTATTAGGCGTGGGTAATAAGTTTAGGAGTTGCGAATACGAATTACTAATGGCTACTTTAGAGTTTGACAAAGTTATTGTAAGTAATGGTACTATTATTATATTAATAGAAGGCACATAATTCTAATATTATTACTGAGGTTAATTTGCATTCATTGCGAGCGTGTAGGTGTTAGTATTATTAGGGGTGGGTAATAAGTTTAGGAGTTGTGAATACGAATTACTAATGGCTGCTTTAGAGTTTGACGAAGTTATTGCGAGTAATGGTATATTATATTAATAGAAGGCACATAATTCTAATATTATTACTAAGGTTAATTTGTATTAATTGTGAGCGTGTAGGTGTTAGTATTATTAGGGGTGGGTAATAAGTTTAGGAGTTGTGAATATGAATTACTAATGGCTGCTTTAGAGTTTGATAAAATTATTTTCAGTTGTAGTATTATTATACTATTAATAGGACATAAATAATTATAATGGTAATATTTATATTAATTTGCATTAATTGTAAGTGGGTAGACCTTATTACTATTAAGGGAAATAAATTTAGGGGTTGTGAATATGAATTATTAATGGCTGATTTAATGTTTGATAAAATTATCGTAGGCTGTAGTATTACTATAATATTAATGTATTTTATGGTTTTGTTTTAGCTGTAAATGTATGGATATTAGTATTATCAACGGAAATAAGTTCAGGCGTTGCGAATATGAATTATTAATGCTTGAGTTAGAGTTTGGTAAAATTGTGATGAATGTTATGTACTATACTATTAGGAAAACAAATTTAGGAATTGGAAATTTGGATTAACAATGGCTGATTTCGAATAAAGAATAGCCCAATGAAATTATGAATTATAACATTGGTTATAATATTACTACAGTATTAAATAATGCGTTCTAATAAATTCGAATAGTAAATGTTAGTGTAGTATTAATTATAGGTTTCGTAGAATAATAGTAGCTTTTATGAGTTGTGTTTTATGCGTTCTTTTATTTTGTTTCGCCACTGGCTTTACGCCAAAAGCCATCACATAGAAAGCAGAGGGCTTATTTGAACTTTTTCATGAACTCCTCCTTTTTCTCTACATTACTGAATCTGTTTTGCTGTCGCATTATTGGCCACGAATTTATGCTTTTGGCTTGAGTGCAGGAGCTTTGCTTTAGGAAACTTTTACGCCACGGAAAGCGAAAAGTTTCACATTATTTAAGAGCTAGCAGTTGCATTGAATTGTCGAAAGTATTGTGCAAAAATTTGGAAGCGTATAAAATTTCTATATTAATGCACCAATTTTCCGCAGCAGTTCTGAAAGAATGATACTTTATCTTTGAATACCCCCAATACGATTCTTGATTAATACGATTTGTTTCTGCAAGTATAATGGGAAGGTCGAAAAATTCTGTGCGGACCAGTCGACAAGTGAAATTCGATATTCGATACGAGGAACTCTCTCGGCTCTTCAACTGTTTTGCGAGCACTTTTCTACCCGCTCGTGTTGCACTCGTTTGTTACGTGTTCAACCCCGATGTCGACTGGCTCGAAACGTACCCGACCATTCGCTGTAGCTACAATAAAAAGGACTGTGTTGTCGTGTGTTTTCGCTGTCTCCGTTACCGCAAAGCATCCATGCATTGCTACCATTCCATAATGCATACAAAATTCCAACCAAAATTCAATTTTTTCCCCGCTGTTTTAATTTACTTTTCCTAAAGTGCTTTCGGGCAAAATCACAGCCGTCGAAGTTTACAAAATACGTAGATCGAATTTTCAGAGTTCTGAGATTATTTTTAACGCACCGTTGACCAGAAGAGTTTCATAGAAACTAAGAATCTTTTCACATTGTTCGATTTTGGTTATTCAATTGTAATTTTTTCTAAAGCAACCAAGTCCTTTGGTTCATAACAAATTCATCAAAAATGCATTCGCTTAGTATTGCAAAAGATTTAATATTGCATAACTAAGAAAAATGTTGAATAACACTGATTTGAAGGAACTGTTTGTTTTAATTCTTTACAATTGGTAATGGAATATTACGTTAACTTACCCGGATCGAGAGACAGCGTCGAAGCATGCAGATTGGCTTCTGACCTTGCTCTGGACAGAGCAGATGAAATATGCGAACTTGGGCCTTGATAAGTAGCGCTTGGCATGTGTCCGGAAGGCGGTCCTGGTCGAAGTTCCAAGCAGGAACTGTCCATGCTTCTTGTCTTCCTCAACTGTGAGCTCATTGTCAGCTCCGAACCACCGTTCTCTTCATCCTCTGGCCAAAATGACACTTGCTAAACACACAAAGGGAAACTCTTAAATCTTTTGATCTTCAATAAAACAAAGTCTGCAAGGTATTCCATAATAATCGGAGCTTCGGAATATCAGTGAGAATTTAAAGTATATTGTGTTTTGGATTGTGATATAATGTCAACAAGTAAAATGACAGGTTGGTAGTAATACGAGGCACTCAATTGACAGTTATAATATAATAGTTTTTATTATAATTATTTACTTTTGAATATGTCTCTAATCTTGTCAAGTCACGAAAAAATTAAGGAAACTGCATACGAGGTTCTCTCACTTATGATAGAATTAAATAAATTATGATTCTATTGTTATATTTTACACTTGTATGCCGCTAAAACTTCTTTATTGATACTACAACGTAGTTTCGTGATTTATTTTACCTGAAACTAATACTGTCTCATATTGTCACGAGAATTTCTACTTCTCCGATTTTGCCTTCGTTTGAAAGAAATAACGAATTCGCAAATTCCGTAAGGTGCACAGTATTCATGTTTATAGAGCACATTTTACGCGAAATTCCGTGAAGTTATTCGTTTGATTTTCTCGATTACAACTATTCCGAGGCTTTCTAGGTAAGAAAATATAATGGCTATCTCACATTTCTAACTTCTCCTCTACTAAATCCTTTACAAGATTGAAAAAATTGGAAAAAGAATGTGGCGAGAGGAAAATATTCGAAGTATCACTCACCCTAAGCCTGGAGGCGAACATATCTTCCACGGATTGGGGTAAATATTCTCTGGTAGCAGCTACCTCGCGCCACTTATCAACCGAGGGATGAAGAGCAGCCAGCGCAACCTCATGAAAACTGGCATAATGTTTCGCCAAGGAGCATTGTCGCTCCAGAACAAAGCCGTACCTCCTTCTTTCCTGAGTCATAGCCTGAAAAGGGGGAGGAAAGGCTCGATACTTTGTGTCGTGTTCATTCATTATCCTCTCTTCTTTGTACCCGATCTACTTGATCTACGTTAACATCAAAGCTAATACGAATTTACTTCAACGCAATTATTGCGTATCAGTGGCAGCAGCATTGTGCTCCGATAAGTTTTGAAATTATGCAGTATTAGGTTGGTACATACTAAATGTCGTTCTCTCGGAGTTTCAGATTAACAGAAACTATACTGCTAATTTTGTAAAGTGAAGGACAGTGAAGAAGAAAAAATTAAGTATAATGTCGATATATTTGTATTACAATAAAATTGTTAAAACTTCAGTGTTCAATGTTATATATAAATGGAACATTTAAGCAATTCTTTATGGAAACCCAAATTTAGCAAATACACCAAGAGAAGTATTGGAGATGGAATTTTAAATAGATTTTATAAATAGCGGAATAGTTCCAAAATTGAGTTACTAAATTTAAGATGAATAATTTTTCACTAGACAGAAATTTGGAGGAAGGTCCTGAAGTTGATGACTTTTATAGATATATAACAATGGAACCAGTTAATTGCTTCCAAAGATTGAATAGAATCGGGTAAAAATTATTTGAACTAAATATATATGTAGTGTTTTGAAGAATTTACATTTCCACTTTGAAAAGACATTTCATATGCACCAACCTAATATTACAATCTCCCAAAATGTAAAAACTGTGATGTATTGTAATTTTAAAAGTTTCCAAACTGTGAGGTATTCTAATCCCAAGAATATCGAGATTGCTAAGTGTTCTAATCTTAAAAGTTTCCAAATTCCGAAATGTTGCAATCTTAAATATTTCGAAATTGAAGATTATCATATTTCCATAAATTCTCAAAATTGCTAAATATTCTTCTTCTAAGAGAGATCTCGAACCATTATGTTCCCGCAAATTTCGAGAGTATATTCGTAAAATATTGCACCCCCTGAAGTTTCCAAAACTCCGAAGCATTGCGTTGCAATAATTTTCGAGACGCAAATTCCTAGCCTTCTATTTTCTATCTCAAAAGCTAGTGGTTCATTACATACTTACATTCTTCAAACTCTGTTCACAAAAGGCGTCTAGCTTAGACTTCTCTTCCTCGAGAATCTGCATATTCTTGAGCTCTTTGTCCATGGCGAGTCCACTTTTGCTAGCGCCCCTTGACTTTTTCCTCTGCTTCTTCATCGTCGCAGCCGCTTTGCTATAAGTTTCGGACCTGGTCTTGTGCTGCTGCAGAAACTTCTTCTGTTCGCTCTACGAGGAGAAAAGTATTATTACATAATTCAGAAATCCGTTGGGTGGTTGATATCCTTAAACGGAGGACGGGGGAAGGGGGGTGAATTCTGGGACATACTCACCTGGACGACCTTGGTGTCTTTCTCCAGGTTCGTCTCGAGGGGAACCAGTAGGTCGACGTAGAACGCTTTCAGCTGAAAGCAAGCAAACGACGAAGGTTCGTAGAGTTCAAGACAGTGGAAAATTTTAATGCACGGAAGCGCGGAGAGTGAATTCGAAACGAGCTTAGGTAATGAGGGACTTTTAGCGTTTCCTGTGCCAGCGTTAAAAGACCCGCTGCTTCTTTCCTTAGCGATGTTGCCCGCTAGTTTACGACCGCTTGTCTGACCCGTTTTTAACCAGCCTTCGACGTTGCGAGAAGCTAACCACTTGAAAATTGTCCTCGTAAAATTCAGACAGCCTTCTTACATTGTCATTTTTGCAGCGGAAGCACCTCGTCTTCGGATGTTAGAGGCTCCGTAAGCTTGATTTAGTGTGATAAATTATGTATGATTTTAAGTAATATGGTGCGAAATATTAGGAGTAAAGATAGGTAGGGATATTAGGGGGTTTTAGTCAGATCTTACTTTAACCCCATCAAGTTTAAAGTTTTCTGCAATTTGCAAATTGCGCGAATTAGCGGCACGGAATTTTTGAAGATTATGAGTGATTTTCTGTAAATAGTGTAAACGAAGATTTATTTTATATGCAGCACGTATTTTCGTAAATACCTATCATTTTGATTATCTCGATACAAACAACCACACATTGTTTGATGGTAGTTTTCGTGTTAAAGAAATGCATCCTGAATGTGTGCAATTTGTACTTTACTTTGGGTATTTTGTATACCTTTGCATGTTACATGCATCCCGTGCCTTTGTGCATATTTAAATTTCCCATAAACACGTGAACATCCATAGTCTACTAATAACGTTCGACGCTATCTTCGTAAAACGCGAACGAACCTAATACTCAACCAAATATAAATAAAGAATTGTTTCCCCCGCACTATGCATTTTTTTCAAAAGTCTATCATTTTTATTTCCTTCGGTACAAGTAATCATATTTCCGTCGTTGATAGTTTCCAGTGTTGATGGTAGCAGAATAGTTGCATCCAACGTAGCGAGCGCTGGTATTTTCTAACTTGGACAAAAAATATAGTTGCCCGGAGCAACAATCGAAATTGCACATGTAGCTGTGCAGTGGACAAGGCAATCTGCCGGGTGCGCACGTCGAAATAAAAATCAGAAAATCCATCCGTTGGAACCCTCGTCGAAAACGAAATCCGCGGAGGTGGTGTTAGTCGTGGACGAGCAACCGGGACATGGGTTGATCGGAATTTTTTTTCCATTCCGTCCACGGCTTAATGGACATTGATTAGAGACAGCATTTCGATCAGGAATATGTTTCCACGAGTGGGCAACCTTCTACCGATAGTCGATCGCAGCCCGTGAAAAGCGAACGTCCAAAGGGAGCAGAAATACGAGTTGAAGTGGCGCTGTTGATGCGTTGAAAAGATCCACGTGCATCCTCCATTTTGCGCAATCGAGCATCTCCCACCAAGGATCTATACATTTTCACTTAGCTGCCTACTTCCAAACATCGTCTACGATGAAAAAAATTCACTGCACGAATCTAGACAAATTCTACTCACAAAAAATTCAAGTGTAATACATCGTGCGAGGGCAATATTAAAATTTATTTTCCTACAAAAATATATTATACATTATATTTGTTTCCTGAAAAGGTGCTGAAAAAATAGAAGAATACCGCATATACAGAAACATTGTAAAAGGGATATTATTTTTGTATAGCAAACGAACGAGCGGCAAACAAATCACGGATTTTTCGTCAGTTTCTGTGTCTCTCGAATCCGATGCAGCTCTTCTTGAAACGATGGCGACACGCACGCACCGGTCGATTTTATTTAAGCGTTTGACAGTTTTACGTTCGGCTTTCTCGTCGCCGCGTAGAAGTACGCAGAGTTATTTATTTGTCGGAGCTTTTCTTTTTCTCCTTTTTTCCAAACCCCGCCCCCCCCCCTCCCCCTTAACTCCGATGTTTTTTACGACCCGATCAAAAGCGAATTTGCCGAGAAACTTTTTCCACCGTAAACTGGCTTTTCGACGTGCATACACACGTACACGGATGAAATTACAAAATTTCCTTGTTTATCGTACGTGTTTTGATTTACAAAGTCTCGAATTTAATTAAGCTGTTTCGGGGCCATGGGTGGCTGTGAAAAAGCGCCGTACAATTTTAATGCCGCGTACAGAACTTTTACTGGCGACTTTACGATCCGTTTCCGGGTTGCGCGTCGAGTTGCTTATTTCATTGTTCACCCCCTTTTTATCGTTGCCAAGTGAAAGAGAAATCCATTGGAGTCTTTATTCCTTGCGATCGTGTGTCAGCACGTATAGGTACCTGATTTACGTCAAAGGGAAAAACCTGTGGAATTTTATATTAATTGCCGATGTTTGTAATAAAATGCATATTTTAATTTTCGGGGAAAAATAATGTGGATTATAAAACGTATTTATAATAGAAGATTCATTTTATTAACTCTTTCGTTACGAAGAGACTCAAAAATTGGGCAATCGGTTGCGAAATTTATAGAATTTTATTTTAGTTGCCAATTTTTTCCAATCGACTGCATTTGCACTCGAAAGAGAGAAATAACATTATTTGAAATATTTATTTTATTTTAAGTACGTGATCACTTCTGAAACAACATTATTTCAAATAACATATCATTTTACTTCATACGAATCGATATCACTTTTACTTTCAAATAATAGTGATTAAAATAATGATCTGAAATTATTTGCTCGATGTATATGAAATGTTGAATGCTTTTCGAAATAATTTTAATGTTAGAGCAGCAATATATCGTATTGAAAGTATCGTACACAAGTTAAATAACTCCGTCGTTTTTTTAATAAAATAAATGTAACACATGTATAATTATAATGTTATATATAAATAATAATAATATAAACAATAAAATAAACAATATCAATAGCTTTAAATCTCAACTGTATCTACTTCTTTCTCATTAACTGTATATCAAATTTCTTTTTTTTTTGTTTTCTTTTTTCCTTTTTATGTTCTACGTTTGCGACTTTGCCTGTGTCAACGCCATTGTATATATTTTTTGTTCTCTTGTACTTATTCGGCTTTTGCCCGTCAATAATAATAAATAAATAAATAAATAAATAATGTATCCTGTCGAAGCAAGTAAAATCGCCGTGAAAGTCGACGCGTTAACAAAACAACTTTCCATCCAGACGGAAACATTTCCTCCATCCTAAATCTTCTCGAAGATACGCATCGGATAAGATTGTAGAAGCCGAAAAGATCTCGGTTCGCGTCGAAATAGGACGAACACGCGTTCCAGCTAATATATTCATTCAAGCTATCCAATTTCCCTAACAAAGAAAAACACCTTTGCTCCAGGCAAATGCCTCTCCACTGCGTTTCCCGCCGGTGCGAAGATTTCGCAGAGCAAAGGCCCGGGCTTCGACTTCTCCATCGCCAACCTTTCTTCTTCCCCTCTCCATCGAAACGCATAGCGGAGGATGGATCCGGGAGTGCGGGCTTTTTAAGACGGATGTGGAAATCCAGTATAAAAAGCCAGCGAAAGTCACGGACCTTCGTCGGCGAAGCGCTGGGGCAAACATCCCTGTCTCTTTCTCATTCCCTGTTCCTCACCCTCTGTGTGCAAATTTGAACGGCTGCAAACTCGCGTCGGCGCCCTCCGGAGCAACCCCTTTCCGACCCCCTACTCGAAGTCTAGCGGGTTGAACCGGATGGTTCGCTTTCATCGAGCCCGAATCCTGGGCACTTCCGGGTACCGTGCGTCAATGGAACGTCTAACGTTGCGGAGTGCGAGTTTTACGTCCGCGTTTCAATATTCATTAGAGAGTTCTCGGGGATTTTACTCCCGCGTTTTCACCACCGCTTCTTTTTACCACCAGACCGAATGATACGTTGTAGCACAGCTTCTCGTAGCTCGCTCCATTTGATCCTCGTCTTGCAAATTAGGCGAGGGGTTCAGCGATATGCCTGTATCATTAGAAATATGCAGGCGCGTACGCATTTAAGGTAGTTTTCGAGAAAACGCCGGGTGGATGTTTTTAGCTTTTTTTGGGGGGGGGAGGGAGATGGGAAGTATAGAGGGTTGGTATTGTTAACCTTTTGCATTCGAGAGCTTTTGAAGCTAGTTTATTTTGGAGACTTAAAGTTACCTGTCACGTGCAAATATTAATATTAGTAGTTATGAATTATTCTAATATTAATTATGAATTTTTAGTGAAATAATTAGTCTCTGGATTACGGCTAAAATAGGAGCATCATTTAGAAATTCAATATAATATAAAGTCGACTGTCGTGTGCAAAGGGTTAAATTTTGGGGAAGTGAATGTAATATAGTTTTAGAAGTTTGTTATTCATTTGCATCTTCTTTGAGGATGATTCGACGGAAAATTAGGGATAAATTTTACGCTTCGGTTGCTTTGGCAGATTTAATATCGCGCAGCTGGTATTATGATGTTGGTTAATTCTGAGCAATGCTAGATTTGCCATGAAATGCCACGGCATTTACAAACGTACAGCATTCAATGCGATATTGAATGGAACAAAGGATTCCTTCATCGCAGCATTCATAAAGTAGTATATTCGAACAAGTAGGTTCGGTAACATTAACATATTCCCGCGTTTAGAAATTGAAAATTCGAAAGCTTACAAATCCGAAAGTTTAAATATTTGAAAGCTTGGAAATTTGAAATCTTAGTTATTCAAATCCTTGCGAATTTTGAAACTTGGATATTCAAAAGCTTGGAAACTTAAAAGCTTAAAAATACGCTGCTTCGGAATTCGGATGTTTCGAAATCCTATCCTTTGGGAACTTGAAAAATTAAGTATCCGAAAAGTTGAAAATTCAATGACTAGGGTATTTAAATGCTTGCAAATTCGAATAACTTAGGAATCCAAAAACTTGGAAATCTAAAAATTTACCATTATAAAGCGTCTCCTTTTGAAACAAATAATTACTGAAAGCCAAAGATGGATCATTTTCAATAATGTGTTAAGAAAAAAGATTGGATTAAACAAGAATAGTTTTATATAAAAATAATAGCCTAACTCACTAGCATCTTACGTTTTACGCAATTTTGTGTAAAAAATTAGGCATTTCCATAGACAAAGAAAAGAGAATATAGCCATGGAATGGAAAGATATTTGGAAGCATTAAGAATTCATTGCATTTATATGTTCCCAATCGAATATTCAAGCGAACGTTTCAAACTCAATATCCCTCATATTCAATTCCAATTTACTTTATGCCGCGTTCATGCGAGGAAAGTTTCGAGAACGACGTCTCCGTCAACACTTTCGATTGAATCGCCGCATCCACATTGGTGATAAAAAGGAAAAACAAGGCTGGTCGATTGGCTTCTTTCCAGCAAGAGAGATTCTATGGCAAGCAGGCGAACAGAAAGCTTGCCGTATCATAGCTTTTACTCGCACAAAAAACTGTAGACCGGCTAATATATCGTAGACTTTTTCGCTGATTCATATCTTCGAGATACTGCCGACCGAAAAACGATTAAAGGCCATGAAAATTCATGTCTGCGGCAGTCACTTGTTATTCAACGGAGAAGAATCCTCTAACATCAATCACTCAGAAGCAGGCTTTATAAAGGTGCGATGTTTATAATGAAGTACCTGCTCAGTGAGGAACTTCTACTTTTCAAAGTTCGCAGACTTAAGAAACTTTTAGAGATCCGGGACAACTTTGAGGAGCACCCTTTGAGGCCTTTTAGAAGCGCGATCATTAAATTTGTAACTTGTTGCTGAAAAGACCAGTGACAGCGGTCTTCCATTTTATGTTTCCATTATTTCAACATCTCTGTTACAAATTGAATATCCATGGCTTCGTTTATCAGCGCGGATAATAAATTTATGTAACCCTTTTCCTAACGCTAAAACAATCAAGATGACCAAAATCTCTTACTTGTAGTTTCTACATTGCGGATTTTTGTACATTTATAGGGAATTTAAATTTGTGAGGATGTAGAGAATGCATATAATATGCAAAATTGTATGGCATATCTAAAATAACGTGCATCTTATTAGGTTGGCCAAAACGTCATATCGTTTTTCTACAATATGGCGTTTGAATTGTAATACATGAGTAAATATGCGAAGAATTTTTTAAACGCAAATAAAATCTGCTAGTAAACAGTTCGATTTATTATTTGCAAAAATATTTTAACGATTGATTGTACTTATTCTTTTTTAACAAAGCTTTGAAATGGAAGAAAATAGGATGATTTTTGACACATTATTTTGTATTGCCACTGTAAAGATTAAAATTCATTATAAATTGGGGAGAAATGGCTCGAATAATAAAATAGACAAATACTGGAAAATTCTTATCATTTTCGAACCCTTATGAAATTCTTTTACTAAAAGGAAACTCGAAAATTTAAAAATCAATAGTATCTTTTAAACAAGCTCTTCGTTGAAAAAAAAAATAAGATTATTCAAGGATCGAATCATGAAACTGTTTAACACAGTAGGAAATTGTTAAAACAGGATAAACGGTACATTGTGTAATAAAGTTTTGCTTTTATACGCCTTTCAAATATAACGAAACTTTTTGGTCAACCCAATTTAGAAGGTGAAACAGATTTGTATTAATGTCCAACTTCTTTAACTGTACTTGTAAAAATATGAACTTGCATAAAAATCAGAAGTCTGGTAATTATACACGTACACGTATTACTTCTGAATATTCTTCAGACATCCCTACGAATCTTTCGAACAATCCAACGCTATTTGTTCCCTTGATATAGGCTCAATCTTATCGAATAATTAGACGAGAAAATACATTTTTAACAAGCAACAAAGAAGGCATATCGGGGTAGTTTGGACTTCTCAAGGATCGATTGAAAAATTTGCAAAGGGTAGTATTGAATAACCATGATTGAACACCATAGAAGACCCTCGGAGTCGCGACCTTTTACCATGGCCCATTGGATTCACCACTAATCTGCGCGAAAGGGTCCATCGGCCCTTCCCTTTTTGCAGACGATCGTTTCAACGGAACGCAATAGCTTCAAAAGGTTCAAAAGGTAATGCAAGCTGCTCGAATTTGAGCCAGACCACTCGAAGGATTCATCTTCGCTTCCTCCCTCTTTCGCCATTCCGCGAAACCCTTTCTCTCACCCCTTCGGCAATCCACTTAAGAACATAAAGCTGTTCGACGAACAGAATGTTTTCTTTCTCGCGATGCGGCTTCTAGAATTGCAAATGGCTGTATAAATAGAGAAATTCCTAGGCTGCTTCATTATTAACGACTAGACTGCGGATGTTTACGCAAATTCTTTATATGTAGCTAGAGTGCAGCCTTTTTTTTATGCCAACTCATACTTTTATTAACAAAATTTAAGAATTATTGGGTTACAACGTATACTCGTTCGATTTTCCAGGAACATTTTTAAAGTTCGAAGAATTCTATTAGATTGGTGCAAATATGAAATATAATTTTTTGAAAGTAAAATTTTTAACGCTAGTAGATTTTTCAATACACTATTTATATTCAAGTAAAATAATTTATACAATTTAGCTACAGTTTGAATTTTGTATAGTCTAATTTGTCTATTCTTGTTTCGTTATTTTACATTTAAATAATTGCCAATTTTACCATTTTCTGTACTTCTGCTTGATTTATTGTCCCATGGAAAATTACTAGTATTGAATTTTACAAATCAACGGTGAATTATTCTAATATTTATATTAGCTGCTTCAAATGTAAGATTTACACTTTGAGTAATTTTTATAGATATTGGCCAGATTTACACTTCTATAAGAAATTGTGCAAATATTCCGGTTTATTCGTGATGTCAAACACTGTCGTTTTCTCAAGTTTATTCTTATTATTTCTAATATTCTACACGCATGCATTACGGTAAAATTCTATTTCTTTAACGTGATTTATTACAACTAACGACCAAACAATATTAAAAGTATAGTAACCATGTGCTAATCTTAAATTTTGGGGGAAATTTCGTATGCATCAATTTAATACATAATAGGATTTTTTAAGCCATTATAAAGATGGAAGACGGTGATCGATCAAAATGACACAGATCCAATTGATTGAACTTATTTTTAAATTTACAAATAAATGATTTGAGAATGGAACAAATGTATGTTAAAACCCAATAAAATTCATGTGGAGGGTTATTTTACCCTCCAAATACGATAACATTATTATGATCACTTTGGGAGTTGCAATTTTTGGTAAGAATAACCGGCTGATAACATTATCAAGAGGATAATAAATGAAATGAAATTTTTGTGAATTTAAATTTTCCATAAATGCACCAATAGCTGTAGACTAGTTACAATTAATTAGTTCCATAGCTACACTCGTTAATACCAGGGTCAGGTAAAATTAGGAATAATTTTCAACAAAATATATAATACTATTTTAATATTATTTCATTTAGAGTTTACATCAAATACTCTTTGAAAATACTATTAATTAAATGCTCGAGTTACGAGCCACTATTATTTTCTATTTAAACTCGGCTTCGAATATAGTAATTCTAAAGGAAATTAAAGGGCGTGAATTAAATTTTATTACAAATATTGCAAGTGTCTGTTTCGCTTTGCCTATAATAATTTGCCTCATGATTTTAAGACAAGGGGTTAATATTAATACAACCCGAAGCGATTTTCCATTTTTTCCCCTTTGCTTTTCACGTTTAAGGTAATTTGCATTTATCAATGGGACAAAAGTGCGTCATTCGGATCGCGTTAAGCCTTTCTGTCAGCAAATAATCCGCTAACTCCGATCATCATTCCGCGAGGAAACTATATCGACAGTGTAGCTGGAAAAGCTTTAGCGGAGTGAAAGTTTTCACGGCGAGGCGACTTTTCCCAAGGGAAGTCGCTTGTCCGTTCTGACAGTAACTACATATCGTGCTGGGTTTCCGTGCTTTTGCTCTCTTCTTTTTTTTTTTTTTTTTGTTTCCCCCACGCTACTTCACCAGTGATCGTGGCTACGAATTACACGTCACGAGAACCATATCTCAAAAGTTTCTCTCACGTGATGCTCCCCGGAGAAACAAACGGAGCCATTCGATCTGGCAACACCCGATCAATCGATGGCGCGCGCGCTCTTTTGTAACAATGAGCATGAGATGAAAACAAAAAAATAGAAGAGAAGGCTTGGAATTTTCATCAATTTTTTTACATTCTCAGTCGGCGAGACTATGAAACAATCGGTAGAATAGCGAATGGAGATTGTAATGGAGATTTGTGAAATCGGAAAATCATTTGTTCCTGGTGGCTCCTTTTATTTCGAGTCAAACGTAGAAACTAAGCATCGTTGGATATGAATCACGACTTTTTGCTTTCGATGTTAGTTGGCGAATTACTTTTCCAACTCGTGTTTCGTGTAGCAGGTAGCTATAAATAATTAATTCTTCCGCCGACTAATAATATAAGCTGGAACTGAAATGATTAATTCAGTTTTCCCCCAAATTCAGCGTTTATTTTTAATTAAATTATCGATTGGCGAAACAAATTTGTCTTCTTTTTCTTTGCAATTTGGAGTTAGTATTGCAATACGCGAGTTATTAAGTCAATAATATTCGCAAACACAAACAAGATTTGAAAGTAGACATTTCAGTGTATTATTTGAGAAAAATGGTGCATTATCCGTGCAAGAGAGTTTTTTTAATTAATTTGATTATTTATTGGTACAGTTTCTATCTGTGCAACAGAGTTTTTTAATTAACGTGATTAGAATAATCATTTTATTCTCTCGGCACTCTGTATTCGGTGACAAATATCTATTTGAGTTTGTGGGAATTATTTTTGCATAACCGGGGAATAAAATAATAAAAATGCAAATGAAGCTTTTAAAGCCGAAACTCAATTTGTTCTTCCTCATTTCTTCGTCGCTTTTATGCTTCGTTCGTTCGCCGTCAGGTATTTCAGATATGTCAATGGCGAAAACATTTTATTGCAGATTTCATTGAAACTTTATACCACCATATAGCATGCAGTTAATTACGCCCGAAAATTAATTCATTTTAACGCGAATACCAAAATGAATATTAAATTTTAATACTCCGTGCAGTGAAGAATTTTCTAATTATGTTCCTTCAATATACATGCGTTCATTTAATTATCCATAACGGAATATTTGCTATAAACTATCATAAACTCCATTATTAATTTTCGCATAAACAAAGAACAGAACAGAACTCATAAAGTTCGCCAAAGAAACTTTAAACATTTCTGAATATGTAGAATACTTTTTTGATCCAATAAAAAGCTACACAAAATGATGTTTTATTACAAAGTATTGGAATAGTGGAAAAATAACGTCGCGATTTTATGCATGTAAAAGTAAATTGACTTACCGTTAGATTGCGAATTTTTATGCATTTATGGGAATTGACATGTATGCAAAAAGGCACAGAACGAAAGTGATGTTTAAAGATATACAAAATGTTCGAAGCAAACTTTTCGGTTCTCAATTTAGATCCAATTTTTAATTTTGTTAATAAAAATAAGGACTTGAAAAATCTTTAAACCTTCTAAATGCAATACCAGATCTTTTAATCTTCTTATTAAAGATAACGAATTAAGTGGTCCTACGGATTATTAATCTTTTTCAATCTCTTAATCTTTTTTTTTATTTCCTTAAGAATTCCCAACCCTTTAAAGCATCGTTATGTTTGTACCAAAAATGCGTTTAGAAAAATTTGCATTTGCAGCTATTAACATTCGTCCAACCAATATTAATTCCTTTTTAATAATTGTCGATTAATAAATTGCTAAATTAAAATGAAGCGATTAAATATGATGCTTTTACAATTGTTTGCCATGATTTTTTTTCATAGAAACTCTACGTCAACGTTTTGAGAATTTATTGATATCTATCTCAAGTTTTCGTATCATTATCATATGATTGAACAATTGTAACGTTTGTCAAAGACCGGATTGTTATCCGAGAAGCGTAATCTATAGAAGAATTTATCCTAGTAACAGCAAAAATATCTATCCATCGTTCTTGAAGATAGAGAGCCAATTTGACCTCCTTCCATTTTCCGCCATCGCTGTTCCCATTTCAGTCTTCGTTTACTCGGTCGTCGAACATCGTAGTCGATTTTCAGTCGCGAAGAAAAATGCGATAATGCTTCTGACGCTTTCCAGGTATTACCCTTCCAAATTGAATTAGTCCCTTCGACCAAGAGGAAGGAATCGGCGTCGTTTATCTTGTTAGGCGGATGCCGAAGTGCATCCACGGTGATATTGATGATAAGAAAAATCGCAAGCGTGGAAGATATACGACAAACTAAATAAAATTTTATTCTATCGATAGCTTTTCCATCGATATATTATCACGTGAAATTTTAGCACTTAAAGGAGGCTATTAAGGGTGAAATTTTACCATAAAGCAATTTTAACACTATTGAAAATCTTGATAAGATAAAGTTTAATCTTTTGCGTATTCTTTTGGTCTATTAACTATCTGTCGATAGTTTTTACATCGATATATTATCACATGCAATTTTAGCCCTTAACGAAGGCTATTTAGAGGTGAAATTTTACCCTAAAAAAATGTTAACACTGTTGAAAATCTTGATAAGATAAAGTTTAATCTTTTGCGTATTCTTTTGGTCTATTAACTATCTGTCGATCGTTTTTACATGAATATATTATCACATGCAATTTTAGCCCTTAACGAAGGCTATTAGAGGTGAAATTTTACCCTAAAAAATGTTAACACTGTTGAAAATTTTGAGAAGATAAAGTTTAATCTTTTGCGTATTCTTTTGGTCTATTAATTATCCGTCGATAGTTTTTACATCACCATATTATTATTAGATGCAACTTTAGCACTTAAAGCAGGCTATTATGGGTGAAACTTTACCCTAAAGAAATTTTAATACCATTGAAAATCTTGGGAAGATAAAATCTAATCTCTTGATTATCTTTCGGTCTATTAATTTTCTATCGATAGTTTTTACGTCAATATATATTATTAGACGTACTTTTAATTTATAAAGTAAGTTATTGCGGTGAAATTTTAATTCAAAGAAATTTTAATACCACCGAAAATCTCGAAAAAAGAAAGCCTCATGCATAGTCTTTTGGTTTATTAATTTTCCATTGAATTTTTTAACTCTTTAATCGCTGAGAATAAAAATTCCATAATTTATAATATATTTCATAATTCCATAATTCATATATAATAATGTTGAATAATAGAAAATTTTTATTACGTGTCTTCATTCTTCATATATTAAATTTGAGGGTAATTCTTTAGGATTAGTATTGAAATGTTGCACTCGATATCTGAAGCAGACGAATTCTTTGCAATGATAGTCAACGATATATGTTACAAAGGAATTTCATGAATATTCAAATATCAGTAAATTTGAAACGTCTGCTGTCTGCTGCTGTTGAAGCAGTTTTTACATTTTTCCCGTCGGTAAATTAAACTGTAACAATTCAGTGATTCGATGCTGTCTGGCGAAAAAAATGTAATAAAAAGTATGTAGTCACGGTGGAGTAAAATTTTCGTATAAAAAATTCAATAATGTTTGCTCGTGCAATTTTATTCGGTCACAGAGGGGCAGTAAAAAAATTTAATTAGCGATCATAATTCATTAATTCGGTCCAGAAAAATTACAAACTTCCTTATTAAACGTGTAAATTAATTCCACGCCCTTTTAAACGAACTACATATCTCATATCAAAGAATTTCCCTTAGTTTATTACCAGCGCGTAAATTTAAAGACCCCGATTTAATTCATGCATAACCCAATAAAATTAGTTCCAAATCATCAAGCAAAGCGTTTCCTATGTTTCGCTTGATTGCACGGAGCAATAGAGTAAGTAAGTAGATAGTCGCAAATTTTACGGTTAACATTTCAGATAACTCTTCTCGTGGACCGCAACTCTAATCTCGTTACTTTAAACGTTCCCTCGGCGTTCATCTTTAAACCCATAAAACTGATTCAACGGCTGGACCAAATTGTTCTTCCACTGTATATTTCCGCCCGATTAGGCTTGGCAAGGGGGCTCGAAAGAGGTGCGAGGTTGGGGTTAGTCGGAGTGGCGCGAAAGGACATCTTTACGAATGTTGCCAGACGAGACTGAGGTCTGACGTAATCTCCGGGAATGGAAGCTGAAGGGGGACGAGAAGCGAGGCGAAGAAAGCATGGAAACTCGGGGATGGAGAAATGCTGTATGCGCGTTGGCCTGAGACAACGACCTTTCGTGCGTGAATGGTTTCGGATATGCGTTTCCTATAATACAGTGGTGCAGTGGCGTAGTAGAAACGGCCCCGAGGTCGGGGGCCCGTTGAGAATTCACGACATAAGGAAATACAACGAACCAGACATATGCATGGAACGCGGGCTGAAAATATTAAATGGAAGAAAGTATGCGTGAAATTTCTATGGAGATATTATGCAAAGACTGAACCTGAACGTCTGGCCGACGGAAAGAATTAGTTATTAATAATTTGTCTACGGTAAAATTAGAAATGAGCTCAGGATACAGTTAACCTCCTTATAACATGGTATTTTTGTAACAGGATTAAAAAGTTGTGGGAATTCCCATTATAATACGATATTCTTGCAGCAAGAATTTCTCTTTAACGCGATTAAATAACTGAGGATTGAAATAGTAGTTTTATTAGTAGACTGCCGTTTTTTATGCATTTATGGGAAATTTAGATGAACAAAAATGGGTAATTTTTACCAGCTTTGGTAGTTCTTTAATAGTTCTTCAACTTTAATGGTTTGAATTTTGTAAAATTATACACAGAGCAATAAACTCGCATTGAAGATTAGACTGAGGATTTTTATGCAATATTTCTATTTTTATTAACAAAATTAAAGCAATGCGTTGGAAGGAAAATCTCTTATACCCGTTTGTATTAATCGCGACATCTGTTGTGGTTCGACTTTAAGATATGTGTATGTCCCATGTGAAAGAGAGCTCAGTCGTGAGTTACACCTCTTATCGGCCAGACGTGTTGTGAGAAGTGTTCAAAATATAGTTCGTATTATACACACTAAAATACGAACAAATTCAATTAAAAGCAAATCCAGAACTATAAAATCCTCCAATACAACAAAATGCAATCGCAATGAACCGTTACTTCGTCCTCTAAACAAAATAATCTCTATTTTATTATGTTTTATCTGTTGTTTAATCAATATTTCATTCATTACTGAATCACTGTATTTTCTCCGTTTATTCTTGCATATTACATGGATTCTCTAATCTTTTGCATATTTAAATGTCCCATAAGTGCATAAAAATCCGCAGTTTAAATACGAGTGACGATATCCAAGGAAGTAACGAATACAAGAAAATGTAGCGAAGAAGTAAGCCAACTGCAACCAAGTCCTCGTGCTGGAAGTATCCAGCAATAGAAACAAAGTCGAAAACTTCTTTCCAAAGTGTGCAATATCGCTCGAACTCTACCTTATCTGTTCGGACTCGGCGATTATTTCGCGGACCACAGCGTCATCCGTGGAATCTCTTTTCCATGGGATAAAAACAAGCTCTGAATCATCCGATATCACTCGTAGTTTGAAGTAGCCTGGCTCCGGGGAACCATAAAACGCGGAATAAAAGAAGCCGGAGCGGAAACTAGTAAAGGAAACAATTATCTTGTGGACGCCGCGCCGCGCCGGTAGCGGAAGTTATCGACTACGGTCACGTAAGAAACAATTAGTTGGAATCGGGAACGTCGAGTCTGTGTTTCCAGTCGTGCGGTTTTCACGTTTGCGGATGGTAGGATGGACAAAGTATGAGTTTGCCGTGGTAGGTGGTCGCAATTCCTCGAAATCTCTCGCGCAATAACGGCTTCTCGTTATTGCCGGAAACATTGTTCTTCGTTCGCTTCGAAAGACGCAGTGCTGCAAACTGCGAGCAGCGAAGGATCAAAGGGGCTCAATCTTCGAGACTTTAACGTTCGCTGGGAAACGATTCCAGCGACGACTGCTGTTACGGAGGAGGATCGTTCATAATGGCCCGGGATCATTGTTGGGTATATTCTCCATAAAGGAGAACAGGATCACGCGACGGGAATATATTTCGCTGGGAATGGAGCAAGGGTTGCGCAGATTTTAAACGTAGCGTGGAAGTGAGCAGTTTAGGGGGGCGGAATGTTTATGGGATATTATCATTGAAATGAAAACGGAACGGTATTTTTTGATACTTCGACGATGGGAATTTTACAGAACGATGTTAACGTTCGTATAAATAGTAGAAGGATCTTAGCTTCCGTTTTGGTTTTCTTAATTTTTTCGTGAACAAGTGGAACTTGTGTATCTTACCAAATATCTCGGGAATTATTAGAGGTGGAACATAATTAATGGTACTAATAATTGTTATTATGTATGGTGGAAAGTATTAGGTTGTTTGGAAAATTCCTAGCGCATTTGATAATATTTATTTGATATGTAATTGGTGAACTGAGGGGGGATTATTTAATATGATATTTAGTTCAATAATAGCGCTCTTAATCAGAGCAAATACTGTTCCTATTTGGACCACTTAAAATCTATTAATTCACGAATAATATATAGTTAACAGCAAAGACAATCTTTTCCATTGGGCAACACTAAACAACCTAACGTTTCAATAATGAAGTAGCATAAATTGTTAATCTTTGCCTAGAATATTCAACTATTAAAGTAAAACTTTAGTAACGGACAGAGATTGAATAAATTAAAATCATAGAAGGATTACTTGTATGAATTAATTTCGGATTAAGAAATTACACAAACAGAGTAAGCTTCTTGAAAAAGGAGATTATGAAACTTCCTGATAGTTGTGTACGTATCAAACAATAAATACTACACGAAAAATTGCTTAGTAAAATGTGAACATGCACGTATCGTTTTCGAGTGTTTCTAAAATGTATTTACGAACAACTTAATATCTAATATCTTCAACCTAATTCCAAGTATCTGAATTTGGTGTCATTTGGTGTAGCTTCTTTTTCATTGCACCTTGTATTACTGCTATCCGAGGATTCTTTTTCTAAATTTGCACTGCGTCTGAACTGCTCAGCAGACGTTTCCTCGCGGGACACTATTTCGAAAACGCGGCAGCCCGTATCACTGTCCGCGGGGCGAAATCGTAATAACATGTCGTTACGGCCGGAACGAATTTTCACCCTCAAAAGAGACGTCTGCAGGTGCGTAATCTCACCCCGGAGGTAGCCTAGGGTCGTGTGCAAGGATCAAAGAGAGATTTCCATGTGTTTCTGAACGGGAAAAGAGACATGGAAGAAACCAGGAACATCTGGAACGCGTTGAAAAGAGGAGGAGAGATAGAAATGAAAACGGGATTGAGATAAAGGTAGAACAAAGTTGGTGATTAGGGCAAAGGGTTGAGAGACAGAGACAGAGGATAAATGACCAAAACTCTCTTTTAACTTTCCAATTAATATTCCGCCGGGGTTGGAACTTCGCCCCTGTCACGAATTCACCACCCCGTACATTTCGGTTTCTCGCGCGTCCCGCATAAATCTTCTCTACTTTTAATTGCGTCAGCCGTGGTCGTTTATTTAAATAATTCGAACGCGAACAGGCCACGGCCCGCCAGAGACGATTTATTCTTAGCACTCCCGTGATATCTTGGGATCGGGATACCTTAGCTCGTTACGAATGCCCACCCTTCGTGGATCTTATGAACTATTCAGGGTTGATTTCCAGGGGTGGCTGTGCAATATTCGATGCAATTTATCCGGGGCAAATCTACATAGGGGTAACATAAGGGTGTACTCTGGAGAATGCAGATTGGAATTGTTACGCTGAATAATTGATTGTATTAAAAAAAACGTGAACGAGGAACTTGACCCTTTCGGTGCGGAACTCTTAGGAATGAAATTGTACGGGATACGCAAGTCGGGATGATTTTTGTTCATACAAAAATAGTAGAAGCGTTGGTCTAAATATAGGCTAGCTAATGTACGGGTTTTATTAGGGTAAACGTTAAAACGTAGGTCAAAATAGAGCAATTTATACTTTTTAATAAAAACAACGGAATAAGACAAAGACACTGATATATTATATTGTAATATATATGCCGAATTTCACTACAATTCCAAATTATTTGCATTTTATCACACTTGAGTAATTAAATATAATTATGTATATTATAGCATAATGTATTATATATATTATATATTATACTATAACATACATAGTCATATTTCCATATTAATAAATATAGTTCCATATTACCTATATTCATTCTAAGTGCTGTTCTGTATTAGTATTATGACTAAAGAACAAACGAAGTCATACAGAATGTTTCATTTTTTTTTTTTTAAGAATGATCTGTTAAAATAGGATTTAATTTTGTTAACAATCTTTTCGTCACTATTTCTTCCTTCAACCAGTTTCTACAATTTGATAAACTTTGAAGAATCTTGCAAACGAAATGTCGCGTTGGGTTAACGTTGATGCTTAACGAGTTGAAAATCTCAAGTTATCCCAAAGAATAATAGAACGAAAGCTGTTTCAATCCGCGTAAGAAAATTTCTACAACCCAGTGATTCTACAAAGTCGTTGCAACGTTGATAGAGACCCCTGCGCTGAAAACTTTTATCTTTAACGTTCCTTTTCTTCTACAATTTCCCGATTAAACGACGTCGCGGGGCAAGTTTGCGCGATAAAAAAGAAACGGAAGTACTCACGATATTCATTTCCTGTTCTTGGATCTCCTTGTAGACTTCGACGATCCTCATGAGCGCGAATCCTGCAACAGAAAGCGAATTTCGATCGTTTTCAGATGCCGCCTCGGCAACGACACACGCACAAGCTTTCCGCGCCGAACCATGAAGAGCTTTCGGCTCTGTTGCGGTTAAAACTTTCGTCGTGAATTATTCAGACACGGCTGGTGTCGTCGATACTTTAATCCACAGCTAAGGGTGCACGAGGGAGAAAGAAGGGTGCGAGAAACCGTAGCGACCGCGACAGTTCCTAGGAACCGCGTTCCGTCGGTTGCGGTTGATTTTCGAGTGACTTTGCCACGAAAGCTCCCGTGAAAGCTTCCGAAAATCATGCGACACAAAAGAGGAAATAAAAGAGATTGAAGGCAACGAAACCGCGATCGCGACGCTTTGGGAACAACCGAAACTTTCCCTCGTCCAGTTTCCCTCCGCGTGGAAACTTTTCTGTCGTTTCCTGTCCGTCCCGCGATAGTTCTGTCCAAGGAAGTCCCTCTGGAAGGAGCACACCGACGCCATACGGTGTTTGCCATGTTACGTATGCATGCTTGCAAGGAACGCGATTAGGAGTTTCCGAGTGAGAATAAATTTTAGAGAAGCTTTGCAACGAATGCAAAAAGCACAAGGAGTTTTCGAGGAGAGTGAAAGAAACGCTCTGGGGACCGGAAGTGGCGCAAACTGAGCGAATTCGAGGCAGAAGGAATGCAGATAATTAACTAAATTAACACTGTTCACTGTTACCTTTGACTAACTACGGTATACGCTACCCATTTATAGAAAACATCTTAAGTTGCGTGCCTGGTCAAACTAGGACCAAATTTATATAAAAGAATTGTACAAAAGTTTACCAAATCCAATGATTGAGGCAATATAAAATAAAGGAGGAGTCTATTCATTATTAACATTCGGAAAAAAGTGAAACATACTTCTGATTAGTTATATATACTTTTTTAATTACCAAAGATAGTGTCTTATACGTTCGTCCAAGCGAACGTGTATTCGTTTGATTGCAATTAGATATTTGGTGTAATATTTGTGTAATTTACGAAGGTATCGGTTAACAATGAATAGGTTTACTTCACGTGCTACGCTCTTTAATATATGCATAAGATTAAGCGCTGATCCCAGACATTTTTGATGGGTTTTATGTTAAGCGAGAAACAACATGAATCACAGTAATATTGTTAATGTTTATTGGACGTTTTAAACGTTACACATATAAAGCGAAGAGTAAACAGTTCTAGTGTCACCTACGAGAGCTGGATCACGGAAGATCGAACAGGCAAAGTAAATGAAATTGAAATAAGTATCTAGTATCAAATATACAAATCAACCAATGCGCATCTTAAGATGTCTACTTCCAACAATTTTCAAGGTTTCTTATAATTTTATTCACATGTATATACATTATTATAGATTTGAATTTTAGAGATCACGTATGTCGAAAGCAACTGCGTACCACAATATTTAGTTACAATTTCGTTGTTGTCTTCATCTACTCTAAATTATTATAGTAACGTCGCATGTAACACTAAAATGGTAAGAAATGATTCTATAAAAGAATGGATAGTCTATTCTATGCTTCGTCAATGATGTTATCTTTGTGCGTTGCAAATTAGGAAAGTCTTTTTGGTAATTTAAACTCTTTTAGGTAAAAGATTTGATAGGTATGTTTGTGCTGGCTGGATTTTCCGATGTTGGCGGAATTGGCTGATAATGTTGAAGAGAAAAATTGGGGACAAGGGGAAAAGTGAAAAGAGTCGAATATTCTTAAGTTTGATCGACTAATTAAAGTTTTAATTAAGTTAGGTGAACGTCAATCAGCTCTAAGTTTAAATTAGATTATTAAGGTATCTGTAATAAAATTGAAGAAGTTTTCTGTCTACTAGACCTTTAGTTCGCAGCAAACTTTTGCCGCGTAAAAACTTGTTGTAATCGAAGCTATTAAATGTACAAAGTGAAAATTCGTTCGGGAATTTTTAGCATGCAATTAGCTTCGTTTTATGTTTCTTTAACACTGCAACCACCGACAATTAACCCCTTCGCAGCGTAGAACTAAAAAGCATTTTTAACGCACGGGCGAGGGCAGCTTTTATCAATATAAAGATTCTTTCAATACCAGCTTCCTAAAATTTTCCTTAAATAAGACGCGTTTACATTTAGAAAATTTGAAAGGTTTCTAAACTTACGTTCAAGGTATACTTATTTGCACAAAAGAAATTAAATAAGAAAGTACAATACAAATAAATCTTTATTTATTCTTTTTATAGAAATTCACAGCAAATTTGCAAAAATGGATTGGTGTAAATTTATACAATTTTTGTGGGAAATTGCGAATGCCTCATTTTAACCACTTTGGTAACTTTAGTCTTGATTAGATTTTACTCGTTGCAAATTCAAAATTGTACGAAAAGAAATGACACGAAATAATAACTTCGTTATTCGCCCCTACGTTTAAGCGTTTAATTAACGCGCGGAGTATTAAATTTTCCTTGCGTGTTGTTTAAAAGAATGCACCCTCGCGCTAATGTCACGTCCACCGAATCTTTTTATAACCCTTCATTCCATTGCCCGTACATCAACGTCAACTTTAATGTACACCGAAGATACATTCCCCCCATTTTTTCTCTTCTCGCATAAATACTTTAGCGTGACTCAACTAAATCTACGGGGAGGGTAATATTTCAGATGCTCCATTGAAACGCGCCACTGCTGCTTTTATTATACCGCGCATTAAATATAGTGCCGCGATCGTAAAATCGCTGTTTCGGTTTATAGAAAATTGACGACAGATACCGTCAAACCGCATGGCGCGTTAAAAAAGCTATCGTTATAAAGGGCATCGTAACCCTTTATGACGCGATATTTCGTATGTTTTTTTCTATCATGTAATGGGGGACAGAAATTTTTGTTCCGGTCCATAAAATAAGTTTCTTACGGGTGTGGAAAATTAATTTAACCCCTTGCACTCGGAATACCAGCGGTGCTGCCATAAATACACTAGCATAGCGATAGCATCGCTACAATTTTCGAGAATTTCGCAGTTTTTATTAATGATTTTTAATACCGGAAAATAACTTGTTGCCGTATTGCTGTTTGTTTACTCGTAGAATCAGATTTCTTGGATGTAGCGTCAAGATAAGATCCCAATACGTAAAAGACGAGCAACAATGGTGCGATTTGAAACATTTAACATTAACTTATTAAAATCGCCAGCATATATTAACCCTTTGCACTCGAAATGCTGTAGAGAGCTTTGGAAAGTGGAGGTAGATTTATTAAAAAGTTGATAATTTTTTAAACTAATATAAATAGATATACCAGCAAATATAACTGTTGCATTTCAATATATAATGTATTTTGTATTGTACAAAATTTAATATTGAATTTCAAGTTTTATGACGATCCGCTGTAGTATCAAAATCAATTTAACTTCTAATTTCTATTACTCTAATTTTCCAGCATTTTAAATCAATCATTCGATTACTGTCTCCATGTATCCTGTTTCATTACGCCCAAATTGATATCATCAACCTTATTTCCAGGCAAACTCGTCTTCATTATTATTAAAAAGGTTATACTATTTTGTAGAATCTCTGCAAAATTGTTTCGTTGATTTTCGAGGTTTGACAATTCCTTCGAAAATCTATGAAAATTTGTATTCGATTTACTGCTTCACTTAATTGTTCAAAAATCTCGATTATTCCGTATGAAATTAAATGGCGAGTGAGAATCACCTTTCGAGTGCAAATGTTTAAAGTCTTAAAAAAACCAAACCAATTGTTTCATAGAATGAAAATTAAATTCTAATCTGGCAATAAAGTTTATAGAGATCAGAGTTAATTAGCTCGGTTTTCGAAAGCCTCATTCATAAACGTTCCGCATTTTCCGTATAACGAAAAGATAGTCGTGGTAAATCTGTAAAAGAGTCGTAAAACTGCAATGGAAAGGATTACGAAGATCAAAATCCTCGCAAGTCTTGTGTCTCCCCCTTCAGTTGCTGAGTTAATATATGTGCGTGGATCTAGGGTGCTCTGATGGGACTTCCCGACATATGGGATTTCCTTTCCGCGTCGCATTTAACCCCACGCACGAACCTCCAATGGCTTCCCGTCGCATAAAGTGTATTCTCGTTTAACTCTTCCGCGTAGCGAGGTTTAAGGTTTCTCCGTAATAATTGACAAACATTCCGCCACATCCTCCCGTCTACTCCTATTAAATCCCGTCTAATAGTAAGCTGAATCCTCAATCGTAATTCGCGAGCGCGATGTTCGTTAATCACTCCGTGGTAATTAAATCGACAAAGGGCCACAGTGCACCGCCGATATCGTTGGCAGCAAACGCCGCGGCGACCCAGAATTTCGAGATCACAAGCAGGTCTCAAAGCAGTACGATCTTTACGCTTCTGTATTAACATATACGTCAGCTAGGCGACAGCTACTTACCATTCCCGGTTTCGTCGGAGACCTCCGTTGAATTACGCGGCGCGAATTAACTCTCAGCTTGAAAACCGAGTCAGGGGAGAGTCAGGGGACGGGAACGAAGTTTGTGGCTTGCCAGGTCGAAGGTGAGAAGAAGAGTTAAGCGCTGCAAGTGCTGTCGTGCGAGGTGTACCGAAATCGAGGGGGTTGAAAGAAAGGGTAGAGAAACAGGCTAGCTTTGGTACAGAAAGGGAGGAGGAAGCGCGCGGATAAAGGGAAGGCAAGCTATCTAAGCGTTCCACCGTATCTCAGCTGTACAATATCGTAATCCCTTGCCATATGTAAAGCGTGCACATGTTGGATCTCGTTCACGTGTACATCTGCATATATATATATATATATATATATATATATATATATATATATATATATATTCACAGGAACGCGTACGTGTGGCCACGTGCATGTAAATTTGTAAGACGGAGGGCAAAGTTGGATGAGTAGGTATCGTGTCATTATTTGACGTATTAGAGATTCGAGCAGAGAATTTACTCGGATATATGTACCGATTACTGCCACTTTAAGGTTATCGCGTCATATTATTTAACCATCTTAGAAATTATTTCACTTATGAAATCCAGTTCCACTTTGGAGCATAGTATTGTTCAACCACGAGTTTATTTATATGTGGAATATAACGAATTAATTATTGCGTAATTGAAAATGTACAACGATGCCCAACGTCCCTATTACTGCCACTTGAAAAGTTGTCATTTAAATGGAAACAATTTTTGCATACATTAGCACGTCGGTTTGTGTAACAGATATAAGATGTATAGTAAACGTATCGTCTTTACTAAATTATGACACGTCCCATACTTTATAATTACATTGGTTATGCTTTAATATTCAACAGTACATTTACGTTCTAATATTTCGTTTTTAAATATTACGTGCAATCGAATGCACAATGTCAATGTATTGTTACGTAAACCGAAGTCAAAATTTAGTATCAAAATTTGTTTATTTACGATTCCTGATATATTACTTACCTCTTAAATAAAATAGTTAAAGTGTCGGTTCTAGGGACACTAACAGTAATTGGGACATCTACCCTATTTCTGATACACACGAATTTCAACCCTGCGTCTCCATAATAATTCTTTACGAACGTCGTCTCCATAACCGATTTTTCAGTTCTGGTTCTAATTTTTTACTGTACTAGAACTATCGACGATTAAAGTATGCTTATTTGTACCAAAGAAATAAAAATAGTAAACTTTTGCAAAACCCATGTGATTGAAATACAATAAAGCTTGATTTATATTTCGTGCAGAAAAGCACGGAGTATTCTAAAAAATGCACCGTTGCAAATTTATATAACTTTGTAACCAGTCAGTTTGACTGCTTTGGTAGCTACAGTGTTAAAAAATCAAGAAAAGTTTGGGATATTTATTAGAATTTCTAATTTTGCTACTAAAAATAGGAATTTGCATAAAAGTCCACGTGATCATAAGGACAAGGTTTTGATAATGTTAACTTTGGCAACATATCTCAAAGCCAGCAAAATCGATACGATGGCTTTTAATATAAACAATTAATTCATACAATTCCACGTGACGTGACAACAGTATATTCCTGCCTTTATCCTCACCTTTTCCAAGAAAATTCCACCACCACTATTAGTACATAAATAACCTAATTAAAATTCATTTATTTAACGTATCATGCAAAGCTGCGATTAATCGAGGATCCAATTAAGGTCAGTTAGGATGCCACATCTAATAGTACACGTGGTTCCGAAAGTCCCTAAACAGTCATAAGTGAGAAGGTCTCGTATGTTCTTGAAAGGGTCAATTTACGTCAGTAGTGGTTCGACAGAGGAAATGAGAGTTTCGCACGAATGCGATCCGGATGAATTTCCAAGGGAGGAGCGCGCCTATATAGGTGTTAGTAATTTTGGCACTAAACAGGGGCGGGGGGGAGGGGTGTAACGCGGCGTAACGATGCTTATGGGGCTTTGGCTCCCGATGTGCGGCTTCGGTGGGGTCGGGTTTAATGCCCGATGCAAGGGGTTTAACGCGTAACGTAAACACCAACAGCGGATCTATGGCAGCCGACCAGACAGCCGACTGTGCTTGCGAAAAGCTGCCGGCGACGGGAACCGATGCTACGTCGACCGCACTTCCGATCTCGTGCCATCGACACAAAGAAGAACCGCGCCGCTTCGGGACACTTGCTGGAAAATACGACGGCGTTTCCGCCGGGACACGGTTCATTGGATTAGGTGCGCCGTGCAGTTGGTGGTCGAAGTAAAGTTGGCGCTACCGATGCGCAATATATATTGTTAACGATACGCTGTGCACGGAAAGCGTTGTAAAAATTGCATTAATTACTCTTTGCAACCTCGAAGTCAGACCTCCTACGGAGCGACAATATAGACGTTCGCCAACTATTAGTGATTAGTCCTTTCGTGGAAACAGAAGGATATTAGAAAATACAGTCAACTCGTGTGTAACACGGTATTTCTGCGATACGATTAAAGAGTTGGAATCTTTAGTATAATGCTGCATTGTTGCAACAAGAATTTGCTCTGACACGATTAACTATTTAACTGCAGCGCGATATTTGCATTATTCGCTAATCAAAAATGTATACATACTTTTACGTACGTAAAACAATTGCTTGTGAATTAATTGATCCCAAATTTTAGATAATAAAATGTTGGATTCTCGTTAATCAACACTTTCAAATATTTTCATGAAACAATAAATTAGCAAATTGATCTACCATGCTTCCACGGAAAGAAGGCACAGCGTGTTTACGTCCCCATTCTTGTTGCCTTCTTTTCCGTGGAAGCATATATGTATGTTGTATCACTGATTTTCTGCATACATTTTTTATTTAATTTTAAGTTCCCGAACTTTCTTACAGATATTAACATTAGTCTTCTTTCCAAATTTTCTAGTAAACAAGATTTATAGTTCCTTAACATCTGACAATTTCGTTAGAGTGCCAATCGCTGTATAGTTTACCCCTATTTTTTTCTCTTTTAAATTGCTTGCTTTTACAGAGAAAATTCATAACGATAATTAAACGGGGCGTGTTGCAGTTTTTCGCGAGGCTTTTTAAAATGCGATTTTATTTCCACGGAAGGGAAGGGTACGCGTTTCAGTTTCGAGGTAACCCCTCTAATGGTTAATTACTCTCATGAATTTGCGAATTCAGAGGTTGAAAAATTCGCTCCCTCCGCTCGACCATTTCATCCTATTTTCCGAATGACACCCCCACCCCCCACTCCCCACTCCGAAAAACCATTCCCTAATGTCCAACGCGAGTGAGAGAGAGAGAGAAAGAGAATGAATATGGAAGAATAACGAGTGAAGGGGTAAGCAGTTGCGTAGCCGGGATCGAATGTTCTGCTTCCGGTGTTGCACGAGCCAAGATCATAAACATATTCATCCAGAAGCCAACATTTAAGCCCCCTATGACCATTCGAAGCGACTCGTGGAATGGCCACACGTAAAACATAGCGTTGCGCGTGACTTGGCGTTTGGTAAAAAATGTTCAAGAGGAATTTAAGACGTCGTAAAAGGTGGAACGGGCGGGCCTATAAAAGGGAGGAGCGCAGCTGAATATTTGATGTCCCAAGAGCGTCCGTGTCGATCTACACTTGGACAGTCGAATGTCCTCGGCTAGCCGGTTTGAACTTTTATCATGAAGAATTCCCGAAGAAAGTTTAGTGAACGCCAAGCTTTCCACTTTCTGCGGTTTTCAACCTTATCTCGCTCTCACGAGAACTTTTACGTGTGTTTATAGCGCGCTGCATAATTTATACATCGGCGGGAGAATCGCGCAGAACGTTTGTATTGACAGTTGGTCATTTTGGCAACTTCAATCTGTTTCAGATGTTTTAATCGGTGAAAGGTTATTTTACTCTTCTTCTTAACTTATTGGGTCATGAAGGGATAAGAAATGTCGTGCAATGATTTCATTGTAGTATTTATGTATGCACAATAGAATGTTTGCATCGCATTTCGAAATACTGTAGCATATTCGTGACTGAGACAGTGTGAGATAATCAAATATGCCGGATAATTGGAGTATACCTACATGTAAAATGATAAAAGGAATATAATTTAAATGGCAATTATGGACGACATAGTAATGCAATTTATTAAAAGAAATAACATATATATAAAATAGAATATGTGGATATAAAACATTTGAAACATATGTAATTGTAATATACATATGTATTTCTATTGTTTAAACATTATCAGCAGTACAGTTTTCCTATCTTTACTTGCTTCATAATTTTTTATTGCTTAATAAAAAATTCGTTTCGAAGTATATACAGATTCATTATTTCTGTAACGTTGTATAATCAACCATGGTTGGGCAAATATTTCGGTTAATTAATCGAACATTCCGGATAATTAAGATTCTACTGTATTACAATAATTCGAAGCACAGTGGTTTATTTGTAATTAAAACAAACTTACTCTATTATATATTTCTTTAAATGAAATCTCTATGTAATTAAATTTCACATTAAAATCGAGTGCCTCAAAGAGTTAATACTATATCATGTGCAACACGTAATATGCATTTGATAAACCTTAATCTTGTAGCTTGATGATACAGTTAGAGTTGAAATTATAATTTATTACAAATAAAGCGAGTATTTGTCGTATTTGGGGCATAATCTGTTTCACGAATTCACACCCGTCAGTATAAACTCGCTTCGATCAAATATTTCCCAAAATATCTACGGAAGCTATCTCATTTTGCTGTATTGGCAAATTCTTGGATAGCGTCGAATCGAAAACAAATTCTGCTTATCCGCAGTGGTTCAATATTGGTCGCCTGCAACCGCCTTCGGCTTTGTACCCTTTTGTTCTGCTCTCTTCTTGATCCGAAAATCGTCCATTCCGTTTGAGACTGTTCTACCGCATCGCCTGTTCTACCTTACTCGTGTCATTTTGTTGCAAATTGAACGATCCTGCGCCTTCACGGGAAAGGTCTTGAAACGCTTTCGAAATTGCATCTCTTTGGAATCGAGCAAACGATTCCTTTAGGATCTATACACTTGTTCCATTCGCATTGTTCCCATACGGTAGCATTATTCGCTGTACCCTTTTTCTCGATATTAAACGACAGCGAACGATTTAAGGTTTACACTTTGTAGGAAATAAATTGTTGAAATTATGTTTAATTAGAGATGGGACAACTCGAAACCGCGGAACTGAAAAGGTTTCGAATTTCGAGATCTCGAAACTTTATACTAGTTTTATAATCCGAAATTCTCGAAACCTAGGTAAATAATAATTTATTTAAATAAAGAGACATTTTACTGATTATTAACTGATAATCCTATTGACTTTGTGTTTAGACTGCTGACTCATTTTACACCAATTAGTTGTTTATACCGAGAAAAAATAAAACATATAAAGTTAATAATTATCTCACGAAGTGTTTTCCTATATTTATGTATTTAAATTATGACTACTTGTTGAAATTTTAATTCCTAACAAAATGAATACTTGTTAAAAACAAACGGGTAAAAACGGGTAAAAGCAGTGGGAGTTTTGAAAGTTTCGAGTTTCGAGAGATTCGAAGATTTCGGGACTTCACAATGTTCCGGATTCGAAGTTCGCGAATCTAAAAAATTTCGTTTCGACTCATCTTTATATTTAATATGTTCATGGTAGCAATGTTGGTTTGGTAGAATTGTTCGTGTTTAATATGCTCGTGTAGCATTCAGTGCTTGACTGCGCACAATACAGAAACTATTTAAGAGGATTAGCGATTAATCTTGAAAGGAGTCTTCCTATCCTCTTAGCATCTTCGAATTTAATTAATATAATCCCTCCAAATTAGATCGCGGATAGGTGAAACTGTTGTCTGACTTTGCAACGAATCACAAATTCCACGGTGCGTCTGCGTTTCGAGATTTAACAAGACTAAGTAAGCTTCGTCATTATATTCTTTGTGATATACACTTTCGTCCAAAAGTTTTATAAATTAGGACACTCGCGGAGAGTCAAATAAACTTGGAGAATTAATTGGAACTTATTAAATCATTTAAAAATCATTATCTACTTTAAAAACATGAAATAAAATTGGAGTTTTTGGATCACTGATTTAACTAATTTTGGCATTGGTAGTATTGCAATTTTTCTATTACATACTGTTCAAGAAAATAATGAATCGTTGAAATATGGATGTTTGGTACATCTTTTTATTAATGTTTAAAATAAAGGGCTTTTAATGAATTTCAAACAATTTTGATTTTAGGATTTCAATTTTAATATTTCTCTTATTTATCGCTGTATTCATCGGGTAAACTGTTCAAAAATATTCATTTGCCTAGCACAGTTTTTGACAGTCGGTTCCTTTGTTACGTGTACGAAAACACAGTGGACTGTGTGACTACGTCTACGGTTGACAAATTTTAAACAAAAATACATCGATAAGCAATGTTTCATCTAGTGTAAACGCTCAGCGTTGAACAAAATAAACCACTACTTTTTCGATACTAAATGATATCGATTTCCAAACGTCGATGGTAAAAACATTGATATATCGAAAAGAAACATCCAAGTATCGTTGCCATCCATTTGTAATTGACTGTATTTTTAGTGACACAATTCTAATGTTATAAACCCACTGAAACTTATATAATACGTATAAATCATCATTGTGCTATGTAAAAAAATCATCTGGTGTGTTAACTACTTATGAACAGAATGTTACTTCTTTTGCCGCGTATTTCTAACAAATTCTTCGGGGAAACGACTGCAGTGGCTTCTAGTGGTTTACGTATATATAACTGATGAAGCAAGTAATGAAAAAAGTGTCCCTCGAACTGCAAGTCAAACAGTTTTTTCCTCGATAGGGTAATTCCATTCCCCTTCCCTTTGATGTGGTCCCCAGTGCTACTAATTAAGATCGAAGTCGTAAGGGGGCCCCCTGCGAAAACTGAAGACGAAGACAAACAAAATTACGCGACTGTCTGATGACTGCTCGAGATGAGGCAAGCAAAATACGGGAACGAAATGCAGGGGTAGCGGCACGTAAACACGAAACGCCTCGGGAACACTTAATTAATGAATCAAGCAGAATGTATGCCTTCGCTATGGCGCGGCTGCAAAGTGCCGATAGTTTTCATTCACTCTAAGGAAGATGAAAGCGGGGGAAACTTTGGATTCTGATATAGAATACCGTGTGACACTGTTTAACACTTAAACTACCAAGTAGACTTACTTGCAGTGAGTCACAAAATTATTGGCACACTTAAAATATTATCTGTGATATGAAAAGTAAGAAAACAACAAAATAAGTTTTGGAACTTTTTATTTAAAAAGATATAGAATTTATACGTCGTTCAATTCCAAAAGTCATAAGATTAAATTTTTGTTATCGATAAAGTCGACCAGCAATATTGATTTTGGAAGGATAATCAAATATTGAAGATTGTTTCAGAAAAATAATAGAATCAGTGCCAAAGAGACTTGAATTAATAGTCATATGGAAAGAACACCCCAGAGGAACTTAATTATGTCAATATTATTAAGTTTCAAATAATGTAGCAATAATTTCGCAACTACTACTAAAATGTGAATTAGTGGATTTGGATCGTTTTGACATTTTTGGTTTCACTTATATTCAAAAGTCTTTTATATCTCACTGATCCAACTCCGCGTATACATATATAGCTCTAAAAAATGTGATGCAGTTAGTGGTGAGTTCGCTTCGACTACTATGAAATTGACCTGAATTGAAAATAGTTTTTAACGAGGCCTTCGGGAACAAACTCGGCCGGTGTGAATAAACCGCATCGACAAAAGGGGAATTTTAATTTGAAATAATTATCCCGCGAATGAACATAGTTGTTATTACCATTGCTGGTAATTCACGGGTAGACTTTAAAGCGCGTTTCATGAACCAGCAACGTATACGAGGCTGTGCTTTGAGCAAGAAGCTGTCTGAGCTACGAGGCTGTTTACCATTGAGCAGCAGATTCAGTGATAAACTTAGATGCCTGAAATTTACTACCAGTTCCCGAAGCAACGTAATTCGATAAGCTTGATGTAGAAGTTATTGCTGTCATAACTTGCGCTCCTGACAGATATGACACTTAGTTAGTGCTACGTCTTTAAACCGAGTGACAAAGATTCTCGAGAATTTAAATGTAACGTGAATGCGTTTCAACAAACAAAACAATAGATATTCGTTATTGGAAATAACTTGAATTTTAACCCTTCTTCAAATTACGAGAGTTGAAATTAAGTCTATAAATCGACTGACAGAGATTTTCAAGAATTTAAACGATCCAGTTCTCGAGTTCTCATAACATCTTACATATATTTAAAATGTTTAGGTGTATGTAGATTTTTACGATTGACTGTACGTCGATAGAATTGTGCGAAACTTTATAATATAATTCTCTATTATCTCGTCAAATTCGATTTTTAAACGTTTCGAAGTAAATTAGTTTAAAGGTTTCCAATTCGGCGATAAATGAAAGAAAGCCTAAATAACAGAATTACACAGTTGGGAATCGGAGGAAGGTTTATACCAAAGATTTTTATTTCCGATGTATTTTCAGTGCAAGCAGATTGAAGCGGAATTTAGTTGATTGCGATAATTGCTCGTTAATGGATATACTCTGTTCTTTAATCCAGGCTGATTAATCGACAGCGGTAATGCAATTAAAACAAGATACATTCGATTGTTGCTTCAGCCGGCATTACTTATGCACTATTCGTATAGAAGCATCGATCGAAAGGGTAATTCGGAACACCGAATCGTTTCCGTCGCTAACTGATTCGTACTTAAACCGGATTGACGTTTCAATTGATCCGTGAAAATCACCTACACAGGATTTCCCGCTGTTCCCATTGTCAACTCCATCGAGCAAACGAATCGTCCAAATTTTTGAATAATTAAAAACCAATCAGCTATCTAATTTGCCTGAAACAATTTATCCAAGCATCGAAGAAACCGCCCCAAATCCGATTATCAAACACGGCCGAGCATCAATCATCCGGCCTAACCGAGAAGCGACGTCAATCTACCCTACAGCTATTTGATTCCTGCTCAAATCACCGTGATATCCCTCTTCATCCCTCGATTAGAAAGGGATAGGCAACCATTCCCCACAGGAAGGAAGGAAAATGACCGGTAACCGATGGTAGGAGGATCCAAAAGTTTCCCACCGCCGCGACGTGGATAGTTTTCCGCATCTGTGCTCACGATCTACGATGGATCGACTCTAACACCGGCTACCAGTGGCACCCTCGATCGTTGCACGAAAATCGCGTTCGTTGCATTTTAGCAATCGGTGATGAGAAAGATTATCATTGCGAGAGAACAGAAAATGTTTAACGATATAGGTGAGATGTTCTATGAATGGGACACTTATTTAACCCTTTCGCTACGGCAGCTTAATAAAGAAGATAGGTTAATATCTTCAAATATGATATCTTCAATCTAAATAAGAATACAGCTTAATAATTAATATGGAAACAGTATAAATATGAGTACTTGGATGTTTCATCTTATTAATTACAGTGCAGCATATAGGATACAGTAGGATAGTTAATTACAGTGTTGTATGTAGGAATACCATAGTATGCTACTATACTTACAAGATTACTTACTTATTTCTTACTACTACTATACTACTACACTTTCTACTACTATACTCATCTATTTCATTAATATTTTGAGCACTGATAAATCTTCCTACTTCATTTACAAATACATACCATTGTACGGTTAGCTACTCAATATTTTTCAAGATATTTGCAATTAGAAAGCTTCGATACTCGTGGATGAACAATTGAACCGATCCAAGCCAACGAGAGTTACTATGACTTACAGTTAGCCAGATTTTTCAACCGGTGCGAAATTTCGATGGGTGACTGCTGTACACAAGAAAGGGTTAAAAGCCGAATCGCGAAAAAAGGGAGAATAAGAAGGAATTAGTCAGGCGGAGGGATGGAACAACAATCCTGTGCGAGTTATTTGCGAAGGTAGCTCTAGGCGTACGCGCAGGAAGAAGGGTAAGGCAAACAGTTTTCACTCGGCTGGACCGTCTCGAACTAATTAACGTGGGACAAGAGCAGCCAGTCGCACGTGGTTGAATAAAAGCCACACCGCGAAAACTGAAGGATTACCCTCGTGAACATCGGCGATCGTCTGGGGAAACCAACCCCTTGGAATGAAACGAGTGGATGATGTAATCTTGGTAATGGAATTGGCTGATAAGAGTGTTAGTGCCTGTACTAGCCAACGTGTTTGGTACTCGCAATTGTAATATGAGTGTTTTAATGCCGTTCCGGAAGTTGCATTTGGTTATATACGAAAGTTACTGCCACTTCGGCAAATTGACGAAGTTCCAAAGACCATCGGGGCGCATTTGGGTATATGGGAAGTCGATCTTGCGGAGAGCTTATTCAGCAAGTTTATTCGTTGCGAGACTCGCTCTCCAAGTCTCTTTCAACGAATTCTTCTCCCTGTCAAGGTTTTTTATTCGCTGCATGCAATTGATAGGTTTTTCAGCTTGCTACGAAAAGTAACGCAACAAAGGTTGCATTGCAAGAACGTAGCGGGAATTTGAGAATCTCACAGTTTTATATCTTTGGTTGTAAAGCGAAAAGACGCAAGTCACGCTTTCAAAATATTGTGCGAGATTTGATCGAAAAGTTCGTGCAATTTTTGCTTGTTCGAAAAAGTGTCTATATTCATCAGTATTTATGTTACTTTCTCTAAAGTAACTCTTCATTGAATCGGAACATATTTATTCCATGTCATTTTCCAGTTTACGATATAATTTTCATATTGGGTCATATAAATCCCACAAGAATAGCAGGGATAAAATCCATAATGATGTGAAACTTTTGACCTCTTGGCGTATATCCAACGCAACACTGTAAGTCTCTCACAGAATTTCCCTCCAATCCAAGGAAAAAATGTTGAAATAACCGTTTGCTGCCTGAAAAACTACCACCGACGAACATCAGCTATCCCCCTCAGCTGCAAACAGCTCAGTGGGAGTTTGGAAACACAGAACAAACCTATCCCTAATGTATTCTACACAAAATCCCCGAACGACACCCTCCTAATCAGCCTCGAAACCATCAAGGGGTGGCAGAAAACTGTCTAGTGTCCTCAACGCGTCCGAGTTGGCCTGTTCCCTGTAAAGCATTTCATTACGTTGAATTGCATTTCCTTCCATTGCAACGAAGGAGAACGAACGAAAGGGAAAGGGCGACGGAAGGGTGCCTATCGGAGCGAAGGAGAGCAAGCGAAGCGGGAAGATCTCGCACGAGTAAATAGTAACACGAGTGGGTGTTCCGTCGCTGTTCCCGGTATCAGCGCATTTGAAATGGAAATGCACCCTAAGATTCCGTTGTCCTCGACGACGACGACGCCTCGGTATCTTGGCGGTAGCAGCAGGATCCTAGCAGCGACATGCCACCACCCTTTTGTTTCATAACTCGCTGCGACACGTCTCCATGGCGCCATCTTGGGTTTCACGTGTTCCCTTCTTTACCCCTTTCTCCGGTTTGCCACCGCCGGTGAAACACGTACTCTTGGTTCTCCTTTGTTACGGAATCCCGGTGAAGGAGCAACTTCTCGGACGCCAAAAGTATCGCGTTACCACTGGCAGCGTGTCAAGGAATACGAAAATGGGAAAAATCGGTGAAGTATAGGGGGAGTGGGGGGGGGGGGGGGGGAGGGAAGGAGAAGGGACAGGTATTCGGATAAGGGGCTCCCATTACGACGAATAATTGATCTGAAGGGCCATTAGGGGGTCGATACTTCATCGAGTGTCCACAGAGAGGGTTTAGTGGAGGGTTGCTTGAACTGCATCTGGAGTACTACTTGATGCTTCGATTCGAATTGGAACTATGGAAGAGGGGAGGTTAATTTTCGTCTTGTGATTGTGGATGGTTTAGGGTGTACAGTCTATAGGTTTGTTTATTAACCCCTTACGGACGAGTATCGGCAAATAACTGGCCGATCGTTTGTTTTTTCTGAACACTTTGAATGCCGTACCCGAATTTTATTATATTTTTCTTACTCCAGCTGCTAACATGGAAAAGTCTCATCACTACAATACTTTCTTAAGTGTTATCACTAGGCTGTGGATCTCTACACAAATTGATATTTTTATTAACAAAATGACAGAAGTGTAATTGAAATCGGGGGGTTTTTCACACTTCAAGTATTATAAATTCTACTTTGAATATGTTGTATATTTTTTTATATTCCATACATTCTTTGTCTTTTGACCCATTTAACTTTCCCATAAATGCATAATGATCCACAGTTTAGTTATCACAGTAGAGGTACAAAATAGACCAGTCATCTTATGGGACTTCGTATCACGTGGTCTGAAAGACAAATATCTAAAAAAATCGGAACTTTCGGAAGAATATATGCCTTTTTATTACCTGAAAGGAAATGTAAACATTTGTAAAGTACTTTGATACGCAAACGTAAAAGCTATAGATTTTCCACAGTCGAAACAGTAATAATGAAAATGGTAATGGGATTTTGAGACCCCAAAGCCGCATGATAGAAAACAAGATTGGATAATGTATCTCATCTGTGGTTTTATTATTTTCCATCCGCAAAGGGTTAATACCCATTGAAGTGTATTACAGAGTGTTCATCTTTTACATTTCATAGCGCTTATCTGTATAAGTCTATTATAGGGAGTTCATCTTTCACATTTCACAGCGCTTATCTATATCAGTCTATTATAGGGAGTTCATCTTTTACATTTCGCAGCGCTTATCTATTATAGGTAACTCTTATCTACATCAGCCTATTATAGGGACTCGATCTTTTACACTTCATAGCGCTTAATACTTCCTTATTTAATTTTCTCCCCCCCGTCTATAAATTTTCTTCTTTTTACCGTTCGTTTGAAATGTTTGTTATTAAGTAACATCTTGTTCATCAGGTTATTCCGTCCGAGCGAAAATACGCGTCGATATAAGGAAGGTACTGATCCGAGGAAAGCAATTTTAGAGAACCCAGTTACGGTGAATTTCTTATCTCGTTATCGGATCAGTTGGAAGGGACCTGGATTCAAAACGACCGTACTTCTCCATTTTATTGCGTGTAGATAAGATTCCAACGATAAACGAGAGACACTGGGAAAGTTACCATTTCCTAATTGGGGGATGCCTGCGAGCGAAGACGTTTCAGAGATAAAATAACCTGACGATTACACCTCGCCGCATTCCATTCTCTTTCCAGCCGTTTCTTGATAAGCTTCGCGAAGGATAAGCCCATGAGTTATCCCTGTTTCGTATAAAATTGAAATTCCCTTTCCACGGATCTTCAGAAGATTGCAGTTCCGAAGAAGATTGAACTAAAAATACCACCCCTTATCCTTCATTGCTAGACTGAGGTATATATTTCTGAAATCTTGTGGAATATTTTATTGGGTGGGAGATCTTGATGACAATCGATTAATTTATTTTAATAGAAATTTTTTACAGAACTTTCACTTTAAATTCACCCTTTTGTAGATCGTATTCACTGCTTAGCAATTAAAATTCACCTTTTTGTGGATCAAATTGATCCTTTTGCGAATGAAGCCTTTCTATAAATTTGTTTTCTTAAATTACTGTAATGAAAATAAAATTCAATGTAAATTTGTTGTTCCGGAATCATAGAAATTATTGCAAGTAAACTATTGGAATTATTGCATGTAACAATGAACACACAAATATATAGCTTCGTTTATAATGATATTTTTGCTACTGCTCGTGGTAATATCATACACATATTCATATATTTCTTGCACAGAATATAATTTTTGGAAAAACTTCTTTAATGGAGTTCATCATAGAAGAAGGTAAAAATAATCTGCAAAAGAGTAAATTTAAAGTGCAAAATCTGTATTTAATCAGTTGGCTAATTATTATTATTTTTAATATCTCTCATAAGTTGAAGCTATAAATTTCAAAGCAGCACAAGTCCACTTGCTGATATTATATGAGTTACAGATGTAATTCTTTCTAGTTCATTCAAACCAGTTCAGAAACATTTAAGACAACGCAAAATTTAATCATATTTACCAATATTCACAATAAATGCAAACATTATTTCAGAATCGAAGAAGGTAAATATAGTAAAGAGAACATTGTGGTTCTGAAAATGTTGGTTTATAAATTTCTACCGTATTGGAATATGATGGTTTAATTCATTTCAATAACAATCCCATTTTTTTCTTCTTTTAACCAACACAAACTTCTTAATTTTTCCAACAAAATACAAATATCATTCTTTAACGAATATTTAATGAATTTTGTGAATTATCCTTCGTGTATTTTACATTTCTACATATCCCTCAAACTATTTGTCATCAAAATTGCACTGGCCGCGTACGATCGAAGAACATCTCCAAACATCACCACCACTGTTAACCGTATTATCCATAATATAAACCACAGCGGTTCATATTTCAAGCGGGAATCCGGCGCACGCACAATTCATTGAACCTGCGGTCCAATAAATCCGCGGAACACCGAGATTACGGCTCATTACGTTTTCATCCCCCTTTCGCGTATGCAAGAGAGGGAGAGATTCAAAGATTCTCTGAAAGCCAGTTACAATTTTTCTTCCCGATCCTAGACGGGCACGATCGTTGAGCAAACTCCGGAGAAATTCCAGCTCCGCGAAAGATTTCGGTATTCCGTGAGAGTGATGGTTCATAAGGGCAGAGGTCGGAGATGCATCCCCGTGGAAGACGGAAGGTAGATTCGTCGGATAAACGCAAGATAGAGCTGTCAAGAAGAAGGATGGTGCACGCACGTGCCGCCACCCTCGTGTGTTTTGTTATTCAACGCCGTGTAACACGTTCACCGGTGCTCTTTGTCTGTACATCCATTTGTCGCGGAACTTCCGAGGGCGGTTTCATGTCTTCGCGAGCGTTGTTTGCATAGCTTGTGCACGCGTGTCGACGCATATGTTTTTCCTATGATTATGCATTTTTTTCCACCCCCCCGTGCAAATATTTCTCGTCCGCTTGGATACTTTTTATTCTCGCGAGTGAAAAATTTCAGAACGATATAGGTATAAACGATGGAGGGGGGGAGAAGGGAGGGGAGAATAACGGCTGCGCAACCCTGTCTGGGGATAGCTTTGTTTAATTTAAAAACATATCGATTCGTATCGCGTTTCCGTGCAATTTACAGATTTGATTTCTCGCGCTGTTGAACGAACCGGTGGCTCTGTTATTTGTTAGCGAAATTCTGTTTTAACGCGGAGGATGCGCAAGGAGAGCAATTACGGAACGTGTATCGGTTTCAGTCGAATTCTCTGTCGATTATAGATTCTTTTTATTTCTTTGGTAATTCGGTTTTATCAGGTGCTAGAGAAAATACTCGTGGTTTATTCACTTTCACGCGAGCAAAATTAAACATTTCATTTTCGGATGGTCTTTAGGTCTCCTTTCACCTAATGCGCTTTTATTTGTCCAAAATCCAATGCAATTATGGACAACACTATAATGATATAATATAAAAAAATACTAATATAATATATATATATTATATTAGTATTTTTTTTTTTACTTTCATTAACAATATATAAAAAGGTCGTTTTATGAATTTGCGTTTCATAGTGTTAATAAAAATTGTTACACTTAACGTCCTCGGGACTTTTTTAATCCAACACTAACGATTATTACAAAATGATCACCAATTTGTTACATAATTCAACACGTCAGTTTGAATGTTAGAATTATGTGCTTCGTAAAAACTGTCCAACTAGAAACATAAATATTTGATTGAACACCTTGGAAATAACGATAAATAATGAACGCCAAAGCTTGTTAAGAATTAATAATTTGCATATTGGTATTCAGTCCGATTAAAACTTTTGTAACAGATATAATAATAATTTTCACGTTTCACCATTGCGTTGTAGAGTGAAAAATTCGAGTTTCATGCGTCGGGTCTTTACAAGAGAAGAAATAGCAAATTGCTGGTTGCTTCGCCATCTAAATAATATAATTTCTACTGCACTTCGCAAACCGTATGCATTCTCAAATTTTTCGCACCGTTTAAGTTCCACCAAACGCATAAAAATCCGCAGTCTACTGATGCCCAAATTTACGAAGCATCTCTTATCGCGCGAAGTACAAATTGCGAAAACAAGTTTGCCATTTTGGCGGGTCCCGAAACTCGCTTCACTTTGGCCCACGAAATTTCTCAATGTCTAGCTATCACGGAAAACGAGCGTGACAGCGTCGCTTAAGTGCATCCTTGCAAGTTGCAACGTTGTGCAGTGGCATACAGCAGAGAACAGATACCGGTGTGTTGGTGGAAGCCGGATATTATACAGAGAAACTACCATTCCGAGCACGCAAAAAGGTATAAAGCGAAATAAAATAAAGTGTAAGCGAGCTTTTCCCGGGGGAGTGCGATTCTACTTTAGATTAAATTCCGAAGCAACCTGCCGCCGCCCCTCATGTACACCCCCAGTAACATCCTGCCCACCTCTGGCCCCTATCTCGTTTCGGAAAGTAAGCTTTTCTCGCCTCTGGACGATTTTCCGGCACCGAGGAACTTTTTCCGTCCGCTAGAGCACAGACGGTTTTGCTGCAATTATCGGCGCCAAAGCGAAACCATTTGTTTTTCGGCTGTCCAAGATTTTTCTGCGATAGCGTTCGGTTCGGACGATATTTCCGGAGAAACGTGTCAAATGCTTCTCTGGCTATATTTCGCATCCGATTTAACTCTTAACTTTTTCGGCACTAATCAACCCCTTGACATACGATTATTATATTACCTACGCGTTTGGTAGAATTAGTTGATCAGTGATTTCATACCGCGTCAAGTGCAAATTATTCGAATACTATAGGCGATATTTGATCGATAACCTCCAATCTTACAGCGCTAAGATAAAGTTAGGAATCGTGTTAAATTTTATCCTTAATATTGAGCGTTTTAATTGAATCTGTGCCATAACTCATAGCACAAGCGTGACTTAGTACAATTTTATTGTGATTTCAATTCTATCCTTGAATCCGCTATTTCGTATGCAACAACCTAACATACGGACTCCACATATGCGTAGTTTTCTGTACAACCAGATTTGTCATAAACGTATGATAATTCACAATCCGCTGATCATTTCCAAATTATGCAACAGAGGAGTAGCTTTGAAATACGAATTTACAGTAACATTTTCATATTCTATTCTGTTTCACCGTTCGATTAATCACGGAACGTTTGTGCCGCCACTAAAATGTTATAAATTTGATATTACGTAATCGTCTCGCGAAGCGCGCTCGAATTTATCGTAAAACAATACCGGGCTATTTAAATCAGTCTCGTTTTGCATCCGAGCAACATCGAAGCAGCAGCTTGCGCGCATCAATTGCGATATATTAAAATATGTGGATGAAACAAGTATCACGCGTGGATTAATACCGAGTTTTTATTACGGTTCAACTCCGGGGTCCGTAACGCGGGTGATTTTTGACTAAATGAAACTACAGCCGGCCGCCTCGGCGATGATTAATTTCTCGATATAACAGTGTCATTAAGCAAATTAAAACGTATATCTCACGCACGGATTCGTGTACGCTGTTGCGCGTCGGAGGGCCAGATGTTTCAACGAATGATGATTAAACGAAATATATGTACAATTCGGACAGGCGAAGTTGTATTAAGAGTTTGCCACAGGTGCGCGCAATGGTTCGGTCTCTAAAGTTGCTTCAATGCCTGAAGGAGGCGGAAATAAATAGAAGAAGATACACATTAATTTCTGCTTTTACCGTTCGAGGGAATGTTATATTGAAACGGTCGGAATTAATATTAACGCTAGAAATACCGACGACTAAAATATATTTATTTATACCAAAGAATTGAAAATGTACGCGATCGAAATGCAATGGATCTTTATCAATGTTCTGTATAGAGAAAAGTTCACCACTGCAAGTTTCGACTACCTCGGTAGTTTTAATGTCAAAATAACTGCCAGTTTTTATCATAACTTAACGGTGTAATATGCTGCTAAATGCGAAACTTATTTCTCAAATAATCTTTTAAATATCCACGAATTCGACATGCATTGAATATTTTAAAAAGAAACCACTGCACGAGAAATAATATAGGTCTGGTCCCTAATTAGTAGACTGCGGATTGTATGCATTTATTGGAAATTTAAATGCCCAGAAGTGCTGCAAAATTGTACAATCCTTAGTACAATAGAAATTATCGTACTTAGAGATTGAGTCAATCCATAACTTAGATCCAACATCTTCAAAGTTAATTATAAAATTACGAACTTGCATAGAAATGCGGGTTAAACAAGAAGTTGACCACGAAATTTTTTATTTCTACACCATTTTTCAATATTATACCATTATATATTTACCACTGTAATACTTTCTACGTACATTCATTTTCCCCTACACTTTTCCAAATAGCCCCCTGCAACCTGCAACACTCTGACAAATAGAATAAGAAGAAAAAAAGCAAATTAAAGAGCGCTCCAACGGAAAGCAGCAAAAGTCCATCATCATATAATTACATAACTTTTCCGTGCCTTCTGCACCCAGTTTCGATTCCCGAGCAAATTAACTTCCCACCCTCGTTATATTCGGCTGCATCCGCAGAAAGCGAAAGAACAAAGGGGCCACACGCGAAGACGAGACGCCGCCAAAGAGAAAACGCTCGGAAGTACGTTTACAGTGTCTCCCGACTTGCGCATAATTAATCCGGAATAATTTCTTTCTTTCCCGCGCGTTTCCCTTTTTCCATCGTCGGGCGCCTTTGATCCTGCCACGCTGGGTGGGCTCACCGGTTTGTTCGGAGGGTTGTTGCCCAGGACAACGCCAGGGAAACCTACGGAAATGGTTGCCTTGTATTCAAGCTTGTCGTCGGTGCGTGAAGATTCCATTCGAATTTTCGTCCACGTGTACATATATACGCCTACCCACGTTGCAACGTTTATCGCGACCGCATAAATCCTCCGGGTCGAAAGGTACTCGTGTCTACGCTCCCTTATTTCCTTCCTTCGCATTCTGCGCCATTGCACTCGCCTCGTGATTTTTATCGTCGTACTTGGTGAAAAATTTAGATGCTTGCGACCAAGGGATGGGGGATGTCGGGAAGTTACTGTGAGGCAAAGTGTTTCGTAAGAGTTGTTTCGTGTTAAACTCGGTCTTGCCGAGTGGATTCTGTTACATTGGTATAAAATAGCTGGGAGAATGAATTTCCCTGCGAGTAGAAGAATTAACATTCACCGGTTTGCAAGCATTTTTATTGTAAGACGATTGGGTTATTATTATCGACGCTCTCGACGGTTTAACTTGTAATCACAGACGTGCGGTCTGTCAGATATTCAAGAGAAGCAGAATTAACTATCTTGTAATAATACGTGCTTAAAGTTTATTGATCTATAAGTATAGTTAGTTCCAATTTAATGTAACACGCTATAAGAATGGATATAATTATAATACTTTTATATTATAGACAGAATTAGAAACGCAGCAAGAAATTAAAATTAATACAGCAATTTTTTAAACTGTACGTTTGCGATGACGTAACAATATTTTCACACCTGCGATTAGAGATTAATTACATTGAAAACACGCTGTATGTTTTAATAAACTTTAACTTTAACTTTAATTACAACTTTAATTTGTAAGATTGAAGACTATGAAATAGAAACTAATAATTCTAATGAAGTAGAAACGTATAATGTTCTATTGGTTTGCACTCGACACTGCATTAACATAGATAATAGCGAACGTTATAATAAATAGACTTCGAAAAATTTATACGGCAAAGGTTTAATATTACAATGGTAACCTCGTCTCGCGTTCTTCCAACTTACGTCGTTCCAAATTTATGTCGTTTCTATCAATGACGTCATATCTTCCTGCAAAAATTTAGTTTCGTGATCGCGCGAATATTCATATCATTTTTGTTTTATATATTGTTCGTTAACTTAGGCTATCCCCTGTTACAATCTTGCGTTTATCCATGCGTATTATAACATTATGATGGTTGAATATATCATTCACTCAAGTTCGTTTGATAGAACAGTGTATATGCTAGAATAAACGTAGACAAATCGAATGGAATTGGGATTTACACTAAAGAGCTAACTTAATTTTAAATATAATATTTCTGTTACAATTTTTTTTCGTTCAATACAGACACAGATTGGTTTTCAAATGTAGCATGGAAGGTGCTAGTTTTAATACTGCGTTTCATCTTCGGTAATTATCTTATTTCACATTGCATTTAGAAAATCGGACGAGTGAAATACGGAAAATGTGAAAGGGCTCAAAGAGAATGCGTGTTCATTTGTATCCGCTGAAAAGTTATTTAAATCGCCGTTTTTCGAACTCGGTTTGCACACGAGGATTCAATTACGGCATGTTTCCGATTACACGAGCAGACATCTGTTGATAAAAGTGGCGGTATAAGGTGAACGTTACCATGTATCACTAAACTGATTTGCGAAACCACTTCGATGCCAATCAACGCGCTTCTGAAACAAGGTTAAAACAATTTCCGAGACAGCGAGCCGTGCTTGGTTCGATTTTATAATTAAATTAACCGAACGCAACAATACCGGAATCCCCGGCCCGCGAACATTATACATACACTTCTTTCTCCCCCTCTGAATAACTGCGATATACAGTTTTCCGTCATAACTCGATTGTGTCGGCGCGCGGACAAATGTCGTATGCAATAATTCCGAATCAATTACGCTTCCGCCTGAACGGTTTCACAGCGCCCAGCATCCAGTTTCCACTGAATGACGTTCCATGCGCATTCTGTTGCTATACTATCGAAGATACCATGATAAACGTTTGTTTCTGTCGCTTATTCAGCAACAAGTATCGCTGTTTTGGTAATTAAAAAATGACGAACGCCAGTATTGAAGGATAAACAGGATTAAATTACGACGTATCGCAAAGAACAGAATACGAGGTGCGCTTAAAAAGTAATGAGAAGACTTCGGAACATTTTGTGCGATAAAATAAAAGAAATCAGTCTTAAATTGCAAATCACGTGTTGGTTTAAAATCATTCTAATAATAAAAGCCCGAGAGAAAGGATTTTCTTTGAAAGATCTACGCATTAATACATCACAAATTTCATTTGATTTAGAAATATTTTTGGTGTAAAATTCGACACATATTTATGGGATGGCCTAATAAAAAATCATCTCAATGGTCGTAATCAACATTCAAATAATTGTAACTGTGCAACAGAGAAACAAACGATGTACAGCCTTTCAAGATAATTATTTCGAAGAAGACAATGTAAATCTATCGATAAGTGAAACGTAAACGTTTTTACAAGTCTCATTACATTTTAGACACGCCTCGTGTTTTTCTTTATTTATTCTGCATCAACAAAGTTCCTTTTAGAGAAAAGTGGAACATAAGCAGGTTTAACTGAAGCCTCTGTTGTGCTTTGGTAATCTGAATTCAATGAGCATTGTGCAGGTGATAGTGAAATTTGTAGAGAATTGCGTTTGGGTTACAATGGGGCTCTTTCGGTTTCAATGACTCCACTTCAACGAAACCCCCCGTAGCTATGTGTCGTTTATAACACGGCCATATTCTATTAGCCTCGCCATTAAATGCTTGCTAATCTACGTTTCATGCTTCCTGCGGTTTCGCGGTCCTCGCACAAACACCTAATTTGTGAGAACGAAGATAAGTGCGGTATAATCAATTCTACAGTAACTAAAACAGGAAGGAAACAAAGAACTATTGAGTTGGTTATAAAGTACCCTAGCATTTTCTATGATATTCGCTTAATATAAAGCCTTGGCTAAAACTTTTATGTTGTTTTACTAGTTTCATATAGTTTTACATAGCTTTATTTTGTATTATACTATTTTGCATTTTATATATTTATATTTATATATTTATATATTTATATATTTATATATATTTATATATATATATATGTTTATATTCATATATAGTTTTTATTTTGTATTATATAGAAAATAAACAAGTATCGAAAGTGTATTAAATGTTATAATTTCTAAAGGATGTAAAAAATCTCTATTAAAGTATCACTTCTTTAAATGCGTTTATAAAATTTTCATTTGGCATAAAAATCCCCACTCTAATATTAATTGTACATATATTTTTTTATTGTTCCTCAAATAACTTAATTCTCGAGTAACCTAATACTATAATTTAAGATGGTTTGAAAGCATTTCTTGGTGCAGACTTAAACCCCCAAAACTGTTCCAAGCTTATAAGCTAAGAATTTAATGCTGAATCTATTTTTCAGTCGGCATTTTCTATTTTTCCCTTCGATAATTCTAATATTTGTAGTTTCTCACTAGTTCGAACTGTGTACGTGCGATCAAATAAAGTTTGCTTTTCGCGCAATTTTACGTGTATCAAAGCAGCCCTTTGATCAAATATCAGAAAAATCCTATTATTATCGGATGATGTGAGCGCGTGAACGGCAGGCGACGAATACAATAAATACGCAGCAACAAATTTTTGCGACATTCGATCAAAGGGACTACAACGGCCTGCTGTACGAGGGGAATTTACAACGCGAATGAGAATCGAGAGGATTACGATACACAACCACGAATTTGATGAGTCCGCGTTCATCAATTGCGACAAAATAATCCTTTGTCGACGGCGAATTTAGAAATCGTTCGATGTTTCAACGAGAGATTAAGCCTAGTCGTAAAATGTAACAGAAGCTTACTATCCAATTAATTCGGAATATCGAAGCACAGAAATGAAAAGGAAGAATAATTTACAGGCTTCGGTATATTATTACTGTTTAACTTTTTATCGTAAATTGACTGAAATTAAATATCGTCTTGCTCAAATATCATGAATGTACGATTCGTCAAATTATGGAAATACATAATTGAATGGAAATATTTCTTCACACCTTCTATTCAATTTTAATTGAATACGGAAATTGCTTGCTAACTTAAATTAACCTTTTCAGGACTAAATTTTCCTATTCGGAAAAATATATTTTTTACTATAAGCACATTTAAGAAATGAGAAATTGGATTAGAATATCTAAAAATTCTCGAGAATTCACAAGAAATTCAGAAGAAATATTGTAAAATTGCCCATCTGTTTAAACAGAGCAATGAGCCTCTAATATAGTTTTTGAAATCAGGTTATGTTACATTGCGTCGTACAAAACACTGAATGCATTATTTCATTTCGACATGCATTGGAAATGTTTATTATAAATTGAACATACGTAGGCACCGACATACTACATATAGACATGTTTTCTCATGATTAATAATAGTAATATACAATTTCAGATAACTGAAACTCACTTTCGAAAATAAATGATATTTATAATAATATCGTTAGTTTCTCGAGAAATGAGAAATACGAAATTATTAAATTTCTCGAGAAGAAACGCTAACTGTGTCTCAGTTTTCCTTCATCAAAAAGAAGCTTCCTCTTTTCAATCTTTTACTATGTGAGAAAAAGAGCTTCACAGATATTTTCAGTAGCAAGAAGAAGAGTCATTGTTACAATAATAATTCCTTATTTACGGCCCAGTTCTCACTGGACTCATTGTCAGCCTATTTCAGTCACAAGTTTACGTAATTTATCAATACGCCAATACCAATTAACCTTTTCGCTACTAAAGACGTATATATACGTCCTGAAAAATCGTTTGGTAAAAATAGACATATTCGTTTTCTGTAACACGATACCATTTTTACTATAATTTATACTTAGTCGATCATAATCCGAAAATTATCCGAAATATGCAAATATTTATAGCCATACTGCTTTGGTAACAATAAGAATCCCCATCTGTGCGTTAATAATATTTCTATTTTTAGAGCGCGCTAGCGAAAGGGTTAACGACTTTTTGCCATCCGCAATACCTTCCTCTTTAAGATCTTTAATTCTCAGCTCGCTACTATTTTGGATTAGTGAGTTTTGAGTGACAAGAATCGTCGTGTTGCCCCGTGCATCCTTTACACATTATTTGACTCGTGTCCGACGGATTACATTATGGCTTAAAGGAAGAAAAATTTGGTATGGTTTAACACTCTAGTTTTCTGGGAACAACACGTTGATGGGAGGAGAGGGCGTAGGAATTGGTCAGGCGTGTGACCGGATTGTGGCCAAAGCCCCAAAACCATCCCTCTCCCGCATCCCTCGGGGTGCCGGATACCTCCCTCACGGCCGCTTTTAATCCACGTAAATGACTGGCCTATCCCACTACTGTGAACGTTGTTTAAAGCCTCGATTTAGCGCTTCTGTGTTCATTCATGTGTAACCCGTGAAAAAAAAGCATTTCCGTTCATACACTGCAACCGCACATTCCTCAAATTGATAGCTAAATTGATTTGACAATTTTTCTTTCCCCCCTTTTTCCAGCAAAGCAACCGCCGGATGTTCACGGTATAAAAATTCCCGTGAAACAGTTTTACGGATATTGACAGACTAACTAGACGCACCTTTCATTTTGCAACGAATATTTTCTAGCTTCGAAAATGAATGGAAATTTTTTATAATTTTCTTGCTTAGTTTATAATGAGTTGGAAAGGTTGGAAAATTTTATTTCGTAAAGATTATGTTTGTAAAGGGTTCGTGATTTTTATTTAATGAAGAAGAATTGTTGATGATACTTTATTAATATGGAATTTTGAATGATTTTGTTATTTGATCTTCAACGCATCGGAACAATTGCAGAATATTATTTCAGACAGAAGGTTTTTTTGAAGGATTTGGAGACTTTTATTTTCTAAGCAAGAATCATTGGTTTTTTATATAGATACATAATTGTTCCAGTTTTCTCACTTTATCTCCAATGCACTGGAAAATTTTTGTACAAAATTGGAGCCTGTATACCTTTACTTTGCAAAAAGCAATCATAGGTCGTTGATACTAATACAAAATTTGTCTAACTTTTTCATTTAGTCTCCAATGCATAGTAAAATTTAGAAAACTTCATTTCGTAAAAGGGATTTATGTATACGAGTCGAGGCTTCTATTTTATAAACAATAATCATAGCTTTTTAATGCTAACATAAAATGTTTTTAATTTCCTTCTTTAAACTCCAATGCATTGGAAAAGGTTGAAGAATTTTGTTTATGAAAAAATCTTCATAAAGTATTGGAAACTGTTATTTTATACACAGCGATAGAATACATTCGTAATTTTCTTATTCGGTCTTCAATACTCAGGAAGGACTGAAGTATTTAATTCCAATATCAAAGAGAAATGTACCGAAACCCAATGTTAAGGAATGCTCGATGTGATTTCAACGCAGGCGACTTCCTTTCGACGACTCAAAAAGGCATACAGGGGTAAAACCTCTAAGAGATCAGACGGTGGCTAACGTTCGAGGGTAGGTTAGCCGGTTCTTTATTTCCCTTTCTTTGGTTGGCACAGTGAAAGCTAGGGAAAATCAAGGCTGTGTCAGTGTGGCATTAACAAAAGCACTCGTTAAGGTGATTAACGACCAGACCACTCGTAGGGCCTCCGTGGACGCTATTACAAGCTTTATTAATTGCTATCCTCGAGTAATTTGCCTCCCGTGCGTTGCGGACGAATGGAGAAACCGTGAGATGGTTTACTGCCGAGTCAGTCTGACAGATTTTCGTGTTTGTCTTTGCGGTTGAACCCTTCCAAAATTTCAGTCATCTTGTATACACCTTGCTGGACACGCGCTATAAATATTTGCTTTACATTTATGCACCACGCGTTCCTCGTGGCCAACGTATCACGCGAAAGATAAATTTTGGAACGTTCGTACGACGATGCGTCATTAACCCGTTGCACTATAATAACGAGCCATCCTCGTTCTATGAATTATAGTATAGATTCGAGGAAAGTGGTTACTGTTGGCGGTCAAATTTCATTTGAAGCCGAATTTTAATTTTTTATTATAATATGGAGAGTTAGCTATAAAGCCATACTTTCTTTCTTTGCTTCAACGTTTAGCATATTAAAATATTTTAAAAGCATTTGGATTCCCCTTAAGTTAATAAAAAGGAAGATATTCTTCTGAACACTCTGACGTCGGTATTTTTTAGATTTCAGTATTTCAGACTCCGTGACATAAAGTCGCATAAGATAACACGTCTATCCTGTATCTCGTCTGTGCAAGAAAACGAAGAAAAAAAGAATCCTCATCCAATCGAAAAACTTCATCGTCCTGGACGATGCAGCGTACAATACTATCTATCAATGAATCTAACAAAGGAAATCCTACAGTTTAAAGTGTCCAAAGAACCTAAAGCCTTGGAACACGAAGGCGGAAGTATCCCAGTAATCCAAAGTCAGCAGACCACTGGGCCAAATCAGAGGCCAGGGCGCGATGCAAGGGTATTCATGCCGTCCGATTTGCAGCGGCGACGAAGAGGACAACTCCGGAATGAACGAACTAACAAGTAACGAAGGAACGAAACCTTTCCCCATCCCATCGCGTGGCCAGCCATTCTGGCAGCCTTATCTGCCAAGGCAGTCGACCATCCCCCGTATCGTTGGCCCATTATACGTGCAATGCCGGCCAGACGCAATTAAGTGGGCCTCGCACTACCACCAGATAGCATTCTCGTCGTGTACCACGGAAGGAACTCCTCGGTGGAGGGAACGTGCCAGCAGCAAGGACACGGCCGATATCCTTTACGGTCTGTCTACGTTCCTCCTGTCCCTATTGCACGGGGTAAGCTTCTCTGTTCCTGACGTGTGAAGCGAATCCTGCTGTCTAGTCGAATGCGGCTACCAGGAGCATCGTTACCCATGGCTGGTCAGCGACTCGGGTAAATCGGTGCCACTGTAATTTCCTTGATTAGTTTGTACGCGCTTTGCATCGACCACTTTGTGTGTATCTTGGGAGCAACGAACGGGACAGTCGGGGTAAGATGTTACAAGGCTTGGGGAGATTGACAAATAGGGGTGACTCGTGAAGGGATGGATACGCGTGTGCCTCGGCGCGGTTTTGTGTTTGGCAAACTTTGGAGTTGAGCATTTGTGTAACGGCGCAGGAGAAGAGTGGAAGTAGGGTGTGATTTAGTCTGTAGGTGGGAACGTGAAAAATTTGGCACTACTCTTCGATGTTATCGTCGACGAAGCATAGATCGTAAAGCGAGGGCACGTCCTGGCACAGAAAGTGCGGTGGGATCAAATTGGAAAGCGATTCTACGCATAGGTTGCAAGGCGCGCAAGTAGTACGGGTCGACGTATAATCAGACATTCATTCGGTAGATAGCTACGCTACGGTTTCATTCACAGTTGCGCGGGTAGCGGTTCGTTTCTTGGCTGATTTGTGCCACTCTTTCGCTGTGAAGACTTCCGAAAATAGGCAGGGAATATTTAAGAAATTTAATTAACCATCTATAATCGAAATTTTTCTATATTTAACCATCGACGAAGCATACGATAGGCTATCTATTTTGATATAGAATCATCCGGGTTCTACTTGGTGTCATTACCATTTTAGTATCACACGCAATATTACTGGTTTAGACTAGAATAAGACAACCGTGTTTCTAAATCGATGGTAATTATAATTAAATATTGCGATACGCAATTATTTTCGACATAATTGATTTATACAATCGAGGTTTGTAATAATATAGATAAAAGTATATCTTCATATGTATTGGAATTCTATCGTTTAATCGTCTATAACCCGAATTAATATATACACAATATGTTAAATATACTGGTTTTCACCAAATAGAAGAATATAATTAATAAACATTGGCAGTAAAGCCATTTAATAATCTTCCTGTTGGTAAAGTGTTAAGGTCATTTGTAGCACACTGTTGGCTGACTATATAAAGATCTATATCACTTAAGTCTGCAGCCAAGATGGCAAACTCTCTCGAGTAGTCATTCAGGGATATAGTAATTATTTTCTGTACTGTTATTCAGGATAATTAGGATCTTAATCCCAACGTAAAAAATTGTCTAATTGTGTTTTAATAAGTTGATCATTTTTTGCGATTTCTGACGATAAATATAATATTCAATTTAAGTGAGTTTTCTACTCTCAAACGTCTTTCTTAACATTCTCTTAAGATTTTTTGGTAGAAATCTCAGAAAAGATTCTGAAATTTTATGTAAATTCTTCATCTGCGTGTATCGAATGCATACAATACTACCTATAATTATTTGAACGACTTTAAAAGTTGACGAACATCAAACGCTCGGGAGTGCAGAAGTTTAACAACTCGAATGCATGAGAATCCGAAACCTTCAAAATCTCTAATAATTTAGACTTACGACATATAAAGCTCCAGTCACTTAACAATAGATAAATCAGTGTTAAATATGCCAATAAGAAGTAATCTGTATTAAGAGCAACGTTGAAAATCTTTTTCGTTCGAATAATTATTATAAGCGATGCTGTATTTCGAGAACTTAAACTGGATTATAGCTAGAAATATCAGTTATCGGTTATCAAACTTGGCGACTGAAATTAATACAATATTCCAACGCATAAACTGCGTGTATCGTTGCTGGTATCAAAGCGCCGCATTAAGCTTGTATGTATCGCATATTACAAGCAATATTCCTATGCATTTCTGGGATGAGTACACTTAATGAGCTTGGATTAGTAGAAGCAGTATCATATTCGTACCTTTGGCACGTAATCGTATTCCGTATTATATAAGTAATCTTTGCAACAATGAAACTTGTTAAAAGATCCTTCGTCAAAGAACTTCTGATTATTTTTCAAGAATCCTATTAAATGGTACTATTAAAAGTTCCATCTTTGTAAGAAACGGTAAAAGCAAGCACAGTTTCCAAGCTGAAATTAAGTTTCTCCCCTGCAAAGGTGCCCTTTGAACTTCTACCCTCTTTCAATATTTGTTCTTCCACATCAATAATTATAATATGTAACTTCCGCGATTCGAACGTGCAAATTAATAACGGTGAAGAGTTATTCGACTCAAAATACGAATGCTCTATAATTTTAAATGCTTCAAAAATGATTCTTATACATTAAAAAAAAAAAATTGCTTAGAAATGCTAAGCTTCCTGCATGCACACTAGAAATACCAAAGTGTTCAAAATGAGATGGATTACTTATTGGTATACCTAATATATACTTTATTTTACTTTACTATATACGATTCAACATTGAAAGGATTGAGACAATGTAACTGATCGGTTGTTGCATCGAACCGTTTAATTAATATTCAACAATTCACCAAAAATTACAGAGGGAATTATTAATTGAAAATAATAAAAGAATAATGATAAGAGGTGGATTACTTATTGGTATACCTAACATATACTTTATTTTATTATGCTGTATTCGATTTAATATTGAAAGGATTAAAACAATGTGTCTGTGATCGGTTCTTGCATCGAACCGTTTAATTAATATACGACAATTGAACAAGAATTACGAAGGGAATTATTAAATGAAAATAATTAATAAATAATGATAAGAGGTGGATTACTTATTGGTATGCTTAATATATATTTTATTTTATTTTACTATATACGATTTAATATTGAAAGGATTAAAACAATGGAAGTAACTGATTATTGCACCGAATCGTCCAGTTAATAATCGATAATTTAACAAGCATTACGAAGGAAATTATTAAATGAAAATAATTAATAAATAATGATAAGAGGTGGATTACTTATTGGTATGCTTAATATATATTTTATTTTATTTTACTATATACGATTTAATATTGAAAGGATTAAAACAATGGAAGTAACTGATTATTGCACCGAATCGTTCAATTAATAATCGATAATTCAACAAGAATTAGGAAGGGAATTATTAATCGAAAATAATGAAGGAATAATGATAAGAGGAATTATTGTCAGCAGTCATAAAGGTATTCCACACGTTGCAGAATTTTTCAGTGTTACTGATGCATGCAGAGCGCAGAGTGCACTCCTACTTCAGGTTGTCGCGCCGTGATACTCGACTCGACAGTAATTTTCGCACGCTTCGACAGACAGCAATGGAATTGTTACAATTGTCTCTCGTTACCAACGTCTAAACCCAACAAATAAATTGATGCTCGGCTACATTCTGTTTGCCGTATATTTTATAACATCTCGAGAGAAGAGTCATACATCGAGTTCACTTTGTACGAAGAGAGTAACAAAGCATCCTACAGTTTATAAAAACCACTTCGCTCTATATGAGAAAATTCAAGGGTCATTAAGGGAGCATTCATGCGATCGCACTTCTCGGTTCAAGCATTTCTAATTGAATCTAAGCTAATGTAAATTCCACGCGGAGTTTGATGAAAAGTTTAGTGATACGAAACAGAATTTAATAGCAATCCGAAATGCAGCACAATTTTACCTAATAGGATAGCAAAGCCAAACGCACAACTAACACACGTATCGCTATACTACCACTCATAATTATTTCAACAACTTCAAATCGACTTCCTCGAATTTGAACGACGCAAAATAGAAGATTAAATTTGAACAGTGTTCACGAAAATCGCAAGATATATTTATTTTACATCCTTCTGGAATGATAATAATTTTATCCGGGTTTAAAGAAGGAACAAGAAAATAGATTGCGATACCAGTGTTATTTTCCACTACGGTAAAAAATCTTCGTGTGATTGTTCTCTATTCATTTTCATTTCAATTTGATGGTTTATCTTTTATTTATGGAGATTGCTACTAGACAAAATATAATCGATTGTTGTTTACAATAAAACCCATAAATGACATTAATTTTAAACTAGAATCTTAATTCATAATTAAAATCACAGAAAGTGCCGATCACTGAATACTTTACCAACAGATGAAGGAAAAAGATAAGGATCGGAGATATTGTCTGAGTAAACATGGCATAATTCGCCCGCATTGACTATGAAATAGGAAGGGCGGAATTGGCGGGCTAACAACGGTTGAATCCTGTGCAACGTGCAACTGCACATCGATTTCGTGGCCTGGGAGCCAATATTCGTGGCGAAATGCAGGTATCCCGGCGCGTTCGATAAACATTGCCATGTCTGCAGCTAGGCTACAGTCAGCTATCCTTTCATCGGCTCAGATCACCGCTACAATTGAGACGACGCGTATAATGCGGGGGTTGCAACATCAAAGTGCTGAATACGAGTTAATTGCGGCGTGACTATTCAGCTCTGCGTGAAAGCTGAGCAGTATCACTGAGAATGCAAACGATGTTCTCCATCAGTGGGGAAACTTTATTTCGAGCAACCGACCACGTGGACCGACGGCCCGTGTTCGGCTTTGATTTAAATGCTGGGCATTAGTTTCATGTTCTCGCTTCGATCGATAGTTCCGATTCGCGATAAAGGATGCAAAGCACGCTGTACGCGCACTCTAATCCATTGATTGAGGTCAATGATTTCACACTGGATGAAAGCTGATTCTGATTTCGTACCATTTATCGATAGCCTATTGTTTATGGTTACTTCGTTTGTAAGGAGCATCACTCGACTGAGAACCATCGATTCCGATGGATTTCGAAACTTTGCATACACGGTTATGGAACGAAGTATTGTTAGACACTTGTAAAGTGTTGGTTATTTATTAAAGGAATAAACACTATTTCATAATAGACTGATATATTTGTATGAATATATTATAAACTTCATCGATACATATTTAATTTGAATCGCGTCTCATTGGAGCGCTGCCAACTTACGGTTTGAAAAAAGTCCTACATAAAGGGTTATCCAAAAGTACCTTTAGGATGTTGAATGAGAATATCTGTCAAACGCCATGTTTGTTTGTAAAATAGAGGTGAAAAAAAATAAAAATTGAAACGAGAACGAACGAAGATAATAGAAATAAAAAACAGATTAGAAAAGGGTAATGCAGAAAGGGAAAGAAAAAATGTGAAGGTAGGTGTTCCTATAGTCTATTTTGGATAACCCTATATATCGTTGAAAGTATATTTGGGATTCATTTTACGCGATTTCTAAGCACCATGGTTTCATGAATGCGATTATTCTGTTTTCTCTTTGTCTTAATTTGTTAACTTTTCAGACATCGCTTTACTACTTTCTCATCTTTCCTATACTTTATTGCACTTGTTATACGTATTATGTTTACTTGATAATGTGCTTATACAAATGTGTAGTATATTTATTAAATGAAATACTCTTTGTGAATGTATACTTCATTGTTGATGAATATTTGCTGACTTTTTTACACGGTATTTTTTCATAGTTCCAGGTGTAATTAGGATATGGGGTAAGGCAATTTTTTCGTAGAATTTTCTTGTGCACTTTTATTATATATCTATTACCTGTTGTTTCAAAGTTCTAATAATGTTTCAATATTTCAAGCTCATATCGTTCTACCTTAATTTTTTCTTGGTTTACGTAATCTGATCGTTCAATGTTGTTATCGCTTAATTGTTTTGAGCAGCGCATTTTTTATAGGTGAAACAATGTTGAAGAATGAAATTGCTTGTCACGTTTGAGGGTTTCAAAATGGAATGTACGAGTTTTTGACGAAAATTTAACGTACAGCTAGGGAACCAAAAAGTATTACACGCGTATTTCTTTTTAGCGAGCACAAAAACACATTTACGGGATGAAATTCCCGTTAAAGTTAGGGGAGCGTAAAGCTATTGCGTTAAATTTTTAAGGAAACCTTGCATGCAGCTGTAGACTCAAAAAATATTGGACACATATTGTTTTATCGGCGGTGAAACATTTAGGGGATGAAATTTGGGGGTGCAACGCTATTGCCTGGAATAAAAGAAAATAGACACGGAACAAAAAATTTATAGTAGCTTTTACATTGAGGTGAATTACCACGGCTATTATATATAAATAATTCATGTACATATAAATTAAAATAAATCTGTAGTAATACAATTGTGTATTATATAACACGTATATAGATATTAAGATTTTGTAAATACATACCTAGGTATTTGCACATAGTCAATCTTAAATATGTATTTATAGATGTATGTATATCTAAAGATATATATACAGTTATATACACTATATATATGTATATATAAAACAAATTTATTGTATATTATCATGTTATCATATATTTATATTTTATCCATATTCAATTAAAATGTATATTTGTATATATAAATCATTTACGTGTATATATATATATATATAAGTGTATATTTATTTTACAATTGTTAAGAATTTTTTCCTATAGACACTGTTGATGTCTAATCTGTCCAAATTGCGTGTTTAACCAATTAAGCCTGATTCGATGTTTGTATACGTGAGGGAAGGACTTCGTAGAATGCATGCAATAGACAAATGGAATTCCGCATTCACGTAAACGCAGTGCAGCAGGGAAATAAATTAGCGAAGCGGAAGGATTAGCGATATCCTTCCTCCGTGATAGGAAGCCGAAATTTCGGTTAAGCTCTTGGTAAATCTTGTCGTTTTCTAATCGCGTGCAAACATTTACCTCTGTTGTACATCCAGTTCAATATTTGGCAAGTTCAGCGCTGTTGATAAACGAATGGTTGGCGCGGCTAGAAAACAACACTACCGCAGGGAAGGCTAATCGCATCGTGCGCGTTTCATTCCATCCACTGATAAAATTTACAGCGCTGTTCTGCTCTTTGCCGTGGCTTCGACTAAATTACATCGAACGACCCGTCTGCATTGTAAAATTCTGCTGCTAATTCAAACACCTCTCGCTGTGTTTTAATATATTTCCTAGGCGCCGCGGTAAAATCAACCTGCAAAAGAATTCACTCGAATTCACACGCGGGCACAAAAAAATCGACTAAAAAAAAAAAGAATCGCAGGAAAGAGCCGTAATCAATGTTCCCTGACCAGTGTAGGTAAAACGAAAAGGAAAAAGGAAAACGTGCAAAAAAGGGAACAAACATTCCGTAAAGCAACACACACACGCACACGCGCACACAGACACACACCAACACAGTGGTGGGCGAACAAAATTGCAAGCAAGGGCCCCGAATAAAAATTCCACTCTCGGCGACTTTTAATTCCCCGGTTCTCCACGGGGTCGAAGATAACGGTGGATAGGAAACGCGTGCGCGTGCACGCACACTTGGAAAATTAAAATTCCACGAGGCGCTCGCGCCAACGGCCGTGTAAATGCGCTTTAATAATAATGTAAACGCGTAACGAATGGGAGTTAACGCGCGGTCACTTTACCGTGAAACGAGGCGACGCGGCATTTCCAGCGACTCTGGTCGTCACAAGAGGCGGGGGGATGAGAGAGGGTCGCAGAGGGTCGCGAGGACACGTGGACATCGAAATTCGCCCCCTGAATTCCAGCTGCGTTTCAACCCTCCGCGACTGTCCACGTACAAACGTACAAACCTGCGTTGGCCGAGGTAATACGCATAATTGCATAAAATTACGGGGGCCAAATTATCGGCCGCCGCTTTAAACGAGCACCGATTACGCCGCGACCTTCCTCACCTCGCGCAACTACGAATAATACTTGTCAGTCGAGTGTCCGTGGGATTTTCTTGTTTGCCAAGCACGCGTACTCTTTGACAAATTGTTCCTCGCGGGTTAAATAGAGTTCCCGTTGCCGGACGAGGCGAAAGTTTTAGCGGGAAAAGGGTAGTTTGGTTAGGTAAACGAATGTTATGAATTAACAGTGGAAGAAGGGAAAAATCTAGGTGGATAAAGCGGTGGTTGTTTAATGGAAATATTAGGGGATTTAATCCCTTGTCATAAAATCACGAATCACAATCGTGAGAAATATTATAGATAAAACAGAACAAATACTTTGAGATATTTATAAGAAAATTTAATTTCCTATGGAATTGTTACAATTATTATAGCAAATACAAGTGCTGTATAATATTTTAATATTTCGTACGTGGTACTGTACTGAGGTAGGTAATAACATTTGCTACTACGTTATCCTACTAAAAAATTCTTAGCGCAAGGGATTAAATTGTTAAAAGAATTAGAAATGTACGAATCTAAGGATTGCTAAAATTATTTACACGTGGACGTTATTTCATTTAATAAACTGCTTTGATTAATTGTTGCATACATTGAAAAGGAGAAGAAAATATTTAGAAATAGTACATTATCCAATGAGATATATATATATATATATATATAAGTAATTAAATATGCAAATAAATAAATATTGGACAATAGTGGTAACATCATAGTATTACTTACGACAAATAAATTATAATATAATTACGATGTAATTTGCAGTGAACGAATCGTACTGTAATATTACTTTTGTAAATTGTAAACTTGCATTCGACTCTCGCTGTATATGTATATATTTAGGTATAGGATAATACGTTTAATGTATTACAATAATTTTAACCCGATTTGGTACGGTTGGATGCTTGGAGACGGACAGAGACAATCGACTTTGATAAGCCTGTTAACGAAGTAGAAAGTCGACAACAATTTATTATTCGTGTCCGTAACACTAGAATAGATGGTGGTGTAGCATGTATTCTAGCGATCTCAAATACGTCTCAAATCCTATTTCTCTGTAGAGAAAGGGTTTGATCGGATTGTCGCGGCTATGCTTCAATTTACCCTATTAAGACCAGCCGTGTTCGCTGTTGATTCTGTCAGCTATCAATACACAATGTTTGCTGATTCCTTCCAATAAGATTAAGGCTGCCTGCATTTCATTGTAAATTTATTTTACAATGGCTTCAATAATGTTATACTTGACGATAATTCTCAAACAATAATGTATAATATCCTTAAGAATAATAATTAATCTCTTGATGGTCTCCAAAATTATTAGGGGAAGAATTAAAACGTTCTTATGGAAAGTAATGTGAGTGCCAAAAAGTAATTTTTCGAGGACAAGAAAAAACTGATCTGATTTGTATTTTGTTTTTATTGCCAAACTTTATTTATTCTGAATTAAATATGTGACTAAGGATAGAGTAATTAAAATGCATGAATTAATTCAGTGAAAATTCTGCGAAGAATAATTGATTTTATGGAAGAACTTGTAAGTGTCACCTTTTACTTTTTTGTGAAAGAGATTCTATGTGCCAATTATTTAAATTTGCAAACTCTATGAGTCCTGATCTTGTTTATGTCTAAAAGAGATGTACAACAGAAAAGGCGCTTTGTTTAATCATTTTCTTCCATTTTAAAGCATAATTTATCTATCGCACATGGGCTACAAAAGTAACACCATTCAAAAAAGTAAACTTTTTCCAAGAGAACCCAAAACTGTTAGTGAGCTTATGAACAAATTATTTACTAAACTTAGGGTGTTAGATAAAGGCATTGAAATTACTTTCTACATTTTTTCATTCCTGGCCTTTCAAATCCCTTTTTTGAGTTACGACGGTTTTCATGCGATGTATGTAATACCAAAAATGCACTTCATTATAATAATGAAATTATAATTTTCTATTATAATTCTCCTATTGCAATAATAGAATTTAAATAAAGTAGTAAAGTTTTCCATGAAGGAAACATGTGAAATACTATTAATGCCATAATTTGGCCCATTTATAGTATTTTCATTGGCGCATAAAACATTTTTCTTTAAAAAAAAAAAAAAGAAATTAAAATATTTTATATATTTCATTTCAGTGATCAAGTTTTAGACATGAAAGAGCAATCAGCATTTTAAGCTAGCAGAATTATGTTTAATCTCTATGAGAAATTTCGGATGCTAAAAGTTGTTCCATAAAATGAATTGAGTAATTCGAATGATTGAAGCACCCATTCGATATTAATTTGCGTTCAGTTTTAATATTGGCTGGCGATATCTTGAACACGAGGCAACGCGTGGTGAATTTTTAGCGAAATTCTGGCAGCTCGTTAAGCATATCGTGACGAGCTAATTTACAATAATTTGCTATTAATGAAATTACTCAGCGTGCGTCGATTGTTTGTCCCCTTGTTACGCAGCAATCCGCGTTCGACTAATTGTAGAGAAAAGCAAGCAAACGAGACCAGCGTGAACTTTCAAATAACCATCGAACGTTTGCCGGAGCTTCCTGTTTGTTGCAAATAAACATTATCGATAAATCAACAACGGTATCTCAATTATAAAATGAACAAAAATTCCTTGTTGTTTTAAAGAAAGGAAACTGGAGTGCAGTTTCATTTCTTCCTTAAAATAATGCAAGATAATAAACTGCGGAAGTTTATACATTAAGTTGGTACATATTGATTAATGATCAACTATTGAAATTTTATTTGTAGTGAAATTAGAAACTCACGTGTGAGTGTTATTCACACTTCAAATTTCGAATGTATTCGTATTACGTCACGATTTTATTCAAATTCCATTTAATATAAAATTTTTGTTTCTCATACATTCAGGGTAGTTAGGGTACATAGGTTATTTAACTGTTTTAGAAATTATTTAACCTAAAAGTCGTTCCAGTTTGGAGGATAATATTGTACAACATATCTTTTATTTATGAACATTTTTTTGTTTTTTTGAACATAATGAATTAATTACTGCTTAATTGAAAATATGCAACAAAGTCCAATGTCGATATTATTGTCACATGAAAAATTGTCATTTAAATAGGAACAATTTTTACATACATTAACACGTCAGTTTGTGTAACAGATATAAGATATATAGTAAACGTATCGCATTTACTGAATTATAACATGTTCCACAATTTATGATTACATTGGTCACATTTTAATGTTCAACAGCACATTTACTCTCTAATATTTATTTTTAAATATCAAATGTAAACAAATATACAATGTCTATGTATTGTTACGTAAATCTAGGTCCAAATTTAGAATAAAAATATGTTTACTTACGACTCTTCGTACGTTACTTTGCTATTAAATAAAATAATTAAAATATAGGGGCACTGACAGTTATTGTGACATCTTGCCTAATTGAAGTGGAACTTTAAAGTACGATTCCGGTGAAACGCAATTAATAACAATTTGTCGGTGTTGGTGATTTCCTCTGGACAGGGAATTAATATTGAATCTTGGGCGACAATCTTGTTACGGATTCGAAGGGTGGATTTTCACGAAAGGAAATTCGCTGCCGTTGAAAAAGGGGAACGGGGAAACGCGATCGATTTTAAGGAAGAGAGGGAAATGGGAGGGAAAAGTCGCGATATTGCCAATTTCGCTATCACGCTTTCATTTCGGCGCCACCCTGCGCTAACATTGTGAGCATCGAATTTTCGCTTCACGCCTCGCACTGCGTGGCGGAAGGGAAGGGAAAACGAATTTTCTTCACTATCGCAGCCCCCGCTTGCTATAAGCATTCGCAAATGTGTTATGTTATGGTAATCGCGCATAAGACGTTTCCATGGATTTATTGCTCCGACGTATGCTGGATGCGCCGCTGTGAGAATTATAGAAAAATCCTCACCCCTTCCACGAAAGATCCTCGCGTGACTACGAAAACTACGATAACTCAGGATCAGTGTGCACTTTCACAAGCAATAAGAAACGGGATCAAGGAAATCTACGAAAGAAAATCTGGGTGAAAATGGTTTTAGATAGTTTGGAGCTGTAACAATAGAGCTACTGAGAATTAAGGGATGTTTATTTGTATCGAAGAAATTAAGGCAATAGATATTAGAGGAAGTATATGATGCAATGGAATTAAATATTTATTTGTCCCCTTTGTGTAAAATTAAAGCAAATTTGCAAAAATGTAGCGCAGTAAACTGACAGAATTTTTATCAGAAATTGCGAACAAGAAGAAGAAGAAAGTAGAAATTAGATTGAGAAGAAATTAGAAATTATTCGCCAAAATTCTGTTTTATACGATTAACACTAGAACTAGCAAAGGCGTTAAAATGACTTGCTTGCAATTTCTCATAAAAATTCTACATGAATTCTCATATCAATTTTCTGTAATTTTATGTGCCTTAGAAATCAAATTTGAATACATTTTTTATTGGAAATGCGTCTAAACGTGTTTCAAATATAATTTCATTTGACGATGTAAAAGTTATATAAAATATTCTAATGACACTAGCACAGTTATAGTAATTTTTTAAAGTGTTTATAAAATTAAAAATGGAGATGGATCAAATTTTTAAAATAGAGTGAAATATTCGATACAAATTATTTTGCAAAAATTCCAATTTATAAAGTATTTTAATGTAAGGACAAAATACGCAATTATTAATCAAATTGACCAAAACTTGGGTTCATATAGTGGCATCTAAATTAACTAAATTATTGTTATTCGTATTTTGTAAAAAAAAAACGCTAGATGAGAAGGAGCGATTCGTTGATAATTGGAATGTGATAGCAGTGAAATGTAATTTAAACATTTATGTGTTTATTTAACGGGATGCTCTATTATAAAGAATTAATCGATGAATTCGGTTTCATTAGGATAGAATTACTCGTGAAGGATAAAGCATTGCAACCTCAATTGAACAGTGCAGCATGTTGTATGCAAATAATGTACTGGATAATAAATATTGACGCAACAAATAATTCGAGGCAGACTGGCCATAATTAAGTAAAATTGGGACAAATGCAGCAAACAGTGTATTTTGCAAGCAAATGAGCAAACAAGGATATGCCAAATAAATGCAGAAGCATAATTTATAACATAAATAAGCGTACGTAAACCCGGAAATTGGAGGCGCATTTTGTGTAAATCTTAATATTATATCATAAATAAACGTGTGAGCAACAAGAAAGAAATTTATAATCCAGCAACATGATTTGAATACAATGATAACAAATTAATGATTAAATGCATTTAATTTATTGCGAATCATTCATGTAAGCAAACCTTAACAAGCATTATTGTGATACTTTAAACAGTAGTATAAAATCATGAGTAAATTTTCAAATCTTTAAGTTTTCCAATCTCAAAATTCACAAGATTTTGTATCATATTTAGATTCTCTAAGCACTAAAGTTTTAAGATCCTTAAATTGTCAAATATTCAGATTTTCTAACGTTCGATTTCTCAATCCTTTTCTATCGAATTTTCAAACGTTTAATTTCTGAAATCTTTAATTCTTCTAATTTACATCAATTCTCAAGTATTGAAATTTCCAACCCCTTTTAATTTTCACTCTTTCAAATTGTACAACGTTTTAAATATCTATTTCGTCCAGTTTCCATGTTCTGAATGTTGTTTCCTTGAAACTCGTAGCTATCGAGTATTCGCAGCCTACTTTAAATATTAGCTGGCCATAGGGGTTAATCTTCTAAGAAGCAGAATAAAAGAACTAAGCAAGTTGGCGAGGGGATGGGCGGCCGCAATAAACGGGGTCAACAGAAAGCTATTCAAACAGGGGTGGACTGTCGATCGTCGACGTTTCGATCAATCTGTCGAACACGACTTTTCAATTTCCTCGACGTACGGAGGTTGCGGGCCACCCATCGAGGTTCAACCTCAACCTCCAAAGAGACCACCGGTAGGAAATTCGAGCGCTGACTCGGGGTTAGAATTAGAAAGGATTATCAGATCAAACGATGGATGCTGACTGCAACCCGCATCAATAAATCTTACTGATGAGGATGGCTCGATAGAGGCGTACTGATTGAATCGAGTGACCCACTAAAGGAAACATTAATCCTTCCACGAAATTGTTTCGATCCCGTCGATGTTTCCTGTATTAATCGATTCTCTTGCGTTCTTTATTGACTCTTCCAAGTTAATTTATTGCCAGAGTTCTGTATAAGCTAGTGGTTCTTAATCGGCAATTTATTTTATTATATTTATTTCGGTAAACGAGATGTAACTATTTTGTGTACGTAAGATTGGTACACAAAATTTCTACTTATCATATTTTACCACGATTTGGAAAAAGGAAAGAATTCGAAAATTCTGTAAGGTGCTTACTCGACACTTATGGTTATACAACACGTTTCACATGAAATTACCTAAAGTTATTGGTCTGATTTTCATATGTTTATAACTATTCTGAGACTTCGTACGTCTAAAAATAAAATAGGTATTTAACATTCTTACGGCAGGCAAAAGTGCAATTTGCATCGACATAATAACGCAAAATGAGCAAAGAGTAGGAGATAAATGTAGTGGCTTTAATCGGCCTATATAAATTACTGAAAAATAATATTTATAATGCCTATAATATTAAGGATGAAATTTGAAATTGATAGGTTCCGTAAATTCAGTGTTAATATTTTCACAATTTATGGACGATGGAAAATTATAGTACTTATATTTCATAATAATAGAGGGAAAGGTTGCGTGGTCACGTAGATGTGACTTCCGGTGAGACGCGATAAGGTTACCGGCGTGATTAAAATATGCCTAGTTGAGGAATCTGCGTCTGAACAAGCAGTGTCAGCCAAATTACTGATTCAAGTGATCGATATTGCTTATGAGCCACAAAGGAGACTCGGTTGCTTCAGTTCGGCGACCCTCGAAACCGAACTTTGCGTATTATAGTAACTCCATATCTACCGAAAAGCTCCATTTTAGCTTCTCTAGTCTACATTCTACGCTTATACCGTCAGACTTTTGGCAAACGGAATCAGAAAACCGTACTTGAAGTTTACGATATTCGAATTTATACATTTACTTATGCAAATTTTCTTCCTTCACTGCAACGGAGTTCCCAGTGGGGTATTATAAATATTGACCATTGGAATTCAATTGCTGGCAGAGCGACAGTACGAAATCTTTTGAACTAAATTAAACTTTATCTCAAATTCTGGCTGCAAATGTTACACACTTCTTGGGGAATAAAGCTACGTATATCTTTCTTGAGAAATTGTCTTCAAGTGGACTATTTATATATTTAACCGAATTCCAATCTTACAAATTATAATTATTATTGGCGACGACTTTTTTATACGTCTAATTATACTTAATAAAATAGTACCTGCTTTAAAAGTTTCAAAAAGATACATTGAATTGTTCCTTCAGAAAACCTGATATGCTTGATATTCTTTTCGAATTCATTTCCTTTTATTTTTTGTCAACATTGTACATAGTGTATGTTAAACCTGTAAAATAAATTTAATTTAATTTATAGTATATAATATATAAATTATATTACAATATAAGCCCCACAGAAATTTAAACTTACAATTAGTATACTTTAATGGATGTCGATATAATTATTTAAAAATTTACTTAATCTTGTATTATTTCATCGATCTGCTAGTACTGAAAAGCAATTATTTTCCATATATTACCACGATGATGAAATTAAAGAGAAACTTAAACTAGGGTGGTAAAAACGAATAAATAAATAAAATTCATCACCTTAAAATAATATTAGGTGTACCAATAAGTGATCCATTATTTTCAAATAGATTCATGAATTTATTATGTCAAAAGATGGAGCCTTCAATTATAAAGCAAATGTAGATCAAGTATGAAGTGTTACAGGACAGCAACTATTACATTTAAGACAGGATAGATATTTGGTTTGGTTGAAAATCAATCCTTCATGTAATAGATATAAACATAAAATAATTAGGTGCTTTTGTAAAAATTAAAATATAAAATTTATTACGTATACTTTCGCTTAAAGTTTTCCCTCGAAAAACCGACATTTTCTCAACTCAAATACTCAGTCCTTTTTGTATCGGTAAACGTCTGTTATCCTGAACATTTCTTAATGAACGCAATTAACTCGCCAAGTAACTGTTCATTGCGTTCTCTTAAAAAATACGTGGGTTCGCGTAGTACAATTTCAAAGAGATAAAAATAACAGTAATTGTGCGAGAGGATTGTTGTACAACGACAATAGGAGAAACAACAATTGGTTCTTTGCTGTGTTTCTATTCAGATAATTAAAAGTTTAATTTAGTTTGCGCGAAACCGGAAGCTGAAGGATCGCATGTCTAAATTGAACGAGTTTGTCTCTCTACCGGCGGCGTGTGTCGCTTCGCAGTTGACAAAAGTCCATCGATTTAAACTTGAGTCACCGGATTCCTCCGGTGAGCAAGTTTGAAAGGTTCGTCGCAGAAGCAAAGGAAATCCCTGCCCTATTCAGGAAACGCCTCTCGACGGTAAACTGTCGATGCAACCTGAAACGATCTCTTTGAGAATGTTCGCAATAGTACCGAAAGCTAACTTCTAACGTTCAATTAATCAATTCTCCCAAAGCAATCGATAAACTATCCACTACTTCCGACAATTTCGTCCTCTTTGTCATTTAAAAGCATCACAAATGTGACAAAGGAAAAAACAACTTCTGCATTCAAATTCGCACTTAAGGAATTTGCAAAGAATTCTGACAATTCACATTTGGAAAAATATTAACCTCTTGACATACGAATTTTTCAAAGAATAGTCACAGTACCGTTACCTATTTATTACTTTAACAGTGCCGCAAATGCAAAACAATGAAATATTGTACGCAATTTATGCTCGCAATACTCAGCTTTACAAATTAAAATTGCAGATCGAATTGGAATTGAAATTTATTAAAAAATACAATGTATTTTTGTTGCAACCAGAGCACAATTTTTACCACGAGTGTAACTCGTTATTGTAAGGCAAAGGGTTAATCTTTTATTCATCTCATATTGAAAACTGGGGTCATATTAACCCCATAAGTTTTTGAGTGAGTAAGAGTCTGAAAAAATTATAAAAAATTCTGATAACATCTTGAAACATTCTAAATTGTGGTTCAATAAGAAAAATTGGGCAACAGTTTGTTTAAGTATATTATTTCTTTAATGTATGGTTTCGGATAGAAGACGCTTGGCTCAATTTCACTGCAGTTTCCAGTGTAAGGGTTAATATTTTTAAGGTTGGAAATTAACTCTTTCAGTGCAAAAAGTTGATCCTAATAGTAAACCTCGAATATAACATATAGTGTAATAATATAAAACATTATAGGAACACTAACAGTTATCGGGACATCTACCTCACTTTATTCTCTACGTAAATTGAAGCAATTTGCTTTTTGTTTTGCTTTAAAGTAGAAAAATTCGTAAGGGATAAGAAGGATAAACGACGTTGCATTGGTCACCGGAGAATTTAATAAAAGCTGGAAGTTGTATAAAGTATGCATCCTGGCATGAAGTTTAGGTTGGCCTAATGAAAATTGAGTTGTGTAAGAGGGGAGAGCATTTAGTCAACATTGCCTGCGCGGAAAGTTCCAAGGCATCTCTTTAACGAGTGCAAATTGGCGTACACTGGAAAACTGCCAAACGGCCAAATGGGAGTAATAAGATATTCCAGTCCGCTACCCATCGATTGTTGTAAGAAGCTCCAAGTGCCCAAGTGCGACACTTCCTTGATCACAGTCAATTTTCCAAGAATTTTCCTCCCAACGCCACGCCTTATCCTATCTCCACAAACATTACGCAATTCATTAACCCTTTCGCTACGTTGGTTGTAAAAGTCTACATACTGTTCTAAATTCCAAATATCTAAAAGAGTACGAATGTTTGGATCACTTTAAAAATATTAATTTAGTTAATAGTTTGCTAAATTATTTGGTATTCCGTCAAAAATATCGAAAACAATTTAACGTAAATTAAGTAACGTGTAAAGAAAGGACTGAACATATGTTTAGATTGCAATGAAGAATCGTTTGAAGATTTATTATAGTGCAAATAAGTTCCTGCATTAATTCTATTCTTCATTTTTGTATATTAATAATGTAAACTGTAACGTTACCGCCTGACGCCATTTAAATTACACGTATAAGTTATGTTAAACGATTAGGATTAAAAAATTGAAAGATGAAATTAGGTGAATGGTTTTAGATGGGATATTAATCTATATACAGTTCTGTACACACTATACAAAACTTGCGCAATATATCTCTGTCAGTTTAGCATAATTTAAACGCTTAAACTCACCACTAGTTCACTTTAAAAGATTCTAATACGAAAACTTTTTAGAAGGAGCAATCGTATACTTTTTAACTAGATTAATGGTTATAAATAATATTAATAACTGTACTTCTTCATGGACGTATGAGTTGTCTCCAAAAATAAATTTTTTTAGAAGCATCAGCGGACTTTTGAAAACTTTTGCAGCAATCTAACAAATATCATTTTTATACCAGTAAAAATTCTGCGTTGAAAATTTAATAGACTGCGGATGTTCACGTATTTATTGTACGAAAAAAATTACCAAACTTACAAAATACTCAAACTACACTGCATTTTAACATTTGTAGAGTGAAATGAATTTTTATTTAAGTTTCATTCCTTCAATTCATATACGTTTTCAAGAATATTAATCCTTTGGTTTACAACAACGAGCTACACTCGTAATTTAGTCTATGAACAAATTACAATAAAAACACGCTGTATTTTCTAATAAATATGAATTCATTTCATTTCAAGTTGCAAGATTGAGAGATCGAAGATCACTAGGTACGAATTACGTATAATATTTTAGTGTTTTACATTCGATATAGTGTTACGATAAAAAGTAGTCAAAATTCCAGTGAATAATCGTTGAAAAATTCGTAAGCCAAGGGGTTAATTTGCATAATCATCCGTACTATAGTAATAAATGATCAAGGGAGAAGAGATATGGAGACAATTTAAATTAAAGAAAGTTTAATTGAAGGTAGAGGAGTCCGATGGTAGATATAAAATTACAGGGAAGGAGATACAATAATTTATCCACTTTATTCTTGCTCGTAACCAGTAGGTACGACAAATAATAATACGGTAACCCTATTTCGAGGTAGCACACACAGTGGAGAGTTTAAATTGGGAGGTGCCCCAGGGCGTCTCGTATGCAGTTAACAGGGGTTATATCCAAGGCTCGGATACTCTACCCGACCACCGATTGCATTTAACTTCGGCCACTATCCGACGGAGATGATGCAACGTAGGCATGTTCCAGAATTTGTTTTGTATTATCTTTCAAAATAGCGTTGCACCTTTATACGGAATCCTTCCGCTTAATTACGCTATCCTATTTGGCCACTGGCACAGTGATTAGTAGCCTGCGGACCTTTATGCAAATTCAGATGTTTTTAGAAACACAGGCAAAATGTTGGAACATAGGTAGAGATTTGTTTCGCAGTTTAAATGTATCAAAACTAGACTGTGGATTTTGATGCATTTAAGAGAAATTTCGATGCCCTAAATGGAACAAAATTTGCGCAATTGGTAAAAATATACGAAATACACAAAGCACATTGAAAGTACGAAGTGAAATTACACGTTTTGCACTTATTGCTCTAAATTTGTTGAATTTATGAACGAGTAAAGCTGTGAGTACCATTGGAAAGATTTAATACGACTGAAAAATTAGTTTGAGTAATTTGTGAATTTACAATCTTTTAATGAAGAATGTAGATTTCTGAAATTCTTCTCATTTGAATATTTTTGCAGGTTTCGCAGTGGGGGCATAAAGATGGAGGTTGTTGACAGTATTCTTTTGACAAGGTTCGTATCATCCTAACATCGAAGTTTGCCTTATTAGCAGTTAAAGTGAGTTTTGATACCAATATACATATGCACACACTACTAATTAATATTGCAAAAATGCAAGGTGAGATAATAACAGTTATAGTATTTCGCATGCAATTATTGATCATTGAAATTAAACGTATTCGTGACTTTTTTATTCGTTATTTAGAAAGAAAGTTATCCATCACTACAATTGACGTCTGTTTACGTTGCACATTCCTTAAAGATTTAGAAACTTAAACGACAGACGCAAATGAAAAATGATGAATAATAAATAATGATTCAAAATTCTTCAAACGAATAATTGAGTAACTGAGATAACAAATAATTCGAAGAATAAATAATCGACTAATAATTAATTACTTATTCGTCAAATTTTATCGAAACCAAATTTTATATGAACGATGCTCAACGTTGCTCGAAATTCGAATAATAAATAACCAGCTACCAATTAATTATTTATTCGTCAATTCCCGATTCGTCCAACGCTATTCAAACTAAAAAAAAATATAGTACTCTGGCTAAGTTGTCCGAATCTCATTTCCTCTAAATTACAGAAAACAAAAGAAAAGAAAAGAAAAATCTCGCTCTAAACATTCCGGTAGCGCAAAAGCAAGCGTCGCGTCGCGTCGCGAGCAAAATACCAAAGCGAGTGCCAGGCAATTCGTTTCGAATCGAATGGGATTTCTCTTTCCGCTTGAAAAACAAATAAAACTTCCGTTGCACTTGAGCAGCTTCCTAAGACCGCTGGCCCCGTCTCCTTTCTTATTTCAAAGCTCACAAGACCGACCGCGCAGGTTATCGACCCGAACTTAATACGTACACTTATCACGCTGCAATGATCCTGTTAGCAACTTTTTTCCGCCCCCTTGCCCCTTTCGCCCCCCCCCCCCCGCTAGTCGAGTGGGCCACCCGTAAGACAGAAAAGGAGAGGGTGACGGTTAAACGGGTGAACCTTTATTGGCTTTAGAAGCCACGAGAGTGCTCGTCCAACGTTCCTCGCGCCGGCAGACCAAACTTTGTCCGAAAGTGGATGGGGAAAGAAAAAAGAAAAAAAATTCGACTCGCGTTTCACGTGAGGGCGACCCTTTTGAAATGAACTAACTCGTCGCGGGGACGAGTGTTAATTTATTTTAGGGACAGGGAAAGGATTCTACCGTCTACGTAACCCGAAATTTGCCCGCGATGATTACAAGGCGCGGTTTAATTATCTCCGAACAACTTTCGAAATTATTATCAGGTATTTTAATCTTTGTCATTTGACGGCGGATTTTTGTGCATTCATGGGGAATTTAAAGGTGTGGAAAATTAGAAAACGCGTACAATATCGCGAGGATACACAAGATGTAGTCAAATACATGCCATCCTTGGCAAATACGATAATATGAAACCAACTAAGAACACTAAGATTTCTGAGAAATGCTGCTTTACAACTAATTGTAAGAAACATATGGGAAAAATTAAATAAATTTAATATGATACAAGTGAGAGAAGAAGAAGAATGGAAAAAGAAAGAAGGAGGAAAAGTTATTTGGTCGACACAAATATTAATGAAGATATTCGATAACATAAATCACTTAATATTTTTTACTATTTTCGTGCTCACGTACGATTGTTTCGATACGTTTTGACATTCATACCATGAAATTTCCGCAATTTGTAGGTGGAACTTCTTTCCACGATAATTTCCCTACTTCTCTAAGCTCGTTTTCACTTGTAGGTACATTTTTATTAACTAATTTTGCTCCATGTAGCGTATATATTCCTTATTAGATATTATATTTAAACAATAGCACTTTACACCACAAGAAGTTTATATTCTATTATCACATTCACCGAAAACTTTTTGCTACGGGTAATATTATTGTATTTGCAGAATAAAACTGCCTTCTATTCGGATTTCATTTCCAGAATTTTGCTAATTAAATCACAAATTCGCATAAAATTTCACAGTCTATATATTACGCCTCTTAGTAGGTATTCAAATTTAGCGTTAGGTATTTTAGGAGATTTTTAAAGTGGTAAATCGATAATGCAATTGTAGGCAATCGGAATCGTTTCTATTTGAACTGGAGTGATAGTTCAGTGGTCATATAATAGGTAAATTTTAATGCTAGCGTTGGCGGAATTACCGTGTGGATTCGTGTAACGATATCGATACGTTGTTCAGTATTCCGAGGGGTAATTAATCTATTATTATGCAATTACTTTGTTACTGAATTGTCCGGTGTTCCTTGTCGCATTATCGAATATTAATTTTAATTTGATAATACACTGCGTTTTACTGTCAATCGCTTTGCGATTATGCTATTATTAATATTAATTTATCGTCACGTACCGCGTAGCAACATTACCAATTATGATACAAGATTTTCCTTTATATCTGCGAACGGGCTTCCTTTTTTTCTTCTAACTTATCAATCGATGAAGCAAATCGAATCATAATTAAATCTTTATTAGCATCGCATCGCGCGAAGTGTACCAGCGTAGTACGTGTGTTCGCTAGCCATTAAAGTCGCCGTAAACAATTAAAAACGTGTACCGGCTTTATATCAATCGCGACCGGTCGATTTTAATTGCGCCTGACTCTCTATTAATTTACAATAAACATCCCTGGCTGCGTTGCCGCGCGTAATTGAAATAATTATCATGGAACGCAGGCAATCTGGTAATTAAGAGGCGCATCGAAACGAAGACAAAATCGGGCGGGGCGAGGGCGGTGGATCCGCGGGAGCAAATAAAACTCCGGTTCTAAATTCAACGCATCCGGCAAAGCGTTCGAACAAAACATAACGATCGAGACAAACAAATTTTCTGCCGACAGCTGCGCCACCGACACAACGATTTATTTGTCTATTTAATGACGCGTGGAACGCTAATTAATTAACCTCCGTCGATGCATCTGTCGTTTAAGATCTCTGCGTTCGCTGCTCGATAATTGCGTGGCAAATTTTAATTAATTCACCGATGGCTCCGGCGAAACGACGATGAAGTTTAGACAATCTGCACGTATAGACCAAACTTAGGGGAAAATCGTCCACAATTGCATACCATACTTTTATGTAAAGTACGAACTTTGTTTATACATGGTGTTCCACATATTAACGATCGAATTTCGTCAGCGTATTCCTTGAGACTAGATAAGAGAAAAATGGTACACAGTAGAACCTTGATTATCGGAACACCCATTATCAGAACTCTATATTACCTCAATGGTTTATTGTAGGAATGCTTTACTATCCATACTGAATTTTTGATATCATAACCATGTGTAATCTATGCACTATTTCCTTTCTCCTATCGAATTTGTCAATACTAACGATCAAAACGAAACCATTTCACAGTATTTCAGTATGGTATTTACATTCCAAGCATTCGGAACTATAATAATGTTATGAAAATCGAAATAGATAATGTTAAGAATTGAAATGAAACTTGAAATTATTAAGAAGATAAAACATGACGAGTGTCCAACAAGCTTGGCACAATTAGCACAAGAATGTATGCAATGGATAGCTGACTGAGCTGTAATGCTGGTCTGCACGATTATTATTGAGAGATTCTGATCATTAGGTGTTTCGTTATTACGGTAATGAAGGTAGAGTTGAAGAATCGGCATTAAATGACCGATCTTGTGTCTTCCTACGTTTGTTACAGGACACTCGTTCGATGTACGAATACAGATTTAACCCTTTAACGACGACATCTATACTCCGTATGGACTCAAATTTCTTTATATGAAAATTAACGAACAATTATTTAAAGTAGAACTATCCATTCGTGAGCATGACGACGTGACGTCAATTATTGTGTCTTAAGTTTTATATCGAATTCAATTATTGGAACAATCTATTAATCTTTTTTAAACCTACTGCGGTCCTCGAAATTCTATTCAACTTTATTAGATCATTTCTTTCGTTAGGAAAATTATATAATTCTCGGAATAAAGAAGATTCAATATAGAATTTTAAACCTAAACTCACAAATATTAAATATTAACTATTAAATATTAACAAATATAGACTAACGATTTCTTTATAGTTGTTTCAAGATTAAGAAATGTTTTACATAAATGGGTAAATGATTAAGTTGAAAATAACCCGAGGAACACAACAGGTTTAAATACATAAGTCCCCTAACTCCGCATAAAAGGAATAGAAAACTGTTCCGTAGCTGAAGGATTAATGAGAAATCCGAATGGTTCGTTATAGGATTAATTCGTTGTAGGGTACCCTACTGTACTGCAATGAATAGTGAATCCCCAAAACTAACCGGAACACCTAATACAATTTGTTTCACTAATTAAGCAGTTCTACGTCCGCAAAGTTAAATATACGATTTTGGCCGAGTTTAGTCTATTCTTTGTTCTATGATAGTCGCACTGGTTTCCCCGTCCCCATTGAAACAGTGGAACAGCGGGAAGAAGTTTTCGGTACAATAAGAAAATTGCGAAACTTACCGACATCCTTGGAACCACCCCATGTCCCCAGTTGCGCTTGGCGTGCTAATCGAGACAATGCGTCCACATAGACACGGGATGCGGCTGCGGCTCCTGGAAAATAATGAAACACACAGGGCAAATATAACACACACAGCAGGTGTATAGCGATTTTCTATATTTTCTTCGTTTTTTCCCCCCGGCGATAATTCAACCGGGCTCTCTACTTTCTCTTTAATTAAAGTGGTCCGCGTACAGCCGAGATATATGGATTCTTAATCGTATGGAAATTTTATCGATTCGCCTGGGAGAAGACCGGTTTAATTCCGACTGGGAATCGTTTAACAATCGCCACGTGTTTTCATTCCCTCGTCCTTTAATTATATTTCAATTTCTTTTGTGAACGCGCATATTAACATTAATAATTTCCAAGTGTACAATAAGCATTCACGTCCAATTCTCTTCTCGCGATCGTTGAATACGTTTACACATCGAGGCAAGCTATATGAAAATTATTCACGGGAAGTATTGATTCACTTTAGCTGTAATGATACGTTTCGGAATATTTATTTCGGCGAATTAAATTGTTTTTCTTTGTTTATTAATGTATTAATTATTAATAAGTTGACTGCGGTTTTTTATGCATTTATGGGAAATTTGAATATGCAAATAAATTAGAGCACAAAAATATGGAAGATATCCAAGATTAGATATATATTAGATGTATCGATGAATAATTCATTTTTGTTGTCAAATTCAATAGTTACTTTCAACAAAATCAAGCAAGTATCCAACTTGTATCAAATATAAATACCGGTCTTCTCTAATAATTACGCATTGTAAAATGAATTCATGAATTCGTTTCTGTATCTCGGTAGCACGTTTTAAATTTAAAATGCACGCTAAACTTATTAGAGAAACAGTGAAATGCCTCATAGCACACGTAATAATTCTATTAATGATAAAATCTAATTTTAACTTTCATCTCAGTTTTATCTTACAAGATTGGGGGGGGGGGGCTGTAAAATAAAAATTGCCTTCGATATTTATATAATTTGTACTCGATATGATACGACGAAATGATCAACTAAATCCGGCAATAAAATAATTGTAGGACAAGGCTGTTAAATAGCACGGAGTTTCTGAATAAACCAGGAACTTCGTTAACTTTTTCACCGTGATAGATACGATTACCCTTTGAACTAGCAAAAGTCCAGCTCGCCTAAGGGCTTACGAAAGGAGTGGGTGAATAAAAATGCTGTTAGAAGTACTCTGGTTATCAATAAAGAACGATCATTTCCCACGAAAGCTCCTCGTTAAAAGCTATGGGGTAGAAAAATTGGGACGGCACTGGGAAGAACACGGAAGGGGTGTGAGTAGTGGAGGGTGGATCGGTGGAAATTGGTAGTGTGTACCCTGTTTCCTCCGCCGGAGAATCCCTCATAAATACCGGGGTTGTATAGTTCGTAACTGGCTGCCGCAGCGTGGAAAAAAAGACGGGAAAAAGGGAAGAAAAGCTCGGACAAGAGTAGCAGGATAGGATCGTACTGTATCTCGAGAAGAACGAACTTGTATAAAAGTGTAGGGGTTGTTTTATGGCAAACGGAAAGCGGATCATTCTCCTTTTGTCCTCTTAAGATCAGACCATGTTCCTATGGGAGAAAAGTGGACACTTCGGATTTAATTGTAACGACGTGAACCGTTCCAGAAGCTGGCAACCTTCGGGAGCTTTGTTTCAACGAGTGAATGAATCATGATATCCCTCCCTGTCAATCATCCGGACTTTTTTTTAAACCTTATTTGATCGTTCCAACGCTGCAGGCAGAAATTTCATAAAACGCCGAATGCAACATTATATTTTCCACCTCGAATGAATTTTGTGTAATTTCTTCATTGCGAATGTTTATGCAAATTTGTTCGTTCGTAAACAGAAACAAGGAAATTGAAGCTAAATAGGAGGTTTTACTGTGTAAATATTATAGCGTTTTCTTTCATTTGAATATTTTATAAATTTTTGTTAAATTTTAGTTGATATAAACGATATGTTAATAACTTTCCAGAGGTTTTTAAGTAATATTTGATAATGAATCTAGATATTGTATAATATATTAAGTGTACCAATTAATAATCCACTTCTTTTATTTAATTCAGGACTTACTTTCAACAAAATTCGATACTTACTTGATCTTAAATGTAATTTAAAGCTATAAATTCTTGTTTGAGAAAAAGATTGTTCTTTTGGTAAAATAAATTCATCAAGCCATTAAACAATAGTGGATTATTTATTAATACACCTAGTATTTAAGATACAAGTATTTCAAATTAAGGGAAAAAATTGCAGAAGCTTTTCTGTACCATAAATTACCTATCCATAAACTGCGGATGTTTATGAATTTTTATGGAAAGTTTAAATGTTTAATAAAGTATAAAATATGCATAATGCGCAAAAATCTACAAAATATTCAAGCTAGAGAAAAGATTATAATATTTTGAGGGTAAAACTACCCTCGCTTAGCTTTCACTTTTTTATTTCCGCTGATTAAAGAATGAATTTGCATAAAGATCCGCAGTCTACCGATTAAAATAGAGGAGAAGGTGGTGATATGGGAACCTGCTGATAAATTGGAACCGCTCAATCAATATTGACACGGAGACAAGAAAAATGCGACGGAAAAAGATGACAAAATTTCCTGATTAAAAGTTTACACTTCTTTTTTTTAATTTATTTATTTAAGATTGCATCCACTTATGGAGGCCATTAGTGACCACGTTTGTTATATATTTGTGTACAATATATGCATCTTTATATACATCTGATTACGGCTAGAATTAATAGATATTTCACCTTTAAAGCAGAAAAATTATAGATTTCTCAAAAAATTGATTATATTCTTTTCGTATTTTTTGTCGTTTAAATTGATTTTAATCTTTCATCATCTAGTACTATTTATACTATTTTCGCGAGTTCAATTTTCAGTTATTTCAAACCAAAGGATATTAAAGGAAACTTTTCTCCCTTTTAGAAACACGTAATACTTTAAATTCTCACAAGAGCCAGAAAAGTGTATTGGCGTTGCCAATACACGGAAGGGTTAATTAACTGATGGCTAGAAACCATTGAACTATATAAAATAGGTGATTTCATACGCAACCACCCGATACGAACGACTTAAGATTTTTGGTTACTTTAACAAGTTTAAATCTGATTCGCGGCGCGTTCACAATTAATGCGATTCTTGAAGCAGAGCAGAAAGGATTAAAGTAGAGGGTGCGACTTAATACCAAAGCTTCTCGGTTGCTTAACGCATTGGTATTCGGCCGTGGTGCCCATCTAATGCCATGCTTTTGTCTCAACAGGGGCGAATGGGAAGGGCAAGCGATTTTCTTCAAGGGGAACGTAATGGGTAGACCGGATCAGTCTACTCTCCTTTCCCTTTTTTTTTATCTTCCATCCCAGCGGAAAGTCCTTCGCCAGAGTTTCACGAATACGAAAAGATAAAACATGATAGGGGATGATTCGCTGTTGCAGCACGTTCCGAAATCTGGACCAACGAATTTATAAAGAATTGCAAATCGCGTCAGCCTTATCTACAGCAATTTTGCAAGAGAAATTTTCGTGGACAAAATTTTCAAATATGTTTTAGAACTCTTCTTGAATAAAAAATGTATTGAAAAAATTAAAAAGAATCGCAAATACTTAAGTAGCTTTAATTGGGAGTTTTAGAATAGATGATTTCGAAAAACTTGCGTTGCGTTTTGTCTACATTTATAATATTCGTGTCTTAATCATTTTATACAAGAATTCTTATTTTCATTACCGAGTATTATTTTGAAAGTCGTAGAAGGTAATTAACATATTGTGTAATAGACAATTTATAACAAAAATTTCTATAATCTCCTTCAACGTTTTTAATATTCGTATCTTAATTATTTTATACAACAATTCCTACTTTCATTATCGAGTACTAATTTGCAGATCACGTAAAGTAATTAATAAATTGTGTAACAAGCGATTTATATAAAAGAAAAGCTTCTATAATCTCTTTCAATATCTTTAATATCCGTATCTTAATTATTTCATACAATAACCCGTAATTTATAAATTTCCCAACATTAAAATCCGACGAATTAAAACGCTTATTCCATCACCTGACTAACCTACTTCGCTGTAAATACCACTAACCTAATATCGTTAACCCTGTGTTGCAAAGTAGCGAAAATATGTTGCCAAAGGATTTTTCTCACCGAAAGTAGGTGAGACTAATTAGCATCGTTTCGAATAAGGAAATCACACGCTGCTCGCGTGTGTACCATGCGGAAATTTAAACGACCTTGAAGCTTATAGCCTCTATTGGAGAGAGGAGTTCCATTTCGTTTCCTGGTCCTTGTCCGAAATGCTTGACGGGGGAGACTACCCTTAGTCGTAACAGTGTTAATTGTTATTCTCGGTCGTTCTCCGTAATTACACCGCGTTTCACAAGCAAAAGGCCTCACTCGACATCGCGTATGTAACGCCAAGGTTTCCCTGGCATTACACTTTTCCCGTTCCATCGAAAATCGCAATAAGAATTCACCGGTATCAAATTAATTATCGATTACTTCCCCCGCTTTACGCTGTTTCCGCGCGCAATTTCATTTCGCAGTCCTTTGAAATCTGAAGCAAAGGCAGATTAAAAAGTAAACGAGCATTACTCCATTTGTTGTACGAATTATAATGGAATCCGTTTATTGTATTCGCGGATAACGTTATCAGTTGGCTATTGTTATACTGTAATCAGTCGGTACCAAAATACTTTACATATATATATATATATAAGTAGCAGCTGTACAAATTAATTTTGAGCCATTAGGATTCTACAAGATTTAATACTTATTTACAAGAAATCAAATACAGCTTTAATAGTAAAAGTCTTCAGTATTGTCACATTTATGAAGCATTTGAGAATTCGAATTGATTTGTGCGCCTAAAAAAATTAGTTAACCTTGCTGCAGTCTTTGGTTCATCATAATAATTATAAAAATTCTAAAGAAGTTTGAAGGCGGTGAATTGAATTTTCTTATAAATATCGCAAGTAGGATTCGTTCTATTTTACCATTGATCTACGTCACGAGTATGAATCGTGGTTTTACGCGAAGGGTTTAAAAAGGTGGCAGAAAATTCGAACAAGTAAATAAATAAACAGGTATCAATAGAAAATGGGTAGACTAATGAGTGCGTTTCAACGGTAGAAATCGACCCCCAATTTGCACTGTGAAATGGGCGCCAGTGAAGAGGGATCGTTTAAGCGAAATCATTCGGAATGCGATCCGGGATGCTAGAGATCTGGGGAAAAGAAATTTTCAAGCGACAGGTCGGCTCCCCGTTCGGAAATGAAACGGAAGAGAGACGCATGTAATCAAGCGGATGTCGACACGGAATTTCGAAGAGGTCTCCCCGATACCGGAGGTTTCGAATATGACGCGAGGGAACAGATTTTCACAGTATTAGCAACCCCTCCGGTAACCACCAGCTCCACGCGTCTTTTATGACGGAACATGGATTCTGACCTTACACCAGCCAATGCCTCGTGAATACTTCAGACTAGGGGTTTGCGATCTTTCCTCTTTTCTTTCCTTTTTTTTTTCTCGCGTTTCCTCCTCTCTCTCTACTTCGTTCCTTTCAACGTTCGGTTTTCCCCTTCGCTATTTTTCAAAGCGATAACTACGCGCGCGTCGATCAGACTCAGCGATAATTGAGTACTCGATGGTGTTATCGCAGATGGAATAGTCCTTATAGTTTGCAAAATTGTCTTTCTCGTTAGAGCTGCTGCAAAAAATATTAAGGTAGCCGTGCGTATCCTTATTTTTCGATGAGACGTTTTTTAATCGGGTCTTAAGTTTCATTTTGTTTAATCCTTTGACCGCGAAATGCAAGCTAGCTTTTCTTCGGAAATGCTAAGTGTATTGAAAAAAATGAGAGAGGGAAAAATTTGATTGTTTCTTGTAACCAATATAATGGTGTGTACTAGTGGTGGAACAAATTCCGAGACATACTTATGAATATCGATACATATCAATTCTTGAATACTTTTATATGGTATCAAATTAATTTGTTAAATGGTATTGGTAAAATATGTTTGATGGCGTCTCATGCAGTATCGATCCAAAACAATTACATGATACTATCATGGAGATATCAATGAGACAATAGGAAGTGTATATCAATAATGATCAATTTGCAGCACGCGGGTCGCATATGACATGCTATGATCGTTTAACTAATTTCAATAGCCAAAATAAAATAATTTTCTCATTCACAACAACACGAATCTATGAATTAGTTTTCAAGAAGATTGGATGATTTCAGTATAAATCGTTACGTAAACGTTACGTAAATTAATTCCACTGAATTATCGATAAGTTTTTGTAGACGCCTGACTAACTTGTTCTTGGCGGAAAATTAGATTATCGGTAGATATAAAATTCAATTCTCGTTCAGTTATTACAATTTCATCTGGGATCTCGTCAGATACTGTCCGATAATTGAAGATTAAGCTTCAGCGACGAAATTCATTGATCACCCTTCGAAATTCATCTCGGCGAATGCAAATACGAAGGTGCTGCTCTACTAAACTTTACTCTTCCCTCTTGAAAGGATCGATCAAACCATTTACATAGAAACATCGGGCAAATTGTTTCCTCAAACTGTGAGACCCAATTTAATTCCTTCTTCTAATGAAGCGATCTAATGAAGCTTCACACTTAATTTAATTCGATCATCGCGTAGACTTCGCAATTCTTAACCCTGTAACGATTCTTGAGTTATTTTCCACCAATTTTGCGTTCTTTACTATTTTAATACACAATTTTCAACGCGTGTTATTTGATTTCTCAATGAAGCAATAAAGAATGGAAAAGTGAGGAATCATTCTCGTCCGCGAATATTTAAACACCGATTAAAAGGAAAGATGATAAAACCAGATGTGCAACACAATCTTTAGAAAAATCAGTAAAATCGCGTTTATAAAAGAAACAAGGTGAACATACCAATTGGACAACGATTAAGAAGTACTTTTTACTATGGATACTAAAGCAAATTGTACTTTTTTTGCACAGTTCGTCAAACTTTCAAACCGCTATACTGAAAAATTACGAAAACATAACGTATCAAATTCTGTCATCTGATCACGGAATTAATTCATCCTGCACTTTTCTCGCATCTATATTTCCCATAAATGAACAAAAATCCGAAATCCAATAAGTAAATATATCTCCCAAATATCTTAATTTACGAATTATGAATTTCTACGATGAGGAAGAAGTAAACATAAGAGGAAAATTGATTCACCGCGGAACGCAAAGATTTTATTTTCCAAGTTGCGTCGACGATGATTAGCGAGGGGTGGCGGTAATTACGGAAGCCTTGAATGGTTCAAAGAACACACGGCGTGCAATCGAAACGTTTCCTGATAGGGACGCGGCATTAAATCGTGTTCTCGATGGCAGGCTAATTAAGCATAGTCCCATAGCGCATAATGCGTTCGTGTTCCGACGGCAAGCGAATTAACTCGAATTCTCGATGGCTTAACAAAAACCCATCCGACACCCATTCTCATCGTTTCTACCCCTATCCGACCCCTGTCCGTGAACACCGTAACGAGATGTAGGTCTGAAAAACTCCGCAGCTTCGTCACCATAAAGATGTGGAAGAGGATGGATGGAGGAGTGTGAGGAGGAGAGGGGGGGGGGGGGTAAACAGGACGAGGAAGGGTCTGAAAGGATGCGACTGAATCGGATTCGTCGTCAACTAATTCGTTTCAAAAACCGGAGGCGACGGAGCCAGTCAATTAGCGCTTTCCGCTTGCTATTCTCTCGAACGACGCGAAAGGAACTCGTTCATTCCTCCCTTGTATCCTGGGGAAAGCTGCCTCGGAAATATGGGCTTTTCCAACCGAGCTGTTTAAGAGCGATCACGACGACTATCACTGATTACCTGCTGGGATTCCGACCTGTGCAGTCGCCAATGGAAGCTCGTGAAAACGCTGCTGATCGAGGCATCTGATTGAAAACGCGTCTCTCCCTTGGTATTTAAAATTGTTGGAAATTGTGGAATTCATGCTGCGGGATTATACTCGTTTGTCTATCGCACGTTAATTCGTAGTTTGTATATATACAATTGTCGTGCGATAGTGGTCTGTTAACGAGTTCATCGTTGTGAAATTTCGATTCAATTGAAGTTTTTAGCATGATACTTTCATTGTGTTTAACTCTATCTTCAACTTATATGGGAATTCAACTTATTAGGTAAACCAAAAATTCTAATTTTGTTGGAACTTTGTGGGTTTGTTGAGGACCACAAGAAATGTTGTCAACTATTTTTTTTTTGTTTTTTTGATCGGCTATAATTCGGCTGTAATATGTTTTTGGCTGATTTCCTATATATGTATCTATATATAGACATGATATTATTCGAAATGCAATGATTAAAAGTGATTACGTAGAATGCATATATCGGAAGTTATATATAAATTGCGTCGTTCAACGTGTTTAACATACACACCTAAATTCATAAGAAGGTTTTCAATAAGAGGACAAAATTAATATATTATTAATTGGCAGTAGTGTCAAATTTTTTATTTAAAACAAAACTTTATACTGTTTTAATAACGTAATCATAAAAAGCATAAAAGCTTATTAAATTTCCATTTCAAACGTTTTAAATCGACAATTATATTGAACGGTGTACATATAAAAGTACGAATAATACAACGATCAAATAACGGAATATTTGGATAAATGAAGTTGTACTGCATTTCAATATCTTGCACATGAAATGCATTATCTTTCATCCGAACATCCCAATGAATGATCTTCAAAAAAATCGCATCGCGAATAGTTGAACGAGTCGAAGCAATAACGTTTCCATACAACGTACGCAATTGTCGCACGGCCAGTGTCCTCGCGAATTAAATCGAGCACTCTTTCTCGCGTCCAACATAATCCCACGCCTCGAAATAACCTAGCGAAGAGTGCAAGTGAAGTGCAATGTACGACATTGGAACGGTGCGACAAAATCAAGGGGAAGCATCGTACTGCAGGCGTTAATTCAATACAAAGAAACGTCAAACACGCCGGAGGATACGTGCGAGCGGCTTTAACACGCGTTGCGATTCACGAGTCGGTTCGTTTGTCTATTAACAGCCTAGCGCACTGTAAAGCGAGGCTTTAAGAGAGAGAGTTACAAGTATAGCCGAGCGAGAAGAAGCAGAAGGAAAAGCGAGAATTGCCGCGAGCTTTTTTTCCTTCCGCGGGAGAAACGATGAGTGTTCATTGGCGAGAAAGAAAACGAGGAGAGGTTGAAACGACGAGCTGCTGCGTCGGGACGAGAAAGAGAAACAGCGGGATTTTATTAAAATTAAATTTCTCACCCCGTCGGAAAGACGTAGCCTGGAACAATAAATAAAAGACACCCCTTGCAACGACCGGTAGGCAACAGGCATCTCGCAATGAGAAACGCCGGGTTGAGGTTGAAGTATAGAAGGTCTCGTAGTGAGTTCGTGTTCAAGAGTACCATAATTTACGCTCCACTCGTTTTCTCCTCGTGTATACCTAACGTGTACGAATGAAGCATAAATTCAGCCGCGCCTTCACCCTTTTCTGTCTCTTTCACCCGAGTCCAACCCCTTCCTACCTTCTTGCTGAACAGGAAACTTAACGTTTAGCAGCGCGAAGAGAGAAGGAAGAGAGACCACGGAGCGAACGAGCGAACGAAAAGGGTTAAGTGGGGACAGGATAGAATTCAAAAGGGTTGAATGGGACTACCCTTCGTCGTTTCGGTGTTTCGGTTTGCTTCATTTGCGGATTACACCGAATGGCAACTTTGGCAACGCGATGGCGAATGTATAGCGAATAATGAAAGTATTCGAACATTTTTCGCGGAGTACCTTTATGAATACAATGCGTGCGTTGTGCACGAAAGTGTTTGGAATATCATTAGTTGACTGCGGATCCTTCTACAAATTCGTAATTTTCTGAACAATCTTATTTTTATGGTTTTGTGACAAAGATAAAGGGGTTGTTATTAATATTTGAAAATTCATATTTCACTGATTTAAATTGAAATCTTCTTTTTAAAATTATAAAACTTTTTTAAAGAAAATGAAATGTGATTGAATTTAGTAGAATTTCGAAGACTGCAGCAGGGTTAAGGTAATAGAATATAAGCAGAAATTTGTTCAACTCGGGAAATATTTTAAAATGCGCTTCAGTTTCTATATTTTGTATGTTATATTATTATGTGAATTTTGTTCTCTTTGGAACAACGACATTTCTATCAAATACATATCTTTGTAGGAAGTAGATGAAGCTATAATAATAGATAAAGGTCTAGACAGAAATTTGTTTTGTTATTAGAGGATTCTGAAAATATAATTGCTATCTTGTATATTGCTTTTGTTTTGCATATATTATTCTTATTTCGCCATATTCCATGTGCACCTCGCGATTATCTATTTTAAATAATCGTGCAATAAATAGACCATAAATTGGATGATCGTGATATGTGAATATAATAGAAAGCATATAAGCATACAATTGCTTACAAGAAGTGTATAGGAAAATGACAGGCAATTTTCAACAAAAGACTAATTAAAAACTGCGATTAAGAACAGTTGGACAAACATTTACCAAAATAGTGTTAAAAAATTAAACCAAATCATTTTAAACTGAATTTAAATGTTACTACAAATATTTTCTTGGTTATTTCATCTGAATCTATCTCTTTGTTGCGTAAAGAAGAATTCTTTATTTCGGAATGTGACTCCTACCAATTTATTTTACTGACTGCGAGTTTCTATTTTGCTGTTCGGTTCGAGGAACTGAGACCTGCTGTTTGCGCAATTTTTCAGTATACTTTAAGTCGCGTTATTTATCGACCAGCAGAAAATAGAATACCTGGAATACGGAGGAAATAAAGAACGTAAAAAATGTGGCCATTATATTTTACACAGGGTTAACCTGGATAACGATAAACAGCAGAGTTTAAAACACCATGGTCCGAAACACATTACAGTAGTTCATGTTTCTGTCTTATTTTCCAGAAACGTAAAACGAACGTAATTTTTCTAAATGTACGAGTACTCTAAAGTCTCACGAATATTCTAAGTCCGGAGTAATGAATTTTTTTAAAAATTTATCCTCATCCTGCTATGATCTTTGCTGTTTCGCAAAGAGTTTACCTCTTCTTTATTCGTATGGAAATACGGAAGGAAAAAAGAGGAAATATCACAAGCACTATGAATATAGATTACCTTCTTTCATTCTATTAAACTCGCTTATTAAACCCGAAACGCACAACCACCGAGTGTACAAAATCTTTGAATATTTGTAGAATGTTAAACATCCTTTTTGACTCAAATATCATGTTTCTAATGAAACCTTATTCGTTAAAGCACTTAATAAAGCCAGAAACAAGAAAATAAGATAAAGTTGGAAATTCAAAAACTGTTCTACTCCTTCATGTTTTTATTTGATTAAAGTATTCTGCAATAAAAATAGTCTTTGCTGAAATATTATAGAAATATCATCGTATCGAATTACGTAGAATGAGCCAGGAAAACAAAAGTAGTCAAAAAGGAAAAATTAATATTTTAAATTAACGAAAATAGAATAGCAGCAAATGTCAAGTAAATATATTAGAAACAACTTCCGTAGAAAAAGCGAAATGAAATTATGCAAAATATTAACCATTCACAATTAGACTAAATTTTCAATTTTAAACTTAAGTAGAATTGATTTCTCGTCCAAAAATGCGAAATAATTAAAATAATACTAGCTATGCTTAAATTCATTTGTAAAATAAGAAATCATACTTTTTAATAGGTGGTTTAAGACTTTTGTACAGTACCGTATACTGAGTGGTTCACCAAATATGGAATCAATTAGTCAAGTAGATTTTAAGCTATCATGAAAACGATTTCAAAAAGTTTCAAGCAGACGGCGCATTTGCATCCTTCGAATTGCTAAAAGTTCCTCAGTTTTATAAATCCAAGCAATTGTCTCTGCACATATAATTGTAAAGCTCTATTCTTTGTGAAAATACCAAAAAGGAGTCGATTCTTTTTTCAAGCTTCCGCAGTAATAAAAAGTTCCGTTAAGTCTGCAACACAGTAATAGTTTCTCGTTAAGACTAAAATAACTTCTGCGGCTTTGATAGTGGCTATCTTATAATGTAGTCCCTTTCATTCCCCTTTCTTTACAACAAAAACTAACCCAGTAGTGTGAAAAGCATTGAACGGTAGAAAAGGGTGGAGAGCAAAGAGCGGGGGGGGGGGCAATATAAAATGGAGCAAAGAAGAGGCAGGTAAAATGCAAGAAACAAAGCTGCCCTCGGTCACACTGGGATTTCATGAGTTTCCACAACACGGAGCCCGGGTATTAACCTGGATAACAATAAACGTTAAGGCCCGCTACAGGAACGGCAGCGAGTGTTTCCGGTACACTTGCAGCAACGGAATAATCCACAGACGTACGCTAAAGCGGGCCAGTCTAACGTGAAAATAGCTCGGAACGCGCCGCAACTGTTTCGAATTATTTGTAACCAGAGTCCTCCTCGCTGTCTCTCTGTAATTTCATTCTTTTCGCCACCAGAGGGCCTCGTGCTTCTGCGGTGCTTAGAATAACGAGGCCACTTTATTGAATGTCGGCATAAATATTCATCCGTAACTTGCATAACTTTACGCAAATCCATAAGGACTCTCGTATATTTTCCCCCCTTTTCAACACTCCCAATGTGGCGTCTCTCGATTGCGGGCGAAGAGCATAATTTCTTTTAGAAATGGAAGGCAACTTTATTTAGTGGGATAGAAACAGTTTAGATAGTTGTTTATAACTGACAAGGTTTTGTAGAAAATAATGTAAGAACCAATAGTAAGGACATAGATATTAAATATCATGAATTTTGCAATAATTCACTTGATATATGATACAAAAATTGTGGACTTCTGTAAGCGATATTTATTTACAAAATAAATGGTAAAACTACGATAGAAGAATTATGCATTTTATAGCTTCGTTCGCATTAATTAGATCACTTGTTGCTTCACTTCAATTCACGTGAGTTTGGATAAAACAACTAACTTATTCCATATAATGGATTTTTACGATAAGGAAGATGAAAACCAATGAAAAATCTATCGGCGAAACAGTTCGTTGCTTTCTATTCTTTTTAATACTTCATGGAAAGATATCATAGATTTCCGTCTGAAATAAGAATCAGGCAACATGTTCCCTCAGCTCTGCACAGCTATCGAATCTCTCAATATACGTGATGTCATAAAGAAACCAATAAATCGTTTCTGCAATCGAATGTCTAAATCAGCAAGATTTCGTACCCAACATGTTATATACGTGGAAGAAGGCAGTAGCCAGGCGAGATTTAAGTGGAAGAAGACAGCAGCGGTCAGACATATATTAAGTAGAAGGAAACAGTGGTCAGACGAATTTTATCGGTACCAAAAAACCTAGCTGTATCCAAAAGAGAAGACTTAATAACACTTGCATTGAGTATTCTATTAACATGTAATCTGCGAAATTTAATGAATTACCAATGTTTCGACATTGTACTTCGCTTTTTTTGTAGAAATTCCTTATTTTCTAAAGCATCTTTATATTCGTATCAGAAACAATTTGTTTTATATTTATATTCGCAGCAATTAAAATTCCCATAATCAATATTAATTCCTTTTTCATTATTTATATTTCTGCGTGTAAAGAAGATTCTGATTGAAAAATTCCCCAGTTAACAGATTAATAGTACTCAACAAATTGGATACACAGTTCTCTTACAAACTTGTTACTAGAAGAGTCACACAACAAAATAAGGAATCGTACAATAATAATACAAATAGCAACAGTATTTATACAGATTCAGAATGTTATCATCGAACATACCTTCATAAAGAACAATCCCCTTCGAACTCACCAATTGCACAACACAAGTGAATTTTATCCAAAACGCTACGAATTTTCCGAACAACCCAATATTAACAAAGTACACATAAAACTTAGTTGTTACACGTAGCACCCTATTTTATTTAACCCTAAAATACTCTTATTTCGCTGTTTGAACGAATTTTCCAAACAACATAATAATCGATTCTATCTTTCGGAGCTCAAGTAATGAAGAAATTCCAATTTTTCGAAACTATTACTTACGCCGTTTTACCTTCCAAGTCTCCCAAAATTGTCCTTGAGTTTACGCTTTGATTGTGAATGGTCGCAAGTAGAATAAGACACACTTGTGAGACGAGAAATACAGAGAACAAGCGAGTGAGATCCCCGAAATGGTCCAACAGGGTAGAAATGCTGAGCAACCCCGAAATTGCCCACCTCCTTGTTTGCGGCCAGCCTAGCGAGGGGTCGTTTCACGAAGCGTGGAAAGGGATTCAGGCATGATGGTTGCGTCGTCGACGAAGCAAAGGAATCAGGAATTGGAATCGGTCCGAATGTGAGCGATTCCACCACCCTTCTACTCGTTCTAAGCTAAGGGATCTGTGTATATGGGTCTATGGACAGTGTCTTCGAGCTGTCTCCAAGTTGCTCCCAAAGCCAACCAATCATCCTTCGTCTTCGTTCGTCTGTCTTCAACTATCGGCAAACTTTCGCCCGCTGGAATGGACGTGTCTTGGCCTGATGGATCAACTTCCAATCGCGGTCGACCATCCCTACAGGAGACATTTCGATATTGAGTTGCGGAATCCGTGACGGACAGTCGTCGTACAAACCGTGACCGGTATGCAAAAATTTTATTCGATACTCCACCCTTCTCACGGTGTAAGTTTATCCCCGATAAGCTTATAGAGTGGAAGTTCATAACAGAACGGTAGTAGATGAAGTATTTCCAGTGAGATGGGAAGCGATAAAGGAGGAACAATCGAAGAGGAATTTGTTAAGTTTGGGACTATCGAGAAATTGTCTTTTGATTCAGAGATCTGTTATTCTTATGAGAAGTAGGTGGTCCTTCGCTATCTTATTTCTGGAATTCGGCCAATGGAACACGCATTCGTATCTCCGTAAGAAGAGTGGCACAAGTCACAATTGTTAGTTTTCATTTTATTGCGTGAAATCTTTTCTAATTTATAGATCTACTATTTTCACGTACTAAAATGAAAATTGAGAATTTTGTGCTTGTGGCAATTTTCACGAAGGGGTGCGATATATGGGTGGCTCAAATGCCAATTACGATAAGTCGCGAAATATGCGAACGATGATAATCGATTATTTAGAAAATAAGTTGCACAAAAATGTTAACTTTACTATCGTTCAAAATATAATTTTTTAATTTGAACGATATGTACCTCTGTAACATGATCGTGAACGTTTATAGCTGTATGTTTATGCATGTGATTTAGCTGCTTGTCCACTGAAGAATTTGGCGAATAATTCTGTGATCAATATACATACTTAATTGTCTTTTATAGACAATTTAACTTAATGGTCAAATTGTTACGTCATATGAAAGTTTTGGTACTGAGAAGGTATTTACATAGAATAACTTATTTTTTATGATTGACTAACGTAGGCAAACTGGTTTCTGAGACCTCTGTATCCTATTAGAGTACTACAAAATTTTGACTTGGTGTTTATTACAGACACAATAATCAATACATTATAGTAGCAGATAGTTAAAAATTGTTTTTGGTCACGAAAATACTCTGACATGAATAATAATTCAACGTAAAACTTTAAAACTACCAAAAATACCAATGAAAAATGGCTAAAAAAAAAAATATTTATACATATTTCACTTAGGTTATTACATTTTCCAGTTAGGTACCTTTTAATCAGGTATATCTTAATCTGTTAACTAGGTAATTTTTTAGTCAGAATCTTCTCTACTCATGGAGTTGGAAGCGATCCCATATTTTTGAGCGGTAGTCTGTATCGTTTTGACACGGTTGGAGTGCATAAAGGTTGGCATATATTGAAAAGGATACAGTGGTTACACGAACAATTCCGTCACACCCTCGCGATATCTCATGCGCGCAATATCTTTTGCTCGCTTTGGTATTCTTCTCGGATCACTCCAATTTGTCAACGCCTGGCAGCTTCTCCCCATCGACGGATCAATTTGATACGATATATTTATAAGTCTAAGGTAACTCTTATCTTACAGACATCACCTATTCTTCTTGATTAACTTCCGTCTCTATCACGATCCATGTACTTACTCATCGGCAATGTCTCGTCTCACAGAGAAACGAAATTTCCTTCATAGAATTTTTATTGCGCAAATTCTTTCGAAGTTTCTTTCACGTTTCAAGTAAAGTGGAATTCGCAGGGAGTTGAAATTTTAATCAAAGGATCTTCGTGCAAACTTCTTTCAAGTTTCAAGCGAAATCAAATTTCCAGAGAAGCGAAATTTGTTCTAAAAAAGTGTTTATGTAAATTTCTTTCAAGTTTCATGCGAAATCAAATATCTAACAAAGTAAAATTTTGATCTAACGAATTTTTATGTAAATTCCTTTCAAGTTTCAGCTGAGATCAAATTTCAAGTTAAGTTGTTTTAAGGAATTTATATTTTAATTCAATTCAAGTTTCTTTCAAGTTTGAAAACGGTAAATTTTCTATGGAAGTGAAAGAATTCACGTAGTAATTTATACAAAAAATTTAGAATATCTGAAAAGAATTTATATAATAAAAATGTATATAAAATATGGAATCTCTAAAGGATTAGATATTCTTCCAAGGAATGTTTCCATTAAAATTCTTTTGCGGTGGATTTCAAGTGAAATAATATTCCTTTCAATTTTACTTGCCTCTGAACGCGCTGCGTTAAGGCACTTAACTCCCAAGAATTTTTACACAAATTCCGTTCTATTTCATAGAACCGCACGACATCCTAAAGATTTCTAACTATCTGTTGCAAACTTGTTCTCCTCGGACGGGTAAAAATTTCTCTCGCCATGAAAAGGCGAAAATGAGTTGCTGTCGGCGCGTCAACTATCCTATGACACGCGTCTTAAGCAATCGATTACGGCGCGGAAGGGGAAAACCGATACGTAGGTGCGCTGGCAACAGATTTTCTGTCGTTCAGATCGAGACACGCAGTTATAGCGGTGCAATTTCACGGGTGAACGCTCGGCAGCGAAATAAAAAGCCGCGAAAACCGGGAGGCGAAGGGTACAATTGAAAACGTTGACGTGTTCGGTGGCTGCATAACGAGAGCCATTCCTCAAGCACGAAACTTTTGCAGAAATAAATGGCATCGCTGTTTTTTTCCAACCTTTTATTCAGCCCCATCTCCTCGCGATCCGTCAGCAGCGTCCGTTTTCCATTCTCCATTTCCATCCAACTCCCCCCCCCCCCCTCCAAACTCTTTGACGATTCAAAATCCCGATTTGGCGCAACGATCTCACACATTGTTACTCAATGGCGGTGCTACAATGTTTCATACAGCTTCTCGAGTGAGAACGTTCATTGTTTATCGTGCATCTAGGCCAGAAAATAAATTTATCAAATTAATTTTTTGCATAGATTAGGTACGTCGTTTCGCGTCGACGCGTTTCTTTAATCTTGATCAGAGAAATGCCAAGTTGCACAGAGATTCAGGATCTACTAGTGAAGCACAGTTAGCGAATAGTGAACGATGCATACTACTATTGTGTATTGTGTATACGTGAATTATCTACTATTCGGTTATTGTGAAGCGTTTATTTATTAGTGGCGTATTAGAGGCGTTTCTTTAATTTTGGCGAGAGAAATGCAGAGTTGTACGAAGATTCACGATCTATTAGGGAAGCGAAGTTTGTCGTTGCAAATTTAGAAGCGTTTCTTTAATTTTGGCGGGAGAAATGCGAAGTTGCACGAAGATTTGAGATCTATTAATAAAGTTCAACAAAACGCACAAAGTTTCTTTAAGTTTCCTTAATACAGAGATAAACAGCGTTTCTATTGAGAGTATTATTAGTATTAGTGACATTACTTTTATTTTGTTTTTGTATTGTTTGTTTATCATTATATAAAAAAAAGGAAACTTAAAGAAATGGAGCACATGAGTAATCCCTTGAGGAAAAGAATAAAGTTTATGTTACGTTACAAAATACATTTTCAAAACGTTGTAAATTTAAAGTTTATATTGTAAAGAGCCCCGCTTTACAGTCATCCGTATATTTACTAGAATTTTTTAAGACATCTTTTTTTCTGAGGCTCATAGATTTCCCAAAACTGTTTTTGGCAGCTTCTTTTCTTCAACATTATAAAACATTTCTAAACGAAGGCAGGATACGATTGAATTGAATAAAATCACGAAGACAGTTGCAGGGTCAAAATTACTTACTGAATGAAAATTACTTTTACTGAAAGGGTTAAAGCGAAATATTTTCAAGGGTGAATCTGTCATCGTTTGTTGCAACGTCAGACGCATTAAATTCCGATTTCACAGCGAAGGTAAATGAAAAATCGTCAGTAGTATTGCCATAAATCTTCCCGTTTATCGTAGAAACTGCGGATTAACGACGCTTTAAACGTCCAAGCTCCTCGAATTCCTATTTTGCAGACATAGTACGCAAGTCACGCGGCAAGGCGATATTGTTTTTCGCGTAATACACTCGATATGCGTTCCCCATAAATCATGCTAGCTCCGTGAACGGAAGACCGAGCAGTAAAGCGCGTGCTGTCGAAGCTCGGGATCAAAAAGTCCATTTTTCACGATTTAATACAGCCTGTATGAGAATCTTGAAGCACGTCGACAGAAGGTAACAGCTGCCAAAGGCGTTCAATGCCGTCGCAATCGTAAAATTCGGATATGAAACGCGTGGAACGAAACCAGCCGTGCTCCACCGTCGAAAGAACCTAACTCATGGCCAAGTTTCCCCTGTAACGCAATGCCATCGTTGAGTTACGCGTTAGCGGGACGCGCTATAAATTTCCTTTCGTGTTGAAAAATAATAAACCTGACGAGGTACACGTTAAACGCGAGAACGCAAACCGGCCGTGCGAAATAAAGGGCAAAAGCGAGGAGAAGTAGTTTGTTCTCTTAACCGGAAGTTTCTTGAAGGGAAAGGAACGGATTTAGGTGGTGGAATTTCACACTTACGGAAACAGCAATAATGAAGAAACTTTGTTTTCCACTCGGTTGCACGTAAAAATTTTAATACCACCGTACGGAACGCCGACTTCTATAGACTGAAATGGAAATTCTAATAATAATAAAAACGCCGGGTGGGTGAAAAAGTTTCACCGCGAAGTTTGAAGCCTCTGTGTTTCTTTTTTGGTTTTTTTTTGCAAGTTCGAAGGATATCGATAGATGTGATTGAAGTTACCCTTTAATTCTCGTCGGGGGGATGAAAAATTATTGGGAGCGCTAAACGTTGCGATGCTTTTACCATTAGTCAATTAAAACTCCATTTCTCATTTGAGATTTTCCTCGTAAGTTTGCATACCTGTCGCGTATAATAGCGCTGATTCTTTCGAACTTCGCCGATAATCGTCGTCGATTCTTGACGAAGCATTCATCATACCTAGGCAACCTTTGTCAAGTTTATTACCTTTCACCGTCTAGTTTCTGAGATTTAATGCTGTGGGAGGGCCGCGAAACTCCATAATTCAGTCGAGGAAAAAATAACGCTCCTACTTTTCTGCATTTTATTAGGTTGTTGCATAAATTGGGTCTTCGAATTTTCAAACATTGTAATGTTTTCCTAGTGTAACCCATCCTCCTTCAAAAGTTTTGGATCACCGTAGAATGGACGATATTTTTAATAAAATCCAAGTTCGCGTAAATTGTAAATTTTTAACTGTATTTATTACTTATTTGGTAAAATTATTAACCCTTTGCCTTATAATAATCAGTCACACTTGTGCTATGAATTATGGCACAGATTCAACGAAAACGCGTAGCATTGAGGATGAAATTTACTTTGAACCCTAATTTTGGTTTTGTATTGTAAGATTGGAGATTATTAAACAAATATTGTCTAAAATATTCGAAAGATTCGTACGCGACATGATATGGAATCAATGGTCAACATTAGCAAGCATATATGGATAATAAAATAATGATAACACAAGGGGTTAATAATGTATCAAATAAACTCTTTAATTGTCTTCAAACTTGCAGTCTTATGTGACAAAATTTAATATATATTTATGGAAAATCAACTGAAATTTTGGTGCTGCAAATAATTTCCATTATTTAACCTCCCTCGTTCGCAAATTATAAATTCCATTTCAATAAAAACTATGGCGATTTTAAGTCACTGAAATCTTCGATATTTTAAACCTAAAGGCAACGAATTAATTTGTACACTTAATACAATTATTATTCTAAGACTTTATAATTTTTTGTTATGTTATGAATTAACTATCCACGTAACCTAAAGTTAATAAAAATAATTTAAATAAATTTGTGGGTATCGACTAAAGTCAGCGTTGCTGTTGAAAGGGTTAAAAATATGAATCTGTATAAAAATCCACATCCTACTTATTAATATCTCTAATAGCCATCGTGTATCATTTTCTGTTGCATATTCTATGCTAATCAGAAACACTGAAATAACGTACGAGCAAGAAAGCTCCTGAGGAACTTCTAAGCGACTTAATTACTTAGCAGTTTGTTTACCCTGGTCTAACAGGAGCCGCTTGGGAAACATGTGAAACTCTAGCTCGCGATTTCGGTATAGAATTAATGCAGATTAATGGGAATTTTCGATATCGAGTTTTCCTATTACATGGAGAATTATCGCTAATTCCTCCCTTAGAGATTCTAACTCATATAGGCTTTTAATCTTTGAACTATGCAATTTTGTTTTAACCTACTGCAGATCACGTCGGGCTAAATAAACGCTTTATACTCGAGAATTCTTAAAATTGGTTCATTTTAGCGACTGAGGATCGCCTTTTGCGTGCAAAGGGTTAAAAGATACATATCCTAATATTTAAATTCTTAAATGTTATCTTATTTACATATATATATATATATATATATATATATATATATATATATATTGCAGTTTGTTTTCATTTTTTTTATCATTGTATTGATAGCAAGCAATCATAAAATAATTATTAGTCCCTAGTTTTCGGATTGAAATGAAAGCTTTTACCTAATCATGTTTGCATCGTAAAAGTAAATAAAATTCGGATTACAGAGGCTTAAATTATTAAATGTAGAAATTATTTCATTCAGTGCTTTATTTCTATTAAGTTCAAACCTCAATTTATATAATAAATAATTGATTGATCATTTTAATATGGTTCAATATAAAATGTTAGCAATAGAATTTATTAAATTTTTGCGAGTGAAACGTAGAAGATGAGGATGTAGTAGGAGTGTGTTCGAGCTCTTAAAATCCACCCCAAAATAAATTCCTTTTACTCATGCCAGTTTTCCTATAGGGTTTCGGATATTCTGTAATATTTACAGCGTTTCTTCTTAGTCAAAGAGCTTCCGCTTCGAGGAAGAACACGGGCCACTATGTGTGAAGAAGACACAGCAAACAGGGAAAGTAAACTGGAAGGGAGGAGCTTTTTCTCCTTTTTAGATAATATTAGTTTGCGCTTAGCCACGTGATCGCATTGAACTTTCCTCGAATATTATTTTATTATTTAGGAAATTATTTACCTGTGTCGCGAGTGAAAATTTTTGCTAAATATTAATATTTATATGTAATTTAATCGTTGGGAATTTTTAGTAATATAATTCATTACGCGTATTTAAATGCAATTTATGCGAATTTGACAATGTGAGTTAAAGTATTAGAACTTTATCATAAAAACTGCAAGCGCACTTTTATATAGGAAAAATCGAGAAAGATTAATTAAATTTACGCTCTTAGGTAATGGATAATAAAGTTGATTACTCCCTTTAAATTGTTCTCGTCGCTTTATCGAACGTGTGCTTAATTAAAAGGGACGCTAATCCAGTAGAGAAATCCAATAAAAAATTTGTCACCTCTTATTCAACTTGATAATTTTCTAAAAATTTCCACCGATCCAAATTTTCAAGTGCTCAACATGCACCAAAAATAATCTACTTACATTTTAAATAAATTCGTATCACTTTACCATTCGAGCACATAATTTAAAACCATGAAATGATGTACTTTTTATATCTGGCAACCAAAATGTCAAAAATATTACAATAAGGAAAGTAGATACTCTTTATATTGTCTCTTCCTTCACTATTCATCATTTTATTACACTGTGAAAGGGTTAAAAATGAGAATCAAACATTTTAGCCATTTTAGAGTTACACACATGCCAAAAATATTCAACGAACACAACATTTTAAACAATCATCGAAGGAAATAATTTTGCGAAAGGGGTAAAAATACGAATCTAACATTTTAACCATTTTAGAGTTACACGCATGCCAAAAATATTCAACGAACACAAAATTTTAAACAATCATCGAAGGTAATAATTTTGCGAAATGGTGAAAAATGAAAATTTAACATTTTAGCCATTTTAGAGTTATACACATGCCAAAAATATTCAACGAATACAAAGTTTCAAACAATCGTCCAAGGAAACAGTTGTGCAAAAGGGTTAAAAATGGGAATGAAATACTTTAGCTATTTTCGATTTACACGCACGCCAAGAACGTTCAACGAACGCAAAATTTTATTATTATTATTGCCCTTTATGTAATTGACAGTAGCAGTACAGTGATATTAAAACAAAACAACAAAGAAGCACAAAAATACATTTAACATTATAATTTTAAACAATCGTCCATGGAAACAATTATAAACCATCCACCGAAGGAAAGCCGAACGAGAAAACGTTTTAGTCAAGGCTGGCATGAAATTTAAACCGATCCTGTCGCCGGCCGGGAATATTCTACAATATTTACAGTCTCGTGCACCGCGCCAAAGGGATCTCAAGTAACAGCAGTAAAAATGAACGAGCTTCCGCGAAGAAATCGCAAGAAGTGTTGCTCGCGAGACAGCGAAACTCTCATAAAGGATCCATAAGTTACGCACGTTTTCGTGACTCGAATTGGGCGGTTCGACTTCGTCGGAAGGGTTGCTCGGTGGCTTTAATATAGGGGTCGCGATACCACATTGCACGAGGCCAACGACGAGGACGAAGACCTCTCTCGATGATGGTGGCAGGGGATGGATGCCGCCACGTCGGGAAATGCTATGCGACGTTGAAGGGTGAGACCGAGTAACCCACGAATTCCAACCCTCCTTCCGGCTGACGATAAGCTACGTCACTCGCTTAAGCGTATCATATGCAATAACACACACGATAGCACCTTTTCTTCGTTTCCGTTCCTTCGAACACCATATTACCGTGAAATCAGCGTCCATTCTTATTGAAATTGAAGCTTAATGGTTTGTATATTCAAATGGCCGCAGAGTCAACGCTGTGGGATTATTTTTTATGAGAATACATTATAGTTAAATTGGGACATTAGGGATACGAAATTAGAAATTAGAAGACGACGAAATTACAGCTAGGCATTTCCGTTTATAAGGTTGAAGGTGTATTGAAATTAATTTTCGGTCAAATGTGAGAACGTGGAACTGGATGAGAATATTAATGTTTTTAAGATGCGAAGCGCTGCTCCATAAATAAAACAATATATGGGGAAATTAAGTAAATCGAATGTGGAATAAAACGGGGAAAGGAAAAGTATAAGAATATTCGTTTAGTGTTGAAAAGAAGAATCTGCGAAGAGATAAACGATACATTACTTAATATTTATATTACCTAACACTTTCTAACATTTAATTGCAACATAAATGGCAATATGTAAATGGAACTTCTTTCCACAATAATTTTATTATTTCTCCAAGCTAATTTTCACTTTTGGGGACATTTTAATTAACTAATTTTGCTCCGCGTTGTCTATAAATTCTCTATTAGATTTTATGATTACACAATAGTATATTGCACAACAAAAATCTTAACGTTTTTGGCTAACTTAATATTATGGTGTATATAGCATTTTTCTCCTCAAAAATAGCGTTCCTAGGTCCACGTTGACGCGCGTTTGATCGAAAATATTTATGCAGGGGAAAACAAACATGCCAGGGGTTGCACTATTATTATCAAAAGATGCCAGATTTGCATAATGTCACGACTTTCGTTTAAATATTTATGAAAACGCCGACTAGAATGCAGGCTGAATCGTCGGACAACTGTTTATGGGGACGAATTAAGAGGTGTCGCGTAATTGACATCCTCCCCGAGTGCTGCTGTCATTTATTCTTCTTCAGTAAAACATCGTCTACCCTTTGTCGCGGCGTGATTGTCTCCGGTGATTACGGTTTCGGGGGTTGTTTGCATTTAGGAAGCCATCAACGCTTAATCGCATTCCTTCTCGCCTCGGGAGATTGGAACTTTCGGGGAGAGCCACTCCCGTAACTTGCTGCATTTACATCGTATCCACGTACAGGCTAAATAGGCTTTCCTATGGAAAAAAACGCCTGCCGTTTTCCTATAAAAATTCCGCCACTGCGCGTGCAAAACAAGCTTAGCGAAGTTAACCATGAAAAGCAACCATCGACTTTACATACCATTAAATTACCCTCTACGCTGGCGCAAAAATCGTACCTTCAAAAATGTTTCCCCCCCTAAAAAATACCACTTTAAATGTGGGGGAGAAATTTGCCTATTACGAAGCAGCAGCTAATATCGAACAGTAATCATGTATTACGTGTGCCAGTAAGTAATCTATTATTATTTAAGTAAATAAAGCTTTAATTTAGAATATGCTTATGCTTATATTTATTATGCTATATCCAGATAGTAAAATAGATTACTGAATTTATTGTATCGAATAATCAAGCCTCCATTTTGGTAAGAATTTTACTCAGTAGTAAGTATTTTACTGTGGTGAAAATGAATGCTAAATTTGACAAAGGAAATGGATTATTCATTGGTACACCTAATATTTGAAATCCGAAACAATTACAGATTTACCTGATTAGCATTCGTTAATCAAAGGACAGTTATACACAGTTTAATGAGTAGACAGCAAATGCTTATGCGAGTTCATATTTTTACAATTGCAATTAAGGGAGCGAAATCAACACAAAGACTAATTTTAACCTCTAAATATTGTAACGAGTGTTTTACGTTGGTTATTTGATATATTTTATGTATTATATATTCTGTATGTCCTTTTTTTATATTTAAATTCTCCATAAATGCATAAACATCCGCAATTCATTAATGAGTATTCTGTTTTACTTATTTAGACTTGCTAGCTGTGCAAGCGATCTGTCACAAGCTTCTATTTCTAGCCTCTCCTTCATTTAAGTATTTTCTAGTAATTCTTGCCACACGCGATAATGTAAAAGATAAAGGACACGCCTGGATTGAAAAATTTCAAATCAAGTCCCAAAGTGATCATAATAAGCGAATTCCACGGTGTGATACAATGTTGCACAAAAAAATGAAGTTCAAGGCTACAATGCAGCGGAAATTCCGTCCCCCTAATTGGCATTCATTAATCAGCGGGATGCGAAGTTAATCAGGAATTTCTAAAGGAAACCGAACGTTAATTGAAATGTGTCTGGCGCGTAGCCGCGGCACTCGAAACTTCTCATGGAAGAAGAGAAAATTCGATAAACCACAATGGCAAAACTCGTCAAGGGACCATTTTCGTTCCACGCCACGTAACTTCCTTTTAAAGCCTCCGTGTACTCTTGCATCAACCCCCGACTCCATAAAAGAAGAAGAAAGGGGTGAAAAGTGGGGTTGGGGCGTCGCGAAAAACTTTGGTCGTGTTAAAACGAGCCCTCCGCCGCGCATAATTAAGACCAATTAATATTCGGCCCTCGTACTCTCCGCCCCGCCGACACTTCCGGGACTTGCATTCCGCTCCAGAACGTTACTTGTACTCTTCAATGCAGCAATGACTTCAGATTCGATATGAATAAATTACGCTAAATACGGCGACGTGCATTCATTCCATTCAGGAATTTTACAACAGAGAGCGAGGAAAATACGATTGAATAACGTCGCCATTTTTTGTTAAAACTGATTTAATTTTCGTTTAATAACCCGGTTATTAAGCCTTGCCTGTGATGTTTCTTTTTTCCGGGAGGACATTTTAAGGAAAATATAATGCAATTGGGATAATATTAACCCTTTTGCTACGAAGGATGTATGTACAATACATGTAAACCGTGAAAAATTGAACATTCATATGCTGAAAGTATACGCATTTGTTTCTGTAACACAGTATGTATTTTTATTATGATTTATATGTACTCGATCATAATTCATTTTGCGAAGAATGGAGATATTTGTACCATAAAAATAGTCTCCATCTATGCATCGAAGATTCTTTTAATTTTAAAAGGTCGTAGCGAAAGGATTATTTAAAAGTGTCAAGATTGATAGAGATACAAATTTGCATAAAAATCTGCAATCTAATAATTAGTGTTGAACTCCACAAAAATTAACTTCATTCATTTTAGCTGGTTACCAGGTTTAGAATATTGCAAACCATCCAAAAGAGTAAACAAGATGATAGGAGTTCTTCATTCTTTATAGAAAAGAGTAATAAGCATAATAAACTTGTCCTTTTGACAACTTCAGGCGAAATGTTATTAGCTTCTTAAATGCCAATATAACTATCTAAGTTTGCTTATCTATGTTGCATACTAAAGGTACCTTTACCCGTTAATAAACTAATAAAAACTTTAATATTATAAATACTATATATAATAATACTTAACAAATTTTCGGGAGTATTTAAGAAAATAGAGGATAGGAATATTCAATAAAAACGTCTGCTATTAAGCATGAAATTTAATGTAAACTCTAACTTTAGCTTTGTGTTATACGATCAAAAGTGATTATTTAATATTGAAAATTGGCTACAATATTCATGATATCAATGATTTGTTCATAACGTGATATAAAATCAATGGTCAGCTGATGCCAGCATAAGTAAGTAAAAAAATAATCGTAGAACATGGAGTTAACGAGTTCTCCTCCAACTATTAACAAAAGTGTCTATTAATGATACCGATTTAAAATTCTTGCTTTAAAAACGAACACGTGTCCAGAAAACCAAGGAAAACTTGGTTAATCCCCGCAAGGGATTAAAGTGTAAAAGTTTATGTGGGGATTAAAGAAACGTGATTCCATTTGCGTGCTCCACGCTGTACGATTTCGGGGGGATGAATTTTTCATTTAAATTAAATCATCGACTATTACTGCTTTCGTTTAAGCAATCTTCATCCCCTCGAATGGAGCAAAATTACTCCGAATAATGCGCCGAAATCACTTTTCTTAGCTTTGATTCATGCAAACAGCCCTTTGGCAATAGCGGAGGCATTAAAGCAGCGGTAGAAAGCCTCGTCTAACGCTATCAGTATCACGCTCACACTGCCGCCCCGAAATGTCTGCCATTCTTTCTCCATTTCGAATCACTTTCCGCCCCCTGACCTTTGCATCGCCGTGTCGAGTGTCTAGCGTTGAAGATATACGACGGAATTGTACTTTTCCACCCTCGTCCGCTTTCTATGGTTCCCCATGCATACGCACGCGACGAGCGACAGACGAACGCGTTTTCCCCTCATTATTTGCGCGTCTACTCATTGGACCCCAAGAGCCTAACAATACCGCAATTGTGGAGTCGGTTGTAATATCGTTACACTCGCATTTGCTTTCGAACAGACTGTCACGTAGTTTCGATGAATCATCCCCTATCTTAACCTTTTTTTTTTTATCGGGGTTGCACTAACGAGCTTGGAATTTGCCTCTTCGGCTTGTCTCGTGCTGTATTTGCGCTGCTATCGACCGTGGAGATATTACTTCGATTTGGAATACTATAGAAGTATGCATATAGGGGAGAAAAATAAGAACTGATAAAGAGAAGAATGCTTGAATATTCGTGCACAATTTTGCTGTTCGATGCAAGAACGCTTTCAGGGTACTCAGGTACTTCTTGTGTGAAATGTATAAATAAATGTCTTATACTTTTTTAAATATACCCCCTAAATTTCTTTGAAATTGATAAAGTTATAGTGGAACAGCGCATCTTTAAATAACATATAAAATTAGGAGAATTGCACGATGTTAAAAGCCTGCGCGATTTTGTTAAACAAAGAAACACGAAGTTTTTAATACTGTTTAAAATATCCATACTCACGATTAGATTTAACAAAAATAAATGGTGGCAAGGGGCACACTTTCTATTCTCTTGTATAGCGCAAACGGGTTAAAACATAAAATATCTACTTTACGTTGTTATTGTAAGAAAAAAAGGGAAGGTCCATCGGGAAGTGTAAGCCACGCTATAAACGGCAAACCGGCAGCCCATAATCGAGCAAAGCCGCGGAATTTCTGGCTCGCGAGGGCTTTGCGAAGAAACTTGCGGGATTTCATAATTCAACGCTGCAAATCCAATAGCAGGGTGGCTTGCGTTTCCGCGTGCAAAGACGCTCGCGGCCGCATTCCACCGGTGTAAAACCGTGCCAGAAAAAACACATGCTTGTTTGAAAAGCGACGCCATGTTTCGGGGATCTCGCGCGTGCGGCATCTGTTCGGTTCGCCAAGGAATTCCTTCGCGTGCCTTCCCTCTCATCTGCTTTAAAGTCGTTCCATTCCTTTATTATTCCCGCGGAACAGTATTCCCGTGGGAGGTTCGCGGGTTCGCGCCGCGGAAGAACAAGAAAGGATACTCTCACAGAGAGAACGAACGGAGACAGGAGGAGAGAAAGAGGGGGAGGTGGTGCAAACATCGTCGAGGAAAATGGAAATATGAGACACCGAGAGAGGTTTCGAGAGTCGTCAGAGTCTCGAGCAGCCCGTTTCGAGAGGGTGACACGGAAGAAAGGGGAAAAAGTGTCACGAAAGGGCCGATGCGACGAGAAGCACGAAACGTAAACTTTATTCTGGACAATGCCGGCTGTCGGTGTGCTATTCTATTATTTTCAGTCGGCCGTCAGCCTGTGTAGCCCCGGGCAACCCTCTAGCTGCGACAGCAGACGCTTTTAATTTCGTTATTCCCTCGCTTCGAAGTCTTCGTCTTTTTGCAAGGGGGCCCGCAATTTGTTCCTTTTGCGGTTCCACCACTGACGGTTCCGCCGCGTCTCGAAGGCAATCGCGATCGACAAATCAGTTTAATCGGCTCGACAAATTACGTCTTCTTGGTGTAAGGGCTGTTGCTAGCCTTCTTCTCTCGCCGCTGCAATTCTTTCGCGAACTTAAATCTCGATACGCGTGATTTCTTTCTCGGGCAAGTTTTAAGGATTACTGCGGTGGGTGAAATATATGGGATATTTATACGTGGAGTACCTGCGGTCGCGGTGCGAGCGGGAAAGAAGCGATTCGTTGTTGAGAAATTAATACGACGGTATGGAATAAATTAAGAACATTAAGGAAATAGAGAAAGGAAACGAAAGACAGTAATGTTTATATGGTAGATGTACCAATTATCGCCACTTTAAGCTTATCGCGTCTTTTTGTTTAACTATTTTAGATATTATTTAACCTAATAATTGTTTTGCTATTTAATCATTTTGAGCATTTAGGATTTCACAAAATTTAATATTCGTAGTTTTAGTATTCAACATTTTCAACGTTTTCGTCAGTTGAATAACAGTAAATATATTCTATATAAATGGATATAAATGAACTAATACGTACGCCTAATATCTATAATTTAAATTATAATATCTTCGCTTATTAATTTATCACCGTTACTATATAGAGTTCGATAAAAATTAATATCTATAGTTTGAATTCAAATTAACATTTATTAAAAAGTACTATGTGTTCTTATCATAATTAGACCACAGTTTGTACCGCGAGTGTAATTCGTCAATATAAAGCAAAGGGGTAAAGAATTTTAAAGGGTTAAGGTTTAGAATTTTGAATTTCAATTCGACGAACCATTTTGGACGTGTCACAATTACAGAGACACCGTGTATGCTGTAAGTAATTGTAACGGGCGGGGTGAAGAAAATTAGAAGTGTTCTTTTCTGACGGAAAATTTTAGCTTGAAATGGGTTAGATGTACTGTGTAGCGTTGTGTTTAGCTTCGCGTTAAGTCAAAGGGTTCCTAGTCAGAAGAGTGCATGTGCTTGAGTGAAGAGAGTGAAAGCAAACATTTTGTGAAAAGGTCGGTCAGGAGATGTCCGTAGGGGTAGTTGCATCCACTACTCTCCTGGTACAATTCTGACATTTTTCGAGGTAGCCAAGATTTGTCACAGTTTAGTTCAGTTACTTGTAACGTGGTATTTTTAATTTTTGAACAATAATCTCATTTTAATTATTTTATCCTAACATAATAGCCGAGCCCGTTTTTTTTAAATTAATAACTTCTACATAGGATCAAAAATTAATTCAAGCATACGTGTTCATTTTAATTACGTCGATTTTAATTCTTTTTATTAGGTAGGGGAAGAAATTAGTGTAGCTATTGTATTAAAATAAACTCGATTCGAACTGCTTCTTCTATGAACTTAATAATGTCGTTTTTCGACTAATACATATTTACATTTCTTTTTAATCACCAATTTATTTTTTATTGCTTCTTATGATTTTCTAATTTTCCAGGAAATTTTTGCGTATCTTCGTTAAAAAGTTTTCGATACGCTTGTTTAAAGAAATCTAAGAAACAACGTTATTTATGGGATGTATTATAAATAAAAATTAAGAAAATCAATGCTAATTAGTTTACAAATATTAGAAACAATTCTTTCACAGTTGTTTCGAAACTAGTAGATATTTTAGAAAATTAAAAACACTGACTTATCTTTCGATTGGGTTGAAAATTGTCACAGCAAAATTAAAAACACGTGTTTCTTGATTCTTTTACATTTTTCTTATATATTATGTGCGCCTCGCATGAGAATACTTTCTCATTTAACGAGTTAATAAGGGTTATATTAAAAAATTATTAGAAAAGTCGAATGGAATAAAAAGGATGAGAGCGGAGGATACTCTGCAGCTTTTAAATTTGTTGGAAGTGATTTATCAGCGAAGGCGTTGAAAAATATCCGAGGGAAGTTCGGGATCTTTAATTTGCTCGCGTTCGAATGTACCGCTGCAAATTCATCGACTCGCATAATCGCGTCTACGAAGGGAAGCAGCCCGTGAAGCTGACTGCCATTGAAAGTCGCTTTAAATTCGCTAAGAGGACGAAGAATCAAAATCGTTTTCCCGTCAAATTCTCGACGATATTCGACGTTAAACCACTCGTCTCCTCTACATAGCGTTTCTTAATCGCTGAAGGGTCTGCGTGGATAAGTAAAAAAGAAATAAATATCGAGGGCTAAAAATCGATGCGTCTAGAAGGAATGAGAAAATCGGAAGGGAAGGTACCGCGATGGAAATCTCGAAATTGTCAAGCATAATATTTAAGGATTATTCCGTCTCGAATAATTCTCGGGGAAAGTAGTATTGTTTCGATCGATTAATATCATTCGACTGGCAAATCAGATTATAACGGATCCATTTAAAGCACCCTCGCAGTATTTCCTTTTTTGTACTTTCGACCGACAGCGATGGAATACTGGGAAATTTTAATGATAAACGATCGTTAAGCGAAGATTCACCGATTTATTAAGCACCTTTACTCGATTTTATACAGAGCTAAGGGTAAAGATGAGGAAAATCAATATGCAAAATTTAATTTCCTTTGCATTAGATTGATTCGTATGAAGTGTTGTCTTCTGAAGTATAACTTCAAACGAAAATAGAGTTTTTAAAATACTATAGTTACCTAAAATAATACCTAAATGATTCTATATATGTTTTGCAATAATTAACTAGTTTCAATAGTTTGTATTTACAAAAGTCACTAATTTTAGAATTTTCACGTCTTCCTCTTGATCTATTGTACAAGAAAAAATCATCAACCTTGAATTTTATGAATTAGCATTCATCTGTATAATCTTCCCCAAATATAAAGTTTGTATTTTCGGTAGCTTTTGTGACATACTTTTCAAATTTATACTTCTATAAAAAATTACGAAAATATGTAGATTATTCATGACAGCGAATACCAAAGTTTATTGTAACTATTTTTAATATTTTACACACGCACAATACAGCAAATTTCTTCTTCTTTGGTATCGTTTATTAGGATCAACAACTGAGCCAACTTCATATTTAAAGGAGTAGAGTAGAAATAATTATTATTAGACTGCAGATTTTTATGCAAATTCGTATTTTTAAAGAAACACAAAAAGGAGTGCAACTTACATAGAAATTACCTTCTAAATATAATAACGTGTACTTCACGTTAGATATTTTATATATTTTGCCTATTGTCTTCATCTTGTATTTTTTACCACGGTTAAATTTCTCATAAATGCACAAAACTCCGCAGTCTAACGATTATATTTATATTAAATATAATAAATTATGATAGAGTAATAATGTTTATATTGAGTGTGACTATAGCAACTTGGTATGGCTGAAATTAAATCTGGAATCCGTTCAAAAAGCGTTTCGTTGAGAAATATGGGAATGTGCCAACATTTTTTATAGCCACAGTAATTGGAACGATTAAGAATTAACAAGAACTTTTAAGCTTTAGAAAAAAAGTGTTCCATGTGCATTTACGAGATTTTAATCTAAAAAGGAAAATTATGATGAAAGTTCGTCGTAAAAGGACTTGAAGGCTACGTCTGACAAGTTAATAACTTCTTTGTGAAGAGACACACAATATATAATTTCAAGCAGAAGAAGACTTCCGTTCAGTTTCAAAGTAGAAGGAAACGTACTTCGGCAAAGGAAATTTTAAATAACGAGAAATTTTAAATTGCATTGCATTTCGCACAGTTATATTGTAAAATTCTATTTCAAATTAGTCAAAGAATACTTTTCACCTTAATGAGTCAACAAATATTTTCCACCTTAAATTATATATCACTTTTTAGTTACGAATTTTTATTTCTAACGAATCAGTAGATATTTTTCATTTTAAATTGTACATTACTTTCTGATAATAAATCTGTCCTTCAAATAAAGTAGTAGGTATTTTCCATTCTAAACTATACATCACTTTTCAACCGTGAATTTCTATTTCGAATGAATCAATAAACATTTTTCATATTAAGTGCTACTTCATTCTTAAATTATGAATTTTTACTTCGAATGAATCAGTACATATTTCTTATTCTAAATTGTACATTATTTCTTAATTATGAACATGTCCTTTAAATAAATCAATAGATATTTTTCATTTTTAATGGCATATCATTGTTTAATTATGAATTTGTCCTTCATACAAATTATCAGATATTTTTCATTCTATATATATATTCCGTATCGGGAAAAACTACATTTCTTCTGAAAATTACGAAGGAGCCAGTGCATGTTTGCATGAAAATAAAATCGGAGTTAAACGAGCCCCAGGGACGTTCAATTTAGTTAACGTCATTTAGCAGTACGTGACAAAGGGCATCGCGGCGACAGAACAGACTTAATAAGAGGAGGCACGGGTGACGAGAGGAGAACAACAATTACTCGAGTTAAACAAATTTTCATGTCATTGAATGAACAAAGGACCGGAGATACCTTCCGCCGCTTAATCATAATGCAGTCGGGGCACTCGTGCACCCAACCCTCTGCCACCCTCCGCCCCTCGTGAAAGGAAAACAGCCGTAAAGCATTGCTAAAAAGAGCTTTCGCGTTTAATAAATATGCGGTAGAATGTGTCGTTGGTCCTGATGAATGAATAATGGATCTTGTCGCCACTTTTAACGTCGTTCGAGCGCCTATCGTCGTAAAGAATCTTGTTTTGCCACAGCTTCTGATAAACCTCCCGATAAAATAAAAAGGAAAGTAGCTATGCACGTCGAAACCGGATTCGAGTTCCAGGAAACTCTGCACCCCTGCACCTCAGCATTCTACATTCTGCTCTAGCGTCGTTGAAATTAATGAAGTCTCCAAAGCATGGAGCACACCTTAAAGGATTTTAATTGCAATTGTACGTTTTAATTGCACTTTGAACTCTGCGAAAGTAATTTGTGCGAACGTAACCTTATTATTATTCAATGTCGTAGATTTTTCTTTCTCGCGGCTTGTGTCTTTCCCTGTAAGGAAGTATAATGATGGAAAGAATGGAACGGAGCAACGAGTTTAATTGCCTTCGTTATACATGAACGAATAACTAATTAGCATCTAATTACACGTCACACCTTTTCTCGGTCAAGAAGTAGTAAAAAAAAGTGGCGAGGGAAAGAACCGAGCGAGATACCAGAATCCTGTAATTAAATGTTAATTCGCGTCCGTTGCTCCTTCGTTCAATTAAACCTACCCGGTGTCCTCGATGTATCAATTAACAGGGAGCGTTCAACGACGCACTGCAAATAGACGCAAACGAAATCGATCTACATTGACACAGGGGCTGCGCAAATGAAAATAGCATTTCTTTCTTCTATCCTTTGCCAGCCGAATTGCAAAGCAATGCTCGTTTAATGATCTCACACACAAAGGGAACAATCTCAAAGCGAAACTTAAAAACGTTCCCCAATAATTAACTATCTTTGCTCTTGGGAGTGTGGAAAAAGGATCAAAGGAATTAAGCAACTTCTTCTTTTCAATCTCTGTATTAAAAGATAGTATTGTATGCTATTTCGCTTTGCGTTGGAGAGGTTGTTAATTAAATGGTTAGGCAGTCAATTCGGGGAAAGTAGTGAAAAATAATTGCAGCCAAATTATTTTAGCATATTAATATATGTTATATATAAATTTTATTAAATTACAGTAGCTACAGAAAGTATTAATTTTGATAGTGGAGTGTTGATTAATTAAGACCAATTATGTTAAGTTTCCTATAATTTAACAGTACTCTTATGCACCTATACAAATTCGGTATCATGGAAATGAAGCGTGAAAGGGAATAAAAAAGATCTGATTGAAAAATATAAGTATGTACAAATACTTTTTATAGTCACTGTACATATTTCGGTCTTTCAAGATGAAAATACCCTGTTATATGCATTTAACTGATTCCCTGTTTATCCATGTATCTTTAAAACATTAAAGCAATCGGTATGAGAAAATATTTGCAATGGAAATTTAATAGTCTTTTATGATTTTTAAGATCACATTATCAAAACACTAAAAATCTTGTGTTTAAATAAGGAATTGCCCATTATTGCCACTGAATACACGTACGTATGTTAAAACTTACTTAAGAAGTATTTTATAGAAAATATTCCATACTTAGATCGCAAAAGGGTTAATTATATGGACTGTGAGATAGAAACTATTCGTATCTAGGTATCGCGAAATGCTGCCAACGCGAAAAGGTTAAATTAAAAGCCGTAATACGTTTGATTAATTTATGTAATTTGATCTGTGGAGAAAATCCGAGAAATGTCCGATAATTCTCTTAGCAACAATGGGGTATTGACAGGAAGAAATAATACATCTCTGGCTAAGATAGCTCTTTATATCAAGAGAGAGAACTGTCGAAGAGAATGAAAAGAGTTCTTTCATCGGTGCCGGGGATGAAGTCCTGATATCATACGAATCTTTCTCCTATCCGCGCGATGAAAAAGGCTACTTCGAAGTGTTCACCAACCGAAAATAATTGAATCTTCGCTACTTATTGGTTACTCTGAAACCTTTTGTGGGGACGTGCTTCCGCCGCCCTCTTTCCACCCCTGTGCATTCGATTCCGTCAGACGGCGGACAAACACTCGAATGAGTAGAACGGATAAGCGTTGAGTATTGCCGCATGAAAGCGGCCGAAAGGGCATCTTCACCGTTAAACGAACCAAAATTATTCTTTTAACGGGCACAAACAATCCGACCAATACGATTCTTCGTTAAGAGAATCAATTTTATATCGAATTCGATACGCAATAGTTTCGTTTTATCGATAATAAAGAAAATGGTTAAAGTGAAATAATTATTTTACGTGGAGGGGGGGGGGGGGGATATTAGAAGAATTTTTTATTAAACGTGTCACGATATACTAGGCTAAATTGATAAAAGAAATGATGAAAATAGAATAATGCTTTTATATAAATTAGGATTTCGAATGAAGATGTGATAAAGAGAAACGTAAGATTAGACGTAGAGAAGAGGAAGTAAAAAAAGGTTACTAGGAAAATGTCGTAAAGGAAGACCTAAGATTAGAGTTGTAAAAAAGGAGAAAAGAAGTACCAGAAGAATTTTTCATTGAACGAGTCACTTTATACTAAATTCAATGTGCAATATTTAACACTGTGATTAACAAAGGAAACGGTAAAAATAGAAAAATTCTTTTATACGAATTAGGATTTAGAATAAAGATGTGATTAAATTTGCATCAATCTTACATCGAATTTCAACGAAAATATCTTTCCTCGTTACTGATTTAAAAAGGTAGGAAAAATAGTTAAAGCAGAAATCTTACGTGCGTTAGATTTTAAAATGAAGCTGTGGAAAGGGAAAGTTAGGGGGGCTAGAAAAAGGAAGGAAAAAAGGGATAATGGAAGAGAGAACTAAACAGTTTCCTCACCTACATGACCGAAAAGGTAGAATTATTCAGGCTCTTTAACTCTGTTCAGAAGCGTGCATAATAGAATCTATAATGGCGCATCTCGGCATCCCTTTGGACGTTCTTGAATCTTTTAGAGCGACTGATTGCTTTTACATTTCACCCTCGCACGTTCGCCCTCCCATTCGGATAAATACTTCGTCGAACGCGAGCGTAGTAGCTGACATTTGCCTCTTTTTTCTGCGAGGGAGAGATGTCACGAGGAAATCGGAGAAAATTCAGACCTTCGATGGGGTCGGAAAGGGATGAAAGTGTTTTTAGGAAATCCTTCGCTTACTGCCAAGATTTTACTCCTCCCCCCCCCCCCCTGTTCCTCTTTCGCGCCGTTTTACGCTTCTTAGTCCATCAGGACGAAAAGAAAAGTCATTGAAATTCTATAAATATAAAAGTAACTTAGTCAATAAAAAAATCTTCCACGAATGAGAAAAACGAATGAATAAAAAAATGAAACGAGCAAGAAGTAATCTTTGTAGGGAACTATTCTAACAGAGATTTTCATAATTTGATCTTTTCATTTTGAGTTTGAACCTGTAACGGATAAATTTTTCTTTAAATTATCGACCTGTGTGAGCAAATTTTATGGCGTGAATTCATAATTTCAGGATATTATCGCATCTTTTCTTCGATTTTAATTGTGTGCCACTAAAATAGAGGAAGCTAATAGATTTTTATAAGGAATCACGCAAATACTTCGATTATTATTCTTATCAAATATTAAGAATCTCGTATTATAATTTTTTTCGATACTTTACAAACATAGATTACTGAAACTTTGTTCTTCCTTAGTTTAAGTTATTTTAATTAACGATTGGGCAAAATTAAAGGAATAGAATTTACCGAAATTACGTTTCACGTGCATCCACCTAATATTATGCTTTTTTAGGCTTTCAATCATTCGTTTCCTAATTAAAGGAATTCCTTTTACTTTCCGACTGTTGCTCTCTTACGTCTGCGCCCTTCATTTTCCACGAGCTACCAGCGAATACTTCTACCAAGACAATAGTCAATATTTCATTCTATTCTGGAGCAGAAAGTGACACGAGTAAGGTTGCTCGTTACCCGAAGAAAATCGCTCCTAATTATATTTACTCCGTCTAGGTATTTTCTCGGGAAGGTAAACGTGCCAGATGAAAGGAAAACGCCATAAATTAATTCCCCCGGTTCTATAATTGAATGAAATAAATTATACATACAGCTAGGTCTCGATTAATGCGAATTCAAACGGTACGACATTCGATTTAATGTGAATTATAAAACGACACCGGATACCGTTTAGTGTGAACAAAAATTCAGTTATTGCGAGATTCGTTGCAGGAAGATGCGTGGCTAAATTATCTCTAAACTTTTGTTACACAGTCATGACGCACAGTGGTTAGTTAATTATGGTTAAAAAAATCTGGATTTCAAAATCACTCACTTTGTACTAATACAGGGTAAACTATCCAATTATTCACACTTTAAGATACGATCAGAAATAAAAGTCGCGTAAAAAAAGAAGCGATTAGAATTGAAGTTTCGAGTTTATTACTTTACGTTGTCACACCACCTTTCACATTTTAAAATTCCAATAGTAAATTGCAAATTAAACCGAGACTCCATCTTCTCTTGTTAATTGTATTGAATCACATTCACCCATATCGGTAGAACACTTAATAACGAGACTTACATAATGAGTGCAATTAATTATGCCTTTCCACATGTATAATATTTACCTAATACGTATGTTTCTTTAATTAATTGTAACGTATCCTGCTTATGATTGCGGGACTAATGAGTTACAAGTGGGGCAATCTTTTCATTTCCTCGGAGGAAATATAGTGCAACAGGTTGACGCTTTGTTTCGAATTAATTTTCATCATTATTATTATTCTTACTGCGTCTCCGACGTTAGTTAGCCTTGAATTTAATAATTAGAGGATCCGTAAGAACTGTTTAAAGTTGTTATAATTATACATAGAAGCAGCGTTTAATCTTTTAAGACTTTACGTTGTTTTCGTTATATTTGCTGCGCGAATTATTATTTTCCTTTGTAAAACAATGTTCGATTTAAGACTGCGCTACTTTCTGCCTCGCTTCCCAAGAAAATTTTGCTTCTCAGGAATTCTAATTAAAATCCGATCGAATAATCTTCCTTCGAGTCTTAAGGAGTTCTTAATGTGAGTTGCAAACAGGATCGAAGAGAGTTCAAATATTCCTTCAATCTATCATCTTAAGGTAGTTTGCGAACTTCTTAGACTGTGTAGCATACCAATTATTGCAACAGACTTGGAGCACATTTTTCTCTTTCAAATTTACGAAAACGAAGAAATAAAATTGTAGAAATTGGTCATCATTTTTAGACCTCCTTTAGACAAAAAAATTCACTAATTTTTGCTTCGTTTGTTCGGTTTGGTCATATTAATATTTAATTACTCAAAAAATTTAATTACTTAATTGCAGTAATTTAATTACTGAAAATTTTATATTTCAAGTTATTTCGATCATAAATATTACTTTTTATTCTGCTTATATGTACTCAAATTGTACATTAAATATGTATTCGAAATTTTATGATTGGTGATTACATTTTGATTAAATAAGAAGTAGAATGAATGAGTCACTGTAATGTCTAAATAATTTCGCGAGTCACTATGATATTTAAACAATTTTAGAGAGTCACTATATTGTGTAAACAATGTAATATGTGAACAACTTCGTGAGTCACTATAATGTCTAAATAATTTAATGAGTCACTATAACGTTTAAATAATTTCATGAGTCACTATAATATCTAAATAATTTCGTGAGTCATCATAATATCTAAACAACTTCGTGAGTTACTATAATGTCTAAATAATCTCGCAAGTCACAGCAATGTCTAAATAATTTTCTAAGTCATTGTGATATCTAAACAATTTCGTTTCGCTTGCTATAATAATTAACAGTGAATTTACGCTGTTTTACAATTTCCCCTCTGTTCTCCTCTATTTTCAAACTCCACTAGCGTCAACCAAAAATTATGCTTGGCAAATAAAGCTTTCACGCAGCATCAATAAAGAGTCAATGTAGCACAACGGGTTCAGGAATGTGACTCAATTTCAGTTAATCGCGAATACCTTACATATTCGTATGCACGCATATATCATCCATCTCGCATACCGGGTGTGCTAATGGAACCATTACGGAAACCGATTCCACGTACGTCCGTAGATCGATCACTTGCAACTAATCAGACTACCTCAACCCAACGGCGATTCTAATTAACTCTGTGAAAGCTACAAACCCTCCACTCTCCAAATCGACATCCTTCACCAGCATTCATCAAATATCTAGCTTTTATTAAATTCATCTCCAGCAGTTGCAAATATTAGCTTCGGTAATAAATTAGTTCGTCTCGCGGCGAAGATATTTTCTGGCGAATATTACGATCAAGGAACGCGGAATATTTTTAATATTGGGAACATTGTAAATTGGGAAAGATCGTTGCCAGAATCTCAAAGAGTACACAGAATTTAGCAATAATGAATTCTTACAGTTAAGAATATATTGAATTAAATGATGGATTCTAAAAATGTTAACGAAATGAGATGCAATGTTTATTAAGAAGAATTTGCGGGCCATTTTAGGTTCTTCTTTCTTGGAGTGCATTTCTATAGTAAAAGTTGTGAGAAACGAAGGAGAGCTTAATTTTAAAACTTTGGAAATTAATGAAATGGAAACTCAGTAAGAGACTGTTTTACCCTCGAAATAATATGGTTTGTACTTTGCCTTGAATGTTTCCTATTAGGTTATGAAAAACAATTAAATGTTTATCATGTATGCAATTATCATTTTGTTGAATAATATACACAGAGTATTTATGTTTTTGCAAATTACGCATCAGAAATTAATGGAATCAGACATGTTACACCCCGTGACTTTTTACATATTTAAAGTTCCTATAAATGCATAAACATTCGTAGTGTTGAATTAATACCTGACACTGTTTTAATAAAACGCGTACGAATTTATTATTCAACCTAATAATTGAAATCACACGACAATGCAGTGAAACGTAGATGTAATTCGAAATTGTGCAAATGTGCAAAGGTAAACGAATAGCTTTTAAATGGTCGCATTTGGTTCAGACTTTCTTGGCTAATATTATTCGAACGTATATGGATTTTAAAAGTCAACATCCGCCGCGTTTCGAATATTTTCCACCATTTTTATCGACTGCTATTTTTACTGCAAATAATACGAATGGTAAGCTAATAGTATATTGATTCAGAGGAAATCGATGCATTTAAATCCTATATTAAACAGAAAATTTCACCCGAAATATTATATTTCTTATTTTTGTTTGGACGCAATTTTATAGTGTGTTCGTTTTACGATATTTGTGTTCGATTTAGAAAGAAAAGGGTAAACCTATGCAATCTGAACTGTTTTGTATTGATTTAGGCAAAATCGATTGAATTCAATCTTGTTTCTATACAAAAAATCAAACGAAAAATATTACATTTCTCATTTTTCCTTCGAGGCAATCTTATATTTTGTTTGTTGTACAATATTTCTGCTCCATTTAAATAGAAAGGGCTAAAACCACATAATCAAATTGTTCTCATTGATTCAGGCGAAATCGATACATTCAATCTTTCATTAAACAGAGAATCACACCAAAAATATCACATTTCTCCATTTTTCCTTCGCCGCAATTTTATATCGTTTTCGTTATACAACGCTTGTGTTCCATTTGAGAAGAAAGGGATAAAAACCACACGATCAAACTGTTCTATGAAACGTTCCAGGAGAACTGGGTCACATTCTGAAAGTGCAACAGCACCGATACGCGGATTTACGCGATTCCCAGGAAATCAACGCCATTGAACCGCAAAGCAGTGCAGCATTCGAATGATCACGATGATGATGATCGAAACTAGGTGTATCCCAATAAGTGATTACTCTCGTTCACTCTCGCGTTCCATTTCCCCTATCGAAGAATTCTTCTTCCATCGGAAAAAATTCCACCTTACAAAATACTTCGCCAATCGTACCCCGATCTTTTCTTTATCGCTCCTTTGGACCGCGAAACAAATGAGATTTATCATAAGCAGACAAGTTGGTAGATAAATCTCACCCCCTGTGAAGCGAGAAAGGGAAGGGAATGAAGAAAGTACAGCGGATAACAGCGAAGGAGGTTAAAGGGGCGGGGGGAGGAAAAAAGTCGACAGAAGGAAGTCAGTTGGAGAGGTATGGCAGCCGTAGAATGTAATTTGAAAAGTTTTCTCGTTAAATTGCGCAAAACGCGTGCGGTACGTGGCTACGGGACGCTAGGCGTCCGCGAACAGAGGCAAAGTGGACGACCAGCGTCGGGGACAATGACGGGGCGCACCAACTGATTTTAATTATGGAATCCGCGCAGGTAAAACGCTCAGTTTTTCCATCGTTCCCGCCGCCTTTGCCCCTCTTTTTGAACTCCACCTGGCCCTGCAATTTCAATTGAATCCACTCAACAGCCTATCCCCCTTTTGCCTCTGTTCCAAGCCACCCCTTTCTCTTTTTTCCCTTGCGCGATCGATTTCCACTCGACTCCAGGAAAATATCGGCGAATGTCGAATTACCATTCGCTCGTGTTCGCCGAGTAACAAACGAAACTTTCGACTCTTGTGAATTTTCTTTTTTATATATATATATATATATATATATATATATATATATATATATATTCCGGAGGTAATGAAGGAGATGCAGTGGGGTAGGGGTTGTTAAAAGAACGATAAGATCGATATTTTAGTAGCTGAAGCTCAGTCAGGTTCTTTTTAAATTAGGTGCAATTCGGAGTAGATATGTATTTGTAGATGCATTTGTAGAAGTATTACCAATGGCAAAAAGTTTTTGGCCAAATATGTTAATATTGAAACAGGTAAATATAGTGAAGTTTTTGATGTGCGAAATGCATATTACAAATCGTTTATACCAGTGTTTCCCAACGTGGGGTCCACGCTCCACAGGGGGGCAATTAGATTGTTAAAGTGGGCAATTCGAAAATGGACTGGTTCAGAGTTTAAGTTAACCGTATGGCGACTCTCAGTTGCTACTCGAGCTGGATAAACGTTAGACTGTAGATAATAGACGCGTGTTTCCTCGACAATTTCCTAGTGATTTCTTCTTAAAATCTATCATTTAAGTTTCTTCGGTGAACAATTCAATTTTTGAAAATTAAAAATTATGTATAATATATGTTACATAGGGGGCATAAGAATTTTAGAAAGGCTTAGGTGGGGCATGGCACAAAAAAGGTTGGGAAACACTGGTTTGTACGGTTTATTTATTTCAATATACGATTTTTTATGCTCAAACGACCCACTCACCTCCTAATATTTACTTTTAAATATTAAATATGTAAGGATTATTTTGAGTAAACCCCACGTGGATGGTTTATAGGTACGAGAAGGGAAAAAACTCAGTTTGTGAATAAATAATGGTGGTTTATTAATAATAAAAATAACGCACAATCTGACATAAAATTCTCTCTCTCTCTACTCACTACGTCCTCTCGTTCTCGACTCTTTTTCTCGACTCTGCCCCAAACACTTCTCATTCGCGCCTCAGTCAATCTTATCTAAATACAATACCGTTCGCTCAGCAATCGCTCTAGTCCAAAAACATTCAGACGACATTCTGACCCCCACAAATACAAACATATATGCAATGTCCATGTGTTGTTACATAAAAAAGAAGTCCACGTTTAGTATTGAAATTTTTTTTAATCTCGATTTTTCATACATTACTTCGCTATTAAATAAAATAATTAAAGTGGCGATTACCGGGTTACTGATAGTAATTAGTACATTTACCTTCTTCGATTATCGAAAAATACTGATTATCCGAACAGTCGTGTCACATTTTGGTTCGAATAATCGAGGTTCCACTGTACCAAATTATTTACTTTCACGAATCCGAAGTAAAACTGCCCATCGCGACCCTAAAGTTGCCATTCCTTGTCCACGTTTTCCACTGTGCTCGTCATGGAAGCCAGAAAAAGATACGTTAAACGCATGAAACAAGCCGCTGGAAAATGGTATCGTTGAGGGAAAACCCATACGAAACGGAGACCGAGTGTGCTAAACGAAAGTGAACAGGGGCAAAGAAGGGTTGCAGGGGAAGAAAAGGATTGTGTGTGGCGGAAGGAGGAAGACAGAGAGGACGGTCTGGCTGTTTTACGGCCAGTAGTAATTACGGTTTCGGTGTTTTCCGGTGTTAACAGTTGTATCTGGCCCTGACATCTACCTGACCCCTCTGTGTTTTCCACCCTCCTTGCGGCTGCTTCCCTCGTCGACGCAATTTTCCAATCCAGGAATAACGCTTAACCAGGTCTCCTTGCCTCTTTGCCTATTGTTCCCATTTTTCTTTATTCACTGCCTTTCACTATCTCACTAAATAAATACCAGAGATGGGTTGAAAATGAACCCAAAAGCTACGTTTTTAATCTAGCTAATTAGAATTGAAATTGTGCGAGACCTATAAACTCGAATTTTTCTGAATTCAAGTCTTCATGTTTTATAGCTTGAGATATTCTATTGTTTTCAAGTATCCTGAACAAAGTTGAATTAATAACATTTTCCTACGTTTTTCGTAGTTTTGGTTATTTTCTTGCTTGAAAGTGTTATTAAAAAAATTTACTCGTAATATTGTTCGCATAAAATTTTGTTCGAGGGATTTATTCGAAATGTTATTGGAATAATGCCCAACTCTGATGCTAATTGTAAGTATAGAATGCCCATTGTTCATAAATAGTACGTTTCGGTGATGAATCTTGCGTTGTAACTAGAAATGAGTCGAAACCTAATTTTTAGATTCGCGAAACTTGAGCCGGAAACTTTGTGAGATTTCGTAACCCTTGAAACTCTTGAAACTGCAAACTTTCGGAACCTTGAGTGCTTTTTTTGTTCTTTTGTGTCTGAGGAGTATCCATTTTATCAGGAATTAAAATCTTAACAGATCCTTTTAGAAACTCAGAGTAAATGAAACTTAGATTTAGTTACAATTTAAGTAAATAAATACGCGAAGAAACTTTGTATCGTAGTTATTAATTTGTATGTTTTTTTATTAATTTTTGTTTCAGTATACATAACTGTAATAAGTGATTGAAATCGTATCAATTAAAATGAGCCTTAAGTTTGGCAAGACGTTTAATTCGATTATGGGTTGAATAAATTCATATCACAACAATATCCTCTTTATATATACAAATTATTATTTACCTAAGTTTCGAGTGTTTCCAACTGTAAAAGCAGCACAAAGTTTCGAGTTCTCGAGTACTTGAGTTTCGAGATTTCAAAGTTTCGAGTGTCCCGTCCCTAATTTTAATACCAAGTTTCAATTTCCCCTTTATCAGCCTTCAGTCTTCTATTTGTCATATTTAGGTGATAATCTCAATCATACTCGCCATAATCGTCGTTAAAAGGCAAAGGGTTAATTATTAATTATGACAACGACGAAAGAAAAGGAACAAGAGTTGCTGCTGATGCTTATATTAACGATAATTACAATAATTGTAGTATAGTATAAGATAGATATACTAATGATCATTTAGAGTAGGCGAAAGTATTGTACATTCGACGATGAAATATTCTGGCGATGAATACGACTGAACGTGCAAGTAGAAAAGAGCGTTTCGCCCCTTCGCGAAAAAAAGTATTTCACGCTTTCGATGCAAAAGTGCTAAGGGTCGCACGAGTCGCATCGTTAGAACGTTAATTGCCATTCGACGTGCACACCGGTATTGTGCGACGCTGTTTCAGACTTTTAACGGCGTTCTTTCTTGTTACGATAATGGCGACGTAAGTGAGAAGAAGGGTACAGGTTTAAGGGTGTTTTCGCGAATATTCACACTGCCATTTCCCTAGCATACAGGGCACCGTTAACTCATTATTTATGGGGAACCGACTAATACGCTTTTCTTATAAATACTATAAGTCCCTATAAATTGATCTCCTGCTTCCTACATTGTCAAGAATAATTCAACCAGTAGATGAAATGATACATTAAATATTTACTTCACAACTTGAAAGTCTGTTTAAAAAAGAAAAAAGAACCTAACATAAAGTAGCATTTCATGTATATATGTTTATTACATACATATAATAGTTTAAAACCTTAACAATGATAAAGTTAATAGAATTTAATAATACAGTTGTAAACATGTTCAAAAGTTCAATATTAATGGTGCATTTTGTTTGTTATGTTACAAGGTTCAATAATTAAAACACACAGTATAATACGTGTAACATAATAATTTTTTATAACACTTTCTGTAATATGAAATACAACTTTATCTATTACACACTGTATATAATATTAAACACATTTCTACGAATTTTCTAATCCTTACACTAACGCGTGTTTACCGAATCTATCATGCATATACTTTGCACGTATCATGCACATAATTAGCATATTTACTACATAATATAGCTGCACAAATTTCCGTAGTCTACTTATGAGTTGGCTAATTTCACCCAACGTTAATTCTACCTAACAAAAGCTATGCCATTCCTAAAAGCAGCGTAGATGTTTAAAGTTTCCACTCGCTCCACTTTCTACTAACGAAACAACAACTTGCATCACAAATTAATTTCTAACTTCCCACCCACAAAAGCTTTTCACCATTTTCCGCCATCTTGTACTTTTACTCCCCGGTGTCCGTAAAAATTTGTAAAATTCGCCAACCACCGGACAGGTCTCCAAAAAAAAAAAAAAATGCACCCGTAGGAGGACCGCGATCATTCAAAGAATTTAATTAGCTCGTTAAGCGAATCCTCGCCCTCCTTCACTCTCATACTTTCAATCATGGTTGCGTGTAACTGGAGGCGGAAAAAATTCCGCGATAAGTGGCGTCGTTGTGAATATAGACTGGCTAGTAGGATCATCCTCTGATCCAAGTTCGGCGAGTGGTTCAAGGAGGAATAGGAGGACCCTCAAAGTAGCTCAACGACTCGTTATAAATTGTCGTCGACTGCTCCACCTTGGATTCTACTGAAACGCGACGTAATGGCGTGGAGGAGAAAACGGTGGGATGGGATTGCCTCTATCGGGAAGTTCCTTCCGACTGGTAAAGGAACGAACGGAACGAATTAATTCCGTAAGGACGAAAACTCGAGGACAAAGACCAGATGCAGGATTCAAAGGACGCAATTGGATTCGAGAGTCCGATGCGAGGGACACGCTTACATTCAACATTCCCTCTCTCTCTCTCTCTCTCTCTCTCTGTTGCCTTTAACTGATACATTGGCGAGCTTCTTTCAACCCTCGAGTCTTCCTTTTTTCACTGCCAGGCGCGAAAGTTTGCGAAATGGCCGCGAAAGACAGCGAAAGTGACCAATATTTCTGCAAGCGTTCCGTGATTTTCTTCGACTTTTTCTCGGATGTCTTGGTAACTGTAAAATTTCTTTTTTAACCCTTTCGCTATCAGGATCGGGTATAGTATTATTTATAATCGAGGGTCTGAACGTAAAAGTGATCTAAGCGATGAAATGTTCATTTCGAGAAAACAATGCGTAAAGTTACGCTTTATTTTAAATGTCTACATATTTTTGAGGAAGAAAAGAAATTACTAACCATACTGAGGAATAGTTTGAAAATAAAACTGTGAATTCTTTTTTGTAATATCTTTCCTCCATCTGTGCTTTTCACTTTTACTCTAATCGATAGCTTTCTGTTCTGTTTTTTTTTTTGTTAGGACCTTATATTAGAATTCGACAAATGTCGCAATAGCAATAAAATAATATATATATACGTTAAAGAAAGTCTGTTCCTTCGATCAACCTATTAAAGAATACAAAATTACTTATCGATACACCTAATATAATTATTTCTTTATAATAACTAATTAAAAGTAATTAGTTATAATTTCTATTATTACGTCAGCACACTTTAGAGTTCGAAATACACCGTAGTGAAAGGGTTAACATCTTCTCCGTCTTCCGAACAATCCTTTATGTGTCCAATCTAATTAATTGAAACGTCAAATTATCCTTGGACGTCATCTTCAACTAATCGACTACTCGCCGAAAGAATAATGCGTAGAGCGCATGCAGAAATGTACTTAATTCAGTTTGAAAGCTTAAACGTGAGCAGTGTTTCATGTACATAGTGTAGCTAACAGAGGATGATTCATAGCGAACAGAAATTTGTCAGAAGACTTCTTACGGTGTTTAAATAGCAGGAAGGCAAACAATTTGTCAGTCCTTTCTTGCGAGTCTGGGAGGAACGATGCCTGCGTAGACCGTTTTCGACAAAATGCTCTCTAATTACTGCTCTCTCTCTCTCTGCTGAAATATCGCCGATCGCAAGAAGTACCTAATGATTTCCTCGACTGCGGGCCAGGGGAAAAAGGAGCGAATCGAATTCACTGAGAAACGACAAAAAAAGGTCCCCGCTTCGAAGAACTTAATTGGATTTACGAGGAACTATCGTACCCAATGAACTATGCATTTTCACGCTCACTGAAGTCACTTCGTCGACTTTAAGTCCTCCATTTTTGGTTGACTTTTACTTTTATTTTTTTTTTTTTTTTTTTTTGAGGGGGTTCGAAGAATTTTGGGAATTAAAAGTTCGCGGAAACAAGGTAGGGAACTGCAAAGTGGTTGCTCCACATTTTGCATAATTTATCGCAATCTCGCGGAATGCGTTTCAAGTAAGAAGTCGAGTTGGGAAACTGTGAAAGGGAGAAGCTCTGCAGAGATACACGAAATAAGACGTGTTGAATAAGTTAGGATGAGAAAGATGTGCCCTGATACTTTTTATGGAAAGGTGTACCTTACTATTTGTGCGCGAAACAAACCAATATTTAACTGTTACAAAATTAACTTTATTAGAACCGATAAATAAATAATAAAAAATGTAATGAAATAAACTTTTGAATTAACTTCACGAAAACTTATTTTTCCAAATTTCAGCAGTAAGAATTGGACTGTGAATTTGTGTCCATTTATAGGAAATTTAAATGTACACGAAAGCATAAAGCGCGAATTAGTGAATTAAACTTGTAAATATGAGGTGAGATACAAATTATTGTATTTTAAGGATGAAACAATCCTTCGTACATTTAATTTTGTTAACAAAAATATGAATATGCATAAAAATCTGCAATGTAGTAATAACATGCTATACAGATCGGATGTTGTTACAGAAAAATACGTTTGTATCGTTTGTTATGAAATTTAATTTCTTTTATAAAGATATGTTGAATTATGGTGAAATAATCTTGCTTCAATTTAAATGATTTTATTTTATATTAGGTTTAAAATTAAATGAATTTTAAAAAAAGGTCCCAAGTTTGGATCTAATTACATAAAAGAAATATCTTGTTGCCTTACATATTCCACACTACTTTAAAATATATCATACTGTACAAGATTATTAATAAGCATTTTTAATGCACTGTTAATCTTGTATATATTTATCTGTATAGATAAAGCAATGTGATTATTGATTATAAAAGTGATATAAGATGTAAAGGAAAAGAAAAGCTTTCATATTTTTGTAATATAAATTAATGCAACATAAAATAAGTGATAAATTCAATTTTGTTACATTCATGACTTGTACTAGTTTCATAATTACCGACACATGTGTATTTTATACATACAGTATGTTTAAAATTCGCATAGAAATGATTTCAAGTAACAGCTATTATTGAAGCATTTATTAAAAATTGAAGGATGCAAAAAAAGTTCAGTACGTGTACAATCTACAAAATTATACATTTGAAATTATGATAGTAAAGCAGCTCCGAATTTAGGTCCTATTTCTTCAAACTTATTTATAATAATACGAATTTGCATAACAATCTGCAATCTAGTCATGAACATTGCTTAAGTAATTACTAGCGCAAAAGGTTAATTTTCAACAGCAATTAAAGGCTTCGAAGGCGTAAGAAACATTCAAACTCATTTATTCGCTGGCAATTACAAGTTGAGAATTTCGTGAATTGCGATTAATAGCTTACGAAACGAGGTTACCAGCTGCCAACTGCCTAACGTATGTTTTGCATAATTCATTGCGTTTTCGCAATGTCGTGTTCACGAGGCCGATTAACCGGAGACGTAATTTATGTTAGAATCGTATTTTCGTTCGTCTCTGCATTCTTATCCGTCATTTGTATTCCGAAGCCATCGTGAATTAAACTTCATCTGCTAAATTCCTACCAGTCAAATTTAATCCTTTACCTGTTAACACATTCGCTGCCGACAGCAACGAAGGAATTTTCAAAAACACGCGGCTTGTATTTCTTCAACCGAATGGCCGTTATACTAAAACTGCTACAACATTATATTTCTTTTGTATTTCTACCTTTGCTGAACCTTTTCCTAAATTATTCGTAACGCGACTTCTTTCACTAATGTACAGAACAAATATTAACTCTTTGCACTCCGTTGGCGCAGCTATAGAAACACGCGTAACTTTTTTCCACATATTAAAATTTAAATTTCTCCATTTATATTCACCAATTTGATTTTAATTTTTTTTTTAAGAGGTCTAACTTGGTAGACATAAATATATGATATTTGTAAACTGGAGAACAGAAATATTTGATATAGCGAGAGTTAATATAATAACAATTAACTGCTTAAATATCTTTGCCACCTTTGTAAAGTGTATGTTTGCAATAAATATCGTGTATGTTTTACATTCCTATATTTTTAGATATTTGTTTTAAACTGTACCAATTTGTTCGTGATAATTGCGTCTCATTATAGCACTATCGATATTCCAAAGAGGTTTATATAACAACACATATTGTATTCATAATATTGTTTACAATTACATTTAATAATTCCTTCTTTTCCTTTCTTTTATATGCAATATTTAACATTTTACCCATTTTCCTTTCTTTAAGGGAGGGGCACTTTGTTTGCTATTTCTATAAATGATAAAATATTGTACGTTTTAGGTGCAGATGGTGTAAGGTTACAAAACGAAGAATGGCATGGCGGAACGTGTATTTCCAGAAGGCATGACAACTGCAACGAGAATTTATTAGGTATGTTTGCAGAGTAAATATGCGAGGAAAGGAAGCGTTTAAGGTAGATATTTACGAGCGCGTTAAGAAAGATAGAAAGTGTCGTAGATTAGTTCTAGAATTCAAAGATACGAGCAGTTTGCTTAACAACTCCGTTGTTATGAATATACTTTCGCAAAAACATAACTTCAAAAATATCTTCCTAAAATGGTACACCTTACACGAAGGATTACTTGCAAATCGTAGAACTTCTGATACTTCTCTAGAAAGATTCACAATGAACAATATAAGTTTGAAAATTAGGAACCATTGCAGTCTGTTCATTACGAATATAACAATAAGTACCATTTCAAAAAAAGAACAGAGCAAAATATATTTATGGTGTCCTATTAATTGGGTTGTTCAGAAAATTCGTAACGCTTTTAATAACATTCACTTTTGTTGTGTAATTGATGAATTGGAAGTAGATTATGTTGTATGAACATTAGTTAAAGAATAGCATTCTTGATCTGAACAAATACTGTACCTATTTGGGACACTTAAAACCCAATAATTGATGTATAATATAATGCGTAGTTAAAAGCAAAGGTAATTTTTTTTCATTGGATGATACTAATCAACCTAACGTTTCAATAATAAAGTAGCAAGAATTTTTAATCGCTGCCCAAGATATTCTACTACTATCATTTATTTTAATATTTCTAAAGCTTCATTAATGATCAGAAATTGAATAAATTAGGAGCCTAGAAGAATTACTTGTATGAATTAATTTCGGAGTAAGAAATTCTACAAACAGTGCAAACTTTTTACGAAAAGAGATTATGAAACTTTCTGATAGTCATACAATTATCAAACAATAAATACCGCTCGCAAAATGGTTTACTAAAATGTTAATATGCACACGTCATTTTTGAGTATTTTTAAAATATCTCTACGAATTTTCCCAACAACCTAATATGTTGCAGAAGAAACATGATTATTCTGATACTGCAATCTGTGAGTGTTGGTTTTATATATAGATGTATGAATGATGTTAAATGAGTATGAATGTTTTGTCCAGATCTGTATAGTCTATGGTGAAAATGAGATGAGTGAGAGTCCGATCTATTGTGTACGTTATTATGAGGAATGTTTGAAAAAGAGTCAGTAGTTACCGAACCAGTAGAGAGAGTACACTGAGTGAGAGAGCGAGTCAAGAGTGAGAACGAGAGAACTAAAGGGCGAGATAGAGACAGTCCTAATATATGTGTTATATCATTAAATTTAGTCTCTAATAATAAATATATCATATTGTCTAATCGTCTAAGAAAGGAAGCACTATTATTCTACCCACACAATCCACCTACAGCTATGTTGTTATTATTACAAGCCGTCGAAATTGATGTTTTATTCAGATGCAACCTTAACTCAACAACGATTTTAGAATCTTTCGTTCGCGATGGTCACCATAAATTTACAGGAATAAATACGTCTATATTTCTGGCTGATGTCAGCTGGATCTTGAATCCCAATCCTGCCTTTCTGCCCTTTCTCCCTTTGCACCCTTCTTCGTACTTTTTTACCCTTCTGTTGCACACTCTTGCCATTCTTCTGCTTTCTATCTAATCTACATTCTGCTGTTAAACAGTATTTCTCTTTTGTCTCATCAGCACCGCCTTGAACTCTTTCCTTTCCACCATTGTTCCTCCCCTTCTAACAAGGTAATTTTTTTCCCCTTTGATTTTTTAAATTCCGAAGAAGGGTAGAATTTTGCGGAACGAAATTGTAGCATTCCTCAGCTTTTCTTCTTTCAATTTATCGAATTCCTACCATTTCTTCGAGCCGATGCTCGTTATTTTTCGTTGACGCTTTTATAGCGCATACTTTACATTTATTCAGTTCTGTTTTTCTTTCAAAGCGCCCAAGAGTACCACAAACAGCGCATAAATGTTCCCTTATCGTTTCCTGTTTTCCACGATTCCTTACATTACCCCCTTACTTTTAATTTCCTGCTATTTCTCAAGCGCTTCCTTTCCTCGCATCGATTCTTCTTCTTCCATTTCCCTTCATCAGTTCTAATTTTCTACACGACTTCCTCATTTACTTTACCTTCATATTTCTTTCGCCGGCCGCTCAATAGTATCGTATATACCTTTTTTCCACTCATTCTTTTTCCAACCTTCTTCTACCATTTCCCTTATTCCCCTTTGTGCCTCTTCCCCCCTTTCTCCGCTATCTAATTGTCTTCGTTTTGAACCCTCATTACGGACCATTTTTCTCACCTTCGGTTTCCAACCCGCCTCGTACGACAATGACTCACCATTGTCTTTATTTTTTCCCTATTTAACTCGATCCTCGATATTTCTTACTGTACAATGTATCTTGGCAATGATGGTACAATCGAAAGAGGGGGAGGTAATTCTTCGGAAGGAAATAAGTTAATATTGTAGAATAAAACTTTTGCGTATGCAGCTTTGTTTCCAAGAAACGAGGATTTTAACGTTTCGATCGTAAGCTTGCGAATTAACAGATTATCTATCGGTTGGGATTTAAAATACATAAACGACCGATCAATTGAAGCTTACAATTCGGTAATATCAAATTCTTATAGACACATATGATGTAAAATAAAGATTTAAAGTATCATTTTGTCTACTGTGTGAATTATTATTCGCGATGTAAAGAACAAAATGCTAATTTGTAGAGGCCTATTGGATTTATAGGAGAAAACCTATTAATCTGTTCCCGGTAAATAATGTGTTAAGATATGATGTCACTGATACAAACGACGCAAGTTGAGACGATGTGATTCGTGGTATAACTGTACAGTACACTGTCTTCCGAGAATTAAATTATTATTCATCCTTTGCAGTGTATTTACAGTGGCATACAAAAGTATCCGGCCACATCCCGTACAAATATTCAATGCTAATTCAAATCAGTCGTTGTTACACTGATATCTTAATATATGATATGGTAAATTTTGTATCATTGAACGTAAATGTGGTCACGTAAGGTACTATTAAACAATAGAAAATCACCACAATTAAATCTGATTAATCCTTTTGCTACAGCACTTAAAAATTGAAAGAATTCTTAAAACATAGACGAGACTAATTGTATTCATATGCAAAATGGTATAAGTATAAATATCACAAAATACTCTGAATAATTATAGTATAATATTTACGGACGATAATAAACATTCTATTAATTTTAAGTTATAAAAAAGATATACTTATGCTTTTAGTAAATAATGGCCCATTTATGAGAACGTATATATATGCCCTTCGTAACGAAGGTGTTAATCAGTACTGAAATATAATAATACCATGGTGTACGAATATTGTTCTTAGCCACCATAGATATTTAACGCATTATAAGTGTATTCTTTTCTGCAAAATGTAGACTCATACGCAACAATTTTACTCTGCACTTTGTGACTATTTTTAGGGGGGGGGGGGGAGGTGTAGAAATCATCCCCCACCAAGTTGTATATCAGCAATGCTAAGACATCCCATATAATCCCCATATTTCTTACCAGATTCGCATTTCTTTGGACTGACCCTTTCCACCCGTACATCTCTCTCCCATTTCTCCAGCTTTGTCCTTCATCTCTATTCAAATGCATTTTCCATCCCTCCTACAAGCCTCTATCCCTCACAATTCCTCACATGCCGTCTGTGTCCGCTTTTCCTTTGCTACTTCTGCACCCACACCCCCTATTCTCGCTGCTACGTTCACCCTTTCGCTTTCTCCCCCTTTTGAACCTCTCCCCCGAGGATCAGCCGCCCCACAACCCCATAGGCCATGGTGCAAGCATCACCTCGACGGGCGCATGATTCTACGTGTGTGCGTTTCCACCGTGACAAAGCCAGATTTAAGCTGCGCTTACGAGTCGGAGCTTTCCAGCTGGCTCCAACTCGCCCAGGTCCGCTACATAACGATTTTCCTCTCACTCTCTCTCTCTCTCTCTCCCCCCCTCCCCCCCTCTGACGTTTTGTTATCAGCTATAATAGACTGCGTTCCGCGGGAGCAAAGCGAACGCGGCGAGATTTAGAGAGACGCTTTTGGTATGTACCCACGAATGTCGAATAAAAAAAAAAAAAGAAAATAAAGGGGAAAAACAGGGTCACACAATGGCGGCCCTTTGTGTCACGTAATGTGTCCCTGTATCGTCTGCTTGCCAAATGTTCCTTACTGCTGGATCACTCTTTCGCACGGGTATCCGTTTCACGCGACTCTCCGGTGGTTCACGGGATTCTTTAGATTCGTCGCGGGTCGCGGTGCACTTTTAATACCGCGTTCCATTAAAATTGTAACGTAGGATGTAATAGATATTTGGTGCATGCAGAAGTTTTAGGCTTTGTTTTTGGCCTTGTTTCATTTGGAAGTATGAAATCTAGGTAATGTACATACACTTAATTGGCGTTTTTTGGGAAAATGTAAAATATCGCGATATCCAACAATAGTATTTTATGCTTCATCTAGATAATCTCTAATAGATTTTACTTAGGAAATTTATATGCATATTACAGAAACAGTTTTTGGCCAAGCATTCTTATGTTAACTGGAAATAGATTGAGACGTTAAGTCAAGTTGTCGATTAGGTTCGAGTTAATCCATCAGCAACCCTTAAAAATCAGCACAAGTAGAAAATATTTTTGTGTTTCAACAAACTTAGTCCATTATGCTACCAATTTGGTTTACTATTTGTAAACTATGGATACTAAGTATGCGTCCTATAATTGCTAATACATAGTTGTACCTGTTCTAAATAATTATCAGTCGTTTTATACTAATCATAAAAAGGAACTAGGGTCCGTAATTACATTTCCATAAATCGGTATAATAATAAACTTTGCAAAAAAAAAGGAAACAAGACTTTTCTGCCAACCTAATATTTTCTCCAATTTTGTATAAGTTTTTATTACCTGTCTGGCAAATTTAGAATTCCATCATGAAGAAACGAAATTATTTCGGAGTATCAGAGTCACCAAAGTAAGACTAAAATTTATGCACACGCCCAATAAAGAAAAAACACATAGCACCTCTACTGTTTTCATATTTGTGAATTTGCGAATCTACGGATTTATGAATCTATGAATCTACTGATTTATAGAGCTACGGATCTGTGTATCTACGCAGTTGTACGAATCCGTGAAGCTATGAAACTATGGACCTACAGAGTCTACTAACATACGAATTTACGAGTCTATGAATCTGTGAATCCGTGGATTGAAATTGAGAATCTATGATGGAAAAAAATCTCCTGTCCGCTAAAAATATTGCATAGTATGCATGCAGTGCGTTGGTAATAATTCTCTAAAGTTATACACGCATACGAAAACACGGAGTTCAGGGCGTGTTTCGCTCTTCGTTAATTATGATTTATACTTTCACAATCAGATTAACGATGCAGGCAAAGAAGAAAGTGCAGGAAATTGTACTTTTACGTGGAAGGTAAACGACAGAAGTAGAGTGAAAAATGCAACACTGTCATCAGACTCAATTAACGAGCTGGAATGAGCACCTTGCACAGCGCGCTGATCTTCAGCGCCAACAATTTCAAGTTCCGTTATGTTTCCATGCATATTCCGCTTGCACCTGCATTGGAATTAATCTGGCTCACGATAATGCAAGAATCGAGTTTACGCCATGCACGACATACATTTTTCTTCTTGTATGAAATCTAGAAGCGGGATTTCTTTCAAGGTCAGTGGGTTAATTCCCCAAAACGATCGATCATCGGAATAACGAGGAGGAAAAATATGAGACGAAGTTTGTTTCGGGACTTTTGAAATATCTACTGCTCGAGGTATGTGTTATTACCGATAATATTAATTGTAGTAAGTAATTATTGTTTGCACGAAAAAGTACCATCAATGAAACGTTTCCCTTTGAGAATTAAATGGCTATAAAAAATTGAAACTTTAATCGAAGCCTTTCAATGAAAAATTGATTGTCACTCGAGGTGCACATTGTGATTAAAGCAGTTTTCACCCAATTAAAAAATTAACGAGCAACTACAATACTGTGGATACAAAAAATATTCACAGGTCTCTTTTATATTCTTGTTAATTAAATATCTATTAATTGTTACACTTCGAAATTTTGAAATGTTTAAAAAAATATAAGATTTCCGATCATTTTAAGAGTATTGATATAATTGTTAATTAAAATTATGTAGATTCTGGAAAATTGGTACCGTTTGTTTCTATCTTTATAGTTAAATATTATTTCGCAATGATATAGGGTTATCCAAAATAGACTATAGGAACACCTACCTTCACTTTTTTTCTTTCCCTCTCTGCTTTACCCTTTTCTAATCTGTTTCTTATTTTTATTATCTTCGTTCGTTCCCGTTTCAATTTTTTTTTTCACTTCTATTTTACTAACAAACATGGCTTTTGACAGATACTCTCATTCAACATCCTAAAGGTACATTTGGATAACCTTTTACCTTCAATTTTCAGGAATTATATAGGCACAATATCTAGACTGCAAATTTTTACACATTTCTAGGAAATTTACGATTGCAAGAAAGTGCAGTGTTCACGTAATATACAACAAATTTGCAAAGCACCCAAACTAAATGATTCTTCGTAATATTTAAAAGGTGAAAACAAACCTCCGTTTGAATCCTATTTCTTCAATTACGCTCGTAAAACCACGAATCTGCATAAAAGTCCACAGTCAAATAATCACAATACGAGATCCTCTAATTGTTTCAAACGCCGTACTATAATATCTATCGTATCCAAGCTTCTCGCGAATTACGAATGCAAGAATAATTAAAAAGCGCAATAAGGGCTTAATTGAATAGCCCACCAAGGGTTCAGGAGAGGGCTGTTTACACAGCCCCTGGAAAAGGACGAACACAGACTTCAATAAAGGGGAAAAAAGGACTAATCGATGGCGGATAGGTAGTTCGAAGGGAAAAAAGGCACGTACGATGACAGAAACAAGAAGAACAAGGGAGAGAGAATGAAATAGAAGCTTGACGCCCCTCCAGTGTGCAATTCTGACGAGCTGGCAATTCGATCCTGAAACAGGACCCAAGAGACGACATAAAGCTCACTCCACGCTCGTTTGTTCTTTCTTTCTTCATTTTAACCTTCCCCATCCCCTTCTCGACACTTCACGATCGTCCGTCTGTCGCTATTTGTCTCGCGAACTTCTTCGTCTTCTTTGGTCTTTTTGTCCCCCCGGCATTTCGATCTGTTCCCCTTAAAGATTCAATTTAATTCACTCACCATGAAGAGCTTTCAAATATGCCTTGCCGGCATTGATCAGCTGCCTCGCCCCTGGGTTGAATTTGTCCAGGATGTTCTGCAATCAGAAATTTAAAACGTGTTTATGGTCTCGATTGTTACAGTCTGTAAAGGAAAAATGTGGACGAAATATGTTTGGAAATATTGATCATTTTGTCGAAAATTGTATGCGGATCAAAATTACATTTTTGACCAAATTATCTTACCATTCCAAAACATTTTCCAATTTTCAAACAATTATAGTAGAAAATTGTCGCTAAAGTTTGTAAATTTAAGTTTGAATTTAAATGTGGAATTTTATTTTTCAGAATTAAAAATTGTAAATGTTTCCTGAAGAAAAATGGATGCGCTTGAATCGAATGAAATGTCGAAGACCGCGGCAGAATTAATTTTAGTGGAAGTTCCAGAAAGATCGTACAAATAATTGGTTGAGAATTGGAACTGAATTATAATGTTTTGCAATCAGAAATATGCAGAACGTATTTATGGCTTCGATTATTTTACGGTTACTTTAAAATCTTGATTAAATCTTACGACAGTGGAAATTCCAAGCATTGCAAGGATAATTTATGGGAAATTGCGAGTAGGTTAATAGAGTGGATACCGAAATAAATTTTGCATCGACTTGAAACTCATGTACAGTTGAGGTCTGAATTAATTCCCCGTAAATAAACATATTTTTCCACATTGGAGAAGCAAATTCCACCAAACCTAATCTCTTAGGATTTAAAAATATTTGAAACAATTTTAAGATACTTATTAACGTCTCTACTATAGAATAAAATTATTCGTTACGTTAAATGATTAAAACTACTTGCAATAAAAATTAAAATTCTAAAATAGATTCAGGAAAATTCAATTTTGCTTGAGTCGTCAATATTAGCTTCGCACGATTAAAAAACGAAATGATTTCCAGTAAAAACAGAAAAAAGAGAAGGGAATGTAGCAACCGAGACTTGTAGAATCGAAAACGCTAATTTTCCGCAGAGAGGATTAATCAAAATGAATGCCAGCAAAAGTTAATTTAACATATTACGAATTTGCATTGGAATGAAATTATTATTCAGCAAAGCCAGCGCATTAGATACGAATATATAATGCATAAATTGCCACTTTTAATCCACAGAATTAATCAACTTCCATCTGCGGTACTTTCGAAATTCATCATTGAATGAAATGATAAATGGTACGAACTAAAATGAAGAGTGTGGTATTCAGTGCGTTCCATTTCATCGGTTTTCGCAGAAGTATAGATCAATGTGCAATTGTAACTACGCGTGCTTAAACGCAGAGGCATCGGGCACGTCTTCATCAGACCTTGATCGATCGCTGGCCATATGGGCGAGTGTTAACGAGCATGAGCTAATCAGATTACGTCACTATGACGAATTAGTTTGCCGAGCAAAAGTCAGCCTTCGAAGTCTTGGAATGCGGTCTACTTCGTCGCTATTTGCGCGCTTTAAACAAGGAATTCGCACAGCGTGTGCCAACCTGTGCTAAACACAATCAGTGTTCCTCATTCAGTAAAACTAGACACAAGGATAATTCGTAAACTTCTCGGAGTTCTTAACGGATTAACCAAACTTCAGTGATAATTTGTTTATTTGTTTAAGGGACGCAAGGAAAGTTGTACGCTTGTACATTCTTTGTTTGACACGCGTTTATGCGACTGCACCCGAGACTATACTTAAACCATGTCCATAATGTATGGGATAGTTAACCTTGAAGTGGTGACCACCTTTTTAACCCTTCGCGTGATTTCATAATTCAGCTGATTCAGTAATTTGGGCGGGAATTATAATTCGGTTCTTTTGCCGAGAATAAAAAATAGGAAAAGAAAAAAGGTATCCTGGAACTTTGAAATGATTTCCAAATGAAATTGTATAAGAATTTGATGTTGAATTATATTGTAAGGACAATGATTATGGTTCCGAGACTACTAATAGTGACACTGTAATATTTTGGAAATGTAAAATTCAGATTTTACTCAAATTATAATATAGCAGAGTTATTAAAGAAGTAAAAATTAATTTATAGGCAGGTGTAATGGTTTACTATCAAAGTAAAACTTTTCTTTAATAATAAGATATATTAATTCATATTTTGAATTCAAACTGTATATTGAACTTATTACAGAAATAATTAATTACTTGTTGACACGCCTAATAACTGAAAACAACTTTCACCCTATTCACTCACATGTTTCAACATTTTTACAAATCTCATTACTTTCTCGTCGCACCATATATTCGATTCAATTGATCCAACGTAACCAGACACCTCAATCTTCAAACTAAAATAAATCCACCAGCTTTAACTTCTTCTCTACGTCTACAATCTTCAACTTGCAATCTACCAAACTTCCATAATGCGGACATTTACCCCCCTTCTCCTTTCCACCTTCACTTTGACGCAGAGATCAGCAATGCGTTCTCAGCGTTCGCAAAACTTTCTTTCTACACCCACAGTCTTCAACTATAAAACTGCTAAAGCCCCGAAAATTCAGACGTTCCCTCGAACAGACGTGGCCGTGACGATGCACGATCGGCCAAGCATTCTCAGTGGACAAAACTGGGTAGAAGCAAACGGAGCTGAAAAGTAAACAGAGACAATGTAAGCGGAAACTTGGTGGTTAGTTGATAGGAAGGCAGATGGCCAAATAAACAAGATTCTGTCGAAGGACACCAGTGGACGAATAACGAGAGCCACTGGCATGGTTGCATGCTATCGGGGGAACGTATACGAACGCCTCCGGCATTCCAGCTTTGAGGACGAGCGTTCGCCGTCTTCCTGCGTCTATCTCTTCCTGCAACCATCCTCTTCTTTCTTCCTGGAGCTCCTTTCACTCGGCAGCGTTCAAGGCGGCGCCTTTTAGCCGCTTACGGTCTCCTAGAGACCCGTGACTTGGTATCTATAGGCGACCACGGAACAACGGAAGGCTGTTTCGCAAGGGTGAGAGACAGAGGGGCGCGATTAACGCCAAAAACACAGAAATTCTAGCTACGCTGGCTAATAAGAGCCGAGTACAATTTGCCACGGTGGCTGGGGTGATACGCCAGCATCCATCATCCGATGTCACTATATGTAGTTTCTTCCGTTGTGGACGGAACAAATTGGCTTGTAGAGAATGTTAATAACGGACTGCTTCTCCCTTGTAACTTCTGTGAGTAATGATCCGTGTAGTCTTCAAAGCTGGAACGATTCCGCGGTTCGTGGAAGAAATAGATTCGTAGAATTTTTTGGGTAGCAGCGAAGATCGCCAACGATCACTAACAAAGTCAGTCTTCAGAGTAACTTAGTCTTCAGTTACAGTTAGTCACTGAGAGTTAGTCTGCAGTAAGGGTTAGTGAGTCAGTTAGTCATTCAGTAACAGTTAGCAAGTCACACAGTAACAATAAAAGTTAACCAGTCAATAAGACAGTCAGTAAGTTGACAGTTCAGTAAGAGTTAGCAACACGTTCAGGTGCCAAGCAGGACCCTGAACACACATTGTTAGTAGTAATTCAGTCTTCACAGAAAACAGTCAGCAATTCAGAACGTTCAGGCGTCATTTAGGATCCTAAACACACTTTATGAGGCACATCACAGCACGATCGGCAATAATGTGCAATATTCCTGAGCCACGACACTCAGTTAGGAAGAAAGGAGTTAAGGGCTCTAACGCTAGGGTAAATTAACCAGTGGATAACCGAATTGTTGAATTTATGCCTATATTTTCAATTGCAAATAATATTTAATTGACAAATGGCTGGGGGAAATTGAACGTTAGAGTTGATCTTTCTTTAGTAAGCAATTTTATTCATAAAAATGACTTTCTCCTTCTATATTGTTCTTTAATTAATTATATAGTTAATTAATTAAAAACTGTTACTTTTACCATTTAATATCGATTTGGTATATTGTATTGATTTATAGTAGAAACACGGATAAAGCATGGATAAATTGTTAAGCGTTGTAATATGATTCTCCGTGTTTATCAATAAATTGCAAATATGAATGAAAGTGGCGAGGAGACGATAGAATATAAATGCGTGTTAAAGATAAACAGACTCGCGGTCGACAACGTTTCCCGTGTGCTACAGATATAATGAATACAATTGGGAATATAAACATTGGGTCGAAGCATGTGTTCTGACCGGAATCTTGTATCAGTTTCGTACTGGTTCGCAGGGCGAACGGACGTGGTTGGCAACAGTAGCGTGTAATGGAAATAACCGCTCTGGTTATATCACTTGAGAAATTATATCTCCGTGGCTGAATAACATTTGTTGCACTGCGCGAAATACTAATTGCGAATAACTTTAGTAAAAGCAAGCAAGCGCATACGATAACACAAAGAAAAAACAGTTGCAACGTTTGAAAACAAATGCTTGGTGGATAATTACGTCGTACTAACTTATTGCAAATGGAAACCGTAACGTTATAAATACTCTGCGAAATTTGCTTCTTGGTTGTTAATCAAGAATTATCGCCATAGCTATTCCGGAGAGAATATTTGAATAAATCGAAGGATATTCGAATAATTGTAAGCGTACTTGAATTAATTCAAAGATATTCCACTAAGTCCAAGAATGTTCGGATGAATTGAAACATATTGGAATAAATCTAAGTATATTCGATTAAATTCAAGGATATTCTACTAAATTCAAGAATATTTGAATAAATCCAGGCATATTTCATAAAATTCAAGGATATTCCACTAAATCCAAGAATTTTTTAATAAATCCAAGGATACTCGAATAAATCCAAGAATATTTAAATAAATTCAAGGATATTCGATTAAGTTCAATTATATTCCACTGACTTGAATGGTATTCCAAGAAATCGAAGAATATCTCAGCAAATCCAACGATATTTCAACACATTCAACAATATTCCAACAAATCTGACAACAGTCGCTTAAATTATGCTTTCTTCGTAATCTAGCTACAATTCAACGAACAATCAAGCAAAGAATTGCAACTGTTAGAAATACACTGTTCACCGAAGAGCGAAACAGTATATCTGGCTGTTATCGTAAAAGCAAGCAACAGAAACTCGAATGTAGAAACTTGAAATCAGATCTGGAAACTGGAGGAGTTCCGTGGCAGAGTTCGAAGAACGACACGAATGTGACCCGCTCACGAGCTAGATAATAGCAGCATACCCTCCGGCAGAATAACGATTCGTGTTGGACCATAGGACAGGAAATGTCTTTGCTTATCACCATTATGTAATTTGCTTGGAAATGTGGAAACGCGGCCAACGGAATGGTCAAAGGGCTAACTACTCTCACATGGCTAGTCCCACTGGTGCGCTGCTGCTGACTTGAATTCGAAATTCCTGTTCTACCAATGATCACAGCGGAAACGCATACTGTCCACTGCATTACGTCACCAACTGCAATCCATTGGGATTTTGCTTCTAAGACTGATAACAGATAATGAAATGGGCCTAATGATAATCATCCCACGGCAACTATCATTACAAGGTAAGAATTACCTTCCTTTAAAGCGAATACTATAATATTATTACGTTATTATATTATGCGAATAGTGCCTTTTGGAGAAAAATTAAAGTGAAATATTTGTAAAGTCTAAATTAGGATGTAATTGAATATAGGTAGACAGCATACGATATAAGTTAGTATGGGATATGGATAGAATAAAATATAAGCTAGTATGCGATGAAAAATAAGTTAGCGTGAGGTACGGATAGGATAAATTATAGTGTAGTTTAGCATAAGGATAGGATAAAATATGGAGGAATATATAGTATGGATAGAATAAAATATAGGCTAATATATGATATGGATAGGATAAGATATAGGCTACTATAAGTTACAAATGGGGTAAAATATAAGTTACTACGGCATATGAATGGGATAAATTACAGGCTAGTATAGCATATGGATAACATGAAATATAGGGTAATATATGATATAGATAGGATAAGATGTAGGCTAGTATATGATATAGAATGGGTAAAATATAAGTAAGTATAGCATATAGATAAAATAAAATATGATTTGTATAGTATATGGATAGGATAAAGTATAGATTAGTATATGGTATGGATATGACAAATTATAATTTAGTATAGAATATGGATAGGATAAAATATAAGTTAATATAGGTTGTGGATAGGGTAAAATATAAGCTAATATAGCATATGAATAGGTCAAAATATAGACCAGTATGGCATATGGATAGGATAAATTTTATACACTTATAGCACCCGGATACGACAAAGGAAGATAGGCTAGTATATGTAAATAGGATGTAGGCTAAAGATAGTACAGGATATAAGTAGTATAAGATGTGGGCTAGCACGTTTTGTAAGACTAACGTAGAATATACATATGTAGGCTAGTGCAGGATATATAAAGAATTTAATATAACAGTATTATGTTATTATATTTTTATAAAACATTTATAACAGGATGTAGTCTAGTATAAAATATATGTAAGTAGGACAGAATGCGAAGGCGTTAAAGTAATCTTCGATAATTGCACTGTTAGGAGAATACAAAGATACCAACTACAATTGCGGTGTTAGATTACAATCACCTAACATAAACTAGTCACAAATGACTATAATCAAACGCATCTGATTCCTTCAAGTATTTATCTATCGCACAAAATAGGACGCAATCTGAAAATCTTTTATTTATACATATTCTATTCTTCATTTATTTAATGTCAACTGTCACACTTTTGTACTTATTAATTATAAAGAAATCAATATGGTACAATTTAGGATGCTCGCATGCGACATAAACAACTCTCCGCTATATTATTTCCTTGCTCGGTATTTTCTGCAGCGTTGCGCAATTTTTAATTTAACTACCGTTTAGCTTTAAATCCAATTTCCGTTTCCATTAAACTTTAGTCACAAGGAACGATAAATTAAGCATTTTCCGCGCCATATGGGGACGCCGGTAATTCAGGGGGACCCAGAAGAGTAAATCGTTCGAACGTCGGGCGTGATTTCGCGGGCACGCGGTCGTTAAAGCTTCGAGAATTTGGTCGGGACGATCGTTTAATCCGTACGATTGCCATTCGAGGGGGTTCGCCGGTGTCACGAAACAATCGTTTCGCAGTGACCTGCACGACGTTGAAACGGTTCGTTCGAATCGGCCCGAGGCCAAGTGGTGTCAGCGTGTGGAACGTGTACGAGGTGAACGAACGATGGAAATTCAAGTGGTCTTCCGCTATTCAAGAAACGACTTGTTTGCTCGCCGATATTGCGCTCCATTAGGTAACATTCCGCAGACTAGACGGGACATTTCGCATATGTCGCCGTACGCTGGAAAATTTTCGGTCAAAATATTGTCCGCAGACTACGATTACGTTGTCTGACCACGTTTAATCCTTCTTCGGACTATGCGAGTCGCTGCAGGCCCACGTAATTTTAAATTGGAACTCTGTTAACCCTTTTAATTACGGGTATGCAGTGGAATCCGTTTAATGTAATCACTTTGGGACTTGCAATTTTTGATAAGAATAATCGGCGGATGACATTACGCAAAGGATGACAAATTTTCATTGCTCAACCCAATTCATGGCAAATAATTGAGGAGCTTTCTGATAAAACATTGGGCAACATGATGAATTGAGTAAATTGACGAGTCAACGATAAATACTGTCCTAAACATAATTGGTGAAATATTGAAACGAAATTTTGAGGAAATATTTCTTTTACTATTTGATCATTGTGGTGATGATTACACAGCTTAAAAACGACCTATCTTCAAATCATCCGAAGTTTATATCGTTGTTTATAATTATTTTGCTTTCTTTTTTAAATTAATCCTTTCGCTACGGCATCTGAAAATTGAAACGCGTTTCGGATACGTAAATTGTAGTAGTTTTTATTAATTCAGTAATAGCATGTGTGGAAATATTTGGATATTTGTATTGTTAATTAAAGTGTATTATGTGGTAATAATAATAGAAATTCTCCTATGACTAAAATGGGAACGGCAGCGTATTTTAATATATGATTATTCATGTTTTCAGAACGTATTTATACGTCCTTCGTAGGGAAAGGGTTAAATGAGTACCAGAATTTGATGTGTCTAGCGTGTGCTTAAATTATGTCAGAGCACATTTTTGTATTGCTCATATTTTTTCAGTTGTACCTGATTTAATATGTTTCATTTTCACCGCAATTTTTAAGCATGAATTTAGTGGAATTTAATGTACCTTTACGTCGCATTGTAAACATTACCTTTAAGATACTACAAAAATTGGCTGCTACTAGCTGCGAAAGGGTTGAAAGGGTTAAAACAAACGTTGCGCTCGAGGTGAAAATAGGTAAATGAACAATTATTAATGAAATTATTAGACAATGTGATAGAATTGAAGACCTTACAGGATGACTCGCGAACAATTTCGAGTTGAGTTAACCGATGAAACAGCGATTGCCACGCGAGTCGGCAAATTTACTCGCGATTCTTTCAGAAAACCGGTTCCCCTCTGAAAGCACATCATCCTTGACCTCCCGAGTATGGAAAAAATATCTCGAAGTACCGTACGTCAATGTTAACCATCGAATCGTTTAGCAATACTAATTTATGACGCCATTTTTCTTCCCTGGACAACGGCGAAAAAATTCTATTCGATGTTTACGATGCTTAGAAATTGAAAATCTGACATTTTTGATCGTTCAAAAGAATGTAATTATGTAGACACGTTGAATTGTAAATTTGATTGGTATTTAACCTTTGCGAATCTTTTAGAAAAGGTTTCAAATTAATATTTTCCGACGCATAAATTATTAGGTGTGCAAATTAATTCAAAGTTTTTATCTCTAAATTCTTGGCATGTTTAATAATTCGAGCATCGCTATTTTTCTATTTTTTAAGTGACGAATGTGTTGCATAAATGTGAAAATGCTGAAAATTTGGAATATATGAACAGTATTTCATTTTTTGGTAAGTAAATATTCAATCTTATGAAACCCCAAAGGTTCAGAATTAATTTGTACACCTAATACTTTGAGAATAATGTAAAAATAACGCTGCAAATTGCATTGAGAATTAAAATTTTGCACATTTATAAAAAGAAAATATTTATATTATAGCAAGTAATAAATGGAAATATTCCAGGCATTACTATTTCTGTTATTTTACCTTTTGTTTTTATTATTGCATTAAATTTTAATCCCATTATGATTTTCAGTATTTTTATATCGTCCGTCATTTTTCCCTGCTGTAATTAAAGTATTTCGATACTAATAAAATGGCAAACTTGTAGATTTCACGGGAATTAAAATTTTGCCAATTATGTAGAAATTATTCCAAACGTTAACCTTCTTGTTTTTACCAGACGGCACGAATTAAAGTATTTTGGGGAAAATGAAATAGTAAATCCGTAAATTGCATGGGAATTAAAAGCTTTCCAACGTTTTATGAAATATCCCAGGCACCGATTTGTTTTAAAAACAGGTTTTGTTAAAAAATTCTGCTGCTTTGCAATCAATATATATTATTCGCTAAAAAAGAGTAAATCTGCATACACGAAAATTTAATCATCTTCTTTTTGCCGTTCGCGTAAACTTTCCATATTTGAACCATTATTTCGCAAGAGAGTATAAGTAAACTTATTTTATGCTATGTTACGCATTCGCGTAATAAACGGAACAGAGAAGTAATGGCGCAATATCTCACCTGCTAGTCAGATTATTTTTTACCGGAACAAACATTAGACAAAAAATTTTAGTATAATAAAAGCACCGACGTATCGCGCGCACGTTACTCGCATGTGATACGCAGAAAAATGCATCTGTCTTGTTGGAATTTCATCCAATATTAATTTCACCGTGCACTGTAAATACGGAAAATTATATTTATAATGATTTTCCAAATATTCCGATACGTTTTCCATCCGTTTATGGGAAATTTGAATGTGCAAGAAAATGTAGAATGTTTATAATATGTATAAAAATGTAAGAAACAACGGAATAATTTTTAAAGAATGAAACAAATTTCAATTAAGGTTCCATTTTTTCGAATGCGTTTGTAAAACATTTTGTACAAAAGTTTGCATTCTATTCGCGATATTACGCCTTGTAACTATTTTCTGTGTCTCTCCGTTCTCAGAATCGTGTTGCTAGCAAAAACTTTTCGATTAAATGCTGTAATACTTTATAATAAACTAGCTATTAAAAGAACACCGAGGTCTTTAATCTGCAGAATACTACTGTACAAATATATAAGGTAGTAGTGGATTTATAGACAAGGCGGAGCAAAATTAATGATCGCAAAAGAGCATAAAAATAAAAATGAGCTTCGAGAAGCAATAAAATCATCGCAGGAAAAATTCCATTCGAAGATTGCGCAAATCTCATGGTTTCAATGCCACAACACGTGAAAGCAATTGAGGTGATGGAATGGTAAACGCCAAAGGTATCAATGAAACTAATAACTATTTTTATAGTGGAATAAAATATGAATTTCATGCTGAATGTCTGACACGACAAATACTGAGAGGAAGTGTTGTAAATACGGGTTACCTTCAATGTTTTTAATGTCATTTGGTAGTTAAAATGGAGCATTATAATTATCCGAAAACGAAAGTGGAAAATTCCGAGATAAAGAGAATATTAAAATTGAACTAATGCAAGTACTGTTGTAGATAATAATAATAATTGATGTGTGCATCGTAATAGAGAAGGAAAACAATCTGTTGCATATATTAATTTCCAACTGTTTTACTGCAATTAGCAAGTAACAATTTTTTTCAACTCTCTTCAGTTTGCCAGTTATTCATTTATACTTCTGACACAATTTTGCACCCAATATTTGTGTTTATACAAAAATTTAATGGAGAGTATGAAAGATTTACAAAACTCTTATTTTCTATTATTTTTGGAGTCGTGCATAATTGTGTCACAATAAAAACTATGTAACTGCTAAATTAAAGTGAATGTTGTAAAATTGTTATACATTTGTTATAGTAAGGTAAGTGCTAATTATTATATGTAACACGATCCTTTCGTTTCTTATTAGAATATGTAAATAAATTATTATTATCTACAAAAACACGTTCCTTCACGTAATCAATGATGTTCACTTTATGAAACGTCACCTAAGAATTTTTCTCGTCCATAATTTCATATTTTATTATATATTTTTCGCTTCACTGTTATTATTCTAAAATATATTCCAATATATGTAAATATTTGCCATTTAAAATGTGTTGTATGTAGACTTTTGTTCCTGTATGAAAAGTAAACCAGCTGATGTGATGATTCTTAAAGGATTTATTGTTTTGAAATACGAACAGAATACTTAACATTTGCAGACTTTCGTAACTGACTATATCTATGTAGTTCGAAGATTTCTGATTTCAGTTTCGACCGAATCTCGCGTTAGTCGCGCTTCCTCCAGCCAACTGAAAAACGTATCGTCATGAAGCGAACCGGAATAGAATACTACACTTCGATTTGAAGCAATACCGTTACAAGTACGGCTGTTATATTGCGGCCACAATGGTGTCCATTGAAAACGTTTTGTTCACGATAAAAGCACCTTTGCCGTTCCCCGTTCCTTTTGTCCCCGCCCCTTTCGATTGCCGGTAAACAGATCACGTATAGCGCAGAAATTCTACTCGAAAGACAAAAAGAAAATCGTAGAAAAATTGCACCGTTTCTGTGGTATACGCGGTCACCGGTACCTGTTCGCAATTCCAAGCTCTAAGCTCCGGCTAGCGAAGATTCTCCGTGGCTTTTCTGAATTCTACCGGGTTGCGTTCTGTTGGCTCACGATTAAAAATTCCGCGACCGTTCAAGGATGTCAGGAAGGGTGCAGAACGCGAAACAAGGTCAATACCGGGCGCAGCAAGGTTAAATTTAACCCGGTACCGATTCCGTTATAGTCCACATAACTGGCCACGCTGGCTCGGCGCTCGGCAAGAAAATGGAAGCAACACGACCAGCAAGAAGGTTTCTCTTATTGGCAACCAGTTGGTCTCTGCACGAATAAAAAGCAAACGAAGAGTGAACGAGAAGCCACGGAAAAGGACGAAGACTAACCATACCGAAAGACGAAGATAACCATACTGAAAGAGTGAGTGAGAGAGAGAGAGAGAGGGGGGGAGAAGAGAGCGATGCAAGGAGGAGGAGAAGAGAGAAAACGAAGGAGAAGCGGACTAGAAGGCGGAGATGAAGAAGAAGCCAATGAATGTCGACTAACGGTACGCGATGCATGAATTTCGTGTGCACCGATGTATCGTTCTACCTTCTTGTAAATGCCATTCGACACGTGTAAAAGTAAGTATATCCAGGGCCAACGACACTCGAAATCCTCGGTGACCATGCCGGTATTTTCAACTTGGTTTCAATTTTTCGCCAATTCGTGTACCGTTAACGCCCGCGCACGCGTGTACGGTGAATGTTAAAAGGAGCTCGAAAACGCCAATCAGTCGGAACCGGTGCGGTGGTTTCGAAACTTTGTAACGTTTGAACGAACGTTTGATTATTTCACATAGGCCACCGGAAACTTTCACGTGGCAAGCATTCTCTGCTAAAAGAAGCAAATTCGCTTCGAATCGAATTTGAACCTTTTAGCTGCGCGGCGAAGCTGCTCGTGCAGTTGTGAACGACCACGTTAATACTGCAATCGGTGTTTGATGATTCGTATCGTGCCTTTAGCCATGTTCACGTCGACTTTTTGCCGCATGTTTTTTCCTATTACTACATTTGGCACCATTAGGTATTTTTACGTTATTTTAACCCTTTGAGGTCAAATATCACCACACTATAATTTCGTTATCTGGAACCATTATTGTGTTTATTATCCTATGTGACAATACTTAATAATTATTTAATTATTCAGTGCAGACAAAATGTAACTGTTACGTTCTCCTAAATGTTCCTTTCGTTTTCATACCAAATATTAAACGCAAAAAATTGTACGTAACATATATTCAATTTTTATACTTTGACAAATCATAAAAACTATATCTCTTTGCACTTTTTATAGAAGAGTATGTACTTTTATACAGGCTGTATATAATACGCACAAATATACGAAATATCAAAAGTAAAGTACGTATTACTAGCGAACTGAAACCTAAATAGAAATTAGTTTCACGCTTGAAATATAATATGTGCTATATTTCGGACGTATTATACAATTTTACATATTATGTGCATTTTGCACTTTCTAGCGCAGCTACATTTCCCATAAATGCATAAAACTGCGCAATTTAGTAATTCTAACTAAATAGTCAACTGTTTCAGTATTGTAGGGTATCCTGTGCCGAATTAATTCGTTCTAAAAGCTTATTCGTTACAGTATTTATTCATTGCAACATGCGTTGAAATGTACGTACATGTTTAAGGCTAGTACTTACATACATACCAAGCACGTGATTCACAGTACAGTTATAACGCAATTCAGTGATGTAAACGGGGTAAATTTAATAGAACATAAACGACCTACATAAGAAAAAAAACTATGCGTCCGATTATATTTCTCCGCGCGTTCGTTGTAGAACTACCAATGCTCAATGTTCCTATTACTGTCACTTGAAAAGTTCTCATTTAAATAGAAACAAGTTTTACATATATTAGCACGTCAGTTTGTGTAACAGATACAAGATGTATAGTAAACGTATTGCATCTACCGAATTATAACATGTCCCATACTTTATAATTACATTCGTCACGTTTTGATGTTAAACAGCACATTTACATTCTAATATTTCGTTTTAAATATTAAGCGTAAACGAATATACAATGTCTATGCGTTGTTACGTAAACCGAAGTCCACATTTAGTATCCAAATTTGCTTATGTACAATTCTTCGTACATTACTTTGCTATTAAATAAAATAATTAAAGTGTTACAGGGACACGGCCAGTAATTGGGACATCTACCCTACTTACATTTACATAGATTACAAAATTATTAAATACAATTTAGTAAATCGATATGCTTCGAAAAGTTTACTACATTAAAACATTGGTACAAATAACTATATTTTAGTCGCAGGTACGTAGTTCTAGTGTCAATAAGAAGAACCGTTCGCTGTAGAATTCGTTCGTTATATGGCATCCCACTGTACATTCATTTCGCTGAACATTTTCAGTTTTCAAATTTCACCCCTTTTTTCTGTGGTAACTTTTCAGGCACGAAGCTTCAAAGGGAACGAAATATCGTTAAACCGACCCTGAGTATACGAATCGCTGATACATCCAGCTATCCTCTACCCGGCATATCTTCTCTGTTTGCCCTGTTGGCTCTTCGATTCTCTGTTTGTCTATCCGTGAATTCATCCTGACTATCTGGGAACGCCATCGGCTGATCTGAATTTCAGATTTCCCGTGCTGCGCGCACCGGTAAGTAATGTTCAAGCTTGAAACGTATGATCTGTCAGCGTAGTAGTTGTAACGAATGTAATTTTTGGTGTGCGTCGTCGGATCCCCTAGTATAATAGCGATGATGGATGCGAGTTGTCCGCGAATCCTTTGTGGCTTCGGATTTCTCAATAAACCGGCAATGAGTTACGTCCTGTTAAAGGGACTTTCCGGGATTAACTCCTCTGTGATCGACAGAATCGCGTATTTTAATCCTGTCACGCGGAGATTAATACGACTCTCTATGAATAGCTACACCGAAAACGCAATTATTTTCAATTTTTGTTGCGAAATACTATTTTTACCAACTTTTTCCGTAACATCGTTGGTATCTTGGAATTTTTGTGATTCATTGGTATGGTTTTTGCTTATAATTATTCAAATTGTATTCTCTACTATTTTTGGGGCATCCCTTTGATAGCTTCGCGGTTTGGTTTAACCCTTTCGCTACGGCACTTAAAAATTGAAAGCATTTTGAGTGCATATATGAGGATAATTTTTATTAACACTTTTGTGAACGACCATTTTATAATTTCCTTTGACAGTTCTTTACGTTTTGCAAAGACATGTCAAGAATGTTCTAGATTTATATTTTTTAAATATTTTTGCGACGATTTACGCTTGCCAAGTAAAAACCTATGCGGAAAATGTTTAGTGTTGATGCTTGAAACGATTACGAATATTTTGGTTTATCACACAATGGTTAATATGGAAACGGTATGTGTATAAATTATCTGAATACGCCGAATAATTATAGTGTAATATTTACGAACGCTAATAGAAATAGTATTAATTGTAGGTTATAAAAGGATATATGTATGGTTTTAGTAAATGATGGCCCGTTTATGAGAGCGTGTAATGAGAACGAAAGGGTTAACGAGGTGGTTAATTAGCGAATTCGGTTAATTATTTGAACGATGGCGATTTCGTACTTCATTTTCATTGTAGTGAAAAAGATAGGTAAATTTCCTACATTACTATTAGCATCGACTATTGTTCATTAGGACAATTGACACTATTTTTCATCGTGAGTTAAGAACTTTGAATTGGTTTCAATAAGTGAAACTAATTGTAAGATGAAAATGTGTCAAACTTATCGTCAAATAAAAAGATAGGGAAAATTGATTTGACGCAGGTTTCATTTTAATAAATTGGCAAAACTGATCTTTGCACAAATTAGCTTCAAAAAAATATGACTGAAACATGGAAATATTTCTCCTCTTTAAGATTTCTATTATTTTTCATACATATTACACCGTGATTAATTATACAGAATATCCAAATATTTCTGTGGTCAGATGTTGAAATGCGATACGTCTCATCTTTTACGTATCACGTTTTGCCATCTAACTACAGATTTTTGCATATTAATAAGATTTGTCCTCATCTGTGTATCGAATATACGTTCAGTAATAATCTGCTACAGCGAAAGCGTTAACAGTTAGGTATTAGTATCGACGTGTGGAATATATAATATCGCTTTCTGTTTACTATACTGCTGTCAATTTACCTATAATTATATAAATCGAAAGCTAGTAAGTACTATAATTTTTGTACTGATAACGAGCTGCACGTAACGCCGGATGCAGTGAAATGCTGTATTTATGTTAATATACTCTTTTTAACCCTTTCGCTGCGGTTACAGCTACTTGCAAACGCGCAGCTACGCGTAGTAGAAGTGTAGCAATTTATTGTATAGAATTGATTAAATTATTTTACTATTAGGTTGTTCGGAAAGTTCGTAGAAATATTTGCGGAACATTCAAAAGTGACACGGAATAACGAGTATGTTTCATATTATCACGCAATATTGTACGTAACATTCATTTGAATAATGATTTCTTACCATTTGTTCAATAATTTCACGCACAATCCTTTTCGAAAATTTATTACGCAGTACTGATTTATTTGCTGTAAGTAATATCATAACCAGATTCTAATTATTCTATAATTTCACACAATTTTATTTCTGCGAGGTTGCATTCCTACATTTGACACTCACTGTATCATGAACCTAATTTAGCACATAAAATAATTATATTAGGTGTACCAATGAATAATTCACTTTCTTTGTCAAACTCCGTATCTATTTTTAACAAGATCAAATACTTAAATGTAATTACTGTTAACCTCTAATATTTAATATATTGTAATATATATATTTTAATATATTTCATAATAACCTCTAAAATTCATGAATTCATTCTTGTATTTTGCATTTAAACCGTATGTTGAAGTTACTACAGAAATAGTGAATTACATGTAGGCGCACCTAATACATTTATATTCATACTGTTTCCATATCGATCAAAATTACTTTCATTCGTGTACTGAGAGAGCTTTTAATCCTAAAATGCCACAGCGAGAGGGTTAATAATTGCTTTTGTCATATCGATTCGGGGAACCTGTGAAATATCTTTCTTTTTCTCATCTGCCTTAAAATGCAGCGGGTAAAAATTGAAACGAAGCTGCCGAAAACGCTTGCACGTTACGTCGACTGCACTCAATCGCTTAAAATCCGATCCGACAAGCCATTTGCAAGAATAAAATCCGAACATGCGGATTAGAGTGGAGACGGATGCGTTTCAATTACGTTCTAAATCAAGGCTGCAGAAGTGAAATCTGTCAAGACTTGATCCACGACGCTCGATTTGCTTCGATGTCGGATAAATTTCTCGATATAAATTCATTCTTTCTCGTAAACTCTGCTCCATGGAGGGATTTCGCTCGTCCAGATATACAGGTCGTAATCGCGAACGGGACCAGGAACGTTCGTGAAATACATTTGCTTGCAAAGCTACGGCAAAATGTAAAGGTCTAAGGAAAGGAAATTCTCTGCAAATTATTTCCATGATTTTACGAGCAATGCTGTTAAACGTTAGAATAATTCTCGCGTGAATTAGGTTAATACTCTCGCGTCAGACGTTTTCCGCGCTATTCGAGAGCAAAAAATTGGATAGCGGCAAAGTTAATTACTGTATGAATTTAAGAAGAATAATTCTAGTTGGTGTCTGTGCGAAATTAAGAATTTAAGCTGATTTCTGTATAAGGAACGTGGAGCTAACTGAGAACGCTAAAATTTTCGAGATGCGAAATGCTGCTCTACAAATAAAAAAAAGAAAACACATGGGAAGATTAAATAAATATAATATGAAATATATGCGAAAAAGAAAAGAATATAAATAATTGTTTAATAATTGTATTATTTCTCGAAGCTGATTTTCAGTTTTATACAATTCAGTGCAGTTTTTGTTTCCCATAAATTCTCTATTAAGTTTTATAGTTACACAATAATACTATGCATCAGAAAAACATTAGCGTTTTTAATTGATTTTTTAAATTATCGCGTTTGACCCAAAACAAATTTGCCAGTGGTAATAGTATACCTCGCTATGCCGATTAATATAGTATTAATTACACAAGACAGCGAAGCATTGAGACTGCGAAAACATCAATTACAGAAACAGAAACGCAAGAATCGCGAAGAAGTAAAAATGAAAAAAGATACTAAAAATGCTTCGTGAAGCGGATGATAGTCACTAAATGATCGCAATTAGTGGCACGTAGAAAACAAAAAGAAATTAACAAACGTTTCACCGCGGTCAGCTTTGCAGTTGCACAAAATTAGCAGTTTTAACGAGTCAATTAATTAGCATCGAAGAGGGCGTTAATTTTTCGCATCGTTGAGCGCGAATTATTTTCGATCGAGATGATGAAAGATAATGAAGAACGATATTTATAAGCGACCGCCGCGCAACCAGCTTCAATTTCTCGGCTTTCATTTCACCGTCATTCGGCCGGGCAAAATATATAACGAAGTTTCGCGTTGCAACAGCTTTACCTTTCTGTGCGTATGAAACGCGTGAAAGCTTTCAGCTTGCAAGGAAACCGAAAGAAAGGGAGAAATGAAAGGAGAGATCTTACAAGGCATCCCTCGTTTACAGAAACGTGGAAAAAACGAAGAACAAGAAGGGAACCTACCACTGCGGTATGTACAATGTGCAACGTTCATAAATATCGGAATAAGGAAAGAGCAAGAATGAACGGCGTAAGAAAGAAAAAAATGCACGTCGGTGTGATTCCTATTTACGCTCCAGATAAGTCCAGGGGTAAAGGAGGGAGGCGAGGGAAATACGAGGAAAGATGTAACTCGTATCCTACTGCCGCGAACCGTCTAAATTATGCACATTTAAATCAGCCGACTTACACAAAGTTGCAATAAACGCCGCGGAATAAGTGCGCGGTAGATACCGCCGGCAATTCCTATTTTCTCAAATGAAAATTGCATTTGCGAATATGTAGGCTTTACGTAAGCTTTCACCCGACTGGTAGTTAAACTTTAAAAGGTTGAAAAATAAACTAGGAAACGTAACTCGGGGAATTTTTTTTGCAGTAGATTGCAGTTGCAAATGTGTAGGATTCGTACCGCGAGTTTCTTCAATGGGATGGTAAAATACAAAATATTTAAAAATTAGTTAAAAACGTAGGAATTATTGAAGCGTTTGTAAGAAAAATATCCCTTGTCAATTTGTGTGTTTTTGTAGAAGAGCAAAGGAATCTTTTAAGATTTTGAATTTTTCTTCGATAAATTTTACTTCTTTTAACCGAAGATTTATCATGCTACACTATTGTCGTAGATACTATTTTTATGTACGTATGGGAGATTTAAATATGCAAAAAATTAGAGAATGCATATATTATATTTATATTTTATTTAGCAATGCTTTTTAAATATCCAACGATTAGATTTGAATATACCTTAATTTAGCCGTTCAAGTTCAGTTTAAAAATGATCTTTGGGATAGCAAAGTGTTTCTATTATAATTATAAAACTAACTATAAAAATATAAACACAGTCACGTAGAAACTTCAATGAAGAATTGGCTTTTCGAGATTTTTTAAACTTCGGTTCTGTGGTTAAGAAATTTCAACAAATTTCAAGATCTATATATGTTACTGGATTTTTCTTCCAACTTTTTATGCGATAAAAAAATATGGAGCTTGTGGAAGACCATTATATTCTTTCTAATTTTTCATTTTTTATCGTTATTGAAAATGTCAATCTATACATCACAATCACGATATGTCATATTTTTGCCCCATTCCACCATTTACCACCTCCTTCTCTATAACAAAATCTTTTGGCCGACTCGATAAATTAAACATTTCACGATCGATTTGTTGAAACGCAAAGCATCGTATAAAATCCTTTACCGTACATTTCCAACACATTTTTCCACGCATAGTCGGCACCTTTCCAATTGCGTCAATTCACTGTGTCACCCCATAGCAGCCAGCAGCTTGCACTCGCGTGTTTTTTTCGCGATTGCGAAAAGGTTTCGATTGGCCGTTGGAAAACAAATTCCAGCGAAACTGGCGGCAGTTTAGCAGGGGCTCAAACGAAAGAGCCTTAAGCGCCTAATTATCCTCTTCAATTTCATCGATCCGTCCGCACGAAATAGCACGGGTTTCAGCGGACGAGTGTTCATGAAATTTCTCATCGCCGAGGCAGAAGCTCAACCCTGCACCGACAAACTCCAATTGAGGATTAAATTAAATAATGACAAGGATGCGTCTGTGCGAACCCCGCCATATATGCGGCTTTAAACGAATCGCCAAAAAGGAGAGGATGCGAACCTCGGGATTTTAAATAACACACTCACACAGAGGCACACACGCCGTACTGAGGTACCGTGTAATTTTACGTTGGCAGAGAAAAAGAGCACACCGATGGAGATAAATTAACGGATCTTCGTTAGATGGAACGAGCAACTTCAAAGCAACCCGTTGGACAAAATTTCTTTTTCCTTACTATTGGAAATTTGTCTTTAATTAGTGGGGAAATTCTTGCTTCTTTTTTGCAGCCGCTTTCCGAGTAATAAGTTACAGATAAAATTCAAGCCTACGGGGGATGAAAAAATATTAAAATGTACGGGCAACTTCTAACCACGAGAAGTAATTTCGCTGTCCAAATATATATAGAGTAACAGGACGGTGAAATTTACACAAGCAAACGATGTTTTCGTAGCAATGTGATTGGTATAATGATTCGTATGAAACATATTTTGGAGCAGGTAGAAAGCTACTCTTTACGCGTTCAAAAATCGCGTCGCACGCTGCTAGAAATAATTATAGCGTTGAAAAGTTTCGGGCAAAAATTAATCAACTTTGGCTGACGACCATTTTTGGTCAAAGCATTTTGTTAATTACTCTGTTTAGTCGAAGTTTTCCCTACAGCATTTGAATCAGTTTAATTATAAGCTGCAGATACATATTTATATTGAAAACGGCTGTATATATTTTGCCGCGCGAATTTGTAGTACAAAGTTGAAATAGTTTAAATTTCTGCAAAATATTTTTGTATTCAACCCTTTCAGTATTATATACCTATCATCAATTTTTAATATAATACATAGAGTTTAAAAATTCGTATCATTTGAAACAATGATTTGATTTGATACAAAATATTCGCCAAATATGAATTTAGAAACATTGTAACGGTTAATAAATACGACGATATTAAAGATTTACGTGCATGAATATCCGCACTCTAATAATAACGCGATTAATATTCGAACGATAATTCCATTAAATATTCCCATTTTAGATATCAATAAGGCAACCAATTAGACAAGAATTGACCAAACTTTCCACACCTAAATGTCTATTTGCATTTCAATTTCAAAGTCAAATGCGGTTACGCGAATTTCTCGCATCCAAATCTGCCACTCTTGGCAAATTTTTCGACAACATAATTCGCCACTAGGGACATAATATTCCACTTAAGAGAACATCTTCCATCGTCGCCAAATTTCGCACTCGAACGCGTCGAATATTTGATAAGCTTCCAGCGTAACGTTTTATGTACGTCCGTGGCGTAGAGATAAGCCAAACGGATCTGGAAGCAGCAGGAAACTGAGAGAGCCACGGATGAGATAAGGCGGAATGTAAGGTGACAGCGAAAAAAAGGAGGTAAGGAAACCGGTAAAGAGGTGAAGAGAGAATGTGGGTCTCTTGGGCACGACCTCCTGACCCTTCGGGCTTAAGAGGCGATTGTCATGCGCGCCTCCACACGAAATAAATCTCTAAAACTTCTGCTCGACCATAATTTACTAACCTGCGGCCGTAGAGTAAACCGCCATGATGAACAACTGTGCACTGTCATCCGTGGCTCGTGGAAATTTATCGAGTTGCTGGTTTAAGGGAATATTCTAGTGTGAACCTTTGAAATAATTGATATTTTTTTGGCATAAGTTTCACATCTATCAAAATTACCTTCGTTTAAATTTAAGAAAAGTAACGCATCTAAAGATATTAAATTAATTACGTATTTTACGAATTGGGGTCATTTATCCTACGATAATGTAGAAGAAATCACTCTCTCTATGTTTCTTCGTTTAATTGTGGCAATAGAAGATCTTTGGGACGATGAATATTCGCGTCTGAAAAGATTCGTAAGGAATCAGTGAATGTTTCTTCGTTAAATTAACAAATTCCTTGTCAAATAACATTTCCTTAATTCGATACACCATTCGAATTTTATCATTAAACACAGTTAGTCGCAAAAGTCTATATACATATCTAAATCTGAAATATTTGGAAATTACAAGCGCTTCGATTATTTCAAGAACACTAATTTATTCATTATTTAACATTAATTCCTAATTATTTGCAACATAACGCAAAATGAAAACTAGACTTCATAAAAATCTACATTCGTGTATTAAAGTATGCAAAACTAACTGTTATAATTGTATTCATACTATTCATAATTTATTTAATACAAATGATATTATATTATGTATACTTTTAGGTGCAATTTTGTCCATGTAATCGACGACTATTCTTTTATGAAAAAGTCTTCTAGCAATCTTTTTCCCTTGCAATTTTATATATTATAAATTTTCACTCCATTTTGATTAGCCTATAACATGTCCTAAAATATGTAATTATTCGAAGCATAAAATCTATACGAAGAATTTTGTGGCCGACTGTAAAAACTTCTTCGAACCGTTAATAAGAAATCATCTTCCGTAAGGAGGGACTCGAAGTCTTCTGCATTTTAAGCACCCTTCGCACTTGCTCCGTTAGTATAATTCAGAAAATCGACGCGGCTTCTTGCTTGGGCCCCTTCAGGTCGATAAATTAGTCGTACTCGCGGCTTTAATGAGTTTTGTTCCTAATTAAGCGGACCACACCCCCTCCCCAGCCCCGATACGTAAAGTTAGCCGAACAGTCCGCGTCAAAACTGAATGGCAAACGAGGCTCGACGAAATAATCCGTTCGCCAAGGTCCCCGACCCCGAGTAATAATGTATAATTACGGTTAATTGCGAACCGGGCAAAGATTACGTGATGAATGACGCTACGATTCCGGACAGTTGAAGGAGGCGCCGTAATAAAACGGGGATTAACACTTCGTTCAAGACAGATCACCGCATTCTTGCCTCTCCATTCCATCCACTATATTCTTCCGATCCTCTTTTCATTTAATCTTCCTTTGCTGAAAGTCATCAGTCACAGCGTGAAATTTTTGTTAAATTGAGAAATTCCATGCGGAAGAAATTCATTAGTTTTTTTCTAGAAGACGCGGATAAGCGGATTGCGTAAGCTTTGGACGTTTGAAATAAGTGTAGACGCTGATATAAACAGTTTGGCGTTCCAGTTTTTATGGAATTTTTAAGGAAAAGCTGTGAAATATTAGGTTCACGCGTATGAAATTCGCAATTTTCAATGTGAAAAGGTTAAATGTAAATAAATCCTTCTAAACGTTGTTGCAGATATGTTTATGCTAAAATAATTGTTATACGATTGTAATTTAACAAATAATCAAATTCCCAATTGAACGTAAAATTTATTGTAAATTTTCTTGCTCCGAAATTTTCCCTCCTGCTTTTAAAATGTTCTGCAACTATCAATTTAATATTCCAGCAATTTTATTATTATCATTATTATCTTCTGCGTTATGCTACATTTTTACTCAACAGATGAAAGTTTGCATATTCATGTTTTCGGTTATAAACGAAGCCCACACAGTGAGTTTAATTAAATTGATTAAGAAAAAATTAAAGTTCGATGTTAAATATTAATCGAAAGATATTGTAATGATTATTTCCACTAATTCTCTGGAACAATTAATTCTATGGGTAACGAATATCCCTGTAATGAAACTGCTTCCTCAAAGGGACCCATAAATTTGGCCGTTGAATCCAAATCAATTACATGTTAGCATTTAACTCGGTTCAATGGCGTTTCCCGTACTTTGGTTTAAGTATTAAATGGAGTTTAGCTGACAGCGCAGCCAATCGATTCCAAGGACCTCACCGGTTAAACTTCGTTTAACGCCGAGGACTTCACGGCTAAACTCTGTTTAACGCTTAAACTAAGCTGCAGGACTTAGTTCTTGGGGAAACATACACAATCATACACCGGTTCTGTTTAGATCTTGAAACATCTGCCGTGAATCCACGTAAACTTAAATAAACTTCCCGCGCTTCGATCGAAATTAGTTATTGTAGCAACTGGTTAAAGCAAATTTATTCCACCATGCCAATTTTGCATGCAATCGAATTTATCTTTCGCTTCGGTGAGATATTTATAATAATATTGGCCAACCGAAGTGCAATTACGTTGTTCGAAGAGTTCGTAGTACATTTGAGAATAATTTAAAGGCAATACGTGTACAATTATCATTTTGTTGAATAACTTTGCGCGTAATATTTGTTTTTTAATAATTCTATGATTAGTATCAGGAAGTATCATAATCACCACTCTCAACCAGAGATGGGACAAATTTTATTCGGAAATCGGACGACGAATGAAAATACGAAATAACATTTTATTCAACGCTGTAGAATAAATATCTGTTCGAACAAGAAATTATCAGAACAAGAAGTTATTAATAAGACTTAATAGGAATTAATTCGAATAAAAATCATTTGGATAAGAAATTCTTTATATTATATTATGCAGTGGAATTTGCTTATTATGATCACCTTGGGACTTGCAATTTTTTATAAAAATCATCGGCTCATAACATTACACAGGGGAGAAAAAAATGTTCATTATTGAACTTATTTTATTACAAACACTTATTACTAGACCGCGAATCTTTATGTACTTGTGGCAAATTTAAATTTGTAAAAGAAAACAGATTCCGTATGATATATAAAGATGTACAAATTATTGAAGTAAAATACAAATTACCATATTTAGAGGATCAAACAGATCTCTATTAAAGTCCACTCTTTCAATTTTACTTAAACAGATACAAATTTGTATAAATATACGTAATCTAGTTATGGGATTTGTTCATAGTTAAATGTGCGTACCATCTTCGTTAAAAACATGCAAATTGTAATAAGCTTCGACTTACAAGCTTCCATATTACGCGCTGTTCCATATTATCCAAGTTTACTTTATCATTAGACTGTTGATTTTTTTCCGTAACTCGTTGCGCATTTAAAATTCCCATAAATGCATAAACGTACGCAGTCTACTTATCATTCAGAATCTTGCGAATAGAATATTTGAAAGTATTAACATTCATTGCGTTTTATTAGACTAATAAGCTATTTTACTCGATAATTAGAAGCAGAAGTCGAACGCATTCTTCGTAAGCGCGTTGTTGATTATTGTTTTCAAATAAGTGTTAAAAAGAGAAACGGTGCAGCGATGAAAGAAGCCGATTGCACCGTGTAGAAGGAAGTACTACGTTTTCCCGTGTACTCAGTTGGAACGATCTTTGGAGGAAAAAGGAAGGGAAAAAAGTGATAGCAGTTGATATACCGTTAGGAGGAAAGAAAACCGACGAGTTAAACCGGTCGAATTTTTGGGAAGAACGGATCGCAACGATTGAACTCATTAACAAATTGTCTGGCAAGCCGTAAAGCTAAATTATCTGGAAATTTAAGAGCAACAACGGTACAGATAATAGATACAATTAATTTCGACCCTCGCATCCGCGTTTTTCCTTCCGCTGAAAATTCGTTCGTATATTTTAGCCCAGCGGTGATCAAACTGCGATTACCGAATTGTACGTGGCTCTTTTCAACCCTTAATCGGCTTCGAATGGCACGTTTTCGAGTTGTGTAATGTTGAGAAATTGTAACTTTGGAAACTTGATGCTTTAAAGATTTGAAACGATAGGAATTCGAAACTGTGGCAATTCAAAGCATTGGGAATTCGACGCATTGAGAATTTGATGCGTTAGAAATTTGATATATTGGATATTTGAAGCTTTAGAAATTTGTAATTTTGAGAAATTGGAAGTTTGGAAACTCGGCGCTTTAAAGGTTTGAAACGTTACGAATTCGAAGCTTCAGAAATTCAATGCATTTATTAGAACAATTATTTTTTCATTCTTTCACATGCGCAATACAATTTATAATAATACAAGTACTTGTTAAAAACGCTACGAATTTTTCGAACGATCCAATATTTTGTTTAAACAATAAAGTGCTACTTTTTTATTCAGCAAAACTGATTGCAAATTTGAATATTGAAAATTGTTTTAGGAAAAATATTAGAAAACGTATTCTGTTTAATTTACAACACGATTAAATATATTTTGTACAGAATGTATTTCTCATGAGAGAAAAATCAATATTTGGTCCTCAAAGGGTTAAATAGAAGCTGTGGCTCGCAAGTATTGATGATAATCGCTTCTATTGCAGCAAAGTTTGGCCACCACTGTTCAAATCATTCCTAACGAGGAAAATTACACATTAGATTTAATTGCAACGAAAGGGAAATAATTTTTCAACGTCGTATTCTAACTATGCTGATCTTACGCGTACAGTTATTAGCAAATACACTTTGCGTGCATCGCCATTAAGTCTGTGCCATAAATACTAATAGCGTATTTATTACAAACCGTTGTCTTATTAGAATTACAAACTATTTGCCGGAAAGCTAATTCTGCCAAGACTAATTATTCTTTCGGCGATACTGCTTACGAATAATTGCAAAATTACTATGTTTAGCGTTCGATAAGATCCTTCTATTTGCTAGATAATATTGAACCAAGGATCGGTGAACATTTGTACTGAAATGAAACTTGAAGATCGTTCTTCGAAGATCCAACATTTATAATCCAATAGAGATCTATAGATTCATGATTTATCTACTTGACTGATACATTGATTGATCGATTGGTTACCTCGCAAGAAAATTGATCGTGGTTGCTTACAGTTTCTTAGAGCAATTGTGTTAAATTGTATTGAAATAATCGAGAATATTATTGGCAATAAGTAGACTGCATGTCTCTATGCAAATTTGTTACTTCATAAGCAAAAACAAAAATATGGCTGCTAAATAAGAGTTAGTTTCACCCTTCATATATTATTATGTTTCCTCTAATTTGAATATTTTATATATTTTCGTACATCGTGTTTATTGTTATACTTATTAGCATATAGAAATTGGTTATAAATGCATAATTAGTAAATTAATTTATTGTATATAAAGTAATAACTAGGTTGCAGATTTTTATGCATTTATACGAAATTTAAATACACGAAAAGACGTAACTCAGGAAAATATATAAAAAGGTTCATAACTCATGAAAATATATAAAATATTCAAATTGGCGCACAAATTGTTATATTTTGAGGGGAAACTCTTTTTTACTTTTGTTAGTATAGAAATTTGCATGAGGATCTGTAGTTTAACGATAATATATGCAGAAGCTAGCGTAAAATTCCTAAATTATTCACTTGTCATATAGAGTTCCTGATAATTGAAAGCGTGATTTTCGCTATTAGATTCCCTTATGGTCCGTGTTTCAAATAATATTCGGATAATCGAGGACACAATTGATAAGCAGTAAACTAATGCAATAAGTAGATCAAAAACAGGTTCGATTGAAGAAGCAAGCGTAAAATTCGTAGCTTATGCGCCATGCAGAGGGCTTAATTAAAAGCACCGGACCAACAAATTTGGAATTAATTATCGATAAAGTCATAAACGATGGATTACGCTTTTAATATGCAATAATTTAATACCATTCCTATCTCTTGTTTCGCAAGCCGGCTTTTTAGCCTCCATTTCGAATTGAAACGTGAAAATTCACTAAAATATTACCTATCTGTAATCGCGTAATCCATCCCAGCTACCCTTTATCTCCAAATCCAGTGTAAGAGTTAATCAAACATTAAATTTTAAACAATTGTGAGGTAAAGCTTCATATTGTTTTTCTTTTAATTAATCTAAAAAAAAAAATAGGAATGTATGTAAAATTCTAAAGGAAGAAATATTATGTAATAGTAAGTAACGTGTAAAATTCGTAATTTTAAGAAATCCGAACTTCAGTGATCCGACGCTTTAAAGATTTTAAACATTAGCAATTCGAAACTTTGGAAATTTAAAGCATTGAGAATTAGACGCTTTGAGAATTCGAAATATTGAGAATTGGAAGCTTTAGAAATCTGTAATTTTGAGAAATTGGAACTTTGGAAATTCGAAGGCTTTAAAGATTTGAAACGTTAGGAATTAGAAATTCTGAAAATTCAAAGCATTGCGAATTATAGCGTATCGTGATTTGAATGAACACTGAAAGGGTTAAATAAAACAAAATGTGCTTTTATTTCTATAATATTGGGGTAATAACAAATGTAACAGTATTGCTATTAGTTTTATACTTTATTATATAATATAAAGGTAGTGATCAATATGAAAATGTATTGATATTATATAGAATGATACCGTAATAAATACATATCCAAAAAATAACATTTATAGAACTAATATAGAACCGATATAATATAACCGAATTAATATAATATAATACTATTATTAATATAATACAATTTCTAATAAAAGATTATATTATAATGTAATATAATGTAACCGAAACCGAAATAAGCCAGAATCGATATGTATCCCTCACAGTTATGACATTTTTCCAGTTCTCACAACTGTTTCAATTAGATCCGATGTATAACAGTTTGAAACAGTTACTTTCGCAACTGTTTCAACCCCTGGTATAAATACAAGGGTTGCCTAGTTTATAAACCCTTCAATCGTAAAGGGAGCGGTAATGGTTGCTAAAAAGCTGCAAAACCAACTGTTTATAGGACCCTTCAGCTGAAACTAATTATGCAATTCATAAACGAAAGCAGTGGAAAGCTCCCACTATTCGCAAACCACTATCCAGCGATCGCTTCTCCAATTTACATGGCATGAATGTATACGTAAACCATAGCTAAATTATTCGTTAGACCTCACGTTACCGCGACGATAACTGATTGTCCCGTGTCGCTCGATGGTTAGCCACTGAACAACCGAGACATTTCTATCGGATTAGACGGTTCCAACCGCGGGCCCGCGATTCCGCCAAAGTTTTAATTAAATTCAGTTAACAGGAAGAAGTTGCTGCTCCATTTCTATTTCGACCACGCGGCCAACCGTTCTGAAGATCGTTCATATTTATGAAGTTTACTCAACTCGTCCTCCCTTCGTGCTTGAAATTTGCGTGAACGCGGCTTTAACTTTAGATAAAATCGCTTAAATTCTCTGACCATTTGATTTAACTGCGCGCGGTTGTTTCAAAATTGAAGGGGGGTAAAAATGAGATCGAGTGAAAGATGGTTTAGTGAAGAGGCGACATAAGTTACGAAACGTTGGAATTTTTATGGCATAGCTTCTTTCGTAAGAGACGGCAACGTGACGAAATTGTAAGCAAGATCATTGGTAGATCTACATAATTAAAAGGGGAAATTAGTGGAATAAGATACACTGCTTTAAAAGATGTTAGAAGATCGAAACAAGATGTGAAAACATATTAGATGATTTCAAAACAGATGAACTATTTTTAAAGTAAAAAATTATATCACCGAAGTACTATTCGATTATGGTAATATAGTTGATAGTAATAGTTAGGATTGTGATATAGTTATTGAGAAGGATTTTTCAATGATAAATTGACCGAATATTTATTTAGTACGATGGAAGCGAATTAAAGATACTCGTATAACGCAATAGAGATTTTTGTATTAAATTAAAATTAATTGCAAAATTTAACATGAATAATAGACTGTTAAATAAAGTTTTACCAATTTATCTTGAAATTGATTTAGAATAATCTGAAGGAATTAATGCTAATGGGTACCACTGGGTGAATTGAAGAATAATTTAGAATTAATTTGAAAAATTGGAGTAAGTAGAAGATCATTAGATGTAGATCTACCAATGATAAACTGACTGGCAATTTATTCGAAATAATCAGAGGAATACTAATGAATACCACTGGATGAACCAAATATTCTCCCACAATAAAATAGGAATTCTTTTAGGAATGTAAAATTAATGCCAAAAATTTGAAACAAATAAGAGAATATTAAAATCCGCTGAAGAACGCAGAATTATATTTCTATGGGAACTTTTAAAGCGGAAAAAATGTGTTGGGTAATTCCGATATCCGCCTGTGAAGTCTTCAACTCCTTTGATCGGAATGCTTGCGAATTCTGCGAATATATTCATCGAAAAGCCTTTGAGCTTCTTCTTTATCGCACTGTGAAATTTCCCGTCCACGTGACAAAGGATCTTATCGAAAGATATTTTTCCAAACCGAAAAAACTCTAGAACCCCAATCCGCTGTATTCTATTAAAACAAAAGGAAGACCACGATTATTATTATTATCCAGAATAATGGAAACTTTATTCAAACAACGGGTAATAAAAGGTGGATGCGGATGGCGGGTAGAAAACAAATCGTTAGCTTTCATTACTTCTATTTTCCTTCCACCGAGCTGTGAAACAGTCGAATTTCAAACAGCTGCGGGTTTACGTGAAGTCTGGTGAATCCCCGTTACGGAAGAACAGGAAACGAAGAGGAGTAACAAAAGTATTGTTTAAAATATTTTACGTAAACACGAGTTTGCCGAGTCTAGCTGACCAAAAAAAAAAAAAGAAAAAGGAAAAGAAATACAGGGGGATGAAGAATGCGTGTATACGTGTCTCCTTCCGCGTAGTTCCTTCCGTTTTAGTCGGTGTGTGCCTTGAACGAGGGATTGAAAGCTATTGAAAGCTACAAAAGAGAGCGTATGCGTTTATACACGAGTAGAAAGGGGAAAAAGCGAAGAAGAGCAAATGGAAGAAATCTTGCTGTAGTCTCAAATCCTTCGAAAAAGAAGAGATTGTTATTTCTACGTGTCTATCTGTTGCATCCTTCTCCTTCTGAAGACCTCGGGGAAAGAAGCTTTAAAAGCACCATGTGTCTGGGCCAGCTGAACCTCTTTTTTGCGATATCTCTTTCGCTACGCTTTATTCAAAGGAAGAAGCTTGTAACACATATATATATATATATATATATATATATATATATATATATATATAGACCATCCTTGTTGCTAACTTTAATGAGAGGGTGCGTCATTAAAACTTCGCAGAAAGAATCCTTCTTCACCCTTTTTTATTTTTTTAAGATGGATCGTTAAGAAGTATGTTTGAATTTTTTACAAAATCCAACGGTGGTTAATGATTAGAAAAAGATTACTTTTACTTTACCATAGTTTCGCAAAGGAACGAATATCGATAGGGGAAATATTATTTTATAAATCCTACAAAATCGCTCTAAGTTCGTTCTACCAGTGACCAATGATTAAAAACAGATTAATTTTCCTTTATAATAGTTTTGCAAAGGAAAGAATATTGGCAGGGGGAATATTTTTTTCAGAAATGGTATAAAATCGCTTTCAGATCGATCGTTAAGTATGATTGAAATTTTTAAAAAATCCACCTATGGTTAATGATTAAAAAAAAAATATTAATTTTCCATCATAATAGTTTCGCAAAGGAAAGAATATTGGTAGGTGGAATATGTTTCTTAGATATCGTATAAAATCGCGGTGCTTGCACTTTATCGCGTATTGCACGTGAAATCTAATATTTCAGATTCCTGTATTTCATTCGGCCACTCAATATTAATCTGGCGGATCGCCAGAATACCGGAGAAAGCCGAACACACGTTTTCCATGCGTGTACGCGTTACAAATGTTATATATAGATATTACAATCGTTGTAACAAATTCTTTCGTGCTACAATGGCGATAGGTATTTGCATTCAATTTCCTACGAATGCAAATCAACTATCTAAATACCTGCCTTTAATTCGCCCCTTTAGATTTCCTCGTAACGAAACGTGTTTCAAATTATATATATTAATGTACCAGGATAAAAAATGGATTTCATAGTGCGTTGCAAATTTACTGTGTAGTAAAATGACGCGTAACGTTGATACGTTTTTATTTTATATTAATGTTGATATCTGAGTGCACGGTAATTTTTGAGAAATATAAGGAATTATTCTGAAGCTAAATGATTAATCGAGTAAGCTCTATATTTTCTTAATTCATCGATGCGCGTCGAAAATAACCAGCAGCCCTTAGCTTTATGCTTGCGGAAGTTAGTGACGTTGCGAAAGTTCGTTAGCAGGGTGGCAACTTGGTAATTAATATCATAAACGAATGAAGGAATGTCGGAAGGGTTGCTACAACCCTAACATTAAATTACTACCACGCTTACATGAATCAAGTTACACAGTAAAATTCTTTCAGGTAAATGAGTTGCAAGTTCTGCAGAAAAATTTATGATTACAGATGAACCTTTATATAATAACGATTCATGTTTATGATAAGTGTAGCAAATGGAAAACTTAAAATTTTTAACAGTTTAAGTGAAAATGATTTCGCATAGGTGTAGTATTTAAATTAGGTTGTCTCTTTATTTATACCTCTAGTTTAATATTGCTATTACTTATTAGTTTTATTGTTGGTAGTAAGCTACGAATTTGTATACGTTTATGGGAAATTTAAGTTTGCAAGGAATTGTACAATCCACATAGTATGCAAAAATATATAGAATATCTAAAGTAAACCATACAAGTAACCATTGTTATATTTAGAGGGTGAAACAAATATCTATTAAAACCCTGTTTCTTTAATTATGCTTAGAAACGTATGAATTTATATAAAAATCCACAGTCTAATTATTAGTTATGGTACCTTTATAGCGATACTATTATTATTGAACTGTGGATTTTTATGTAAATTCATATTTTTATAAATAAGTTTGGAGAAGTAAAATCTACTTTGGTGGTTGCTTCGCCCTCAAAATATCATAGTTTGTGTTATAATATGTTAATCAAGTGTATTAAATATTTAATTTCTTTCTGTACTTTGAATATTTTGTATAATTTTACAAATTAGATGTATTTTGGACTTTTTTGCACCCCTAAATTTCCAATGATCGTATAAAAATCCGCGCCCCAATTATTTCTATTAGTTATATCAGTTATTAACATTTGTGTCGCTTTGGATTATTAAAAGAATAAAATCTGGGAATTTACTGCGATTAGTGTTTACTATTATCTTGAGAATCATGATTGTTTCCATTTGAAAATGATTAAATTAAAAGAGAATATACATAGAAACATGATAAAGGGTTATCCAAAAGTACCTTTAGAATGTTGAATGAGAATATCTGTCAAACGCCATGTTTGTTGGTAAAATAGAGGTGAAAATAATAAAAATTGAAAAAGAGAATGAACGAAGATAATAGAAATAAAGAACAGATTAGAAAAGGGTAAAGCAGAAAGGGAAAGAAAAAAAGTGAAGGTAGGTGTTCCTGTAGTCTATTTTGGATAACCCTATACATCTCAGAACGTGATTTGAAATGGAAGAATGAATAAAACAATTGCACCAAGATTTTGATAGCAGTGTGCAAGTTTCCTCCCTACATTAAATCCACGTTTTTTGGTGAAAATTCGAATAACCAAAGGCAACAATTTTTAGTTTTCACTGTATTTCTTGAGAATATTACAAGAAAGATAATGTAAAGATGAGCATGAAACACGATATTTTTAAGTGCCGAAAGGGGAAAAAAAATTCTCTCATGCAGCGGTGGTGTTTCATACCCCGAGGAAACCGTACATTTAAGCGCGCGAGAGCTTTTATTGCCAGTGAAAGACATGCCACGGTTTTCACAATTTTCTTCTGTTTAATGGCATTCTCCGTAAAAAAATTCGCGAAAAGGAAGCAGAAGAGTGTTAAAATAAGATGTTAGCCCGGCGAAAGAAATACTTTTAGTTAGTCAGATGATATAAATTTCCTGGGCTACAAGATAATATGAAAAAGCAGATAGTTTGCTAGCGTGGCCTTCGAGGAATTACATTTCCCCGCTACACAGAACACTAGTGCAAAATACATGACAATTCTAAGTCGTCGAGACAAATTGCAGTTGGACGTTCTTGCGAAACGTTGCTAGTTACTATGTTTCTTGTGGAGGAACCTGCAACGTTCTTGACTTATTGCAGTAATTAAAATAAAATATCGCTAGGTATATTATGTAGCGGAAAAATTAGTAATACAGAATTTAAACAATCTAAATTTCCTTATAATGTAATTCTAGGTATTTGTAAAAATTTGAAAAATAGACAAAATTTTCCGATGATACCAACACTGCTTGTATTAGCTTCCATAAAAATAATTTCCATAACAAAATTGATTTCAATACATTTTTGACAGTATTAATCTGATACTAAGAATATTGAGATATTATACTAACGGTAAGTTTAGAAAGTTAGACTGCGAATGTTTAATGTTTACGCAGTTATACGATGGAAAATTTAAATATGCAAAAGAACGTGGAACATACAAAATATATTAAAATATACGAACTAAAAAATAATCAAATAGTAATTGAGATTTGCTATCGAAATGAAGTAGATTTTGTAATGTTTAGGTTGCAATTTTGGTTTCAGTTTTAAGTTAAGGTAAATTCTATTTGTTTATTTATTTATTTAAATTGGGTAAAGTTCCATTAGTGTTACTGCGGATGTATGTAGCTTATATTAAACAAAAAGAGGAATAATTTGATATTGATTGGGATGCAATTTAGCTTCCAATTCTAATGTAACATAAATTTTGTAATATTTAGATTCCAAAGTAAAGTAAATTTTATAATGTTTGTACATTGTATAATATTTACGTTCCAATTTTGGTTCCAATTCCAAAATAATATAAATTTTATAATTTCTAAATTCCAATAAGAGTTTTAATTTTGAAGCGAAGTAAATTTTACAAACGTTTGGGCTTCCAATTAGTTATCAGTTCTAAAATAAAATATATTGTATAATATTCACGTTTCAATTTGGGTTCTAATTCTCAAATAACTTAAATTTTGTAATATCTAAATTCCAATTAAGATTCCAATTCCAAAATAAATCAAATTTTGTAATGTTCGAGCTTCAATTTAGCTTCAAGTACTAAAGTAAAATATATCGCATAATATTTACCTTTCAATTTGGGTTTCGATTCCAAAATAATACAATTAGACTTTCAGTTGCAAAGTAAAATACATTCAACAATACTAAGCTACCAATATTTATTAACATTCATAAAGAAACATATATTATCTGCATCTTGTAACACACTGTAATCACTCCAAACTGCATAAATTGATTCCGCAAAAGTTTGATTGCAAGCTCCCCATCCGGATTTGCGTAAATTAATAAATATTTCGCAAACTTAATTGCCGATCACCAATTCTCGAAACTAAGTTTAAACACGCCGTGTATCGATGAAGCCCCGGACATCAACGGAACTTTTAATACCGTGAATGGCGTTGCGATAAACAGATTAACGAATACTCGAGACGGAACATCGCGAACCCGGAGGCACACGCAGAGTTTCGCACTTGAATTCGTTGGCTGACCGCGCAAATTTCAAACCGACCACGACCACCGCGCCAATTATCGCGAACTTCTTTCGGGACGGAGAAGTGGACGGGTTAATTAGTACGAGCGAGCATCAAAACGGGCATGAAATCACGCACTGCGATCTTTCGGCTCGCGCCTCCTTTCCTCGGTTTTACCCTCGTTCACGGTTTCTGCGAGGGGTCGAACCAACGAAGGAAACAAAAAGGGGAATCGGCCCGGTATAATTACCAGCGACGCGTGAACCGACCGAGAAAATTGACGTGGGAACGCTGTCGAGTGCAAAATTTGACAAGGAAGTGCTTTTGAAGGCTTGCTTGTATTAACATTTTCATTATTAGACTGCTGCAGAAATTCTGTCCCCTATCCCGTTTAACCCCTAAAAACAACCATCGTCAACGTCGATAAGAGAAACTAATAGAGCTGTAAGTTTTTTTAAAATTTGACAAGGAAGTGCTTTTGAAAGCTTGCTTGTATTAACATTTTCATTATTAGACTGCTGCAGAAATTCTGTCCCCTATCCCATTTAACCCCTAAAAACAACCATCGTCAACGTCGATAAGAGAAAGTAATAGAGCTGTAAGTTTTTTTAAAATTTGACAAGGAAGTGCTTTTGAAAGCTTGCTTGTATTAACATTTTCATTATTAGACTGCTGCGGAAATTCTGTCCCCTATCCCATTTAACCCCTAAAAACAACCATCGTCAACGTCGATAAGAGAAAGTAATAGAGCTGTAAGTTTTTTTAAAATTTGACAAGGAAGTGCTTTTGAAAGCTTGCTTGTATTAACATTTTCATTATTAGACTGCTGCGGAAATTCTGTCCCCTATCCCATTTAACCCCTAAAAACAACCATCGTCAACGTCGATAAGAGAAAGTAATAGAGCTGTAAGTTTTTTTAAAATTTGACAAGGAAGTGCTTTTGAAAGCTTGCTTGTATTAACATTTTCATTATTAGACTGCTGCGGAAATTCTGTCCCCTATCCCATTTAACCCCTAAAAACAACCATCGTCAACGTCGATAAGAGAAAGTAATAGAGCTGTAAGTTTTTTTAAAATTTGACAAGGAAGTGCTTTTGAAAGCTTGCTTGTATTAACATTTTCATTATTAGACTGCTGCGGAAATTCTGTCCCCTATCCCATTTAACCCCTAAAAACAACCATCGTCAACGTCGATAAGAGAAACTAATAGAGTTGTAAGTTTTTTTTAATTGTCGTTTAATTATTTTAATGGTGTTCGTTACAATCTCGGATGTACTATACAGAGCTTGTAAATTTAGATCCATTCGAAGAAGGACCAATTTTTGTGAAATAATAAATATACGGAGTGTACCACTTAACTTTAACTCGATTATTATATTAACTAGTAGACATCAACTACTTGACTACGCTTAAAGAAAGATGTAAGGAAAATCAAGTGTACTTACTTGGAAGGTCTTTGAAAATTATATCATCTATGATAAGAAGTATTTTGATTCGTTCACTAGTTATGAAAATAATTGAATGGGTCGAAGAATGAAAATACCGAATAATAGAAATTAAGAAAATATCGAATTAAGAAATTGCTTAACGACACGAAATTTGTCAAGGAAATGATATTCTACCTAAAAGAAATTAAATTACTTGAGAATATATAAAGATACCATCACTATTATATGCATAACAAATGTACAACCTAATTACTTATATGCGACTCACTGTTTATTGTAAATTGTCGTAAACCTTAATTATCGTAATGTTATGTAATGTAATGTAATAATTTTAATGTGGTCGCTAAATGGTACTAATAAACCGATGCGACATGAAATAAATAAATTAAAGAAAAATTGAGTTAGTGAAGTTAAGTGATCCACCCTGTATATGAATTTGGAGTTATTGAAATGATTAGTAAGAGTGGTAATAGTAATATTAAAGAATGTATATATGTATTATCGATAAAATAAGTCCTGAAACTTAATCGCTTGAGGACTCTTTTAATTCCAATCATTATTTCGTCTCAATCAGTGTTTTCTTCTTTGTATCATTATAGTGTAGTTGTTTATTAAAATTGATCGAGTCGTAAAATTTTCTAGGCGCCAAAATTCCTTTGCTTCCAGGATTTCCTAAGCCTCAGGATTCACTGGACTTTGATTTTTCCAAACGCTTATGGTTTATTAGATCCCAGAATTCCTTTAGCTGTGAGGTTCACTTGATCCAAGGTTTCATTGACCGCGGAGTTTTCTTAGTTGAAGGGTTCTCTTTGCTTCAGGATCTTCTTCGCTTCAAAATTCCTTTCATTCCAAGATTTCATTGGTCCTAAATTCACCGTCTCTTTAGTACTAGAATAGTTTCACTTTGATAATCTCGGGGCTGAAGAATCTCAGAGCCAAGATCATTACGGGACCAATTATTCGAATTTTCTTGAGATTACAAAAATTGTTAGATTTTGGCTTAAAAGAGCAGGATCCTTAACCTAACGTTCGAATCAAGTGACATATATCGTGGAAACTAAAAGCAAAATTTTTAATCGCGTAACTTTAATAGTTCGAGAGTTAAGAGACCCTGGGGCGAACGGTATTTCAACTTAAGGCTTCCAATTTCTCGAGATTATAGAGTCTGTAGAATTTTGGAAAGCTTGCAAAGCTTTAGCCTATTAAGTGGGAAAGACGAGTTGACTCGTCACATGTATTATGCACTTTTTGAACAAAGTAATTTACTTTCTTGGAGATTCTTTGCTTCCTTATAGATACTTATATTTGTATTACAAATATATTATTAAGATCAGCGTGACTAAAATTAATTTATTTTCATTAGTTTCTCAATCTTTGGATGAAGGAACTTCAAACAATAAAATTGGTTGACAAGTTAATTTAATTTATAAATCTAGTGATATGCATTACTCAAACTAATTAAGGAGCAATCAAGATAACTAATTGCGGAACGAGTCTATTATGCAAACCGAGCGAGAAGATATAAGTTTGATAGATGAAAGTGTTATTCGTGCGATGCTATGAAAAGGAAACGAAAAATAATATGAAAATGCACAACGAAATTGAATAAAAATATTTCCAAAATTATCTGTCTGTGGTCGAAGTACGAAATATTCTCAGTAAAACAATTTTAACGTTTAATCGTGTAAAACGATTAATAATTATTTATAACAGAAAGAAATATTTATTAATAATTATGAGATGCATTTGATTTTTTAATATTTTGATTAATTTTATCATTTTTTTTAGTAAAGATTCCAATTTACAAATTTACGAATTTGTTAAAATACAGAAATCCCTCATATTTGCCTGAGTGGAACAGAAAACAGCTATCGTTGAAGGCTTAAATATACCTAATTTATAAGCTATTTAAGTAATAATTCACTAAGCCTATAACTTCGTAACGAGAAAAATATTTTTGGCCATGGAATAATAAACAATTTATAAAAATAATAACTATTACTCTTTTAATATGCTACTTTTTGCATTTTATATATCGTTAGATGAAAACTTTGCCCATAATAATAGATTCTATAATGTATGTTTGAATTTAAATTTTTAGAGGAATTTTAAAAAAAAGAGTGTACATTACTTCGTCGATTTCTCTACTTATTGTTTCGTGGAGTTAATCAATTTGACAAACGAGCGCCTCACTTCACAGTAGCTAGAAGCACAGTTCTCACTGTAATGGAAAACACGCGAATAAAGAGCATAAAACTGTAACAGGCAAATATTTGAATCGAACGAGAGGCACTCTTTTTGTGCAAACCTCTGCTGCAACGATATCGTATCAATTCCGGCTGGAAAATAAATATCGTTTTCGAGTCGCGTGTATTCATTCGCATTTTAAGCGTGCTACACCATGTGTAATTCAAAAAAGATATCACGATCGTTTAACGCAGCTCGGTTTTCAAATTTTACAGATTTTTCCGCTCGAAAGAATTCACAGGTTTTTAACCTCCGCGCTATGGATAAAATTCGCCAAATAAACCAATCCCTTTTCGCTGTTCGCAACCACGGGTATCATGTAATTAAAGAATGTTTCCACGATTATCTTGTCGAAACATCGAGCATTACTTTTTTAAGATCCTCCCGTGTATCGATGAATTCCACGTTTTTAGACGGCCGAACTTTTTTATACACGCGTTCTACGGTGTTTTGTTTGATCCCCAATGGTACCAGGGTACTTTAAACAGAGGAATCTTCAAAAGACCCGGGGGACAAAGCGAGTGATCGGTGTCTATCGTGTTTGCCAATCGGTCAGTCGTGATCCGGATAGTCAGACAGATTGCTAACAGTGGACCAGTGGAATGCTCTGGCAGAATTACGCAACCAACTAAGTGCCCTGGAGCAACTAGACTTTACTATCGCTCGAGAAAGGGATATATCCTTCTCTTTCCTCTCTACTCGCTTCTGTCTCTCTCTCTCTCTCTCTCTCTCTCTCTCTCTTTTCATCTGTCTCTCTTTTACTCGTCATTCGCTCGATCCACCTTCTCTCGTTCCACTGATTCCATTGCTGTTTGTACGCCACGGTTACCAACCGAGTGTAGCAACAATACTTCTGATCCACGATCCATATGGTAATTCGAAGCTGAATAACAATAAGACAATATGGTAGCGAAAAATTGGTGCCAGAGGCGCGTGGAATTATTTTCGCATGCAATATCAGGGTTATTGATTAAATTTTTATGGTAGGAGATAAGCTAGGATGATTTATGATTGCTGGATGATGTGTACGAGAATTTAAGAGTATTTTTAGTATTTTTTTGGCTTGTCTAGATTTTTTGGACGATACTAAGAGACAAGATTGTTTTATACGATACTCAAGATAATTAAAAATTAATCCTGTAATAGTGTTTCATAAGGAAATGATATACGAGTATACTCGTCATGATGAAATGATCATTATTGGGCTAATGATCACTATATTTGCATCTATACTTGTAGATAGAAATTTTTAAAATAAAATTACATCGTTATAAGGTTAAAAGCTTCACAATTTTGACACTGCTTAGACAAGAATTTTTTAGATAAATTATATTGATTTATAATTGAACAGCTAGATTATATTTTTAAGTATTTTTTTTTTTGTTACATAGGGATTTTTGTGTTTAGGCACTCCTCTTGTGTAATTCAATCTCAATTGACGATCTTCTTACTTCAAAATTACAACTAAGATTGAAAGGTCAGCTTCACTATTTTTAATAATTTGTATTTGATGTTCAAAAGAATGTTCCAAGGAATTTAGACGGGATTAATACTAGAAGTACCGACAATTAAAGTATACTTATTTGCATCAAGGTAATTACTATCGTAGAATATTTACAAAAGTACATAATTCAAGGAAAATAAATCTTCATCTACAATATTTACAAAAAATCTGTGCAAATGTTAAAGAATGCAGCATTCTAAGTTTGCACAATTTTTATAAAAAATTACAGGCGACTACATTTGATTTTCATTTGAAAACGGCCAGTTTTTACTACCTTGGTGATTCTTGTGTTAAGCCAAAGGAATTTCCGAAGTCTTTTAAATAATACCATGAATGTTAGAAAAATTGTATCGAGTCTCTTAAAAATGATTTTGACGAAATTGGTTACAGTACTTTTATACGTTTTATTTTTATTAGCCTCGTTACTTTTTTACCACGCCGTATAATCTAAATAATCAATAACTATGTGGCACATAACATTCAATTAAAATTCAAGTATTCACTGTCGCCCTTAATTGCCGGCATCATTTTGACCTCGCCTGAAAAAATAATTTTCTAATCTGAAATCATTATAGCAATCGATGCTCTCTAAAAAAGACCCGCGTTATAAATTGATCGCTGAGCTACGAAGAGCTGATCTACCCGGCAATTTGCCTTCATATAGGTCATCTTCTCTCGGTAAAACGACGTTATGAAGCGAAAAGAGAAACTGTTTAATGCAGTTTTAATTGAATATAAATTTCTAAACATTAACAGCGTACCGGATTACAACGATAAATACACGATCAACTTTCAACCCGTATGAATCAGCTTCTGGAATATTAATGGGATAGGGACTATAGAACGGTTTATAAAACTACGCTTCCACCTTTGACCCCCTTTGGCCGGTTTCATTCAACCTTTACCTTTATCTCTCGATTTAGTATCGCGCAGGATACAATGGTACAATAGCGTGATAATATCAGGAGTAAAAGTCCGGCATTGTTCGAACGATTACGCTCGCCCGCGTAATCCTTAATTGCATTTGCCCGTAGCGGGACCACGATCTATACGATCCTTTGGATTCATGGTGTTCCCGAACTACGACATTGTCCCAAAGTCTGTCACACCATGGAGCCTCTGACCCCAAGAGACATTGTGCCCGCTATGTGTATGCACGATCTCATAATAGCGATATCTTCGCCAAAGTTAATTTATTAGTTCGGGGCATATAAAACTGCTATTTCGAATCGAGGTTGGAGGAAAAATATTCTGTGCTTTTTAGGCGTTTTGTTTATGCGACATGAATGCAACATAATATGCAACATTTGTACAACACACGCAAAATTTCGAATAAGTCATGAGAACCTGAAATATCTTTGATATTGTTAGTTAATGCCATACCATTTAGGGCGTTTTCAAAAACGAAATAAATAATTTACAGACAACTATACTGCGCACAATAATCCTTCATACAAATCAACATTAAATATCGAAAACTTTTTTTTAGCACATAACGTAATTATTTTAAACTTTATGCGTGTTTTACTAGTATTTCTTTAGTTTGATAGGCTGAACGGTAAACACAATTCACAAAGTGTCATTTGTGAAAATTTTACGGCAAGAATGTTGTGTTTGTAGTATATAAATGTCAGAAAAAACCTAGCCTTATAAAATGTGATTAACAAAATCGATTATAAATTGTATAACGAACAATTTACTGCTTTTTATCTTTAATAACTTTGCAGCAACGATTTTAATCGTATTGCACTCTAAAACCGTGTGATCGCATCTCCGCTTAATAATAATGTGTTAATGCAGAAGGGAAATGACAAAACGAAAAAGCAAATGATAAATATGCCTCGAAATGCATATTGAAACGTGACAGTTCCTCGTAACCTAACGTAATTGGTTAACGGAGCAAGTATCGACGCACTTAATTGGATGCTATAGCCCTTTCGCGTCTGCTTCGCGTCTAGTCATTTATAAAAGAAGCTTACTACGAGGCGCTGGTGGATCTACCGCGAACCGGTTTCCACGTCCGCGAGACATCTTTGATCTTTTAAGATCAACGTGCCTCGTGCGGATCATTTTGCATTTCCTATGATACTTATATATATACATGAGTGTAGCTTTCGAGAAACTTTCAGGTTAAATTGTACGCGTGTATAATGCACATCTGTATACAGTGGGTGCAATTGGGTGCCGGATAGGTATAAATCTTACTTCACGCCTGGCTTCACTTTGATACATCAATCCATTTGAATTCTGACCTATTGGATTTGATCTATTCGGCTATGCTCTGAATACACTGGCGGAATACACTAAATCGTAGAGATTTATTGGAACTATTAACCGCTAGTGTATTTTCCTCGGTATCAGATTGTTTGGAAAGTTAGTAGCCATATTTAAGAAACACTCAAAGGCAATATGCGCGCAATTATTATCATTTTAATGAATAATTTTGCAAATACAGTTACTGACAAACGGTAAGAAACAAAGTAATCATTTGCGAATTTTTTTATATTCTTTATCTTCTAAGATACATGGATTAGAATTAAAAATAGGGTTGTTTATTGCCTATTAAGGTATTTAATGTTACTTTGCATACTAATGTTTCATTCTAAGCCACAGCGAGAGTCAAAAGTATGTAAGTACACACTTTACAAAATTGAAACTATACTATAATTTATTCACTGTAAATTATATGGTAATTAGATTATAATTTATTTATCGTAATACTACCAGTTGTAATACTATTATACAATATTTACTTATTTGCTATAAATAATATTATAGTTCTACTGTAATTTCACTTGTATTACAATCAATACTATAATTATACTGTAATTTCATTTTTATGAGCTGTATACTTACTTTTAACTCTCACCGCACATTGTAGTCTTTAAAAATTTCCAGGTTATCTTATTTTTCTGGGGAGTAAACAGATTTTTCGAAATTTTGAGTACTATAAGTCATTCGCATTAAAGTACTGAATAACTCTTTATCTCAACTCATTAACTCATTAACTCAGGTTAGCGTAAATGTCAGAAAAATCGTGGCGACTATTACAATGAACACTTTGTATAAAATTGGTCGTTCAATACCCAATAACCTAATACTTTAATTGCTAATTAAGAGAAGTATCGTTACGGATAAAACAACAATCTTTCTTTCGCGAAAATCGCCAAGCTAGCAACTCGTTAGTCAACTACAGCACTTAAAGCACCTTTAACCTTTCTAACAGTTGCGGCTGCAATTGCACAACCATCATCAACAGTCATAGTCCGGAAAACTATCATTGTTCCACATACTTTCATCGATAAATCAAAACCTACTCGCCGCGATGAAGTCATACTTTGCCAACAAAAAAAAAAAAAAAACAAAAAAAAAGAAAACCCGTGTTTTAACATCGATTTTCCAACGCACTATTTGTCCTCAGTTGAATATTCAAAATAGCGAGCAATTTGAATAATTTTAAATAGTAATAATTGAGATTAGCATGCGAGAAGGAGGATAACGATAAGATAGCGAAATCGCCAGGGAAATGTTAATTAGAATTCATCATAAACCTTTACAAAGGGTTACGCACACGCGTAACAAGTCAGGTGTGTAATGAATGTAAATGTATGCGAGGTCGTCTTTTCCGGAAGACATTCTTGCGTATCCTCGAATGGCAAATGGAGGGACTTTCCACGCTACTTCCAGGAGATCGTTGGTCACGATGGAAACCTGTTGGGCGACTAACCTACCTGAGAGCACCTACGACCTTCTCGCAACGCAGTGCACCTCCGGTTGCACAACCGTGTCGCTGCTACGTATCTAAACAACCATAATCGAACGAACCCATTTGTTCTATACGGCTTTTCAATAGGAGCGAAAAATGTTTTCTTATCGAACTTAGGCACCGTTGAAAATATTAGGTTCGAGTTAGGTTCGGGTTAGGTTCTTTAATTATTATTAGGTTAACTTCTTCCGAAAGTTCGTAGATATACTACTACCCCTTTCAAAAAGTTTTCGGCCAAACGCAAAAACGTGGAATTAATTAAGAACAGTAACATTTTTCAGGTGCGAATTGCTGTTCCACAAATAAAAAATATATGGGAGGATTAAATAAATATAATGGGGAAATGAAGAGAATAAAAATAGTCGTTTACTGTCAAAAATAAAACAGCGAGGAAAGTAAATCTACTTAATAATAAAACGGTACTTGACCTAATATTTATATTACCTAATATTTTCTAATATTTCTACGTCCACATGTGATTACTTTGATCTGTTGTAGTACTTACTGATACTACGAGATTTTTGTATCGTGTAAATGGAATTTCTTTTTACAATAATTTTATTATTTCTCGAAGCTGATTATCACTTTTGGGTACATTTATATTATCTAATGTTGCTCCGTGTTGTCTACGAATTCTGTATTAGGTTTCACAGTTACACAACAGCACTTTGCATCACAAAAGCATTAGCGTTTTTTTAAGCTAATTTTATATTATCGCGAGAAATGAAAAACGCATATTCGTGTCTGCTGTCGACAATATGTTAATGGCATTGAATGCAATTTAATTTGAAAAAGAAGTTTTCATAATATTTTACGTACAACTTGTTTTATTTCAAAGAAAAGGCTTATCGTTCTTAATGAAAGACTTTACATTTGTCTGTCTATATATTACAAGATGTATATTGGAAAATTTTAAAATACCATGTCAGAAAGTGGCACGCGGACTAGAAATCGTTGGAAATGCTGCGTTGGGACAATGACTGACTACAAAGACACACACAAATACTTTAGAATAGTCGGAGAAATACGAATCATTATAGGAACGAATACCAATTTGTACGAGCAAACAGCGGCAGCTTTAAGAAGTTCCATTCTAAAGACGTAGATGCAAGGAGTCGAGGGAAAATCTGTTAAAAGGAAGGAAGTAGAAAGGAAAGTTTTCATGTGCAAGTTGCGCTTGGCCAGGTAGAGAATTCTACGTTCCAGAAGTTCATCTCCTTTGTTTCTGCAAGGGCCGTATAAAAGAATGCTTGAGCTGACATAAGTTTCTTCAGAATTCGTGGACAATATAAATTGTAGCATCAAGTTAATGGATCGAGTCGTCAGGATTTTATTCAACCGAAACTGTCATCTTCTTGCAACGAGAAATTCTTTGACTCTTTGATAAACGTTAAAATGTTACCCAGTTATTCAGAAATGAATACGTCGTTGATGGAAATGTTAATTAGATGCTTCAAAATATTACACATGTACATTTGATTAAAATAATTATTACACGTGGTTGTATACACTTCTTTCCAACAATTGATCAGTCTCGTTATTGTATAATTATGAAAATCATAAATTTTAGGATACTCTGATGTTTCTCGTAATTTACCAGAAATAATAATTTACCAATAACCATTCTACCGTTTATATAATCTCCAAATCTCTGTTTCAATAGTTTTATGGTATACTTGACAAATTTAGACTTTCATATAGCAAATAACGAAATGAAGTGGACTACGTATATAAGTGGAATTCGAATATTTTTCGCAAGATACTCTATAAGATTAAAATTAAGCTACAGTCCAATGGAAATTCCCTTATTATTAATATTACTTACGCATGGACAACTCAACATAATAATCGTCTTAAAGAAATGATTGACAATGATACACTAAAAATTTCACTTGAATCTCATACTTGCCATTGATTTTGAATCATTGTACAGAAATGAGAAACGAACTTCTTACTTGATTAATGAGTAGAGCATTTGGGTTACATAAAATCGGTCATTTCACATGCAACGGCCTAATAATATCCGAAAATTGCTTCATGCGAACATTAGTAGTGTCTCCTTATTAGTCCGCTATACAGAAGATTCTACTGTACTGAAATTACATTTGATTATAATATGTATATGAATAGACGGTATTATTGTGCTTGGAAAGGCATCAAATGGTGCATCTAATAATGGGAGTATTTTCCCGAGTAAAGAAGCTAATTAATTCAGATCGAAGGATGAGAATTACGACAGGAAACGACGAACGAAGTCAAAGGAATGGCAAGAAGCGTCGGTTCGCTGGAAATAAGTGTTCGTCGAATGGAAAATCGCGTAGGATTGTCGTTCGTGGAGGAACTCGCGAAGCGAAAGATCACGCGGCACGGCGAGAAAGTTGCTTTCGCTCGGCTCTTCGAGAGGAGATCGGCCACTTCTCGTAGGCATTAAAACGCGCTGCACCGTAAGTCCAGGGCCGTAATCAAAGTAGGAGCCAATGTCCACACGATAATTCTCCTTTATCTTTCATCTCTGTTTCCCAGCTGGTCGCAACTTCCCTGTTCCGCTGACTCCGAATTTACATTCATCGATAAGAGTATATATGCCAACTCTAGTTTCGCGTGCTCGATAATCAACCGATTGCATCTTACCGTAATATAATAGCAGAAGATAGACGATCTATAAGCAGTAAATAGGAGAACTTTATAAATTAAATGGCTGAAATATTGAATTTCGAAAGGATATCGAAGAATTTGGAGCTTAATTGCGAAGGATTGCGAATGAAATTTATTTAGCAGTTCCATGACAGAATGTAAAATTTGGAATGAATTGATTATTATATATAAGAGCTTCTGAAAGACGCTTCTATTCAGTTAGATTTGAGTTAGACTTTACGGGATTTACAAATCGAACGGCTAGAAAATTGAATTTCAATGGAATATCGATGGCTTTGACATTTAATTGCCGAAAAATTCAATAGCGAAGAATTGTGAGTAAAATTTATTAAGTAATTTCGTGACGGAATGTAAAATTTGGAATGAATTGATTATTATACATAAGAGCTTCTGAAAGACGCTTCTATTCAGTTAGATTTGGGTTATATTTTATAGGATTTACAAATTAAATGGCTAAAATATTGAATTTCAAAAGGATATCGAAGAATTTGGAACTTAATTGCCGAAAAATTTAATAGCGAAGAATTGTGAGTGAAATTTATTAAGTAATTCCATGACAAAATGTGAAATTTCGAATAAATTAATGATGGTACATAAGAGCTTTTGAAAGATGTTTCCAGATTTAGTTAGATTCCAATTAGATTTCGAGTGAAACTTTACGAAATTTAGGAATAAAGTTCAAGAGATGTTTTTAAAGGATTATGATTAGAATTCAATGATCAGTGAACCCTTTCGCAACGACAGTTTAAAATTGAGAAGTCAAAGCATAAAGAAGAGCCCCTTTAATTAATACGAAAATAGTATAAATATAAGTATTTGGATGTTCCATATTATTAATTATAGTACAGTATTGTAGCATGAATGATCAAAACACTATAGTGTACTACAAAAAAGATATACGTATGCTTTGAATGAATGATTGTACAATTTTTTAAGCCATATATACATATACGTCTTTCGTAACGAAAGGGTTAATAAAAGAAAGGTCAAGTGTCTGGTTGCTGTTCATATATTTGCTTAAATCAAACCAGGAAGTCTCTTAAAATGGTATTCAAAACCATTCGTTGATAATTAGGGGAAAGTTGGACAAAACAGGGTAGTTTAACAAAAAGGGGTACAAAATATCATAAGTAAACCGAACACGTTTATGCAAATGCGTATCTCTTTAATTAAAACTGAATGTGTTGACTAATGACAAATGAATATTATATACATTATTCAATAATACGAAACATATGCATTCTTCACCCGTGTCAAAACAACAATTAAAAGAGGATTGGAATAGGAAGTGGAATTTAAGGAAACGTGCAACTTTTCTTAACCCAACTAACTTTTACGAGCCAATCAACGATGACGCTAAAAGTAGAAATAAAGAATTGTAGTAATTAGGTTAAAAACTGGCCATACCAAAATCAGCATCGATTATATCTTGGAGAAAATCGAATCTCCTAATTGCACTGCATGTGACAACCCACTAACTATCAATCATATTTTATTCGAATACAGAAAATTTGTACATGAGAGACGCAAATGCAACATAAAGGCAAATATTTTCATCCAAGGACTATGCAAAAAATATTCTCGCCTTGCTGAAGATCGCCAATTTATTCCACAAAATCTAATAATCGATCCGTCGATCGCTAATCGCCAGGATGTCGATGCGACATAAAACAATGATGAAGAGGAAAAAGAAGAAGAAATATATTCATTATTCTACATTGTCTTTGGAACGCTCAAATATCGCTACAAACTTTCCGAGCAACCAAATAGTTTGTATTATAATTATTAAATATAACGAACAAAATAATACAAGATAATATTCAATGACAATTTCAAGTACAACCATGAATCACTTCAAGGTTCAATAAAAACTTATTGAGGTCCATAGGTAGAGAAACGCTGCTATAGAATTAAATATCCCGTTTTATTCAACTTCCCTCTATTATTAATGAAAAGCTGTTCATTCATTGAAGGAGAGCATTAAAAATTATTTTAATTAACGTATAGATTTTTTAAAAAAAATCTTTCCTCTGGGTTATCAATAGATAACGCATAAAATTCCTTAAACGGAACTAATCGTACTTAAATCGTATCTGAACAGTAATGAAGTTCGAAACACTTGAGCTTTCAAATCGTGTTGCTGGGGACCATAAAATAACTCGTTCGACTTTAACGTCGATACGTTACTGTTAAAGCCCGAAACTTGGTAAATCTTAAGTTCTATCGGGCAATCCTATTTACCATTCTGAGGTGGTAGAAGTCCTTAAACCAATCCTTTAAAAGTTAGAATTTACCAATACCAATTGGCAAAAATCCTCTTCGACTGATTATACTTTAACTATTTAAATGAGTGTGAGTCTTTTCTTAGATTTGTAATTACCTTTCGAGCACATAAATTTTAAACTGTTCTAATAATTATTTATCTTATACAGTATTATGAAACTCTGTACTGAATTCATATTTTTAATTATAATTGCTTATATGAAAACTACATACATACATGGAATAGGGAATTAAAAGAGTATTATATTAACAGGTAAAATAGATAAAAGTCAAAAATGAAGAGGTTTACAAGATGTTTTCGGTCCTTTAGCAGTTCGCTGTGTTAAACGCTATGATTGACCGATAAAATCTAAGATTTCGCAATTTTCGGGCATTTACAGTAACAGATACACACAGGTGGGAAATTAAACCTACGTGTACGCTCCTGTCTATATCTCTCTGTTGAAGTACTCGCTATCGAGCGCACGACCACGTTCCTTATTATTTCCCATTAAGGCTGGATGTTCCTCGTGCCCTCGAAAGAGTTCCTCGTCCCAAGACATCTCGGCATTTAAAACCAGACGGTGGTATAAAATTTCACGGGATTCAGAGCAACTCGTGATAAGCCCTAATAGTTGGCCTTCCTCGCTTCCACGATCTTCCGGCAAAGCGAAAGAATTTAAAACGAACGTCGAAACCGTCTCGCTTTTGCCAAGCGGCAGGAAAAACTCTGCCACTTTTATCCATTTTAACCGAACTTACGTAACTTTTATTGCACCGATGCTACGTTATAGGGCAAGGGAAGTTTCCATGGCAGTTTTTACATTCTTCCATTAACAGTAGATTCGCCAACGCTGTTTGTATAATATTAGGTGGTTGCGAATGAAGTGGTGGTTTCAAAGATAGAATGGAGATAAGAATTGAATTTCATTAATTAAAAGAAGCCTCAGAAAACTCAACTTGGTTTTAATAAAAGGTAATATATATCCGTTATAAGTTATATATACATATATCTGACGATGAGCTATTATTTCAAGCTATTTCAGTAGAAATCATGGTTCGTTTTGAAGGCTTACTTATTTATCTAAAAATGTTTCAATTCAAAGTCGTGTTGTCGATTCGCTACCTGTTATTATTCCAAATACTCGAATAATAATTTGAATAACTCTTGCTGCTTTGTCGATTCTACAATTGTCAGTTGTACATCAATTTGAACGCGTACGATAAAATTATATCAATTCGATTAGAATGTCTCCTTCGATTCCAAGTGAAGTTAAACAATTCGAACCTAACTTTTCCAATGAAACACGGTTTCGCATTCAAAACATTAAATAACAGACTTCAATTTAGCATACCACAATACGTAGTAATTTGCAATTCTAAGTCATAAAAACAATAATTGGTTTGCCAACGTGCATCAATAAATAAATGAATAAATAGTAGAATTCTATTTGATTAAAAACAGCATCGATGGCCCTCAGTATTATAATTTTAACATTAAGTCTTGTTAAAGTGTACGATCATTCAATTGCATGCTTAATATTTCAATTATCGCGATGCCCGCGTAATGTTCGCATTCCTCGCTCAGTTAATAGTCGTACTATATCCTCAACCATTTCTTAAAACTAACTGGCTTCTTTAATTCATCGACTTTAGAACCAAAGTTGGCTAATTTTTTCGACTAAATTGGAGTTGGAAATTTCCTATTGGAGGCGTATCACGAATTAACCGTTACTTCGAGCTAATAGCAAGCAGAGTTTACCTTTCTATGGGATTTTAGCCTACTTTTCCCAATATTATAAAGCCTATTAATGTCAGAGAACTTTGATCACCTCTGAGTCTCTTTTATCATCTCATTCTCCGTTGCTGTTCTCATTCAGACCGTGTTTGCTTATCTTCGCGGTTTCGCGACGAATTCATTCGAAATGATAAGTTGCTCTGTGGAAAATTCAACCGCGGAAAGTTTCGATAAACAACCGTACTATCGATAGGATTCATCGGGGAGCGAGAAACCTCGCAACTTTTACCAGCCTCCGCTGTTAGACAAAACAAGAAACTCGGCGAACAAGCAGCAACATCGCGGTATGTTAACTTCCAATCTGTTTTATTGCTACCCAGAAGCCAGTCACGATAAGCATATTGGAAGAAAGTTTGCCTCGTTTGCAGTTTGCAGAGGACGGCGCGTTTCCAACCATCGAGGGGCTAATGTGAAGATAATGATACTCACCGAGAAATTTGCTAAAGAATAGGAGGAATGTCCGTAAATATGTCATGGATTTATAGAGAATCACGTTGCTTTGTTGCATATTTCTCTTGTTTAGCAATGGTTACGTAAAAATTTTTCGAAAGCATAGAAAGTATGCAATTAAAGTACCCGTCTATCTAGTGTACACGTAAAATTTACTTTCACGTTGGAATATTTTTCCGAACGTCGTGAATATTTCTACGGAAAGTTTTTTTTTTCTCTTTTATTGTTACTTGTAGCATTGAAACGCGAGAATCGCATGGAAATTCAAAAGTTTCCCGAAGGAAAAATTATCTCGGAACAAAAGTGAGGAATTCGGATAATAATTCGTTGGTAAAATAGCTTTTATTAATAAAATGAAAGGTATTTGAAACTTTGTTAGTCGGTAAAAGTTCAGATATGCCAGCGATGTAATATTGGTATCTTCAATGTTTTATTGTGTGCAGTCAGTCGTTGAAATTTGTATGCGTCGCTCAATTTCAAATATTTAGAGAATTAATAGAGTTTCGATCATTTCAAGAACACGAATTTACTTATTAATAAATTGAATGCATAAAATATTTTATACTATGGTATTCAGATATTTCCAATAGCTCTCAAATAAAATACTATTTCAAACACTATTTTAAAGAATTTATCCGGCAAACAAAATATTTGGTATTTAAAAATACCTGTATGATCTGAAATAAAATATCTGTTTACTATTTACGAATTAAAATAGTATTTTACCCAGCTCTGCATACATAAACGAAAAACTCGTCTTCGTAAAAGTCTACATATGTGTGTATTAATGTATCCAAAGCTGATTAGAATAATTTAGACTGCTAATCTTTATGTTCGTACCAGAAGCGGAGTAAAATACTTACTTTACGTTTCTACTTCAAGGAAAAATTGGATTCGGCTGATCAGGAAACTCGAAAACAGTTGTAAATTGCAGCGAATTTACACGGACGTGAATTGTCGACAATTTTGAAGCGTTCCCTTCCGTGAGAACGAAATTAGGGCAATCAGGTTCCAAGCCATGACTTAAGAGAGAATGCGGCGCGCGATCTTGCGAAATTTTCGGAATTTGCCTTTTCAAGAAGGAAATGAAACGGAATGGACATTTTCCAGTAGAACGGGCACCTAGTTTTGAGTTGAATAAGAAGTAGACTTTAAAGCAAACGTGAACGAAGAAGGAAAGAGAATTGATTCTACCGGAAATTTATAGCCTTTTTATTCTCTTGCGAACATCCGTCGCACATAAAAATTACTGTAAAATAGAAATTCGTGTATTTATATATTTGGAGAAAATATAAATTAAATAATAACAAAAAAAGTAAAGGCAAATTGCATAAGTAGGTGAAGAAATTGTCGAATTAAATACGAAAATTACTAGGGTACTAAAAATTATTAAATACCCTAAAACTATTTATTTGTTATAGCCGTAAAAATATCCTCGATATTTACTAATTGTAGAAAAGAAATTCCTTTATTTATACTTCAAGAAAGCAGAAAATTTCATGTTCTGTAATTGGCACGAAAGGCACTGAAGCACTACAAATTAATAAATACCCCAAAACCATTTATTTTTTATAAATATGAAAATATTCCCAATACATAAAGATAGTAAAAAAGAAATTCCATTATTTATACTACACGAGAGTAGGAAATTTCATGTTCTGAAACAGACTTTGAAAATCTTTAAAGCATTAAAAATCATTAAATACTTAAAAACCATTCATTCTCTATAAACGTGAAAATAATCTGAATACATATGATTAGTAAAAAAGAAATTTCTTTTCTTGTATTTCAAAAAAGTAGAAAATTTCATATTCTTAACTCCAAAACTGTCAAAATGGTTAAAATGACTCATTCGAAATTTCTCCAAAGCTTATATAAATTCACATGCATGCATTTTTGTAGATTTAAGATTTATTTCTATTGGATTATATATTTCTTCGCCTTTTCATCGTTTTAATTTCATTCCCACTAATAATTGCACCTTAATTGTCGGCAGTTCTAGTATTAAATAGGCATCAAAATCACTTAGGCATTAAAAATGATTAAATACCCCGAAACTAAATATTCTCAGCACATAGGAACATCATAAAAGAAATTCCTTTACTTATATTTCAAGAAGGTAGAAAATTTCATGTTCCTTAAGACAAACTGGAAAACTGAGAAGAGTGAAGGCAAGATATGTGGCTGGTATGATAACCCTTCATTCTCCGGAAAATGTGAGAACGGATCCTCAAGAAGAAGACAGATGAAGAAGATATTTTTCATCGAACTTTCGGTCGTCTAAAAACTGCATCCATATTGCCATTTCCGTTGAAATCGAACCAGATCGTGAAAAGGTTGGTAAAAAGACAAGCTAAAAAATCCGATCGATGTCTGGGAAATAAGTTGGAGGAAGGCTGCGACAGGAGGAAAGTTTTTCCACGCCGGAAACAAGGCCCTAATGCTTCAGTTCCAAACTGCCCCTCAAGCAGTTTACATCGGTTCGAGATACGACTCACATAGATTTCATATCCGAGAGCGGAAATTGCATTATTTGCTAAATGACAAATGTGATTACTTGACTACGGATGTTTAACCCGATTTATTAGGTGTACCAATGAATCATCCGCTTTTTTGTCACCCAATTCAATATTTATTTTCAACAAAATCAGACACTTATACTATTTTATATGAAAACAATAGGAGACGAATTTAATAAGTTACGTTTTCTGTTAGGTTAGTTAAAAACTCTTGTCGTTTGTCCACAAAATATTAAAAATAATTAAGCGCACAGATGCACGCTTTTAAAATTAAATAACACGCTTAAACGGTGGATAATATTAATTGCAGTTCTTTGATTTAAATATTGATATGTGTCCAAAATATTAGAAATGATGTGTCAAATTTAAAAAAAAATTAATTATTCTTCTTCACAGTTATTGTGAACGAAATATTAAAATATTTAATTTGTTTTAAGGTATTGTAGTAGCAACAATAGTTTTTATGAGCGATGAAATTAGAAATGGAAAATTTATATTAGAGAAATTTTATTGATCTACAATGGTATTGATTGCAAAAAACAAGACTAATTCTGTACTTCTATTTATCCCCTTGGCCTACTATAACGAGTTACACTCGTTCTATGAATTATGGCTTAGATTCAACGAAACCAGATATTACCGAGAGTGGACTTTAATTTGAATTCAAATTTTAACTTGGTCTTGCAAAGTTGGAGGCTCTTAAGTAAAAATTGCCAACGATATTTAAATAATTTGTAAGTTAAATGATACGAAAACAGTAACCAGCTAATATTAGCGTATGTAGGTAATAAAATAATCGTAGTGCAAGGGGTTAATGTTTGTTAAATGATTTATAGGTTTATTCTTTTCACTGCGGTACTTTAAAACTTAAAATGCGTAAATGAGAGTTCAATAATTTGGTAACGATATACGTGTAAACATTGAAATACCGTGCATTATTAATTAAAGCGTAATAGCAGAAATAATACTGTGATTTAAAAGAAAAAGCGTAAAGTGGTATTTTAAGAAATAATTGCCTACTTTATTGAAGTTAATTGTACTCTATTCCGGTCAATGAAATCCAATTTACAGAATTTCGACGATTTTTAAATGCCTACTTGGATTCGTGCCCTCTCCGATTCGCATTTTTCTTGTTCTATTTCCTCTGAAATGGAATTTCCTGAGGGGAAAATGAAATCTTCTCTTTATTCACTCCTCGGTAGAGTGCAATTGTTCTACACTGAATTCTTGTTTATTCGGTAGATTGATAGAATAATGGATTTCCAATTTGCAGCATGCAGTGAATCAGAAGTGGATTTGTAGGAATCATTGTTCCATTATCCGTAGAAAAATATCACAACAGAATTAAACGTTTAATTTCGATAGAAATTTAGTAGATTTATTGGTATTGATATTGAAATAAAATATTGAAGCAGTATAATTAGAGTGGAGCCATTACTCACGATTAATTTTGTCCATTTAAATATTCCATTTCTGTGACATACAGTGATTTACACAATTTATCAAACGCACTTCGGAAGCTATAACTCGATTATAATTTGCTTTGCTCAACTATAAACCGTAAATTAACGTGAATTAATAGCAAACTATTTATGGTATTAAATAGAAAATTATTTGTCATAAACACATGAAATATTTCGTTTTAAATTTTACATTTTTCATAGATGGGATATTTCATCAATTGTATAAATTACTGTACTTTCAAATTAACCATTTTCATTCTCTGCTAATATATTGTTACAAAGTAAATATATTATGAAAAGGTAAACGTTTACCTCACACTGTAAACGATTTTTTATTTATCTCATACTATAAACGGTATTCATATCGACGCCATGTATTTTCGAATGTGTAAAAGTCTCTGAAAAAACCCATTAAATATTGCAATGTTAAAGCTTCCAATGTAAAACGTAGTCAAATTGGTTCCAGAGTTTTTTTTAACCAAAATCATACGCCTTTCATTTTTCACTTCATATGAAGTGTACCAGTAAGTAATCTACTATTTTTAAATGATATAATGAATTTATTTTGTTAAAAAAAAGTAATCTTTCTCTTGAATAGGGATTTATAACTTACCCAAAAAATATAGTAAATAGGATTAATTATGTTTAAGATCTACCAAGTATCTAATTTTATTAAAAATAAAATACTGAAAATATTCATTGGTACATCTGATAATTTCTACCATTCTTTGTACGTTTTATATATTTTCGTGTATTACATGCATCATAAATTCCTTGCACATTTAAATTTCCCATAATTGCATAAAAATTCGCAGACTAATTATTTCGTCCGCAAAGGGTTAAATCAGCCATACCCAATCCTTTTTTTCACGGGTCACATAAATATGTTTGCAACATTACACGAGCTGCAATATAGTTCGCTATATATTGTAATATAATAATTTAGAAAATAAGACTGAAACCCTAAATACAACCAAGCGTTCCGTTAAAAATTAGTGAGATATTCGATGTTGATATAAACTTACGCCCGCGGGACGCAGCTTGCTTATGGCTGGGTTAAATGAAGCAGAAAATATCAATGAGCAACTAATACATAGTTAGCAACAGTGGTGCAGATAAAACTGCATCTTGCAACCCGATTAGGAAATTTACGATCTTTTGCAATCTTCCCCAGAAATTCCTGTGGCCTACTTTTATTGAATTTTAATTAGTAATACAGTAATGTTGGCAAGGTGATGCAAGTGAAAGCACATTGCAACGAGTGCACAGAAGGAATGAAAGGAATATAAAAAGAAAAATGAACGTCAAACGAGAGGGAACGTATCCAGAGGAGAATACGAAGGAATTAGGTGTCTCGTAAAATCGCGAACGGAGTATTCTGACTGCGATAAAACGAAGATAAAATTGTTCCGAGAAATCGTGACTAACTGTATTCCACTTAATTGTAGCCATTACTTCCGTTGTAGAAGAATCGATAAGAATTCGATCAGCCAATCGTTATCGAAATTTCATGGACGCGGAATAAGAAGAGCGTTGAACGTTCAGTTTTTAATTCATCAGAAATACAAAATGAGATTAACCCTTAATTACTATAGTATGTTACTGTGACACTAAGTATACTATAGTCTGTGAGACCGTTTCTAAGTGTCTCAATTAATTCTTTCGCCACGGAGGACGAATGTACGGTGTGTATTGATTTACTTAGAAATGTATAATTATCGCGAAAAATATGAATGACAGAAAAATCATTCAGACAAAAATTGTTGGCTATATAGAATAGAATAGTTGGCTGTATAGAATACAAATGATGCCTATATTTATTTAACCTTGCGTCGGCATTAAAAAGATTAGAAAGAGTTGCGTTTAAATTTTTATATTGAACTCTATATTTTTTATTATTTAATATTGCTGCTAAAATATTCATAATTGCTCTCAAAATATTCAGAATTGTTTGCAAAATATACAAAATTATCTTCCTGTAAGGCGCACGCCCCATTTTAGGAAACACTGACTTAAATGTACTTTACTATCCTTTACAAAGGATAACTATAAGACAATTTTATTCTACAATTTTCCGCAGCTTCGTTCCAAATTTGATTTCCAAGTAAAGATGCTTATAACTTTATAGATCTCCCCAAATTACCTACTATTGAAAGGGTTAAAATCATCGAGGCATTCTACTATATTAATTCCATTTCCCAGGTGCTCGGAACTTTAACGATGTTTATAGAAGCGAAATACGCTTTACGAGTAAGGAGCAACTCTTGATTCTTGCTAGATAAGAGAGAGATAACAGATAGTTGCCAGGCTGGCGATCAAAATGAGCGAGAGTAGAGTGTAGCGAGTGCAAAAGAATACGTAGAACTAGATGGAAAGGAAGGGAAACAGAGATTCCATCCACCGCAGCCAGGTCGAGATGGTCGCTCATAAATATTCATACGGAATTCCTGAAGCCAGGAAAACATCCATTCCTGTAGGAGCGCACGTGTGCCCCCGTGCGTTTGGCAATTTCGTGAACGACAAATGAAAAAAGAGAGCGCCGGCATGAGTCCAACCCGGCGAAGAAAAACGAGGGAAATTACCATAGGCCAATTTCTGATCGGTTGTAACGTCGCCGCCCCAAAATCTACCTCGCCGCGTTTTAAGCCGGATTTAAGGGTAAACCTGTGACATAAACGACTGACGTCGGAGGAGAAATATAAGAATTAACGGCGTTGAAATCTGACATCAAAGGAATTATATACACCGCCGCTCAAAAATTTTGGAGCACCTTTTGCTGTTCGACTTTTATAGCTTTCGTTATAAAATATAAGATGATTCAAAGGTCCGTGAAATATTAGAAATCGTTATATTTTCACAGAGAGACATGTACGTGCTTTTGAATAATTATTATAAAGGAAATGGTGCACTCACCGAATTATGATTTCCAACGCGACTTAATGCAGCAACATATGTACGTGAAATCTCATGATTTTAGTGACAATCGTAGTGAGAGGAAGAGATGGCAACATAAATTATTTTTATTGACTCTTTCTATCACTCTATTATTGCCAACTGAAATCATGCGATTTCATGTAACGTAATAGTAGTGGGCCTTTGGCTATAAGCTTTTGTGACCATTTTTTATCGGGTCACGTAAAAGACAAGGTCTTCGTACCGTTTCTACCATAGAATTTGCAGAGCCTGTGAGATCGAATGATAGATGCCTGATATTCTGACAAAACGAGTGCAAACTGCAAACCCTCATTGTTTAATCCTTTCTCTACGAAGGGCGTATATATACACTCTCAAAAATTGGGCAATCATTTATTAAAAATTTACCCATTGTTTCTCCATAGTTGATTATTGTATCTGTTTTCAGTTGTACACTAAAATTAGAATCATAATTGATAATATAAAGCATCTAATTATTTATATTTATCCTATTTTCGTGTTAATAATAACTGTTCCTCATCTATGATTTTAGTCCTGAGTTCGAAGAATTTGTAGCGAAAGGGTTAATTGAAACTTTGTACACAGATAAGATTTTGGCACCCTCTTTACGAAAATAATATTATAGTGTCGGGCACTCAATATTTTTCCAGTTAATTGTGTTTAAAGGTTTGAATGCGCATAAGAACATTGCTAATAATATTAAAAAAATGAAAGAAGTAGTAATATCTTGTGAGTTCTTAAAAAAATTGAACAGGAGAAACGTGTAATCATGAAGGTGAAACAGGGTTAAACAATTTTAAAAATGTGCAAATTTTCTAATTAATGGTATCGAGTGCGAGAAAAAATTCACGTACGGATTCCTGGTACAAAATTCGCGTAATCTGATATTTCTTGTAATCTAATGATTCCATTATTGTTGCGTTATTATTAAATTGCGAATTTTTAAGTGGTTTCATATTTTTATTAACAAAGTCACAGAAGTGAAACCCAAATGTTGCACCACTTTGAATTTTTGTATATTTTCGCGTATTTCACGCATTCCGGGACATTCACGTGCCACATTGAAATTTCCAACGAATGCATACAAATTCGCAATCTAGTTATTATTAAGGCACTAAAAATTGCCAATATTCCAGCAATATTTTCGATTTCACATCCAAAACACATTTTTCTACAAAAAAATCAATTCGAGCTTATTTTTGTACCAAATCTACATAAACTTTTTTCCGATTTAAGCGTTTTTTATGGAAATAATCGAAACGCGTTGCTTTCGGCACCGGAAACTACCGATTCTGTCACTTTCGCGTTAAAAGCTTGTTTCCATACAAAAAATTCGATTTGAATTTATTTTTTTCATGAAATCTTTCGCAATACCCTAATTTGATAGTATTCAATAACGCAAATCTAAACTTTCTGTTGCACATGTAATTTCATCTATATAGTATAGCAATATTTAATTATATAATATGATAATTTAATAATTACATAATAAATAGCACTTTGAACATTTACGCATTCACACGAAATTTAGATGTGTAAAGAAATATAGAATGCGTGCAATACGCAAAAAGATGTAAAATACAATTAGATTGCGGATATTTATGCAAGTGCATAATTTTATCAATACAATTTAAGAAAATGCACTTTACCTTGCGTATTTTATGTATTTTCATGAATCATGTGGATAATGTTCTTTTAGACTCGGCAAAATTTCTCATAAATGCATAAAAATCCGCAGTCTAGTTAACACAATCAGATATTTATAAATATTTGAATTTGCATAAATATTCATAGTGTAATTACACTGAATGACAATAGTAGAATATCCCAGGCAACGACTAACAATTTTTGCTGCCTTATTATCGAAACGTTAAGTTATTTATTATTGTCCAATGAAAAATGTTGCCTTTGCTTTTAACTGTGATTCGTCTATCAAGTGGTCCAAATAGGAACAGCATTTGTTCGCATTAATAATGCTATTGGTTAATCAAACGTCATAAAAAAGTAATTCCCTAATGACACAACAGAAGTAAATTTCACCGAAAACGCTACGAATTTTTCTCCACAACTAAATATTTAAATTTGCATTTCGGATTTTATTACTCCGCGATTGTTTTGAAAACAGAGAGATCGCATAGGATGTCTGCCAAGAATATTCACGATATTTATAATCGCAGCATCGATAGCGCAACCAGCATTAAGCTTCCGAGAAGCGAAACTCGTGTGCAAGGCTATAAAGAGATTCAAGTTACGACAATCGAGCGGCATTCTTTTTATTTGCCAAACAACGCTCGCAATGACGCGTCGTAAAATTTATCTTGCCATTTTAATGCCGAAGGAAGCCCCGTTCGGGGAGGCTCGTGACAAATCGCGTGTATACCGTTCTTTTCCAACTGTATTTCCACGGGAAGAAAAATTCGCGCGCTCGTTGACCTGTAAAAAATATTCCATGTTCTCCTGTTCCATTCCGTCTCCTTGCTTTCGCGAATGCAAAATCTAGTGAGCCGAAACCTGCCCAACTACACATTTGCCAACACGCGTGTATTGAAAATCAATAAGTCGGATAATGGGAACCATTCGAAAGTATTTCCGAATCGACAACAATGTTCATCCTTTCCATTTTTTTTATCCACGAGAATTTTAATTTCAACTATATCGGCGAACATTTCATTCGGCGGAAGAGAATTTTCCTTTTTTTCCCCTCCAAACGTGCTATCAATCCGGCGCGTTTCGATCTCGTGCAGGAAAATCGGGTACGGACGGAAGGTAGACTAAATATTATATCTTCGGTATTTGCACACTTACACGCTATCGCGTTCCTTTGCGTGTTTATTCTGCTCCTCCGGTTCGAAATTTTCGGCGAGGAACGTGTGTATCTCGTAGACGCGATAAAAACAAATTCCCGATTCGGTGGAAAAAAGAAGATCGAACGCAAAGGCGAAGAAAAAGTAACAAAAGGGGAATTCAAATTGCCTCATCGAAACAAATCTTCCAGATACGCGTATATTCAATAAGTTTCGCAACGCGAGTTGGTTCTCCGCTCGCTCATATTTCTCCTATCTCTGCCTTTTTTCAATCCTTTCCATTTCTTCTTCTTTTTTTTTTCATTTTTTTCTTTTTTTCCCTCCCCCCGTTCGTAACGGACAACAATTTCTCCGGCGTGACGTTAGCTTGGCATTCCGCTGAGAAATTTGCATGAAGAGGCGCGCACGCAGGGCCACCTTTTGCATAAAGGCAAATTTATAATTGGCGGCGCGCCAACGTCTGCGACGCGCTCGTTCGATCGCGTTATGCCGCTTCGAATTTTGATTTCAATCGGCACCAAACGACGGTGTTCCACGACATCGTTCTAGTTCGAACGGTGGTTACTATTCGAAGAAAAAAAATCGATGATACGGAAAATTTCGCGCGTCGATTGGTGGTTAACGCGTCTGCGACCTTGACGAGGGATTTAACCGCGAATTGCTTCACCGAGGCTTTATTCATCATCGACTGCAAGATTAGTCGTCATAGACCGGCAGATAAAACGGTTAATGTGAAGGGATTAAGATAAGATAACGATTTATGTCGTTTTATTAGGCTTTTAACAGGCGAAGTGCTGTCTGTCCCATTTATGAATCACGTTCGAGCTTCTTCCTAAGCTGTCCTCTTTTTATTCTCTTCCTTTCTTCTCGCGAATAATTGTATCGATGGATTAATGCACACGTAAAATGTATGTCCACTTATGATCAAATTTGAATTACGATACGTACTAAATAGATTTTGATCGTCTCTTATGATGTGCAATTATTTATATTATTATTTTCCTTGGAATTATGAAACTTTCATAATGAATAATGGTTGCGATTGAATTGAATAAAATTACGAGATCAACCCTTAACTAAACTATACCTATTAAAAGTTACGTAGTCACTATTAGCGGTTTGCTAGACCACTTATGTTTATTGCGTTATCAGTGACATAAAAGTGGCGAATGAAAGATCAAAATCAATTGTTCTTGCTTTGTACGCCAATAATAATAATAATAAGTGATGGATATCGCTCTTAGATAGTAATCAATTTTATGTATCACGTCTAGTTAGATAAGTTGTCTCCAAATTCTGTCTCATCCTCTGTACACAATTACGCATCCGACTCTTGAATCCGTTACTCATTACCCCTGAATTACGCCTGACCCTTAGTCCTAGAATTCTTACAATTCCTTCTCCTTATCCCCACCATCTTCAAAACGAACCTTTAAAAGGAACAACAACTCATTTTTAACGAGCATTATTATATCAGAAATAGTACAGCGTCGAAGTTTCGCAACGAGTTTAGAATGTAAGTGCCTAGTGTAAGATTTCTCAATAAACAGTAAATTAGGAATCCAACATAAGAAGGGGTCCAAGTTCGATTTTAGTAAATGAACATTGTACATAGTTCAAACTGTACACATACACAGTGACGTATAGTTGTACGTAGTATAATTGTACACAGTGACAAGTTTGTGAATCGTATAGAAAGGAAAATAGAGATGACTAGATAATTACTAGACAAATTCACATTTTTATAAACAAAAAATAAGGAATTGGGCCCAAACACAGGACTGTTTTCACTTTCTAAATAGTATAGTACCCACAGTATTTTAATACCAGTACTATCGACGACTAAAATTCATTTACCTGTACTAAAGAAATGAAGATGATAGACGATTGAAAGAAATATATGCTACAACTGAAGCGAGTCATTAATTATATTTCCCACGAAAACTCACGAAATGTTCTGCAAAATGAACCGCTGCAAGTTCATAGAACTTATATAGCCAATTAACGACCAGTCATTTTGACTAGCGTTAAGAATCTTGAATATTTTTGCATATTACGTGCATTCTGCGCCTTTTAGCAAATTTAAATTTCCCACAAATGCATAGAAATCCGAACTCTAGTAATTACTAATAATCTCACAGACCGACAGTAGCTAAGGGTTAAAGAGCGTTTCAAATATTCATGAAAATTTCCGTGTACTTATTTAAATGTACTACGTGGGAAAATGGTGCTACGTTAAGTGTCATGTTGATGGTAAATTTGGTCTATGCAGGTAGAATGGAACGTTGTTTTGCATTTTTCGTACATGTGTTTGCCAGTGTTGATAGAGTTCACGGTGAAGCCGGTGGTTACGTCAGTTGCAAGTCTCCTCTCAGCGTAAACACATGACTCGGAGAGGCTGACTACTTTGACAATTAATAGCCAGGGAAGCCCGAAACACCTGGATCGTGCTGGTATATAAGTATCATAAATGTTGGCAACTCAGAAACAAGCTTTCTGTGTATATCACGCTGCTGCGGACTGTTTCGCCAACTATGTAATTTCAACAAGTTTATGCTGTCGCGTGGGACGCATCGAATTTTTCGCGTAAAAAAGAACTTCCAAAATAGTGCAACGTTGTTGATAGAAAGACCTACCGCGATTGAAGTTTGAAAAAAAGAATAATAGAAATAATGGGACTGCACTGAAGAAATGGGAGTTAGATAAGAGATTAGAAGCTAATTGAAAGTCGGACAATACTGATTTATAGAGAATTTATACGAATTTTTACTAATGTTTGATGAATTTCCATGAATTTTTGCAAATTTCCAACAGGTTAATTTGGGAGTTGATCGATTAAAATTTAGGAATTCAACAGAATTCTAAGATTCTAATCAATCTGTGGCATTTTTACGAATTTGTACGGGGTTCCACGAATTTTTACGAATCTTTATTTTCCACGAATTTCCGTACGAATTTTTGAGTATTTTTACGAAATTTAGCGACTCCCACGCATTTTCACATATTTTCAACAAGCTGCTTTGAGAATTTGTCAATCAGTAGAATTTTAACAAATTTCTAGTAATTTCTATGAATTTCCATAAATTCCCGACAATCTACTTTTTGATCGCTTAATTCGTCAACAGAATTCTAGTATTTTCATCAACTTGTGGCATTTCTGCAAATTATTACGACCCTCCACGAATTTCTGCGTATTTTTACGAACTTCCATAAATTTCCACGAATATCCAACAATCTGCTTTCGGACCGCTCCATTAATTAACAGAATTCGAAGACTCCGAGTAAGCCACGTTATCGACAATTCCGATAAGGATTAATTGGCGGCCATTCTGGATATAATAGATGTTAAAAATGGTGGCTATCGTTGAAGAATTTCTCGGCAGGCCAACTCTGTATTCGTCGTAAGAGGTATGCAGTCAGAGAACTCGGTATCCTCGCCCTTAATTGGCCGTTTCTAGTTCCTTTCTCTATCTATATCCTTCTCGAATGACGACAATGTGCCTCGGTACGATAACGCACGGTATGCACATCGATTTCAACCGGCTCCTCCTCTATCACCCATGAAACAAGCATTACCTGTGGAATATCACGTTTCGGATTGCGATTCGACGAACTCGTGCCGGGAATTTCTACGATTCGCGGAGTTCTCCAAGAATTTTCAACAATTTACTGGAAAGAAAATACACAATGGAGGAAAGAGCTATAGACCTTGCACGGCGGAAAATGGAAATTTTTACGACCACGATAATCGAAGTTTTAGGGATTGCAGACGGGGCTTGAAAACTGTTACAATATCGATTTCGATTTGTAAAACCATTATGAAGAACCTTTACTTCGCGTAACTGTTTGAAACAGAACCTTTATGTAACCATTATTGGCTAACCAGGAACATTCGGCAACTCGAAAATTTCAACAAATCTGAAACTTTGCGCAAACGTTGTTCTAGCGATCCTATTAATGGATCCATTTTTTGTTTCGGCAAAGAAGCGATGCTAGTGGTGAAAACACGCTCTTAAGGAAAATATAAGTTTTAATATTATTGCCAATATCTTCGAAACCATATACGATATGAAAAAAAAGGTAAATTCAAAGTTTTATGTCATTTAATGTTCCACAGTATGGTTGCGAAGAATTTTCGAGAAACCTTCCTTTTTCAATTTTTCCTCTTTTCCCCTTAAATTTTTTCAAATTCTATCTGTCATACTGTGCGACATCAAATGCCGTAAAGCTTTGAATTTAATTTTTTTTCATATCGTATATGGTTTCGAAGATATTCACAATAATATGAAAACTTATATTTTCTTTAAGGGGTGTTTTCACCCCTGCAGTAAAAATAATCCGTGTATTATAATCAAACTTCGACTATTGATATTACACTTGTGTGATAATTATACTTGAGGATAATCAATACAATGTAGGAAATTCGTGCTAAATGGACTTTTTCTTCAAAACTCACTTTTAACCCTCTGCAACCTGAATTTTATTTAATTGGAAGGAAATTGTGTCAACTGCAATCTAGGAAATAATCATTGTTGTAAATAAATCATTTGCTGATGGTTTCATAATATACCAATACAATATAACTGTATAATAACTTTAAAGTAAAATACCATTAAAAAAAGTAGGTTTATGAGTGCATAACTTGTAAGTCACATCGTGTTACAAAGGGTTAATCGAAGCATTTCTTTTATCTTTCACATGGGTACATGGTAAGAATGATTAAAAAATACCCGAATACATAAGTGTTATCCCGAAGCGATCTCTTTATCTTTCGAAACAAAACAAAGATAATATTCCCATTAAGCTGTGTAGAAATGTCATACTTGTTTGTAATAAATTGACTGCAATAATGAAAATTTTGTATCCTCTCTGTAATGTTATCAGCCGGTTATTCTTATCGAAAACTGCAAGTCCCAAGGTGAGCATAATAATCGGATTCCACTGTATTTAGTTATAAATCGCTTAAAAGCGTTCTTGTCTTATTCTACTTTGAGGTAACAATGTCACATTCTATATCAGAATAAACACTCTAACCCAGTGTTTCCCAACGTGGGGCCCACGCCCCACAGGGGGGCAATTTGATTGTTAAAGAGGGGGGGGGGGGACAATTCGAAAATGGACTGGATATAACACAACGGGGAGACTTGAGACTGAAGCTAACTTGGAATAATATTACTTAGCAGATGCAAAAATGTATCTTTACGTTGAGAAGCACTGCTTATTAAACAAAAGGCCTAGCTCAGTCACTGAAGCCGATGGTCCTTTAGCCGTATCAGACCTAAGGGTCTGGTGCAATAAACATATGGAAGGCCCGGGGCCGTCTTTTTTAAATATCGGCGCCAGTTTTCCACGCGTATTTTCAAGAGCGTTCGAAGCGTTCATTCCTTGCTCTTTCGCAGCTGAGTAAAGACGTATTCCTCTAGCCTTTGAAATAAAATAAAATCACTCCATTAAAATGAAAAAGAGCATTCTTACTCAACTCACAACCCCAATATTGCAATATAACTAAATTGGAACCTAACATAAAATCTCTTTGCAGCAAGCATCAAGCGCAAGGATTTCACTGAATTTAAAAAACGAAATACGTAATAATAATTAAAATAATATAGAATAATCTTTCATTAAAATTATTTGTACTTGAATTTCAGTTCTCCATTATATGTTATGAAAATTTACTTATTTTGTTTCCTCAACAATTTCCTAGTGATTTCTTCTTAAAACCTATCATTTATGTTTCTTCAGTGAACAATTCAATTTTTGAAAATTAAAAATTATGTATATGTTACATAGGAGGCATAAGAATTTTAGAAACGCTTAAGTGGGTTGGGAAACATTGCCCTAACCTGTGCTTCGTCGATGGTACAACACTTTGCGATGATGTGTAACACTTTGAAACAGTTACTTTCGAAACCTTTTCAAACTCGTAGAACTCGTATCGAATTTTTCTTAAATCGCCGCGAAATTGATAATGATTTTGACTTCGTTTGCCGTGAAGAAATTTTGTCATCGGAAGGGGAGGGGGGGGGGGGGGGATACAATTTGGAAATTATCGTGATTGTGCGAGGACATTTCGCATTACCATATCAGTTGTTGGTTTACCGGAATGATTTATACCAGTTGCGTTATATTGTTACATTATTAAAGCCATTATTCAATGAACGCACCGCTTTAGCGAAGCGTGAATGAATTTTCGTGCCGTTGCCTGCATTTATTTCGGCCATGGCCAAATTATAATTCCCAATTTAACAATTCGGATACGAAACATTTATAGAGCTTAATAATACAATTAATTGCACGCAGAGCAAACAATAGTATCGTATTAATTGATTTCATCGGTCCAACAATCTTTCCGGTTAAAATCCCCTTTGAATCTCAATTCAGGCACCCGGGTTACACGTTTGCTACGCGTATTCCGCCATACTTGAAGAATCCTAACGACGCACGAGACACATGAAAGGATGTCTGGGATGCTCGGCAAGTGCCACGGAAAAGAGAAAAGGAAAGCGAATGGAGGGGAAAAAGGAGGAAGAAAGTGAAGGAAAAAAAAAAGAAAGAAAATTCCGCGTTTCACTTATTCACGCTTCTGTACAGGACCGGGTCATTACTATTTCTATCTCATTAACGACGCCGACTATCGAGACACGAGTCTCAGTGCCTCCTTTCGAAAATACGCGCCTCGTTAATTGAACTGCCTAACCGTATCGCGGCGAATTCGAAGCAGATAATAGGCGGGGAAAAATTATCCACGATATTAACCATTGGTAGAAATTACCACGGGCCTCCTCGAAGCTTGCCCGCCGGCGAAAGAACGATATTTTATCGAAATTGCCACCAGATTTCGTTATTAACTATTCCCCAGCTGGAAACTCATGCACGCCCACCTACGTATTCAAGATTTCATGATACGAGACTTGTTTTTCCGCCAGATTGAGCCGCGACATTTATTTTCCAACATCGGCCATCGTAGTCGTTTTTATCCGAACTTTACGTCGACGATTTCGATTATGGTACCATTTTATAAGCGCCATTTTGGCTGTGGTATAAATTCCAGGTTTGGGAATTGAAGAGGTTACCGTGGTAAAAAGGTTTTTCGGCTGGAACCAATTTTGGTACATTTTTTATCTTGATACGTTTTAAATTTCTTTTTCTTTTTTTTGTGAAGAAGAAAAATTTAGAATGAGGGCAGTTTATTTAATAAAAATAAATTCCACTGAAATATTGTAATTCTATAGTAGATTATCTATGACGACAAATATTCAAGACACGCATTAAAATTCAAGGGAATTTAGTATTTTTGCGAAAAATTTCAATTATTCTTGTTACACGTTAAATTTTTAGGGATGGGTTTCACCCCTTTAAACCGAATTACCGTCAATATAAAAAACATATGTCGCTTAGTTTGTCGAGCAAGTCAATTAATGTTCCTTGTAAGTAGCATAAATATTGGACTGTAACATACTTCGCTTCATTTTTATTTAATGTGTATGAAATCATTTGCTTGTAAATTCAAAAATAAGTTGGATCAATTGGGTCTGTGTCATTTTGATCGATCACCTTCTTCCATCTTTATAGTGGCCGAAGAATTCCTTTCGCGTAGAATTCCTAAGGGAAAACGGAATAAACATATACTACAATATAATACTTACGAAACAAAGTTTACAAATTCTACGTGTTTTCACCTGAAGCAAAGAACGCATACCTAAATTCGTTTTTTAAGATCTGAATAGATTCCGTTGTCTGTATGTCATCAGTATTAGGTGTAAAAATTAATTTTGAGCCTTCAGGATTTCATGAAATTTAATATTTATTCAGAAGAAATTAAATACAACGTTAATGTACAGAATTTTCAACATTTTCACATTTATATAATAAATTTGTTATTTGAAAAATAGTAAATCTGCGATTTCGAACTGCAAACATACCAAGAGTTCAAATATAAAGGCTCTGAATTAATTTGCACGCTTAATATATTAATAGTTTACTAGATTAGTTTATTAGATTAATTAACTTCTAACCCTTTGGGCGTTATAGTTTGTCGATGAAAATGAATTTCACAGTGGCATGAATTTTTTCGTAGTTACATATCGTTCCTATTACGCCAAACCCATGAACGTGAGTTTCAATAAATTATGCAAACTCATAATTGAATGTAAAATTTCTGAAATTTTCTTACCCCGAAATTTTATTCTTTTCATTTAGAATTTTCTACAAATATTAGTTTTCACTTCAGACTCGAAGTTAATTACGAAATACTTTTTTATCATACTCTTTTGCTTTATTCCACATTTTTACTGTAAAAATGACAGCACATTGGTGCTGTTGCCATAACTGAAATGACATATTGTAAAAATATACATAATTCACAATATATTGTTACATATTTGACCAATAAATTAACATGACGCTCAAAATATTTAAAAGACTTTTACATAATAAAATATATTATTTTGTATACATAACAATTTTAATGATACAAATATATTCGTCATTCATCGCTATTAGCATTGATTATAACTCATATGTAAGACATAATCAAAATTCTGTCAAAGTTATGTCAAAGGATTAATGGAGAAGTTTATTGCTACCATAATATTAGTTGAATACGAATTCACAATTTTTAAATGATTTCCATTCTTTTCAGTGTATTTTAATTATCAGAAAACGGAGACAACTCTTTTAATTGTATTTCAATGAAGGTATCTTCTTCAAAAGAGTGCGTTGTCTTAAAAGATTCATAGCAGTCGAAATTCCTCGAGCTACGGGAAAGATAAACAGGAAGAAAAATCACCTAAACGTTTCTTATCGCTGTCAGAGGGACACCGAGGGCAGCTTTATTAAAAAGAGGGTGCGATACGAAAAGCCCCCGAATTACACGCTGCGTTCGCTTTCATTGTATCCTAAATTATTCTTCCACCCCGAGACTACTATATTGTAATTCCATGATAATGAATTGTCTCCTATTGGAAATTTCATTTCGACCCGACCAAAGTGATACGAAATTGATTGATCGGAAGACACGAAACCCGTCATTCAAGAAGACGAAGCGATGTCAGGGCTTCATTATAAATTGAGTTGAATGGAAAGTTCGTGCCGCATTATATTTATATTGTACTTCACAATGTTTTTTAAGTATCCAACGATTAGATCCAAATGTACCTTAATTTAGCTGTTCAAGTTCAGTTTAAGAAAGATTTTCGGGACGGCAAAATGCTTCTATCATAACTATGAAATTAACTATAAAAATATAAACAAAGACACGTAACAACGTCACGAAAGAATTGACTTTCCGAAACTTTTTATAATTCGGTTGTGCGGTTAAAAAATCTGAAAAAAATTACAAGATGTGTACGTCACTGAATAAAACATCTCAGATTTTTCTTACAACTTTTTATGCGATAGATCGAAGAAAATGGAGCTTAAACTGTAAATTACATTTCTGCCTGTAACTACCCTAATAATAGGAATAAGGGGTTGAAACTTACATGAAAAGGTTTTATTTGTAAGACCTACTTATTAACGCGTCACAAGTTAGCTTCATTTAATCATACTCTTACTAAGCTTATTCGCCTATACTTTCCCGATAGAAAATTATAGAAAATTCGAGATATCGAGTAGAAAATTAGAGTACCGAAAATTTGACACGAATCCAACCCGACTTTTGGTTCAACCCGATGTTAAAAACTGAATCTTTGAGATCGTTCGGTGGTGTCGTGGACGACAAGCGGTCATAATGAACGTCCTAATGAATATGCACAATGAGCAGCCCTTTGTTAGGACACGTGCTGCACTTACTTGCCGACTAAACCGCGTTAGTAGCGGCTTACCAGAGCCTCGCTACAGCCAGCTCACCTTTTTAAAGATTATTAATGGTGTTGCAGAAGCCGGCTTTGGGAACCTTTGCACTGCAGCCTGGCTAATCACAGCGGCTTTTTAATTGAGAGGGCGAGGAACGCCCTAAGGGTATGAGTAGCTCGCTACTGAATGGTAACTATGCTCCTAGTCGTGCAACATTGTTTGCTACGATGATAAAGTGATCTGGCCGTGACGAAGATATTTTTAACCCATTAGCGACGTATGGACACTAATTTGTTTTTATGAGAACCGATTTTCGGTAACCAAAAATGTATCGTTTCTAGGTTTTCTCATCTCCCAAACTATATCATAGTAAAAAAGAATCGTAGCGACTTTATCTATTTTTTCGAATTAAAGGGGGAGGTTTGAATTCTATGACACTGCAAACCAACATGTTCGAAACAAATTGTATGATAGCCTAGAACAGCAAAAACTTAAATCCGCCCCTAATTCTAGAATTAACTCTGTGCGTATCGAAGCCAAAATGTGAATAATTGTAGTGCCACATGAATAATTGCAACGGTTCGATGGTATATGAAACCGAAAGATACGCGATTTGCATTAATATATATTATACCACAGGATCGGTATTTTACATTTGAATGATCGATTATTTATGCAACGAAGCTATACACATAATAGAATAGCTATCCTAGCATCTGCATATCGCTTAAATAAAGGAATCTCTTAATAAATTCCATAAACCATCGCGGCGCGACATTCTATGCATCGGAATCGCAGCGATAAGACGAAATAAGCGAAGCCCGTCTCTCCTCGGGCGCTAATAAATTTCCCTGGAAATCGCTGTGATAAATCAGGCTAGAGTAAATCACACGAAAGATTCTAGAAAAGAAAAGAACGTAGGAAGAAGCAGAAGAAGCAGAAGAAGAAGAAGAAGAAGCGTTCTCTCGTCTCGTTACAATCTCGATTTCCTCGAGACGAAGGCCGTTAGAAAATAACGAGGTAACTACAGGTTAACGCCGTTATCGCATGACGGGGTTTATGGGGTCCCATCGCCGACAAGCGAGCCCCATGGCGCAAGTATATCACGGCCCGCGCAGTTATGTTTCAACGAGGTATATTCCGGTGGCTCGCCATAAGGGAGGAGGAAGCCGCTGGATATTAATTGGCTTCCGATCTGCAGACCACCATTGAGACACCCCTTGAAACAGGTGCCCGAGGCGTCGCAAACCCATGCCAAATTAGTGTGAGTCTAACCGAATATATGCGGCCAAGTACATGCGTGTAATTTGTCTCGAAAATGTAATAATTCGATCGATTAAGCAAGCTCCCTTCAGCGGTATCCAGGGTACTACTTATCTCGGAATAATCCCTGTAAACAGCACTGTATAATGGACTCAAAGTTGAGAGGGTTCGTAACAAAAACACTTGTTGACTTCTGCCGTTTTCGAGAACTTCGACGTTACGGAGAATCGAACCTTTTATAAGCATCACTCGAATCTTAGAAATCGGAATTCTGGAAGAATAAGAATATGGTTTTAAGTAACACATTTGATACGATTTAAGGGATAACATGATTGCTTTCTAAAAATAATTTAAAGAATGATTAGGAAGATCAGAGAATTTCTGATATAATATTCATAAAAGTTTCGAATCTATTCGATCGAGATTCCAGTATACGTGAAACTGTTATCTTTAGATTTGCAATATACTTGATCCCATTTGTATTACAGTAGTATAACCCGATTTCGGATTTCGATCGTAGCATGAAATCTCAGTCGTTTTAAAATTAATAAATGGGTTTAAGGAAATCCCATCATGTAAGTTGGGTATAAAAAAGAAATGGTACATTTTCAGTACCATTGTGCTTCAATAAGTTAACGTTCTATTGAACTATCATTCACAAGTAAATATTTTTTCATTGGCATATAATCCGCTACCTAATCGAGAATCTATAGACAACTCCCTGTATGATAGCACAATTTTTTCCCCTTTTCGATTGAATGCCTATAAACGTCAAGGAATTACAATTTACAAGTAATCTGGTAGCCGACGTGCCAATACATAAAAATAGTTAACGATTATTATGTCGTGTTAATGCAGATCCTATTACCCTTGCCCATAATCCCTTGTATCGGCGTGTTAATTAACAAAACTCATTTATTACGATCGCATAAGGAGGATATTCTTGCCGCGAACAGCGTAAACGGTATCCAAACAAATGGATGGCCAAGCGGAACGCAAGTACACCTGTAAATTTCACCACTGTAACGTATAGAAGACGAGATTGCACACGCATCTGGCCTGGCAGGATCGATACCATGTGCACCGCGTCTCGATCTACGGCAATCTATGTATCAAATACCTGTGTGCCCAGCTAGTGTTCATCCAAACAGGTTCACGTATGATTAATATATGCGCCGGCAGATACAAATAGCAGTCTTTACGCGCTACCGCGTGTGCCAGTTCAACATGTACCGGTATAGACTGGTCTGGAAAATCGAATCCGCAAAAATTAAAGGATTATCCGGGATTACGAGACCGGGAATAGCGTCGCGACCACACCGCGTGGATCCGCCGCCGATCATGCAGTTTAATTTCAACGCACACACGCTGCGTGTTGAAACACCTGCAAAGCTGCCGGAAAAGCAATTTGTATCTTTTTTTATTTTCCGCCCACCTGAACGTTAGATCGATTACCGGGGTGCAAAAGGGGACTCAGTGCCACCCCTGTAAGCTTTTCACCGGTAATTACGTTAATAACTTCAACCGGCCGCAGAATTTATGGCCACGAAATAAGGGGGACCGGCGGATCTACTTGCTCGTCTCGAGAGGAGAAAGTGAAAAGATTGGGGTGCTACGGGTGCCACTAATTCGAACAGCATGGCGTCTTAACGAAGCCATTCGCGGTAATATTAATTCGTTCAGTTATATTTAATTGGACCGTCTACGATTCTAGCCTACAATCAATTTGTCGCGTTTTATTAATAAGAAAAAGAAAATCGTTTGACGGGTCCAGCGGAGCTTGTAATTGCTATGTTCGTTCTCTTTCTTCTCAGACGTTTTAATAGATCCCCTAGCCTTTGTTCTTTGTCCCTCTTTTCGCGAAATATTCCGCTGATAGTGGAGCTTAAGCAAGGAACTTCGTTAAGGAAGACGATAATTACTGTAAACAATTTTATTTCATTAAATGCCCCAGGGAGAATTATTCAGAGACATAGAAAGACTCCTTGAATTCAGTTATATCTTTCCTCTCGTCAAACAACCCGGAACTGCTTATTATGTTAGGGGGCATAATAAGTTCCATACAAATCTCGTTTCAGAGGTACTCAAATATCCCAATGTTATTTCTGTGGATTTTTCCTTTTCCAAGGCAAGGAACGATTCTTTTTGTCTCCTAAGAGGAACGTTTAACGGTTTCATTCGAAAATGGTACCGATTAGATTACAAAATATGCAATTTACCGACTATCATTTATTGTCTGCATCACTGGACGTTTTTCCTAAAAGGGCAATTATAGTAGTTAAGTGGCTACGTATAAAATTGTTATATTAATTACGATCTCTGCTCCAAAATTTACTGAAGACATCTTTATTACCCAAAGTCTCTCAAATGAAATAGTCGAGATCTGCTTTCTGCATTTTACCGTCTTTTCTTGGTTTTATGCTTCTGCGCACAATTTATTCAAAAAGGTACAATTGCAGCCATATATAAAAGTACATAAACAAGTAGTTGAAATTTATCGTGCACATGTTATAAATTTTAACTATTTAAGAAAATACAAGAATTTTTATCATTTTAGTATTAACTTAATCATGAATTATAATTAGACATATTATCAAAAACTGATGACATCTCTTCTATTTTTTTACAATAATTTTTTTACAAAATTATACAAGACATGTATAAATCGAAAACTCAATTTCGTAGAAAACTATGCACGCGTACTAAGTATACAAAATTGATTGTTATAATTGTATCTATATTTTGTTAGTCTTCTAATGCATCTGTGATGTCCTATAATTTGTTTAACACCAATAAAATTACAAGTTGTATGCTTTTTAGCAATTTTATTCGTACAACCAACGATATTTCCTTTATGAAATATCCTTTAAGAACTTTCTTAGCTCGTAATTTCATTTTCAATATTCTAAAATATATCTTAAAATATGTAAGTATTTAAAATTTAGAATGCGTGTGCAGACTTTTGTGAGTGACTGTATTAAGTGCAAGATTTGCTCCAAAATACGCTGAAAGCATCTTTATTATCCAAAGTCCTTTAAACGGGATATACAAGATTTACTTTCGAAAATGGTAGCGATTAAATTGCAAAATACCCACATTACGGTCTTTTAATATTTTTGTGCATTTCCGCAAGGTTTTTCCCAGAGGGGCACTTATAGTAGTTAAGTGCTTCGCTATAAAACTGTTATATTAAGTAGAAACTTTGCTCTAAAATTCGCTGAAGACATCTTCATGATCCAAAGTCTCTCAAACGGAATATTTAACATTTGCCTTGGAGAAACTGTACCGATTAGATTTCGCAGTAAAATCCGCAATTCTTCCATGCCGTATTTCTTGAATACTTTTGTACAAAATGTTCCCAGAAAGACAATTATTATAGAAGTTGAATGGTTCGCTATAAAACTGGTATAATTAGATAGGATGTACGTTGGGGAATTCGCGAAAGCCGTCTTTATTATCCAAAGTATCACAGCGGCAGCGAGATACGTAACAACTTCGGAAGTTCATTGCACATTTACATGAACGTGAGGCGTCGCGGAAGTTGTCAAAGAGGAAATAAACCGAGAAGTTAACGGGCGTATAGCGGATGATTTTTCGTTGGCAAACTTCGAAGAGTGCTCAAGTTTCACCGATAACTTTATTACATCATTTTTGCGCGAAAGTTTCCTTGGGGAAAAAGAATTAGCAAGAAGCTACAACGCGTGAACGATCTCCTCGTCTACGGATAGTTTCCTATTACAAGCTATCGACAGCTTGTTAACAACGTAAGCAATCTGAAATGTCGCTCACTTTCCAACACACGTTTGCTATATTCGAGAACACTGTTTTAATTACGATACTCGATTACGTCAGCCATCGATACCACGCAATTTTTCATCCTAAAAACGCCTGTAAAATTATTTTACAATCACTCTTTCCAAAGTTTATATTTTTCGTATACAACTTTTCTAACTAACGTCGAATTGTTCATTCACAAATTATATCTCTCCGTGCATAAATAATATTAATAATAACACAGCTTGCACTGTATTATGGTTTAAGTTTATTCTCGAAGAACATTCGAATTTGACTTCAATTCATTGTTCATTTTACTTCTACTACTTGTCAGTTCTTTTTAAAACAACCAACGATCTATCAATAATGTTAAACTTGGCAAGCTTCGAGCTTCATATTTGTGTAAAATAAGAGCCTTTTTACATTGTCTGGATTCACCATTCGGTTTTCGTTCTTTGTTGGAGATACATGAAATATCGTATACCTGTTTTCGTTGCTTGCAGTTAAAGAAATAATGATGAATGTACGATCGTAATATTCATTTTCAACCGGATAATAAAAGCCGCACAACGAAAACTGGACAATGTAAAAAGACTCTAATTGTAAGTGTCGCGTAATACTACTTTTAATTAACTGATGGTCAAATAACTTTAAATCTAACGGTAATTAGATTCCTAAAAAATCTCGTTGCTACACAGGGCTAAATATTACGAAAAAACACGAAAGAAAAGTAGATTCTAAAAATTAATAAAACTACTACTTTATTTCCGATTTCCTTAGAAAATTCTTCAATTAAAAATCTATGAAAATAAAGGTGTCTGATGCTAATAATTTGTATGCGATTCTTTATGCAAACTTACGTTTTTATAAATAAGGCTAAAGAAATGAGACTTAATGAGAATAGTTTCTCTTTATAAGATCGTAGCGTCTTATCCTTTAACACTAGAACTACCAAAACAGTCAAAACGGTCAGTTACAAATTTACTATAAAAATCATATTAATTTGCAACGGTGTATTTTCCATTTTCTTGTACGAAATATAAATAAAGGTTTATTGTACGTCAATCATATGCGTTTTACAAATGTCTATCACGTTTTCTTCTTTGCTACAAATAAGTATACTTTAGTAGTCGGTAGTTCTAGTGTCAAACTTTCTTTAGCCCGTGTAAAGTCGCACGGAATCATTATACGGCGAACGTAAATGCCGTGAACGGGGTCTGTAAGCTAGGGTAAGCCAAACTATCGCGATTTTCGTATTTTGCGCGAAATATTCGTCGTTAGTAGACGTAACGGGGCAGGTCTATGGCGATAATGGAGAAAGTCGAGGCGCGGATCGCGACAGAGACGAAGGGCGTTGGAGTTTAAAGGAAAACTTGACTGCCGAACGACTAATAAGATTACCTTCCGCCTAATCATTCTCGCTCCCGTGAACGCCATCCAACGCTTACGACTCTCACCCTTTTGCTGTACTCTCCACCCTGTACACCGCCATGTATCTACTTGTATTCGCGACGGATAATTTTCCGAGGCGACACCTAATTATCGGGAAATTCCGCGGTAAGCGTGTCTACGGATTTGCAGTTTTCACGCGACGGGTTTGGAGACGGACGAATAAGCGGCGGGGTAAACGGATGGATTAACTACTTCTGTTCGTGGAACAACAACGACTTTTGTACGGTATAGATCGAGTTTTTCCATGCCTTAAAGGTGTAGCAAGATAGAAGGATGATGGTTATGGCTGATGGGTAGAGAAAGTCGACGGTGTTGCGTCGCGGATCAATTTTCCGTGAAATTTCAAAAAGGAACTGATGTGTGGAAATTTCTATTCGTTGATGCAATTCTGCGTTCGTTTGCTAATTAGACGCCGGGTGTTCATGGAAACTTCGCGTTTTTATATGGTAAAAATCAATGTGAGGCATGCGTTATTACTAAAATGTGTATCTTCATGCAAATTCATAATTTTATACACGCTGTTGATCGGATGAAAACTCAGGGATAAATTTATTTCATCCCCTAAATACTTTAAATTGCACGAATCTTTTGCAAAATTAGATATTTCGCTGTGATCTATTAGGTGTACAAATTAATTCAGAACCTTTATCTTTAAACTCTTGGTCTCTTTATCAATTAAAAGTTGTTAATTCACTATTTTCCAAGTAACGAATTTCCTTCATAAATGTGACAATTTTTAGTATAATAAATAAATGTTAAAATAAATAGTAAATCGTATAAAATCCTGAGGGCTCAGAATTAATTTGAACATCTAACATTTGCATAAACATGCACAGTCCAGTAAGGGCTTCTATCAGTTTCATTTTGCACTATTCTCTATTTTTTTCCTTCAATGAAATCTATCGCGTTCTCCAAGAATCATCTGTATCGATCTAAATTTCACTTTTCGTTTTTAATCCAACGCCAGGCGGCGATTAATCGAGTGAAAAGCGTCGAACACACTTGTCGCCTAATTATGCAATTAATCCAATTCCATTGGAGCGACTAATCTTATCGAAAGTATAACAGAGAACTTTCCCGTTTTCCTGTCGCTGGTTTCTACTGCGCGTAAGCCGAGGAGAAATGATGTCGATCCTAAGATCGATACTCGTAGGTGCGCTTACCTTGTAGATCTCATCTACGAGTCTAGTGAGTTCTTCGGTTTCCATGGTATACCCCTTCGATGTCTGAAAGCTGCACTTTAACCGACTTCACGAGATGCTCATATTTTTTCGTCCTTCCGAAACCGGATCTCACGTGGCCGCTCCACTTTCGCGAAGTCGATTCGGGATTGGAAACCGATAACTTTCCTCCTAATTCGTCTCCGTTCCGGACCGGACCTGGAACACAAAAACCCAAAGATTCGTTTAACGATATATGTACGTATCGCCCTCGACTTTTATTAGCTATACTTTTTATTTAGGAACTCAACGGTATTTTAACCCAACTTTTCGCAATATTTTTGTTGCGCGGTTCAACATACTTGCTTGTAACGATGTCGCGGCCGAAATGTTTGCAATGCAATAATGTTAAGAACTTTGCGAGGTTATCGTTCATTTTTACGTTATATGCTTTACTTTTTCTTGTTACAAACGATAGCAATGAATTGGTGGAATTGTATTAAACAAGGTGAGCCTATAATCTAAACGTAAACTCCGTTGGATTATTAGTTAAATGAATTCCTATTATCACTGTATTCTGGTTATTTATGCAAACGATTATTTACTAAGTTTCGAGAGTTTCGGATCATAAAAGACACACAAAGTTTCGAGTTTCAAGTATTTAAACCTTTTTGAGTAACATGAACGAAGAAAATTGTATACAATATTTAACAATAATTTCTAGATGTGAAAATAATATTCAGTACGAAATGCATTTCTATTGGAAGAGGTTCAGATGAATTTTGATTTGCAACAAAAACTCCGATTTCATATTTAACCATAGGAGAATATAAAACTACTGATTTTAATTAACCAATGCCGCTTCAAAGTAATACGAATCGGTAAAATAATTTGCATTATATTTATTAAAGCTTTCACGCAAATCAAGAACAAAATAATATTCAATGGGACAAAACTTTTGAGGAATGGTGTATAAGCATTCTAATTCTACTTACAACAAGCGGACAATGTATTTTTGCTGGTATAAAATTAGAATAATTCGGTACGGTTTAAGGATTATGCAAATATTCGGAAAATCTGTAAATTATAACCTTTAAAAGCGGCAGCGGACGATTCAAGGAGATTCCGCTGCATTCAAATTAATATAAAGAGGCTTAACAAAGTCGAAACAGTTGCCAAGCATGCTAATGTATCATGCTGATACAGCGCTAAGTGAATTTAACTGCCATTCGTTGGGGGAAGTTCGTACGGGCAACGAAATTGCACGAATTATCTCTGAAACGGTAGAGAACAGGCCAGGTGCAATAATTCACGAGTAACTGGCGCATTTAGAATAACAATTTACAAAATCATGTGCGGCAAACTCAACGATGCTTTTATGTTAATGCTCGAGCATTAAAATTCTCATCGCGCTATGCGAAGGACTTCCAGCATCTCCTTCTGCGTACTTAATGAAAACCTCCGTTGAGAAGCAGGTTTCAACTTCTTCTCCTTCTGTTGCAAATTTACTTTTCCCTCGCGAATCAGCTAAATTTGACAATAAAACAAGAACGACTGTCCTTTTTTTCTATTAAGTATCGGAAAAGGTTTCTCGCGTTTTTCTCTAGTAGAAATGTATTCAAATCGAGTTCTTATCGGATTTTGCAAAGCTGCTATTACTCTTGGTAAAATGTTTTCGATCGAACATGGCAACGTGAAATTAATTAAGAATATTAAAATTTTAAAGGGACGGGGCGAAGCGATGCTACGCAAATAAAAAGAAAATATAGAAATGTTAAATAGATTGAATATGAAATAAATCAGGAAAGGAAAAGAGTAAAATTATACATTTATTATGGAAGTGAATACTCGTTATGTAATATTTCATAATATTTCTACGTCCACATGTGGATTGCTTTGCGGTATTATAGCATTGATACCAGGAAATTTCCACGACATGCAAATGGAATTTCTTTCAATAATAATTTTATTCCTTCTCGAATCTAATTTTCATATGCTTCATTTTATGCGTCATCGATTTTTCTTTATTGAATGGTCGGGAATACAATGATACTTATCAGGATGTACTGATGAATCAGGTGTACTAATTAATTTAGTGCCACTTTCACAAGATTCAATGTTTATTTATTGAAATCAAATAGAATTTTAATATTTAAAATAATCTTGGTTACTTTGAATGACTCTAATCCGTTTAACGAGCAAGTGATAAGTTACTTTCTTAAAAAAGAAAGACAGTTGTAAGTAGGTTAATCGTCGAAACGCGGAGACACCAAATAATTCCCATTTAGGATTGCGGAAGTATTTTTATACTTACACGGTAAAAAAATTTAAAACAGACAAATTGTGTGAGATACTAACTTTCAAGATGTTTCCACTAAAACACCTAATCATCAGAATATCTAATTCTCTACCTCAGTTGCAATTGAGCAGTAAATATCTCGTATGTAATTTAAATTGCATTAAATAGTGAAAGAAGAATTTTCTATGAGGAGCACTTCTATTTCAAAATCGTTTTTCTTGAAATGCAATAATTTGTACCTTAATCTGATTATTTTGCGCAATATTACATATTACGTGCATTTCGTGACTTTCCCTGCATTTAAATTTCCCATAAATGCATAAAAATCCGCAAGTCTAATCATACTAATCTTCAATTTCCCTCTAGCACTTTTCTTATACTTTTCACATCAAGTCCACAAAGATTTCCACTATTCATTCATCCTGTCACAAATTACCACCTATCAATCTTTATTAAAAAAAAAAAAAAAAAAGAAACTACATCATCTGAAATTCCTATAATTTCCCAATTAATTTCTGCAATTCTATCATTTTCCAACCGAATGCCTTTAACAATTAATTTCCGCAAATTTCTCCGCGCGAACTTTTCCCCAACACCGTTTAAGAACGAATTACCGATTCTCGACGTAGGAAAAAATGTACGTACACGTTTAATAATCATCGTACGGAAGAACGTACCTTACATTTAACACTTGCACTTGAGCAAACGGACAAAAATCTGCGAACTTTTCCATTCGAGAAAGCAGAAAAGAGAAGGGAAGGTGCACACGTTCCTCGATCCATCAGCGGTTCTGCAGGCTGCGGTTAGCATTACTCATAGGTGGAAGGAGAGGTCACGTTTTCCAGGGTACTTTCATTCCGCAAGGACACCCGGTATGTTGCCGTAAACGCGTTAGAGGGAGAGCAGGGCGGAAAAAGCGGCATAACTTGGCCGTTTTATTTCTCGGCAACGTGTGCCGAGCGTGTGTCTGCATAGGCACGCTTAAGGTGTCACGGATCGACGATCGAGAGTCACTCGCTCGGTTTTCAACCTGATTCGAGAGCAGCTCCAGATCGAGAAATCGTGAAAGCACCGCGCGATCGTGCGGCGAAGAAGATTTAATGATCTATCCTTTCTTTTTTTCCTTCTTCTTCTTTCATTAATCGTGTGTGTGTGTGCGTGTGTGGCTCTCTTAGTGGGATTGGTTCATTGTTGGCTTCTCGCATCGGCGAAGAAGAAAACACTATTCTAATGGAAAAGTGGAAACTTCTTGGATTAATTTCTACCCTTGAAGCGTGGTATTATTAACCCTTCTATGGAGTTCCAAGATCAATTTGCAATTTAAATCTCTGTTTAACCCTTTCAGTACTATGGATATATATATATATATATGCGGTTAATTTTAGATATGATGCATAGAGTTTGCAAATGTGAGTCTTTCAATGCAATGAATAATTGGCGTGAAATGTTCATTGAAAGCTTCGTCTAAAAGTAGAAGCAGAATTAAAGATATCTAGAACTGTACCGTGATTGTTGACATTAATGATAATTTTATTTATACAGTTAGGTTGACCATACTGAGTAATATGTTGCTCTTCGCGTAGAAATAATCAGTGTTTTAAGGAAGGATAAGATGCATTAAGGCAAAATTTATAAGGAATTTCAGGACAAGAAATAATTATAAAAATTATACATAACTATACTATACCCATTGTATAGTAAAGGGGAATTTCTTCCCGTGAATAAATGTGCCGGTGATTACGAAAGTGAACCAATTAAAAAGAAAAGGAAGGAAAAAGCTTTCATATTTTTTGTGATATAGATCAGAGTAACAAATGCAATTTTTTTTTAGATTTTTGACTTATAATTAGACGACTTTCATAATCACCCGCACAAACATATTATTATTATTATTATTATTATACTTCAGGATGAGGAAGTACAACGCAACTATAAAAATTTGCGAATAATTTGGCTCCTTATCTTTCGTATTAATTATTTCAGTTCTGAAGCAATAATTTCTTGGGCCTCCTTTCGCTTTTATTTTAATCCGCCGACGCGTTGCGGTGGAAAAAAAAATTAACCGCGCCACTGCAGTCTATCAGAGGCGAGAAGCGTGTGCTTCGAAGGCAACTATGCTACGGCTAATTTTTCACGTCAGCAAGTTATGATAGCAGCGAGGAATCGATTAGTTAAAAAGCTTGGTTTAGTAGGTCATGCAAGCCTGATAGATACGTATTGCAGTTTGCAGTTGCCGCTTTATTGGCGTGAATTTAATCTATTAATCCCTTTGGAGAATAGTCGCGTATCAGGATTCTGTTTTATTCCCCTTTTTTTTAATTAGGTAAGTGCAAAAGTCGCGTTGCCTTGAACCATTTCAGAAAATTGGCAAATCGGCGAAGGAATTGCCACATTAACTCTAAGGCACAAACGTCTGTTGTGTTTTACGACTGGCGAACTTTATGGAAACCATTCTGTTGCGGTTTATTATATACGTACATTTTTAATATGAACAATGGTTTAAATGCAGCGGACGAAGAGTGTATTTTCTTGTTAATATTTCGAAGACGAAATGAAAAATAATTATGACGCAAGATAAACAAAATTTGGTGGTAAATTTAGAGGAAGTGAATTTGTTATTGAATAAAGTTTGTGTTCTTGAGTTAATGACAATATTTCTATAGCATTGTTATTACATTTGTGCCTGAAAATTCACTGGTAAAATTTAATAGGGTTTATTATGTACATTTTTAGCATGAACAAATGTTTAAATGTAGCTTGCAACAAATATATTTCAATATTGAAATATTAGAGACGAAATCGAAAATAATTGTGGTGCAAAATAGAAAAAATTTATCTATGGTCTATTTATTAATGAAATAGACTTTTGCACTCGCTTAATAATTAGCTCAACATTTTTCTTGTTTCCTTTCTTTCTTGTAGTGTAATGTAACTAAATGATTATGCTGTCTAAAATAAGAAATGAATTACAATATTTAATCCTAAAAGTGCAAAGAATTCTACGAAAAAGGTAAAAAGTCTAACAGACGAGGCGAGTATATAAATGAAGAAACTTTGTCTGACATTTAATTGCTATTACTTAAATACACTATTACTTATATTTTTATAATATTCGATGGACAAAAGAAATATTTATGCACCGTGGATTGCTGATTTCCATTTACAATATCTTGCTTATCCAAAGTCAACTTATAGCCTTGATGTATCTTGAATACATTTTGGTTGAACGCTAGATTCATTTAAATTATTATGATATAAAGAGGTTTTAATTGGACGTTGCATAAAAAAGTACCCATTTTTAATAGAAGGCGAGAGTACGCAGCGTATGAATACTTTTTTCAGTTACATGCTGTATAATTTAAACATACATTTTTCCTTTCATTTTTATAATGCAAATATTTGTATACTTTCTCTACAAATAATAAAACTAAAACTACATATAGTATATACGGTTTTTCATATTTACAGTAAGTCACAAAATTATCGTTTCATAAAACAATAATAGTAGCACAGAAATTTCATTAGATTGAGAAAGACAACTTTTCGCAATAATTAATACTAAAATTATAGTGATTTATAAATTAAAAAATTGAAGAGAGACACACATCTGCTATATGAAATAATAATAATTTTAAATAAAATTATATAATTCCGGTATTGAGAAATGCAATAAATAATCCATTATAAAAATAATAAAATACTTTGGAAATTGCTTTGAAACAAATTAATTCAAGAATAACAGTGCATTACAAATTAATTCAGAGCCATTATCTTTAAAGTCTTGGGATCCTTACCAATTTAGAATCGCTACTTTATTGTTTTTCAAGTGACCAATTCGCGTCATAAACGTGAAAATGCTGAAAATTCTCGATACTAAAACTGTATTACGTTTTTTCTGAATGAATATTAACTCTTTGCAGATGGAACAGAATGATATTTAAGGAATTGTCGTTTAATTATTAACCCTTTGAGAACAAGACATAAAAGATTCTTGTCCAATTATTTACGCCAGCAACTATTAATCATATCAATTTAAATTTCTTGCTTTAAACATTTACGTGCATCTGAAACATAAAAAGAAATTGTAACACCTGGCCACAATGGATTAATTTTCATTCGCAAAAAATCAAATACAGTTTTAATATCCAAACTCTTCAACATTTTCACCTTTTCACAAATCTCATGAAATCCTGAAGGCTCAAAATTAATTCGTACACCTAATAGAAAAATAATAACAATTTCTATATTGTTTTGCCCCGAGCTATTAGATATTAATCCAAAGTCCAATATTTACGTCTTCCAATAAAACAACATTAAAAGATCCAATATCATATTATTAATTCGTATGCTTCGTATCTTTCTGTTATTTTTTTGCTAAGAATCATTCTGTGATAATAATTTCGTGATTCACTTACATGCCTGTGACTATATACAATTTTGGAAAGATCTCATCGACGTCTAAAGAGCGGAATGAAGATCTTGTTACGTCCTGGTTAGGATGAAAGCAGGAAACCCGAATCGTGCTGTTTGAAAATATTGCAATCGCATGACTCCCTGGTCGCAAAGTGAATTTTGCAGTAACTTTCCAAACGTGGCGATACCCTCTAAAAGCTTTCAGGTGAATTAAATTCTCTCGAAACGTTTACGATAAAATGTTTCCCTTTAATCTCTCTAATCACATGTGCTAGGCTTGTTCCGCGTATGCAACAAACTTTGGGATATTCGATACACTCCTGTTCGGCTCCCGCTTTTTTCTACACACCAGACGCCCAATAAACTTGAAATATTCCTTTCAACAAGGACCGAACGTGTCCCTCCGGTTTCGAGAAGGATTTCCCCCCCATATCATAAATATATATGGTCGCAAAATCAAGTGCGTCGAAAGATTAATAACACACCATATGGTATTTGTTTTTCTATCGAAAGCGAAAAGTTTTCGGCCAAACTTGAGAACGTGGGACTCACTAAGAGCGCTATAGTTTTCGAGGTGAGAAATGTTGCTGCAGAAATAAAAAACATATGGGAAGATAAAAGAAATGTAATATGAAATAAATGGTGAAAAGAAAGGAATACAAATATTCGTTTACTATAAAAAGGAAAACAGTAAGTAAAATACATCTACTTAATAATAGAATGATACTTTATTTAATATTCATATTACCTAATGTTTTCTAATATTTCTCACAGCTCATTTTCACTTTTGGGCATATTTTTTATTAACTAATTTTGCTCCGAGTTGTCTATAAATTTTCTGTTAAATATTATAGCTATACAATAGCACTTTGCATCACAAAAGCCTTAGTGTTTTTAGGTATATTATAGAGTTTGACTGAAAACTTTTTGCCAAGAGTGTATAGTTCGTTGGTAGCTCATTATGATAAATTGCAAAATTTTAATAATTATGCCTTTTTATTGATATTAACTTTACGAGAATATTTTGCTGGGTTTTATTAGTGGTAAATAAAAAAATACCTGCAAAGATTTACTATCCAGCGATGAATCTGAACAGTTTTATAGTGACTAGGTGCCATAAATTCACGGACATTGTCGTGCGCATTTAAATGCAGATCCGTGTGGAACGGAAATTGAAGATATAAGCGGATGCAGAATAGAATCTAAGAAATTGGAGAAGTTTCCAAGCGGGGGACAAGTTCGTTTATCGATTAAGTAAAATGAAACAAAGTCACGCGCGATGCGATGCGAGGAAAATCGAAACCTGCTCTTGAAACCACTCCAACTGCTTAAAGATTTCCATAAGAAGAAAAACTTTATCGCAACTTTCCTCCAACATTTTTATTCGTGCATAAACGATTCTAATTGTAAGTAATGCAAATATTTTTCTTCTTTTTCAACGAGGATAAGATAAACTAATTTATTTGCAGAAGTTAATTATTAATAGAATCTTCTACGATTCGCAAAGGTTTTTACATTTACCTGTTAATTTAATACCCTCCTTTATTTTAGTTCAGATTTTTGACTGTTCTTGCATCACTTATTTATTCGTTTGTTTATTTATTTAATATAAATAGACCGTAAGCCCTTTTAATACAAATAGAGTAATGAAATTTGAGTATATCAGATTGTTGACGATAGATGTTGACGATGATGATGATGATCGTTCGCCAATGCAAGAAAAAAGGCGGTAATTTAAGAAAAAAAATGATAGAAATTTATAATTGATTGCAAAATGTAGAAAACTTTTTTGCTACGAAATCCTATTCGTTCTATTTGAAAATTTCACTTCAAACTTGAAGTTAACTAGCGTAACTAGCCTAATTATTGTGTCGATCTCCAATTACCAGACAATGAACACATTTGTTAAAAATTAAACAAGAAACTTACTGCAATTGAAGCAGTATTTTTTTTTCTTTTTTAATGAACTTTAAGGATTTATTTATGAATGTGAATAAAAAGCATTGCAGTAACTTTTGGTTTGTGTTGAGTTTTTAAGAAAAATGATCACTGTTAATGGGAAGTAGACACGGTAATTAGGCCAATTATCTTATGACAACGTTTTATTAAATTCGTCTGCTTTCTACCTGGAAATTGAATGCTTACACATTCATGCTTTTGACATAAGTGGAGCGATATTAATTCTCCGCTTATCATTTCTCCAGTGACTATATATAGAGATAATGATTCGCTATTTTAATACTGATTAATACTATTGTTCGAAATTTTGATTTAGTAATCTGAAGCTACAATAAAAATTGAATTAAAAAAAAATTATTGCAAATGCAGTGCGCCTTTATCCTATTTCAGACATAATCTGCGTCACGAGTTTAATTTGTGTCGTTAACCCTTTCACGCTCGATTTTATCCCAATAAAACTAAACAATATGTACAGTTTTATTCAGCACAACGGATTTCACATTTCAGTATCTATCCTTTTTTCTAAAAACACAGAGGAACGTTTGTCTGTTTCACTTTGTTTATTTTAACTTTCTAGTTTAACTCTTTCATTACATTATTGATAATTTTGGCAATTAAAAGCACTATTGCACTATTGAAACGCTTGAAATCCTTTGCTATATTAAGCGTAAGAAATAATTTGAAGAGGAATATGAATTTAACGCATCGGTAACTCAGTATTTCGACGACTTTTGTGTATGTATATCCTTTAATTAAAATCCGCCGCAGAGCGAAGGGGTTAAATCATGTGTAAATGTATTTAGCGCAAAACGTTTTCCACACCGGCGGAAGAATTTGCTCCTGAAAGAGCAACTCCTTTTATGCAACGTTTCTCATAATTTATACGATATATCCCGAAGGGAAAAATATTTCCAACTTACACACTCAACGCCTGCGAAGGCATTGAACGTTCACTATTTACTTTCTGCATTATGAAATGCATCATTGTTACGTCATCAGAAGCCCATAAGCGAATATATATTTATTGGAGCGGTCGATAACCTGTATCTTCTCAAATCAACACAGTGTCTGCTCTCACTTTTGTAGACCCCCTCCCCACCTGCAGAATAAATTTCTCTTCTCGCCGTTTCATAATGTTAAATAACCAATATCTTTCTCTTTGCCTGCCTACTCTCGCATAGAGGCGAGCACAAGAATGCAGTCGCGAGAGGAAAGTGCAGTCGAACAGAATATACCTCGACCATAGGCAACTTCTGATCGCGGCAAACAGCTGCTCCAATGGAATTATCTTTGCTACAGTAGATTCTCGATAACCATTTAACGCTACCAAAGACGTAAGTACATGTACGTCCTGAAAAATTGGGCAATCGTATGGTAAAAATATACGTATTCGTTTTCTGTAAGACTATACTACTTTTACTATAATTTATACTTAATTATACTTCATTTGTACGTTCACCATAATTAATTATTTGAAATATGCAAATATTTATAGCCATACTGTTTTTTTTAACAATGAAAATAATGCCCATTATTTTGCATTATAGCCCAAATGCATTAATAATGTTTTTATTTATAGAGTGCGGTAACGAAAGGGTTAATCAGAGGAAAACGGAATTATTGACAATACATGTATGCGAGCTAATTTTTGCAATCATGTAGCGGGTTTCGAGACTCTGTTCAATATTCGAATCCATTATTCTTTTTAAAGTTATAATCAGACTGCGGATTTTTATGCATTTATTGGAAATTTAATCCCTTCAACGTTATGGTTCGTCACTGAAAGTGCATTCCATAGTGGCACGAACTTTTTCATGGTGACTATTAATGTATTATTCAAATAAGCACGATGCGTACATTATTATAAAAGATATAGCAGGTAATACGGAAGTTAGAATTAATTTTTCTTTAGATGTTCATAAAAATATAATTACTTCTCTATAAAGTGCTGTGAATAGTATAGTTAAATTTACTGGACCTTGTTTTCTTTCACAGGTAAATTAAGTATTAAAGATTGATTTGCTCAATATACGCTGTTTAACGGTATTCTTTGCGTTTTTCCATTATTCTACAAATGATCCAAGAACTGCGGCAGAGTTAAGAGGGCAACTCATGCTTCCAGTTTGTATTATTGCTTTTGGTGTTTTTTCTTTAACAAAACCTGCAATTTTTGTTATCTATCGATGGAATAAAACGGATGAGGTATAGTTGCAAGTTATTGGTGTTGCAATTATGCTGATTCTACTGCAATGAACAGGTTCAGGTGTGTAATTTTATGGAAACGAATGAATCAATCATTGCTGCCCTTTTACCAATGTAATTCGGTCATTTTTCTTTGTAACATGATAAACCAACCGTGACGGAAATGCATTCTTGTGCGCTTTATTAATCTCGATTATCATTCGCGTTGCAATGACTTAGACATGACTAGAGTTATTAGCATTATTGGAATGATAATTACTAATTCTAGAACCTAATTCTGTGCCTTATTTTTTAAAAAAAAAAGGCTTACTATTTATTCATATAAAAACTATAAATCTTTTATTCTTGGAAATAATCGCTGCTAATTTCGATGATTTTGTTCCACCAATCAGGCAATTGTCGAATCTCCTAACGAAAGAAAAATGGTGGCTTTTTAGTCACCAGTTTACTTAGAAATAAAATTAATAATATTAGGTATAAATGAAACACTAAATTGCAACGAAACAGTCAAAAATAACGAAGCCGACGATCAAAATGATTAATTCAAAAAGCCAAAAAATTGGAACGATAGAAATTAAACGTTCAACTGATTCCGATACTATTGTAGAAGATTACAAGACCCGAAATTCAATATTACATTTTGTGCAATACAAAATACACTAGATATTGAAATGCAACAATGATATACGTTGATAAATGCGTCTCTGTTTAAAGAATTATCAATTTTCTACTAAATCTACTTCCAGCTACTGGAGTTTCCCACAATAAAAGAAAAAGCTTCGAGTGCAAAGGGTTAAGGAGCCCCTTCTCGTTAAAACGAGTTATTTCGTATAACAGTTCTTATCGACTCACCCGGTATAATTAATTCGGGAACACCGAGGAAAACAGCATCGCTACTTTCGTTCAATTTCCTCCGCTCGGGGAATTTTTACACATTCTATTTGTATCCTTCGATCAACGGGAAAAGAGAGGTTTCTCTCTTTCTCTGGCGTTAATTTGGCAGGGAGAAAAATTCCTGCAAACAATCGCGGCGCCAGTTTCGAGTGCACTTTTCCATCGATTCCTCTAATTTTTCACATACAAATGCAGCAGTTGCACGCGCTCCTATTGAATTATTTCTGTAACTCCACTTATTGTTGGTCGGGAAAATGGCGATTTTGCCGAAGTTCGCATTGTGCCTATGCTTTCTATCGCGCGCGTGTTGGTTGCGGTTATGGTGTAGGAAAAGTTGCGCGCATGCACGCGTTCAGGTACACTCAACCGACAGGTTTACATTCTATAAATGCCGCAGGAATTACAAGCCCATGGAATGTAAAGGATACAGATGCAGTTGATGTCATTTCGATTCTACGACGCGATTCTACACAACAGAAATTCTCTCCGCTGCATTGTCTCGGCGAAGTGCAACGGCTATAATAATGCGCTGGGTATTGCATAATTCCTTTCACTCAATGCAATTAAGTCATAAAACTCGCGAATTCTGTGTAACGCGAGTCGCAAGAATGAAACTCGATCGCGTCAAATTAGCGGATCTTTCGTTGCAATCTAACTGCGATTCTTATAGATATTCATTATACCGCGGTAACGTCGTATAGAATCCATTAATATTTCATATAATCTATTAGGCGTGGAAATTAATTCGGTGCCTTTAGATTAAACCTTTTATAACTGCGGGTTAAATGCAAATATTACGTGTCGCAAAAGATACAAAAGATATCGTTTATTACTTGGGCTGAGAAATCTTTCCGAGTGCGGCGTTCAGATCACTTCAATATCATTTAGAAGATACGCATTTTAACCTGTTAACCACGTAATTCTTCGGTCAGAATTTTCTTTACCCACAGAATTTATAATTCATAAATAGGTATTGATATTGTTCTTAAGGGAATTTTAATTGTCACGAACGTAAGTATAAAGTAACGCGTTTTTTTTAATGCAAATTTAATGACTAGATTGCGGATTTTTATATAACTTCATTTCTTCGCAAACGAAATTAATGAAATGGAAACTATCTTGGAGTTAGTATCACCCTCTAAACGTTAAAATATGTTCCGTAGATTGGGCAATTTAAGTATTTTTGCACAGTACGTGTATTATTAACACTGAATATACGAAACCCGTCAATTTGTCGGATTTCCAATTTTATCTTTAAAGTTACAGAAATCATAAATCTTATTTTTTAACAGTTTATGTTGACTTTATTACATGCATATCGTAATTCATTCTACCCCCCCCCCCCCCCCCCCCGACCCGTATGTATAATATGCATACTTTTATGCTAATCAAATTATACTATCAATGTCCATAAATCTAGCGTTAAATGTAAATATGCAGATTTAATCTGAAGATTTCAAAATTTATGTGAGATACCATTAGTATCTCTATAATAATAAAATAGTTAGTTTTGCTTTAGTTCTGTCATTATATATATATATTATATATTTTGTTTCATATTATTTACCTTTATTACGTTTAGTTTTATTTTGTTTAGTTTACTATATCACATTGTTATATTTTGTTTAGTTTACTATATCACATTGTTATATTTTACTGCTTATTATCCTCCATTCCCTCCTTTGTGCACTAAAACATTTCGTTACTCGTTAATAAATAAATAAATAAATTGAGATAATACGTCGTGCGATTTTACCAATCGATTTTCAAGAGACCGATATTTTCGAGTCCAATTTTCTGGCGCGCATCGATTCCAATTGTCTCGATTCAGAATCGATGCAACTGTCCACTTCTTTTACAAGAATCGAACGTTCCTATGAACAAAACGAAACCGCGAGACAAAACCGAGAAAAGTGTTACTTACCGAGAAATTAAACATTCCAAAAGGAATTGCAGCAAATTTTTCAGCATCGTCTAGGTGGAAGAGAAATGGCCGCATTAATAAATATCTCTACCAATTTGGCCGAAGTAGAATTGGAACGCGCAAGAGGAACGTCCAATAAATATCCAAGAAGGGAAAAGCGATTTCCGTATCGGTTAGGTGATACTTTCTGCTAGGAGCCCGATAAAACACTTCTTTTCCGTGAGAAAGGTGTAGCTGTTGGAATTCAGGACAAATTCCAGCCAGTGATGGCGGTTCTGCTGTATTAGCTGGCTTCTTTTACCTCGAATATAGAAAATGGATAAAAAATAGAATTCCAAAAATTGCCGGAATGCATTGTGTCCGCGCGCGCGCGTGTGTGATGACCGTGGTGACTTTCTACCGGCTAATAGAAGAGGGAAAAAAATTTTTTGCGAGCAAGGAAAAATGTGGTAGGTGCGCCCGCTGGAGAATTATCGGGATTTGTTCGTGAGGTCGCATTCAAATCGGGCCGACGTTGGAATGTCGTCCTGCCTCTTCTGTCGTAACAGTTATAAAACGGTCCTGATATCCTGCAGGCAGTAACGCACGCTACGTGTATGTTTTTACCGACATCCGTGCACCTGCAGCAAAACCTTGTGTGGGCGTATTTAGTGTTCAATGGGTTTGAACCTTCAATAACATCAATCAGACGAGGTGATTAACCCTTTCACGCGTATTACAGTGGTGGACGTCATTCGGATAAAATTTCGTTCGAGTAAGAATGACGAATAACTAATTAACTGTTACTCGAATCATTTGTTATTTCAATTACTCGTTACTTGTTTGGAGAACGATTTTTTTTATTCATTAATTATTATTCGTTATCGTTTAATCGCGTTTATTATTTAAGTTTCTAAATCTTTGTGGAATATGAAACTTGAATAGACGTTAATTCTGTTTTAAAATATTATATATATATATATATATATATATATATATATATAAATTATATTTAATATATTTAAATATTATTCTTTTATTCTAAATAATGAATAAAAGAATTGACGAATAACTTTGATTTATTTATTGTTCGTGAATAAGGAATTAGTTATTTTGTTTTATTTGCGAATGACAATTGATTCAAACTTATTCGAGTAAAAATAATTTTCCACTGTTGAGGTTTTCAATTTATTTTAACTCTCCGTACGTCAAGTATTAGGTTGATGCAAAAATAATTATGGTTTTTGTTATTTTGGTACCGACATTTCTAGTTATGATTAGACTGCGTATGCTTGTCCATTTATGGAGAATTAAATGTGCAAAAAGACACGTGTAAAATATCCAAAACGAAGTGTATCTCAGTATTTAAACGGCAAAACAAATCTGTATTTAACTTCAATTTCTTCACTTATATTTGTAAAAATATGAATTTGCAATCTACGTAATTGTACCAATATTTGCCTGACACCAAAACTGAGGCAATAAATAATTATACGTGCTCATTTCTTCTTTATCCGCTGCTAGATTCATTGAAAATACGCGTAACGACTACAAACCGCAATGTGAAACTTTGAAGAAAGATTCGCGATCAATTTTCTTCGTCCGTCAGCTGCGAGAGGAGAAAAAATGGAAAGAGAAAAAAAAACGAAGAACAAACTTCTCTGTCTCGTGTAATAAATTACAAAGTGGAAGAACGTCAATGCGCGAGAATGGAGAAGCACAGTTTCACGGGACAAAAGTTGGTGACATGCTGCACAAAAGAATGTTGTCGACCGCAATCAATGCCTTGTCTCTGCTCTCGAAGAAGGATCGATAACGTGGTTTCATTTAGAGGGTACATTATCATTCGCTCCGGAGGACACAAAAGCGCCACGAATATTCCTCGCAGAGGAGAGGAAAGATCAGAAGAAATGAGAGGGAAAACCGGGGAATCGGCGGAAAATAGGGGTTGGAAAAACGCGGAAGGGGAAAGAGTAAACTGCGACTAAGAGAGTCCCTGCTAAAACAATAAAGTTACGCTATTCTTCCCGAGGGTTTCGTCCTTTATTGTGTTTGTTTCAATTTTGGCATAGAAGAAGAAGAAGAAGAAAGAAAGAAAGAAAGAAATAGGAATATTCTCGCGATATTACTGTGGAGGAACGCGATGATAAAATATATGCAATAGTGCTATAATATATATTCGCGTGCGTGCGCTCATAATGCACGAGAATGTACAATACGTGACAATTATGTTTCTCTACGAATTATCGTCGAAACAAAATCAGAGCGGATTGCACTCTAAAATTTCTGATCCAAGTAAATCCCTGCCTGATCATACATTTATTGAATTACATTATTTAATCCTCCTATTGTGTTCTAGGAATATTACGCTACTTGCGTCACGATCGAAGTGTTGATGTGGTAAACGATGCAAGTGCCGAATAATTATTATTTCTACAAGTTAAAATTATTAAAATTATTATTCCTGCGATTATTATTAAAATTATTATTCTTACGATTATTAAAATTAGTATTTCTACAGGCATTAAAATTATTATTTCTATAACTATTAAAATTATTAATTCTAAAATTATTAAAATTATTAGTTCTATAATTATATATTAGTTTATATTTTTATAATTATTATTTCTATGCGGGGGAATATAAATTACGCTGAATAGAATAATTAGACTGTGGACACTTATACAAATGCGTATTTTAATAAACGCGTCCAAAAAAATGGAACGTAAGTAAAAATGTCTTTGCAATATTAAAAAATATATTTTTGATATCGATATATTTTTGCACGTGTTTGCATTTGCATATTTAAAGTTCTTATAAATGAATAAACACCCATAGTCCAACGATAATAAACGTCATAAATATTAGGTTAATTAACAATTAATTTCCAAACTACTAAATTACCATCCAATAATTCATAATAAAATTGTTTTTAATTTTTCACATCTGCGTTCGATTTATACTAAAAAAATTTTCATTGCTAACATTTACATTGTTTACCATTTCACCGTCTGAACTATGCTCCAATACTATGTTTGCAGATATGATTTATAGTATATATTGAAAAATTCATCGGTATATTCTGCAAAAAATAAACGAAATAGCAAAATGTTGTTAAAAATAAATTCAAAATAAAGAAATCTCATAAATCAACGATCACTGCGTTGAATCGCATACGTCGAAACAGGACAGGAGGATCAATGTTAAAGTATTAATTTGCAACGGAAATATTTGGTTTGAAAATTGAAGCGGAACTTACAATTAGTGTAACTTTTCACAGTACACACGAGATTCGCAGAACAATTGCGGTTATAAATCAGGGAAAAAGTTTTTGGCGCAAAAGCACATGCTGTATCCTTGGCGGAAATTTTTTCCCGACAAGTTCAGCACAATTCTCGCAGCAGCCGCGAATTGTACATACAAATTTCAGCTGCATTGTGCCGTAATGAAACGAAGAAACTAATAGTAAGTGGCGGGCGCTGTAAAGTTCCGCGAAAGCTTTTAATTAGGATTACACATTATCTCTCAACCTCGCGTTGTTCGCAGCAAGCAGCTATTTCAATTATACCACCGAACAGCTCTCGGCAAATGAAACTATTTCGAGATAATTTCAAATACGAGAGCAATTACGTATTTCCGTATTTTTCGCTCTCGAAACGTTACACACGTCATTTCTCTGCCTTTTCCTTGCTCTCCAAGTTTAACGAATACTTTTTTCTTTCCCCCTACGAAAATTGCGAAACGTGTTCTCCGCTAAACCAGAACTTTTAACCGAAAGCAATTTTACGAAGCTGGAGCTATTTGCTTTTCAGACCCCAAAAAAGGATCGAGTGGGATTGGAAATTTTAATCAACAATGAGAATTTCTCGAAATGAGAATCGATGAGGATTTTTCATCGGCTTATAACGCGTATTTTTTTATGTTTTTTTTTCGTTGAATAGGTTTGCAGATTTTCCAGCGGATGTTAAGATATATCTAAAAACGGTGATTTTAACGGTGAGCATAACTACAAACGCAATTTGATTTATGCCCGCGAATGTATGAAATAAATTCACAACTGATCCGCGTTCTAATGCGATATGTCCAGTCAATGTCGGCTTAAAACGGAAAACATTTTCGATTAATACTGCTTTGGTTTTCTTTTTTTTTTTTTTATTGGTCGATTTCGTGCGCGGATGCTTATTTAACCCATTCAAACGAATTATCCGGCAAAATTGGTTCATCAAGAGTCGGTTCATCTGCTGCTGAAAGCAGAAGATCGAATAATTCTATCTGCATTTTACTTTCATATACTAATTAGCCAACCGCGGATCTTTATGCAAATTCATACTTTTGTAAATATATTTGAAAAAGTGGAATCTAAATGCAGATTGCTTTCAGCCTTCAAATATTATAGGATCGTAATTATGAAGTTATGGACAGAGTTGGGTATACTTTATTCGAATAAATTATTCGAATAACACCTTGGACAAATTATGAAGAAATGTTATTCGAATAATATTTCGAATAACGCCTCGAATAAATTATAACAAATTGTTATTCGAATAACAATTCGAGTTACGCCTCGAATAAATTATGAAGAAATGTTATTCGAATAAAAATATATTCGAAGAATTTATTCGGATAAAAATATATTCGAAGAATTTATTCGAATAAAATATGCTCAGCTCTGCCTTATCGAGGCTAGAAAATTTTGTTACGTTTTTCCTAGTTTTGGTTATTTTCTTATATCAAAGATTATTAAAATAAAATGTTATCCGAAAAATGTATTCGAAATGTTCCAATACAATTTTATTCCAAGGATTTATTCGAGACGTAGTTCGAAATTTTATTAAAATAAATTTTTAGTCGAAGAATTTATTCGAAATGTTATTCGAATAATGCCCAACTTTACCTGTGCACATCGTGAATAAAATTTGAATGTCTTTGTTACGAACCCCTCAGTTTCTATGATATGTGAAAGCAAAGGCAACAGTTGACGGTGAAAAGTGAGAAAAATAGCATCGATCAATTTTCCTGCTTATTATTCAACGATTAGAAACAAAGCAAGGGTGCGAGGAGGGGAAATTGCGATCTCACGGCGATAAAACAGCCGTACAATGAGAACGAATATTCACTCTGATTAAGGAAGGAAATTACGATCGCGAGAGGATAAAATGGGCCGAGATGAGAACGAATGCGACTTGGGAGGAAATTGTTCTTTAGCTCTTTGAAATACAACGCCTGTCGCCCTCTAATATCAAAAGCACTGACAGTTCATCTGGAAAAAATTACATTCGACCATTTACTTGTCGTGTCATCCATCAAATTAACATAGAATAACAAGCTTGTTCCCTTCTTTAAAGGAGAAAAGGATAGAATGGGGAAAAAAAGCATTCTGTTGACAAATGCAAATGGCGGAGTTTAACAAAGTAATATTACTATTCCTGCAACTGTCGTTTGCTTTTTCACATTCAACAACTTTTCTCCTGGAATAATCTCATTCGAGATCTACATAAATTTCCCCGAATGCAGTGAAGTTAAGTACCTGCTACGCGAATTACTTTCCTTTTCTTTTTTTTTTTTCTCGCCAACTCGCTGAATATATCTGTATTCTTTCTTCTTTTCGGAGGGAACGTATTAGCCGTGAGTTTAATGACGCAAATACACAGAGGGTGCTAATTACAAAATAGGGGATGAAACGGTCTCGATTATCCTTTCTTGATCGGTCATTCGAGACGCAAACGGCCGTTGTGCGACGAAAGCAGGTACTTTAAACAGAAGCGACTCGTTTCCTATCGCATTTACCTCTCCACTTTCTACCTGCTAATTGAAACTTTTCTAATTGTCGACAGGACACGGGACTCCTCCACAAGTATCGCTTCCGCGTTGTCTGATCCATCGAGTGCGAAATCCACCTTTCTTTCAGGGGCGGATCTAACAGCTTTTCCTTAGGGTGGGGAAACGTGTGAAATATTAGTGTCGTTGCATATGAAATGGCCGATTTTACGTAGCCCAAAATGGTCTACTCATTGATCGATTAAATAGTGCGTTTCTAATTCCCGTTCAATGGTTCGAAAAGATTGATGAGTATCAGATTTAAGTAAAATTTTTAGTTTATAATCGTCAATCGTTTCTTTTAAGAGATTATAAGGTACATTTTCAAGATTTATATTTTCAGTGTAAATTTCGTCAAACTAACGTTGAGTTGTCCGTTCACAAATTATTTTTACTACTATTTTATTTATGCAGAAGTGAATTTGCGCACAAATCTGTAGTCTATTAATTACACTATTAATTTTCGATTTAAATATATATATATATATATATATATATATATATATATATATATTTAAGAATTTTATATTTACATATGCTCAATATTTTGACGAAATTATATATATGGATACAATATTATGTTCTATATTTTAATACTTCTATTTTATACTACAACTCATTAATTCTTGTGTGAACAACCAGATACTGAGGTACTAATTACCATAATTTTTCTTTGTGTTATAAACAATTCTTTACGTTCATGCGAAGATATTATATTTCAATGTCGTTTCCGCTTCCCATTCTTTGGATACTTTCCTGTCGATTTACATTTTCAAAATAATTGCACGTTGTGACAAGGGATTGACAGAAACAAGATCCTGAAATGATAATTAGCAACCGGAGAATATCATTAACACTTTCGCTACCAGCGTCACATACATATGTGTGACGCACCGATTTCATCGTGACACATCGGAAAACTAGATTTTCCACACAGTTCACATGTGTTACACATTAGAAGATTATTCTATTATACAGTTGAACCTCCTATAACACGGTTAATCCGTTTCGCGTTGCATCGAAGCAGTGTTAAACGAAACGTTAAACTAATAGAAAGTGGGGCAACGTGTTCAGTGTTACATCCAAAACCAATTTCAATTGCATATAAGTAAAAATTGGTGGTAGATTTTGTACAAATTTGAAAAGTAGAACTCGTAACGTAGTAGCGAACGTGTTAATTGCTATCAAAGAGGAGCAAACGAAGCCAAGAAGTTGTTTTCTAATTTTAGAGTTGACCACTGAAAAATACTACCTGATAACTAGACTGTGGATTTTTAGGCATTTATAGGAAATTTCAATATGCAAATATACAGTTATATACAAAATATTATTATTATTATTGTTTATTCATTAAACGGGGTAAATCCCCATTAGTGTACAGGAGAGAATAGAAATACAATATAAGGTATACAGAAACCTATGAAACAAAGTTAACAGTAAAACATTATTCAAAATAAAGACCCATTTATTGTATTTCCTAGTTCCTCATTTAGACTTCGTTTCTTGAATTTTGTTAATAAATATATAAATTTGCATAAAAATTCACAGTCTACTCGTAAGAAAAAACTTGAATACAATATTGAAATAATTTTAGTAGCTATAGTGTCGAATAAAATCATTTTTTTTAGAAAACTAACTGAAGTATCTTTGTCTGTAACACTGCCCTAAAAGTCTGTACTATTGAAGCTACAAATAGGCGTAAATATTTCGGTTGATTATACAACTGTTAAATGTATGCCTAACAAATTTTTCAGAACATGACATAATATTTTTATAGATTATTAGAGGGAGGGGGGTCGTCCTCTTTTGAGATCCACTGTTTTTTATTCAATCTTTTCCTTAAGCAAAAAATTCCCCCAGAACTTTAATGAAACTTACCGAAGTTTAAAGTTATACTTAAGGCAGGGCCTTAAAGTAAGTTGAGTACAGTTTTTTCTACCCTTTAGCGAGTAGCGAGCGGCAAAAAAAAGGGGGGGAATAATTTAATTTTGACGTGCTTCAGTCGTTGATGGAACCGAGAGAACAAGTTTCCGGTTTTAGCCCTGTTTCGCGCAACTTCCGGCCATAAGTTTCCATTTCCACAGCGTTGAATTGTTGCTTTTTTGAACTTTCGAATGGAAATTTATTTGCCAACTTCTTTATGCTCGAACTCGGGGAAACGGATTACTCGTTCAGCCGAGCAAAAACGAACGAAGCCAGTGGAGATCATAAAAAAAAAATATAATCTCTAGGTGAACAAAACAAAAGTAAAGATTCATTGCAGATGTTGCGAATGAAGGTATATAAATAATGTTGAAACGTTCGGTAAAAAAGGTAAACGAGGAAACCGTGGAAACGTGGAAGTTTAAATAAAGAGACGCAGGTGCTTTAAGTTAAAAGCGATCAAAGGAAAGCTTCTCTCGTCTATGCGATAATTTCCGGTTAAGACGTCATCAGTTAAAATGTGTCTACTTATAGTGGAACGTAATATTCGTGCAGCGGTTTATTTGCGTCATCAAAAAAGGATAGGATGAGAAAAGCCGTCAAAAGACGCTTCTAAATAGGAAAAGCAATCTCACGGTTCTGCCTTGAATGCTACGCTATTAACGCGCCATCTTGCTGCCCGGCCATACCACATTCTTAAGATTTGAAAAACATCCTGCTTCTTTGTAATTGCACCTCAAATTTCCAATTATAATTGGACGGGAGTCGTAAAATTTAGGTGAATCACATTTCGGTGGATCTCAGCGGAATTATACATTAGACTTTTTTATTAAGTGCACCGGTAAGTAATTCGCTGTTAATGAATTTAATAAATATAATTGAAATTTGAAATATGCTACCGAGATATAGAAATAGGTTAATGTATTTATTTTGTCAAATAATTTAGTATCACAGTAAAGTATTTCATTGCGTTAAAAATAAATGCTGAATTTGGCAAAAACGGTGAACTATTCATTGGTACACCTAATATAACTGTTTCTATTCTTAAATTTTACTTAGTGTTCTTTTTCGAATAAAATACTTCCCTTAAATGCGATAACAATATATTGAAAAGTGTTGAACATAATAAATTAAGTAAATCCAAATGTATGGAAGTGTATGTGGATTCGAAAAATCAAACTTTTGAATATTCGTTTGAAAACACAAAATACGGAGAAGCAGAGGGAATAAAGACTAATACCTGTATTGACAAACAGAGGGTGGAATTAATTATGAATATCGAATAATCAATAATCAACGAGTTATATCTGGATGCTCCAGGCAGTGCCCGAACAATAAATTAAATAAATTCCACGGAAGAATCAAGTTGTAGGATTTAATGATTCATTACCATTTATGAACAATATTTTTATCGACATCTGATCAAATAAAAAATAATCTTAACGACCTTTATGAACATATATTTTAACACATTTTAACTAGAATAATCAGCATTAAATCAATTCGATGTGTATTTAAAACCTTTTTGTTCGCTATTACTTTTAATCTTTCTAATATTTAAATAATTAATTAACAAAGATAGCCTTCAAAACAAAGCAAATTAAAGGTAACATTCCTCCTTTTCGAAATACATAACACTTTAAATTTTCACAGAGATCAGAAAATTATGTTGGTGTTACGTTACTGTAGTTGTTAAAAAAAGTTTGTAGTTGTAAAAATGACCAAATAAGTGCAAATTAATATTGCTTTGCAGCTCTAAAAATTTGACAAGGTAATGTATGATTGTATCAACTTTCAAGTAATTATATTAACATCGTCTGAAGCGTGTTTATTTTGAAATTGTGTGGGTATAATTTGTGTAAGGGTTAATTATTTAATTCCTATCTTGCCCAGGCTTTCATTTCATTTTGTTCTCTGTTTAAACGTAAAGTTTGCTTTCGACTACTGGCAAGGAGAAATATTCGAACTGTGACTGGACAGAAATTGAGTTTCTACTTGTGCGGCTCTGTATAAGAGGAGGTTCCTTTTCGATTAGCAGGGAGTACGAAAAGTTCGCGCGAAAATCCACCAGGCTGTGTTTCGCTTTATCCGCCGCTATCAATCATGCCCGTGAACTTATATGTCATGTGTTTTCTCTCTGGATACGAAGAAAGATGAAATCTAAACATTTACTTTCGGAACACGAAAGGTGGATCCAACTTTTCGAACTCCCTATAAACGCGAGATTTACGGACCTACTGGAAAACGTGTGTACGTTCTTCGTTAAGATCTTCATTCATCATTCGAGTTTAGATAGTGTCACTTCGATGAGATATCGACAGAAATTTTTGACGTCGATGGAGAAGCGAATGAAAAATTCTAGAAGATAATACTCAGTTATACGACGCTCCTTCAATAAGTAAAAAGGCAAAAGTTCTAATTCAAATACGGCAGAGTCTTGTTTAACCGAAATTAAAAAAAATTAATTCATTTTTTGTTTAACCGGTTTTATGGATCCGAATTTTTGGCCGGTTAATACAAAAATATATTACCAATTACTTATCATTCATCGATCGTTAACCCCTTAACGCTCAAATGGTTTATTTTAAGAGGATAATCCATTCAAATTACGAGAAAAATTATTACAGTGAGGTATTATTTTTGTTTACTAGTCAAAGGACTAAATTTTATTGGATATTAGATATAATTTCAGGAACTTGTATTACGTTTCCTTGGTTTTCAATGGTGCACAGAATACGTGTACCAAAATAGAAAATGGGGAGGGGAAAATAGAACAGAAACACAAATTATGAATAACAATAGTGTGAAGAAACACAAAATTTACAAACTCGCGATATAGTCGAGTTTGTGAGTTATAAAAAGTAGATATAATTTACATAATATCTCAAGGACTTTGTCATTGGAGGACCTTTGTACTTAAAGAGACTAACATAATTTTCTAGAAAAATACAAAATTTCAACTAAACTCTCCCTTTATAATAATTAATCTTCTATTCGATTAAATTAATTTACAATTCACAGTTAAGAAAACTAATTATTAGATTGCGGATTTTTCTGCACTTATGGCAAATTCATATCAATTTCATGAAAGAAGCAGAATGCACGTTATATGCAAAGCATCTACAAAATCCAAAGTAAAGTACACCTTATAATGTTTAGAGAGTGATACAGATCGCTATTAAAGTCTCATTTCTTTGATTATGCTACTAAAGATATGAATTTGCATAAAAATTCGCAATCTACTAATTATCAACTGAAACTTCCAATTTGCATTCGATTAACTAAGAATGTAGATATAACTGCGCATTATAAATGTAACTATAATTGCGGAACTTTTGAGTAACAAATATCTCGCGTTGAAATGGAATAATTTAGATAAATATTTCCTGTTTCAAATGAGCAAACAGGATACTAACATTCTATTACAGCGCTTTTTTTCTATTTTTTATTGTTTTTCGCCTTTGGAGCTTACTTTAAATCGGAAACAACAAAATCGTGACACACTGAAAAAGCGTCTGTCGTTGTGCGGGTGAAAAAAAAAAGTCTGCTCCATTTTTCTTTTTTACCCCGAAAACATGTCGCATAGCCCCAAATTATTGGAGCGAGGAGAAAACTAACTGACCGAACGCATATTGAACGCTACCAAACGTCAGGTCCAAAACAGAATTTATGTCCCAACAAAATGACAAATAATTCACGGCCCTGTGCGGACTCACCGTGAAAAACTGGACTGGTATTTAGACCATAATACGGGCTTTAATGTGAAAGATGAATATATCTCTTTCTAAAACGAAGCATTGTTGTCGAAAAATCGGAGTATTTTCTGCGGGATTTCATGGAAAAAACGTGATACCGGCGCTGTAATAATACGAATCGCATTAAGGAGATTTAAATTCGCACTGCGGGTATAAGTTCTGTTGTCAATTTTATAAATTCAGTGGATTACATGGAAAAACAGCGGATTTTTATGCAAATTCATATCGTGAAAATTAAAAATAACGGAAGGTGACATAAAGCAAAGGTTGATAATATGAAACACCTGATGTTAAAACCTTGCCTAAAATAGTGGAATTTATCTTGTTTGATAAAATAAACGCGATGAGACAAAGAAACTAATACATAATTATATTTAATTAGTTAAGTGTGATACAGTTCAAGTCATTTGGAATTATAGTGAAATAATTAGCAAACGTAAAATTCTAGTTTGAAAAAGGAGTATCTAATATAGAACATTTAATAAATTTGTAAAGACAACTGAATAAATTTTATTTTTGTTATAAAAAATGGATATTTATTTAAATTAGTTTTGAACAGTCATAGTTAGTGATGAATCATACAAAAATAATACTCTTTAACGTAAATATTTCACTTCCTTATATTTAACTTAAATATTCAGTAAAATATTTAACTATTTGTCTCGTTTTTTTCTTTCAGAAATTTTTGCACACCGCGACAGAGAAAAACGTTTCTTCTCCAATAATGGATGTTCGACTGATGCTTAATTATCAGTGTAATTCGTTATTGTTTATGAAGAATTCGTGTACACAATTGTCGATAAAATTAACTATTTAATTGTCAAGATTTTACAAACTTCCATATTACTAAAATTTACCCTAAATACAGAATTATTTCACCCTCTAAATGTTGTAATTTCTATTGTACTTTGCATATTTTGTATATTTTTACGTATTCCCTATATTTTGCACCTTCTTGCACATTTAAATCTCCCATAAACGCATAAAAATCCGCAGTCCATTTATTACAATCAAACGATAAATTCGTGTTATTATTTAAACATTGGAATCCTAAGATTTTTAACCCTTTCACGTGCTCAACGTTGTATTTTATCTATGTAAAACTGAACAGGAAGTATAAGTACTTTTTTTACAGCAAAAGTGGTTCCAAATTTTGGTATAATGTTTTCTACGAAAACTGAAAGAAATGCGTTTGATTTACTTTAAATTTCCAATTAAGCTTGAAAACTAAAAGAAACGCGTTTGATTTATTTTAAATTTCCAGCTCAATTTAAATCGTATTTAAAATGTGTATTAAATGTAAAACAAAAATTTAATCCCGAAAGCGTTAATCTGTTAAATTTCATTCTTAAGATGTTCGTTTCATATTCTATGAATTCCATTCATAGAATGACCTAATTCGCAATTTCAAGGAATCTCAAGTACACCGATATCCGAATCTTTTTGCACAATTTTATTTTCCCTTACTCCGCTTCGTTGACTCAAGGATTAAAAAAGATACTGTTTCCAATGTCGTTCATTCATGAATCACCCATTGACATGATTTCCGAAGATATCATTTGATTATCGATCACTTTATCAGCACTTTAAATTGTTACAAGTGCGAGAAATTATCAGCCGATCGATCGCACAGGATAACAAAAGAGGAACTTGCAGCGGCACCAAGTTTAAAAAAAAAATCCTCCGTCCACTTCTCACCTCCTCACCATGGAAATCTGGCAGATTTTTAAAAGTGTATTAAAACGCGCGCTTTGGTACTCACCTCAGCCGCTGGGCCGAGCCGGGAACTTTGAAACTAGAAGAAACTTTGGAGATTCGAAAGACGGAAGGAACGAAAACACCAGCGACGAAAAGACACGTTGATTTGTAACTTGGTCAAAGTTTACACGTAGCAAAAACTGGAGAAATCGCAACGATTAACACGACACGAAACGATGGCGGGAGAGTGCTTCTCACGATCGAACCGGTAGAAGAGTGAACAGATGCAACACATACGGCACGAGGCGCGCGAAGCGACTGAGCCTGTTTCCAGCGGCGGAGCCGTTGCAGACCGACCGACCTCTACCGAATCGGACGAAAGGTATCGTTCGTGCGAGATCGTAAGGATTCAACGCGTCCACGTTGCAAAACCACGTTACTTTACGTACCCGCGAAATAATCGTGCCAACGACGTTGAGTAGTCAACATGGTTCCGCGTCCACGCAACTTCGATCCGATGATGCGAGTGTACACTTATGTGAGTACGGCCCTCAACGAGGTTCTGAGGTCAGCGGAGTCTTCGCGCGCTCGGTTCATTGATACAGTGGCTCAATGTAAACCTCGGACACTTAGAGTAACGTTCATAATTATTCGAATGACTTTAAAGGTTGATGGACAATTCCGTTGAATCGAATTTTCTCGAAAACGAAGCAAGTTTAACGATCATTTACTAAAAATACACCTGCGCATTCGATCTTCGTAACACCACATTATTTCTGTTATGATTCATACGTATTTTACGGTAATTAGTTAAGCAAAGTATGTAGATATTTATACTCTTACTGATTTGGCAATATTAGAAGTAATCTTCATCTATGCATTAAAAATTCTTTTATCGATTTTAACTCTTTCACTGTTGATTAAAATGACGATCTACTGTAATTGCAGACAATTCTTAAGCGGTATAAAATTAAGAAAGAAACGTATAGATTTTATGTGTATTCATTGCAAATATAAAGAACATAAACATACTTAGAATTCACCTTTTAAGTTTTGAAGAGATCCCGTTGATCACGTATCATTGCTGGATTAACAATTTATACTTTTAGGAGTGAAAGGGTTAAAATCCCGTAGCGAAAGAATTAAATTATATCCTTATTCAATAAATGACGATCCTTCCATATTAATTCTAAAGACCCTTTTTTTAATCATTTTATACAACAGAAGTAACATATTTTTAATATTTTCTACCTAAGATAGGCCTGACGCCTTTCATGAATTAAAGTTTATAAAACGAGGAATTATAATAATTTTATTATTTAATATTCAACCTCGCACGCAAAATGTTTGATTTATTAATACAGCACTCTTTTAGCGAAATGAGTGGAATGAAATGATGATCTGAAAATTTGAAGCTATAATTGCTATAAATAGATTTAATTTAATATGGAATTTAATGTCACGTTCACCCATTAAATTATTAGTAATATTCTGCAATAAAACATAATAAAAATAAAATAAAATTTTAATCAAAGTAGGTAAACAAATCCATCAAATTTAAATGACACGACACAGACACTGTATATTTCGGGTAGTTAAAAATTCAATGAAATCGTATGATAGCATGCATAAAATCAGACTTTACTGCATTTTTTTTTTTTTATTGAATTAAAATACGCTGTACAAAGAGGTGATTTTTATGAACATCGAATCCCAGTTATAATTATTAATCCACGTCGACCGATAGAATAAAATTAACGAGATAAACAAGAAACCGTGCACGTGATAACAGTTTCGGAATGAAATATTAGTTTCGGCACACGTATCGCTGTGATAACGGCAACTAGCACTCGTTTTTCAATTTGACTGTGAATCTATACTTTTAAAATTGCGTGTATCCATTCTGTATTCGAGAACACGTTCGTTAAACATCGATTGGTGTCACCAGCATTCACAGATGTGGAAAAAAATACCTACGATTTTATATTCGTATATAAACGTTTCCGCCGAGAAGAAAGTTCCGATTGAAAATGACTCGAATCATCATTAAAAGCACGATTGCGTAGGTACTTGATTATAGTTTACCAGTTTCGTCTTTAATTATTTAGCTGGGCTGTTAGCGGCGTCAAGTTTATGGGGTCATGTCGAAAGGAGGACTCGAGGAATCCATCGGCTCTCATCGGAATGTGGTAAAGGCCGGAATGAAGGCCGAATAAGTCTCTCAACCGGTTGTCACAATCTCCAGCTGGTCATGTTTCCAGTCTAATGGAGTTAGTAAGTACATGCAAATCTGCGCCTGTATTTTAAGGTGGCGACAAATTTGAATAAAATCGTGCGAGGAATTCCTTAGGAAAGGAAAGAAGAGGAGCTAGAATCATTCACATTCTCTTTCTCTCTGTCTCTATACTATTCTAAAATATGAGTGGTGGCTACCAAATAAATTGCCGCGAACACTGACAAGAAACCCAGCTAGAAACACGAATTAAATTAAACATTTCCATTGCGAATAATTAAAAGACACAAGGAGCAATCATATTCTTATAATTTGAAGAGGATGGAATTTTTCGCTTCATCATCTTTGCGGAAGTTTAACGATAAAACTTCTTTTCAAAGAAGTATTCGTAATTCCCTTGTTAAGAGATTATTAATTGCTGATATTATGTAGACTTCTTCTTCTTTTTTTGGGGGGAGGGGGTGGGGGATGTTTGAAAAGATGAGATCCTTGTAGACGATTATTATCGATCTTGCTTTGCGAACTGGTACTAGTGAGCGAGATTAACGCCTGAAACTTCATTATTTTATTGAGACGCCGCGGCGCGGCGCACCGTCGAGAAAACGCGATTACAAGTTTTAAACGAAAGTTTCTCTGTGACTGGTATCCAAATGCAGGAATCGAGGGCAATCTGCGCTGCCGTCGACCCACTTGCACTTCAAATTTATTACTCGCATCCGAACCCTATCATCTTCGATCGATAAAATAGCTTTTCTTTCTCCTCGCCGTGCTTATTTTCGCCTGAACAGACGGGGTCAACCTTTTCTATCATACAATCCATCTTAGCGTACCTTGCGGCCACTGCGAGGCAATTAACACCAACAATTTTTTATTTCAATAATTTTTATTCGCGAATAAGCAGAGAATATTAATGTTAGGTGTGTTAATAAGCAATCCACTATGTTTAAATGAGTTAATTCATTTATTTTATTAAACGTTCGAATAGACACCTTTAATTTCCTTAAAAGATGGCATCAAACATTATAGAATAACAACAATTAAATATTGTAAAATAGAATAAGTATATTGATTTGAATAAAAAAGGTGGATTATTCATTGGTACACTTAATATATAGAAGTATAGGCGATACAGATTTTGCACAAGAAATTTAACTTGTTGCGAGGCAAATTCACCATTTTGCAAATCACATTCATCCTTTTTTTTTATTTCATTGATAATTAATTGCTACAAGTAGCTGCGCTTATAAATACAATTTAATCTAATCAATAAAAGACTTGTGGAGACAACCTTTATTTTGCAATCTGACTACATGGAATGCGATATATTTAGGAGTCAATTAAAAAGTCGGCTTTTGCCGAATGTGTAGCTGACCGATTTTTTCACCGAGCCTTTCAATTATATTCTTTCACCGAGAGATCTTTAAAAGGTTTATTCCAGTCGATTTGTTATGCAAACGAGCAGACTTTGTAGGGTGGAATTGGAATCTCCCTTGCGAATCAGGCTGAAAACACTTGGTTGAACAGAACGAACTGTCAAGCGAAGCACGTATGTTCCCTAATTACACGCACGGGACGTGTGCGTACACCATTTCGAACAAGTCCGAGGTCCTGGTACATCGGTTCGTTACGCTCCCGGATCGGGCTACAATTTACGTAGTCATTTACCGTGTCCCGGCACGCATGCACGCGTTAATCGTGACTTATTCCAATTCTTCAATTGTCCTCGCATCAACGCTTACAAATTCGTTTTATTTCTACCAATTCTTTCCAGTCGACTTTAAAGCTATCGAGACAATTAAGGTGTACTTATTCGTATCAATGAAATTAAAACTGTAGACGCTAACTACATTAGATTCTTTTTTTTTTACCTACTTTCAATAAAAAGAACAGTTTTCTGAGAAAAAAAAAACACAATTTTCATTTTTATTTTAGGACCACACTTTCAAATGTGAAAAATTCTACTGTTTGTTTAAGCTTGTAATTTGTGACAAACGTTACTTTTATTCAGCTTGCTTGAATTCTACATCGAGAAGCTGACATGTTAAAGGAACGCATTGACGTGTTAAAGTTCAAGTATCTTCAACGTGGTCGACAATAAACGTTAAAATAAAAATGGTAGCCTACTTCATACGATAACTGAAAATCAACTACTTGTGGACACAATGAATCATTCAAAGACAAAGTGTCGTATAAGTAAATACAACGTAAACATGGGCGACTTTTCGAGTTATGAAACTTCGAAAATACTGCTACGAACATATTCAACTTACGTTCAATATTTGCCCGTAACTTAGTAACGAAGCGTTCGCAAACAAACTTTATATAACATTTCTTTCCTTATGTTCACTTGTAATTTACGCTAACAAATCCTTTTCTTAATCGTAAGTTTTATTCTACGTAGAATCGTTGATAATCGCAGCGCCTCGTCACTTTAATCAACGTTAAAAGGGTTAAAGTAAAGGAAAGTGAGATTAAACCAGAAGAAAGTTGCGTTACGCAGAAGTGTATCGTTGCTCTCCTCACCGTGACCACTTTCTTCTCTTTAATTTAAGTGTCACGCGTTTGAACACTGCACTAGTATGCTAGTTTACGTAATAATCCCCGTGCCATCGAATACAGGGAAGTGTTTACGTGCGGCAGAATTCGAGCCGTGAATATTATTAAATATTAGGTGCTCATGTCAAGTGAATTCTATTATCGCGCGTGTGCGAAGCATTACGATGTCAAAGGTTCCTGTGCATTTGGGCGAACACGTAGATCTGCTTTATGAGACGTTTTGAGTAATTGTGTGTCGCATCAAATTAGGAGAATTTACGTAGTCATCTGACGCGATGAACCGAATTGATGCTTCGGGCAACGATGTGAGTTAATCGTGATTTCATTTGATCAGGCTTGATTAAACTTGCTTGTATTTGGTTCTGCTTAACGATGCTTGTTCGTGATAAATTGGCCGCGTACCGTCTAAACTTTGCACGCTTCCTAGCTACCTTCATCTTAATTCATTACGCCGTTTAGTAATTAACAAAATTTATCCACATATATCCGACGATAACCCTCTAAATAATACGGTATTAAAAAGTACTTTGACGAAGCTTCGAAGGAGCCGGTAAAATTAATTGCACGAAGATTTAATATCTCGAGGTGGTGCATTTCTGTCGCTTGTGTAATTTTCTTCCCTGAAAAATTTTTACGAGAACGGCATTAATTTTGCGAATTTTTGCGCATATAATTGAGGTTTAGATGTGTGAAAATGTACCGAATGCAAATAATCTACGAAAGTGGCGAAGTATTCGAAGTAAAGTACACGTTATTATATTTAGAGACTGAAACTAGTTTCTATTTAAATTTCATTCCCCGCTACGTGTCCTTAAATATATAAATTTGCATAAATAACCGCAGTCTAATGAAAAAATATTTCGCATTATTAGTGGAAAATGTTAAAGAAATATGAATTTAATAATACGATATGGGGAAACCTCTGTACACGTTAATAAATGTTAAAAATAACTACAGATATTCTAAGATTGCTTACTATTCAAAGGGTTAATTTGGTTAAATAAGAGCACGAATTTGCATAGACAACTACAGTTTACCATTCGTTCCTGCCAAAGTCGGCGGTATTTATGCATGAACGCCGTATTTAGGATAATTTCCGATGCAAAGGTATTAGTTCAGGGCTATAGAAGTTTGTTAATTATAAAAATTCGTTGATGAGATGCAGCAGCATGAAGCATGATTTCACGGTAGACTAAGATCGTCCAGACTTGCGTCGGGTTGCAATTTACGGAGTCGTTTGGCGCGTTTCAACGAGTTAACGCTGCAGGCGACGACGCGAGCTCCTCGTGACTCGGTCTGATTAGGCTTGCTTATACTTCATTAAATTTAGCAATGACTGCTCGAAGGCAAATTACGTTAGTCTAAACACGGCATTCAAAGCCTGCGAAATTTCCTCTTTTCACAGAGGTTCGCCTATATTCCACGGGCGCATCGTTTAATCGTGCCAGCAATTTACTACCCTGTACACTTTTTAAGCATTAGTTTCACTATTTTATGAAAACATCACGTGCCATGTATTCCTGCCTTTAAATTAAATTTGATACGCTATAAACTTTCCTTCAACGTATTAATTATTTATCAAAATACCGACTGGCAGTGATCCATTACGAAAAGTAAATTAAATATTCTATAATAACGTAGAGACAAAAGTGTGGCGTAAAAGATATGCGTGAAATTATTTACAAATGTCTATAAATGTAACTCAAGTTGCTAGTCTCTGAAATTACAAGAAAAGAACTACGAAAAAATGGTTAGAATAGTAAAACATCAAACATTGAGATAGTATAGAAATTAATAAATACGATATTAGGTTCGGGTTAGGTTCTTTTTGTCTTTGCCTTTCATTACGTATTGTCCATTAATTGTCGAATTTTAAGTGGCCAAAATAAGAACAGTATTTGTTCGAATTAAAAATGCTATTATTTAACTAAAGTTCATAAAAACTAATCCTTTTCTAATTCGCAATTACACAACAAAAGTAAATATTATTAAAAACGCTTCGAATTTTTCGAATAACCAAATAGAAAAATATGTACTAATTGAATCTAAAAGTAATCACGATGATGAAATTATTATACTACAGATTATATTTTGTATATTATATTGTCGTATTAAAGCTACGAAAATGATCTCTCAAATAATTTTTATATCGTTAGAAAAAGTCTTTGAATTTTGTAAATAATTCAATCTCTGCAGTTACGCATTGGATACACTTTTGATCAAATTAATGATAGCTGTATGAACCGCGTAGGTTTTGAATATCGCAGGGAAGCACAAGCTACTTTCCAGCTGAAGGAAATTACAAGAACAAGCACGATAGTAATGGGCAGAGATAAATGATCCAGTGCATGTAAAACATTCATTAAGGTCTTGCGGTTGACATAATATTCATGCAAGGTAAAACAACTATGCGGCTCGGTATACTGGAAATGTTTGCTTGGTTCTCCCGTAATTTCCTTGCAATTTGATTACCATTCACTCGCTTCAATTTCCTTCCCCTCGATTTGCATAAACAAAGGTATCCCGCCTCCGTTTCATTATTAAATTCATTATTTCAATATCGCGATCGAATGCAATTTTTCTCGTTAATCATTTCGTAAATTTTACATATACCTTGGGTAAAAATTTAAGGAGGAATGCGTAAAATAGATGCAAGGGTTGGGTCGGGTTTGTAGTGAATATTCGAGGCATAGCAAAGTGTTCGCATAGTTGTTAATCAAACATGCTGTAATTGACACCAGTAATTTGCAGCATCTTGAGAAGCATGCGACGCTTCTCGTCGCACGGAAAGCTATGGCCGCGAGCGTCAGCTTAAGTTGTCGCAACTTCGTCATCGTTAGTGTGGTTATTACTTCGTGTTAGGCTAGACACGTATGAAAATATTAGCGAGACAGGCCCAGTATTCATCCGTTTATCGCGAAAAATATTTTTCACTAATTTTCAGACAAAGATTCGCATTGAATACTTCGCGACTACGGAAAGTATTGGTACCTGCGTATATTTCTCAGCGAAAGCCTTTTCCATCAGGTTTATCTTTCCATTTTTACAGCATTTAATTTTTATAGTGGCATAAAGGTGCTGATAATTAACAGAAGTGTTATAATTAATCCTTTAATGATCGTATCCATGTTATCACGGTTCTATTTTATCTGTGAAATTTATCGAAAATTGAGTGTGATATAAACTCGTACAATAAGCAATAAATAATATATAAAATCTAATTTTTGGAAACATGGAAATATATCATAGACTTTATAGGAAAATATCACCTCGCAATGAACATCGAATATTTATCTCACAATTCGTTATCTTATCTTATTATTTTTCATAGAAAAACATTCGGGAATCTGTGACTGATTTTTGCAAAATAATTCGGTCCTTACGAGGTTAATGAAACGGACAAAATAAAGTGCTATTAATTTTTGTAGTCACATAAAAGTGCTGCTAAATTATAGAAAAGTTATTGCAATTAATGAAATAGATGAAATAAAGTACCAATATTTTCTGTAGCTATTCCAACTATTCCAAATAAAAGACGTGTTCTATTTTTTCTATGAATTATGATTTCTATTAATAATTCCTGATTAATAATTTCTGAGTTTATTGCGGATTTTTATGCAAGTTCATATTTTTATTAACGAAATTAAATTAAATGGAAACCTGTTCTGCCCTCGAAGTTCAATAATTTGTACTTTACCTGAAGTATTTTGTATATTTTTTCATATTACGTACATTTGGTTACTTTTTGCCCATTTCAATTTTCCATAAATGTACGAAAATCCATAGTTTAGTGATTAGCTGGTTTTACATTAAAATATTCGATAATTCTACTAAATGGGAAATTCATCTTACAATTAGTATAAATATATTAACTATTTTATGAACCTCCGAAAATAGTTCTACGTTAACGTGTTCCTGTTATATCTTCTACCCACGTAATTTTAAAATTGTCTGCTCAAAAAGCGTACCTTCCATGTACGAACTTTCTCCAATTTTCTTTTAGCATAATTATAAGTCATAAACGCTGGTTTCGCTATTCTTACTTTCTCGATCGAGTACGAACTATTTCAAGCGAGAAGATATACCAATCTTTCCATACCAAAATCAGAGCCATATCACAATATCTGCGTTTCATTATTCATATAGTCATTTGCCAATTCTCTCGGTAGATAGGAATTGTACAGAGCGTTTCAGAAGCTGCTTCGTAATGTAACACCTAATAGCAGTGTGTTACAGTATATTCAAGAATAACACAGTATATTTCAATATCTTTCAGTATATTGTAGTATATTTTAATGTACGCTGAAATATTGCGCTATAATTGCGTATATTTCAATTTACAATAATTTCTGAAATACTTTACATAATTACAGTGAGTTCATATATGTATAAATCTCTAATATAATCGAGTACATTTCGATGTGCAGTAATTTTTTAAATACTGCACATAATTTCGATGTACCCATAAGTTATTATTTATTCCAGAATACTATAAAGTATTTCAATAAATTTCAGTATACAATACTACATTTTATTGTATTCGAATTATACTGCATTATAATTCAGTATATATTAATATACAATATTTCTTTTAAACACTCTGTACATATAATCACAGTGAGTTCATGAGACATTATCTACTTCAGAACACTATAAAATATTCTAACTTATTTCACATTGAAACACTCTATATAATTACAATGATCTCGTGAGCTTTCAGAATATTGTAAAATATTCTAATGTATTTCAGTATACTATAACACATTCCAAAGTATTCTAATTTCTAATATAATCGAGTATATTTCAATGTAGGGTAATTTCTAAAATACTCTGTGCAATTATAGTGAGCTGATGAGTTGCTAGAATATTATTAAATAATAGTACTAATTTCTGAAACACTTTGCGCAATTACAATAATTTCATAAGCTTCCAGAATATTGTGGAATACCCTAATATATTTCAGAATATTATAGCACATTGCAAACCATTCTAATTTTTAATATAATCGAATATATTTCAATGTAGGGTAATTTCTAAAATACCCTGTGCAATTATAGTGATCTGATGAGTTGCTAGAATAGTATTAAATAATAGTACTAATTTCTTAAACACTTTGTGCAATTACAATAATTTCATGAGCTTCCAGAATATTGTGGAATATCCTAATATATTTCAGAATATTATAGCACATTGTAAACCATTCTAATTTTTAATATAATCGAATATATTTCAATGTAGGGTAATTTCTAAAATACTCTGTGCAATTATAGTGAGCTGATGAGTTGCTAGAATATTATTAAATAATAGTACTAATTTCTGAAACACTTTGTGCAATTACAATAATTTCATGAGCTCCCAGAATATTGTGGAATATCCTAATATATTTCAGAAAATTATAACACATTGTAAACCATTCTAATTTTTAATATAATCGAATATATTTCAATGTAGGGTAATTTCTAAAATACCCTGTGCAATTATAGTGATCTGATGAGTTGCTAGAATAGTATTAAATAATAGTACTAATTTCTTAAACACTTTGTGCAATTACAATAATTTCATGAGCTTCCAGAATATTGTGGAATATCCTAATATATTTCAGAATATTATAGCACATTGTAAACCATTCTAATTTTTAATATAATCGAATATATTTCAATGTAGGGTAATTTCTAAAATACTCTGTGCAATTATAGTGAGCTGATGAGTTGCTAGAATATTATTAAATAATAGTACTAATTTCTGAAACACTTTGTGCAATTACAATAATTTCATGAGCTCCCAGAATATTGTGGAATATCCTAATATATTTCAGAAAATTATAACACATTGTAAACCATTCTGATTTTTAATATGATCGAATATATTTCAATGTACAATAATTTTTCGAACATTCCGTATAACTACGATCAGTTCATGAGCTATATTCCAGAGTATTATGCAATATTCCAATATATTGCAGTATACCTATCATAGCGCATTCTAAAGCATTCTAATTTCTAATATAATCGAATACATTTCAGTGCACAGTGCTTTTTGAAACGGTCTGTATGATTGCAATGAGCTCATGAATTTATGTAAAAATTACAAACTGCGAGTGTCTGCGTGAACTGAAAATGAATCTCTGTGAACTATGGATCGCAATGACTATGAATCATGAGTGTTGCCATTAATACGCCATCGTGTGCCAGTTATGCGTTCCATATCAGCTTATCGAGGTTCCCTTTTGTGACTTTTCATCGATGCACTCGAAAGTGCATAACAATTTGTTCAGGGTAGTTACGAGTGTACATACTCGTGCAGAGTCATACTTTATTATCGTCAACAACGATACAACACAGATTTCTAGGGTTCGATCGTGCCACTTGACATTTTCATTTTTTTTTTCCATCGCACGAGTTGTGGAGGCGGCTGATTGTTTGCTAGGCACGCCTAATGTAAAACATTGCGTGGCAGCTGCAAAGCGTTCGTATATTACACACCGATATCGCGGAAGTTGATTATGTTTCCACAGGAAAACTCAATTTGCGATTTCTACCTATGATACAAAGCGATAAATGCAATTTAAGTCGCACGTTTACGTAACTTCAAATTTCATTGCGTAGGATTTTAATCGGATAAGATGTAAAATTGTAGCAAGGATTAGAAAAAAGTTGAAAATTTATATTGGAATATTTACTGTTATCAAAGGATATAAATTATAAATTATAAAAGGAAACGAAATTTATATATTTGGTGTACCAGTGAGTAATTTACTATATTTTAATAAATATAGTTTAAATTTAAAATATGCTACTCAAATATGAAGATAGATAAATGAATTTATTTTATCGAATAATTTAGCTTCGATTGTAGTGGACATTTTTAAAATTCGTATTTTATTGTGTTAAAAATAAACGCTGAATTTGTAATGAAAATAAGTGGATTATTTATTGGTACACGTAATAATTCAATGTAATATCTAATTTACAATTCATTATCGCAGATTTGTATAATTTTTTTTAATTTTCAACGTGAGTTGCGGATAAATAATAAAATTCCAAATATTCGGTTCACTATTTAATTAAAAATTAATAATCTGTCGAGCGAATGTAAAAGATTCGTTGCGTTTTGAATAAATTGTGTAATAAACTACGTTTCTTCATTTTTCTGAATTAAAATTAGACGTTTCTTATGTTATCATAATGATGAATACAAATTATTGAATGCAGTCGCGACTATCTGATTGCTTAACCCTTTATAGCTCCGTGTAACTTAAAGGTTACATCGCCATTTATTTAAATTTCACCATTTAACTACTGCATGTTATTTTTCTATCACCGTATTGATGTCAAACGCCGTAACGTGATTATTAATTCCTGCTTTTCAGATTAAGAAGAAAATTGCAACCAATTATAATTTCTTTTATCGTATAAATTAATAAAATTCGAGTTATAAAGGGTTACATTAATTTTTCTCGGTAAATAATACAATCTATTAATTCACAGTCGATCACCATTAATTAATAAAGTTTGCATAAGCATCCGAATAATATTTCTGTAATAGAAATATCCCACGCGAAATTCTGCAAAATTTCCAACACCCAACTTAACTCATTGTTGGCAATATTTATAATTTATCAAATGTTATATTTCTAACATATAATTATAATATTATACTAATTTTCAGAAATATTAAACAATTGGCCTTTCTTTACACTCTTTTACGCGATTTTAAAGTTACACGGTTTCCGTTAACACTATTAATTCACATTTACACTATTACTATTTTTTTCTCTTTGCTTTAATTTATTAACTTTCTACACGTCGTAAAAAACTTTAGAAGTAATACTAGCAATACTAATTTACTATAGCAAGCGTTACTACTTACATTTTATTTCTTCGCTTTATCACACTTATACGTATCATGTTTATTCAGTAGGTGATATACGCATACATATATGTACCATATTTATTAAATAATATGCTTTACTAAACGCATTTCCATGTTTTAACACGTTCACTGTTCCATGCATCATAAGCGATGCACATAATCGGTATTAAATAAATTTAATTAAAATAAAATTCGTAAATATTGATTATTGTCTATTATCTTATAACCACGATGAAGAAACTAAAACAAATTGTGTTTAAATAATAAATGAAAAGCAGAGTTTTTATTCTAAGCATCATGTTCCGCTGTTAAAATGTACAAATAAAGATTACGTTAAATGTCCGGACGGTGAACGTGTTAAATTATTTTTCGTATAGTTTGAATCATAGCGATTTTTAACACAAATTTTCTTTGATTCTTCTTACACGACTTTTTCAATACGCTTCGCTTTCACCGCGTAAAAGGATCCCAATGCGTACTTCAAATGCTACAAAATCTCAAACAGACTAGAACTAAGAATTCGACTTAGATACCAGACTTGAAACGGTAATTGTAGGTGTTCCATTTCTAGTGGTTTACCAAGAGATTCGCGGGAGCATGTTTCATAGAGATAGGTCAAATTGCAAAGGGTGTTGTTGCTACGAAAGGTCCGACTCCTGTTAAGAGATGCCGTATCTGTAGAGAAATGCTACCTGTGATTCATCGTTGCAATGTAACGGAGAAACACGAGGGCACTTAAGACCCTAACATCACGAACTAACTTAAGCAATAAGATACATTGCTTAAGTTCACGTCCATGTAATACTTCGCGGTCGAACTTTCAGTGCTGCCCAACACGGTTTTAATATTTTGCGCTGTTATAAAGACTCTATTTCTCTGTGGAGTAATATCACACTTTCGCTTCGCATATTATTTTTGTCTTATTTCATTTTATTTGACTTTATTTGCAGGCAAGATATTCCACGCGGGCACGAAATGCACGGCAAATATTTAAATTTGTCGGCCGCATAGTTCAACTCGTGCCTAACATGCAAATTGTTATAAGCTCCTCTCTCTAACCTCTCCGCCATGCAACAAGAAAAGACGAACGAATCGTTTCAGAACAAGATTTATGTACATATTTTCGCAGCTTCTAATATCTTCGTGCAATGCACTCGCGTGAAAGATTAAATATATGCTTCCGTTCGAACTAAATTTTGAAGAAAAGGTTCGTTTAGTACGAATTTTCTAGGAATTTGTAGGGTTTTCAGACCGATTGATTATGATTGATTATTGATGAGGATTTGTATCGCAAATTCGTATTTTTATAAGCAGAATTAAAAAAATGCTGCTTCAGTAGATATCTGTTTCGCCTTCTAAGTTTAACAACGCGTGCTTTACTTTATTATATATTGATGTATTTCTACATAACGTAATGATATTTTATGTATTTTTACATATTATGCACTCCTTGCATTTTTTCCCCCACATTTAAATTTTTTGTAAATACTAATAATAGTCTAATGATAACAATAGTCGATTAATAGTATTCATGATTATAATATCCGAATTCCATTATATTTTACGTGAATCCGTAATACAAAAATAAGCATATATAACTCCTAAAATAAATAAAAACAATATTCTCCCATTTTAAAGAGTGAGAGTTACTTTGACCTTTTTAATACAAGAATATAAATATTTCTAGAATTTTAATTACTGTAATTTATTCGTGACTGGAAATTAACTCGGTGAAAATATTCTACTCTTTTATATACACATTTATTTAAAAAACGACACGAATTAATTTGCTGCGCCTAAATTAGCGATTTCGCGATGCTCGGAACCGTTGGATTAATTTGAATCTTATTTTTAAAAGTATCGCGATTTTTCGCAACGGAACAAATTTCCAAATTGCTGCTCCTTTTGGCGTAAAATTATGGAAAAAGGCATTCCGTATCACGCTTTGCCCTCTGGCCGTAGAATTAATACTAGGTAAAAATTTGCACCCGTCAAATTAGCTTAAATTGTGCAAAAATCTTGCGCGCGCGCGTGTATATATATATTTTTAAATATGATAATGGGTTAATTGCAAATGTCAGAAGAATACATTTTCACGGGTAGAAAAAAATGGGAATTTACGTTGGTGAATGAAATATTACCTTACACGATCTCTGTTTCCTGAATGCTGTAGTAATTAAATTTACAGGCACCAAGAGAGACAGAGAGACAGAGAGAGAAAGAGAGAGAAACTCGTGTGCTAGATGCTTGTATTAATTAAAGAATACCCGAGATAACTGCACGGTTTTTCGTATTCGAGTCATTAACTATTTATCTCGCAACGAACTAAATAATATCGTGAATTAAACTTCGGTTAGCGGGGACTAGAATACATGCACGCGACGCTGTGGTTATATTTTAATGAAAAAAATTCTGTTTTCAAGGCAGGCGTTGTTTTTCGCGGAGCGTTGGATGGATTTTAATGAATTCATTCTATTCTTTTTTTGCTTTTCCTTTTTTATTTACGGCGTAACGAAAAACATAAAACATTTCTCTCTTGCGCGGTGTACAATTAAACAAGATTGATGCTTCGAAATATTTTCCATTTATAGAAAAACTTCTCGTATAACTGCGCCAGTGGGAAATCCTGCCGTTATATCAAATATTCCATTATCAAAAGTTTATTGTATATGGATTAAATAAATGAAAAAAAAGGAGCACGTGTGCCACTTTAACTTTCAAATTGGTACGCAGTAAAACATGATGCATATAAAATGTAAATGTACGGTCGATGCACCATACACATTTACAGGCTTGAGAAAATACATATCTGTGTTATTGATCGCAAATAATATCTTTCCTATCTTATCGCTTGTATCTTATCAGTGTTCTTCATTTAGCGTTGCAAAAGTTCTTCTTACTGAGATGGTTAATCTATATCCTCTGTAAAAAAGAAAAAAGTATCTCCGACCGAAAGAGAAAATTTTAAACCGCTTTCAGATACGCGGTGTGCAGCTGCAAAAATATTTGCACGCGTAATTTTTATGGAGGCTGTATGGAAATAAAGATAAAAAGAAAATTGCCAATTTATGTTAGCATAAATTGGAAAATGTCAAAAATTTATAATCCTTCGCCTTCACAAATGCTAAATATTAGGCGTGCAAATTAATTCGATGTCATTTTGCAAAATTCACGAAATTTGTATACAGTGGAATCTGGTTATTATAATCACCGATAATGTTATCAATCGGCTATTATTATCATAACCAATGGGTCCTAAAACACTCTCTGTGAAATTGATTAATAACATTTAACAAATTTGTATTAAATGAACAAATTTTCTCTAAAACTTACCTTTAACCAAAACATACCTTTTATCTCCTATATATGTATGTAAGTGCATTGCAAAAATCATTAAAAAAAAACGTAAATAAAATGAAGGAGAAGCTAGAGAGACAAGCTTATAACAATTTGAATGTTCCTAAAAGAAATAGTACATCCATTAGACTATGTACAAATGTGATAGCTAGATGCAATAGTCGATTTCAACAACGAATAAATAGTCTGCGGATTTTGATGCAGATTCGTATTTTTAGAAACATAATTAAAGAAATAGCGCTTTGATAGAGACTCGGTTCACCATCCAAATATAACACCGCGTGCTTCACTTTAAATAATTCATTTTTACATATCATGTGCATTCTGTACCTTCTTGCTTATCTAAATTTCTGACAAACACATAAAAGTCTTCGATTTACTAAATAAAACTACTACTTTATTCCTCAAATTATTTGATCACGCTAGTGCGAATTCTTGCTGGAAGAATATCGTGTTGTATACCACAAATATTTAATCGCGTTGTAGAAGTACCGTGTTATATGGTTTATATGGGCTGTATGATAAATCTATTCATTTAAAATCAGCATTTTTATCACCGTGCGTCATTAAGGTCCTTCGCGAGGTCAATGGCGAAGTATTAGCACCCGGCACCCTCGCCTAGAGGCGTCGGGACGTGAACGTCTTACAAGCTACATTTATTCCACGTGGCTTTGACAGGTCGCGTGATGGATACCATGGAACCCCCCTGAAGACGAAAGCTCAGCCCTCGTGAAGAAAATCCGTTCGGATGCCACCCCTGTTACCTCCTCCTGCGCCACTTCCTCTTCCACCTTTACCCCAACATACTCCTAGAGGTAGTGGCGCCTGATGCAAACCCCAGTTCGCAATATTTTACGGCTTATTTACTTTTCCACCGCGTCAGAGAGGTCCGCGAACGGTCACGTGCCGTGCTCTTTCACGACACGAAGAAACGCACTTCGATAAGAGGAAAGTAATGGATACACAGTAGTTGGCCGGGGAAATTTATTCGCGCCTGAACGAAGACAAGCCCTAGAGCTAACGTTATTGAAACGTTCCTTTCGATCCTGCGAACAAAGACCGTCTTATGTTTTCTTCATCCAACCATTAAACCACGTACGTCGTGGGTGTACGGTGAAACCGTATTCTAACGTTTTGGCGTTTTTGTTACAGCCAACCAGCTGTGGGATCATCGCGGGACGAATTCCGTGGAAGCAAGAATGGGTAAGAAAGGTGGGGTTGTTATTGAGGGGTGGTCCTGGTTTCTTACGAATTTTTTTTGTTATGGTTTGTACGCGTGTATTTACCACCCCTGATGAAAAGGTTTTTGGCTAAATGCGATAATATAAACGTAGCTAAAAATGCAAATGTTTTACTGATGCAAAGCGCTATTGTATAACTATAAAACCTAATAGAGAATTTGTGGACAACACGAAGCAACATTAGTGAATAAAAATGTCCCCAAAAGCGAAAATCAGCTTCGAGAAATGATACAATTATTGTAAAACGAAATTTCATTTACACGATGCGAAAATCTCGTAGTATCAATGGCTACAATACTTCAGAGTAATCAGATATGGACATAGAAATATTAAAAAATATTAGGTAATAGAAATATTAAATAATGTATCGTTTTATTATTACGTACATGTATTTGACTCTGTTTTTCTTTTTATAGTAAACGATCATCTTTATTCTCTTCCTTTTCTCATTTATTTCACATTATATTTATTTAATCTTTCCATATGTTTTTTTATTTATCTACAGTGGCTACAAAATCATTTGCATATAGCGGTATTCTGACGTTTAGGTACTGATTAATTAAAACCAACTATATTAACTTTCCTATCATATAACGACGGTCTCGTACAGCTACAAAAATTGATTGTTATGGAAGTGAAATATAAAACCTAATTAAAAGTTGTCTCGTTCAAAAGTGGAGGTATGTGCGAATAGTTTTTGTAAGCGCTTTATTATCATACTCGTTTATCTATATCATTGTTTATGGGAAATTTAAATATGCAAAAAGGTACAGAATACACGTAATTCTCAAATATATATATATATATATATAATAGTGTAATCTGTTCACTATAAATTATATCATAATTATATTATAATTTATTTATCGTAAATAATACTATATATAAATATATATATATATACCATTATGATATAATATAGTATAATTAATTTTATCGTATATTATATCGTATTATTTACGATAAGTAAATTATAACATAATTACGATACAATTTACATTGAACAGATTACAGTATAATTTCATTCTTGCAAAGCGTATACTTAATTTTAACTCCCACTGTATTAAGTCACAGGACAAAAATGTTGAAAAACGCTGATCTATAAAATGTATCGAATTATATGTATTGATACATCTAATATATCTAACTTATGGATAGGGGTCTTCGTTTATAGCGCAGCTATCGTAGATGCCACTCGCGTACGCAAAAATCACGCACAAAAGGAAAATTGTACCATAAAGGCTTAACTTCCGTTCGCCACGCACACATGCGTAAACACAGATAGGGACAAGGAGATCGCGTTACGTAAGGTTTAGCAGACATATTGTCGGCTCAGTGTTCCATCTACAGGATCTCAGTTGGCACAAAGGCTGGCTGCATGCTGTGTGTGTTCCCTCTTCTCTCTCACCCATTCCTTCTCCCTCTGCCACCCTCTTCTCACCCTACTGCACCCCGTGAATCCGTATTGTTCCTGCACGGGGATGCACCTAAGCGTTATCTGGCCACGCACCTGATGGTTCCTCCTACGTGCACAAACATATCGTGTGTGTGTACCAGTGGCATTCTCCTCGGAACCGATTTTCGGCAATGGTACCAATATTGCGTCATTGGCTCCAATATTGCACGAGGATAACAAGATTGGCAAAATAGAATTCTTTACTGGATTCCTTTGGGTATTAATATATTTGCATTCATTAGATTGTTCGGAAAATTCGTGGAGATATTTTGAAAACACTCGAAGGTAATATATGCACGATTAATATTTTAGTAAATCATTTTGCGTGTAATATTTATTGTTTGGTAATTATAGAACTTATCGGAAAGTTTCATAATTCCCTTTTCTAAAATGCTTGCACTGTTCGCACTTAAACTGAAATGAAATCATGCGAGTAATTCTTCTAGGTTTCTAACTTATTCAATTTATGGCCATTAATAAGGTTTTACAAACATCAGAATGAATAATAATGGTAATATATCCTTGGCAACGATTAATCATTTTTGCTACCTCATAATTGAAACCCTGGTCAATTGTTTAGTGTTGCTTAATGGATAAAATTGCCTTTGCTTTTAATTATATATTGTCCACTAATTATTGCATTTTAAGTGGACAAAGTAGGAACTTTATTTGCTCAAATTAAGTATGCTATTATTTAACTACAGCTCATAAAAAATAATCCCCTTCCAGTTCACCAATTGCACGACAGAAGTGCTACCAATTTTCTGAGCAACAGAATATTTGAACTTTGTTCTTTCATTCTTTTTCTTTTGTTTTATATACAATATCTAAGACGTGGAAGCGGGTGGAGATTGGGGGATGGAGAGGGTTGCAGAGTATGTTGGAGTTGATGGAATTTTTGTTGGAGGAGATAGATTATTTGTCGAGGGTTGGAAGAGTTTTGGGAGAAAGCTGTTTTTTGGAGAAGCTTTTCCTCTACGTATATTCTTTTTTTCGTGGAAAGAATGAGGTATCTTGAAAATCTCCATTAAACCCAGAGACCTCTTGCACAGTTAATTGATTATTATGGATTTGGTCATTGTGAATTTGGTAATTATGATATTGAAAAATTTGCAAATGCAGAAGCTTGCAATTGTTGATAAGAATAACCGATTGATAACATTAGACGGAGAATAAAAATTTGTCTTTATTGAACTCAATTTATTACAAAGAATGCACATAGTAGAAATCTACGAAGGTTTCTTCAATAAGCTCGCATCCTCAAATTACTCGAACAAAAGACGATGTTATAATTTTTAAAGAATAAAGTAAATCTCTGTTAAGCTTCGATTTCTTTAAACCGGTTCGTAGAGTTCTGAATTTGCATAGAAATCCGTATTCTAATTATAACAATAGGCGATTGGTAACATAATCCGTGATTATAATAACCGGATTCCACTGTGGTAGAGTTGATCATTTACTCTTTCAAGAGATTCAAATTAAACTCACCGTTCACAAGCAATAATTCTCCAATCTTATCCGCAAAATCGAAATTCTTTAATTCACAAATTCCAACGTTAACCGTGCGTTAAAATTTTTCTGCTCGAAACTTGAAACGAATCACAGAAGAATCTAAAATCTACAACTGGAATGAAAAGGACGGGTGTAAGAAAAAAAAAGAAGAAGGGAAAGGCGAGAGATACGCGAAGAAAGAAAGAAAATATAACCGAATGGATAATCGCGCATCCATGAGGCAGCGAAACAAAAGGCAACGATCATCGTTGAACAACTCGTGGAATCCGGTTGTCCTTCTAATTCTATGATTCTTGCACAAGCACGTTCCAACGTGGCGTTTTACCTTCTAAACGACCACGACACATCAAGAGAGGACCTCCGAATTCCGTTCACGATCCACCTGCGAGACAAAGACGAACGAGCTAGATCACAGAGGAAGCCAGAAAAGAAGAAGCACTGCTCCATCATGCATTATGCAAAATAACGTATTAATAACACGCAGTTTCCTGGCGGATTTTAAAGCGTATGCTAATCGACCAACTCCCGAGACGTTTCCCTTGCCTCTTAATGTTTCATGCGTAATACGTTTCTGGGATGTGGTAGAAAATGTCATGCGTGAGAATCTATACGTGTAAGATTTACGGATTCTTGCGAGCCTTTAACCAATTTAACCCGACTGTTTTGCTTGTTTCTACAATATAACGTAATATGAAGATTGTATTTTATTTACGTTATTATGTTGTTGATTAGGATTTCATATGGTTCAAAGTTCTTTTAGCCATCAGTTAATTAAAATAGTAAATATCGCTTGAAGCTTGCTGAATTTAACATTATTAATAGATCGTCACGTATTTGAAAAAAATACGGCGGATAGTAGAAATAAAATGAAACATGAATGGAAGTGGAATTTGTATGTTCTTAGAATGTTTTTTGAGATTAAATTTAAGCCATAATGCAGTGGAAGACGTTTTGTTATTAATATTACGTATGCAGGGAAATAATTAGTGTGGAAATAACTAATGGAAATAATTAATAATTAGTGAATGAACAATTTGACGTTAGTTTCAAAAATTTTATACTGAAAATATAAACGTTGAACATGTACACTTATAATCGCCTAAAAGAAGCGATCGACAATGATGAACTAAATATGTTACTTGAATCTAATACTCACCAATGTGTATGAGATATTTTACAGAAATTAGAAGTGCTGTTTTTAATTAATTAGTGATTGGAAAATTTTTCGCTACGTAAAATCGGCCATTTCATACGCAATTTAATAAGAAGATATTTTCTATGTTATAATACATTACAATCGCAGATCATATTCCTAAAATTTTGCGGAAAAACCTGGGACACCATGTATTTCTTCTTGATATTCAATGTATTTGAAATTTGTATAAGTTTCCCGCAAACAATAATAATCCTGAAATTTCGTATAAATCGTCCTTCGTTTCTCAGTATAAATCAAAGAAGTATAAATGTAAAAAGTAAGTAAGGAAAACAGCAGGGTTAACAAATTTGTGCAAGCTTTTAAAAAAGTTTACAACATGATTTTGTTATACGTAGACAGCGGATCTTTACACAAATTCCTATTTTAATTAATTGATTGTTATACATTGCGCGATCAGATAAAAATTAGTGTACCGAGTAGGGCTAAGTTAAACTAGAATATCTTGTATTCTACAAATATTTTCATATTTGCTTGCCTTCACTCGCTCGAATCTCCTAAGATATTTTTGCATTGGAAAATGTCATTGTTTACTCCGCGTCTCGAGTATTCAAATTGCTGTCGCGTGTTTTATTGTGCCTGTAAAGAGGCGACACCGGCAACTGGGAGATTGCGATGTTTCTAATGGAGGTGGTAAAACGCAGAGATATTTAATGGACGAAGGGTGGGAAAACCAAAAGGGAGAAAGTCGAAAAGGAAGGTAAGAATTTGGTTGACGATGGAAACAATCGAATGGTTCGCAACAAAAACAATCCTCCACGATTTTTGTATTTACTTCGACGAAAAAACAAAAGAAAATATTGTAATGAAATTTATGAACTAAAGCACCTAAATATAATAGGATATATGAAATGAGAATATATGTAAGTATAGAAATATATACAAATAGAAATATATGGAATACCCTAACACGTAAACAGTGCAGAAGTAAAGCAAGCATAATATGTCGAGAAATGCAACATGTATGCAAAATATATGCAAAATAAATAGTAAATATATACAACAAAATTTATTTATTGTAATTGAAATTACAGTGTGTGATAATAATTTTTTCTAAATTTTCAATTGCAAAATTGAACCAACAGTTTGTGGGAAATTTAAATATTCAAAAATGTACATAATGCGTGGAATATGCAAGAACGTAAAAGATATTCAAAGTGCAGTAGAAATTAGATATTTAAATGGTGAACCAACCTTCTATTTCAGTTTCGTTTCTCTAATCTTGTTAATCGAAATATGAATTTGCATCAAAATCCGCAGTTTAATCATCACCCCGGATATTATCAAAAAATATGTTTGCATGAAGGTAAAATTTTGTCTTAAAAGTTCAAATCATCATGCTTTAATCGATAACGCTTCATCTTCATTGGAAGGTTTAATAATATTCTGGATCTTCTCTAAATGTACTGCATAAAATAGTGCATATGCTGAAATATGCACGTATGCAACATTTCTGTATTCGTGCAAGAGGTATGTACTTGTTCAAAACGTATGCAATATGCAAAATATGCAAAACAAGAAGTATATTTTTAAAATCCTTTAACGGCAACACAAATTTCTCTCTAGATCCCATAGCTTTACTTACTTCCTATAAGAGTATGCATTTGCATGAAGATCCACTGCATGAAAATTCAGCATTAAGATTAAACTAAAATAAATTCAAAATTAAACGACACTCATTACCGCGATTTTCCAAATGAATTACATACTTATAGCTTTCCACAAACTTCCTCGTATTTTTTCTAATTAAAAGCATTCGGAGATTTATTTTGCTTTATTTATTGCAGAATGCGATCGAAAGAGTAAAAATAATTCGCGGAGAGATGGCTCGATCGGAAAAAAATGTTTAATCGCACGCTTTTAATGCTTGTACCTGACTGCAAGTAGGATGTGCATCAGCGTGAAAAAGCTTTCGATCCGACCATCTCTCCACTATGTCTCTCGTCTCGGTTTCTTCCTGTCGTATGAAAGCCTATCTTCTCCCGTGGAGGAGACAGTTATGTAAACGCATATATACGTCCTACTTGGATTGTTCGACGACGACGACGACGACGACGAGGTATAAGATCGATTCAACATCTTCGCGAAGTAGCATAAGTCCTACACGCTTCGTCTCTAATATCCCGATCGTTCCATTAACGCGACTATTATCAATATTTATTTGGATGATTATTATAATTTTACAAGTCACAAGAAATTAATGTCACAATTCCAAAACATCGCAGAATTCATCTTTAGACGTTATAAGATATTACGTAAATATTGGAAAATGTTCGTGCAGATTTATTTATTTATTTATTTAGTAACGGGTCAACAGTTCAATGTATAAAACATATAATATACAATAGTTAATACAATATACAACTAAATGTTAGGATTATAATTATACAGAATAAAACTATAAAAATATTTAATAATACAAACTTTAAAAAACTTGCTATTTAAGAAAGTGCAAAATAGACTTGGTTGACACCGACACTATTGTATTATTTTCCCTAATAAAACATTTAATTTGAACACTTTGCTGGGCGGTCTCAATCGTGTTATAGTTCACTATTTATTAATTTAATATTGTGATAAACACCGAGAAATTTTTCTTTATTCTTTCTGTCCGTTTGTATTTTTCTTTGTACGCTAATCGATTTTTTACCTCTAAATAAATACATAAATATTAATGTAAGTATTACAAAATATTTTCAACTATTTTCTTCCTTCTTCAAATTAAATTCGCGAAGAATTATTGCAGTCAGAATAATTCTACGTTATACATAATTGTAATATGGAAATTGTTTCTACAGATAATTATTTCTCTTTGTACAATTATTCCACGATAATTCAAAGAAGCATCAGACCAAATTAAATTCATCCAGTAACAAGCACCCACACATACGCGCGCGCGCGCGCTTGTAGAATATTCGCAATGAAAATTAATAGAATTCATTAGAATTCGCGATTGAAACATACTGGCTGGCGGAGAAGCTAAGCACGCGAAAGCCTTTAAATTTTCAAACCAATTTACTATGCTATGTATCTAAGTACGAAGAGGTCCTACAGTTTCCAACATTTCATGAGGATTTATTATACCAGACATAGTTTAACTTAAGCGATTTCAATAGATCAGGTGAATTTCGTCCGAAGGGCAGATGAACCATTATCGATCTTTTTCTACTTTTCCATAGAATATATCATCCCCGTTGAGTTGGATTTTTCTGGCAATTCCCGAACTTCAAACAGATTTATTTTATCAAAAACAAAAACCTGAAAATCTCCTAAGGTAAGTGCGATCATTACTGTAGAGGTATCGATTGCTATTGTACATTATAAAATTAACATTTTACGATATATAACTGCGTGCAGATAAATCATAGGATTTTTTAAATGTTTGTTATTGATAGTTAATAGGAGATAATAGTAATAGTTGTTCTTCATTCGTTTATTGCAATTTTATATTCAAGAATTATTGGCAACTTTAGTTACAATAAAATATTACTAATGGCAGTTGTAAACACCTAGTTAAAAGATGTTTATATTTCTGTTATTATCAATAAAGTAACTACTCTAAATTAATTTTGACATAAACATATTAATCATCGCTTTGTTTAGAAATCGACGCATATTTTCATTATTATTTATTTTTTAGTGACATTGACGAACGAAACAATAAAAGTTTATTAAGATCAGTGAAAATTTTAATGCATTTCTGAGTTCCATGGGATTGCAAACAGTTAAACAAAGGAAATTCAATTGGGAGAAAGTATAATCTTCGAATAAAAGGGGTGAAGTTTTTAAAAAAGAATGCATAGAATAAAAATTAAAAAAATTCATTACAAATACTAAGGGTGCATAAAATTTTAATATATCTTCGAATGAAAGGGGTAAGAATTTCAAGAAAGGGTGCATGGAATTAAAATCGATTAATGTTAGCTAAAATTTTAATACATTTTTGAATGAAAGAGGTGAAATTTTCGAGAAAGGTTCTCATAGAATAGAAACTGATTAAAATTAGCCAAAAATTTGAATGTATCTTGAACGAAATGGGAAAATTTTTCGACAACTGGTGCATAGAACAGAAGTTCATTAATATCAATTTAAACTTTAACGTACGTTCGAATTAAAGAGGTGGAATTTTCCAAAAATGCTGCATAGATTAAAAGTTCATTAAAACCGCGCAGAAGTTTAATATATTTCTGAATCCTGTGGGATTGTGAATAATCAAAAAAAAGAAAGGGAAATTCGTTTGGGAATGGGTATAATATTGCAACGAAAGGGGTAAAATTTTCAAGGAAGGGTGATTCTGTAAAGAGTAGTAAGGGTAATGAAAAGCAAGGCACAATGTGCCAGATATTCCGCGAACTTTCCCCATTACCTCACGGATATCTCTGTGCTTAAAGCAAAGTAGGTGGCGGATAAAGTGACAGCAATGTGCACGCTACATTAAAGACAGCTGAGTGCACACATTCGAAGCATTAGACTTCTTGTGTGCGTTTACTATGGTTTCCCGTCTGATATTTGTCTCTTCGAACTCGTCTTCGTTACGTAGGGTAAATGTACCAATTACTGCCGTTTTAACCTTATCGCGTGACTTTGTTTCACTAACATAGAAATTATTCAACGTGAACAACGTTCCAGTTTGGAGCATAATATTGTTCAACGTCTCTTTTTGTTTATGAACATTTTTGTTATACGTCGATTACAATGAATTAATTACTAGTTAATTGAAAATATACAATAAAGTCCAATGTACCTATTACCGTCACTTGAAAAGAATTTTTACATGTATTAGCAATTCAGTCTGTGTAACTGCTGCAAGTAATAAATGAAAGAAAATTAAGAAATGGAATCTAAAACCTTTGTAAATATCTAATACCTAATTTCAAATAAATTGGATGCCATTACTGTAAGTTATTATTGTATTATTTAACATAATGCGCTATTGAAATGAAATTCTTTGATTTTCATTCAATAAATTGATTATAAATTCTATAGAATATAATACGAAATTCTACGGTTAATAGAATGGTCTAAATAAATTTTACTCAATCTTTCGACTTGTCCCAATAAATTAATAAATCGAAACAAATGGCAGGAAAAAATTTTTCATTAATAGATTAATATTATCTTCTCATAACAGTGGTGCAATTTTATCGTTCAGAGATTCATTAACACGCTTTTGTTCGGAATTTAAATCAGTCTGCATTGTAGACGATCGCACGAGTAAAAAGAGCGGGTTAATAAATTATTGCGCTTGTTATTCGGCTTGTTCATAAATCGAGCAAGAAAAAAAATGGGTCGAGGATAAAAAGAAATAAATTTCCGTGTTGGCTTTCCGTGTTTCGACTGTGAAAAAAGGTAAGTAGTTATAAATTTTCGCGATGGGTCGGTGAAATTATTACTGTGCACGAACGAAATATTATAAATTTATATCTAGTGTATCTCCTAGACGCAGTGAAATAATATTTTATATCTCTTTTGCCTTATTAAGATAAGTAACGCCGAAGTATCGATGTTTGCGAAATTGCAGAAATTTTTGTGTTAGAAACACGGCGGCTTATTTTCTTTGATGCAAAAATTGGTTAAGTGCTCTCGTTGGCTCATGTTTAATGCATGATCCTCGTAAATAAAACCGTGTCAACAAGCATGCTCCATTTGCGGAAGAAGAACAAGGTGGATGAGTTATCTTTCGCGTGAAAAAGGATCTCTCAAGCTTTGCTTCTAATCAACTGAAAGTAGAATCCATTGCAATAGAATAGAAATTTATTGGATTGAACGGAAAGTTCGTGCGTTTCTATCTTATTACATTCTCCTGTGTGTATTGTTTTTATACAAGCTATTTGTAGAAACTAATTTCCGTTAATGTCTGTTATTATCTAATTACTAGGTGGAAATATAAAAATCAACAAATACTAGCGAATTATGTAGAAGAATGTTAATATACATAGAATTATTTCGAAGAAAACGCGTGAAGTTTATAAAGAAATTTGGGACAAGATTAGGAATGCAAAGAAAAAAAGACTCTGAAATACTTTATTTATTGATTTTGTATATATAAAAAATATTATATGTAATATGAATATTTGTCTATTTAAATATATTGAAATATATTTTTGCAACTTGAAGCAACACATAGGAAAAATTAATTTTTAACATATTAACAATTTCCCGTCTCGCGATTGTGTATTTTTCTAATTCTGAACTATAATTTGTAATCTGTTTGGTTGAAAATTAAAATGAATCATATTAACGGTATCTAGCAATCATTTTGGTGTATATTTTCTCCGTGATTTAATTGTTGTTAACAATTTTTTAGCCAAATTTAACTCGATTGATGGATAATGAAAAACTATAGCCATCTAGCGGTGAATAGATGGAAAATCATCTTGAAAATTTATTGATTTATCAATTTTGCCAACATATGTTATGGACTCTTATGGTAGAATCATAATTCAGAGTGCTTTGCACATTCAGTTATCGATAGAAATATAGTTATTAAAGTATAATAACATATATATTATTATTTTATTTCGATTCGGTGCATATACTACGCCTGTCTTCTCATCCACAAATTAATCCAAATTTTATCTCTATAATACATTTCATTTTACATTTACAGCAAGTATGTGCCCTTGAGAATTTGGCGCAACCATAACTATAATTATTTACCCATTTCTTATTTTTTACAATATTTATTCTTCATATTTTAACTTTGAATTTCCACGAAGTAGAAGATACCTATTTCACTAATAGAATGGGAATTTCTACAAGCGAGGTACAGAATAGTTCTAACATTATTGACTAAGAACAGGACCTCGTTTGTGCTAACATCTTACGGGACTTTGTGTCCCACGTTCTGAAATACCGACCACGGAAAATATTCCCCTGCTTTTTGCGCCACCTACGATTTAGAGCGGCAAGCGCAATAACTATGATCGATCGAATAATTCGAAATGATAAAAATCCCTATTCTGTCGGGAAAATAGGTATCTTTTATTCCGTGTGAATTAAAAACTAGAACATCATCAATAAATGTATGAATTATTATATTTATGGATGCAATAAATTCTCCAGAGCACAAAGATTAAATAAAAGTGAGAAGGTTGGAAGCCTAGATCTAAGCATCTTTCTAATCGTATCGAGATCGAAGTCTTGACGCGTCACACGAATTTCCTAATAATTTGCCAACCAACGCACGTATCCGAATAAATCCAACTGATTATTGACCGCGGCATTCCGTGCTTTCATTTTAGGCTGCATAATTCACTACTGCAGCCCGTAATTTCATTTTAGACTGGCGCAAATGGGCGAGTAGAAGCGGAGCACTTTTTCTTTTCTAACCTTAGTCCTCCGGTAGGTCGTTTCCCGCGTAAAAATTGCGAATGCGCAGTCTCGTGCAGTTTCGTGCGCGCGCAATTTAGTTTTACGCGTGACTAGTAACAAGAATGTACTGGACGATGAGAAAATGATTGTCGTTCATTGAAATAAATATCTTTAAAAAACTACGTTACCCTTTCATTTAATCTAATCCTAATCCTACTACTAACTTATCCTATACCTCATTTGTACTTCGAAGTTATTGTCGGATACGTCACCCGATGCATTATCTATCTCTTATCGTTTCTCTGTTTTCGAAATTACTATTCTACCTTAAGCTTGTAACGTACTAAACGTACTAAACTCTCACCCTTAGACTAATCGCACGCAAAGATCGTTATCCCTATACGCATTATTGGTATTAAAATTAATAACTGTATCATATTGTCATATGCTACGATTATTTGGAAAACGATACCAAGCTAAGAACTACGCATTAAATTGTAAAACTTATATTTTAGTCTAGATTTTACCTTAGACTTTCGTTTACTTGCTTCAATCTTAGATTACATCTTATAGCTAACAGTTTTCAAATGTGACTAACTTAGATTTCCAAATGTAAGTCACACGTACCTCTGATTGTGTTAATACTTTGCACGCTGTTCGTTTCTACTTTAATATGGTATCAATATAAATTAGTAAAATATAAATTAGTATTATTTAAACTGTTATGAATATGATCTACGTTGAAGCTTTGTTAGTTTCGTGCACGTGTGACTTAGTTTGGAGTACGCGTAAAGTATCAATCATAATATTTCTATATGTTTTTAATATATTTTGTGGAACGAGATATTTACTGTATGTACATCTTACGAATTGGCAATACACAGTAGCTATACCTATAGGCGCGTACGCGTTTCTGAAAGATTGTTAAGTATTTGTAGAACCAAATTGTTTTTGGTTTTACTGCTCTTTTACAATTTTCTTTTTGTTTCGTTCGTTCCGATTTACAAGTGATATACGGTCAGATTTCAGTTTTGCGATTGCGTTAGTATGAGGATGAATGTTTGTGTAATTGCATAAAATTGTGTTGTAGGAAATATTGCAACACAGACGAGGTAGAGAATCAACTATCTCTCAGCGAGTGCAACATGGATATCCAAATAATCCTATAGTTTGTTTATAGTAACCTATCCTATATTTCTTTTGCGATTTCATGGCTAAATTTAGTTTCAATTCTAACCGCTATTAATGCTAAAATTGTATTCCATGTTAAATCGATAACGACGAGGGTGACGTGAGAATGGTAACAGGGCACGCGAGCCCTCGAATCCTAGGACAAAAATATGCACTAGGAGATAGGTGTATCTTGTACGTCGTCTGTGTTATTATATTTAGAAAGTGAACTAATTACTATTTACTTTAGTTAAAATATGAATTTGTATAAAAATTCACGGTCTAGTAATAATGTTACAGACAAATTATCAATTTATCGTTAATTTTAATCACTAATTGTCTATGTTTAGTTTTCAATATCTTTTACCTGTAATAACAATAAATCCTCGTCTGTGAATAAATAATTCGTTGCATATGAAAAAGAAGGAAATTACTATACCTTGAAACAATTAGTGAAGTAGCGCCACTATCGTTTTAACTTGCTATGGTGCCAGTTTTTCGTAGAATTCAATGTGTGGATCGAGTGAATTGACGCAATGCATACGAAATAATTGAGAAGTGTCGAATATTTCAAGTCATTAAAGGATATATAATTTACATAAATTAATACAATGTGGTATTTAGTGGATTCTAACGGTATTTTTCATTTTTAATAAGTTATAAGGATCTAATAAGGTATAAATTATAGTGTTGTTCGATATATTTTGTATTACAGGAAAGCGATTATACTTGGCACCTGACAAGGAATTCGTAATTGGTAGGAAAAAAGGTGACCTTATACTTGAAAATGATGACTCTGTTAGCAGGACTCATGCTTCTATGAGTATCGACAATAATCTTCCTTTTGGGGTATTTACAGAGATATGTATTTAAACAATTGCATAGTGAAATATTGTCTATGAAATAAATATACTTATCCTCTATCAGACTTGGCAGCCGTCATCAAATTGCAGAATAAAAGACTTAGGTTCAAAATATGGTACATTCATCTTTCGAAAGGATAAAATGACACAAGTAACTACAGAAGGGTGTAATTTAAAGCACCTGGATAAAATCCGATTCGGGTTACAAGATAACTTATATATGTAAAGTTTTAATTTTTAATCTTATGAATTACAGGTTTCCCATATCTTTTCATTAACAAGGATATTCTAATTTCAGGCTGCACAATGTGACTATGATTACAGTAGCATCTGGTTTAAGTGATGCTGATAAGATAAAACTTGAAAGATTACAGTCCAAAATTGACATTATAGTGTCACAGCGTTGGCTTAGATGTCTAAACATTTTGACAGTAACAAATGCAGCGCTGACTGAAAAGGTTTTTGAGGATCAATTTTATATAGTGAAACTTCATTTATCTAGGTTTTATTAATTCAGATTTCTGGTTTATCCCGTTTGTGAAACATGATCCTTATTTCAGAAGTATGAAAAATATGTAGACAAAATTATCATATTGACGAGCAAGAATTTCTTTGTTCTGCTAATTTTTAGGTTGTTTGGCAAGTTTGCAGTTATATTTGAAAAATACTTAAAAGTCGTACATATATAATTATAATTTTATTGAATAATGAATGTATCAGTCATTTTGGTTACTCTTAGCAATTTATTTAGTAGTTTCATAATTTTCGGTCCAATAAATTTTATGAAAATTGTGTGAAAACTACAGTAAGTGATACTTTCATTTTTGACTACTTTCAAATATTGCTCTTTAATTGTATTTAAATAGGTCACTTGATAATAAAATTTCGTAAATAATTCCCTTCAAATTCTGTTAGATACATAAAAGAATTTCAAATAATACAGGTATTTGTCTAAAACACTACGAATTTTCCGAACAACCTAATAGTTAATATTCTGAATCGATGTTTACATCAATGCGTTCAAATTGTTACTTTCTATCTCATACTTCATTCTATTTTGATGCATTTCCTTAGCGACATCTGCTGCGAGCTACTATGTAGCGTTTTGATGATTCCTAATCATCTTCAATCTTTTATGGAGTATACACCAATAAAATAAAACGTATATTAATTGCTAAAAAATTGTTTAGGTCGTTAATGAATTTTTCCGATTTTTCCGGATTTTTGATTATTCGGATTGAATCTGGTCCCGTTTAAACCGAATAAATGGGGTTCCATTATAATTGATTTATTTCACTTTTAAATTTATACTATTCATTTGGTTCTGAAACAGATTGCTTGTGCTATGGTGATTGGAATACCTATAGTAACCATGCATTATTGGGATCGCGTTAAACATGCATTTGTTCATGGCAAAGAACTTCCCGACACGAAAGATTTCATTCCACCGATTAGTGAGCCATTGGTCGACAAATACAAACTATCGTTGACGCCAAACAAGAAAAGGAAAACGTTATTTGCAAATTTAATATTTGTATATTTCAACCAGCAGCAATACAAAACATTTGGGAAAATTGTTTTGTTGGGAGGTAAGTAACAAAGACTTGAAAATAGAAAATACAACTTGCTATAGAACAGAGATGGACAAAATTTTATTTCGATGTCGGATGATGAATAAAAATACAGAATATGATTTCATTTGCCATTGTAGAATAAATATCTATTCGAATGAGAAATTAGCTGAGTAAGAAGTTATTCGAATGACATATTAACTGATTGATAATAACTTATTCGAATAAATAGAGAATGATTTGTTTCGGATAATAAACAATTATTTTGCGGATATAATATCTAACTAAACAGAATTTATTTGGATAATTATCTTGGATAAATATTTATTCGAAACGATTCGAATAATTATGTAACAGAAAAGTGCTATTGAATGCTATTTCTAATATGAGGTTTATTTTAGGTGGCCAACCAATTTTATATACAAAAAAACCTTTGTTGGTATTAGAACTTTGTGCTTCAAATGTTATTGTAATACAATATCCTAACAATGAATCAACACAATCAACGCAAAATATTATACCAGAATATGATGAAATATGTAAGTAATTACATACTATGTACAATGCTAGACAAAAATATTGGCACAGCTTGACTGTTACATTGTAAACTGAAAAAAAGGTTTAGGGAAGAAAGTATTCAATACTTTCATATATTACCTATTTTAGTTGATTGAATAACAGGAATTAAGATTTATATTTATATCTCCATGTGCGCTGTAATTATAATTAATTTGTGTTACATTTTTTTCAGACAATCTATTAATAAAAAAGAAACGTAGGATGATACCAGAATCTGAAATTCCCCTTGCAGTATTACACTGTTCTACGGAAAAATATTGTAATCCAGTATTTAAGTTCGCGAAGTTTCTAAAAAGATCTCAATCGCAATACGACACATCCGAAGTATTAGTTCTGGATACGCAAGACGTATCTGATGTGAAAATACTACCAAGTACTAACACGGCGATGAAGTCAGGCACGAATAAGAAATCTGTGACAAGAATTATTCCTGATACGGTTCCCGATACGTACGATTCTAGTAGTACGAATGATGATTCTATTAATCAATCTATGGAAGGACTAAATGTTAATAAGGTACGAATCATCAAGGAAACGCTGGACACTTCTAGCGACAGTGATCTAGCACTAGAAGGAGGCGGGGGAAGTATAGAATCGATGTTTACCATGCCAGAAGCAGTTGCTAGCGACGGTGCAAATATGTCATCTTTCGCGGATTCTTCTGCAAACGATGATTTGGAAGTAGCCGGGAAATCGGAATCAAAATCAAAACCGAATGTAAAAGCTTCAGAAAACAGTGCATTTTTAACAGTATCTGTATTGGCCAACAAAGGAACACCGATTCACGAAGTGGTAGATATAAGCGACGACGAAGATTTTGTGATACCAGAAACACAGTTAAATACAAACGATAAGGATAATTCCATTGAAGTTTCTGAACACGATAAATCGGACGACTTATTCGAGAAAGATAGCCCAAAAGCCGAAAGTTCGGCGACTCAAAGGATAGAATTGCCGTGTAATAGTGTTTCGATCCTTAAAAAAGGTAAAAACGGCCAAGTGAAATCACAAACATTGGAAGAGTTTAAGGAAACGTTGAAGAGAAGAACTTGTAGCGAATCCGACGACGATGAAAGGCTACGCACGGAGAACGTAGTGGAATCAGGATCAAACGATTCCAATATTTCTGTCGTAAGTTCTTTATCCGTACAAGTTGTACAAATGTTTATGGAAAAAGTTTTAAGCTGTACTATTTTTATTTGAAATTTTTTAGGTACTTCTAGATAGTTCCAGTAATTCGTCAAAGCATAGTTCTCCTTGTGTACAAGATAAGATCAACTTCAAGAAGTTTAAAAAGGTAAGCTATAAAAAGATCTTTACATAATCTTTTATTACTGTGAATGTTACTTTTAAATATTTAATCTGTGTTTTATTATCAATTCAGGTTGATATTATTATTCCTAAGAAACGAGTAACTTTAAAAGATATGTATACGTGGAACAATAGCAATATAATAGTTAAGAAAAGCTGTCTGAAAGTGTCTTAATAAAAATGATGAAGAGGTGTCATAAAGGAAACCGCATTTTCTCTACGTTTAAAAGAAAATTGCAAACATTGTATAGCATCTCGATAAGTACTTTTTTTGTATGATTTATGTTATAATAAACGTATTTTTGAGTTTTGATAATTTATAAAAGTATATTTGTGATAAGCAGGTTGTTATATTAAATAGTACTATTGTGTATTTATGGTGTATTATTCATTTCAAACCTTTTATACAGGGCGTTTCACTTAAAACAGGCCGTCAATTTTAATTTCCATTTAATTATGATGACAAAAAATATTTCATCCTATTTTAAATAACATTAAAGTATTCACGTTTCGTAAGGATTCTTTCTAGTCTATAGTAACTGTTTTCTTCACGCAAGTTTTTACGGAAATACATAACTTGGAAGACAATTAGGTGGTTTTCTTTAGGTGATAGGTAAGAAGGGCATTTGCCACCCCCTAGCTCGTGGCCGACGAAATTTGAAAGAGAAATTTTAAGATGATTATTTGCTAAGCACCTTAGGAAATTAATTTTGACTCATATTTATTTGAATTCTTTTTAAGTATGATATAAAAAAATGAATACTGCTTAAATATTATAAAACATTTTATTTTGATATCGTATATTGTATAAAAAGATAAGTAATTTTGACGTAATATTTATTTCAATCTAAGATTTTTGTTTAAAAATGTGGCGTCACATTTATGACGCCCAAGATTTTTAAACTATAGCGCTTGTTTTGTCTCTACTTTAAAGTTGTAATTTTGGCATTTTATAGCAAAATTGTTTTCCATCGTCTACATGTTGCTTATGATTGTCAAATAAAATAATTTCTTACGCATCAATTTACTTTATCCTTTATACGAATTTTATACGAAATTTTGTATAATAAAAATTGATTTCAAAATGGAAAATGCATTCTTTATTTTTGTAGAATATAAATACTGAATTATTAAAATTATTATTAAAAAAATGTACACTATTACAATTTGTAAGAATTAGTTTTCAAGATTATATATAAGAGATTACAAGAGATAAATCTATTAGATTAATTTTCGTACGAATATGTTTATTAAACTTACAAAAAGAAGCGGCACTATAATCCTCGGATTGATTTTTTTATGGAAAAGTAATATTCCGCGATGATCCATTGCAAAACGGGATTTATAACGTTATCGATATGTCATCTTTATCAAAGAATAAACTGTGGAACGTATCAGGTGTTTTCAAATCGGGAACGAATCTTTGATCCATAAATGATTGATCCTATAATAAAAACCTCAATTAATGTTATCTGTCTATCGATAAGAATGCCTTCTTTAGCTAGATTGATCTTATCGTAACTTCCACTACTTTTAGTAGCAATTTCATCCTTTTGTACATCAATTTTCCAATCAGAATCTCGCTCGAACGTGATGAACCACAAGTTTCGAGAGCGATTTGGTATCACGTAAATTAAACCTCCTTTATTGGTTCACGATAGCTTGATACGATACAATATATAAAACTGGAAGAATAACGAGTGGCTTTAATTGAGGAATAGCCAGCATGCGTATCTTTCTCTTGGTAGCAACAATCTTTGTTGCGGCAGTTTTCGCCGTCGACGAGGAAACTCTGCCTCCCTTGCAAGGGTATGTTTCCCTTTTACAACGTTCTTTTATTTTTATGTTGCAAACAGTTGTAGTAAATTAAATTCGATACATTTTAAAATAAAATTTAAATTCCATTTATGCATCGTGTTAAACATTAATAAATTCGAGTGGTATTATAAGTGAAAGTATTGATCTTTATTTCTAAATATTATTGACAAATTTTGAATATTTTTCTATTTTTAATTAATCTTTGCAAACAGTCGCAGTAAATTAATTAGACACTTTTTATAATAAAATTTACATTCCATTTATGCACCATGTTAAACATTAATAAATGCGAGTGGTATTATAAGTGAAAGTATTGACTTTTATTTCGAAATTCTATCGACAAATTTTTAATATTTTTCTAAATTTAGTTTAGCCCACCATAGTTTAATAGAAATATTATTATTACAAGCACAATTAAAGAAATAAGACTTTAGTATAGATATTTGTTTCACTCTTCAAACATAACGTGTATAGTTTGCTTTGGATATTTTATATATTTCTTCATATTATGCGCATTTTGCAAATTTCTATATATTTAAGTTTCTCATAAACGCATAAACATCCGCAGCTTAATTATTATATAATTATACAGGTAATATTTTCCACCTTCATTGGAAAAGTATCGATAAAACAGTAGCATTATCATTTTTTTTTTTCGTAATTTATAGGATGCAGAGTCTTTCCATTTCGTACGACACACCTGAACAATATTCGGTGCTTAAAAGTTTTGTGGACACTGCAGGATTCGATTTTACGAGAAGCACCCATGAGGTCGTAGATGTTTTAGTAACAGCGGGCAAACTGAAAGAGTTTAAGGAACTCCTTAAGGAGTATGGTATGAATTATACAGTTACGATTGAAGATGTTCAAGAAGAAGTTACGGAAGAATACATTACGCAACAAGTCGAGCGTAGATTGCATGCAAAGCTCCAAGAAAACTACGCTGCTTCCGGAAAATTGTCCTTCACTTACTATCCCAATTACAACGAAGTAAGTAAAGTATACCAAATTTGAAAACATTGCTTACTATTGATTTAACAAATTTTGCTTGTAATATTCAAATGATTTGTACGTGACATGAGATGAAATCAGTGATCAGCTAATGCTAGCATACGTAGGTAATAAAATAATCGTAGGACAAAGGTTTAACAGTGAAATGGTTTAAAGTAAGTTTTGAAGAAAAGGTTCATTTAGCACGAATTTGATAAGAGTTCTTTATCATTTGTTCTCAAATGTATTACAACAGATAGATATCTGTAATCGAAATTCGATTATAATAAGTGGATTATTCTTAACTAATTTTATATAAAGTGTTTTGGGATTAATCACGATTGTAATTTATTATTATATAAATAATATTATTATCCGTGATTCCATTGTATACGCTATTAAACGTAACAATGAATTATTTAAAATATTTTTCAAACTATTCACAGGTGGATGATTACCTAAACTATGTAACGAGGACCTACGGTGATGTAGCTTCATTAATTAGCATAGGTAATTCCTATGAAGGACGATCGATGAAAGTTCTAAAGCTATCGACCGGTGGTAGAAATAAGCCGGCTATTTTCATCGACGGAGGAATTCATGCTAGGGAATGGATTGCACCAGCGACAGTCCTTTATATAATTGATCTGATGCTGGCAAATCACAAGAACCTTTTGACGCAAATTGACTGGTATATTCTGCCCGTTTTGAACCCCGATGGTTACGAATTTACACATTCTAAATCCTCGGTAATGATGCATTCAGTCAATATGTAACTTCAATTATGCATTCGGTCAATGGATTCGTAGTACGTATATTAATGATACCGAAAAGTAACGTTTTTTTCCTTGATCAATTTAGTTATAAATTTATAAACACATACGGTCAGTGGCGAAAGTCTACATACACCTTTGAATTTCAAATATCGAAAAAAATACAAGAGTTTCGACCGTTTCGGAAACATCAGTTTGTCCATTGTTTAAAATTGGATAGATTCTAAACAAAATATTATGTTTTTTTCGACCTGCTTGCAAAAAAATGTATGGGTTGACTAAAAAGTGTTTTCGTTTTTTTTTTCCATAGTGCGTGCATGAATTGTACGGTACACTAGTAAACATACTAAAAATTGTAAAATTGCAAAACAATTTGAAAACAAACATTTCATTCTAAAAAAATGTTAAACTATTTAAAGATTATATAATGCGGCAAAAAATTGTCGAAAACAAGTTGACACTACATTGTTTATTAAAGTTTTGTTTCTACTTGTCTACAAATTACGTAAAGACATTTTGGCATAAAAAAGTTCCCAGTAAATTTCCAATAGTTAGTTTAGGAAGATAGGAAGACATTACGTCAGAAAAACCTCGCATGAAGCTTGTTTAGACAATTAGAAATGCATACGCCATAAGAAAACGTTACTTTTTGGTATTCCTAATAAACGATACAGACGAAAAATAAGATATCTCTGTTTCCTTGCGACTGTTGTGTTTCTGTGTGGCTTTGTGGCTTCACCACATTTTTTTCTAAATTTTCGTAATACATATTGTAGAATCGATTATGGAGAAAAACAAGGTCCCCCACTCGTGGTGCCAGTTGCAAAGGAGTTGACGGAAATCGAAATTACGATATGGAGTGGATGAGTAAGTTGTTATGTTTTTGTTAAGAATACAATCACGCGATATTTCCAGCAAGCATCGTATTACTAATCATTATGTTCAATGAGTAGAAAGAAGGTGATCGATCATTTAATTAATTAATTGTCGGGCGTCGATCAATTAAAGACCGGTTCAATTGCACTTTTCTTTCTTTTTTATCGAATGACAACTTCTATGAAGGAGATTATAGAACATGATATTACATTCTATCAAGATTGGAGATAATCTTGCCAGATTGTAGGTGATATATTGCAAATATGATACTAATAATTATGTTGAATGGATTGTAATGTTTACAGTGTTAACAAAGATATTATTTTTTTCCACGAAGATTATTTTCAATCTCATGTGCAATTTGATGAAGATAACTTAGACAAGATTCGAGTAAACGTGATTAGTAGACCGCGGATCTTTATGCAAATTTACATTTTCTACAAGTAGCATTAAAGAAATAAGAACTAAATTGGGAATTAAAATAAAATATAATATAATTAAATTAAATAATATAAAAAGGGAATTGTTTTACCCTTTAATTATTCCAACTTCTGCTTTACCTTGAAAAGAGAAAAAAATTGTATAGCCACTGTATTCAGTTGAAATAGTTTAATTATATGTAAATTTTCTATTTCCATATTTGAAATAGTTTAGTTATATGGAAAAAGTATTTAGGGGATGAAACCTCACACGTTGTTAGCTAACGCTTGTTTTTATCACCGTTACTCTTCTTCCTGTATTACAGGAAGTACACCGCGTTAACTCAACTATTGCTCTCTCAACTTTTCTTTAGAGAGCAATTGTGCAGCGTTTTCATTGAAGTTATGATTGCGCGTGATAAAAAACTTGCTCGTTACCGCACGGTTGTTACTTCTCTAGCTCTCTTCATCCGACATACTGACTTTTAAGAAGTCCGAGTTATTATGGCACGTAGCGGATGTGGATTTCGCCGCGCCGCTAACAATGTCACTCTTTATTCACAGTCAAAAAAAGAAACATGTTTTTTTAGAATAACGACTTTGATTTAGAATTAAGAGAAATTAAGTAAAGTTACCTTATTGTTAACATAAAGAATGGCAATTTAAGCTGTCTTGGATGAAATGCAATTTTTGCAAAGAAGATTATAAGTGATTTACGTTAATTATGCAAATTTTGATTAGGGCAGACAAATTAATGACGCCTGAGAAATAAGCTAGTCGCGTTGCTTTTCCTTTGGCAAATTCAAATTTTCTACAAAAAGTATCTATATTTACATAAAGAGGCATGTATCTTGGACTATTTTCTTCCAAAACATCGTGTAAAAATATTGAGCACTATTCGAGATCTCAAAAATTGTAATTTCGCACCTCCAAAATTGCGATTTTTGAGTTGTGCGATTATGAAAACGTTGCAGAAGCATTCTTCGATCGATCATGAAAATCTCATTTATTTATTTTTATAGTTACGCCACTAGAACACAAATGTGTTGTAACTAAAAATAATTGGAATTGACGTATCTGAAAAAATTATAGCAATTTAAATAGGGTGGGGTTTTCTAATATCAAACATTCATAATTCATAATTTTATTTATAATTCTCGTTAACAAAATAATGTCTAATTATGTTTCAAAAACAGTTTCTTGTTTCTCCAGAAAACATAATTTTTATACCTTTTTAAGTTGGCTGTTTTTAAATGAAGCTACGATTTGATTTTGGGTCGGTTTGGAATTTTCGATCTTTCATCCACGATTAATTTGAACTTTTCCCGAAAACTTTACATTTGCCGAAATTGTATATTAAAGAATTAGTTTCGATGTCAAACACTTGTTAGCGAAAGAAATTACATACACGCGATTTTAGTTCACCTATAAATGAACAAATCTTTATCCAATAATAAGCCATTGAAAAGAGTCTACAAATATTAAAGAAATTGTATTTAAGTCATTTAATAGTGTACTAACATTACAATAGAATTAAATGTACATCGAATGCACCGTTTATAAAATTAAGAATTAATTGTTATTAACATTACTAAAAGCCTGGTTGTTTCATTATACTCGAAGAAGTTGCAGAGATGGGGAAATTATTTTTAGAGTCGTTTCAGCGCTAATTTTTCTCATTTGCTGAATTTCAAGCAAATAAATTCGTGAAATGGAATGAACAGAGAGGCCGTAGTCGCGAGTCTCTAAATTGAGAAACCTCTAATTCGTACTGCCATTTGAAAGTTGCCTGCTACGGAAAATTCGTGGCGGCACTTTCTCGTATTAAAGTTCGCGCGAGGAAATTCGACGCGTGTTCTAAAAATTTTCATTAGATTACCTACAACCAATTTACTTTGTTGCAAGATTGCTCACTTTTTGTCTAATACAATTCTTTTCCTTTTTCAACATTATAATATATAATAAATAACAACGTAGGAATTTTATAAATTATTATTTCCGTCATTTTATGTTTTTGCTATTTCGATTGATACAAAAGTATTGTTTATCCTGTTGCTTATAGCAATTGGCGCATCTAGTAGTCCATGCAGCGATACTTTTGCTGGTCCTAAAGCGTTCTCTGAAGTGGAAACTCAACACATGAGAGACTTTATTTTACAACGAAAAGGACAATTCAAGGCTTATCTTACGTTCCACTCTTACGGACAGGTAATTATTCAATTCACATAGGGAAAAAGAGACTCGGACGTATTATTATAATTTTTAGACGTTTTGAGTATATTCCAAAGCACCGAACTCTACCAATATTTATCGAAAAAGAGAAAGATTGTAGGTACAACTGCTCGTCGATTTAGATAACATATTACGATATCTAAATACCAAAATAGAAATTTATTAGGTTGTAACATATATCCGTCCAATTCTATTAGTGGCTTTAAGATCAATTATTTGTAAATTCAGAAGTAAGTTTAATCAATTCGGTATTTGCCACATTGATCAATGATCTTTTTTTCCATTTTTTTACCAGCTGAAACGTTTCTCTTTTAGAATTTCTAGGACTTAAAAAACGTCGCAGGAAAACGGTACGAATTTATGTTACAACCTAATACATTTAGGTTCAGCAACTAATTGAGAATTCTTCATTGCATAAAAAATTACCTCGCATGTTTAAGATAAAGATCTTATATTTTTACATATAACAGAATATTAAAAATAGGATTGTTTTATAGTTATTTTAATATAGAATAGCTATTACCCATATTTATTAGAACTTTAAAGAAATTAATACATTTATTTGTAACTAATGCAATAATTGCGTGAAAAATAATGCAAGTAATGAAACATTGGAAATGTTATTCTTTCAGTACATTTTGTACCCGTGGGGCTACACATCCAAAGTGCCTGCCAACGAGCCAGAACTGGTTAGTAAATTTTTCCAAGATTACTACATATCACTAATAATGAGAAATTATTACTGATTATATTTTGTTCAATTTTATAATGTTCAACAGTATCAAGCAGAAATTTACCAAATAGAAATTTGTTTATAATTTTCAATATTACAGAAACAACTTTTCAATTTAAAAAATTATTATGTAACATAAGTCGATCTTTTTAGAAGATAGAAGCAAACAGAAAAGAATAAATTCGAATAAAGTTTCTCGTACTGATGAAAATAGGCAAATGAAAATGCAAGATTTAAAGATCCGTATTTTTTAAACTAATACGAAGCGAGCAAGATGATGACTTAAACTGTTACTAATTTTACGTGTGCTACATTATATTCTATTATGTACACTATATTTTTTCATCAACAACAATGACAAAAAATAATCGATTTGGAATGGCTGATATGATCATTAGTATTCTTTCATTAATGTCATTTTTATTCTGCTTTTTTCAGCGCAATCTTGCCAGCCAGTGCGCGAAAGCTATTGCTAAAACTCGTAAAACTCGATACACTTATGGAACTTCGGCCAATCATCTGTGTAAGTAACACAAATTTTTCTAAAATGATTTTATTGTTCAAGTTTAACTCTTTCGCTACGATAAAAGTACACATATGCAATTGAAGAAACTTCATCCATTTATCGTTAATTTATATTATAATCTTTACATAATTTTATTGAAGTGAACGTTTTATCGATACCAAAACTGAATTCCGAGTAAATTTTGTTCACTATCGATATATCATTCCTAAGAAACGCTGTAGAATAATGTGGCTGGACACTTTTGTGACTAATTATTTTAAAGGATAATAACAGTACAAACTCGTGGATATTAAACGACGAGGAATAAATAAACAGAAGTTAATAATTTATTTGAAACAAACAGCTTGATGTACATGTTGCCGACTTAAAAATATACAACATTTTTTTAACAACAGCGACATTATTCCCGCATTATACGAGAGTTGCCTGTATTTATATTTTTTTTCGTTTGAATGTAAATATTTATATTTCTATGCGTTTTATATTAATGAAAATTATTCTGATCTATGCATTAAGAAAGCTTATTAATCTTAAGAGTACTCTGGCGAAAAGATTAAACTAAAAATATACCATATCTTGATTACATTCACAATGAGTACCATGAGCCATTAAATTTCTATTTAATGATCTCATTTTTTTCTATTGCATTGATTTGACAATTTTTGGTGAAAATAATTAGATCCAGCAGCTGGAGGCAGCGATGATTGGGCAATGGCCAAAGCGGGTATCAGTTTGTCATATACTTACGAATTACCCGGTGGAAATTCTGGATTTCTATTACCACCATCCGAGATCAAAGCTGTTGGTACCGAAACATTCGAGGCTATCAAAGTGGTTCATCAATACGTTACATCGAAATACGCTACGAACTATTAAACGCGCAGGACTACGGACCATCGCGCTTCTCATGTGCACACAAATGCATTCACCAATTCTATACAACACTAATTCCTACAAAAAATATCAATCTCAAAATGAACTATATCCAATTATTATTTTAACCTTAATTTTGTATTCTGTGGAGATCAACATAAGAAAGAATTAAAGTAATGTGAAACAGTTGTTCTTTTACGTGTTTTCTTCTGATCCCTAATTAGAGTAAGAACTTCATGTTTACCATTTAATGGCAGAAAGCGTATATATATATATATATATATATATATATATATACATATATATATCTTTTTTAATTGCTATAGCGCAACAAATATTTCATACGCAATTCAAATGATATTAGTTGTGCCGATAAGAATTTCACTATTTTTTGTAAAATATAGTTTAAATTTAAAACATGCTACACATATGTATAGAAATAAGTAAATGAATTTATTTCATCGAATAATCAAGCCTCTATTTTAGTATGAATTATTATTGTGTTAAAAATGAACGTTGCATTTGACAAAAGGAGTGGACTATTCATTGGTACGCTTAATATTACAGGAAGAATTCCCTAAGAGAAGCATTTTTATTTCAGGACCATTTCGTTGAAATTTCCGACTTTCTACGCGAGCACACAATATGAAAGATAATTAGGTGGCCTGTTTCAGGTAGGACACTCTGTATATTAATTTCATTACATAACAACATTTGGAAGTTCATTTTAACAACAATGTATTATAATGCTTTATAATTTCGCACTTTAAGTTAATTTATTTCCAAGTAACTATGTTGCACACGTAAACTGCGTGCGCATTTCTGGCTATATCAATGCTGCGCGTAACAGTCACAGGGTTGAGAACAGTATAATTAAATCGATTGAATCCTACAAAGTTTGATCAAGAACAATTGTTTAATTCCTCTAATTTACCCCTCGTGTTTTTCCCCTATCTATCAAATAATTCCTATCTAAATCCACTAAACAAAAAATCACCGTACAGAGTTCCAGTAATAATAATTATTCTCTTAGGTTGACATTGAGATTCTTGTTGATCCGCAGTCTGCGGTTGGTCGCGGTTTAAAAATCCCAGCAAAGAAACGGCAAAATTCAAAATCTCTTTCGGCGAACCTTTACGTTTACGCACTAGAAAAAAAAGCGTACGTACAAAAGCTAACATGTTCTCCCGTACTCTATTTTTCCATCCATGAAAGCCGGAGTATGGTCGTTGTTCGACATGGTGCACAACCCTACTTCCGCGCGGCGACCACTTTTAGTTTTTCCCGCGTTTTTAGGTGGCCATTGCGCGAAAGCGAGAGTGGCCGGAAAGAGAAGTAGAGGCTGAAGGATTTGGTCGGGCTGAAGTGGAACACTTAGCACGTACAACCGGCCGAGTATCGTGCCCAAGCTTCTTTTCGCTTACTCCCACCCTCCCTTGCCTCTAATTGGAGAAACAACAGACTCATTAACCGACAACTCGAACACAGACGAGAGCTCATTTTGCCGGGCTGAGGGCACTGGGTCGTGAAATTTTTGTATAACGAGCCACTCCCTCGTGTCGTCTACAACCTGAACATTCCTTCGAATCGTTCATCCGGGCGACATTAGAGATATGCTTTTGGCGATGAGGGAAAACGTGCCAACTTATCCTCCACTTCTGCCGCCACTTCACGTTCTTTTCAAAATTGAAGCGGTTAGGTCACTGCTTTCCACAAATATGCAAATTCCTCCGTTTCTTCTTTACTCGTGGCCGCGTTATTTTTTATGAAAATTAATTTACTAGTACTAATTCTAATTGCGTATGACGTTAATACTAGAACTACGAAGACTGGTAACAAATTTACCATAAAAATTATATCAATTTGCAACGGTGCATTTTTACGATATTCCGTGCCTTTTTGTACAAAATGTAAATCAAGATTTATTATACTTTTATCGCATAGGCTTTGTAAACGTCTACTATTTTGATTTCTTTGGTACGAATAACTATACTTTAGTCGTTGGTAGTTTTAGTGTTATGGGAAATGAGGCGAAGGAACGTAAATATCTTCATTCTCTGAAGATCAACTTTAACACTTAATCAGTGGCTCGCCGAAAATTTCACTTTTCGCGTTGTCTGCGGAAAATTATAATGTTATAACGGAAAATTTCGTTAAATCAAATAAAACTGTTGTGACTTTTCGATCGGATCTTTATATATACGGATTCTTCGGTAAAAGGCGAGCAGAGAATAAAAGCGAATCATTTAAATCCGATGTATATCGAAGGTTACGTTAAAGCGTGTGCATAATCGGCCCATAGATGAAGTGTTAATCATGAAACAGAATTAAAGCTGATGAGTTTCGATGAATTCGTGATTTTATTCGATTTTCCCAAATTCATACAAGAAATAGTCAAAAAAATCATCGTTTCAATCAATCACCGATTAAAAGACTTAACGTATTTTATTCAGATGATAATGATTCATAAAACATTGTTCATATATATATACATAATATATATATATATATGTATTTATAGGACTATGAACAAATAACTCTCGTTTCTAAGATCTAGTCGTAACTTAACATAGATAAATGTATCCTTTTTTTTTTTGGTTTCTCTTACGAAGAAAGAACGCAGGAAGGAAAGCGGCCGAGGTACCGGAGTTCTCAAATATTGAGTACACCTCGATCCTTATCGATTTTCTTCATTTTCTTCTTCTTCATCAGCCGATGATCATCTTCTCTCTCTCTCTCTCTCTCTCTCTCTCTCGCGCGTGCTCTCTCTCTCACTCTCATTCTCTTTCTCTCTTTTGTTGCCGTTATTTTTACGGATATACTCGGTGAATACGGATAAACTATATAGACCACTCTTTAGTAAATGATTAAGGTAGCTTAGTCTACACATCGCTAAGGGTTCGATAACGCATTTCCTCGTCAAGTAAGAATCCACCATGTCTTCTTATATCACGATCGGTGCTTCTTTCGTGGCTCGAGTGCAAACTAATTGCCGAGCCACCGTTCCGTGTTTGGTCTCTTACGCGTTATTATTGGAAAATAATCGCCTTACGAAATATACATATTCGATGAACAGAGTAAATTGAAGAAAATCAATCGTTGGAAAGTTGTTGGGTTTGCATTTCTGGGTGCTTAACACGTAATCTTGTCTACTCAAGAAACTCATCAAACAACGATACGAAGATTAAAATTGAGAAATCTTTGAAATCTTCGCAGTCCAATTTTATAAGGCGCAACGAAGAAAGTTAAATACGTGTGTGTAGAATTCGTCGAAATCTTCACAGTCGAAGCGATATCCGTTGGGAAATCCTTAATTTACGTAAAATAAAATACGTCGCTCTGTTTTTAACGTTATCAGCGACATACAAATTAGAGAAACGTTCAAAATTCTTCGAAGCCTTTTACAGTCGATCCGCCGAAGAATTTCCATTTTGCAAGCAAGATGCATCGTTTTTTAATATAATTATCGGTGACTAACAAATCGATCGATGGTATCCGCGATCGATATGTGCCAAACGATTCGCGACTGTGATAAGGAAATCGAAGAATCTTCGCAGAGCAACGTTGCACGAAATAGAAAAAAAAACCGTACATTTGGTTTTGTTTGAAATTCCTCGATGAACGAAATTGTCCCTTCGACTATCAACAATTTTGGAATTCTTTTAATCGAACATTCTATCCAGAGAAAGGAGAAACGTGTGATAAATACTTATAGATAATAGACGTTACACGTTGAAAATCTCATTTTCACTTCGAAGAAGAGACCATTCTGATTTGATTGTAATCTAGGACTGTCGAACTTATCCGCAACTCTCTTATTGATTATGTTTGCTCAATTACCAAGGAACCACGTGAAATAGCCTCGTTATTCCTGTCTCTGATGCAAACACAGTCTATAGCAGACCTTACCGCTTGGATATTAAAAATATATGTATGCACGAATATGTGTATGCACTTGATTAAATAATTAGAATAATAATAATAATAATCTGTAGAAATGGTGTACAAATACATATACAATACAATCAATTATGGATCTACATCGTATCAATAATTCATAAATACTCTTTAATTATTGATACGGTGGGCATATTCCGATACAATTCACCAGATATTTACTCCCCAATCGGCTATTTCGACTCGTTCTCTATTAGGATAATTATATTACAATATTACAATAATAGATACACGTAATAAATTATGTAAATTATACAGTACACGCCTACGATAATAAATATATAATATGCTTAGCGACATTTCAGCACAGGCGATCCCCGCGTATTCTTATAAAATATAAACGTGAAAGTGTTCTATCGCTACCTTGAAACCACAAAACAATGCAACACATATTTAGATTCGTCCCAAATTTATATATTACATTGCGTAGAGAATTTCAGCTTCTACATTTTTTATTCTTCCACTCGTTTGCGATTTTTCGATCGGCTCGAAACTCCGATGCCTTCGAATCGTTTGCAGATTGTTGTTTCAAGGTACACGAATATCGATCATACCTTATAGTAGCACTATCTTCGTTTCAATAGATGCGTTAAACCAAAAAATCCATACGCTTCCTTACAGATCCTTTATATATATACACACACACACACACACACACACACACACACACACATATATATACATACATGCATGCGTGTGTGTGTGTGTGTGTGTGTGAGAGAAATAGAAATCTGTACGCGGATATTCGCAGCCCTAGTTTTTCCTCTCTAATCGAAACACATCGATCGTTTTGAATCACGTCGAAAAGCGTTTCTTCATGTATGACCACAATTATGAACGCTTATTGTTTCAGTATGTCCAGGATTAGCTGGAATATTTAGGATGATAGTATTTTGCGACGTCCAAGGATAATGATACTCGTAAGCTTACTTTCATCTCGTTGTACGAATCTATGTATATAATGTTAGGTTGTTGCATATTGTAACGTTCAATTTTACGTGAGCAGTTTAAAGTTTCCTATTCATTAATTAAGTAAAACGAGCACTAAATGACACCTATTTTATACGAATATAAAGCACGGGGCTTCTTGAATTTAACGTAGGTGATAAATCATCAATTATTATAGAATAGAATGACAGATACGGAAATAAAAGGAATAGTGGATAGTAATCAAATCGAGAGGCTCTTTTTAGACGAGTTTAAATTAGATTATAATTTAGTGAAAGCTTCTGGTAATATTAATACTTCGTTTCGGACAGATATATAGTTAGTCAGAAAAGTATCCGGCCATATTACGAAATTGAGAAAGTTATATTTATTCATTATTTATGTTACGTGTTTAATGGTAACGTTTCATAATTTAATTAACCCTTTCAATATTGCTGGTAAAAATTCGCGTCTTGCGTGTGTTGTCGAGTCTCACACTTTTTACGATTATCTAAGGCTATTAACGTTTCGAAGCATTTGCAAATTTTATGACACCCGAATAATATGAAAGAATCGTAAGCAGAATATAAATTGAACGCAATGCGATAGTGATCCGACATTGCGAAAGGGTTAAATTGATTTTTCATCGCCATTAATAATGGATCTCGAATTATCTTTTTCTTTGTTGACGCGGAATTTGAAAAGAAAATACTAAATATTGAACGTGGCCGCCAACACAAATTACGTGCATCGCCAACGGAATGCAAAGAGGGTTAAGTACCTCTAAGTGTATTTAATTAATAAACGTAGCGTAAACGCCGAATTTTTTGTTACTCTCGAGTTTTCCTATCTCACGGAAACGAACTTAGTTTGTTAGAGGGCGTAGCTGGAAATTGCAATCACAAGCGCGCGATATATCAGGCACCATCGCTCAGAGATTATCGTGTTCACGTATCCGAGTTCCAAAGTTCGCGGGTACCATTATCTTTTACACGTCGCGTTTGTCACGGAGCCAGTTTTTTTTTTCTTTTACCAGTAACCGTAGAGTAAGTAGATCTTGGTTTTTCTAATCGATTACGCTAAATAATTGGACGATGCTTGCCTCTGTTTGCGTTTTTTCGCTGGAGAAAAAGAAACCGCATTCACACACGTTCTCATCAAAAATACACGTTTGATATGCTAACCGTATTTTTTTTTTCTTCGCGACATTAATAAACCCACACTTCGTTCTCTTTTCTGTGTGTGTGTGTGTGTATGTATCTTTTTTTTTTGTTCTCTATCATCATCTGTCGATTCTACGAAACTTGGCGGATCTTAACTACCCGTGTGGAAATTATAATAGAATTTCTTCTTTTCTGTTTCTTTTTTTTACTTTTATTTTTATTTTTTCATCATATCAGTCAAAGTTACCCTTGTCTACCAATAGGGATCGAAAAATTGTCTTAATCGTATTTTATGTGTATCGTAAGGTCAGCTCGACGCGGAATCAGCATCAAATTCGGCTAAATTTGATATCAATGCGATCGAATGTCCGAGGAGCGAAGAGAGTTCGCGATTTGCGCGGTGATTTAAAGCATTTCCATCGAATCTTTCCCCTAATTAATCCTAGGAAACGTAACACGGCTACAATCTTTACGCTAACTTAAGGTTACACGAATATTTACAACATCCTCTAAACGCGGTAATTAAGCGTTGATTAACATGCCCGATCGAGAACTAATCGACTTTTTATTACCGAGCTACGCGAGATTTACGGAAAACGGCTCAATTTATTTACAATCGCACTTGATTAGATCGGAGATCGCACGGCTCTGTGTTTCGCACAGTGGAGAATATTTCAACATTTCGTTCTGTTCGAATATGGAAGAATTTTCTGTGCAATGCATATTTTAAGTTCATTGGAAATTAATAAAATGTATTTTGTATGTATACGTTGTGGACTAACAAAGTGATTATTACGGGAATTATTTATAATGCCCAGCCATTATGAAATAGGTCAGTGTAATAAATTGAATGTAGTTTACCATAATTTATTATATTGGCTGCTGTCATGTGATTGGATTAGGTTCGGGTTAGGAAAAAGAATTATGTAATTCTAAATGCCATCAAAGTCTCGATTGTTATAATAAGTAACTAGCACCGTCTATACTTTACTAAAGAATCTTATCTAATTGAGTCCCATTAAGTATTATTTTTGGTATCAACAGCGTTACCAATCAGGATTTTCCAAATTCACCAAAGTTTATTGGTGAACTTATTAATAATGTTTCGTTCCTAAATAAAAATAATTATATATCAGTGAAAAACTGAGTCCTTCTTTCCTTTAAAATCAAATCGCTTTAAAGGAAATGTTATTTGATAAATTGATGAATATTTCTCGAGTTAATTGACCGTTTTAGATATTATTCATAATGACTGGACATTGTAAATAACGACATAATCATTTGATCCATAACATATACACCAGGAAGACATATGATTTTAATTTTCAGTTCATTTTAAATTATTACATTTAAGACGATAATGACTAAAAGAAAATACTACAGACACTGAAATTTAGCTACGAACGAATTTTTTTAATTAAACCTAATTGAAAAGTTTTGCATTTTTTGCAGAAGTGACTTATTACATCGTTTCTCAACTAAACCTAATATTGTATTATTTTATTAAAATATAACTCAGCTATTTTAGATTATATTAGATTTATAAGACTTTGGAATATTTAATTTGGAATTCACAGTAAAGTAAAAATTATTGTATTTTGAGAATGAAATAAATCTCTATTGATACAAATATAAGTTTGCATAGAGATCCGCAGTCTATTCATAATTGTCACAAATCATTGCATTGCTACTAAAACTGTTGATTAAGAGAAACAAGGCAAAAGGTTTCCATTCGATCATAAATATTCTTCTTATTTTTTTCTTTCATCCTAATTGCAATCTTTCTTTGCTACATAAAGTTATTTCTTTTATCTACCGTCGTGCAATAATTTTGAAATTATGTCTCAACAAGAGATACAACATTACCGGATTCGTGTTAATCTCGGATTCAACGGCGGAGCAATTTAAAGAGTAAAATCCGGACGTTTCTTCGGGGAATTAAAAAGGAAAACGATTAATTAACTAATTCTCTCGGAGAGCAACGGACGTTCTCGTTACTGTGCGATCTTCACCGTGCGGCGTCTCCGGAAGACTACCTGTAATTTTCATAAAACGCTATTACAAACGGACGGCCTGGTTTTTACCTATTTCTCAACGACGCTAGAAAAAGAATCCATTAACGTTGCACACTCTACTTCAAGAATCCCGCCAGACTACTTAAAACATTTTTAGACAGTTCCATAAGGAATTCCTCGAAGCTTCATACAAACTGACCACGAGTGGCTATGACACTTACAAGAGTTCAAAGGTTTATAGCAAGAACGATTGTCGCCTAGCCTTGCAACCTTAATTACGGGGTCCAATGTATCGTGACTTAATTGGACACAATTCTTCTGTGATGTACTGGGCGAATCTCGCAACTTTATCAGCTCAAACAACTTGTATATTATTTATTATGAAAAGAAAATGTTTGAAATAAAATTTGCAGGGTATGAAGGAAAGTATATAGTACCGTAATCAATTTTTGTATACAAACCTAAGATTGTAATAGAAAACTTTCCTGTAATACAACGTTAAATAAATAAATAATTTTTTGATACTTTGCCTTTTCATTGAGACATTTATTTCTGTAATAAATAATACACAAGTTATTTGATGTGATGAGTTACAGATACAGTGGAATCGAATCCATATATTATAATCACGAGACTCGTAATTTTTCATAAGAATAACCGGCTGATAACATAAAATAAAAAATGTTCATTGTTGAACTTAATTTAATTCTTAAGTTTAATACTTATCGTTTGTCCACAAGTGTAATTATCAAACTTGATATCAATAACCGAAGTTCGATTACAATAAGCGGATTATTCTTAACCAATTTTATACAGAGTATTTTGGGACCGTATTTTGATACTGTAATACTCACAGAAATTGTGTAACACGCTGAATATGTTGCTAGAAAAAAAATTGGAACACATTGAACACAAATTTAAGAAGGTAGATTATTTTTTAGCTTCACTTGAAAAACTTCTTGTTGAAAGTTACGAATTTTACAAGATAGAGAAATCGATACGAAAAGTAGTGTCGTATCACAGGCAAAGAAGACAATGTGACTAGAAGAGAACTTCACAATCTGTATTGACTAGAATTCTCGCGTAAAAAAACGTGTTACTTGAATGCCACAGGAAATCATCGAGTTTGACTGTGATATTAAGTTACTACCTAAGTTCTGTCCACTGAAAAATATTAAGATACCGTAACAATTCGATATTTAGAACGATTTTATGTCCTAATTAAATTAGACATTGTTTAATATTATTTTTGTAACATAGAGATCAAGGATCCGTATTGTATTTTTGTGGCAAAACGAAAACACGAAAACTAAAACTACATGAAACAGTACTGTATTTCAAGTAATTTAAATAATGAAAATTTGGCAATTTAAACAAGGTTTATTTGACTAAAATTTGTCAATTGGAGAAAATTTTGTTTGACTAGTTTTGGCTCTCAAATACAGATTTATAATAGTTATTCATCCATCTACAAATTATATGATTGTGTCTTCTTACAATGTTTCAGATTCATTTAATTAAAAGCAAATCATTTCGATGAATTATATTGATGAACATTATTGATCTCAAATTTGTAAAAGAATTTTTCTGAGTACTCGATTAGTGGTAAAGTAATAAAAACATCTTTTAGAAGATTTCCTTATAATTTGTGAAGATCTTAAAGATTTTTCAAAAGCCGTAAAATATTGTTACATTTTTATACCAAAGAAATCCTTAACTTGTTAACTAGGTTATTTCATAGTTAGAATCTTTCTTACGCACAGAATTGAAAACGAATAGAAAAGATTCGACACTTGTAAAGAGAATTTTAATTATAACGAATGCAAATACAATGATGCTTCGAAAAAGTTAGGAATTTCTCAGTAACTAAAGTATTGCTTTTAAAAGACTGATAATTCGTAGAATAAGGTAACTCGCCATCCCCAATTAAAGTTCTAATAAACAACAGAACTTACGTAGCAACTTAACATCTTGAACCCGAATTTATTCATAAACGCGATATATATATTTACGCATAAATTTGTGAAGAGCGAAACTCGAAGGAAGCAAAGAAAGGGGAAGAAAGAATAAAGAAACTTTCATCTTACCACTCATTCTGGAAGCTCGCGGAAAGAACGATTTCTCTTGAAGGCTAAATTGTATAGAGAGAAAGAAGCAGAGGGGGAAAAAATGGAGGATTAATCGATTAGATGGACGTAAATGGAGGCGAAACGCTTTAAATCTTTCCCGTTCGTCGAATCCTCGGAGCGATTCGAAATCCATCGATACTAAATTCGCCAAAGTAGGTCCCAGATCTGGCATGAGACGACCCTGAATTATTTGTTAGGCATTTAAGCTATATACAGATGGGTGTGTTATCCTTAAAGGAGATCGATATGTCTCGTTGGTGGCGTTGGTACAAGGATTCCCTGGACAGGGAAAACCGTGTTCCAATGACTAATTCTTTTTTTTTTTTCCTTCTTCTTCTTCTTCTTCGACTTATTCCTTCGCGGACAAGGATCCATTAGTCAACGCCATGACTGGGCCAGAACTTCCCCTCGAGTTCGTGTCAGAGTTGAGTTCCAAGGACGAGTCCTGCAACGTACAAGGTAAACGTACCTGTAGTAATTAAGGATACATAGCGACGGCGTGTTATGAAAATTATTAAAAGTTTTTAGCCCCGGCGCGGCGCGGCGATGTGTTTTGCGGAAGAATTGCATGGCGCATGGTGAAGGCTCGTGAAATAAATTATTAATTACGCGACGGAACGGGAAAAGGTTTAAGTCAACGGAAACAAATTGTAGGCTGGATATAAAAAAGGCTTTAGGTGCTAGAAAAAGTTCGTTTAACAAGAGTTATCTTCTACTACCCTTGGTAAAAAGTTTCCGGCCAAACGCGATAATATAAACGTAACTAAAAACGCCAATTTTTTCGTGATGCAAAGTACTATTGTATAACTATAAAAGCTAATAGAGAATTTACAGGCAGGGCAGAGTAAAATTAGTTATTAAAAATGTTTCCAAAAGTAAATCATGCAAAAAGGAAAATATAGATGAATAAGTAATTATTAACCGTCTCACAGATCGATAATAGTAGTTAATAGTTAGAAACCACAATTGGTTTTGCATCAATCTAATACTTCTTGAATCAACTGATTCTTAAAACATAAGAAAACAATTGAAACAGTACTAAATTATCTTTAATAAAACATATTCACGCTAGATCTGTTTGCGAGCATCATTAATTCGTTTAGAAACTCCGTATATAAACACCTGTAAACATGCGTCTCGCCAACTTACTTTCTACGCATCTTTTTCATGTGCTCTTTTTTCCTCGTTTTATTGTCAATTCTGTTTCATATGTTCTTCTATACCTTGTATTGTATTTCTATCCTCTGCTGTACAGCAATGGTAATTTACCCATTTTAATAAATAAATCAGTAAATATTCTTTAACAGGTTGTCCAAGATTTTGTTGCACATTGCTATATTTCCAAGCATTACTCTCCTAATGACCGTGTAATTGGGTTACAAATGAGAGAAGGACGATACCGTTCGAACATCGTTAACAGTGATCGTGAAACGGATCGTATGTTTCATTGGTGCGTGAAGAAGCGAGGAAATCGCAATGAATTTTTCCAAGCAAGCATTACGGCGTCGTTGTAAGTGCATCGTCGGAAATCTTCAAGCTCGTGAAAGCTATAACGCGTTTACGTGCGGTGATTACGCGGATACGATGGTTCCGCGGGACCATTTGCCAATGATTGTCTTGGCGAATGCGAAACCGAAATGGCGCAAGGCGTTCGAGGAACACATTCGGCCCCGATGTGATTTATTGTAGGAAGGAAGCTTTACTCTCGCGTTACCAACAGCGTGTGGATGCTTTTATGGGGATGCTGCGATGGTACTTCCCATTCAACGATCGTTATTATATCGTCACTCTATCGATTATCATATCTGTCATTACGAAGGAGATAATGGAGACGCGAGAACGGTAATTCGTCTTATGGACAGGCTAATATGTACTCTACATTTTGGCGAAGGAAATTTGGAAGTTTTGCTATTGAAATTACAAATTTCGAAATGATACAAATATTAGGTTGGTGTATGCGAAATGCTTTTTTTTTCGAAGCAAGAAGATTTAATGCAAGTAAATTCTTTAAAACATTGCACGTATACTTAGGTGAAATAATTCTTAGATGATTCTATAGATTTGTGTGCAACAATTAACTAGTTTCATTATTATGTATTTGTGAAAATCACCAATTCCAAGATTGCCTGATCTTCCTCTTCACTTTCTATTTAATGAAAAATTATTAATCTTAAATTTTTCGAATCAATGTTGAACTATTCCTCTATTTATATAATCTTCTTTAAGAAGGTCCAAAAAAACGCGTGGCTAAAATTTGGTTTAAATACCTTTTAAAAAATCTAATTTATTTGAAAACTAAAAGTAGTAGGTATGATCTGTGAAATTTCCATTCGCAAAATATAGAGACAATAATATGTAAAATGGGGGGAATAGTAACTCAAAATTCAAAATTAATACTAAAAGAAAGAAAAACTCAAATTGAAGATAAAATGTAAATCTGATGTTAGGAGATTGGAATATCTGTTGCTGATTTGTAAAAATAAATCGTCTCAAGTAATAAATATTAAAACCCAAATAGAACGTGAATAGGTAAAATATACATAATATACTCTATTCTAATTTATTTAAGTTTTATGTGAGTGATTTTCATTTAATAAAAAATACAATAATTTACTTTTAGTTTCAATCTTTTTTACCCGCTACTTTGCCAAACATTCGTATTATTGAATATAACTGACGTTCTTTTAACACTATAACTACTGACAATTAAAATATATTTATTTGTACCAAAGAAATAAAAATGATAAACGATCGAAAAAAATATACGATGCAATTTAGATGAATCTTCATTGATATTTTGTACAGAAAATCGCGGAATGTTTGAAGAAATACATCGCTACAAGTTTGTATAATTTTTTTGATGAATTAACGACCAGTCATTTTGATCTCCTTGGTAATCGTAGCGTTAGAAACAATAAATATGTGATCGGGTTAATCATCGAGATTTCGATGGGAATTATTACAAAGGATTGGCGGGGAACCTACAATACGATATAAAAATTGATGCGTTTACTTTCAATTTAATTACACACGTTTCAAGCGACACCGCGGTTATAACTTTAATAAATACGGCTTAATGAAATAAAGGAATTGAGTTGGAATTTAATTTAACCGCTCGCGAACCCACGAGTATTACATTTATAGAAAGGTCCACAATAAACGCGTATCGAATCAAACCAACATTTCTCTGAAATTCTATTACTTTGTGTTTGCTTTCCCTTTTGGAGACCAAAGTCGATAAAGTATTATTTCGACTTCGAAACTAATATATTGCTACATATTGAAGCAGTACTTTTCCCCTGATTAATGTATTAAAAAAATGTTAAAAAATTCTACAAAATTGTACAAATTCGTTAATGTGGTATTTTATAAAATATAAATTCGTATCTATATCGATTAGTAATGTTCATGAAAATAATTAGAATTTATTTCTATTTTAATAGAGAAAATATTCTATCGTAGAGGGAGATTAAAGTAAGAAAAATGGGAAAGGAGAAGAATAATTAATGGCGATTAAAGATATGTACTTACAATGCTGAGAGCATGCATGATGCAAGCTTGTGTGGTATTTTCAACGTGAATCAGCTCGTCGCATTCTTCGTGGTCCAGTCCGTTTACATCAGATCGTATTTTAATCGGTGACAGAGCTGCCTCGTTGTCCGTTGACTTGCCACTGTCAGGGGACGGCAATAATTCGTGTCCATCTAGATCCTCTTCTTCTGCGCGCTCTTCGCAATCTGATGCTTTGGTTTCCTGTAACAGCCATTATGGAACACACGGGCTTAAATTTATATCGTCATAAAGTGACATTTTAGTTATACTACAAGGTAACAAATTCTTAAGCATTTAAACGTGAAACTCTCAGTCAAATCATTTAATATTACTAGAGAAAATATCTTCAAACGAAAATTTATATCATCATAAAGTGACATTTTAGTTGTGCTACAAAATAACTAATTTTTAAGTATTTAAACATAAAATTCACCGTCAAATTATTTTATATTACTACAGAGAATATGTTTAAAAAAATGTATATCACCGTAAAGCGACATTTTAGTTATGTTACAATATAACCAATTTTTAAGCACTAATGTATGAAATTTTTAGTCCAATAATATAATATTACCATAAAAGCTTTTTCATAGTAGAAAATAATTGAAAAAGAAAAATGTATATCGACGTGAAAATAGCATCTTAGCTATATTACAATAGATTTGCACACATTTATATATGCAATTCTCAATTAAATAATTTAATATTACTATAGAAGATATTTTATGGCAGAAAATTTCTAAGAAGATTTACAGCATCGTAAAGTGGCATTTTAGCAATATCATGATTACAATATTACAAATTTCCAAGCATTGATATATGAAATTTTCAGTCAAATAATGTAACATTACCATAGAAATTATTTCAGGCAGTGAGTATCTTCGCAAATTTCAATTAAGGGAGAATTAATAACAAATAAATAAGTTTATGAATTACGATAGAATAATAGCTTCGCGTAATTGAGGATTTGAAATTAATGGATAACAGTTCTTAAAGACAATTTCAAAGTGTCAAAGGCTATGTGTGACTATTATTCGGGTAAAAATATATGAAGTGAATAAAATTATACACAAAGGATGTAATATTTAAAAATATCCTAAGAATCGGAAGTATGCGATCAATGAAGTGCTCTAGATTGACCTGTTTCGCTTTTCTTTTACGTTCAGATAGTAATACGGTGGCCGATACCCCTTGCCTAACGCGTGTTATACTACTGACGAGCGCTACTCACTTTTATCCGCTTGGCTGACCAAAGCGCATCTATTCCACTTCCTCGTTTTTTTATCTAATCTTCTTTAGGTATCCCAGATACCATATTCTTTGATACATTGCGTATAGTATTAATAGTACATTATTCAATGTGTATATATTATACGAGTATTACAATTTTACTCCATTATTACATTTAATATTTACTTTATATCACGCAACCGTATCTTTATACCAATTTAACATTTTTACTTTTGACCCTATTAGTATCAGATTTTGTTGCTGTGTGTATCTACGTGTTTGTAATGGAAATGCCATAACTTTTGCAAGCACTTTTGCTTTTTTTTAATACAAATGACCTACTGCCTTTAATAATTGTTTCGAATATAGTTGCGTTACCTATAAAAGACATTTGTACCGCCATCAACAAAATGGCAGTACGAGCAAAAATTATAAAATTGAGTATTTTATTTTGTTAAATTACGTTATATCGTCCAAGTTTCCTTTATGATAAATTTTAGGACACGAAAATGAATGTTTAAAATATTTTTGATTTTTCAAACGTCACGCAATTATAATTTATCACGAAGTTATTATGGCTTCTCGTCAATACAATAACAAGATCGATAGTTATAGAATACCGATTCTTGAATTTATTCCGAATTCTTTGATGTTCTCGCAGAGATCTTAATTAGCATGGACTGAATAATTTGATGCCATTCTTAAACGCAGACAGACTCCATTACGTCACAGGTCTGTTGAACAATTAACGAGGAAAATTAACTCTAACAAACTCAGTTTCTGGTACTCATTAGCGCCACTTCAAACACATCCTCTAATTGCTGCTATATTAATTAATATGCTATACGTATGATTATTCTCAATTATGCTTGCGTATCAACTGTACTGAAAAATGTCTATTCTGAATAGTTATTCACTTGAACTTTCTGAAATGCTGTACAAGGACCGTTCATTTTGAAAATGAACCTATTGACACTGAAAGTGGGTACTATTTCTTTTTGTTGAATCTCAGTCGAAATATTAGGTTGGTGCAAATGAAACGTCGTTTTTTTTTCGAAGTAAAAAATGTTAAACATAAGTAAACTCTTTAAAACACTACGCATATTCTTAGTTAATCAAACAATGCAATTATCACGAGTTTATTATAACACAGACATATCTGTATTACACATAATTTTTTCTTTTTTAACATAGTTCATTCCAATTCACGATTTTACAAAATTAAAAGGACATTATCCATTCGTTAATCTCAAACTTTAAACGACTCCTCATATGCACCAACATAATATATGACACTATTGGTGATATATCGAATTTTTCTGCTTCTTTGAAGAGGAGATCAGATCTGAAGGGGTTAAAAGTGCCTGAACTAGCGCTTATCTAATAGTTTACAAACTTAGCGATACTCTGATAGTAAAAATGTTCGTTTGTTATAGGGAAGAAGTGAAGAAAATGTGCTTTTTGCTGAGAGGGAAGAAAATCACGGAGAATCGATAGAATTAATAGCACGAATTGCGCCAGCAAGGGTGAAAATAATAAGGGTGGCTCTTGAAAGCCCTGGAACCCGAAACAAAAGTTCCGATTGCTTGATAGCACGATCCGTATACTTCGCTCGTGCTCTGGAGTTGACATATCGACAGAGAAACATATGATGAAGTAATATTTTCCCAAGTTGTACGTCGTTCCCCACGGCGACAGAATTCCGTTCTTTTGTTACAGAGTTTTCGTTACGGCTGTTCGAAGCCTTGTCTTAAGCACTGAAATCTTGCCTCCTGACGATATTACGATGTTTCTTCTCCACGCTGCAGAAAACTTATATTGTTCCAATTGACTGCTACTGTTATTATTGCCCCACGTTCCTGACGTATCTATGTTCTGATTTTACATAGCTCTGAGCATTTCCTCGAGTTATACCAACTTACCGATACAATTCTGACTTTTAATGCAAAAAGTTTCGAAGCATTAGCGAATTTTTAGGATATCACTTTTTATTGTTGTAAGAAAAATTAAGTGATGGTAAACGAAGCTAATCATTAACACTAGAATTAGCGACGATTATGGTTTATTTATTTGTACGCCATAGGAATTAAAATTGTTGTTTCATAAAAATACAGCCAGCCATGAAAGTCTATATATTCTAAATTTCAGATATATATTTTAGGATTTATTTTGGGGTATTAAAAATCGGATGAAAATCAAAAGAATATAAAATTAGGAGCTAGAAAAATTTCTAAAAGACGTTTCATAAAGGGAATATCATTGATTATGAGAATAAAATTGCTCTTAAAGGCAAAGTGTGAGTGGCAATTAAGTAAGTGTATATTAACATACGATATAAATTGTTATTGAAATTGTAATTGAAATGAACAAACCCCAAATAGACGAAAGAGAAAAGTGAGAATTCCTCGGAAATATTGGACTATATTTATTTAAACAAACGTTCCATCATTTTTCTCGTAAATTTTTCTTGCACAGTTTCAATAATTATACTGAAAATTCTACTTTTATGGTAGAGGATTCTATTAAACTTAGGAGGAATTTTCAGCGGAAACCCATTACTCTACCGTCAATTTCCTCCACGTGTCCAGTCCATTGAACACACAACAGTAAATGAATTCTTTTCTCGAAAGCGAGAAACTTCTTTCAATTGTTCTTTCCAACACCGCGTTATTTTCTTCGCCGTGAGACCACTTTCGAGAATCCATAAATCTTCTTAGATTCCTGTTGCTAAGGTTTTAAAAACATTATGGATTACGTGTCCTCGTGAAGAATCCTCGCGTTACGCAAATAGAGAATTTAAATTCGACGGATAGGATAGACGTTCTAACTACGAAAACGTAAAAGTAGGTCAGAAATATTTCCAGAATTAAAGCTACGCGAATAGACGGTGTCGTATTTTCTTTTCAGACCCTTCCCAGCCAAGCCTGTGTTCATTCTGATAAGATTGCGCAGTCATCGTTCGCTACTTCGCCGTTCATTCGGGCAACAAAAATAACGAAACTAAGAAAATCCATCAGAACGAAATTACTTTTCCTTTGGGGAATTTAATTTCCGTGCTCCATATAAAATACCTGCTATTAGCCCTGCTCGTTTTAACTTTCATTGCTCATCTCAAATTTTCTTATCGACCGATACGTCCTTCTCTTAGTTTTTATTTTTCTGTTATTTCAAAAGGAAACAAAAATTTTTATCACGAGAGAATCGAAAAAGTTATTAATAATTAGAGGGTTCAGATGCCTGTCAGTCTAACAATAAGTCAGTCTTTCATCAAAGCTGGGTTGTTCTGTGTAAATAGCATTAGCTTTCTAACACCAAAACTTTCATGTGACGTAAGAATTTCACTATTATGTTAAATTTTCATTAAGAGACGATGATTTGTAGATTGACCACAGAATTAGTCGCAGAATTCTTGAATGGAAAGCAGTCTAAAGAATTAAATATGGCACGAAAAGATAACATTATATACATCGATGAACAATAAGTTATCCTATTTTTAATTCTAATTCATGTACCTTAGATGATAAAGAATACGCAAAAACTAGCAAAGAATTACTTTGTTTCTTAACTTTTATCAGTAACTGTATACACGATAATACACATATGTTTTATATCGAATATAACAATGATGAAAAAAATTCTACAAAATGTAGTTTTTTTCTGGTTTTCATTTCACCAAGGCATTAAAAATTTGGTGGAAACTGACCTGAAAATCTTGTGGAGACGGCGATGATTCCTTCTGATGTTGGCTTGGACTCTGCGGAGGACTGGGAGCAGATCTGGGACTCTGAGGTCGAGTTCCCAGCTCGTAAATGTTGATCATGTGGGCTGCCTGAGCGTGAACCATCAGTTCCCATGCTGAAGGGAATGACACCTTGCAGAGAACGCAGAGCAGAGCCGTCGTAGAGTCTCCTTAGAATATAAACGTGAAAGTATTACGTTCGGTAATAACTTAAACATAATATACTATCTGCTAAGGAACATTCTAGTTTAGTCTGCAGCGCCATTACCGTAAGATACGAAACTATAATTGAAGCGTTCTCGTGGAAAGTAGCGCAAATGGCGAAATCGAAATTTTTATTTTTCGCTTGAAAAATGTTCTATGTACCAATCGGAAATACTGTGGCACGTAATTTGAGTACAGTTTCATTTCTATAGTAGTTTATAGTTACGCTAAATGATGGCTTTAATGGTAAAATGGTACGTCACATGTAAATAAAAAGAAACTATCGAATAAACCGTTTTATTCGTTATGCAACCACTTTAGAAATAAACAAGATCAGTACGTACAGTATTTACCATTTTAAGTAATTAGCACATAGAGTTTCTTTTACAAACAAAAAGGTGAAACAAGACATATTATATAAACAAATTATTTTTTTTTGCAAAATTTTCATCGAATTCATTCGAAAAATATAAAATTTCGTTATGCTTAAAATATGCTCACCACTCGAAGGTTACAGTAAATATTTGTGAGCACAATAGGGCAGTTAATAAACCATGCATATAAATTCTCAAAACGTTACACAATCCTTCGAAACTAAACTTTGCACAGTTTCCCTGTTTCTTTTTATTCGTCGACGTTCCTTAAGCTACTCAGTGCTTCGCTTGCACCTAAAATCGTGGAGAAGAACTCGCAAAGAGGCTCTCTCGCGGAAGCTACAAAGCAACCATATTTCCTACGCAAATTTATCGAGCAGCAACACTTTGCAGGCTTGCTTATTCCGATTCCTCAATCCTAAACAAACCATTCGAGTAGAGTAAGCCGTTGCAACGACGCAGCTGTGTTTCTCTCGATAAAATGCCAAAATACAATTCCGGTGCGCGGAAAAGGGAATCGGAGAACGAGAACGGAGGGAGCACCGCTTCCGTGATCGGGTGTGAATTTCATTTTTACACCTGCTCCATTCAACGCCCGATAAGGATAACGAAAGAGACCGACAGCAACAAAGAGATGGAAAAAGCGAAACAGAGCGAGAGAGAGAAAGAGAGAGAGAGAGAGAGAGAGAGAAAGGAAAAAAGAAAATGAAAGGTGACAACGAGGGACAGTATTTCGAAACCGGCTGCGCCCTCGAATTCCAATGAAAGCCGAAACTTTATTGAAAAATTTCTTAAAGGCGAAATCGTAGCAGCGGAATTCGTACGACCCCTTTTGCTGAAGGGCCACTCGATCGCACTCTAAGAGACGCGAACGTTTTCGCGTTCGTCTATCAACGCGGAAACGGAGGCTCTGGTATACAGTAAGTTTTCTTCCGAGTACGTACTTGGAGCTGTTCCGTTGAAGGTGTGACATTTACATGTGAACCGCAGTTTGCAGTAATTCCGCTTGTGCTCGAGCAACTCGCCCAAGTCTGTAAACATCTCTCTACAGTTGCCGCAGATCAGAATATCCGGATTGCCTGGAACAAGGAAATTGCCAACTGATTTCTACTTTAACTTTAACTACCGCTTGATTGTGCTTTAATCCTTTAGCTGTTCGTTAAAATGACGATGCGCTGCGATTGTGCTGTTGAATGCAAGAACCACTTCGGGGCACTCTCGGGTCCTCTTCGCGTAGAATGTATATAAATAAATCTCTTATACTTTTTTAACCACTTGCGCTGGTATGGCGTATTATACACTTCGATTAGTAATTATTAGATCTACTGAAAAATGCGAACGTTCGCAAATCAATAAATATGCAGTGAATTAAGAATTGTCACGAGTACGTTTTATGCGTTAAATCTAACAATCGGTTCGAAAATTTTATAGAAATAATTTCAAGTGTCAAATCGCTGCAAATTGATATAGATGCTCGATAAATAATTTCCAGCGCAAGTGGTTAAATATATCATCTAAATTTCATTGAGTTATCTTTGAAAATGACGAAGTTATGGTGGAACGGCATATTTTTAATAGACAGCATTGCACATTTCAATTGGAGCAAAATAATGTATAAAATTAGGAAAATCGTGAAATGTTAAATGTCTGTACAAGTTTTTAAAAGTAGAAGATATAAATTGGTTTGAAGAGCAGTTCCAAAAGGATAACGGAGATATAATCGAAGATGCGGAATGATTTATAGTGGAATTATATTCTTTCCGATATTATATATATCTTGAAATATTATATAAGTATCATAAACAACAAAACAGATGTTAATAAGCATCACCTTATACTATATTTTTATATTTTATTGTAAGAAGGACCCGAGCTGGCCATAATTGAAATTAAAGTTACTAACGCATTTATTACGTAATTCGTGTTCTACTAATGAAGATACAAATCAGAGATATTGAATTTATAAGCATCCTGGCGCGTTTAAAAACAACATCACCGTGTATAAGAAATATTTGACTGTAAAATATTCAGGAGCATTTTTATAAATATTCAATTTCGTCACTCAGATGCTAAATAATATAAGAGTTACAATTATAAAATCTCTGTACAAGTGGTTTAATTTAATCTGTTTCAATATAGATTTATAGATTTTACGTCATATTTATTTCTTGCCCATTAGTGACGCAATTTGCATGTTACTTTTTTTACAGTGAAACAGTTAGATTTTCTAGTCCATGCTAATGTTTTGTAAGTAATTTCGTATGTCTTTTAAGGTTTTGTGAATTTAAACTTTTGAGAATCTAGATTTAGGTTATACTCTTACTTTATTATGAATTTATATTCTATTTCGAGAGAAGATTTTCTTTGACCCGACTATTTATTTTCATTTTCTTTTTTCTTTCTCGTTTTCTGAATTCGAGAAATCGAGAAGGATTTTGTAAAGCACAGTGTATTAAGATGTCTGCTGTTTCTCAGATAATTGTTCGCAGTCACTTTGAAGTTGGATTAATTCCATTCGCGAATGCTAGATATTAAGATATATCCGTGTTGTTCGTTTTATCGCGCGGCAGTAATGGAATGCAATTTCATATTTCCTCTATTGTTTTCCAGCAAAATTATACTATAAAAAGGAAGCTGCCGTTGTATTATTCGAGTAGAAGTAAAAATCACAAGACTCTTAGTTGGAAACCTGAATTAATTCTGAAATATAATTGTACGGATGAAGCCCCATTATCCAAAACATTGGGGCAAATCCGTAGAATAGTAGAACGTATCAGATATCACGGTATTCTAATCCGACTGTGAGATAGAGTATAATGTGCTCCGCTACTTTTGAAAGTAACAGCGCCAAGAAATTTCAAGATTCGTATTTTTGCATTATATCTAAGGACAGAGAACTATTTCCAACTATTTTTGTCTACGGATGAAATTAAACGCGAATAAAAGAACTAAATATTGAAAAGTATACAAAGTGTTCCACCTAACATAGGTCACCTAATTATCTTCTGCAGTTGCGATAGTCCAGAAGATTCTTTAAACATAATTTGAAAAGCATCAAAGGGCGAATATATCGCAATATTCATATTTTAAAATTTCTGGAATTTTCTGATTTTTATATTTGCAATGTACAATGAGAAGTGTTTTTCTTCACCTAATTATTGAATTCGAATTATTAATATTCTTTAACAATGCACATGAATCAATAAGCCATTATACATACAGTCAGTCGCAAAAAAGTACATACACTTCTAAATTTCGAATATTTAAAAAACTATAGAAGTTTTAGAAATGTAGACCATTTTAGCAATAGCAATTTGTCGATTAATTAACATTAAATAGATTGTCAAAGAATAACGACGTTTTTCTTATTTAATTACGACAAAATATATATAACTCGAGAATACGATTACACGAAAGTCTATGATGTGCATGAAAGTGTACGAAACTCATTGCTATAATTTGTCAGACCCTCTGACGTAGTTCTTATGTCCTATAATTTGTTTATCACAAGTAAGACTACATCTTACACATACATGATTTCAGGAGCAATTTTACTCAATTAATTAATGATGCTGTCTTTACGAAACTTTCTCTATGAATCCTTTTCACCTGCAACTTTATATGTTATAAACTTTCATGCCACTTTTATTATTCTAAAATATGTCCTAAAATATGTTGGTATTTAAAATTTAAAATGTGTATGTAGACTTTCGTGACTGAGTATACATACATCAGTATACATAATATTGAATATTGAAGTCTATATTAATAAGAATATGCAGAGTGGGCCAATAAAAGTTAGCAGCTTAAATATTTCTAGGATTATGGAAATTAAGAATTATTTAGTATCTTTTGCAAAAAATACTGAACTAGTACCCATTAAAAGTAACTGGATTTTTGATGGCCTAACTAAGAATGTTACTAATAAATAAATGTTCATAAAAAATAGTTCCACTCGAAAGAATTACGTAACAGAAATTAACCCTTTGAGGACGAGAAAAAATAACACTTAACAAATTTCCACTCAATTATGAGTTCACTACGGATAGAATTTAATAACACTTAGCGAATTTTCGCTCAATTATTATCGAAAGTGCTTATACTAATTCAAATTTCTTGCTTTGAAAATCGACATTTATCCAAAAAATCTAAATGGTTTCGGCGGCTATTTGCCGACACTCGTCCGCAAAGGGTTAATACTCTTAGAAACGTTACAAATTTTGCGATCAGCTTAATAGAAGACAAATGAGTGGGGCATCTTGTATATATTTAGAATTCAAATCGAAATCACAGTGGAGCCCAACAACAGATTACATTTACATTAAGAAACAATTTGTAAATCCTTCAAAATATGCAATGAAGAAAAATTCCGTAGCGTTCTCGATAAGCTCGATAATGTAAAATCCTATCCGTTTAATCATCCATTAAAACAACTTTGGTGGAAAGCAGCGGTACACGATTACAAAGAAATTTTCATGCCCATCCGCGGAGGATAAATAATTCGCTGCTACACGGTGTCCGTGCATGTAATTATTTAACTACGAAACTTCCTCTCGCGACGCGCCCGGTATACTCCGATAATTCGAAACTTTTTAAATGAAAACGTAAATGGAAGCTCGTTCACGACTGCGTCGCGATCTCACCCCGTGACAAATAATAACCGCTACCAACCCCTGTACTCTTTCATTTTTCTCTCTTCTCCATATTTAAAGCCCGCCCTCGTGCACACGCTCGCGATTTCCGCGTAATTAAAGCACGCTCCGCGCGGAAACAAGTGTCGACGATACACGCTTCCTTCCCCCCCCCCCCCCCCCAGTAACGCTTTCCTGCCCCCTTATGGGAAAGATCAAACTACATGCGAACTAACAAACTGTACTTTGCCGAAGCCTCGAAGCCTGGCTTCTCCTAGAAACCATGACACGCTCCAGATACTCCATAATCCGTGTTTCTGCTCAATTGAGTCACATTCTCCCATTCTACTTCCCTTTTTCTGTTCCCCTGATTTTGAGAACTCGCACACAATGGAAGAAAAGGTGTAACGATAGCACTTACTGTACACTTTCAGCTGGTTTAGGTCCGGAACGGTGGCCGTGTTTGCAGGAGGTTGTTGTTTCTGTTGCTTGGGATGCTGCGATCGAGCCGGCGGCATCAAACGAGGTCTCTTTATCGGCGGTGCCAAACGAGGTGGAAAAGCAGTCGACGCGTAGTAACTGAAAACAAAGTTCCAACTCAGACCAATAATAATTGTTTCGCAACTATATCGCGTGAATATTTAATCAGGTAGGTTGGTGGTGCCAGAGAATGATTAGTTTAAAGTAAGTAGGTATGCTCGATAGTTGCGAAAAAATCGATCCCGAGTCGAAACGACTGGAATCGATGCGGCAGAAAACGGAACTCCAATAGATCGAGTTCTTGAAAATCGATGCAAACGATTGATCGAGATACTAATGGTATCTTATGTAAACTTCGAAATCTTCAGATTAGTTTTGCATATTTATATTTAAGGCACGATGAACGAAGAAATTAACCAAAATTTGTTTCACATTAAATTGTTTGCGAAGCTTATGTACAATCCTTCATCTTTACTTGAGAACTTGTGTTGCTTAACCAGTTGTCATGCAATTATTTTATTACCTACGTATGATAGCGTTAATTGATCACTTTCGTGTCATGTCAAGTAAAAATCATATGAATATTGTAGGCAATTTTTATTTTACAACGTCAAATCTTGTAAGATAAAGCTAAGATTAAAGTTTAAATTAAATTTTACCCTCAATAGTATTCGTTTTTTGTTTAATCTGCGCTGTGAATCGTAGAACGAGTGTGATTTGTTCTTGTACAGCAATGGGTTAATTAAAATCTAGGAGTAATTAAGTTTGGTGATCATGTTCTCGAATAAAAACTATAAACCTGTTTGGATATTTGTACGGCTAATGGGAGAGAAATCTGTTAAAACGCGAAACGAAGTAAAAATCGGTGATACGGTCTGGGTATTGGGGAATAAAAGTTGAAGAGAAGGGAAGAGCGAAAGATTTTGAAAGTTTCGTGTGGCGAAACTTGCATGGAGCAAGAATTTTCTGTAAAAGGGAAGGAGAAAGTAAAAGTTTCGAAGATTTCAACGGTGAGGTATTAAAGAATTAGAAAAAAATCACCGCAAAAGAAAATGCGAAAAGTGTCGAAATAACGCGTCAATGAAAAAAAAAACAGGAATATTTTAACGCGAAAATTCGACATAAACAATTTTTGGTAAATAGAATGACGAAGATTCTATGGTTAATTCGAAACGAAGTATATAAGTATATATAAATGGATAAATTGTGTTTTGTTGACAATGTGACGTGGGTGCGATATATTAATTATACTGATGAACAATAACAAACAACAATATTTATTGTTCTTAATAACTAGCTATACTACAGTGTATTCTAACGCGCGAATTTAAAGTGACGAATGCTCGGAACGTTCTGTCTTTTCCGTGCTCCTCCAAACTGTTCTTTCCTCTGAACCGAGGATCTGGCAAACACGTTTATTGCCCGCACTTGAGTTCGGTCGCACGCAACATGCGCTCCTTCGGAAAACCAAAATCCTGGGACTTTCCTTTAGGAAGCTTGACAGTCCGCCACAACAACAATCATTTATTTAAAAAATTAGATAGCTGCTATTTTCTTCCATAACCCTTGTGAATTATTCTGATAGATTAACTAGACTATTTCGGATATATTAATACAATCATTTACGGTTGAGTTAGTCTTCGACTCACTAATCTTCAGAACTTGTTATGTGTTATAAACTGTTACACGATTCTATACATTTTTTCGTCAGTAATCACTTTTAGTTTCACTATCATGTATTTATAAAATTCACCAATTCCAAATTGTCAGATTTTCCACCTGACATTTTGTCCAGCGAAAAACGATTAATTTTACATTTTGTAAATCAATAATATTCCTTTAAATTCCAGCGTCAATAGCTTTGAAGGTAAAGAGTTATACAAAATAGACTATAGGAACACCTACCTTCACTTTTTTTCTTTCCCTTTATGCTTTACCCTTTTCTAATCTGTTTTTCATTTCTATTATCTTCGTTCGTTCTAGTTTTCAATTTTTATTTTTTCACCTCTATTTTACTAACAAACATGGCGTTTGACAGATATTCTCATTCAACATCCTAAAGGTACTTTTGGATAACCCTATATATTTAAAAATTGCTTAAATATTTCGATTATTCGTGACATCAAATATTGAAGTTTGTATAATTTTATTACAATATACCCGTGCTTACATTGCAGTGAATTTCTTTTTTTATAAATAACCTATAACAGAATGTATATAGAATAGAACCTATCCATCTCATAATCTGAAACTTCGCAAAGACGACATTTCACAAGCATCAACCTAATATTTCTCCCTTTTTGCAACGTCAACCAGCGATAGAAGTATTCAATTACATCTGTATACTGTTCGCCTAATCGCACGTTCATTCATTTTTATGAGCAACCCCGAGCACGAAAGGGTTGCGCGAACAGGCTTCTCGAAGAACGTACAAATTGTACGTTTAATCAACTCATTTAGACGCAACAGCACACGGTTGGACGTGTTCGCACGCAACCTGCTGCCGTCCTTTCCCACCCTTTTTCAAGGGTTAGTGGTGCTTTCGATTAAAAGGCTGCCGCCGTGGAGCCGTCGAATTTCTAATAAAACCCAAACCTGTCTTCTCGAACGTTAATTTGCCCGAAATTCTCGACGACTTCCACTGTGCTCAGCTTCTGACGAGGCCGCCACTCCTCAGGCAACATATACAAAGGAACAACTTCGATAACGATTCAAAAGGCGTCTGTCTGCACGTTCACCTAACTGAATTTAATCGGATGTGTTTAGACTTTTGATAAAATCGATGCGACATTGTCGCCGCGCGACAAGCCACTCCGGAAACGGAGAGCAAGAAGAGTTTTCACTCTGTTGAAGTAGAGGGAGAGAGAGAGAGAGAGAGAGAGAGAGAGAGAGAGAGAGAGAGAGAAGGAGAATCAGGGTAGAAACAAGAGAAAGAGTAGAAAAGGGGAATAGAAGGCAACCCTCATCGTCGTATTTATCCGGCTATGTATTTCCTCCGTCTATCCTGCCTGCTGCCGCTCTACGAAGCCTCCCTTGAAATAAAACTTCCTCTTCTTTGCACTCTCCTCTAGTCTCCTACCCTCTCCCCTTCTTTTTTACTTTTTGCTAGTTTCACGTGTTTCCTTTTTTTTTTCTCTCGTCGTTTTCGTTTTTCACCGGTCGAGGACCATTGCGGAGCTTCTTCTTTCCTGTTTAACGCGTCTTCGTTCCATCTGCTTGTTTACGCCTCGCTTTATTTCGTTTTGTCGTCGAGAGGGATGAAACTCGTTTTTCCGTATAATTCGGGATCTTTTGGTAACGTTTAAAGAGAGTAGCAAGTAAGGAAGGAACACTACATTAAAGAATTCGTTTTATTTCGCTTTATTTCGAACGAAGAGAACACGAAGAACCGGCTAACTGGAGAATTTTTCTTTTAAGTAACGATAACAGTATTATTATTAACTCCGGAAATCCTTTTGATCCGAACGACTTCCCTCATTGTTCTTTGTTTTCCCGTGAAGTTGCTGGTATATATTTTTGCTTTCCTTTCCACAGTGCTCGAGGTTTTCCTTTTGCTCTTTTCATTTATTTAGCTTCACGCGAGCATACACACCCACATACACATAGAAGTTTGCAGATTTTCGCGATACCGCTTTTCCGTCGGCTCCTTTGTACCTCTATAAATTTTGTATTTCATTGGCTTGTTGCGCAAAACTGCCTAAAGCGTGTTTCACTGTTTCTTATGAAATACCGCAGGGTACTTTTGATCCTCTAAACTTATCAAACGATATCTAGTCATCTAAAATTTACATTGAAATATTAGGATAAACTATAAGGTAACTTTAGGGTTGAATAATTTCAGAATTTTCCTGATAAATCGTAAGATAAATTTAGGATAGAATAATATTAGAATTTTCCTGATAAGTGTTATTATCTACTTGCCTAACAATAAATTAAAGATTTAATGTTAGGTCAGATATTCATGCAATGTTGAATAAATATTATTAGAACTTGTCCTAGGTATTACACATTGTGTCTATATTCAGCTAATACGATTATGTTTACAGTAAACATCCAAATAACTCGAATTCCGACAGTACGAATTACAACGCGCTAAAGATATTACAACGATTTCTTTGTATATAATAAAATGAGAGAATTCCCTATTTAAAAACACAGAAAACAAAAATTGATATGGCAGTCATCCTAAACATGTTACTTATATTATTCAAAACAAAGGGTGTCACACGCAACTGGGCGGTGCTATATCTCTAAAATTGTTACAGATAGAAAATAATGTTACAAGGTGAAGTTATACTTGAACGTGCATCTAAAAATGATGCATTTAAAACCTGCAGTTGCATTCTTTTTCCAAATAGAACTCTACAATTTTGATTGCACTTTTCGATCCAGTCTTTTAATCTCTACAAGAAAGTATTAAGGTACTTATGCCTTAAACCTAATAATTCAGGAATTACGACAATTAAAAGCTTACTAAATTATTTTGTATCCTGTATTATCCATTCTCTGTACGTATTGGTACGGAGAAAAAATTGCATTAAATTTCATCTTACTTTGACACATTGTGCAAATCCTTACCCTACATCAAACATCATCCTTTCAATACTCATTTCAAAAACTGACAAATAATTCCTCGTATGTGACAGGATCCCTTTAAGAAGACTATTTATTTGTACCTGAGGCCCATTTATCCATCTACTTATTATTCGCAAACTGTCCCATATATTAAACCATCCCCTCGAGTCGTACACCCTAATTTTTATACCGCTTCACCGTCTATTATTTCCCTTTCGTCGTTTCATCTCGGATCATTCGTTTCCCGGTGCAACACACGTTCCCTTCACCCATCAAAATCTTCCCTAGCCCCGTTGTCCGGTTCCCTTCCACCCTGTTTCAACCATCTCCCCCACTCCGGCAGCATCGTGACACAAGAGACATCCACAAATTCGTGACTTCGTGGCGTTGTTAAAAGTTCTCCACGCTGACAGAGTTTCACTCTGTTTCACTTTGGAACTTTCAGATAATAAGCGCGAAACTGGCGTGCAAGATAAAGGGAGATAGGGAACGTAGACGGAAGGGCTGCGTTAAGGGTGGGGTAGCATCATCTACACCGGCACTTCCTGTCGTCTCGACTATTTTAATTTTTTTCAAGCCACCGTCCAATTATTGGCGACCGCGAAAGTCGTCCTTTGTCGAGCTGCGACCGCCTTTTGAAGTGCCCCCTTATTTCTTCCATTCTTCTTCCTAATGTCTGCGACGACTGATAAGAAGAAAAAGCAGAAGCTGCAAGAGGAGCAGGATAGAACAACGGACCCGTTGCTGTCTCGTTGCGAGTCGCTTTCCTTCAGAGAACGAGTAACGATCGTCCTTTAGTTTCGGAAGTTCGATGATTACGGCGGCGCGGCGTCTTCTCCGAATCCTTAGCCGGTACTGTTGGTAATATAACCGAGGAAGAACACGCCTGCAGGTGGAAGTTCATTCGCTTCGTCCTTTTGCGTCAAAAAGTTGCGTGTAACGGAGACTTTTAACTAATGAGTCGAGTTCGCAACTTGTGTCGAATATACTACAAGAGAGATTCAGCGATTTGGGCTAAAATTAATTTCTGTATGGTTTAAATATAGGCTACCATCTTTGTTTCAGCGTTTATTGCCGAATCTGTTGCAGATACCTAATCTTTTACGTATCATTGTACGTGTACAACGTGTTAGCTTTCTGATGTAGAAGTGAAATATGCTGAACAAATTTTCATTTTTGTAACCGTGGTCCAATAAAGGAATCTAAAATTAAAACGAGAACTATTCTTCTTTTTTCAGAAACCTGTTCTTTTTATTGAAAGTGGGTAAAAAGAAGCTCTTAATATTAGCAATATAGTACTCCTAGCAAACTTATTCTTACGTCAACAGATTGCTATTAAAACAATGAAGCAATCCTAATTCCCTTATTTTTGATCATACAATTTGCAACAAATTCGCCATTCCAAAATACCACAAACAGAGTCTATTTTCTGTGAAGTCAGTTCAATTCAACACACAGAAGACGATTGAATTTAAATTTTACCCGGGTCTTCTTAGAAAGATCAGAAATCCTTTTCCATGGCGGAGGGACGAAAAAAACCGAAGCTTCGAGGATAAACCTCTATTCGTTTAAATATAAGCCCGACGCGAGACAGTCGTGGGACAAGGGGCGACAGAATAAATCGACAGATTTTCATCAAGAAGTAACCCCGAGACAGCGGCCTCCTCGTGGAGATTCGACCAACAAGGTCTGTGATTGGCACCGCTGACAATTATTTGTTTTCCACAAATCACCGGGGAACGTCACTTTCCCTCCTTCATGGCTTTCCTTCTTCCTTCTTACCCTTGTTCCCAGTGCACTTTTAGATACAAGTCCAAGCCTGTTCGTGACATTTTGCTTGATATTGCCCAGGAGAACATTGTCCTAACATAAACCAAATTTTCTGTCGAACATAAAAGACCCGGGTAGGCTATTAATACGATATTGGAAGTCTGTCTAAAATAGGAATCAAATCCCTGTCTCAGAACACGTATCACGTGTTCACGTGAGATAAAATAAATACATCCGTCCCTCGATTTACGCGAATTATTCGTTCCACGCGATTTTCTTTAGCGTAAAGAGTCCACTAGTGTAAAAGAATTCTTAAGAAAAAGCACGGTATTGGTTATATAGTCACTCATTGTTACCCACATTTTTTAGCATTACGACTCTTCTACTGTTAAATCTGTACCTGGGAGACAGACTAACCCAAATACATTTCTGTCGTAATTGTGCTATGTACAGCATCTTGTTATTCTTTCTTAATTTTATCAGAACCATAAGAATGTACATGTGTTACATAATACACGAAGGGAAGTTAATTGGATCAATTACTTCAAATACAACGTTGTCTTATGTAGTTTTAGTTTTTGTTTTTGCTTTACAGTAAATTTATAATACAGGACATAGGTCAGTCTGGTTCTGAGGTACAGAAATTAAAGTTAAACGATATTATATCACTGAAGGAAACAGCCTATGAAGTCTTCGTTTTTCAACTTTCAAGTAGAACAAATGTTGATGACAAAAAAATTACCTTAATCCGTTGTCTTTAATTATTTAAATAACCTTTTTCTTTATGAATCATTTTATGTCTCAGAACTATAAATACCTTTTCGAAAAGAAAGAATCCAAGAACTGGAGTTGTCCTCGAGAAACTAAAACTATATTTAAACATTTTTCATAAATATTTTCTCCGTTCGAAGAAGGAGACTAATATAATCGCCCACCGTGACATTTCAGTCAACCTATGAATACCGAGTAGCTTCTAAAATTATTTAAACAGCTTTTCACGTTTTTATCTTATTTTTCACGAAGGAAACTTGATCGTTCTCTAAATGAATGATTACCAGACTGCAGATATTTACGCATTTATGGGAAATTTAACTGTGCAAAAGTATGCAAAATACATAATAATGTATGGAAATATACGAAATAACGAAAGAAAACTAGACGTTATAATATTCAAAAAATGAAATAAATCTCCGTTAAACATAGAATTGGAATATTACTTGAATAACTACAAACCGTGACAATATTCTCCTTATTTATACAAATTATTATTTACCTAGACGTAGAGAGTTTCGAATCATAAAAGTAGCAGAAAGCTTCGAAGCTTCGAGTGTCTCATCTCTATTTTTTAGGGGTTCAGAATACTTTGTTCAAACACTATTTTGTAGCTACCTGTCATGACGAGCCAAGGGCTATGTACCAGTAGCTTTAGGGTTGTTTACCGATAGCACTAAGAAGTGATTAATTGGTGCGATTAATTGGTAGCGGAGGGGAGAATTCATATTGAGAAAAGATAAATGTGAGAGAAATCCGTATATAACAGTGGCGATTATTTCCTCTCTACGAATCACGCGAAACATTACGAAGCCATGTAAGCAAGGGGTTCCCACCCCTCTTATTTTTCCCCAAGCCATATACTTCCAGGATCAGCAGGAACCTGGCTGCGACGTTTCGAGTTATATCGCCGCAACAATGAGTCATTGTCAGAATTTCTGAAATAGAACGCAAGCCACCCCCGTGAACTTTATTTCGTGCAATTTGAGCAAGTCTCGACGTCAGCTAGCAAAGATTAAAAAAGGTTTAACGTTGTTAAAGGTTCCCCTAATAAACTTCGTAAAATCTCCACTTTAAATACTAGCTGCATGTGAATGTTAAATTCGAATATATCGAATGTACACTACCATCGATTCATGTAGACGAATTCCTTAAAATGTTAAAATACTTATTATAACCATTGTACAACTACTAATATAAAATTAGTCTCAAGTCTAGTCAAATTAATTAAAAAATTACGAGCAATAGATAAAATCCATATTGCACGAATGATCGTCTTATAATGAACCTACTTATCGTTGTATTTTTATTAAAATACAATATTTATTTTATATAAGCAAGCAGGTAAAATTGATGAAATAAAATTTCCGATAATTAGTCTCGCATGAAAAGATTAGGCAGTTTACTCAATGTATTAAACTAATTCGATTACGATCTGTATGAGATATAATAAAAATCGAATTAGGTGCAGCTTTCAGATTTTAAGCTTACTTTTAAATGAAATTAAATTGGATTCTAAAATATATATATATACATACCTGCGGAAGCATAAGAGGAATTTTATAAAATATCCGTAATTGTATTTTTAACAAGTTTTCCAATTTCATATCAATTTTCAGCCATCCTTTATCATAATATTATAAGCCTATTAGCCGTTCCACTCGCAGCGCTTAACCTGCACGTGTGACAGCTTGCTCGGCTGAATGAATTTTAATGAAATCCGGTATTAGAGGGTCTGGGTTAGTATTTATCCGACAAATTCAACTTCCGTTCACGTTGTTCAATCTGAATACAAACGTGTCCGGGCTCACACCAGACAAAGAAATGATTTCAGCTACCGATGTACGCTCACATCTTAAACAAATGTGTTCAAACAAAGAATTTTATACATAATCAAAATAATGAGGAACCGATAACATTTTTGAAGCCTTAAATCTGAAAGGATTCCAACATGTATTCTTGAATAACAAATTTGATTGTGTAGATTCAGAAGCAATATAGATAATACATGTAATAATACAGATAATAATATATATTTAAAAATAATATAATAAAAGTTACTACATATTTTTTAGTTATGAATTCCTCTTATAAAATATAATTTAACCCTTTACGATTGAATGTCGACAAATAGTCATACAAACGTCCTTAGTTTTCTAGTCGCACATCGATCTTTAAAATAAGAAATTTAGATTAAACACTTTTTTTAAATAATAATACGTAAATTTATTTGTAAAGGAAAAAAACATAGTGTTAGATAGGTGGTCTAAAACTTTTGCATAGAATTGTGATTATACAATTGTGAACTAGTTTCATTACTATTAATCCTTTATCTGCAATTACGTCAAAGAAATCGTTTTATGGCGGTCTTCGATTTTTTTCCTTTCACAGTGGGCAAGTAAAGGAATTGCTACAATGTGTATGCGACAAAAATTGCCGCCTATATATTTTACTATCACAAGTATTACCACTTGGACGGTCTGCGGTCGAGAACGCACCCTCATACCTATAAATAATATTTCTGTCGGAGCTTTCAGCGGCGTTTTCCCGCAATTATTGCGTTTCTCATAACCGATGTCATAATTCTATCCGGTAACAGAACCATTCGTAACCTCTGTCAGTCCAGTTCATTTTAATGTTTCCTTCCCCCCCCCCCCCTGTAAACCCCCACTCCCCCCTCTAATCCCAATGAATCATTTAACTGAAAGTACACAAATGTTAAAATCAGGAAAAATAAAACTTCGACTAGTGATATTATATATCATATTCAAAATATAATAACATTGATCAATTACAAGATAGACCACTCATTTATAGGAAACATTATAAATTACGTGGCTGCTCAGACATGGACCAAATTTATATAAAAAAAATTATATCAAAGATTGCCAAATCGAATGATTAATGTAGTACAAAATAAAGGAGGATCCACTCATTGTTAACATTCGGATGAAAGTGATACTTTTGATAAGTTATGTAAATTTGTTTAATTTCCAAAGGTGATGTCTTATAATTTTCACCAAGTGAAATTGTATTATTTCGAATTAAATTGGATATTTGTTGTAATATTTATTTAATTCACGAAGGTATTGATTAACAATAAATAGTTTTATTTCACATGTGACGTTCTTTAATATAAATATAAAATTAAGCCCTCATCCCAGAAATTGTCAAGGCGTCTTATAAGTTTGTCCACAAATGTGTATACACATTGGTATAGATTTGGATTTTAGAGATCGACTATGTCAAAAAGAATTGATTATTGCAATATTTAGTTACAATTATTCCCATCGTTTTAAAAGCATTGATATCTTATTCTACTCTAAACTAGTGATGTAGTATGTGACACTAAAATGTTACTGATGGAAATGTTACGTGCTAATAGTTTCAAGAGAAAGTTTACATTTGAAAAATCGGTAGGTAAAACGATAGCAGTCCATTTTTAATAAATTCCTTCTTCTTGATTTGTAACATAAATTAATGGTGGCATTTTGTCGGTCACAGGCTGTGCTTGTAAAGCGTTCTAAATAATACTGATCTCTGAAAAATTGGCGAAATAGCAATAAAGTTTTCCCAGGAGGCTTTGAAAAAATGAAACTTTCTTCTTCATTTTTTAGAAGACAGCATAAGCTGCACCCTTATGGTTCCTTCCTCCGGTCTTTCATTAGTTTCAAGTTATTTTTCATTCATTATTCTTAATGCTCATTATACCGAAACACACCAATTTGTATTCATGCCTCTTTGTTTTCCTTCCAACGCAAAAGATGATCATAATTTTTATTTCACGAGAGTTTAAGTCGTGAGCTACTGCAAGCAGCGTATTAGTCATGTGTATTAAAGCTGCTCTTCCAGCAACACTTTTTATAATAAATACTACAAGCTTTCGGAAGTGGAGAATCTACATCACAAAGAAGTACAAGTTGCCTGCAGTAAGGAAATTTCATTGTTGAAGTTTGTATGCAAGTAAATTGTAGATTACCATCGAAAACAACATTTTATTGTTAACAGAGACTATTACGAGAATATTCATATTTTTAGATGCAGTTATTATAAATGGCTGCAATCTCATTTTCTCAAGATAATACGTAATGCATTTAAAGGGATCTCTGTCTGCTCGAGTTAGGAGGCAGTAGAATAATGACGTTATAACATTGATCCTTATTCCATTCGTAACCTACATACGTCACCTCTAAATGTCGAATGAGAAACCCCTGGTCAGTGAAAAAGATTATCTTTTTATGTCCTCATAAAGATTTAACTCCCCTGACCGACATTCACGTGACAGTGGATCTAATAAAATTATTAAATCAATATCTGCATCTATATACAAGAAGCTGTACAATAATAGATGCAAGTGTGAATAACAATTATGGAACATATTAAAATTAAAAGACAGTAAAATTAGTAAATTACTTATATTACTCAATGACAAGATCATTACGGTAATTATTATAATATCAAAATTATTGATATTATAAATACTATCGCAATCGATAAAATCCCAAAATTCCCAAGATTACTAAGATTATTAATCCAGGAAAATATTAAAATAAAGAATTTATTAAATCATTAAAATCAATTAAATTCCCAAAGTTATTAAAATAGAGAGTCACTAAAATTACTAAAGTATCAAAATAACTAAAACTAAATATCATCAAATATTAAAATACGAAAATGATTGATATTAAACGCTACTAAAATCAGAAATTACTAAAACTACTAGAACCATTAAGTTACTAAAATGAAGAATCCCTAAAATAATTAAATTCGCCAAAATTTCCAAAGTAATAAAATCGAGGATCACTAAAACGACTAAATGCCCAAAATAACCACAATAGAATATCACCAAAATCCCAACATTAATATCAAAAAAGAAAAAAATATCACAAGAAGTAGTAGAACACCATGAAACATTTTGCATATAATTATTTCACATATCATCTAGAAATATTAACACACAGGCAAGAATATTTTATTTTGCACAATCTCAAATTATTTCATCCGTACGAATTGTTATCGCAATGGCGGTGTATTAAGTATGCATTTGGGCAAACGTACGCTAATCAGCGAAGAATAATAGAATGGGATTTTCGGGAATTCGTTAAGATTTCACGTGCCGGGCAAAGAATCAGAGAAAACCGCGGCAAGCATTATATATGTTCCCTTTTTCCCATCTCATTTCCTTTCACGAGGAAACTTTTCACCGGCGCATGATAGTTTTGGGCCTGCCACGGATTTCTACGAGCAATTAAAGAGTGCTCAGGAAGTTTCACCGCGGAACGATGGAAGGAATTATCGTGAAATCTCACAGCTACTCTTTCCCTTCTTCTTATATCTCGTTTCAGGAATCGGGATTTCTTATTTGATTACTTAAAGGAGATTTCTAAGCGAATCTTTGCACTCGCATGCATGAATTTTCACAATCTTCCGGAACGTTTCAGATTAAATTTTCACGAGAACGTAAAATAAATTGTATGCTGTTTATGAGAAATTTTTACCATTTTTGAAGAACTTAAACCGACATAGAATAGATTTACCAGCAAATGAACACACACCAATGAATGGATATGAAATAAAAAGACGAGAAAGTTAAATTGTTAAATGAAACAAATATTTAAATTTTAATTTGTACCAATTCTTTGCTTCACATTCCACAACATCCACGTTGCACATTGCGAATTGTGGTACAAAAATCGTTTTAAAGTTAGAAAAAAACGTTAACTACGAATAAGTGTTTGTTTAATGTTTGTTATAAGGTAAATCACTTGCAACCTTTAAATATTAAATATAATGCACTGGAAATATGCATGTAATTAATATAAAAATTAATTTCTATTCAATTTCTCATTTAATGCTGTCATCACGAAAAATGCTTTATTTTGTTACTGTTCATCCACTGGTGAAATCAATGTTTTTGGCTTTTTAACATAACTACGTGTGTTTCTCATTTCTTTTGAGATCTTTTGTACGTCTCATATGAATGTTTAGACCTGTGTTTCTCTACAGTGTTTTTCCTTACTCCATAAAACAGTTACAACACCGTAATTCTATGTAACATTTTGTTATTTTTATACACTTGTCGTCCTTTCGTGGTTTTCGTTGTTACCATCATAACCTTTTATACCTCACTGTAATTATTTTTCTTCTAATTTTGTACTTTTTCTATTTTTCTTCTAAATTTCTTATCGTATAAATAATGATAAAAAAATAAAGTAAAATCGAATAAAATAAAATCAAATAAAATAAATATGATTATGTATCGGTTATTAGGATTATCGGTTATTATGTATCGGTTATTAGGTTATTGGAAAACATAAATTCCTCAATTTTTGTTACAAGGTTTCAGAATTAGGTGTTCCGTATTACCATTTACCGTGTGCGTATTGTAGAAAATTATATCAGAAAGTAATAGTACATGATATTGCGCTTGAACACACGAGCTTCGACTCGGAATCGAAATTTATTTCTTCGCGAGGGGAGGTTTTCTTTGTTCCACGTCGGCGAAAATCAAATTACGTGTCGCCTGCGAAAGGATTTTCATCCCTTGGCGCTCCTTTAGATCAAAGGATAAGTTGCGAGTATCGTGCAAATCGCAAATTCCTCTCGCTATTTCACCATATTATTGTATTCCACCTTGAAAAGAACTTTTGTTCTTTCCTATTACGTCTATTTGCCTCTAATATGTCACCAAAATTACGTACATGAATAATTTTACCAATTTACAGTAAAGTATTTGCTTCGGTTTCTTTAACTGTTAACGAAATTGAAAACCGGTAGATTCGGAAACCAAAAAAAAGGTAAACGTAGAATCATTTTTAATCCTTTTACGATTCGTTTCGTTTTTTTATATTGTATTTCTTAGAATTCGAACGAAATAAAAATTACCACTCTAGAAAATTGTCCTCCCCTTAATGACATTCTGATTAGTTTGTACATTGTTGTACCGTGACAAAAAGAACAATGTAATTTGGAATAGCTATGAAAGTATGGAATGAGCGGGACATATACTGAATAAATGATAACACCGCTGACAATCTGGTACGACTGATATCTAGAAATACACTATTATTCCTGAAACTGCAATAGGTTGCCGTCCGAAGGTCAGTCGATGACATTTTTCAGTCTATTTGCAGGTACCAATACCAGGTACCTCCAAATAGTTGCTTAATATTACAACATCTTAGCCTCGTTTAGTAACTGTATTTTATCGATTTGCTTCTATTTATACGCGACCTAATAGCTTCATCTCTCACCTAACAATCTCCTAAATCTTCTGCCAAAATTTTGTAATATCGAACCAAGTTCAACACGAAACATCAAATTAACGCTTCACCGCTTATCTAAAGAGCACGTCGTTGGATCAAACGTAACCCATCAAACTTTTCCTTTGTTTTATTATCTTTTTCGTAACTAACAATAATATTTATTAATCCTCGAAGATCGACATTATTTTTCGAATAATCTCGCATATCGAAAAAGCACAGTATTGTATACTGAAAACGTTGCGTTTTCTTTTTAAGATCACGGGATGTTCCTATTTAACCCTTTGACTGCAGAAGGCGGACGCATATGTAATAAAGGCGGATTTTGTTTGATTTCCTAACTTAACATTATACTATAATATCCATGGCTTAATGCACACATGTTGCATGTCCACTTTTAATAATTAGATAATAACTAATAACTGTTAATTAATTTAATAATTTAATAATTTCTTTTAAAAACAGGTTCAAAGGTTTAGTGGTATTTTATAATTGAATAAATAGTTTTCTTGTTGCATGTACGATGTTATATTTATGAAACAAATATTAAGGAATGTATTTAAGTAACAACATAAGCTTTATTGTACAAAATTATGATAATAATTCAATAAAACTACATAGAGGATGGACATACTACCTTGATAACTTGTGTACATTTATCGTATGCCCACCTATGGTGTATTATCACTTGGCAATAATAAATTAAAACGCTACTTTGGAGTTCTAACTTCGTAATAATAAAATAAAGCAATAAACTTTGGCATTTAAATGTACATTAAAAAAATGAAATTAGTAACAAACTGGCATTTTTAAACCTACGTAGAATTAACAAAAACAAACATAGACGTCTAAATTTATTGTCAACGATAATGAAAGTGAATTTTGGTATATAAGCTGACATAATGGAAACGAATTAATAAATATTGGTGTTTAAATTTTCATAGCAAAAACACATGTCCTACGTGTCCTTTGCTATGGATATACAACGTTTGTGCACTAGAAATGACGAATGCAAGGACATACGATAAATAAAATTTCTATTTTAACATATTTTGCAAAATAGATAAATATATATATATAATATTTATACAACATAAGAGACGATGAAGATCTATTTAATGCATATGGTAAATCAAATTTGATAAAAAAAGTGGACATACGACATGTGTAAATTAAACCACAGTTTCACTCTAATAGCAGTGTAACGTTTCATTATTTTACACTTTGGATTAATTTATTCACAAGTGACCAGTTTGCACACGTACAATATGTACGCATTTCTGACTACACCAATACTCCCTAGCACTGATTAGGCTAATATCGTGCCGCGGTCAAAGGGTTAATCATTGGATTTAGGGTGTCCAACTAGATATAGCATTTATCCAAATTAACAATTTAACTATATAACAAAAATTCGTAGAAAATAATCCTCTTCTAATCGCACGATATAAAAAGGAATTCAGTGTCAATATTTACGGAAACGGTACGAATATTCCGAACAAATCAATATAAAGTAGAAACATCTAGGGTAGTATGCTAGTATATACTAATGGTAGTACCACGTACTACCATTTTAAGGTTCGCGCGTAACTTTATTTAACTATTTTAGAACGTCGTTAACATATAAATAGTTCCAGTTTGGAGCATAATATTGTTCAACCGCTCTTTTATTTATGAACATCTTTTTTATATATTCAATACAATAAATTCATTACTACGTAATTGAAAATGTACAACAAAGCCCAATGTCCCGATTACTGTCACTTGAAAGCTTTTCATTTAAATAGAAACACGTTTTACATATATTAACACGTCAGTTTGTGTAACAGATATAAGATATATAGTAAACGTATCGCCTTACTGAATTATAACACGTTCCCTACTTTATAATTATATTGGTCACGTTTTAACGTTAAACAGCACATTTACCTCCTAATATTTATTTACGAATATTGAGTGCAAACGAATATACAATGTCTACGTGTTGTTACGTAAACCGAAGTCCAAATTTACCGTGAAAATTTGTTTACTCACGATTCTTTATACAGTTACTTTGCTATTAAATAAACGAATTCAAGTGGCAGTTATAGGAACAGTGACAGTACGTGGTCCATTTACCCAATAGTCTGTAAAAAAACAACCTAACGATACCAATTGCCTACGTGGTCAACGTACGTACCAACGCGCAAACTACAAAGTAAATAAAATAATTCGAATCCCCAACGGGCAAATTACGAAACACAGTTCCCCTATAATTAATACCGTGCGTTCTCTGACAAAGGGGTGGAAAATCTACGTATACATCTAAAGGCAGGACCTAACAAAGAAACGGGGCTGCCGTTGAAGAACGGCCAGCTTTTTGTTGGGCGGACTTGCATGTATGTATGTATTATACGTACGCTGGTCGCTACAAATTAGACGATAGGCGTGCAACGTAACGCCAAGTAGTTTGAAACTGGCTGTTAAACCAATGCAAATTACTGCAAGACAATCCTCGGTGTTGCGGGCGGAGACGGAAGAGGCGCGGGGGCCGAGGAAGAAGAGAGTTCGTCCTTTCTAATTACGTATCGCGCCGGTGAGAAAGAGGACGGAAAAGCTTAACCAAGTTTTCACGAATTAATGCTGCCCTCCTCATTCTCCCGCCCCCTTTCCTTTCTCGCCGCGTTCCGTGAATTTCACGTCCAGTAGTCGCGTTACTTTCTGACCGATTTCGTAATTGGACGCTAACTCGATTTCGTGCTGTTCTTTGTGATAATGGACATCGGAAGATTCACGGATTCCTTGGATAGACGAAAATCATTCGTGGATCTATCGATGGATTTTCGAAACTGGTGAACATTGTGGACGGAAATTTTATTTTATTTTTGATTGTTTAACTAATGCCCGAAAGGCGATTTTGATCTTAAGACGATGGGTGATTTACTCAATTCAATTATTAAAAGCGCATTTATGTTTTTGGTTCAACAAATAAATATAAATTAAAATGATAATATAATATAAATTAATAATGTAATACGAATTAGAATAATAGTATAATAGAAATTAAAATAAATAAGTGAATATGAAGCAATAATTTGATTTCGCAGATTACAGCTAGTTTCGAATAAAATCAAAAGACAGATTAATTTCACCATTGAAATATTATAACGGGTATCTTATTTTTGATATTTGGTACGTCTTTAAACATTATATACACCGTGCGTCTTTCCATAAATTCATATTTCTCATAAATAGATAAAAATCCATAGTTTATTTGTAATTAACTTTATTAAATGATAAATATACGCAATATTTACACGAAATAGAATTTTATTACAGTGGCTGCCAAAAGCTTCCGGCTAAAATGTAACCTTATTATTAGACTACGTATTTTTATTCAAATTCATACTTTTATAAGTATGAAGGAATAGGACCAACATTGAAGGTTGTTTCAACCTCTAACTATCATAATTTCTTCAGCACGTTGGATATTTTGCATAATTTTACAGATTACATGTGTTCTGCATTTCTTCCGCGTTTAAATTTTCAATAAGCGCATAAATATCTGCAGTCTACTTATTATATTGTTAAGACGAACAACACTTAATAATAAAGATCCACTTTACAAGTATATTGAGTATCATAGTTTATAAAATATCATCTTATCAATTTGTTAATCGAAACAATGTAAATAAAATTTAGAAGTAGAATTATAAATTGGCCAAAAGCTTTTGGCAGTCATCGCATATAAAACAACGATTTTATGGTGTCCTAAGACTTTTGAGCTTAAAAGAAGGGGAATTTTGGTAGGGAAAAATTGCAACATTAGATATTAATTTGGGAGAAAATCGTAAGGATCATCGATAGCATTAAGCGCGTTAATTAAATCTCGCTGGAAATTTTGTTAGCATCGTTTCATGTATGACCTGCAATTTTACTACAAATTGGATGTAATGTGGGTGTAATACCCTGGTGTATACGCAAGAAAGGATATCGAGTTAATCAGGAATATTCATCCCTCAGGGTATCGTTTCACAGCTACGATTAACCTCTATTTCGTACTCGTGCAACGGAGATTTATATCACAAGCTTATTGTCCTCAATTTCCCTTCTCATGGTGCACCGTGTCGCTAGTAATTTAATTACATAATCCACCATTATTATCGTGACGGATTTAAAAGTCTTGCCGGGTTAATAAAAATCGAGATAAACTCTAATCGAGGGCTTCGATGATATAAAGATAATATTACAGAAATACGAAATTACGTTACACGAACATAGAAATTTCTTATGTGCAGTTTCGAATTTTGGAAATTTCTCGAATGCCACTTTCACACCTATGCATATATTCATTTACGTGTACGTGCACTCTGCAACGAGGAAGAAAACTAATTTCACCCAGAACGTAAAAACCTGAATTCAACTAGAATTTTAAGGAGCCTTATTAGACGTACGCAAACTTCATTTCAGCTACCCAAATTAACAACTAACGTTGCCCCAATAATTAGTACTGCTCCGTGTTACGAAATCGCTATTCAAAATAATTCACAAATAAATAGGGTAAATGACCCAACTACTACCACCTGAATGATCAACTATGACTTCGTTGCACTATTTTTATTATTTATTTATCAAAAGCACGTGTCTCTTTTCTTGTCTGTTACGATCCAACGTCCCTACTGTAAGAAATAAAATAATAAGACTCTTAAAATCTCTATGTTTGTTTACAAATACAATAATTTAACGAAAACAACGGCCGAGCTGATACTGTCATCTTTGTATCGCGTACCGGCAACATATTTACTATCGCCTGACAAAAACATTTACTGAAAATCTCGAATTACATAAAGTAACCGAATCATGGTTACGTATATTCCTTGCATATAGTAAGCATTGGTGACGGTAACAGTACAGAGTTTCGTTTCGAACAGCAAATACTGCCATGACGGTACGTGTAAAATGCGTAAATTGTTTGTACCAGTTACTGTCACTTGAATATTAAATAAAAATGATTCAATAAATCGTTAAAGTACCATTGTTCGTGCATTCTACGAAGCGTATAGAACCTAAAAAAATGTTCTTTCCTTATATCTGTAACTCAACTATTACAATAAAAACCTTCTCTTTAGTACCTTAACTTTCCCTTTGGTAGGGTTTAAAGGATTTATTTGTACCTAATATTTATCAAAATCAGCACCGTTTATCATAAGACAACTTCGAAACTAAAATACATTATGTATTTGTATCAACGTCTACGTAAATATACGAACATACCGTGAAGGAAAGATACTAATATCCGACTCTTGGAAGGAAAGTTTGCTAAAGGGGTAGGTGGGAAACAAGAACCTAAATCAAACTATGAAACGTGAAACGACGACACCGGGGCAAGTATACATCTAAGATCTCTATCGCGTATTAACGGCGTTCAATTAAGTAAATGGCTCTCCTGTGAATTTTCTCTATCTTGAAGCCGGAAGATTAATTACAAATTGAATTGGCTATAGGTATAACAGTGTAACGACTGACTGTGCTGGGACTTGCACACATACGCCGAGGGGTGTCAGGTTAATTAGGGACATTCGTCCCTCAAGACATCGCTTTGTGACTAGGAGGCTTAACTGGACACGATGCATCGTGACCCCTAACAGCACCCTGGCCTATAAGCTTGATCCCCATCGACATACATTAAGTGCACGGATTTCAGATGTCTATCTGACCTGTGTCAAATTAAGTGTCACCTGCCAGAAACGTCAGATTTAATCGATGCAAGAACGATACCGCTTTCCCTCATCGCTTTCGACGTGGAAGAAACTGGAGTTAAATAGAAAAAGTACCACTACTCTTTTTTAAAGCAATTCTTTTTCTTTTTTATTCGAAAGCAAACGGGCGAGAAAATAGTATTCTAATTGATTAAGTACAGGATAGTTCGATCATTTAATAAGAGAATTTTTGGTACTGAAATTTTCAGAATTTACCACGGAAAAATTTGTCATCATTTAAATGGAAAAGTTAACACAAGTTAAAAGTGCACGGATTTTGTCGTATTATATTATAATGGCTCGTTTATTATTTACATAGTTACAGATTATTTTATCAGAAAAGTATTTTTCATTTCACCTTGTTTCGATCTAACGATCAACAAATTCATTTTCACATGAATCCAATTTGGTCAAAGTAGGATAACAATCTTCCTTCTGGATAAAGAAACGAAATATACAAAGGAGGAAAGAGAAGGGAAGGAGTTTCGCAAGCATAAACAACGCTTTATCTTCGCCTACAATGGAATAACCAGAAAAATCCAACCGAAGAAAGGACAAAGCGAAACGCGCCACGATAATTTCCCATTCGGTTATTCAGCGCCATTCTCAGCACATAATTTTTCGATATAATAGTTTTCCGTAAAACGGCTGAATCGCAAAGCAGGGACGTAACTCTTAATTCCATTACAAAACTACATCGGCGATATTTTAAAGCGAAATCGAGCGACTGCACTTAGCTTTCATTCGCAGATAATAAATAAAATTATTGCAAAGATCAAATTTCACGGAATCTCTTTGAACTGAACTTAAAAAATCTTGCTACAAAAATATTTCATGATAAATTTGTAAAATTCAGTATTTAATATTATTACGCGTGTTACCGAATTCACAGACATTTCTACAATATCATTTATCAAACAGAATATTAACCTATGGAACGTTACATAAAATTCTTATTATGAAAAATATGAATAAAAAGAATTAGAAAATTCTAATACAGATCCTTAAATATGTAAATATGTCTTTTACTTTAGGATTAAAAATTATGCTTTATTTTAAACGACGATATTTTTGATCTATAAATAGTCATAGCACTTAAGCCAATATACTAATATAATTATGTCAATATAAGAAATAAAATTTTTCATGTCTTCTTGTTCTAAAATTTTCTTGCCTATTTTAGACATTTTCCACAGATATCGATTTTTATTTCAAACTTAAATTTGGCTTTAAACTAATGTTTATTGGATCATTCAACTTTACCCTACTATTTTATTTAAAAAGTAAATTTACACAGGAAGTTTTCACACTCATGGTTATTAAATAAGTGAAATGTTGTCAAAAGAAAACAGATGCTGTTCTAAAATGGAAGCTTTTCATTACCAATGATATTCCGTGAACTGTTCTTCATATTCTGCATAATAATAATAAGAAGAAGAATACGATGAATTTATTACTTCAACAACAGATGCGACTGCAAATCAATCTTCCTTTGTTATTCGATAAATAATTTATCTTTACTGAATTTCAATAGAATCCATTTCAATCATTTTCGCGTGTAAAGATTCTCTTTTATTATTTGCTGTTTAATCAGATTGCTTTGATTATAATGACTCTTATATTCGCGGTTAGTAATTTTCAATAAACTTGTTACGGTATAATTGAACTGTAGTCATTTCTGTAAAATGATTGTCTCTCTCATTATTTGGCAATATTCATGATTATTTCGTCGTTGTTTATTTTCAGTATTTGTTCATTAGTATTTCATCGATATTTAGTACAAACAATTCTTCCACAGGCATGTATATCGCGCACTGGCAAATTGGTTTCTGGATTTCAGGGTAATCAATTGTAACGCATGTCGAATTTTTACAAACATACAAAAGTTTCCGAAGAAGTAATTTCATTGCTAAAATAAAGCCAACAGGCTCGCGATAGTAGCTCAATTACACGTCGACGGTTTAATAAATGAAACTTACATCGTTTTTCCTTTTCAAACTTTAATAAAGCGAGATTCGAATATTGGTCTCCGACTTTTTTCATCTTTGCCAATAATTCACAAAGGGAACCGAAATTGCTTTAACTTTTCCATTTGTGAATCTTTGTATTTTACTCTCCGCAGGTTTTGGAAAGAACAGTCGATAGTTTCAATGTGGAGAGAATTTACCATTGTACAGCGAACAAAAATTACGCGATTTTATATGGATATTTAGCATTTGCTTACTTTAATGTAAAGTGAAATAGAAATGCTAATGAACAAGATTCATAATCTTCTTGAGTTCATTAAAGAAACCAAAATTGCCGGGCAAATAGCATAATTTAATGATATCGTCACTAATAAACTAAGTGTTGATGCGACGTTAAACTCCGTATTAAAAAAGAAAAAAAAGGAATGGTAACTTTATACATATTATCTTTGAGAGTTTCTCAAACATCATTACAAACTTTCCTAACAATCTAATACAAAGTGTTAAAAATAAAGTACCAAAATGATCGTATTTTGAGGGTGAACCAACCCTCCATTTAGGTTCCATTTCTTTAATTTTGTTTATAAAAGTATGACTCTGCATAAAGGTACGAAGTTTAGTTATAACAGTTTTGAATCCCTTCGTAAATTATGGACCACCCTACGCATACGCGCAACTCCGTGGATTCTCTTTATAGCGATCGACGAAAATAAAACGCGAGCACAAAATTTATACATACGGCTTTGAAGTTTATAGCCTGATCACGGTTCCCCTCAATCTGTAATCATTAAACCGGGCAGAAATTCATACACTGTTTTTTAATGGCGCTTTTAACGCTGCTTTCAGTCGGGACTTTTACCAACCTTTCGATGGCAGTTTTAAACTGAAATGACCATTTTTGTTCCGGCCTGACATACACGAAAGGACGGCTTTGTGTACGACACACGGGTGAATTTCGCCAAGTCGAAACACGCGGGGCGATTTTTCCAAAGCTTGAAAAGCTGCAAACTCTATGCGAAGGGGCAGTTCCCAGTGCGCAATAAAAATATTCGTTCCATCCAATCGTTTGAATTAAAATACTTCTGACAAAAGGCATACATCCCTTTGAATTTTTCGCGGAGGGAGAAATATTGGAGTATTTGATAAATTAGCTCTTATCGGGTAAAATTAAAATGCTGAAGAGTTAATAGCCGTGCAAATTGTTTCAGTATCTTTTGTTACAATTCCACGCTTATGTACCAAAAATCAAATACAGCTTTAACCACTTCGCTACCAATTATTTGAAAACAAAGCTACGAGGGGTGACCACGTTCAATGCGCTTCGTTTTGTTCGATATTTCGTATTTTTAATTCGGGAAAGGGGAACGGATTAGTTGGTTAAAAAAGAAAGACGAGGGTTAAAAGATGTCGATAGCAAGTCAAAGGACTGATATTTTAATCTTTAATTATGTTCACTATTTTCAACGACATTTTTTTCCCAATTATTGAGCAACTGAAGAATGTGTGTGAAAACATGGTAATTTCGAATCGATAAATTCGTAATAAGTCGACTTTCATGATAAAGGAAGCAAATTAATCTGACACGCCTAATACTTCGCAGAATGTTAGTTAAAATGTTTACATAGTACTTTTCTCTTGAAAAATTCTGAAGTAAATACGGAATTTATTAGCTAGCATTTTTTTATTTTGTTCTCTCTGAATTTAACCAGCTATAATAATTATAAAATGATGATGGAAAACACTATTATACGTATAAGGGGAATTTACATCGCGTTTAAAAGATCGAAACATTTGTTAACGTATATCTACGTCCGTATCATTCAAAGGGTTGATAAAACAATGCCACTGGGTTAAGTGCACGCGGTAACATGAATGATTAAAATGTTCGTTTCTATGGCGATATAACAAATACAGTATTATGCGAATTCATGTGAGCACAGGTTAAATAGAAATGTTGACTGTTTAATAAGAAATATGTTCTCTTCTAACACCGATAAATTTTTAGACTCGCTTTGACATTATATCAATTAATTTTGAATAGGTTTCTATGATTATGTGATATTGGAACTACACCTGTATTATTGCTTCTACATCTTTTTTGTCTGTGTTGTAATTCAGTTTAACAATCTTGACTCTGACTTTATATTCTACAGGATTTATGTCGAATGCATTTCTAATTCATTCTAAACAACTTTGTTTGGATGAAAATACTGCTAGATAAGCTTCGATTTAGAACAAATATTTCCCAATTCTAAATTCAAATGTTATTCCAGCAGCTGCTTATACGTTTCACTGTTCATTAATACTTCAATTGGTACCAATAGTTCAGGTCATTCGAAACAACGCAATGAGACAGCACGTAAAAATCTTAAATAATGGAATTGTTTACATTAATCCGCACAATACTGTATAACATAAATCCTATAGTCTATCCTATATGTCATTTTCCAATACAAATACTGTTTTTAATTAGCGGCTTGGTAGACGTCCTAATGTAACGCTTTTGAAAAAGTTTTCACGCACAAAGGGTTAAATGCCCACGTATTTCGAAAACAGTATTTCCTCGATCACAGAATTCACGATATCGAAACGAAATCGAGAAGCGCGCCCCGGTCGCAAGCAAGACAGTTAATCGAACGCGAATTCTCGCGGCCATTCGCGGGGTATTCGATTTCAACGGAGCTCTTTTGCCCGTCGTCATTTAGATCCACAGTTCGTTGCAGTCCGCACACAATACTTGACGCCGGTTGAAAAAGTTGCCCCGGAAATTGGCTGCAGATACAAGCTTGGCCAGGGAAAAACACGCTGCGGGTGCAAAGGTAAAATCAGAAAACAGCGAATGGAACACGCGAAAATGCAGCAACGAAAACCAACAAAACCAGAAAACATAGCAAAAAAATATCAAAAGCAATCAATTCCTTTTTTTCAACCAACGAACAATGTTTTTGTCCATGTGTGTGTGAGTGCGTGCGTGTGCGTGTGTGTGTGTAGAAACCTGAGCGAAGCCACTTGTAAGCGTAACACAGAGTACACGTGTGAGTGTGTTTTCTATGGCGTTGCATGTTGCATATTTAAAGCAGGGAAGCAAGGATGGAATATAAAGTCCTTTGGAAAACAGCGGGCTGACGAGAGGGAAAAAGAAGCGGGAGGTCGTGCTCGTACACCGTGTCGCGCTAGAAGAATTAATAAAGCAACGAAAAGCAACGGTCACGTGGTTTATCGTTGTGTTTGGTCGAAAGAAAAGGGCGGCTGGACCGTGCATGTTTCTCCAGCCCACGGTTATAATTCCGTTCCACGCGGCTGCTCGGCAACGGCCTCACCTGAGCTTATGACTTTTATTCGGACCGGCGTATTCCGCTTTTGCACCCGTGCTTCCACGCTCTTTCTCCAGGCCGGTCACGAACTGTCTCTGAATCGCAACAATTAAAGCAAAAGGACCGGCCGCTAGGCGTTGGGTGCAATGGGTGCTATGGGTGCTGGATTCTAGGGGTGCGCGGTCACCACACGCGCGTGTTTTCAGCGACTTTTCGCGGGCTTCCACTCGTGTGCGTCCCTTTTTTCCTCCCCCCTCTTTCTGTGTTTCTATTCGATCTCGCGGCGACAGAACGCGATGGATTGCGGCTATGGGGTGTGGAAATTACGCGGCAACCAATGGGAAAATTATTCGCTTGTCTCTAGATGAAACTTTCGTGGTTGCATCTTTCTAGCACAGAAGTTGGTTGGATGACACGAGTTTCTGATTTAACCATTTACAGTCGTATTAGTTATATACATAGGTATCATGAAGTTTTTATTCAACGAACGCTAATAGTTAGACTGTGGAGTTTTATGTATTTATGGAAAATTGAACCCTTCAGGCTCCAAAACTTTTCCAGCAATTTCAGCACGATTTTCCAAACTTTATGAGAACCTGAGCGTTACATATTTCGAAGAGGGGAAAAATTTGTCTCTAATTTGCCTGGGTTTTATAAAAGTCTTCATCTTCTTCAAAAATGACTTCATTCAAATAAATTTTCGCAGCCACTAATGTGTTTAATTTCTGGTCATTGATGAGATTTTAGAAATATTGCAATAGATCATAATAAGATGCAATGAATGTAATAAGATTTGCTGTCTCTTTACTTGTTACTTGTTAATTCCCATCTAGCAGTTGATACGTTGACAAATAATTCAAAGAAAAAAAGCAGTAAGTTATTCATTGCCATTCCCCTTTCTTTCAACTACACAAATTTATAGCTGTGCAACTGAAATATAGAATCTAATAAAAGATTCCCTCGTTGAAAAATTGAAGTGTGCGCGAATACTTTTTGTAGTCATTGCGTGTGTTACAATTAACCGACATATGTTGAAGAATGTTTTCCCAAACTTTTGTTTCAATGTTACAGTAATTACGTTTAAGGCGGTGCTTATTGTTGAATCGTGTACGGTTGAACGTGTGTGGCACGTGCACTGGCGACGCGATCTGCTAAATCCACCGTTTTGTCTTATCTTCTTTAACCCTTTGCACTCGAAATACCAACAGTGTTGCCATAGATGTTAATCCGAAAATTCGGATCATTAATTCTACCGAACGTGAATACTTCTGCTTTTTTGCATTGTGCACACTTTCGTGGAGGCGGTGAACAGCAATTCCTGGAAATTTTAATTACAGTGCCAAGTATCGGTGCACCATTTCGAACGAAATAGAAGTGCGCGAGCCGAAATAAAAGTGCGCGAAGAAAGGGTTGGAAACCATTTGAAATTTCAAATAGACGTAGCAACAGAATGTCTTTTGAGAAAGTACGCATTGAATGTGAGAGATAATGAAACAGAAAAGTCGATGGATACATATTTGCAAAAAATAAACTATTCATTGAAACACCTAAAAAATGTAAATTTGCATTAATAAGCCGATGTATAAATAATAGTATGTTATGCTTTTTATTCACAGCAAGTAAGTAGTGATCATTTTTTTCATCAGAAATTTTGTTTTCAAGCTTAAGTGGACGACTGTCGTAAATAGCCACCCAATTTTGTTTGTTTCTTGGACCCACGTCAATATTCAAATCAAGAAATTCAAGTTAATATCATTAATAGCGATGGTATTTGAAACGCTGCGAATGATGCATGATTCGAAGCCTAAAACTGTTGAAAGTCTTGATCATCTTGGAAGTTTTGATCATTTTAGAAATCTAGATCATCTTAGTTCGACCCAAATCATTGAGAATTCTTTTCAATGTCATTTTATTTTCTTTTTCTCATTGCCAAGATAACCGTATTCATAATTCGTAACATATACTGCAAGCTATGTTAAGAACTCCAACTTTTCAGAGTTTCTTTACTATTTTGTGTCAACAGTATTACTTGCATGAAAGTAATAAAAATACTTTTAAGATATTCAATTCTCATTAAGTTTTCAAAACGTACCAAAACTCTCAACACACTCAAGACTACCAAGACTTTTTGATTTCGAATTGTATTCGAAATGCTGCAAATTTATCGCCATTTTACGTTTCAAAGTACGTCACTAATCATTAATAGACGATGCAGCTAATACCTGAATAAAAATTCGATAGGTCTTGTCCTCAAAGGGTTAATAACTGTCCTAAAATTCGTTAACTATTATTTCGTTTCATCTACAAAAGGTTAATTACCAAGTTGGAAAAACGCAACTCTCCCGGAAAAAGCTTCCAAATCCAGCAAAGGGTTAAAGAATTAAATCGAGCTTCCTTTATAAAAACGGCGAAATTCTTAAAAATAGGAATATTCAACGGATAAAATCGATACAGCTACCGGAGGATTTATTACCCCCGATAAATACTCTGAAATACGCTTTTTCCTCTTAACTCGCAGCATTCGCCACGTCACAAGCGGATTCTAAATTATACGGAAATTCAGTTGCCGCGAGGGTGCGAACAAATAGGATAAAAATGCCATTTCAGCCGACTTCCTGCGCGTGTTGTAGTTGAAATATATATGAGTAAGGGTCACCAGCAACCGCTTCGGGTCGGAGCTTTAATAATTGTTATCTACGGTCACGTGAGCATAATAATGTTGGCGTGCACCGTGCTTTGATAATCGTACGTGTATTGCCTCTTTAAGTTCTCCTCCATTCAATCAGCCCGGTTCTTGTTCGCTTCTTGAACGACCGAGCAGCCGATTAATTGGAGAAGTACTACCCTCTGATGGAGAGAGGGGGAAAAAAAAAAGAACGATTGCGTGTGCACTGGATGCGAGTAATTAAGTGTTAATGTATCCTGCCAGCACAGCTTGTCGACTAATTAACCCTATACGCTTCGTTTGCCTTCATTCAAGAAAAAATCCTGATTTATTACGCATATCACAAGAATCTTTCGCTCTTTTCAATACGACAAATATTAAGAAAATAAGAGATGCTTAATCCTCGAGTTAGGTGACTTTGCTGGATTGCAACGATGTACCGTGTCCGAATTTTCTAATGCTCTTATTTAACCGAGTTCTCCTCGGCGGCTTAAAAAGCTGACGGCAACGTTGCGGTGGATCAAGAAAATACCTTTCACTTACAGAGGAAACGCACACATGCACGCCTTTAGGGAAGTCGTAGTATTTTCGTATTAGAAAGTAGTGCTTCTTAGCGCTTTTAAGAATTTTACCGCTGGTCTTTTAAATGGACAGCCTGGAAAGTTCCTTTGACGACGATACACATAGCATCTTGCGGGAGTTAAATCTTCCGCCCAGTTCATTCGAATGCGATTTTCTCTCGCAACTTTACGACTCAAACTGGAGTTCTACACTTTTTTCGCCGCGGACAAAATGGACGTTGTACCAGATTAGGCGTCGAATTAAATGGTCACGCGTGTCGATATTTGCGCTGATTGTTATGAAAGTAGCCTTGTAAGTCACGTGTTAAGTTATTCGGAAAGTTCGTCGCGGTGTCTGATGAATATTGAGATGTAATATGTTTTCAGCCGACTTTAGTAGCTGAAATTACAATACATTAAAGACATAGTAAAGTTGTTTGAAAAAATTAATTGTATAGATTGATGAAAATTGATTGGAGAAGGAAATTATGAAGCTAGTAGATTGGTGGCTAAGAATATAATAAAATATAATACATAATATTATATAAATATTATATAATAAAATTATTGTTGCATACATATTTATAGAATGCGGATTTTTATGCATTTATGAGAAATTTGTATATGCAAAAGATTAAAGGGGAAGAATAATAATATTACTTTTATTGTTCACTAATTTAAATACACATGATTTTATATGGATGTCGAAACAACTGTCTACTTAAATTTCACTGCTTTAATTTTGTTAATAAAAATGAATTTGCATAAAAGTCAGCAGTCTACGTATTACTTTTAAATATTTCTTATTGTCAGATATCGCTTCGAATTATCCGAACAACTCAATACAATGACAGTCAAAAATAAGTATACATGTACTGAGAAAATAAATATCCAATATTCTAAATTCTAAATTATTACAAGTTTAAATATTTCTAACCATAACTTTTGAATAGAATTCTAAACGACATGTGTTTATATTACATTTATTTTCTTATTTAGATCCAAAGAATACGCTGACGAATTTTGCCCATTAAAATATCGCCGTGTCTATTAATCATTACCATATTTTTAAATCTGTGTTTGGCAAACGTTGTAAATTTGTAAATTCGATGTATCATATTTAAAATTGATCGCAGATATACGACCATAGCACAGAAAGGGTTAATAAAAATCTCAAATTGCTTGGTTTCACGACATGTTATACTACTTTCATAATAACCAGCACATTTGAATTCACAATTGCGAATAAAATTCACTCGTTCGCACCGGCTTAACATTTTTCTCCCGGCCTCAACGATTTTTCGAACAAATTGGCGTTGCGTCGATTAATCGAATATTAATCGCGGAATTTGTTACGCGTATCGCGGCAACAAATACAATTTTTTTCGACATCGAAAAAATAAAGCCAAGCGTTTTCGTCGATGCGCGTCATATTTTTTTTTTTGCAGCGATTATCGATAAAAAAAGAATTTAACCACTATCCGGCGAAAAAAAATGCGCAGGCGAAGTTTCGGGCGGGCAAATTTGAATTGCAGCAATTTTAATCGATGCCAGAAGGTAATGAATGCATTCGTGCATCAACGCGAAACGATACGCAAAAATAAATTAATAAACTTCAATATTGTTGCTGATATTCCTGTTGCGTGTGCGTATGCGAGGCAGAAGTGAAACATTCGGAAAACGGGCCGAGATAATAATTGTGATTTACGGTCTGGTAGTTATAATTCCAGCATCGACGGCAAATTATGTGTCTGCTTTTCAAAATTCCACGCAAACTGCGGCCCTCCACATGAGAGATTTCGAAACGCTGTTTTATATCAAGGAGAAAGTCAGCTTAACTTTTCATTGACGATCCACCGTAATTAGCAGTGAGAAAAATTATTCGAATTCATATTTTATCATGCAACACTTGCTGTACGATTCTTTATGCAATTGTGACGAAAATACGTTATATTCTCACCATGTCCCGTTTCTTTTTCTATTATTATTAAAAAAGACTTTATTGAAAAAGCTGTAACGCTTGCTGTGACGAAATTAATCAATTTATTACGTTCGTAAACATTCGTGTCAATTGCGTATTATTTCTAAAAATCCAGTGAAATGTTTCCTTGTATTTTTAAATGTGTATAAATGTAAATAAAATTAGGAAATTTGATGCCAATAGAAGTGAAAAGTGAAGAAATTACATTTATTTAAAGATTCGATAGGAGGACTAAATAAGATTAATTTATATTAATATAACCCTTTCACGAGAACTAAAATTTTTGGCTTCGGAAGATGTATAGTTCATGTTACATAACCGGAACTATGTTTTTGTGCTTTATTCGATGAAAATGGCGTTTATAATGTTCCGTTACTATCTTTATTATATTTTTCTCCGCAGAACAAAAGAGGAAATTAAAAAAGAAATGATTTCGATACCAATGTGATTATATAAGCATATCGAATAATTATATTTGTATTCCTTTATACGGATATATTCGCAATCTTATATATTAATATATATACAATGAAAATATTTTTATATTGCGAAAAAAAGGTTACTTCCGCGCGAGGTCCTTTTTCGAAAATTCTTTACTCGTGAAAGGGTTAGTGAATGTAACATTTAAACAGCAGTTCCGTATTAACGAAGTATAAACACAAAGTTGTTTTATATACTAAAGTCTCAAGCACCACTGTATTTTTCAGACTATAGGGAAATTTTCGTTCACGATACCTGAATATTCAGCAAAATTGCCAAGCATCGCCGTAGAATTCACTCACCTGTCATAGTAGTAGTCCCTGAAACCAAAAATATAGCACATAGTTAGTTAAAGAACTTTTAACATTACATAGCTGATCATTTTTTAACTTTAATTTTCGAAACTACCAATGTTCAATACTAGAATTACCAAAGCAGTTACAACTCATTAAATTGCCACAAAACTTTCACAAAATTAATTATTTAATTTTGAAGAAACGTACTCATTTTTCAGTAATTGGGTCACTTATCCTAGTACAGTGATACTCTCAACAATTCATCCAACAAATTTATGTATTATAGGTGCCTACGTAACTTTTACATTACACAGCATTACAGAGGATTAAGTACTGCTTTTGCTTTTAATTATCAAGTGTTAAAAGATAGATTGAAGTTAAATATTTATAATAAAAATCTTCCGCGATCAGCTGCCCGTTTTACCGTGTACAATTTTATAATACTTTACTCTTTCTTTTGCAGCGATGTCTATTCACGGTGTCCCTTTCTATTGGGACATGGCAGAAGGTACAAAATTCAATGAAATCAATATCTATGTACGTTTGTTATATGACCGGGCGCAAAATAAACCTCAGTACGAGGGAAAGGTAATGTTTTTACGCTTTCAAAAAACACGCCAATAGCACGGACAAAGAGAAGAATGCGCGATCATGTTTCGCGGTACCAAAACGAAGAACCGGTGGAATACCAACCAACGAACGTTCCAACCAACGTGATCAGAAATTATCACGTACAATGGACCAAACTACAAACGAATTCGATGAAATAATAGAAACAATGTACAATTCCTATTACGGGTTGCAATCAAAATAAGGATAGAAGGATATGAGAAAAGTCCAGATAAAATTTTATGACAATAAAAGGCATAAAATAAATATACAGGCCTGTATTGATATTGATATTATAGCCCAGCAAAAGTAAATTATTACGAAGATTTTCAGATATTCAGATGTACAGTGGTTACAAAACGTTTTCGCACATCACTATACTTATTTTTGTATATAATTTACATATAATGAAAATATACAACGAAGTCCAATGTCCCTATTACCGTCACTCGGAAAGTTGTTATTTAAATAGAAACACGTTTTACATATATTAGAACGTCAGATTGTGTAACAGATATAAGATGTACAGTAAACGTATCACTTTTACTGAATTACAATCATTCCCATACTTTATAATTACATTGGTCACGTTTTACTGTTCAACAGCACATTTAACGCATAATACTTCGTTTTAAATATTAAGCGTAAACGAATATACAATGACTGTGTGTTGTTGCGTAAACGAATATACAAGTTCAAATTCAGTATCAAATTTTGTTTGTCTAGGATTCTTCGTACATTACCTTTCTTGGAATATTACTTGTTTATTTATAAGAATATAAAAAAACGAACATAAAATTAACTTAAACTACCGTGAAAAATAACGAAAGAACAGAAAATATACATGACAAATTACATTAATATAAAAATTAAACGTGAATTGCACGGATGCCTTTTTCCTGAACGCCCACATGGAACGCATTCCTTTCAGAACGGTGGCATCGAACACAAGTGGCGTCACGTCTAGCCTCTGGTTTCCTCCACTAGCGACATAGTGGATGAAACACTCATGCAAAGTCGCCTTAAGTTTACAATACTTGAACAACTTTGCTATTAAATGAAATAATTCAAGTGTCGGTTATAGGAACACTTAGAGTTATTTGTACCTATCTACCGCATGTACAAATGCATTCCTTAGCCACTGTATTTGGATAAACATCTCCGGTCTACCGATTCAATTTTTAAAATTGTTGTATTATGTTAAGGCTTAATTTACATGAACGATCGAATCAGAGTAGAGTCGCAGTTCAATCACTGTTTAGTGTTCTCTGATTCAAGCGAAGTACGATAGTGTTCGCGTTCCAGGCACGTTTCCGTGTAGTGAATGACATTTCAACGGTGATCGAATCGTGAGTAGACCACCGCTGCAAGTCAAATCTAAGGTTGCGCCACACTCACCCCTTTCCTATATGCCAAATTTGGTACTTTAAATGCATTCTGTTTGAATCTTTCTAAATATTGCACTGCGAACTTCCAGAAGCTTCTTTCCACCCAATTATTTTCTTCGAAGACGTCCAAGATAATTCATTCCTTTTCAGATACGCTGACAATGAGATTTTGTTATGGTGGTATTTATGATTTCAAATTTCTAAGAAGGGTAAATTGTATTAGGTTGGTCAAAACGTGTCTTCGCCTTTTTACGGTATAGTGGCATTATTTGCGATACGTACGTTAATATGCGAATAATGTCACAAATGCGAATAAGACTGGAAAGTAGATATTTCGAAGTATCATTTGGAAAAGGTTGTAAAGATTGATTCTATGCATCATGTTTAATATAGTCTTGAAATAGAAAGAAGTATTTACATTATAGAAAGAAGTAGATACATTTTTAATACTAAATGCTTGGAAATTTAAAAGTTTGGAAATCCGAAAGTTTGCAAATTTAAACATTTGATAATTCAGAAGTAGAGTAATTCAAACACGCGAGAATTTTAAGATTGGAAACTTAAATATTCGGAAGTTTAAAAATATATAAATCCACACATTTGAGAATTTTAGAGTTTGAAAGTCTAAACATTTGGCAATTCGAAAGTTTGAAACTTTAAACATATGGAAACATCGAACCATGAATATTTAAATATTACAATATAATACAAAATTATAAATGTTCAGCAATTCCAAAGTATACAAAATTGAAAGCTTGCAATTTTCACAATTTCTAGAACTTGAAAATCCCCGAAAATAAAGTATTATTTTTTCTTTCCAACTTCCCGTTACACACATCTGTGCAACAGATGTTCTTAAATACCAGGAGAGTGCAATGGAACGGAAAAATTGGTGTTGTTTCTGTCGAAACGACTAAACGATGGATTCAACGAGTTCATTTCTGCACCGTTAAAGATATCGATTGTTCGAAAAGGTTTTCAAGGAACTTGTACGCTTCTACTAAATCAATCGCTTGCATCTTTAATACTAATAGATATTGCAGGTTTCATGCACTTTCAGGAAACAGTGTATCGTAAAAATAAAGCAACCCATATTTCACTTAAATAGGAAAACCTATCTTTCCTTTTTTCCTTTCTTTAATATTTTCCCCTCGTGACAACTATAATATTTAATACCGGAACTATCAACAATAAGGTGTACTTATTTGTACCAAACAAGTTAATAAAACGATAGATAATTGAAGAAATATACGGATCATTTATTTTGAAAGTGGTGTACGTTCGTTTTCTTCTGTTTTGAGATATTAAAGGGTAATTAGGGTTTACGTAGCTTATGAACGCATTTATAAGCTTAAGTAGGTGTAAGTTAATTAATCAAATAGTTTTTTTGACAAGTAACTAAGCCAATATTTTTTTGCACAATTTTCACAATTTCACAATTTTTAATGGACTTACACAATTTTCAAAATAAATATTTAGGTCATTCTAATCGTAAGTGAAATTTCAATTGATAAAAACACCAAAAAATTCTAATACACAAATATAAATTGCTGATAAATAAATAGTTCGCATTATGAAATATATAAATTTTCTGTTTTCTCAATTTTTCCCAAAAATTACAAATTCTATTCATGTTTGGTTGGTGCGTACGAAATATCACCAATTTCATATCAAATATCGCAAGTTTAAATACCAATATCAAAAGTTTAAGTTTAGCAGATGAATACTATTTCAATCTTGTGAAATGGTTGATTATAACAATCCACATTAAAGAAGAAGAAATTAAATGTAACGTGGATATGTGTGTACATAGAATTGAACTGGCAAAAATAAATAGAAATTTCAAATCTTGACTTTCGAGGAAATTTATGCGTGACTGCACAGCAGCGCCGACGAAATGAAAAGGGTTAACCACTCGCGCTGGATTAACGTTGATCAGATCTACCGAGAGCTGTGAAATTTTGGAAGGCGAAAGGTATGCAAAATTAAGAAGAATTGTAACGAGTACGTTTGTGCACTGACGTTGGAAATCGATCTGAAAGTCGTATAGACATTAAATCGCTGCAAATTGCTATGGATCAGTTTATCGTAGGTACTCGCTAAATAATTGCCAGCGCAAGTGATTAATAGAAGATCGTGGGAAATTTGTAAAAATGCGTCGGTGTAAATTTATAGAATCTTCGTGAGAAACTTTAGTAGTTCCAGTGTCCTAGACGTATCGCTTAAATACTTCTTTTTTGCATGGCGAAAATAGGAAACTCTTACACGTGTACCCAAAACCCCAAATAATTGCGGCTATTTATGCAGACAACACGGTAAGCTTTTACGTTTTATTTGTTCCCCGAAAAGCTTTTGTGATACTTAAGGTTGTCCGACATTACGCGGGGATTACTGTGAATTACACAGTCCTATATATGCAGGTGATAAAGGTAGAACGACGTGAAAGAAACGGTTTACAAAGAAAAGGGGAGTGGAAGAAAGGGAAACAGATTTCAGATTACAGCAATTCCAAAGAAACCGTAATTTATCCATTGCTGTCTTAGCCGAACAAAACATCTGCATTGTCTTGAAATTTTTATTAACAATTCTATGCGAATTATTAATAAATGTACTGCGAATTTTTGTGCACGTATAAGAGAATTAGATTTGCGGAAAGGTACAAGATGCATTTTAATTTGCAAAGCTATACAAAATACACAAAGTACAGTAAAAATTATGATACATAGAGGATAAAGCAACTTTCAATTTTGGTACTATTTCTTCACTATTATAAAAATATGAATTTGTATATAAAATCTGCAGTCTACCAATTAGTTTCACTGTATCGATATTTAATTACTACACGTGCTCGTTTCGTGTGTTAAACTACGTGAAATACAAGGCATGTAAGAATCAATAAAAAGTCGTTTTGGTCCGAAAGTGGAGCTAATCACATTTTGCGCCGAGCCCCTCATATAAAATACATCGACATGGAAGTTAATTGAATAACGATACACTTAATTTTCGTTTCGCAACGTTCCAAAGCGCCTAATACGTGACAAGTTTATCGATAAGTGCTCTATTATTCACTTACCGCGGACAGCGTTCTTTGATATCGAGTCAACGATTTAAGAGGTAATTGCCAATTACTTTATTCGCGGTAAGTACCGCACTCTGATATATTCTGGGCACCGAGGCGTTACTTACATCGATACTTCGGTAAACAAGCCAGGTGAAAACATAGCGAGAGTACAAGAACCTAACGAATTAGATGAAAAACCCAAACTTCCTTGCGGCTGTGCTTCAAATAAAGAACATTGAGTCAACTCACGGTGTAATTACACAGTAAATTGCGAACCCGTGCAACCATGTTTTTGTAACTATGTCCTTTATAGGGTTACCAATAATTAGATCGCGGATCTTTGCGCAAATTCACATTTTTATTAACAAAATTGCGAACTCTTGTAACTATGTTTTTGTAACTTCATCTTTTATAGGGTTACAGACTTTATAAGTTAAGGTTAAGATCTGCAATTTATTAGAAGCTCGTACAAGAAACTATTACGAATAAAGACAATCAAAACAAATTATGAATCTGATAAATTCAGTTAACATCCGATTCATTTAATCTTTTACACTTTTCTTTTTTCTTTCAGTTCCATCATCGAATTGATAAACGCAAACTAATTTGCTTTGCAGTATTTAACCCATTGCCATAACATTTTTTATACATTATATATTACTATATGCAAAGTATTCGAATGTTATATGTAATATTTAATTAGTGATTCTGAATTCTATGAACCGAAACGAAAAATTAATTTGAAAAATTTAACGTTGTTGCAAGTAGAATCCCTTTTTGTTGAATCAACACCATAACTCGTGTCACGAGTGTGACTCGTTATTGTATGTGAATGGGTTAAAAACTTGTCGAGATAATAAAGGACCACATTAATTTTTAAATAATTACATGAACGCACCGTTAGATTAAATTCTGTGATCTCTTAACCCATTTGCATCACGAAGCGGAATATTCCGCGATTAATGTCTTGCCTGTATCACCAAACGCGAAATAATCCGCGGATAGTGACTGGTCGACATCTAAACGTAATTGTAGTGTACGTTTAGCACGATCACTCAGAAAAGAAACAGTTTTTCAATGCGACGTTTGCAGTGCGTCACGGTGTATAGATCATTTTAAACAATATCGTATAAAATAGAACTAACTATTCTCACTGAGAATTATGTATTTAATTATGTCATATAATTCAAGCCATGATGCAAATATGTTAAAAACGTACCTATTAATTTGAATAAAAAATGGAGAATTCTACGAAAACTCTGCGTATGCACTTTTTCAGAACGAAGTATTGTGTGCTTCACGTGAAATTAGCAGGAGTTTAAGTCATCGTTTTAACGATCTCGAATTTGTTTAAAAAAATACAGTGCCTAGAATTCTAGAATTTCTCTCTATTATTGTAAAAATAGGTTGCATTTATGGAATTTTATCTCCGTTAGTTTTTTTTTTGCAATTTTTCTTTCCAATTTCGTAAATTACACAAACGCTTCTTTTTCATTTCGAGTTCGTTCCTTTGTACAAGTTTTTGCCCGAAATTAATTAAGGTACGAAATACTTCCAACATCCGCTATTACTTTCAGACTTCTGCAGCAATCGCAAGAGACATCAATGTTCAGTTTCTTTTCTCGTGTTGCTCTTTAAAGAGCTGCTTTATTGTTTAGAGAAGGTAGTTGGTGGTAGCTAGCATTGGTATCGACCAAGATTTATCGAATAAGTGGGACTACACGGAAGAAAATAGCTGATAATCAACAGTAGAAGAACGATAATCGAATTTGTGCAACGATCGAGCGAACGAAAAGTGTTTCGGTCAATAAACGGTCCATTAGTTGCCGTTTAAATACACGATTTCTGTTACTGAAAGAGAGGAAACTGGGAGGACGTTGACCATGAAATGCCGACGAAAGGATCGACTTCAGAGAAAATTGCCAATTACTTTGATTGCTTTGCTTTGCCGGAAACTCGTTCTGTTTGGCAATACACTAAGGCTATTCTGTGTCTTCGTACATTAATGTAAAGCACGCTGAAACATCTTGCAAGACTTGCTGCTTAAACAGAGGCAAATTTCACAGTTAACTAATGGACTTTCTCCAAAGAACATCTGAATACTAAATGCGCAATTGACTGTTTGCTGCATTATCGGCGAATTTACATAATATCGAGAGGAGAAATGAATGCAACATTAATATTCTAGTATCAATTAGTATAATGAAAGAGAAAAATAGTTCTCCTTGAACTGCGAATGGAAAGAAAGATTTTATTCCTGTTTGAAGGAGGAGGCCGAAATTATTTTAAAGCAATCGTAAATAAACTTTAACAAAAGAATAATAATATAATAAAGAAAAATCAATATGTGAGTAGTATTCTAAAATACTACTTTATTATTAATATCAAGAGGAGAAATAAATGCAACATTAATATTCTAGTATCAATTAGTATAATGAAAGGGAAAAATAGTTCTCCTTCAACTGCGAATGGAAAGAAATATTTTATTCCTGTTTGAAGGAGGAGGCCGAAATTATTTGAAAGCATTCGCGAATAACTTTTAACAAAAGAATAATAACGTAGAAAACAAATTTTAAATAGAGTTCAAAGTCGTATTGACATCGAGTAATATTCTAAAACAATACTTTATTATTAATATCGAGAGGAGAAATAAATGCAACGTTAATATTTTAGTATCAATTAGTACAACAACTGCTAATGGAAAGAAGTATTTTATTCGTGTTTGAAGAAGGAGAACGAAATTATTTTAAAGCAATCGTAAATAATTTTCAACAGAAGAATAATAATATAATAAACAAAAATCAATAATTGAGTAGTATTCTAAAATACTACTTTATTATTAATATCGAGCGGAAAAATAAATGGAACATTCATATTCTAGTATCAATTAGTATAATGAAAGAGAAACATAGTTCGTCTTCAACTGCTAATGGAAAAAAATTCGCGTTTGAAGGAAAAGGTCGAAATTCTTTTAAAACTTTCATAACAAATTTATGGTGAAGGAATAATTACACAAAAACAAAAATTAATAACTGAGTAATATTGAACAAAAGTATTTTATTATGCGAATTACTTTCTACACACTTTTACCCCAAAATTCATGAATTTCTCCGTATGTAAATGTAACATTCCAATGTTAATTAGTAAAATGAACTACGAAAAGAGTTTCGCATTGTTCACATTTGAAAACAAATGCGTGGAATTACCTTCAAAACATTATATATTCCGGAAATAAAAAATATATTTTCGAGAACTAATAAATATTCTAGTTTCTATTTTTATTCACTTTTACTCTGAGACAAACTAACAAATGTTTTATTTTCTACTTTTTTTTTAGTATTTATTCCGAGGGACTAGCAAGTATTTTGATTCCCTCTTTTGATCAATTTTCCAACTGCGTCGAATGATCACAAAAAATTACAATTTTTTCGTTAAACATTGCTTATAATTTACGTTTCCCTTACGCACTTTTGCACACGAAAAGTTCATTATTTTTACGGGGCGTAGAGAAGAAAATCGCTGCAAAAAAGGAATTTCAGAGGCTGGAAAACGATCGTGCATTCATGACCTAGAATGTCTGAATATTATTCTGTGGTCCAAAGCGCAACTACGACAGTTCTGGTCGTACAGCGATTGGACACGAATAGCAAATCGATTGACGATTACTGAAGCGCATAATTCAAAATATAGGGTTTACCAGAAGATCCGAACTTTATTCGGCTATTACTTGATAAATTCAGGCGAAAATGTCGCGATAAAGGAAACCGTGTCGACTGCATGGATAGAGAAAAAAAATGGGGGAAAAAAATATTTTCACCAACTGCATAGAACTCGCTGTATTCGCGTTTAAATAAATGTTCAACACGTACCTTTTTTTTTTATATTTGTATCAATTTCATATTGGCGTTTTTGGTAAAAACATGCATTTCGTATGATTTATGGAATTTGTAAATGCGTAAAATGAAATAAAACAAAATACAATTTATTATCCATTGTTAGCTATCATTGTGCTTTTATGTCGTGAAAAAATCGAAATAACACAGCAATACGATTTATCAGAAAAGATGACGTTCCAACAGAATTTCAAATTTCAACTTCAAATATCGATTTCACATTTCAAATTTCAAATCTATAATGATAAGTTGTATTTGGTGGCATTTGGAACAAATACTCCGGTTGTAATTAATTACTATTTCCGCATTTGTTCTGTGCAGAACATTAATTAAAAGAACTTGGTTTACCTGTAAATCATTATTATTATCGTCATTACTGAATACGGTATTAAATTTCATATTTTTGTCTGTTTCAACAATTCTACCACTTTTTAATTTGTTCCTGGTTCTGCTTTAATTACCTTATAGCTTCATTTTTCGCTGTTTTAAATGTTATGCCGGTGATTATGTAAATGGCATAAATCAAAAAAGAAAAGAGGCAAAAAGCTTCCATATTTTTGTAATGTAAATCAAACTTATTTTAACACAAAAATAACTTATAAATTACTACTTATTACTGCTTATAAATAACTTAAAAATAAAATTATTTTAACTCTAGCTGCTTCTTAAAAAAAATCTATACTTCTATTGCTTAAAGATTCATTAGTATTATTTACGGAATGTAGAATTTGATTGGTTCGTAAAACAAAAGAATATTTGGAATTAAAAATATATTCATCATAATTTTTACCGTTCATTAGTATTCTAAAACGTGTTAAAATTATGAATATGTTCCTTGTTTTACCTAAATTCTATCTACTTTAAATAGCAAAAGTGAACCCTTATTATTTACATAATATAATTATTAAACAAAATATTGCCATCTTTTGACGACGAGTATATTCGACATCAACATGGAAAGGGTTAAATTTAATAATCTAGTTACGGAGAGAAACGAATGAATTATAATACTAATCGTAAGTTGTAAAACAGTCGCAAAATAGAAATCGTTGATAGCCTGTCTGGGCTCTGAAAATGTTCACGTGTCTTAACGTTAGGTTGAAAATTGGCAACAGATGCATTCAAAGCACCGCGAACAAAAAAAAAGGGGGGGAAGAGAGTGGAATGTCGATGTGGTGAACGGTTAGCTTGTATCGAAAAATGACGGTGTAATTATGGGGCTCATTGTGCCGGCGAATTCTTTTGTTATTCAAACTTTCGTCCTTTACTTTGTACAATTTTTTAGATGAAAAAATATGGCCTGTCCGCGATTTTTCATCAGAGCTGTTTGAACGTAAAAACGAAATAGGAGAGCAGAATGTATTTAATAGCCTGCGAATTTCGCTGTACCTTTTATTTCTAAAATTCATCTTTCTTACATATACGTGTGATTCTTCTTATTTTTTTTATAATGCAAGCACACATCTGTTAATAAAATTGTGCACGAAGAATAGTGTGTAATTTATAGAGCACAGGGATTTGCACCAATTAATTTAATTAAGATTTTTAAAATATCACGTAACAATATCCTTCAGAAATTGTTTAGAAACATTTCGCACTTCAAGTTTCTTTAGTGATACTTGACAAATCATGTTCAAAAATAGTTTAGACCATATTTTGCATTACTTTTAGCACATTTGGCACGAATAAGGTCCTTTAATCTAACATAGGAGAATATTTTAATAATCGTTAATAGACTGCGAAGTTTTATGCATTTATGGAAAAATTAAATTGGTAAAAAAGTACAGAATATACGCAGTATATAAAAACAAATGAAATAGTCAAATTAGAGAAAAAATCCCTTGTTTAATTATTATTGTTTTCCGTAATACTGAGATTAATTTAAAATTTTCAATAACATTTAATAAAACAAACCCACTGACCCAGGAATTAATATTTTACCTCAGAGTCAAACTAACCCAAGTCCTGCATGGCTATTTTACAATTTAAATTACTTTATTTATCACAATTTTTAAGACTTAATTTTTTCTTGCAGCTTAAGCAACACGAAAGCGAAAGATTAAACCTACGTAAAGTATTGTACTTTAATTAGTAATTTAATTATTTAAATCTTTTGTATTTATGGTAGGTGCTGTATTATTCATTATATTAATTCCTGTGCTTCCAATAAAGTAACAAAAGTGCAATAATATTCTGCGCATAATTCTATTCTGAAATTTACTGCAACGAAGGCTTTGCCCCGTTAAAATGAATTAATAATAATGATGGTAATAATAAAAATAAAGTCGTATTAGTCTGGCCCTTAGGTATAAATTTGCTGAAGGATATTTTAACAGCATTTTTATTATTGGGAATACTTATAGGCAAAGGAAGTTCAACGATCGCAAATCTACTTCACTCATCAAAATGTATACGTAAATTCAGATTTATGGAATCGTATTATTAATCGAAATCATCGTTCAAACGTCCGCTCGATTTAAATTCATTGGTTTTATATATTCATTCACGAACACAGCCCCACACACGCGCGCGCACACACACACACACACACACGACAAATTTCTGCGTGTTACCAACTCGAGGTCGTACGTTCAATTTAGTTTAATTAATGAACGAACCTGAGTACTTTTAATTTGCTTTAAACAACGTGTAAACGGTTTTAAATTTCATTCGTATTGTTTAATTAATTTTATGCCCGCCTGCGATTGCGTGAAAATTCGTGCAAATTTCCTTTGCAGCTTTTAATCGACGTTTTCCTTAATACATCCGGGTGTATTTGTTTTTTTCTTCACTTTTTATTTCTGTCCGATACTATTAATAATTTCATTGAACCGTGTGCATTTAAAAATACCGAAGGATCGCCTGGCTCGCTGATGAAACGATTTTATGTTGAAGTTTCGTGCAGGATTTCAGCGTAACTACCGACGCTATATCAACGACCCTATATTGGCTCTTTGACATGGCACCGAACGATCGGTACATGAAAATACGATGAGGTAGACACGTGTGCCATGCATAATAAAAGTTGACAGCACTTCGTTGCCTACTAATTCGAACCAATGGAATTAAACGAGGACACCCGACAAGGAAACGTGATTATATCATTTGGAGTAGTCGAATAAATGAATATTAGCGTTCAAAATCCCTCGCCGTGGAATGATAAAAGACACCATAAATGAATTTTTGATAGTTCGCAGCATCAGTTTAATTATCGGTAGTTATTTACTCGAAATTATCAATTTGCAGTTATTGATAATTGTGAAATTGAAATGATTGATAAACGTTTCAAGTGTCAAAAGTATATAAAAAATTATCTTTTTAATAGGAAAAAACGTAAATTGTGTGCGAAATATAATGGCAAACGTTGTTAAGTAAAAAATCGTAGACTATTCAATTATTCTCTTGCAATGAATAATTTTCATTTAAATCGTTTCGCGTTGTTGATTTACAGGTTGGTTTCGATTATAAAATATCAGGTTGCGTTTAATGCGAACAAAATTCAGTTAATGCAAGGTTATAGGCGCATTTAAATAAATATAGGAACAGTATGGACGTAAAAAAGAAAAGACTTATTATCACATTGGAAGAAAAATTTGATATTATTGAAAGACACGAACGTGGTGACAGCAATTCTAAAGTAAATATGAAAGGTATATTTAAAATTTTTTAATTGTATACAGTGGCTGGCAAAAGTTTCCGGTTCGTCAATTATTCTATTTCAATTGAAATTATACAATAATAGAATTTTTCCTATCCACACTTTAATTAGATAATATTTCATAAGTTCATCTTATCAAGTATTCTTGATTTTAATAATATAGTAAAATTACACTTTAATCGAAAGCTTTCGGCAGCCACTTGTATGTACTTTTTTTTTTAAATTAGAACCAATTGCTATATTTCAGAGTATTCCAATAACGCGATCAATTTCTGGGATCTATTACTCGAAAATTTGTACTTCTAGCACTTATATTGTTTGCTATTACACTACCCCATTGTTGTTATCATTGTAGCAGTTTTTTTTTATATTTGATAGTGCTAAATATTATCTCATAGGATTGCTTAACAAAAAATGTATTAAATATCAAGTAAAAATATTCATCTATCGTAAACCTAAGCAGAATTTCCTTTTCCTTTTTATACACCCTATACGATATACTCCGGTATACGTTTTATAAATTTGAAATAAGTTAGGCAAGAGGATTTAATATCGAGCAACATATAAATTTTCATTTAGAGTAATTGTACGATAAAATCTAAATAGTTTCGTAACAGATATTTTAGTGTCATTAAGGGTTGTAATTAACGTTACAACGGGGTAATAAGGTGCGAACAATTGCCGAGGCTATTACTTATAATAGTCCAATATCAGTAGCTGATGCTGAAGTATCCGAGATCAGTATAACCGATATTATCGACACATACACTGTTTAGGCCGAACAAGACGTGACAGGAAATTTAATAGCGATTAAGTGCTCTCTAAATTCGTTAATGCATGTTGAAGTAGCGAGTTAATTAAATCCGGCGCGGAATCCCATTTCCTTGCAAAATTTTAAATTACCCTAAGCATTTAAACCGCTATCTAACTTTTTTTGGTGGAACAAAATTATTCTATTTTTAACACCGCACTCTTTTGCCACAGAAAAATTAAACAGTAAAATAACCTCTAATTATAAAGAAATTTGAAAAAATTCGTCTGAAACTCTAAATTTAATTCAATTGTGAGAATTTTACCGTTTTAATATGTTTACTGAAGCTTGCGCTAATCGTGTCACAACAACATGTATATTTTTAACGAATGTAGTAAATAAAACGTACGATTAATTGAGATAAATTATTTATGAAATACCAATTAACGTTATTTGCTTTAATGTAGTAAGCTTTATGAAGCATATTGATTCACTTGTTTAATAAGTTTGTAATCTATGTGAATGTAAATAGTAACTGTAATTGCCAATGACCTTCCAAGATTGGAGCAACTTTAAAGATTAAAAAAAGAAATCTGTAGCAGAAGGCTTAAATATCCGAATATTATTAAAGACAAGACGAAAATGTAACAATGATTGTAGAATGTTTACCTGATATTTCACTTCTTGTTAGCCAACGTATGATGAGCCAGGTAAACGTACGCCTTTATGCACACGCGTACACACGGACACAATTCGCTACTTTTGTTAATTAAATCTCTTAATCGAATTGCGCAACAAATCATGGTTCGACTGAATTACACTTGAAATGAACCGACGAGCTCTCCTTCTGCTTTCGACCTGAACGAGAGCCCGCATTCAACTGATTGCGAATAAACATAAAGTAATCCGACGACATAGACCTTGACGGTTTGTATATTCGTGCTGAAATTTTCGAGCTAGAAACTCGTTATTAGTTATCCTCTTTCCACTGGCGATTTCTATATTATTCTAGATTTAAATTGCAAGTTTCTGCTGTAATTATCTACCAGAATTTGTTTACAGAGAATTTAGTAAAACATATGTACGTATTGTCAGTGATAAAAGCCTAATTATACCCCCAAATTGCAAATATTAAAAAAAATATGCGAGTTGAGAATAGCTATTTATTCATTAATTAATATGAGACAGTTTGTAGCGAAATAATGATGTTTTTTCTACTTGTTTTTAATAAACTGTACATAAACCGAAAATACGATTTCACGTAAGTCTAGGTACGGATATTAAAATATAGAAAACTTATTGTTACAAGTAGATTGCGGATTTTTGTGCATTTATAGGAAATGTAAAGGGGCAAAAATGTGCAGAAGGTATATATGATCTGCAAAATTATACAAAATATCTAAAGTATAATAAAAATTATTATACTTAGGGGGTAAAACAAACCCCAATTTAGGTCCCATTTCAGTAACTTATTTATAAGCATACGAATATGCATAAAAATCCGCAATTTAGTTATATCTGTACTTGTAGTAGATATGTTAAATTTTGTGATGGATCCGTGACATCCTATAAGTTATCTATCACAAATACAATTACATCTTACGTGCATTTAAAAGCAAGTTGATTCATGTAATCAATGATACTCATTCTATAAAGCATCTTCTAGAAATCTTTCTCATTTGTAACTTTATATTTTATGAATTTCTGCACCAGTTTTATTACGCTAAAATATGCCCTAAAATATGTGTATAAATATTTCAAATTTAAAATGAGTATCCAGACTTTTGTGACTGATTGTGAATAACCATTTAATTATTTTCTAGATTACACATTACAAATTAATTTTGGTAAAAAAATTGCTCACCATTGAAAGCGTTAATTTTCTCCAACGTTTTATGATTTCGAAGTAACATATTTACAGAAATAATATTAATTTGCAAAAACGTTAATTCGCAATTTAACGATGCTTAAGGAGGAATAGCTACTTTGGAAAGATACGAGTAGCCTCTACAAATTATTTCTTGACTTTCCAATGGGTATTTTCCGTCTGAAACGGTAGGAAATCTCGTTTAAAACTCGAGGCCCCGTGCTCTCCGTTAAATCGCGTAAAGAGGAGTCTTTGATTTCTCACGTAGGAAAGAGACGGCCACGGTTTCCTGCACCGAGCATTGACTCGTTATCGTAACATTATCGGTGAATGGTCAAAAGGGTCGCGGGAAAGAGACCGAACGTGCAAAAGAAGCAAGTGGATGGAAAAAGGAAAACAGTGAACGTTCGAGCGGTCACGGGGGGTGGCTGCCGAAGAGATGAAAAAAGAAGAGCGCCGGCAGAGTGCGGTAAGGGGTGGAAATATTAGGTGAATGCGAAAGTTCTGTCGGTTTTTCTGTTACGAATAAAAACAGTTCTATTCTATATAATAAATTAATTGTAACGTTAATGAATGATTTCTTTATCATTAACTTCTCGAGGGACGAATTTTTGAATGCCAGGAAAAATGATTTTATTTCATATATGTTTCAAATATATTTATTTAAAGTATGATAAAACAATTAATAGCGAAAATATTATAGATAGACTGGGGATTTTTATTATTAGTAAGATTTAAAAAATGGAACCTAATTCGAGACTTCTGTTACTTTTAAAATATGAGTTTCTCCAATTTTCATAAGTTTGTAAACTTTATTACTCAAGTACATAATTGGTGTTACGCTTCACAGAAATGAATTTAATTTATTTTAGGTAGTTAACCAGTTTGGCTTCTGAACGGCTTATATAATAAGCTGTACTTTACTTTGGATATTTTGTACATTTTTGCAAATTAAAGTTTGTTTTTCATATATGCTTAAAAAACGCAGTTAAATTATAAAATATTTGAGAAATGTAACGTACACATATGTGACCATTTATATTACGATGTCAAACGCGAGGAAAAATTACATATATACATATGTGCTAGTATTTCTGAAGAAAATAAATTCTATAGTGAGTGAAATTTCATGGAAAGCGAATTTCGTTTCAAAGAATCATCTTGAATAATTTTGCTTTTGAAAATCAGTAATATTAATTCTTTGGACGTTTATGCATCACTGAAAATGATAACTTCACAATTTTCACCGAATATTAAATTACAATAAATTCTCGTTAAATATTAAATAATAGTAGATAGTAACAAATAAAATATTTTAATTTGCGTTTCAGTAATATATTTGTAGTATTGATTTTAGTAGTATTTTCTAATAATTTATACTGCAACTAATATCCATTATTTTTAATGAATATTCAATTAAATTGAAGAAGATGCAAGCACTATTATTAAGGAAAATGAAGGATAAACACTATCTCGAATTATGTACTAAATTTTTAAATGGCTGAACCACTAGTGTTTCAAATAATTTAACAAAATGTTTAAATAGATATTAATATTAAAATTTAGAATCGACACATTCATGTCTACGAGAAAAAATGTATTAACTGTGATAGAGATTTGCAATAAAGTTACAATATTCTCCTTCGAGAGTGACAAAAAAAAAAAAACAACTGATCTACAAAAATAAATAAAAATAGTAAAAATAGTAAACTTGCGTTTCCATCGCTTAAAATCGGAAGACAGAACTTTTGCATTCACCTAATAGAATGCAAAGCGAACGAAACTCTCCAAATCCGATCTGCACCGAAGCAGAACTGGTTTTCAGGAATCCCCATACGTGATTTGTTACGTAATGACGGAAGCGGGTTAGGCTTTTGAAAAATCCTCAGGGTGCGGTAACCCCGTGGCTCGAATTTGGCAGGCAAATATTTTGGATCGCATTATCGTGGAATCAAAATACCGTCGCGAATTTCTGTTATGCTGATTTTTCATTCGTTTGTTTGTGCTTTTTTATTGATCGTTGCATAGGGTTGAAACTACTGATTGCTGAAACAAGTAGATTTGATGGAGAGGAATTTGTATTCCGTATGGGGAGACTCATAATATATGGAAGTTTCAAATGCATAGTGCAATGAATGTAAAATTCTCACAAATTTATAAAAGTTTATAAAAGTCACAATATTCAGAAAAGTTTATCGGAGTTGCTGTTATATCGTATTACTAGAAAAAAGGGTTCGAATGCAAAGGGTTAACTCGAATGATGACCCCAAAGTGTTAAAACCTGTGCTTCTTTTATTCTTTATCAACGTGCACATAATAATATTATGAAACAAATCATGTATGTATATTCTAATAGTAATCGAAATTTGTTCACGTAAAAATGTGTTATACTTCTCTTTGAAATTTTTGTCCAAATACGTGGGGGAATCTATAAACTGGTATTGAATTCTGAAACCACGTTTGAGAAGCCACAAGAAGGGAATGAATTTTTAGGTTCAATCGAAACGACTAAACTATTGCACTCCTTCTGGCTGATACCTTTGCCTCGTTATCGTGACGTTATCGTTGAGTGCACGAAAAAGGTTACGATGGAAACGACACAGAGTTGAAGCGAGGAAGGTAAATGGTATTTTTGCAAAAAGAAACAGAGACGCGAAAGAATACAGAACAGAGGAGAAACGCGAAAGAAATCTGAACGAGGAATTCGCCAGAAGCTTGCTGCTTCGGTGCTGCAAATGCTTCTTTACAATGCTTTCATAAAATTAAAATTTTGTATCGCGGATAACGAAGTATAGCAACGGAAAAGGAATAAATGTAAATCAACGAAATATTTAACAACAGCTGCAACAGCGACACGGATTAATGCATTGGACAAAGAATTTTAAAATATTCGTGAAACGAACTTTAGCGTATTTTTTCGCTACACAGTTTAAATTTCTGACTATTAGAATTTCTAGTAATTGCTAATTATTACTATTAATTATTATCAAATTTGCAAAAATGGCAAATCAATTTTATATCGTATTAGATTATTCTAGATTATTTTTTCGCTACACAGTTTAAATTTCTGACTATTAGAATTTCTAGTAATTGCTAATTATTACTATTAATTATTATCAAATTTGCAAAAATGGCAAATCAATTTTATATCGTATTAGATTATTCTAGATTATTTTTTCGCTACACAGATTAAATTTCTGACTATTAGAATTCCTAATAATTGCTAATTATTACTATTAATTATTATCAAAATTTGCAAAAACAACAAATTAGTGCTTGCAAAAGATGATCGTTTATTCGTCGTTTCTGAAATAAATTCAGCGATAAGGATTTGTATTCCAATTTTGATAAAAATTTGACGATAATTCGATAATCGAATAATTAAATACGAAGCATTGTAATATTGCGTGATTATTCAAGTGACATTACTATCTACTCTTTCTTATAACTATTATTATACGAAAGAAAAATTACCTGACATTTTACTGCTTTACTATGAAACGGAAAACTAATAAAATTGTTATTTAAATATCTTTTCAGGAGATTAAGAAACAGAATAGCTACGATTATTGAAAAATGTACTCAGGGATAATCGAAATAATTCATAGTTAATGCTCTGCAACGACGCATCTTAGTCTCATTCGGGATTCTATTATCGTGTGTAAAATATCCACGCTTTGAAATACTTTAAACTTTTATTCCCGGAGAGTGTAATTCCCTTCCACGGGGAACTGGTATCTGACTTACCCCGGAAAACTCGTCTCATTATCTTAATATTACTACGAAATGAACAAAGGAGTTGCAGGGAAAAGTAACGCAGAGCTCAGAAAGTGTAGAATAAAATGAATAAAAAAAAGGGGGAAAGGGAAAAAGGTAAAAGAAGATAGTGTAATTCAGTAACAAGGAAGAAACTCTACTCTTCCTGTGTTTCAACTCGAAGATATCTCGGATCTCTCTGGCCAGGTTCGCGTTATCTTGACAAAAATAAAGATTTCGCTAACTTTGTGTTTCTAAATTTTAAAACTACGAAATCGCGTTGTAATACACATGTTATGCCAAATTAAAGTGAAACTTCGACCTTTCTAATAGCAGTCAGATGCTGCGAACTTTCGTTTTATTTAATATTCGCAAAAACTCCATTCGTTCCAAACCCTCCTATCATATTCATAAAAACTTGTGATTTTACCGTGGATTTTTATGTATTTATGGTAAATTTAAACGTACCCGATATTCAAAGTAAAGTGAAAATTACTGTATTTTGAAGGTAACACAACCCTCCATTTAAGTTTCAGTCCTTTAATTTTGTTAACAAAAGTATCAGTTTGCGTAAAGATCTGCAATAATAATCCTGTAACAAATTGTGCTAATGAAAAATTCCATCTGTATATTTGAAAAAATATACAAGCACAGAGAAGGTACAAAAATTGGTTCTCGTAGAGTTGAAAGTAAAAATGTGCACGAATCCAAAGACAATGAAGAGATATATTAGATCTGAACATAATGGAAGGGTTAAATTAATCCAAAGTTTTTAAGAATATAACATTTAGATGGAACCATTTTAATAATTATTAATATAAAATTGATGGTCATTCAGTGGAATGTAAATTATATTTAAGTTATGTGTATAATAAAATTTAAGTTACATTATATTCAATTATTACGTACCATACATGGCAGATAAAATTTGAAAAAATTTAGGGGGGAGTGAGGACAAATTTTGAAAAAGGAAGATTTTTCGAAAATTCTTTGCAGCCATACTGTGGGATATCAAATACCATGAATCTTTGAATTGAACTATTTTTCCATATCGTATATGGCTTTAAGATATTGACAATAATATGAAAACTTATATTTTCTTTAAAATTTTTCTTTTCGATCGCTTTGTTGCCAAAATAAAAAATTGATCCATTAAACGTTTGTGCAAAGTTACATACTTGTTTGAATTTTCAAGTTGACAAACAGTTCCTTGTCAATAGTCCTTGTCAACTATATGCAATTTTGTACCGTTTAACGGTACTATTACTTGAGTAAAACGATTAAACGATAGAAAACTTAATATAGTTGAATCTAATTAAGTAGTACTTCAATACAAAAATCCAGTGGTAAACCAATACTTTTTGGCCGCCACTGTACGTACATTTCAATGTACACTGCAACGAGCAAGTGTTTGAAACAAATTAATTCGTCACAGGATGTCCCAGAGTATGAGCAAATAAAGCTTGAAATTGTGTATAATCTGATTAAAATGCAACTGTTTAGAAAAATGTCCATACCGATCTATCATTTTCAATACACCCTGTAAGCTGTTTACAAAGGTTATGGCAGTTCCACTGACATATAAAACGCTTCCAGGGGGTTGTTAATATAGGGAAGATCAGGAATCTGGCGGAATGTTGAGCGGAGGAACGCACGGGGAGCGATAGGAGGGCGTCGACTGAATCAGAATGCGTGAATCGTCGGAGTCTGTTTTCTGGCTGAGTTCAGCGTGAACGTGATTTTCGAGCACTCAAGCGAAGTGGAGAATGGTGTCCACAGCACGTGCCTCTAGGCTAATCCAGCCATCGTCATTCCCGGCTGACTCCATTTCGCTGTACGGTACCTCTGCATGGCATGGGATAGGGATGAGGCTACGAAAAAGAACCACCCATCGGTCTGTTCGGTGGTTTAACCGAGGAGACAGATCCCGAGGAGGTCAACCTTTTTCCTTCGCTCATCTTGCCGCGCTACGTTTCAAACTGTCCACAAGCTTTTTCAGGCAATCTCATAGCCTTGTGCATTGGCTAACTACAGGATAGACTATCCATTTATATGAAACATCATAACGTGCGTGCCTGGCCTGACCAGGACCAAATTTATAGAAAAAAATTGTACAGAAGTTTGCCAAATTCAACGCGTGAAGTAGTATGAAATAAAACGGGCGTCTACTCATTAGTAACATTTGGAAAAAAGTGAAATTTACTTCTGATTAGTTATATATATATTTTTTTTTTTTAATTACCAGAGATAGTGTCTTACGATTTTGTAAAAAGCGAAATTGTAGTCGTTTGATTTCACGTGGATATTTGTTGTAATATTTGTTTAATTTACGAATGTATTCAATTTGATTAATCGCTCTTAATTGAATATGAAATGATTTATAATAGATTAGAAATTTTTAAATTTGATTAATCCCTCTTAATCGAATATCTAATACTTTATTAACCTTTTGTAATATTTTTCTTACGTTGAAAAGAGAAATTTTATAAATATTGCAAATACGTCTTTTAGGAATTAAATTCTAAAGTAGGGAAAAATTATTGCGGTCTTATAGAATATAAAAATCACATATTTGTTGATATCGATAGTAGTTTCTTCCTCGAAAGTTTGGAATACGATTTCCTCCTGGGTTAATTCAAGAAAATCTGTACAAAACAACGAAAATCTAGTCGCAGGCAATCTTTAAGCTACGAAGTTTGGTAACCATTACTCTTTTCAGAAACTTTTTAATCAAATCAGTCTTCGCAGAACTTCCAGTTACTTTGTTTATTATCAAACCTGCAAGCAGTTACGAAAATTTTCTGAATGTCAGAAGAATTAAAGCTGGAATGTTTCAAGTTGAAGCAAAAAAATTCTTAAAGCTTCGGACACAAATGAAAAGGCACTTTAAACTTATTATATGGAGGTAATATGCTGCAGGAAACTCAATTTTATCGTTACATCTAGAATCTTGTTTACAATCATTATTTATCATTTAAACCAATCAATATATTTATGGCAAATTTAAATTTCCAAAAAAGAACAGATTCCATTTGATATACTATAAAAATATACAAAGTATTTGAAGTAAAGTACGGATTTCATCATTTAGAGGATCAAACATGTCTATATTTAAAACAAGGAGATACGAATTTGTCTAAAACATCCGTAGTTTACTAATAAAATCAAAAGTAATTAGTAGACTGCGGATCTTTATGCAAATTCATATCTTTACGAACGCTAAATAAAAAAATAGAAGTTGAGCACCGATCGATTTTAATTGTTTGATCTAAATGTTATAACGCGCGCTTTACTTATTATATATTGCGCATTTTTGCGTGTTATCTGCACAGTACATCTTCTTGCACTTGTAATAATTTTCCCCCCAAAAAATGGATAAAGATCCGCAGTCTATTTATTTTACCGGAAAAATGTCGTCCAGTGTTTCTACCAAAAATATATTTAAATCATACCTTTCGTGGCGTTTCGCACAAATAATGTAATCTTTAAAAGATTTCGTCCATTTCTTACATTGTTAAATGAAAATTTACGATACTTAAATTTTTTACTACAACGCCCGCACGATTTTTTTTTATCGAGAAAAGCGAAGCCCAACTTTGAGAAAATCTTTTGAAAAGATAAAAAGAAAGGGAATCGTAAATAACCTTGAAAAGAAAATATATTCTGGTTTGATCACTTTTTGAGAACCTCCATTCTCTCACGCACGTTCTATTCTAGTCTTCGAAATTACGTTATAAGGGATCCCCTACATTGAACTCATTCCGCAGGCGTGACTTTCCAGATGAGTCGACTGGGTAGAGGAAGGAATTCTTTTCAAGATCGCCTTCAAGAATTTCAATAAAAGCTCCGTAAAGGTGATAGTTCACCATCCAATACATTTTGATATCACTCGTTCAGAAAGTCAGATCGCCTGGCCGAGTACTATTCCGTTTCTAATCTACAATTCTCACCTCGCCCCTTCCAAAAAGTCCAATCTCTTGCAACAAAATTTAACACATCTGTCAAATCGTCAAATACCTCATCCATCTGAAATTGTTCGCAGTTTTTAATATCTGCGAATTTTCCCGTTTTAACTGCTACGCCTGACGATAAGTTTTCGGTCAAACTTTGAGAACATGGAACTAACTAAGAACGCTACAATTTTTCAGGTGCGAAATGCTGCACCACAAATAAAAAAATATATATATGGGAAGATTACGTAAATATAGTGAGAAATAAATGGGGAAAAGAAAACATAAATCTACTTAACAATAAAACGGTACTTGGAGGTATTATTTAATAAAGACTCGTACAAATTTATTACATTTTGATAAACTTAAAAGATACAAATTCTTGAGAACGAAAATCCAGCACTTGAAAATCTAATTACTATTCTGCGGATTTTTATGCACTTACGGAAAATTTGTATACGCAAAAAATTAGAGAGAGCATAATATGCAAGAATGTATAAGATATCCAAAGTGAAATACGTATAATTTTCTTTACAGGGTGAAGCAACCTAATCTGCATAAAAATCCGCAGTCCGCCAATTATAATACATTAACATAATGGGAATTATAAGTAGAACTTCACCGTTAATTATCTAATCAATGCGACGAGAAGATGACATAAAGAGATAACTATCCGAACGTATGTAGCACATTTTCTGATTTATCTGGTTTAATGTATTATAATTTATTCCTTGCAAATTCATTCTTTCCGCGAAGGCAATGATTCGTACGAAGGAATCATAAAATATTCACGAGAATATGCCTCCTATCTATTCGATCGAATCGTCCCGGAAATGTTATCAGTAGTTGTTAGTGATTTATCATGCACAAATCACTTGATCGATTAACACCGACGTCAGCACTTGAAACGGCTATTTACAATGCATTGGCAGTAGCCAGCACCTAAAATTCTCTGACAAGTTTTCATCTCCTCGATGCCATGTGTATACGTAGCTATCACAATTATTGCAGCACGGTCATCAATCTGCTGTTTCCATATCGGAATCCCGAGGGTACATTCTACGCGAATTTAGAGGAACTAACGCGTGACAGCCAATATTGACCACCGTGAGGGAGCAAACTAACTGTTTCCTGGCATTCAAACGAAACACTGTTCCTCTTCTAACGCTATTCCCTATCACTCGATATCATTTATACTTTCTACTTCCATAGCTGCACTATCGTAGCTATTTTTTGTGGGTCGTAAAGCAAAACGACGCAAGTCACATTTTTAAAAAATTAGAATTCATACTATTAATTGAGCTCTAAAATATAGGATCTACAGTGGCTCAAAGTTAAACTCGGACAGTTACATTTTCGCGCTTTAAGAAGCGATTGATACGCGTTTGAATTTCCAAGCGTTCGAATTTCCATACTTTTGGAATTCTAAGCATTCGAATTTCCAAGCTTTTGGATTCTAAGCATTCGAATTTCCAAAGTTTTGGATTCTCAAGCGTTCGAATTTCCTAGACTCTGGAACTCTAAGCATTCGAATTTCCAAGCTTTTGGATTCCTAAGCGTCTGTATATCCAAACTTTTGAATTTCCTAGCGTTTGGATTCCTAAGCTTTTGAATTCCGAAGCGTTTAAGTTTCCAATCTATTATACTTCTAAGCATTTGAATTTCCAAGCTTTTGGATTACTAACAATAAGCGTTCGAATTTCCAAGATTTCTAATTTCCAAGCTTTTGGATTTTCAGGCGCCTGAATTTCCAAGCGTTTCGATTACTAAGCTTTTTAATTCCGAAGCGTTTAAGTTGCCAAGCTTTTACATTTCCAAGCATTTTAATTTCCAAGCCTTACATCATTATTAAATTTTATAGAATCGCAAGAAAATAAGAATAATGATGGAAATTATTTCTTGAAGTATTATTTAAACCATAGTTCATCTAGTTTCAATAATGTCAAAGTGTGAAATGCTGTTGGACGGTAGTGTAAATGGAAATTTCATGAGTTTCCTACTAGTTTCCACCGTTTGTACTCTGAGGGTTAAAATTTGTTTCCCCCGCGCTGATTTCGTCAAACGCGAAAGTTATATAAAGGAACAATAATTCCTCTACGAATATCACAAAAGAAACGAACATACGGCTGGATGATTGTTAGATAATTAGAAGCAGCGTTCGTTGTTCGCATCGATCAGTGAAAATATTTCGCGTAATTGATCATTAAAACGCCATGCATTCCGGGTGAAATAAATTGCATCGCTATCGGGGGATCTCCAATTAAGGAAAGCTACTTCTAGTCAAATATATCTCACGCCACGATAAGTCTTGCTTCTTTAGTCAATCTCCGGATCGTCTTGCATATATTTGCATTTAAAGCGGTATTCTTTCCTGAATTCTGTCGCAATTACCGGAAACAACGACCCAGCTCAATTTCAAGCAAACCCTCTACAAATTTATTACCACTAGAACTAAAAACTAGCGACCAACAAAAAAACGAACCTTTCGAATTCGTATCGCAAAAATACGACATTTTATTTCGCACGAAAATTCAAATTGCATTAAGTTGATCAAAAAGTTTTGTCGTTTTTCTATAATGTAGCGCTTGAATTACAATACTTAGAAATTTTCGAACGCAAATACGATTTGTTAGTAGACATTTTTATTTATCATACGGAAAATAATCTGAACGATTGATTGATTATCATGATTAACACAGCATTGAAATGAATAAAAATAAAATGCATTTTTGGTATATTACTTCGTATTACCACTTTAAAGGTAAAACTGTATTTTAAACTAGCGAAAATGATTAGAATAATAATATAGGCTGATATTGGAAGGTTATTATTAGACTGTGAATTTTTATGCAAATTAATATTTTTGCAAACATAATTTCATTTTATTTATGTATTATTATTAACGGGTTTTCCCTTATATACAATTAGTACTACAGAATTGTTACAAAAATAATACTTTTACACTATAAATAATTACTATAACTTTTACACTATAACATTACTTTATTCTTTAAATATTATCTTATGCAATTTACTATGGATATTTTATATTTTTCTGTACATTATGTACAATTCTGCACTTTCTTGTGCATTTATGTTTCCCATAAATAAATATAAATCCACAGTCTAATTATAATTATTTTTAAGCCATTACGAAATACTTTTCCTAGAAGAAAATTCGAAATTTTGAAAGCTGAAAATTTCATTTCAACAAATTCCTCGTTGAAAAAAAATGTGAAATTATTCAAGGGCGGAATAATGAAGCTATTTAATATAATAGAAAATTGTTAGAAAATGTAGACAATATAGTGTTTAACCCATTAACGAGCGAATCTGCAGTTTCAAATACAAGTTTCGAATTCCAGCAACTAATTACTTTGAAAAAACTAAAAGTTACGTGGTAGATTTAGACTTTTCTGTCATGGATGGTTATGCTTGTTTACGTAAACAGACAGACGGTATGAAAAGGCTACTGGATGATTACGTATTTTGTAATAACCCAGCGACATGCGACAAATATGGAGTCCGTATGAAATACAGATGTCGTCAAAGGATTAATAACGTTTTGCTTCTAAAAACTTTTTGGCCAACTCAATAGCTTCGAAATTAATATCATAGCAAAAGAAGAAAAAGTTCATTGAAAAATTGAACGGGAGAAGATTAATATGATTTTCTGAGCGAGGCCGGACGAAGTTGTTGCGTTGTTTACCGGAAATAATTAAGACTCAAAACTGTAGCATTATCTGGTGGTAAAGTGGAGTGGAATAATTCAGTAATCCCACTCGTTCATCTTTTTGTCTCGCAAAGCCGGCCGCACGAAAAGGGGATAGTACTCAGCAAAATTGGATTACGCTCCTGCTCATTTTAGCCAATTTTAACGCGGACCTTGTACAGTGTATACAACACCACTTATCGTGATTCTCTTCGTACGTCACGCGTTATTTTAACACGGCAACCTGAGGGGACGAGAATCCTAATATTTTTAGATCCAAATACTAAATTCAATCAATATTCATAAGCGTCTTGCGAGGGTCATTGAATAAGTAAAGAGACCGATGCTCCAATTCATTATCCATATCAGAAGTGTGATACTATAGAAGAATGATTCTAAAAGTATCGTACTTCTTATTTGTTAGGTTGTTCGGAAAATTTCTAGAGATATTTTAAAAATATTTAAAGGTGATATGTGCGCATCAAAAATTTAATAAATAATTTCTCGTGTAGTAATTATTCTTTATTAGAAAGTTCCATAACTCACTTTTTCAAAAAGTTTGCACACCTTTTTTCTCCGAAACGCATCCATGCAAGTAATTCTTCTAAGCTTCTAATTTATTCAATTTCTGGTCATCAATAAAGTTTTACAAACGTTATGATAAATGATAGTAGTAAAATATCCTAAGCGACGATTAATAATTCTTGCTACCTGATTATTGAAACATTAACTTTTTTAGTGTTGTTTAATAGAAAAATTTGCCTTTGCTTTTAATTATTTATTGTCTATTAATTATTGGATTTTAAGTGGTCCAAATCGGAACATTATTTGTTCAGATCAAGAATGCTATTACTTAACTAACGTTCATAAAAAATAATCCCCTTCCGGTTCGCCAATTACGCAACAGAAGTGAATATTATCAAAGGTGCTACGAATTTTCTGAACAGTCAGGATGCATGTTTTCATCAGGTTTCATATTTCATGGTGCAATAAAAAATGAATATATACTTCTGGATAATGGATTAACCAATTAATTAATAGCAAATATGAATCCAACGATATGCACATACTTGTAGTCATTGTACAGAAATATTTATGTTAAAACATGAATTCGTTAACAATTTTAACGAAGGAAGTAGGAATTCAGTTTTTGTTTTGAAAAGTAAGACTTCATACTATAGAAATTATAATACAGTGGAATCCGTTTATTGTGATCACTTTGGAACTTGAAATTTTTTATAAGAATAATCGACTGATAACGTTACACGGAAATGCATCAAGATACTATGAATTTTCCAAACAACCTAATAGATATTATCTGACTTAGAGTTTTGGTCTCTTTACTAATCGAATGATCCTCGTATTTCACTGTTTGACACTGAACGCAGTGTTGAAGCACCGATTACCTAACCAATTATTCCGTGTGCCTGATAAAATTATAAAGCAAGGGCATGCAAGCAATTTTACCATGAAACCTATCCATTAAAGTATCCCATTTTATAATAGCTCGTAGCAAGTTTTCCAATACAGTAATGGCGAACTTAACCGAAGTTTCATAAGTGACATAGTGAAATATCGAAATTTCATTCGCGCAAACGCATACAGGTACTACACGTACACGGGGAGAATTGCAGTAGCAGCGTAAGGGAGAAATAAGCATAAGCACTTGAGTTCCCTATTATTTCGACCCCGGCGTTTCACGAAAAGGGACGTGTGTATCGATCAAAGAAGCAGGGGGTGCACGAATCGGCCAAGACCCTCAATAATCGCGTAATTGAATGCTAACGATGCTGAAATGTTGGTAGAACTCGCTCGACTGATCTGCAAATATACTCATCGGCGTTTCACCCCGGCCAGGGAGACGTTGTTTGTGCTCGTGCGGCCTGTGTACCGGGACCACAGAGGGTGGAGAGACCGAGCACACACACGCGCACACGTAGCTAGACGAAGCTTATCGAACACACGACGAACGAACAATCTTCATTGTATATCCGATGGCCAGGGCATACTTGAAATTAACCCTGATGAACGAAGTGCGGCCGCGAGCAATTACGGACCAGCCATGTCTGGTAGGCTAATAGAGAAACTGAGGGGGTGTGAAGTAACTCACGGGGATGCTTGCAGTGAATTAACGTTGAGGCGAACTCGAAATCGGACTGCATTTTCGCGTACAGTTTTGCCGATTCGATACCGTGTAAAAATTCTACGCCAACCGTATTATTGGTTTTGTAACGATTATACTATGGATCTTTATGCGTTTATGATAAATTTAAATTTTGAGAAAAAAAAGAACGGATTTCATTAGTGTGACTCCGGATTTTGTCCCGCAAAGCTTTGTCAGAAATAAATAAGCAGAATGTTTTATGTAAGTATATAGCTTGATTAAAATGTTATGATAAAAATATTGTATCGGTGGGAGAGTAACAATTTTTGGTAATTTTAATGATCTTTTGGTAAAGTCTAAAGTTATGCACGTTTTTTTATGAAAATAGCATTGATATACTTTCGAAGCATTGAATTAGAGTCATACTGCAGAAAAACTAGACTCTACACAATAAAATAATGATAGGATGATAAGTCGTTTTATTTATTGAACTAAAGTGAAATCAAAATAAATATCGTAAAGTATGAAATTCATCGTTTTAACACCGTCAGTGTTATGATGATAAGAACAATGTAGATTTAAAATGGAGTATTAATACGTAATGATTATATTAGTTGTCAACTTATTCTTCGCGTTTCACATTTTTCTTCTATTTCTTTAATGCGGCATCAAATGACCCATGTTTGTATAACATTTTTTCTTTATTTACAATCACAGAACATACTGATAAAGTTTCGCGAAAGAACTTGAGACGCCAGGTATTCAGGAAATAATATTATACTATCAAAAAGAAATTATTTTTTATCTGAATATCTTATCTATATTTATAAGGGTGTAATCTGAAGCGATGAAAATGTGAAAAAGTTTTGCGATATATTAAACGTTCGATAGCAGTTGGAAAATAATATTTAATAGCACAATTACCACTGACACTAAACGAGACACGGAAGGGACATTAAATTTATCGGAATATTAACTCTACAGATGTCACTAATCAATGTTGTTTAACACATAGTGGGGGGTTTCCGAGTTATGCAGCGGTTTGTGGTAAGCCAAACGTTATCGAGCAACGCATTCAGATACGAATAGCGCAGAAGGAACACGCGCGCATAATCACCAACATTAACGCATTCAGCTTTCGGTAATACACGATACAGCCTCCGTCACTAATAATGCTGCATTTCCTAATAAATTACGTATTTACGTTTTACAACAGCCATCAGTGATAAGCACCTAAATCAATAATGTCACCCGCCAATATATAACGCTGCATCGTTATCAATAACGCAATAACGTCTAATAATTATTTCCATGAATTTCCATAGTCTTAAGTCATGAATTTCTAAACTTGCAACAGAAATTACTTATTATTCCATTATTTATTTTATAATAAATGCTTAAGCTTCCTATCATATTTGGGGATCATGTAACTTTATTTCATAATAGATGCTCAAGTTTCGTATCATATTTGAGGATCATGTAACTTAGGGGTGTTTTCAGGCAACACATAAAAGAATAATCCGATGTTAAAAAAAATCAATCGTATACTTAAAAAATGATCTAATAGTTACTCTATCTGTGTTTATATACATTTTGGAACCTTTGAATTGATTTTGAATTAGTTGCAAAATTATCATAAATTTGTAAGGACTGAAAAATAGGAGGATTAATATTGAAAACATTTCAAATTCCTAGCATTTGTTAAACTTTTAATTGAGTACTTCAATTCATTTATGCACACATGATAAGAGAATTCAACTACAATGGAACAAGAAAAATAAGAAATAGTAATGTTATAATAATACGTAGATAGATAATACAATTACATTTTGTAATTAGTAGACTGCAGATTTTTATGCAAATTACTTTCTTAATAAACAAAAATAAAGAAGTGGAAGCTAAACAGAGAGTAATTTCATCCTCTAACTCTAAGTATTAAAATATCTTCTCTAATTCGACTATTTCGTATATTTTTAAACGCGGAGTATATTCTGTACCCTTTAACCTATTTAATTTCCCCATAAATGCATAAAAATCCGTATTTTAGTAATTACTATCCATTTAGTATTTTACTAATTCAATAAGTAATAAATTCCCTAATCTCATTCTCGTATTGTAACATTTCTAAACGCTTCTCAAACAGAAGATTAACACACAAGGGTCAAGGCGAATAAAATAAGCGGGGTTTAACGGCGATCCTATCGCAACATGACGAAGGGGTGCAAAATGTAAAAATCATTCTTCAAAGTGTTCCCGGCTGGCACAAACAACGCAACGTAACAACTCGTTGCTACATCATCCTTGGTCTCGTTATTTATTCTAAAAAGAATGCAATACCGGCGTTGAGATATCAGCCGCGATAAAAGTTGCGGCTGCAAAACGATCTCCGTGACTCCCTTATCCGACGTCGTATGTAAATGCCGACGTGTTTTCTGCTGGATACACGTGCACGGGCCACACAAACGGCCGTATAGCAAAAGGAAAGTCGTGTTATCTCATGTAAATCTTCACGGTGCCACGATAAGCGTGAATTTCACCGCTTGCTTATTAATATTTATGTTCGGCGTTAAGGGTTGCAAGGTCTGCCCTACAGCACACTTCAAAAGCACAACACGCTATACACCAGGGAGAATTTATCGAGAACTTCGTTCGAGCGTTTTAATAAAAACATATTCTACTTGACAATTTAGAAATAATATCAATTGCATACAAGGCCAATGTGATTAATTCCACATTTTGAACTTGTTTGAAATTATGGCGTCAAAGCACTTAATTGTAGCTTAACTTTTTATATTTAAAATAAATTTCGTTAATTAACAATTGGGCTTAACAACGCGAAATGAGAAAAATGTTTTCGGTCGTGGAATAATGAACAATTTATAGAAATAATAACAATTATTTGAAGACTATATTATTGCATGCATTTCATATGTCGTTAGATAAAAGATACGCCTGTAATAATACATTCTACAGTGTTTATTTGAATTTAAATTTTAAAAAAATGTTGAAAAAAGACAGTACTTTTATTTGATTAATTTAACTAGCTTTTATTTTGCGGAGTTAATCGATTTGGTAAATGAGCGGCTCATATGTTCGAAATATTTGGTACAAATTTATGCGACGTGTAAATTATTCAACGTTAGATTCATCACGATCAGTAGCTCGAATGATTTCATTTGAAATTAGAATAGTTTTGATAGGTCTTATATTGATATTAATACATGAAGGATTTATTTTTTCTTAATTTTTCTACTTTTCGGTCCTTCAGGGTGAAATTTACACCTTAAAGAATAATATATGCCTTATTTTGCTATATACTTCAAAAATTACAGTATCAATATTTTAACAAATAAAATTAGAAACCATTGAACAAAAATAAAAAAGATATTAGATCATTCTGTTGCTTCTCCAGAAAAAGACAAATACTGACAGGGGTTGTTTTTCTTATTGTAGTATCATAGTTTAGGACGTAGTGTAGAGCGATGCTATTTCAAAAGGCAGGAAAAACGCCATAAAAGAGAAAGGGACTGACAAAAACCAGGCCCAAGGGCTGGCGAGTGTTTTTCCCGGGCGACGCGGAGGCTACGAGCATTCATTGTTGCGTTGACTTTAGAAGGTGTAAAACCTGTGCATTGCGAGCCACCTAGACGTCGAACTGTCATATTCTTTCTTTTTATTATTCTTATCGTTTTTTTTTAAATAAAAAAACATCATCATTTATATGATACCACATTATGATCCCTTTTGTTCTTTGCATTTTCAAATTTCCCATAAGTCCATAAAAATTCGACATCTATTAACCCTTTGACTGCTATGGACGTATAAATGCGGCCAGTTTTGAATGCGATACATAAAGTTTACAAATTTGGATATTTTAAAACAAAGGCGATCAGTACATACGTTGACAAAATATGAATTCAGAACCTTTGTAATAATTAACGTGTTAATGATAATGATGTTAAAGATAACGCGTGCGTGTGACATTCGCGAAATTTAATCCGATAATCCATCGATGTTCCAAAATTACTTAACACTCAAAGGGTTAACGACTATCCTAACGCCAAGACTTTCGAGCTGAAGTTCCTTTTACGTGTCACGCATATTTGCATATTTTCTAAATGATAACATTACTGTTGGCTGTCGGGAATCGGTAACAAATGTATATAGTTAACGCTTCAATTCGTGCCGCGGAGGAAAATGCGCCAGTTAAGCGAGTTTCGTCCCAGGAGAAGAAACTAAGTTTCGAAATACCATTAGGTATATTAATGTGCTTTCATGCTTTAGGTCGCTGCAGATCAGAAATATTAGATACCAACTCTCGAGGCCAATTGCATTCTTTTACAGTCTCCGTTGATCAGATATCAACGCAACAGGATATCAACTGTTACGCGTAAGTTAACGATTTCTAGAATCTTTCCCTATCACAGCTACGAACGCGCCATACGCGAGCAACGATTTCGTGTAACTGTACTTGCTGTATCGCGAACAGTATCGAGTTTACGAAATTTACTTTGCAAACAACGTTCATTAGTCGAATTTTCAATTAACTTCAAGCATTACAAACGCATTTCCAACGAAATTATTGTTCAAGCTAGCAGGTTGCTTGCAAGCATAAATACGCGTAATTCGTTGGCTGGAATTATTTTTTTGGCGAAATTCCTATTTAGCGATGTTCGCGAAAAGTTGCGCTTCTGCGAAACTAATTTTGCAAATAATTAAATTCCACGTTTCTAAAAAAATATATTCCCGGTAATTGGATATACAATGTTTCCTGTATACGAGACATGAGTATCCCATTATTATATTTTCTTTTTTTTTTTTCACAGAAAAAGCATATTTCATCTTGCTGCCTTTCGTTACGCAAGAATTATAAAGAACTCGTTGCTTCATCGTAGCTTTAAGTAGGACTTATTGTTAGTGTAATATAAATGTTACCAATTTTATATCATTACAAGCTCGCCGAAGATCGAACGTGATCATTACGAGCTATAAGTAAAGGCTCCTTTAGTAACGTGCGAAAAACAACGACGTGCACTGCGTGAGAAGGTGTCAATTTACTTTTAAACGAAGCACGAACGAGGGAATGATAATGACAAGAAAATTGTTCTCTTTTATGGAGCAACGGTGACAAGATTTTCATCGAAACAGGAATTTGTCGATAAATATTATTAAAAGAATCAGATACGGAATTTCATTAAAAGCTGTCAAGGGAAAATCGAGGCGAGGAGGTCAAACCTCGTTATTCAAGCTTCTCACTTGTTGCGTTTGAAACCGCCTGCAATTTCCGAAAATAACGCTATTTACACACCAGCTAGTGCCTTTGCAACAGCGACACATAGTTTCGAGTGCTAAAAAAATATACCGATAGTTTCTATATTTCTCTTTTTTTACTGACAAAAAACCTGTCAAATTTTAAAAAGACTTAAAAATGATTGCGTTTTTCCATTAGAAGCTTCGAACAGTTAATGGGCTAACAGTTATTAGATTTTTTACCTAAAAAGTAGTAGTATTCACCAGAGAAGAAATGTACAAAATTGTGGAAAAATAGTAATAGAACAATTTGTATTCTAAATTATTACTAAACCGAATTTTAATGAAAACTTGGACAAAATTAAGAACTTTTCAAATTAAATACGGATAACTCTCGTTTAACGCAGCATTTCTATGACACGGTTTCAATCCAACGCAGTTTAAGAATTGGAAAAATCACTGAACAATTTAGAGAAATCCCCGTATCACACGGAACGTTGTAAGATCTTGTAAGAGCAACAGATATCATATTTGAAATTTTTCATTTGAGCGTATAGGTCGCATCAGATTTGCCTGCAGAATAAAATTTATCAGAGTTCAAATAAAGAATATTTTGTAATTTTAATTGTACTTTTCTTTATGCTACGTTAAACATAGATAAAAAATGTTCGTAGTAGGCGTTTTAATTTTAGAACCTAACCCTTTTTTTGTACTATTATAGTTTTCCGTTTCGTAAAATACGATTTTGTGTCAAAGTCTGTCATATTCAAGTAGTTAAATTAAATTCATATATATTATCGGGAGATCTTTATTATAGAAAACAAAAAAATTGAAAAATTTCAGATGGGATTGATTTCGTTATTATTATGGCGTCCAGGACACGAAACGAGATTGTCAAATACGGTTTGGTAGTTGCCGATGGACGAGTATAGCCACTCCAGCACGAAATATTAGTCCCGTATTGGAATGATTGCAACAGACCCGTCGATTCTGCCGGAAGTAGTCTTCATTCGTCACTCAACCTGTGAATCGATGTTCCGTGCACGTAAGCCCGATGTCGAAGTTATCCTGTGATCGTTCGTTCGACGAAATAGGTGAATTAACATGGCGTTAATTTCTATTGGTCGCGAAATTCGGCCCGATAATTGCACGTATATTAATAATCATTCGTATTATAGAGCATGGATGAAGCTTCATTGAATTACCATGAACAGAAGGGAAACATTTCTATGTTTTCAAGCAATCAAACATTAACTAATTACCAAATTATGGAAATTTATCATCGTATGATTCGTATGTTATTTTTGATTTTGCTATTCTTTTACATCAAGTATTTATGTACGCAAAATTATCTGGACCACAAAACCTTTTTGTTTATTTAATTAGGTACTGTCACATCCCCCGTTAGGGTATTAGCGACCACAATTACAATTAACAATTATCGATTAAGATATATTATACAAATCTATTAATCTATTAATTTTACTTTATTTTCCTAGTCGCGATAATTGACGGGTGGCGTAGAATATTTGTAACCCTTTAATGACTGACGGGACGCATTCCTTTCATTTGAGCACTCAAAAATTAATTACAATTTAGCAATCGTTACAGATCCGATATTCGATAGATTGTAAAAAAAGAAGTTTTAGTAATAAATGATTCGCACGCGAAATGATTAGTTTATATGTGTATTATAGAACTTTGAGTGTATATTAGTACTTTTTATACCTTAACTTCGGAATCAATGCAAATTGGCTAGTTGCGCAATGTCAAATATGTATATGTAAATGTGTTTTAATTAACTATTCACCCAGTGATGCATCCATTACCACAAAACAATTGACGTTTTGATTTTAACCGATCAAATTAATACATATTTAGTACCGGTACAAGGTATATTAATACTGGAGCAAATTTAACATTATGATGAACACCAGTTAATTAGAAATAGAAAAGAAACAAGGATAAGAACATAGTTTGTCCATGATATAATTCAGTAAAATTACACAAATTGATTTTAATATTTCAACAATTTTATCATGATCAAATTCTACTAACATATTGTGTGTTTCATCATCTAATAGTGAGCACAAAAATTTATGAAATGATTCCCAATAAATTTATGAAATAATATATAAAATAATTGTAAAACAATAAAAAATAGGAAAGAAATTATGGTAGGAACGAATCTGTTCATAACATAATTTACGATTAGTAAATTGTGGCGAATTCAGTTTAATAATTTAACAATTATATGATGATCAAATTTTACTAGCATCTTGACAATTCTAAATATTTTCATGATTTAATAGCTACATTTTCAAGTGAATGAAGAAATGTATAAAATAATATATAAAGTAATGAATTTTACAAATCTCATTATTTTCTACATTAGTATCTTACAATTTTTTAAATTTATATAAATTTTACAAGTCTCATTGTTTTATACCTATATTATTCATTGCATTCTTTCATTCACATAAAAACGTAGCTATTTGATCATAAAAATATCTAGTACGATCAGTATACTAGTAAAATTTGATCATCGTAAAATTATTGAAGCATTAAAATGACTTCAAATACCGAATATTACAAATCTCATTATTTTATATATTATTTCACGTATTCTTTTATTCGCGTAAAAATGTAGCTATTACACAATGAAAATATCTAGTATTATCAGTATACTAGTAAAATTTGATAATCATAAAATATATTAAAGTATTAAAATGAATTCAAATAATGAACATTACAAATCTCGTTATTTTATATATATTCTTTCATACATTTTTGTCATCGACTTACAAATTTAACGAATCACTAAAAGAGATCTAAACCATCAAAAATTCTCGTTTGTTTCTATTTACGGGTTCCCAGCTCGTTTGTCATCAAGCGGCCATTACATTAACTAGACAACAGGGGCAATCGGAAACGAGTAAACAGCGCGTCTCCGCGACAGATTTTCCGACGACCAATCTGACACCGACAAATTACCCCAACTATCCTGGACAAACTTTCCCGCGACGTGACCGTATTACCTTACTCGCCTCGAGTGAATCAAAATTCGTCGTCGTTCAGCCGCGAGAAAAATGCACGTCGATGGCGCGCACTATTTATCGAAGACGGTACGTCGCGAATCCCGTCGCGATTTACTTTTCTCGCTGCATCATTCGCTTATTAGAATTCCAACATCGTTCCCCTTTCCTCGGGACACTCGAAGAAGCGGCAGACAGTGGCAGACATTTTGAACGGCGCGGTAGAGGAACGAAAGGGTTGGGTGCGGATGTGGGTGCTGGAGAGGGCGAACGTCGCTGGATAATGGTGCGTGCCGCTGACGTTAATTATGTTCTCCTGTTTGCAAGTATAATTTTTAAATGTCCCGCCTGTTACTGTGGACACGCACGCGTATTAAAATATAGCTTAATATGCAAATTTATTTGCCTGTCCGCCGGACCATTTGCATCCTAGACGGGAATAAAACACGTTGACGATTACGATCGACCCTCGGTGCGAAGTTTCGATTCATTTCTGAAAATGTTGCTACAACGAGTATGTAACGAAAATAGGGAACTCGAACGAAGCTAGGGAAAAACGATTGACGGCTACATTAAAGCACGACAGCAGAAGAACAGGGGGTGAGAAGTTTGGGCGTCGATTGAGGATATTAAGTGACGCCTTCGAGATATCGCGTTCGCCTGCCTGTTTGTACGTACTGTATACCTTTCCCCTTGTACTTTGACTTATTTATTCTCCCATCAGGGAACTACCAGCGGGTCCCCGTCACGTTTGTCACGCGTTGAGAATCTTGTTTCAGCTCTCGTTCGATGACATTGTCGAAATTGATTTAGGGTTGCGCGTGTTGCGCGAAGAGAGGAAAATAGGGGTAGAGGGATTAGGTCTGCTTTATCTCTAAGTTTCGTCACGCTGTTTAAGGGGTAAGATTGTACACAGCGATCCTAGTTTAGATACCAGCTATACAATTAACCCCTTCGCTACCGGCAACTTGGAACTGAAAGCTACGAGCGTAGATAAGAAATGCGTTTATTAATATGGAAATGATTTAACCGTAGCGGGAATTTCCCAATTCGTGGACACTTAAGGTTTTCTTTGAACAAATGAAGAAGAATGGTGTTTTGTTCTTTCTATTTTGCATTAATTTCGAGTTAACGTTATTAAGATGAAACCACAGTGGCTATAAGAAAGGTATTTGCACATCACTGTATCTATTTTCGCATTTAAGTACCAACTAATTAAGCCCAAATAAATTAAATTTCTTATCAATAAATAATATTTTTATGCGACCACACAAATTTATCGCTCTGCAACTGAATGTAGAATTTAATAAAGAATTTTTCTCATTGAAAACTTGAACGTGCAAATATTTCTTGCAACCATTATATACAATTTTTTTTCAAAATTAACTTTAATCGTTTTACAATTCACTTCAATTATACATCGTTTTACTTCACACAGAATATCATTTAAAGTTACAAAATTAGTTAACCGTAAGTAAATTTCTTTTCTACGAAAGGAGAAATTAAGAACGACTATAGTTTCTCATTAATAAAATGGGTAACCATTTGGAAGTTCGTGAAAGAAGCTGGAAGATTTAAACTCTTTTCACGGCCATTTATCGACGTTTAGCAATCGCAGATGCAGCGCTAGCGAATTTTACTACATCACGTCCTCGGATATCCTCCATTCAGCCATATTATTTCCTCGAATCAATGAACAGATCCAGAGGAGAACAACGCAAAAAGGAGAAATGGAAATAGACGAGGGACAACGAATCGAAGAAGTAGAAGAAGAAGAAGAAGAGAGCATCAGGCAAGAATCTTTCCAGGGGAACGTACTACAGGAACAATTTCTTTCAGCCAGCAGCATTTACCTCGAAACTCTCGAAGTCCAGGCATTGTTCACCGTGGAAACTATTATAGTCACTTTTGCGGAGGCTCTTCTCGCTCGTCATTCGCCAGTTGGATGGGCAAGATTACGTCGCCGAGGAATCATCAAAAAAGTGGCGTTCAGCAAGAAAAAAGTCCGCCTTTCTCAATGGGCACACGCGAAAATCGTCGCGCGAAACTGCTTCTATCGTCTCGCGGAGGAGCAAAAAGAAAAGAGGCGCGAAGAAAGAGAGGGAAGATGAGACAGGAAGGGGGAAAAAAAGGGGAAGAAAATGGGAGATTGTAGCACGGTGGAAAACGGAAGAGAAAGCTCGGGAATAGACTTCATTCGCGAAAAGGGCTATCGACGTTTTCCCACGACACTATCTGTTGCAGACATCTCACGGATAATGCATCAGCCGGCGAGAAATATGTTTTCCAGCTTTGTCTCACTCTTCCTTTTGCTGTCGTTTTCCCTCTTGCACCCTTGTCACGGCACCCTTTCACGTCCACGGAAACTGCCAGGCCATCCGCGGTATCCCGCGGTGTACAACTACGCAGTTACCTGTGCCTCGACGTTTTTAGATTGGTCTCAACATTCGCGGAAACGGAATTTTGGAGCTACGAGGTTGTAACCAGGCTGACGATGGTTATTTTTTATAGGGATGATCGCAGGCGAATAAACCTATCGTCCAATGTATTTTTTTGTCACATGATTTATGTTATAAATCGGGTCTAGGAGACCTTACTATTTTCATTTTTACCTTCCCGATTGTGTAAAATGTATAACTTTAACGTTTGCCTTTGTATTTTGTATATTAAAATACTTCAGAAGTGTTCACATTCTTTGTCGGATAATATAACGAAAGATACCTATATTCTTCCGAAAATTCTGATTTTTTAACGATAAAATATTTGAAGTTCAAATAATTATTGCGTATCACTAAATCAATATGGTATCGAATTAAACTGTATATTTAACGTATTTTGTAAAGATAAGTTTTATCTCAGTTTTACGTACTAGAATATTACAGTATTACTGAAATTGTGTACAGGATGCATAGTTTGTTAATTCAACGGTATATTTTCATTATTTTCATCAGTTGGCCTCTTTAGATGATTGCCAGTTACCAGAAAAGGAATAGAAAGTTATTCCTCGGAAGCTGAAGCTTCGAGGAGGAAGATTAAAACGAACTTGTTAAAAGTCTAGTTAAGTTTGTACGTGCCTTATTACTTATTCCTACATTAACAGTATCCTCTTCGTTTAAAATTCTCGACCAGTTCGCGAAATCATTTTAATTCGTTTGCTTCGCATACGGCTACAAAAATCCTCTTTTGCTTCATTGCAAAATGCTCGTACACGTATTCATCGTATCTGTTTTTTGCAATTTATGCGAAATATATGGAAAAAATTACTGTACAGCCTGTCCTATTTCAATCATTTCAAACGCACGTCAAATTGCATGCGCATCAAAGTCTTTCCGAATAATTAATTAACTGCGCACGGAACAAAAAAGTCTGAAAAGATACAGTGTTGGAAATATTTCATATTCGTATTAAATATTTTCAAATTCATGTTAAATATTTCCATTAAATACGAAATATTTCCAAGCTTAATTCATCGGCTGAACACAAAATGCTAAAGTTTCAGATGTATTGGATTACGCGAATATTACGAATATTGAAAATATTATGGCTAAATTATGGATGTTTATGGAAATTCATATTTTTATAAATGAAACTAGAAGAGATGGAAATGAAACAGGGCGATGTTTCACCCGTAATATTTGATAACTTTATATTAGGTGTACCAACAAGTAATACATCTTTTCTGTTAAATTCAATCTTTACTTTGAAGTAACTCAAACACCTACCCTATGTTAAATGTAATTGCTTTTATTATAATTGCTTAGGAGATTTTCCAGAACAGCTATAGATTGCAGTTCGGAAGAATGCTTTATTTTATTTATTTATTATTTATTATATTATTAAATAACCTCATAGACTCATTTAAATGTAGTGGATTACTTATTGGTACACTTAATATATAGTATCTCACACTGAAAATTATCCACTGTCTTTACTAGTTTACCTTTATCTATAGATGCAGATGTTGTATAAATATTTAACATTTGCAATCAATGTAGAAACATTCCATCAATGTTCTCACATGGTTAACTATAAAAATTAATAGATACAAAATTTTCTAAAACAATGAATAAAGAACTAATATATCTAATGGTATGAATAGAAATTAACTCTCACTTAAAGTCATTCACTTGTGCTATTTGATGATTCTCTGAATGAAAAAGTATGCGACCAATTGTTTCTTAATATTTCTTATGTATTAGATAGCAGTTTAATTCGTCATCACAATATTATTTCATTAGACTAGATATTCAAGAAGTTTTTATTTATTCGAATTAAAGAAACTTCCAAAGAGAAATCGGAGCAATTGAAAATAGAAATCGAATGCTAAGTGTGTCATAGTGAGATGGTTAATTCAATAATTGCATTTCTATGAAACGTATGCGTGCTACGCGTGAATTGAAAAGAAATACGATAAATATTTCCAAGTATTGTAATACAATGCGAACGATATTTCCCAACAGAAGCTTCTTATCCTCCGACGAAAATTTTCACCCTTGCATACAGTGATGGACATAATGGCCAGGGTGGTGATTTTACTGTCTGGTGGCCAGCAGCTGTGTGTTAGCCAGACAACAACTTCGCTCCAAGATGCCTCGACGGTAAATGACGTGACGTTATAAAGCCGACAATTCTGTGAAAACGTCTGATGGACAATGGGTACGTAGGTCTGATGAAGAGGACAGCTGCTGCGTGTACAAGCAATTATTTTCATCGGTAGAAGGGCTGCCGCGTGAACGAGATCGCCACGCCATTATTTTTCTCCACGGGAGATTTATTTGTTATCGTCTCTTCTATCTTTGTACAATTCCTCCACTTTGAAAAATATTAGATAAATTGCAAATCACGAATACCCGAGTGCACGATATTTATATTTCCCTATTATTTACGGTCGTGTTAACAACCCCTATTGTAGGGATTACTAATTTTCCGCGTATCACGTGGGATTAAGTTAATCCCAACAATTTTAAAACTGCTGTAATGTTTTCGAATATATGAATATTTGAGATCGATTTATTTTTTACTACGAAAAATATCACCGTACATTTTCGATTTATATTTTTCTATAGATTCACACGTTTTCATATCGTAGAGGTAGACGATGTTCTAAGTAAAATTAACCCCACTTTGTGACTCTTATACGTATGCAAATTAATATATTCTAGGTGATTTAATGGATTTGAGTTGATTCATTGGACTTTAAGTTATTTTAACGCTTCAACACCGGACTGAATATTTTATATTAACTATAAATATAGGCACAGTAGAATAAACCATTTGTCTAATTAATTCTACGACTTCTCGATCTAAAATCGAGATACTGAAACATGTCAAGGATTGTTTAATTTATGCTATTAGAAAAATAACTTTGCATCTTTGTGTTAATCGTAGAATAGCCACCATCAAACTTAATTCCACGTGAAACATTTGTCTTCTAATGGCCGGAGTGAAACGGTTAAGTAAATAAAATCATCGGGACTTTAGACACAAAGGCAACGAATTAACTCGTAGCTATTATTTAATTTTTAGTTACCTTCCACAACTATAAATTTATTAGCAACGTACTATAATCTAGGGTTTGAATTATGTATCGAATATTAAAGACTTTGTGCCCGTAAATAAAGTAAATCCGAGAAATGTATTAACATAAAATGTAAAAATGCACGAATTACGAAATACAGAAGTATGAATTAAAAATAAAGAGTTGCTCTCGTGTCGGTGTCAAAGCAGCAGGAAAATTAGTTCAAACATTTTAATGGAACACGCGTATAAGGAACGCAGGAGGGGGGAGGGGTTATCCGGAGTGGTTGATTTTTAAATCCTAACAGCACGCGAATATTATATCCACGAAATGAGCAACACTCGAAGAGCGCGGTAAGAGGAGTTCGGAAAAATTTGTTCAGCCTAAAAATTTGCTAAAATCCAGCCGAGCAACGGGGATCACATGGATTTTTTTAAAAATAATCCAAAGCCATTTTCAAGTGGATCGCGATCCAGATAGAATTTCAACGTTTCACTCTCGCGCTTAATCGTTCTCGCAAGCCGGAAACAGCCGACCTTTCCAATAATATAACGCAACGGATTTTTACATCTCGATGAAATGCATATTCGAAATTTGCATTTAAAACGCGCGCATTATTCATTTAAAATATTTAAACGACTCGATATGATTTGTTCAGCTGAATTAATAGGATAATTAATTAATTTTCTTCTTGAGAACAATATATTCCGCGATTATAACGATGTATGATTTGTAAAACGAATAATTTAAATTTGCCGTTGACTTTGTTCGAAAGTTAATCATTTTCTGCTGCTACCGGTGGCAATCCGATCGTATTTTTTTTTTATAAATCGTTGAATATACGGATTTCAATATTATATGATACGTTCGAATGCTGAAATGTCACGTTTTACAGCTGCAAAACTCGGGAAGTGAATCAATAACACACGTTACATACATTATGCACGTCAAACGTAGAATTGACGTACAAAATAACCGTAAAATTTTTGCAATATTATCTCATTAACCGGAAAACAAATCACAATGTTACTAATTGGAAAAAGCAACATTATTCCTATTTATTTTACATAAAACGGTAATAGTGGCAGGTCAAAAATTCGCAATAAATTGCTTATGTTTTATAAAATTTACATCGACTCGCATCAAACGATGCAGAACATTTTTTTTAAATAAATATAACACGTAACAACTAAAAAAATGTCAAAAGTGAAATCGCCCTTTCTCGTTCCAAAGTTCTCAATTTGTTTCGAACACGTGAATATAATCACATTGTAAAATTTATGAAACATTTCCCATGCATAATATTGTTTTCCACAAAATTAAAAAAGGCATTTTAATTTCTTCATACGTCGATCAGACTTGTTTAATATTTCTAAAAGGCCAATGTTTGTTTTGCCAATCCAACACGCGGAAAAGCAACGCATAACAAGGGATGGCATATTTCAACGAGAAGCCGTGTGCGTTCTATATTATTCAAACGTTCGACAAAATTTTAAACGCGATCGTTTGCACCATCGTTCGAACAAAAAAATGATCGCTGTTATTCCCTTCAATTTGTCGGGGATCTAAAAATAACAACTATGCAATGGAACCTTGCTCGCTAGTCAGTGGAAAATTCTGCATTTCGTCGCGTGCGTGCGCCTGTTTTGGCGAATTTAAAATGTCACGCGAGAACCGCTGCAAAATTCATTCCCTGCGTGAGAAATATTTCCGCGAAAAACGGTGGATCGTTAAATTTTAACAATCGTGCTTTACTGCCGTTTTATATTAGCGTATTATACTGCGCAACAGAAACCGGAGTATACAGGGCCACGAGAATTCTCTGTATCCCCTAAAGTTTGGAGTCTAAACAATCGGTGTGTCTGGGTCCACTTTGCTTGCGGACTTGGCAGAGTTGGCCGGCTCGTTTTCTTCGGCCAGCAGATCGTGAAACCAGATGACGCGATACGAGATGTCTCGGTTTCTCTACAGAGACCTGCGGAATTCTGTTTTCCTACGGGACAATACCCTTAAGGCTACCAACAATGTGTTTTATCTGCTTTCACAGGGGGGGGGGGGGGGGGCAAAAGCCCGAATGCGGTGTGAAAATAATATTTTTGTAAATTCTCGGGTCGCGCAAAAACGGGGCTTGAAAAGATTTCGAAAATAGAGTTGATATCCTGAATACTGTTATTTTAACCTAACAGGGATGAATGTTGCGTTAACGTAACATTTTATTCGCAATTTTTCCAACTCAGACCTTGGCGAAATTTATTTCGAATTTAAAGATATAATCATTTCAAATAACGTTAAACGGTACTTCATATGTAATGTGTTTTAATATTTCTAATATATGGAATAATTTCAATCTAATTTTGCCCATTCAGTTGCGTTAAAAATCTCACGGAAAGAATAGTAATCAACGGTCTGTGAATTTTTATGCAAATTCATTTCTTTATAAACGAAAATGAAGAAGTGGAAATAAGTATTAAAATATCTTCTCTAATTCCACTATTTCACGTATTCTTACACATCGCGTTTATTCCGTATCTTTTCATCTATTTAATTTTCCCGAAAATGCATAGAAATCCTCGGTATATTAATCAATCACCTCTCCGAAAGGATTCCCTCTATCTCGCTTTCGTGTCAACTTAATTACCCTAAACGCTAAACAATCGCAAGTGGGGACGGCTTATAGCGCGATTATCGTTGTTTCATCTCTAGGCCAGGCATTTCTCGCCAAGCTGTGAGAGGCTCTCGCAATTTCACGGTCACGTACGTCGCGTAAAACATGCTTTCAGCACGTCGACGATGGAGAAGCTCAACACACGAGGAACAGAGCTAGTTAGATCGAGTTTAGCATTTGTTTGGCGCTGTTCTTAACGCGATCCATAGGTTGGAGCTCCGGAAACGACGACAGGATCAAGCGGTAGCCCTTCGAATGAAACGCGCGGCGACTTCTACGTCCAAGTGAAAGATTTATGCGATATCAGCGACGAACTTTTGCGTCCGAGATGCGATCTATAAGCTTGGGCCAGTTGCCAAGTCCCACACGACATTAGAGATTTCGGGAACACATCGGGAAGGAGACCATTTTTCATTGGCTCGAATGCGACACAATCGACACTCCACTCCAATTTTCGAACAAAATCTGCGGAATCTTGGCCACTATTTTCACGTTACTTTACCCCTCATTTCTACACTAGATCGTATATTTGTACTACCGATATCGGCAAGAAGATTTGGCTGCATTCTGAATTAGTATCTTTTACGCGATTTACGCTCTTTAGGGATATCGGTACTTACAGTGACTGCTATAAGTTGATTAATTTACATTATACATTAACCCTTAACTGCTACACCTATTAAAACTTAGAGTAAGACTGTTAATAATTACTCATTTATCTCTATTTTCCAGGTTCGATTTCAATAATTGAACGTTATACTATAATTGAGAAGTGTACAAAGTGACAGGCTCGTAAAGCAGGCAGAAAGTAAAATAGAGATGAATAAGTAATTATTATTAGCGGTCTCACAGATCGATAATAGTAGTTAAGAGATAATAAAATTCTTTTCACAAGCAACTTAATAAGATGATATTTTGTAAGTTATAATAGAACAATATGTTTCTACAGTGGATATTTATTATTAAATATTTTTTGCGTTATTAATATAAGATTACACTTTACTTATGGCAGCCACTGTAAATAGGGAAATATTAGCCAATTCAACTGATTATGAATTCTAAATGAATTCCAAGTTTTGAAATTGGAGCTCAACCCAATTCTGGTTCATTATAAAAGTGTTATTATATTTTATCCGAATATTTGTTAAATTTTTGCGTCTCTTTATGCAAGTGTTAAATTATAAAAAATATACGTGTTACCTTTAATTTTTTAATCAATTTAACGTAAATTAGTCTGATAAAAAAGTAAGTAATTTATATGCAATTTAGAAAAATGGAATACACAAAAATTGATGAAATAATTCAGTATAATGATACTGCACTGCTTTTTAAAAGGTAGTTTCAATAATAGATAAAAAGAGTACATTCACTCACCAATCGTTGCCAGTTTTGGTTACATTCTGTCGTTTGCGTCCTGTTTGATGAGGTTTCGGTTCAGCCACCATGTTGACATCTGTAACAAAAATAATAAAAATACGTACGTTATTCGACATGTCACCAACAAGCTTCTACATAAATAACAATACAATACAAAGCTTCTCCACTTATTTATATCTCTGAAGTAAAATACTAATTAACTCGATGCTCCTTTCGCAAAATTTATTACATTTATTTACAAAAGATCAATTTTAGAGATTACTTCAATAATATGGCAAATAATTGTATTATTTCAATAATAGAAATTACTTTAAGTGACTTTTCTCAATTTATTAAATAGTTAATAAATATTTTTATTAAAAATGAGGGCAGTAAATTAATTTGTATATTGTTATGTATACTAAATTAATTTAATATTGTTCTCCCATCGTATCTGAATGTTTACAAATTTAATTTCCTATCTCTTTACAGCACGTAATACGTCCAACAAGGTAACCAGAATTTGCTTAAATACCGTGCTAAGAACCCTGTGTGCATGGTCATTTAGCATGTAAAAAGGGAAGCAATGGTCGGGGCGCGTGTAACGTCAGGCTCGCGATAGAAATCAGTCTCCTGGCTTAATAGCCGGCTCAAATTAATAAAGCGCATGGTTGTGCAAGGGGGATTAACGTGTCCGCAACAGTTATTAATTTCATCCCTTTGCGGCGCGTTTCTGTATCGGGTTAGATACCACTAAGGTTGATAATGGATGCGCGTTCGAGTGATCAGAACAGAGTTGAGCCGTTGTGTCAGCGAAATATCCATTCTTCCTGTCTTTGCGACGCGACGGAGGAAAAAAAGTGAGGAAAGACCACCATTCACTGCGTTACACTGAATAGGCTTCATGGATTTCATTCTTGGACACGTTTCTGCGTCGCGTTGAATATCGAACCGTGGAAGCAGCTTACGCGAATTACTTCCGAATCGATTTGTATCACCGATGAAATCTAGGATTCATCTTAATCCGTGTTAAATTTAGACACGATGCATCGAACTTAGGATTATGCATTGAATCGGATCTATTAAGTGCTGCTTTGATTATATTCGTTTGCAAAATATTTGAAACTTATTAAGAAATCTTTCTCTTGTTACTATGAATGTTTATAACAGACACCTAACTCTGTGCGCCTGTGTATAGCTTAGGGTGATTTTAGTCGCTCGTCACTTAACCCTTTGAGCACCAAATGTTTTCGTCTCGGGAGAAACATGTTTTATACAATTTAATCAAATTTCATACTGAACTGGAAATATATTAATATACAATTTATTCAATGTCGCATCGGCTTATCAATGTTATTAACAACCACGACAAACCTACTACACTACATTAATAAAAGTTTACAGTTTACACTAATTTACAATAAAGGATTTCCAAGTAATAAAAGTTTACAAAAATGTACAGTAAGCAATATAATTTATATGTTCTGAAATAATTTGATTTCTTTAAGGTACAATATTATTTCCCTTATACATTTTGCGCAGCTAAGCAATTTCTTAACGTTATTCGGAATTTTCATTCTGGTCCTAACGCTGTTGTAGTTAGGGCAATCCTGTTGGAAGTGTTTAAGAGAAATTTCAACGTTGCAATTTGTACGGAAAGGTATTTCGGACTTAGACATTAGGTATTGATGGATAGCTTTAGTATGACCTATATTATTTGTCAATATTATTTGTTCTCTTCTTGGCAAAGAGAACGCTTGATTATTTGAGAAAACACTGTCTCTTATTTCGTGTAACTTTCTATTATTATTCTTATTCCAATCTTGGTCTCATTAACTTAATATTTGATTTGTTATTAGCTTTTGTGTTTCCTCTACTCTTTTCTAGTTATTTGAAGTCAATGTTTAGTTCTTAAACTGGAAATACGAGATAAACACAGTACATTTTTTTCCGCTTCATAATAAACGAATATTTGTATTCTTTTCCTCTCTTCGTTTATTTCACAGTAAATTTATTCAAGTTTCCTACATGTTTTTTATTTGTGGTGCCGCGTTTCGCACACCACAGAAATTCTACTTTTCTCAGTTAATTCCATAATATAGTGTTTAATTGAAAACTTTCTACCAATGTTCGTATTATTATAAGGAAAATGAAATTGTACTGTCTTTTTAAAATCTCAAGAAACGTTCTACTTAAACCTATGAGGTGTCCGGTGCTTTATGGATGAAAGTATACCTAGTCGCTGAGAGAGATTTAAACTTTCAAGGAACTCTTTTCTTTCTTAACTTTAAGATTGGCTACAAGGAGGAACAAAATCTTACGTTTTAATAATACCGCGAGTACTTGGATTGAATTTTTTAGCAGAGAAATTTATTAGCTTGAGTGATGTTTGAAATATTCGACACATTGTACAACAAATTCTGAAGCATCAATAATATCTGTCCACTAACAGGTTCTATATTATCGAAAATGATGATTCCCGGCAGACAGTAGAGAGTACAAACATAATCTCAGGGTACCAAACCAGCTGACTCCAGTGGGTGTGTAACCAGTACGAAACACGACACAAGACCCATCCTTTGTGTAACCTAACCAAACACGTCGTACAGACAGAGACGAGGTTGTGCACACAACCCAACAGAGCTAAAAGTCAGTTCGATTATGACGGCTACTTGTACATCCGAGAAGCAGATTGTTTGCATGCCAGTTGCCCTAAGCGATTCCCACACTTTTATGATGATTCGTAAGCAAGACAACCCTTTCACTTTGTAAAAATTCTGTAAGAAATTATAAAATTTCATTTCTTCTTTCACATTACATATTCCTCTATTTTCTATATCACGTATCATTTATATTTTTGTATCACATACCTTTGACTTTTTCTTTTTAAATGTATAATACTGCTGTTGTAAATTAAAGTGTCGTATCTCGCATTTTTCCATTTTTCGAGATTTATAAAAGTAATATATTTATATAAATTAACGCTTCATAAATTTATTACAACAGCATTTCTATCGATTTCGAATTACGTTTTAGTTTGGTGATACTAATACTTGAAATTGATTACGCAGTTTTCACAAGACTAACTTTCCAATCAATTCTTAAACGCGCTGTATATTTCACGTATTTTAAAACACGAAATGAGGCATTTTATTATTAATTAAAGCAGCTTTTCAGAGCTTCTAGGTATAAAAAACGGTAACTCTAAAACTTTTATTTCGATACTATAAAATGTCAACCAGTGGAGTTGATCAATTTTTGCACCTAACTCTTCAATTCAATTTTCTATGCGAAAAATTCCTGCATATGTAGGTAAATTTCCTTGTTTTTCACTGTAATTGTATTAATTATTTGTACATTGCAAATGCTTATGAATTCATGACAAACTTAAATGTGTAAAAGAGTAGAAAATACTCACAACAAGACTGTAAATTTTCATTCATTTATGGCAAATTGAAATGTAATTAAAAGTCACACAATGCACGCAATTTACTAAAATATACAAAATATTTCATGGGAAGTACAAATTATTGTATTTTTGAGATGAAACAACCCTCTACTTAATTTTGTTAATAAAGGTATGAATTTGCAGAAAGATCAGCGGTCAACTCATGACATAAACAAATAGCGCAGAGTTTATTACACGTTATTATATTTGGAGGGTGAAACAACCCCCTACTTGGGTGCCGTTTCTTTATTTTTATTTATAAAGACATGAACTTGAATGCACATCCACAGTCTAGCCATACTGTTAATTCCTCAAATTTGGTTTAACGCGAGGTGGGAGGTCAATGGTTTCACTAACTCCCAAATAAAACAAACGAGACTGTACAGTTCGTACGTACAAGTAATATATTTTAAAACACTTGATGGAAACTGTACGAGAGAGTACGACGCACAGTGTGATGTTTCAGCGATCCAGGCGGAAAAAATCGATATTCGCTAGTTACTTATTTCTTGATAAACACCTAGTATTTCTTTTATACATAAACCATTTTATCAAATAGGAGTGTTATTTGTGTGTTTTCTCTACATATTTGTCTGTAAACCGCCTTCCAAAGCTACTATTCTCATTATTTCATTAATTAATCGTTCATAACCTCAGTTTTAAACATTAATTTACTCAACAGGAGTTATACATTCCAGTGTTGTTGTTTGGTACTTCGATTGTTTTACAAACATCATTTGTTTTCTAAGGTACGTTTCGATTTAATTATTTTCTCAACTAGTTTTGATGGGCATTCGGTATTATTTTTTCACATTTTGGAGAAAAAATAATACTGAAAAATAATAATAGTACTGTCGCGACGGTTCGGAGAGTATAATTAGATTTTTGGAGCTTGTCCGTTCGACTCGAAAGTTCATGTTGTTAAGGAATTCGAGAAAAAGGACACATGATGGAAATATAAAATTTGTTGGCTTGTCGAAACTCTGGAACTGAAGATTACGCGTATTGTCGTTATTATTGCTGCGACCATACACATACGTTATTGAAATTTTTGTTAATTTGCTTGAACTATAGATACAGAGTGTATCCTGCTACGTTTCGTCAATGGAATATTAACGTTTGAATAATTTTCTCTGTGGTCGTAAACTAATCTCTATGGTAGCATGTATTTACTTGTGCCGTTGTTTACCGACTGCATACAATGCTCGAACAATTCAAATGCAATACACAATTGTGTATTAAATCAGAATATTCGTTAGCAGTTGATACGGAATTAATGTAAATGAACACGTTAATATTAGTTGATACACGTTTCAGGTAAAATGAACGTATGTATTATTCTGTAGAAAGATATCCGTGTGATTAGATGCCGAATTAAATAACCAATTAATTTACCTTAACAATATTTGCAAAATTCCTCTTCTCCTTTTTTGATAAATAAAGTGAGTTATTGTTACACCCGATAATTATTTCAGACGTAATATAACTAGATTGCAGATCTTTACGCATTTGTGGGAAATTTAAATATGTAAAAAGGTACAGAGTGCAAATGATATTTAAAAATACAGAAAATGCTACAAGTAAAATACGAATTATAGTATTTAGGGGATAAAACAGCCGCATATTTATTCATTAAACCCAACGCAGCATGCTTATTTCTCTTTATATTAAGATAATCGGACGCTAATTTTATAAATAGAATTCTACGATTTCTATTCATTATCCAGTAATAAATTTCTCCGTATTTAACGAATTATCCATCGGTTAGGAATGAAGACAAATAAAAGACTGATCAATTTGCGTTTACAATTCATTAATACCGGATGGTTTTAATCTTACAGGAATATATGAAGTAAAATAAAGACTTAAAGTATCATTTTATTTACTGGTTGAATTATTATTGACAATGGCCGATTTATAGGAATTTTTTAGAATTTACAGGAAAAGCCTATTAATCGGATAGGCTGAAAAATGTTATTCCAAGATTTGCAAAAACTAGGATGAAGAAGTTAACAAATAATCGAGTTACAACGAATTTAAATTAGTTTGTAAATTACTGGCCACTCTGTACTAAGTTTTTATACACAAGAATTTGTAAGAGCATTTGCGGTGTTAGTAAAAATCGTTTTCCTTGAAAACAAGTGTTTTTTAAATTTGCCTTTACTCCTTTTAACGCTCGAATTAATCTCAAACATTGGAAGAACGACATTTGATATGAAATACTATACAATTAAATTTTAATAATACTATACAATTTTGATTAAAGAATAAAGAAGGGTAAGTTCCATTCTATTGCATTTCGATTATTCTATTAAATTTTCTGTGAATACGGGAGCGTTGGTTTTTAACGCGTGTCGGGCTTCAAGATATTAGAATTGGCCAACGTTCAGCTGCGTTAAAACAGCCAGACAGGGTGATAAGAATTATCTCAGCGACCCCGGCGCTACCTAAAACAGACCGGCATGTCGGCAGCCGAGAAAGGCGCTTAACTTCCGCGAATGTTTTACCAAACGAGCTGCCATAATCCCGGTTAAATATCCAGCTGTATCCTATTTCCTCTTTCCCGTCGTTCCCGAATGCTAGATTTTGCTTCCAGTTGACTTTTCCAACCGTGCAATCTGCGATATGCATAAAAATGCCATTCAGTCGGTAGATTCCAACTTCTTCCTGTATGGATGGCCGCGTTTCATCGAATGAAATTATTTCAACTAGCCCTCTTCTCTTCTCTATATCTCTGGCAACCGCCGTGGAATTTAAATTTGACGAAAATACGAAACTGCTGGACTATGCCTCGAATCCGATATGCGTGAAGGCGTTACAAGAATATTTTATGAGCAATCGCTGTTTCTCGGCTGATAGTAATTTTGTATATTCAAGCATCTGAGCTTCTGTAATTTTTCTTCTCGTGGGTAGAAGTTTGCGAAGTGTAGAAAATTTCGAGATGATATCAAGAAGAAACGAAATGAAATTATTAACCCTTATAGCGATACGTCCGCGCATGTATGATTTTTCTTAAAAAAGAATGGCTTTTTTCGAAACAATATATAATTAGTAGTGAATGTTAACCAACTGTAAATTTAGAAATATTCTTGTGATTGATAGAGATAATATAGTAGAAATTATGGTACTTGGAAGGTAAAGCAACTCTAAATTTAGATCCTATTTCTTCAAACTTATCTATAAACATATGAATATGCATAAAAATTCACAGTTTAAAGATAGGAAAGATATGGAATGAAATTGTCAATCACGAAAAGTGTAAAACATTTTTTGCTTATAATGGGGACACAATAATTAACACGTTTTTGCTCAAATTTTCTTTTAGACCATTTCATATTTCGATTAAAGATTAATATATTATCATCAAATATTTCATTACATCATCGATTAATGCGTAATTAGCTTGTATTATGTTGGCCAAAAAGTCTGATTGTATTTTTTCACAGTGTGGCATTAATATTGCAACATATAGATTAATATTTCTAATTCTATTAATTATTTTATTCGATTAATAATTCTATTAATATATATATATATATATATATATATATATATATATACTTGTATCTTTTGAACAAAAGCTGTGAAGGTGAATCTTAATTGTCAAATTTAACGTAGCTGTAAAACGGAAGGAACTAATTGTAAGATACGTGTCTGACACAATATATGGCATTACTACTGTAAACATAAAAATACAGTACAAACCAAGTAAGAATAGCATAAATGATGAAATATACTAATGCAAAAATAATTTCATCATCTAGGCCAGTAATAAAATATTTTAATTGGCGATTGGTATCAATATAACCGCAAAGGGAAAAAATGGGAATCATATAATGATATGCTAATATGTTCGATACATGGATAGAGGGTTAGTTTTATCAACTTCAATGGTCGAATCGAATATAATTCTTAAAATAACAATTCCAAATTGCAAGTTGCGTAAAATACCTCTAAATTGGAATTTCAGTTTGAAACTTACGATTCTATATTTCCTATAAATGGGTGATCTATCTTGTAGTTAGTCAATGGTGAATATATATCTAAATTTCCCTCCTTTCCCTTAAAAAAAAATTCCTATCTCTTAAACCGTATAATACTCGCAGAAGACTGGGATTATAGACAATCGAATAACGTTTGGAGGAATCAACACGCGTTTCATTGGTCGCGTTACGCGCCGTCATCCGTTCCCCAGTGGTTGTCGTCGAAACCGGGCAAAGTTTGCTCGATGGTGAATCGTGCTCGCCGAGGGAAAGCAGCAGGCTACAAACGCCAGAGCGCGGAGGCGGAAGTCGAGTATCGATGTCATCTGCAAGCACGGTTGAAGGGTGATGCCGGCTCCTATATCGCATTGCGAATTGTTCTTCGAACTAACCGCGGCAGCTGCATCTGTAACCGGCAGCCACGGTAATGGAATATGACAACGCGAGCTGCATAATGATCAGCCGCTTCTCTGCCTCCGAACTTTCTAATAAAACGACCATTGTCGCTGACGTTCGTCCCGTTAGCTACCTACCCACGAAACAACAACAATCCAGTCGGAGGCTCGAATGACCCATGCTCGTCGATGCGTTACATTGAGTACATCGTTAAACTTATGTAATGTTTGCTATAAATTATGAGAAAATGATTTTACGTGAAAAAAATTACAGTAAATAGGGAAACATTAGTCAATTCAACTGATTATGCGATTCTAAATTTTGCTTCCTCTTCGTTATGTAATATACGATTACTGATACAAATTAGGAAACGAAGTAATCATTTGCAAATTTCCGTATATTGTTTATCTTCTGAGATACATTGCTGAGAATTCAAAGTAGCATGAGAAAATAACATTACACGCATTAATAAACAATAAGTTATTCTATTTTTAACTCTAACTCGTGTATCCGCAAAGATAAAGAATACACAAAAATTCTTAAATGATTACTCTGTTTTTTAACTCTTCGAAGCACAGCGGTATGAAGAATGCCTCACCTTTTTTCTATACTCAACTTGCATAGCGAGATTTTTTAAACCCACTTGCAAACTTTAGAATAAAATAAAAAAGAATGGTATGCCTCAAAGAGTTAACTTTTGTCAGTAAGTGTGTCATTTAAAAGTCCTTGAAAGCACCGTACACATTCAATTTCATAACATTTATGCTGATATTTTGATTGAATTTAATCAGGCATTGATTTCCTAATTTATATGCTCGCCACTATATTTGCTTGTTTAGTTTCACCTAATGTTCGTCAATGATCACATACATAGATTATATTTCTCAAACATCATCCCTATAATTATAATTATAATGTTCCCCATAATATATTCGCTATTATTTGTTTTATATAACTTGATTTAACATGCAGTAAATAAATACTATTGAAACATGAAGTAAAATGATTTTTCTGACCTTAACAAAATTTGTCCCTCAAGAGATTAAGATAATGAACCGTATATTCAGCTTTGAGAAGATTTTTATTTACTCCATTAGAGATTATAATAAACAAATTGCAAATTTTTATGCATTTATGGGAAATTTAACTATGTAAAAGGGTAGAGAATAAACTTAATATGCAAAGATATACATAATATTTCAAGTAAAGTACAAATTATTGTATTTTGAGGGTGAAACGAATCCCTTATTTAGATTCCATTTCTTCAAATTCATTTATTATCATTCGTAACAATAAGGAAACAATTCTACATAAAAAACGTACCATATAATTTTTACAGTTCAAGCTTTGTTTTGTTTCGCAAAAGATTGAGTATACAAAATTCCTTGCGTTCGCATTTTTACTTTTGAAAGTGTCCAAGCAATAATCAGACTGCATTTTTCCAAAAAACGAAACTTCAAAGGGAAAAGATTTATTCTACATTTTAATCCACTGTTTCGCGTAGAATTATTCCCCTATCTTTTTTGCACCACCAGATATTACGCAACGTATGCATCAATTTTGAGCTAAATTCTCTACGTCTGATTTGTTAATTTATCTAATTAGGAGCTACATGCGCGGTTGGCAAGCTTTTGAAGTTTTCTTAAAATTATGTAACGAAACGAAGGCATGGTACGAGTGTGCCTATCGCACGATTAGACTAACAACATTAGGATTTAGGATCGAATAAAGAGGTGGAAATTCGCGGCAGACAACTAGCTAGCTTGCCGTCTGAGCGACAAGATATAATGCGATACGGTGTTGGTAAGTTGCCTCGTGGTGTTAATACGTTAATTAGAATTTCACTAATTAATACCTCCGGAAAGCGATTCAAAGCGGTGTGGCTGGAGTCGCGAGCGATGCTCTAACCGACGATGAATGCGTGTCGCCAAGTAATTGGAGGATCAGGCGACGCTTTACGATAAGAATTAAAAGACCTGTATCAAAGGGTGATTTCTATTTTAAAGTAAAACAGTGATGTCCATATTGATTATTAGACTGCGGATTTTTATGCGAATGCCCATTTTTATTAACAAAATTAAACGAATGGAATCTAAATATTTTGTACATCCTTCGTGTTTTGCATTCTTCTCCGGTATTTAAATTTGTCTAATATTTAGATTATATAAATTGATAACAATTTAATATTTTCGATTTAAAATTTCTGAATATTTAAATTATTCAAATTTGCTTAATGTCTATATTATTCAAATCTTCTTAATATTTAAATTATGTAAATTTCTCTGATACATAAATTATTTAAATTTCCTTAATATTTAGATTATGGTTATTGTCTTTATAAGAAAGTAAGTAAAGTTTATTTATTGCACATATTTATTTGGACAATAAAGAATAAACTGAATAATGCAAAAATAACGTTAAAGCTGAGGGATAGTTAACAAAATACTAATTATTACTATTTAATTATTAATAATTACCCAATTTAATGTTAAAATATTATAGTTTCTTAAATGTTCGAACATTGAATATTGACATTATTTAGTTTATTGCTTATCGTAGTTAACAATTTAGTATTAAACAATTAAATGGACAATATTCCGAGTTTTGGATTAAAATTTGATCCCACATTATCTTTAACGATTACTTTTACACATCGCAATTTTTCAATAATAACTTTAATACCTACTTATTACATATTTTACTTGCCGAAGTATTCCAATTGCAGATTTCTCTAAAGAAAATTGCGACCACCTCGAGCAAGAGTAAAGAATATTTATAGCAGAAGTTTGCATCCCTCTTTCATGTATATGAAAATTCCGGGCATATTTCTCAAACGTACCGAGAAGGAAACCGAATTACCATGTAACCGGGGCTGAGGCAAATGACAAAGCTCAATTTTCACCAAGCTGCAAGAGACACATGCGCATCGAGCCACGGTCTGATGGAAGCTGGATCAGTTTCCTCGTTAAATCTTGTACTCGCACGCTCTTCAACTTTACCATCTCGTTCTTGGCGCCTTAAAGTCTGTCGCATAATGCACGTGGTTCATCGGGCTCTTGTCTCGAGGTATACTTTCTAATTTTATGGAAGCATAACGACGAACGTAGTGCCGCTGAAGGAACGCCAACTGCTAATTGGTCCGGCGCTACTTCCGGTTTATTCCTCTTTCTCGTAATCGCTCTTAGCGAGAGGCTATGATGCGTTAGGTACTGTGGATGGTTGTTGAAAATTTCACCGCTCGGGATTCAGCAATGGGATGAAATATATTTGAACGTTTAGTTTCAAATTACGAGATTTTATTACTTCAGTAAAGTATGCATGGCTGTATACGCAGATTTTTATCTTCCGAGTAACAATATGGAATAAAGCAGGTTTCCTGCAAGACTATAATTCTGTTTTAATTTAGGTTATAAATTGATAAAATTCTGTTTAGAGGCTATTTAAGACGGTGATGATTTAGAAGATGTAATAAAACAATATATTTGTATAATGTACCTTCATTGTCGGGTATTCTTTATTTTATTAATAAAGGATTTTTTTTAATAAGAGCTACCGAAAGTTATTTCTCAATAAAACACGTTTGAATTTGGAAAATTTGAAAGAATTTTAATTTACATTTCAGTTTGATTCTTTACAATTATGCGTGAAAATAATTACGTATTTTTCGACATGTATTCTTTACAAAATATGAATTTTCCTAATAGCTGTTACTAATAAGTAGATTGCATATTTTTATGCAAATTCATACTTTCAAAATTAAAAACGAAGAAAGAAGATATTAATAAGGGTTGTTTCTCTTTCTAAATATTATAATTCTTACCCTACTTTATATATTTTGTATATTTTTGCGTATCAGCTGCATTTTGCACCTTTTTGCACGTTTAAATTTCCTATACACGTATAAAAATCTGCGGTCTGTTAATAAATTTTAACGATACAAACACGATCTTTAACTCCGTATAGTTCCATAAAATTGTAATCGGTTACAAATAAGAAATTTTACCCTAATAATCGAAAACATATTACAAGCATAAAGCGAATATATCGTAAAACCATCTGAAAGTTCTTGATGAAAGACCCTTTATAATAAAGTTATATTTTGACTCGTAACTTTGGTACTCAAAGTTTAGGAATTTTTTATATATTTAGTTACTCAATAAAAAATTACGATTTTTTTTAGAGAACATAAATGTAACTATGAACTTTATGCTCTAATATTTAAAAAAAAGTAAAAAGGTTACAAAAGGTCCTTAACCAAATATTCAAACTCGCTGCAATTGCACAAGCGGAAAAATTTGAAGAAATCTCAGAAGCTGCGTACGTTTTTAAATTTCAAGCATATTAAAAAATACAGTTGTTTCGATCATTTTGGGAATGTTAATTCATTTACTAGATTCAAATTACGTGGATTGTTAAAAAGTAATGACGATTTTTCCAATTGTTTACAGAAAAATATACTTAATTAAAAATACAATTTCATGAAAAGTCTTGTACATACATACACTACCAACCAAAAGTTTATAATTACTTTCAAGATCATATCTATATTAAACAACACATCAATTTTCCTATAAATTCAAAATTCAAACTGCAAATATTAATACAAATTTTCTTTATCGTCATTAATTTTGAACCGATGAATTTTCTAATATAAAACGGTCTTAAATTCTTTTTCCACTTAAATTCTTGAAATTCTAAGTAGTAGTACTTTTACCGTTTTATTATTATCATTTTCCTATTTATAGTTTATAGTTTATTTTTGTTATCGCGGCAGCACCACTTACTGCATAGTATTGTGTATCACATTAGGCTGCAGAGAAATCGCAGCAATTTGTATTAGGCGAAGTCGCGAAAACAAATAAATACTACGCTAATAATAAATCAAGTAAAGAATTTTCATCATAGAGAATTGTATACAGCTTCGAGCACGAAGCCGCGCTGATTCACTCCATGAAATTCACGCGCATTAGAACGTCTCTTATCTGCAAAAGTTGACTTGTCACGTTTGCCTGCGCAGGTCGTGTGAATCGTCATTTCGCAGTGGTCCGCGAGTCTGTATTAATTGGCAACATTCCAATTAACGGATTATCTACTCGAAACAACTCGGCAATTTGCGGTGCAATTTTATCCAGCCATATCGGTCGGAGGGCTGTCAGTTATTTTCACCTCGAATTCTCATTCTCGTCACGTAGCGGACAGCATGACGAACGTTGCGATTTGTTGCATTACACTCGGTTCGTTTTATCGCGGCCGGTGAATAGCTGAAGAATCGCGAAGTGGAAACACGGGAAACGGCGTAAAACGTGGAGAATAATATTTTTTCAAAATGAACAGGAAACGATTTCATCACCGTAGTTAACGACTACGCTCTGTCTGCTTGTTTAATAATAATTTTTACGAGATAATTGAATGAGTTTTTATTTTCCGCCGCGGCGCGCTGATGAGAACAGTGACTACTATTATTTAAGAGAAAATATTTTTCAGGTTACTTCTGGTACTTGGTTAAACATTTGCATTTTTGCAATTTCTTTTATCATATAGTGCTCCGCTCTGTGAAACGGAACAAGCTTAAAAGGCTATCATAAACCTTTTCGTTTGTCTTTTGATATTTTGTACACTGAAAACGTTTCGTGTGATAAATTAACGAAGGGTTACACGTGTTCCGCAGTTGAAATTTCGGTATGTAACTTAATTCGGTTGCTTTCCACTTAACTCTAATAACTATTTTGTTTTTTATTATACGATGGCGAAAAACGAAATCATAGTTATAGAAAACAATGGAAATTGTTCTAATAATTGAGTCTATATTAAGTAAGTCAAATGATTGGTTCTGAAATTTGATTTAAAAGTCTGCATTCATTGTCACTTCGTTCGTTCATTTAATTCACAGACAGAAGCTATTTAAAGTAACAGTGACTCTCTAACTGATTAAATCGATTATTTACAGTAAAATAAGACAATTATTTCTTGTCAAACTCACCAAAATTTTTGCACGCAATATTTAATAATTTTTTGTCCGATTATTGGACGGAAGTGTTTATTAACCCCTTGCCCTACGATTATTTTATTAGTTAGTTAGGTGAGCGTTAGTTGACCACTATTTGTATATCATGTCACGTAGAAATCATTTGAATATCATAGGTAATCCTTATTTAATAACTTCCAAGCTTATAATACAAAACTAAAATTAGAGTTTAAAGTAAATTGCATTCGGAATGATAGACGCTTTTGTTAAATCTGTGGTATAATTCATAGAACGAGTATGACTCGATATTGTAGGCCAAGGGGTTAATGATACGAATTTAAACTTCTTGCTCCAAAGATCGAATTGCTTCCAAAGAACGAAGAAAGCTTCGATAAATATTTACCGATACTCGCTCGCAAAGGGTTAAAATTGTACGTATTTAACTTTTTAAGCAGAACTTTGAATTTTGTACCAAAGTGCATCGATTTAACTTGTACGTCTAATATTTTAACACGGAATACTACTTTCTCTGAAATCCACGACTACATTAAGCTAATAAGAACATCTTTGATAAGTTTTCTCTCACCGCGGTTGCAATCGTAAATTATTTATTTCAAAGAAGGTAGAAACATCCGCTAGAATTGAAAATGACCTGTTGCTTTAGATATTCGCCGAGAAGTCTATACGCGAATGCAAATAATGCAAGTAAACGATACTAAATGATAACCGTCATGTTTTCATAGAGACAAACGGGGCGAGTTATAAGCCGCTTATGCTCATTACAGGCACAAAGGCCAGGAAGAAAAATGAAAGTGAAGTGGAGGAAGGCATTAATGCCTGCCCTGCTTTGAGGGTTGCAAGTGTCGCGAAAGCGTACCGTGATTCAAGCAAATTAAGGGCAAAAATCATAGTCATTTTTCTTTAAAGTATTAGCAACCAACAGGGGACTTAATAAACATTGCAATCTCTTATACACATTGCTAATTGAGGAGCTTAGTGGAAAACCGCACACAACCGTATTACTTTTCTAGATACAACTCAAATACCCAAAACTATATTTAAACGGCTTCTCAGTTATAAAATAATGCTAATCGATTTCTTGAGTCACTGTATGTATACAGATTGGTACGATCTGGGCCAGGTAAATTCTTTGGCTCGAAGTAATACAAAAATGAAGAATAACGAAATTGCGTGGCAAGCTTCGTTTCAGAGAAAATTGAATTTAAATATCAATTAAGTACACGTATACTTGATTAGTAACCGATGTCAAGAATTTCATTACAGATCGCTGTTAAGACCATTTTTGTACGCGATAGAATGTCAAGGGAATGTATATGAATTATCATTCATACACACCATATTATAACTAATGTTACAGAGTACTTAAACATTTATCCCTTTACTGTTTTCGCATCAATAAAAAATTGCCTTCGTCCGTGCATTAAGAATTCTTCTAATTTTTAAGTGGCGTAGCGAAAGGATAAATGAAAGCTTTCATTTTTGTATTTTATAGATTTCAGTACGGGTTAAATTATTATCGGATAAATATACAGCATATTGTATTATAATAAATAGTACTTTCCTGCAAGATCAAAAGCGACTGATAATTGATAATAATCCTACAGCGCCATTATATTAAACAAACATTTAACAAGAACCCTTAATACCGGAGAAAGTAGAACCTATAACGTTTGAACGTTTAATATTTAACAGGCGCATTTATTATATCTACAGTATTCCATGTATTTAATTTTCACCGTTTATCGTTCGCGATATTTTAACGAACCACATTTTCAAAATGAACGAGAGTGCCTTTGATATATTTTAATGGCAAAAGCTTCCAGCAAAATATAACGTAAGATTATTAAAATCTCATGTAAATATGAACACAATAAAATTATTCATTGCGGAATATTCGTAACAAACACATAATAAACCGTAAATTTATTATAAATATTATACAATTTTCCATTGAGTTACCCCCATTATTTTTCTATTACTCTCTTAACGTTTCGCCATATTAGGAAGTTAAAGGATATTTTTAATTGGACAGATATCGAAGAATTTCTACAAAATCGTAACACGTATCAATTAAAAACTTTACCATTATATTTATTAATACCTCAACTTTTTGCCACGGGTAATATTCATCCTTTTCATCTGCCAATACGCCGCGATCCATGCTGTACAATAGAATGCAATAGAAAATAAGAAACATTAATTTTCTCAATTGCAAACTTCCGTCTGGACTGTGTAACAATCCAAATATTAATTAACCCTATTTATACACGATAAATATCGCGTTTAACGTGATATTACTCCGAACGATCTCTCCACAATTAACCCTGCCAGAAAGTCTCGTCCACGGAATTCACATAGAACTGCTCCGCTTTCTGTGAGCACGTTCACATAGAAACTGTTCGAAGCGTTTCAACAAAGTTTCGTACCAGCCGGTCCGAGCTTCCTCCCTTGATCAGCTCATCAAACACGCACAACGATATGTCTGCACCGCGACACGATAGTATTACCATCCTTTCCCTACACTCTTTCCACAGCCTTTATCCGGCTGCCCCTTTAATTGCACCTCATTATTTGTAACGGTAGTTAGAAGTTGTTTCGTCTTTTCCGTGAACAGGGCGCGTATATTCGCGTGGCCGTGTTTTACGCGGTGAAACGGAAGCCTCGTTTCGTGATAACCGGACGTTAAAAGGGGTGGGTTTATGGGGGCGAACACATGTAGTATTCTTGTCGGTGAAAACTCGCGGCTGTTTTCTCGCGGAACGAAGAAGTCACGGAACTTTTTACTGTTTTCTGTATCTTATAACTGCTCTGAGTCACACACAGAAGTATTTCTATCCTATTCAGCCCCTTCTCGACTTTACACAATTGTCTATGCAGTGTTCTCGTGTACGACGTTGCGAAATAACAGCAGGAATATTTAACGCTATTTTTACCGTTTCTAAATACTTACTTTTGTCAGAAGCGGAATTGGATGCGTATAACTGTGAAAATGTTCGGAACGATAAAATATGATTTTTAATACCATTGGCTTTTTTTAATTTAATCATTATAAACAAAATAACAGCAATTCAAATTTTAAAAGGGGTGATTTCAATTCATTTAATAAATATAGTACACATGTCTGCGTACACATTATTGAATAAACATGATGCGTGTAATAAAGTGAAGGAAAAATAAGTTAGTAATAAAATGATGTATAAAGAGTTAATAAATTAAAGCAAAGTAAAAAGAGAATAATTGTGTGAATGTGAATAAACCGTGATGCAGAAGTCGTGTAAAAAGTAGCGTGTATAAGAAGTCTTAGGTGTATTTATTTTTTGGATTAACTATTTGAACTTTATAATTAAGTACGTTAAAATTAATTATAAAATAATTCGATCCTTAAGTGGTTAAGAAATCAAGTTTCTCGAGCTGGCAAGAATTCTATGTTTAATCATTTTTTTATCATTTGAGAAATATTAATTGTGAGAGACGTCTGACCATATTCAGTCATTTCTACTAGCAGTCATTTCTAGTAGCGATCGATGAACTCGAAATTAACGCATCTTCGTTAACTTGAACTACAGAATAATTAAGTAACTTCAATGAACAAATATACACGGGCCGAGTTAAAAATTAAAATTAAATGGAAAATTAAAGCCGGAAAACTTTGGCCCCGAACTCTTAAATGAAATTACCACGGCTGCATTTTAAATTACAGAGTAGGTCTTCACAATTTCTCTTTCAATATACCTTTCCTTTCGGGCTTCGATCCGTACAAATGTTCTCAAACATTCACGATGCTGCTAATTGCTTATTTTATAATCCTTTAAAGTCAAAATTAACTATCCCGCGCGAGCGCGTGTCTACCCTTGAAATCGTTCTAACTCCTTCGCAAACAAATATTAATTAAACGACTTTGCTAATTAAACAACTAGTCAAGTGCCGGGGCAGAGCGGCATTATTTAGTCACGGGTATACACCATAGATCAATGGTGAGAGATGCGAAACCTAGCCCCGGAAGTCGTAGCTGTTGCGGAAACGACGTTTTTGACGTTTGCACGGTTGCGGTTAACACCGGTGCGGTCTTCGTGCACAGTTGGAGAATGACTCGGTGGCTATCATCGCGTAAACTGACGAGCGACATGAATTTCCGAGTTGCTAATGCGAGGGAGAAATCCGCGACAGGGTAGCCCGTTTAGCTAGGGACTGGTAATTAAAATCAAACATGCGAAATTTGGATAGCTTGAAGTAGATGCCAGTCTGCCTGCAACACTAATCCACTTTCCTTACATCAAACAAAAGAAATTTCCAACACCAGAATTACCGCCGATTAAAGAAGAGATTAAATCGGTAGACGAGAAGTATGATTTTTTGACTTAGAAAATCTCAGGATAGTTGTAAACGAGAAAACTTTTCGATTAACATTTTATTCGAGTAATCTTTGAAGGGAAAGTATTAATGAAGCATATATGAAGCAAGAAAATAAACGAAACAAAATTTTATTCCAGGAATTTAATCGCGTATTATCCGAATAAAAGTTTATTCAAGGAATTTATTTCGCAATGTTATTCGAATGAAATTTTATTCAAAGAATTTATTCCCAATGTTATTCGAATAAAACATGCCCAACTCTTCTGCCTTCCCATATATCACCAGCATTGTTTACACAATTATACTTTGTACCATTTCAAATAAGTCACGGACACAGTGGCAAGGTCCTCTCTAAATTACAAAAGCCCGTAACGGACTGGGTAATTTACAACGATGAAAACGTGGATTTCGTAACACGTGAAACGACCCACAAATTCCCTGTGTTTCATAAAGAAACTTACTCTAAAAAAAAGCAGCAAGAAATAAGAAGGATAGAATAAAGTTGCTACATAAATACTCCGTTCTGTTACGCAAAAGCGAAACATGTACTATTCAACGCAATTGGCGGTTCGGTTGAAATTCTTTCTTTACGAAAATCACGGTCCATTTGATTCGATTTGGGGGGGGGGGGGATGTTGGGTGGGGTTAAAAAAAGGGTTATCGTGATAACAGTGAATATCCATTGAGGAAGGGCTCAGGGTGGCTTTCATCAGTTTTAAATACGCCATTTAAAAGCGTAGAAATCCTTTAATTCTTTTGCCCCGGTTGGAGGAGGACGTTGCAAAGCAGCCAGCAGCCGTTTAAAGCTCGTCCGAACGAGAACCGAGGGGGTCTCCATTGAAACGGGCGCAACATCAAAGAACCCAATCACGTGTTTTGTTCCGAAAATTTCCGTAGGTTGCGCGCAGGTGCTTATAACACTTGCCTCGTTAATTATACGCGAAACTAAAATACATTTCGCCGACATGGCGCAGTCAATGAGCCGGGGTTGCGTTCAAGGGAGCGAGGAGAAACGCGGGCGCCCTACACCACGGTCAAATTTACTCCCTTTCAACATTTTCTACGCCGTGCCGGAGCCACGGCTGAATTAGCGAGGTAAACTTTGCCTGTAGCGCCGAAGTAGTCGTGCTTTTCCACGTTAGAGCGGTTAAGAGGCTAAGAACCGCCCTTTAGCCACAGCATTCAGACAACTACGATCTCTTTTCCCTCCCATAGCCTTCAACCCCTTCTTCTCCACCGCCAGACTTCTCTCGGTACTTCTCTCTCCCTCCCTCTCTCTCTCTGTCCCTTTCTCTTGCTTTATTCCTCTTTGTTTCTCCTGCAGACTAGTTTATTCTCTTCCTCTTATCCTTTCTTCTTCTTCTTTTGCGGCAGGAGAACAAATCTCCAACTGGGTACCGGAAATAGGCATCCGAGAAAATTAGCTGGCTAATTAAAATCATTCGGAAGAATCTCGACAAGATTCGCCTTGCGAAAGCTGGTGAAAATGGTTTCTGCATATTCAGAAAGTAGCCACACCAGTGATGGGGTGGGGGGGAGAAAGAGTGGTAAGCGTTAAGTGGAAAATGGAAGGTACAGTGCAGAGGTCGCAGTGGTAGAACTAGAAAAACGATGTCTGTCTTGGTGTAGATGGTATGATTATTCGTAAGTCACGGTGGGATTAATTAACGAGGAAAAGGTTTCGCGTGTACCTTGTTCTAACAGATTTTTCTGTCGTGAAATTAGGGGATTCGGCGCCGGCGGTTTACGCCGTGTAATTTGAACAGGATTTCACGCTTACGTTTGGCGGAAGTTGTTTGAACGGGACAATCTTCAGCCAAATGATGAAATGTAAATAGAACAAGCGAAGTCCTCGTTTTTCTTTGATGTAATTCTGTTGGGTTCGTGAACTAATTCTCCTCCTTAAACATATCATTAGGCGTGTAAAGGTTTGAACCTTCAGGATTTCATAAAATTTGACATAGATCACTAAAAGTCAAATACAGTTTTCATATTCAAAATTGAAAGCATTTTTACAGTTACGAAGGAAACTCGTCACTTGAAATATAGAAAAGTAGAGATTGTAAATTGATAAAGATAACAAGCGTTTAAAGATAAAGACTTTGAATTAATTTGTACACCTAATATGTGTATGTAAAAGTTTTAGTCTTTATAAAAAAATGACATGTGAAAACAAGACGAATATATGTTACAACCTAATACATGCATCGTTAACACTTTCGCTACAAAAGACGTATATATACGCCCTGAAAAAGTGGACAATCATTTACTAAAAGAATATATTGCAACGTAATACTATTTCTATTATAATTTGTACTTACTGTGCGAAGTATGTAATAATAGAAATAATCCTCATCTGTGCACTGAGAATTCTTCTAACTTCAAAGTGCCGTAGCGAAAGGGTTAATAGAATAAAAACAAAAAGGGATAAAATTGAATCTAAAAATTCTAAAACAACAAAAATCCACTTGCTGACGTAATATGAGTAACAGATACAATTCTTCTCACTTTACTCAAACCTATCCAGAAACATTTAATCTCCAAAAATATTTCTTACGATATTCGTAATAATAAAAAGAATTAATATAATAATCAACAAAGATAAATAAAGAAAAAATTGTCCTTTTAAAACTTAGTCGACGGACTCGTGCAGTTTTAAAATTTACGTCATTTCGAATTGTTGTCTGCTTCGATAAGTAAAAAGACCATCTTGAAAGGGTTAAGAGTAATCACTAATTTCTGCTTGTGATTAATCCACCCTTCCAAGTACCATTTTCTCCTCGCCACCCGGCACTCCTTTTATCGACATGTTTCTCGTCAGAATTTCTTTGTTTAACTAGTCTCCGACATTTAATAAGACTGAGAAAAGGCAACGGCGGAGGAGGGCAGAGGGGGGAAATACTTATTTAACAGGTTGCCTTTATGCAGGGCGAAGGGAAAACTGAAGAGGAGCTCAGACGTAAGGGTGGCAAGGTGGTTCATCCGCGCAGACGGATTGACCAACGAATCCAGGCAAGCACGATGCATATAAAAGGACTCTGTTCCGTTGAAATAGCTAGAAATGTAGCTACCGTTCAATACAGTTCGTTTGAATACGCCGCTTTCAGTGGCCCTTGCCACGCTATGTACCATCCCTCCACTTTCTTCTGGCTTTTCTCTCTTTGTATCTGCCTTCAACTGATCAGACGAGCCATGCTTAAAAACGAGTAAGAAGCAAAAAGAAGAAGAATTGGAAATTTGGAAAGGATTAAGCTACGTTTTACGGTAAATTACGCATTGCTATGGGTGTTGCTAGACGCTACAAGGTTTGTTGGCAACGTAGACGATGGAAAATGTTTTGTTACGCGACTGTACACACGTGTCTGTTGGAATTCTAAACGGTCTGAAGCGATGTTTGATGTTACTGGAAGCTTTTTGTTACGTCGATAGAGTGGAAAATGGCTGAGCGTTGCAAGAAAATGTGCATGTTTTTTTACGGCAATTTTGAGCATTTTGATGGAATAGTTTTCGGTATATGAAGCGTTGAATTTTGTGCATGTTGCTTTCTGAACTTTCGAAATCGAGATGAAATACTTTTGTCGCTTTGGAGGATCACGGAAATTGAAACAGTAGGTTACATCAAACCCTTCAATACTACAATTTTTGAGGCGCGAAATGCTGCTCCACAAACAAGAAAACATACGAGACGATCAAATAAGTATATTAAGAAACAAATGGGAAAAGGAAAAGAATAAAAATAATCGTTTACTATAAAAAAGGAAGTAAATCTACTTAATAATAAAACTATACTCAACCTAATATGTATATTACCTAATATTTCTACGTCCACATATGATTACTTTGATGTGTAGTAGCATTGACACTACGAGATTTTCAAATCGTGTAAATGGAATTTCTTTTTACAATAATTGTATCATTTTTCAAATCTGATCTTCGCTTCAGAGAACATTTATATTAACCAATTTTTCTCCGTGTTGTTTATAAAATTTCTATTAGATTTCATAATTACACAATAGCATTTTGCATCAGAAAAACTACTGGCATTCTTAGCCAATTTTATATCACTGCGTTCGGCCGAAAACTGTTCGCCAGTAGTAGTACTTTTGCACGAAAACCACATCGGATAGAAACATTCGCTTTCAATAAATCCTAAACTATCATCCACGATTTCTCAAAATCCCCGTGCTTATAACTCTCCATTTTCCGTGGTACAAAAGATATACTACTTCAGAAGGCGAGATCAATCGCTGTTCCTCGCAATAGCCAGCAATCCTAAGCATCGCAGAAGTTCCAGAGGCGCCTGATTCGGGCAATCTCTTATCAAGTGGACAAGGCAGCTACATAGGAGAGCTGGTACGTGTATAATCATAGTTTCAGCGCGCGACTGCCGCCTTTTGTAACTGCCAACAGGCCAATCTAAGTGACGAACGGCTGTGCACGGCCTCGCGACCTCATACCGCACCGCCATAATCATTTCATACACAATAGTCTCGCGCCCTCTCCGAGGGGCGCAAAGAGGGGAACGGGTGCCTCGTGGCGAGAGTAATGGCCGCAATTTGTAGCTACTCCCGCATTCCAGGGCAGCCGGTGCACGCGTGATCCGTGAATTTACGCACGTGCGTAGCACCGCTACTTGATTCTTCGGAACCCCGCCCGGGTCACCACCTTCGATACATTGCGCAAATATCGAGTCCGGAACAATACCCAAAGGATTGAAACCGATATGCATTATGCAGGGAATACCGGACCATTTCTACTACTTGTGCACGTTTGTTGATCCACCTATAAACGTTCAAGTATTAAAACTTGCAATAGGGTAGATATACCAATTACTCTCATGGCCGTATAACTGACACTTTAATTATTTTATTTAATAGCAAAGCTTATGTACGAGGAATCGTAAGTAAATAAATTTTGATACGAAATTCGGACATCGGTTTTACTTTGAAAGTAAGTATTGGGAGGTAAATGTGTTGTTGAACATTAAAACGTGACCAATGTAATTATGAATTATGGCACGTGTCACAATTCAGTAAGGGCGATACATTTACTATACATCTTATATTTGTTACACAAACTGACGTGTTAACTTATGTAAGACGTGTTTCTATTTAAATGAGAACTTTGCAAATGACAGTAATATCGACATTGAACTTTGTTGTACATTTTCAATTATGTAGTAACTAGTTCATTATATTCAACATATAAGAAATGTTCATAAACAGAAGAGATGTTGAATGATGTTATGCTTCAAGTTGGAATGATTTTTATATATACGTCATGACTAAAGTCATTATGTATATGTACAATGAGGGTGACGTATATATACGCATTGTGAAAATTCTTGTGTGTACAAGAGAACAGAGTTCTGCACGTTTTAAATATTTAAAGTATAAAGATAGTTTGTTATACGAATATGTATAACCATATATGTACAATCATATAATACATATTGCTATGGAAAAATTCGTGCCACCGTGTAGTTCACTTTCAATGTTAAACCATAACATTCAAATGGTTAAATGAGAAATGTTGCAATTTTTGCACCGTGTTATAAGTGGGTTGACTGTACATACATAAGAAACGTTTGGTTAAGATACTTTGTACAGCCACTGTCTAGAGTAAATAATTCATTTCCAATAAATACGTGTTCAAATAGGAATGTTTTGTACCAGCGTGCAAAGTAATAAGTTGCACAGCAGCTCAAGATGAAATCCACAATTATTTCTGCCTGTTCAACAAAGTAGTTACGGAATAAAAACATTTGCTTGCTAAATGCCATTCTACCGCGGCGGGTGTACGTGAAAAGATTCCCGAGAGTTCAACGGTGTGCTCTCTGTCTCCTGTTCACCCGAATCCCGAGTTACATTCGTTTCCGTTTGAATTTAAATGCGACGAATATTTAAATGCGAGCAATCACTATTCTTGATTCGTGCTTAAGTTAACCGCCAAACTTCACTCACTCGATGTGACCGAGCATAAATAATCCGACTTCGGGAACTGAAAACGCGCTTAGATTCCAGCGGACCCGGATCCTTCCAAGCAAATTAAATTATTTTCTCTAGAAAGGAGTTGATATATTTTTAGCAATCTGGGTCAGCTTTCATATTTGTTCATTTTCGCTTATCAATCAATATAGAGCACGTTTTATTACAGTAGTTCTATTATTACGAAGGCAGTCAATCTTCCAGATTCGAGACCTATTTATGAAAGGCAGTCGAATTTAACCCCTTAGAGCGAAAACCCGTGAGTGTCACGGGCTCGCTTGAACAACATACTTGAAAGAAACATATCTTTGTACGATTATGCATTATGATTATTAAAAATTTGCAGTTCTGTCGCAATTCTTCTTGAACTTCCCTATTTTGGTGATATCGCTATTAAACTCGCAAAAACGTGATACAATATACTGAAATTATTAACTTATGCTGTAAAATGTACTAAATTTAGTACATTTATGTACAAATTTAGTAAAATTTACTTTAATGTCTAAATAGCAGAGAAATTTGAACGTTAAAACGATAACATTAATATTCGCTTTTTTTGCAGATCAAATTGATCCGTTTGCAAATCAAGTCTTTCTACAAATTTGTTTTTTCAAAGTATTGCAATGGAAATAAAGTTCAGTGTAAATACAATGTTCCGAAATCTTGTCTTTTAATAATAATTAATTGAGCTCGGCAAAATTAGATTTCCTATTATTTAATTAACCTTTTGGGCGAATATATATATATATAATTTGTTGTGGTGCAAATGGTATACAGAAACTAATTAAAAAGCGCCTAATGGAAAAATGTACGGATGTACAAGATAATACCTTCCGTAGTTACTGTGTAACTCGAGAACCTCGTAATTAATTATATTATAATTTTTGTTCCCAAAAACAAATAAAATTCCCTAACCCAAACCTAACCCAAAAACAAATAAAATTCCCATTCTAAAGGGTTAAAAATTAAACATTTAAGGAAACACGTTGTTAGGCAATAGATAAGAAACTCTTCTGCTCTTTATTAGAAACACCATTATTAGAATTGCTTATATTTAATCGCACAAGTTTCGTTCGAGGACTTAAACGCGAATCAAAAATTGCGATTGCTCGCGTTCAAATTTAAAATACATTTCGTAAACTAATAAAAATCAAAATTTTCGGATCAGACAAATATTTCTTTCAACGCATAAACATATGTACCGTTTATTTTGAAAGTGGTGTAAGTCCATTTTTGAAAAAAATGAGATATCACGTAATTCATGCTTAATTTAATGTAAATTTTTTATGTATAACTAGTCCGTGTTTAATTTCTTAAAAAATTTCCATGTTTTGTACAATTTAAAATTGGTCGGTAAATGAAATTGCATAATCATCGATTATGAAAGTGGTGTAAGTCCAATTAACAGAGGTAGGTGGCTTAGCAGATAGTTGCCGATCAGGCCTATTACTTATGAAAAATATAAAGACATCAAGCAGTTATTACCTTATATACCTCCGGTGCATCATGCATATTTCGAAACACTGCCACATGCAGAGCATAAGTAAATACTATCAATATCTTGTAATTTTAACAATGTAATTAGCGTCTAAAATTTAAAATACTACTTCTATTTTATATCGTGTCATTATTTGTAAACAAAATTGGATTAATATGAAGTATATTTTAAATGATATTTGATTTTTCAAAATTGAAATTAAACGATTTTTACAATTGTCTAATTTTGAAAGTGGTGTAAGTCCATTTGCAGCCCGTAAGTATACATCATTTTAGTAAAATAGGCCTAAAAGAAATTTATATAACCAAATTACATATTGATAAAACAGTAGAAACATTGCCAGACTTCATATAATTTGCCTTAATTTTTTAATTAACAGATATGTTAACCTTTTTTAACCTCTAATTTTCTCGAAACAAGAGAAAATGGACTTACACCACTTTCAAAATAAACAGTCCATATAACGACTGTTCGCATTTAAATCTAAAGCACTTAGCAAAATAATAAATCGAACATCTACAAATTCAATAAATATTTAATCTTTCGTATAAAAAAGCGAGCAACGAGGATCAAATGCAAATGTGTTTTCCGTTCAATATTAAATTTTAAATATCCGATCAATTTATGGGGAACGAGATCGTCGAATGGTAGCGTGCGAGACTTTTCATATCGCCCGCAATTTTTGCGCTCTCCGACATAGGAGATATAAAACAAATCGTTTCGCAAGTTAACGAAACGAGAACCATTCCGAACGGAAGCAATGCACATTGGAAACGACAATATGAGGTATGAGATACGAAGCTATAAAACCTTGACGTACGGATAGAGGTGAAAGATAACAGTGACGCAAGTTACGAGCGGGAGTAAATAAATAGAATAATGGAGGCTAAGTGAAAAAAAAAAGCAACACCGCAAATGAATCTGGCTGCTCGAGAATCCAGATTGCAAATGGCGTGGATGACAATCGAATTGTGCATGAGAAACGATTCCACTCGTATGAGGAAATTAAAGCAACTATCTACATCTCTATAGGATGGTTCACTTAAAACCAACCGCCTAGATATTTACAGTAGAAGCTCGATTATCGGAACTCCCGTTATCCGAACTATCTATTATCGAAATGTTCTATTATACACATATTTTTTGTTCCATAGCATGTGTACGTAGTATTCATTTCTTCCTGTCGAAATTATCAAGACTAACGATCAAAATAGAATCTCTTTGCAACATTTCTGTATCGTGTTTATATTCGAAGCGTTCAGAAGTATAATAATGTCGTCCAAACCGAAAGGAATAATATTACCAGTTGAATGAAAACGTGAAACTATTAAGTTGAAAAATGACGGATAACAAACTTGGCATAAATATTATGGTTTTGATCAATCAATTTATATATTGGTATTGAATTAAGTATTCTTACACCAGGTTCACTTAGACTCATTTGTTATCATATAACGCTTAAATAATAATTACAGCTACACTTATAATATAGGATATTATATATAGGTTATAATCTGTGTTTTTGTTTTTCTTTAATACGTGATATTTTATACATGTTATAAGCTATGTTTTGTTAATTTTAGGGTAAAGAAGTAGAGTATGATATGTAAATACATATATATAGAGGTATAATAAGATTATGTGGTAATGAAGCGGAAAACTTGTAATCCAAAAAGGAAGCTAATAAAGTATTAAACTACACTTATGATAATAGGGTTTTTCTATGGCGAATGATTTCTATTAGCAGATCATCTTCTAATCTCTATACAATCTATAACACATTGCACTTTACTGTGGTCGCGATCGCTTTGCTGTCATTGTTCTACTATCGCATTCTCGTTTCCAATATTCTTATATCCTATTCACAATGCGTTCTACATATAGAAAATGATAGAACGTCCCGATTTTACCCAAATATCCGGTTTTGTCCGAATTTTCTTCCACTATAACTTTATACCGATCGTATTATAAAATAAAGTTGAGTATAACAGATTCTGAAGACGTCCATGGTTATGATTGTGATGATGATGATGACGACGATTGTGATAGTGATGGTCACTCGCGAAAACAAAACGTGTTAATACGAAAAGAAAGGAAACTGTATAAACATATTTTTTCCCTTGCCATAGCACGGAAAATATTTCATACGCGAGCAAATGTCAAATTTGAATGCAATTTAAATGTCCTTGGATTGGATGCTCTCTTTTGAAATTTAAATGCAATTACACGAACTGATCAATGTTTGCATGAATCACGCATCGTTATTTAAAAAATCCTCCTCAATTGTGCGTGTTTTTTATTTACATGTTTTGTATAGTAGTCGTATTAAACCGTGCTTGTAAATCAACGAGGAGTAAAAAATTGATCGATTACGATTTATTATACGTGGAAGAGCTCTTCTGTATGTGCAAGAATTTATATAATAAATCGCGGTCATTTGGTACGAATGGGAATATAAAATGTTTTTATCTGGAATAATAAGTGATGCTTCCGGACAGAGTGCATAGAAATTAAAGATGGCGGAATATGGTATTAAGTGGAGCTCAAACAATATGATAAACTGAACAGATAACAAACGGTGGACCATGAATTATTCAGACGCTGCAAAGTGTTTATATTTTAAAATGATGCAGCGACATTAATATTGCATAACGCGAAAGTGGCTTGATGCCCCAGAAAGTCGTTTCAGATTCCAAACTTTCCGCGTTGCGCAAATATCACTCGCTGCTTACTAATATTTTCGGTATAAAAAGCTCTCCCAGGACGCACCGCAACGATTTATTTCGGTACTCTTTCTCTCGCTTCGATCTCTTCGTTAAGTACGAAAGTATCTTGACGAGAGCCGCGTTTACCAATTAATCTGCAATAGTTGATAATATATTTTAGCTATTAAAGCGCTTTCCGATTCAAATGAAATATTCTCGAGAAATTGTACAATTTCATTTAACATTGCCGTATTTACATTGCACGAAGAAATGATATCGAATGAAATTAAATCGCGCAGAAAAATTAAGTCAAGAGTAAAATTCAAGTAATTATGATACACATTATATTTTATTAATTCCGTTTACCCATTACCGGGCTAAAATTTTGAAACCATTATGCAGTTTAACTCTTCCACTGTCCAGTAAATTTTATATAATACAATATTAATTAATTTCTTAATTTACCAATTTACAGCAATATTCGAAGGTTTTATTATAACGGCAGTGTGACATTTTATTACTTTAGACTTCGCATTAACTAATTTGTAAATGTAAACCATGCGTGCATTTCTAATTATATCAATGTAATATCGCGACGCAGTAAACGGGTTCAGGAGCACAAAAATGAAAGAGAACAAAGATTTCAGAAATGTGGTGGCTTAGAAAATTCTTCAAACAAAAGTCTGTGAAACTAAGGAAACTGCTATTAATACCTGCAATGTTAACTTTTAATTAATGAGAAAATTGGTAGGTTTCATATGGATAAAAAAAGTGATTCTAAATTTCTTTGCGTGATAGTATAAATATGAATATATTGATTCACCTAAAGCAGATCGTCTAAGTTAATTATTCCTATATATATATATATATATATATATATATATATATATATATAAACATGTACTGTTACATAAAAATGAAGTCCAAATTTAGTATTGAAACGTTTTTAATCTCGACCCTCCATACCTTTTGCTATTAAATAAAATAATTAAAGTGAGAATTATAGGGACATTGGCAGTAACTGGGACATCTATCCTACTACTATAATTCATTAAATTACTAACTTTGCTTCTCTGTTCATCGCGAATACTAATAATTTTCATTTGCGACACGCGTAATCCTCAAATAACACTGAAAGGGTTAAGTAACACGTATTCGTAAAATGAAATTAGATCGTATAGAATTGTAGCCGTCGTGGGCAACGTTTCGATAAATTTTCGAAAAAGCAGATGTTAAGAACGGGACAGAGAAAGTCGTCGTCGTCCTCCGGTTACGTGTAGAAAGATTTGTTGAAGTTAGATTAGCCGGGGTACGCGTTCTCGCGCCATCGACTTTGTAGATTCACCTCGTTTCACCGAACTTTAAACAGCTTGTGTGTTACTGCTCGAGAGAAATTGATTGGAATAATAAGTTTTCGCTTCGCGAGAGGCGGCCAACGGGCGTAAAGTTTTCGAAACCTTTGCACGTATTCCACCATACACGACACACGGAGCGTTATAGAAGTTTGCTGTAACAAAGGCCATTCGACGGACGTTTCTTTATTCTTGGCAATCTAATTCGCAACGAAAATTCTCTTGTCCAGTAAATCGAAAAAAAAGTCCACCATTCTGTGTCTGTGCGCGCCGGTTGGTAAAGCAATTGTTTGTTAATAGAGATAAGTTCCTTGCTTGGATGCTTTCTTTTTCCCGAAATACACCGCAAATTAACGAGTCCCTCCTTTTTTTTCGATTTATTGTACCATTGGATGAAATGGGGAGATAATGGGAGAGAAAGAAGGAGAATATTAATTTAGGAATGAATTGGAAAAACTGTGTCGCTTGCTCGCTACTACTTGTGTTAGGTTGGTGCATATGAAATGTCGTATCTTCAAAGTTTAGGGTTTGAAGAAACGATGTAAGAAAAAAGGTCTAAAATATATATTACCACCCAATGCGGATAATAATATTACGAGCACGGAACGAGTTCCTACAAAGATCTCGTTTCTTTAATTTTATCCACAAAAATTAAAATTTGCGCATAGATCCGTGGTCTATGATTTATTGTAAAGTTTATTGTAACGTGCTTCAAGACGCGTAGATTAAATGTTAATTTCGTTAATAAAAATATGAATCTGCATAAAGATCCACTACTTTAATGAAAATTAAGATACAAATACAGAGCTAAGGAATATTGATTCTAAGAAGATCATTTTGTTCTGTAAAGTATCAGTATTGTAAAATGAAAAACTTTGAAGTGGTTGAAAGACTGTCAGGTAAAAAATTAATTCATTTGCAGACCAAGAAAGGGAGCGCAAGATGAATTTTGAATGGAAAAGTCTGCCGAGGTGGTTTATATATTCAACAACGAAACCTGTGCCAGTTGAACTTTTTAATCCAAAGACTAAACCGGCTAGAAATTTCAACAGAGAAAGGGAATCTTTTGGACAAATAGAAGCGACGGAAGTGGCGAAAATTTAGTGAATCAAACGCGGGAATCGCGAGAGATTGAGAAATACGTCGAGCGACGTATGTACGTAAATCCTTGCGTGCCGTTTTTCTGCTCCTCTCAAACAAATACTCCGCCTTTTTTTTTTTTAAGCGGAACTTTTCATTTTTTTTCCGTGCCAATAAGAAGTAGGTTATAAATCATGGATAAGTGGAAATCTTGTAAAAGGGAATACATCTAAAGCGTATAAAAAGTTAAAAAAAGAGCAAAGAAGGAAGGAATAGGCAAAGAACAGAAAAAGCAGAGCAAAAACTTTTGGATTTACTGTGAAAGTTTCAGCAAGTTTCAGAAATATACTGTGTACGGAAAAGAAGAGTAAGCAGGCACAAAACTTGATGTCAAAAATAGGGCAAAAATGAAGCTAAATGAAAGAAGCCTTTAAACAGGGACAAAGTTGCTTGATAAGGATTTTTCTCTAATTCATAGTATCTACGACAATTTAAAAAAAAGGAGAAAAAAATAATAGATATTAATTATGTAAGAATTTAGAGTTGAGTAAATTGGAGTTGAAGGAAGATGAAGTTCCAGAGTATAAGTTATGAACAACAAATATTTTCTTGAGGAGTTTCAGGGTGATAAAACCTAACAATCATTTGATACGTTAGAAAATACTAAACAACATTAGCAAAAATATGCAAAGTAAATCACGCGTTGCTGTATTTAAATGGAGAATTGTGCCTCTACTTGAATTCCGTTTCACTAATTGCCACTATAAAAATATGAATTTGTTTAAAAATCCGCAGTCCACGAGATATTTAAGTGAAAATCGAAATTAATATACAATAACCTAGTACTTCTAAAAATTGTTGATTTTAATTTTATGTATGTATTTATTACTTTGCTGACTAGTCGCGAGTTAATTCGTGTTTGTACTTACATTAGTTTATGCGGTTCTTAAGTATGAAAGCAATATAGATCTTTACAAACGCGCTGTAGATCATTCTTTAACTTATCACGTTTTAGAAAAAATAATAACAAGGAAGAACAAAAATCTCAATAGTAAATAGAGGATACTAAAGTTGCTTGAGATATTTTCATTTCACATTCAATTTCAGAAAAATTGCCAACTTCACGAAATAATTATGGCTTCAAATTGTCTATCAACGAAATGTTATTATACACATTAAATGCGATAGGCGGATGAACTCTTACGCGTCCGACTATATAAGTAATACATAAGATATCACCCCTTTTAATCGGTAAAATTTTCCCCAATCTACGTCAACAGTGTCTGAAATACGATACATCCAAAGAAATGAACTTCTACGAACATTTCGATCCCGATTCTTCTGCAATTACAGGTTCGAGTAAGACCAGAAGCACGTGTCACGCATCTAGAAGACAAAATAAATCAGGATAAAAGAACACCGTAGATTCGGTCAAGAAAATCGAGCAAAACGATCGAAAACTCGTAACGGGTACACGAGGGAATGCGCGCACAGTATATCGTGCACTCATTCCGAGGGATGATTTAGTTTCACCGCAGTGACACGGGCCTGAGGGAGGAGCAGAAAGGGTGAGTCATGGTACCATGATGGCATGGACGGGGACTCGAGTGTACGTAGATGTAATTACATGGAAAAAATTCCAGTCAGGCCTTGCCGGGCGTTCTCGTTGTTGAGTTAGAGTCGCGTTGTATGGCGTGCCTGGACTTAGAAATTGGCTAGGCCAATCAGCCAATCACGTGGCCGCATTGCCGGCTTCCTTCAGGATCGTCCTACCGAAATCTCGACGGGACAATCAGGAATCAACGGCACGCTCCTACCAAATTGCGTGGCACTTTTAAATATTAACCCTAACGGAGAGAAACCACACCCGAATACCATCTCGACTGGAAGTAATGTGTAGAGATACACGAGGTCAACCGAGAGACCTCGATCTGCTAAATATACGCGAAACATTGTCCCTTCGAACGATTTATGGTGGACAGTGAGTGGATTTGCTGATAGAATTGCCTTTCTTTGCTTCGCTTCCTTTCGAACAATCAACTTTGCTGACGAAAGAATGAAAAGAATGGAAATGGTATAAAATGTAAAGTGAGCTTCAAAGAATTGCACGTTAATTAATAAGCTGCGGAATTTTACGCGTTTGTGGGAAACTTGAATACGCAAAAAATGTCGAGTTGCACGTAATATGGATAATTATATAACGGATAATAGTGATAATGGAAATGAAAAGAATGGGAAAAGTTTAAAATGTAACGTGATCTTCAAAGAATTCGTAAGATAATTAATAGATCGCGGATTGTAATACATTTGTATAAACTTGAATATCTAGAAAATTTCAAGATATGATGAATAATTTATAATAAATAAATTTTTATAGAAACAAGTTTTATATTAATTTGAAGCGCTTAAAATTGCAGCGGATCGTCACTTTAACACTAAAACTAGCAGCGACTAAATTACACTTATTTGTATCAAAGAAATAGAAATGATAGACACTTGAAAAAATATATGTTGCAAATGAAGTAAATCTTTATTTATCTTTTGTGTTGAAAATCGTGGAATGTTTTTAAAAATGCATTGATGAAAGTTTATATAATTTTATAGGAAATTACTAACCGATCATTTTGACCGGCTTGGTAGTTTTACTGTTAATCAGCATTGAAAGGGTTAATAATTAGAAAATTTAGTAAAACTATAAGTTTCTAATAAACCAGCGATTTGAAAAAGATATTATAAATTTAGTGTAAAAGAACCTAACGTCTCCGGGATATTCTGAAGTCTAAGGACAGCTAAAGATCTTAGGATTCACCAAAGTCTAACGGTACCCAAAGGTATTGGAATACACGAAGGTCTAATGGCACCCAAGTGACCCGAAAGATTCATTAATGATAAGAGTAGCGTTCATTGCCAAATTTCTTCCAAAGAATCGCCTAAAAATTTGTCGATCCAGCTTCATCTTCAGGATATTAACCCTTTGACCGCGGCGCGATATTCGCGTGATCGTCGTTGCGAAGCATTATCAGAATGTGTAATCAGAAATGCGAGTATAATTTGCGTTTGCAAAACAGTAGGTTACGAATGAATTAATTTGAGATATAAAATAATAAAGTGTTACGTTGCTGTTAAAATAAACCTCCAAATATTGTCGTACACATATAATGGTAAGTTATGAAATTAATGTATGCTTTGTACAAAATCTACTGGGTGCATATATAAGTCTTTCGTAGATATTGATAGACATTTAAAGCGTATATAAACGCCTTTCGCAGTCAAAGGGTTAATGGATTAACCCCTTAAAGCACAAGCCCGTGTATGACACGGGTTCGCCAAGTCTTATGATTCTTTGTACAATTGCTATTAATAATTTATGTTTCTGTCCTCTTTTGCCCTCACCATTCTCTATATTGATGAAGGTAAATTACACTATTAACCCTTTCGCTACCTTGGACGTATATATACGCTTTTAAAAATTGGACTGACATTTATTGAAAGTATACTCGTACTATTTCTGTTACACAATATAATTTCTAGCATCATTCGTACATCGATTATTAAGGTACAATTAGTTACATAGAGTATCCAAATATTTGTACCTATATTATTTCCATATTAATAAATGCTACCCTTAGAACTCTAGAACTAAAGAACGTTACGGACACGATTTTCAAATATATGTAAAGATGTATCGAAAAAGTCTAAAGAGATATAATACCTATTAGCAACTATAAAAATACTGTTTAATGAATTGGTGGATCCAAAGCGTGAAACATAAACATTGTCTGAGACTTTAAACCAAATTACACTTTAAACAAGTTCGAATTATTAAAACTTTGTCATGTAAATCCGCATGAACTTTTTCCGGTATCGAACAATTAGACTGCGGATTTTTATGCATTTATGGGAAATTTAAATGTGCAAAAAGACACAAAATGCATGTAGTATGCAAAAATATACAAAATATTTCAAGTAAAGGATAAATTACTGTATTTTCAGAGTAAAGCAATCTTCTATTCAGGTTCCATTTCTTTAACATTGTCAATAATAGCATGAATTTGCGTAAATATCATCAGTCTACTAGTAATTTGTAAAATCCATCTGGCAGCAAAAGGGAAGCTGCGATATTCTTAATGCTAGATAATTTATCGGAACGATAATAATCCAATAAACCAGCCATTCGAGAACAAATATTTTCTCTGGAAACACAAGAGAATCAATGAATATTCTGCAATCACATTACCGCACCATACTATACAGAATAGTCTTCCATTGGGGGGAAACGCAACAGTGACGAGTAAAATACTGCACAAACACGACATCAAACGGGAAGCGTAGACGTAGTAAAATCAACCTTTGTCTGCACACGAATATCATGCTTCCATTCGTGCCAAAGTACCCGTTGCTTTAAAAATTACGACGGATATTAAATCTTATTACCGTTAAATACCAAATAGAAACGCTTTATTAAATGTCGCGGATGTGCACAGAGAGGAGCAAAAAGGAACAACAGGACGTCGATTCGGGTTAGTAATGTTCTTTGAATTTGTACGTTCCATTCGTACCGACGTTGCTTTGAATGCAAAACAGCGTATGCATTTAAAAGAGGTGGTTAATCTTTATTCGACATTCTGTAAAGGGATTAAATTGGACTAGAAACAAAAATTGGCCAAAAATATGTGTCTTTGTAACACCGATTCGCGGTGTACGCGCGTGCGAACGAGGACAGTTTTTCATCACCGGGGAATGATCTCGTGGGATTTATGCTAGATCGAATCCATTAACCTCCGCTGCGAGCAGAAAGATTCGTGTTCCGCGTCCGCTGTGCGAGATTAAACACACAGCTGAACGAAAAGCTAGAAAAAACGGAAGACTCTAAATTACACCTTGCCTCTCAAGTCGAGAAAACTTCGTTGCTATACAAAGTTAATTTGCAAACTATCTTTTATTTTAAGAAGACTGAACATCGGTATTCGATACTGTAACATTGTAGGGTAAACTGCTTGAACAACAATATTCCCAGTTTAATAATAATCGTTTGTTAATTAATCTGAGAGGCTATAACAAATATTGCACTATTGTTAAAAGTTAAAATAATTCCTCCATTATTAGAGGGATATTCGCTCGAAAGAATACGAAAAATGGACAGTTTTCATGAATTTCTTTCTTCCATACTAAAAGGTTTATATAATTCTTGTTTCGTACATTGCTTTATTAACACTTTACTAATATTATTGATTAACTAGAGGATAGACAATTCATTTATAGGAAACATCATAGATTTCAAACTGAAATACCGATCGTGTAAAAAATCTGAGGATTTTTATACCCCTTACGCTTTAGAATGGTGATTTTAAGAATTATGCTCAATCCAACCATAAAAATTGATAAATTTAATCCTCTATAATACCGCGTGACGTATAATATATCTAAATTTGTTCAATTTTACCCTTTCTCGCATTTATCTCGTTTCCATTCTTTTCTCCGGTGTTCTATTAATGCCAGACTCTTATACACTAATTACTATTAATTCCTGGTATTTAAGTTAAGACTTAATTATGACTTTTTCATCGTGAAAATAAATAAAAATCGGGTTACAGAGGAATAAGAGATAGAATACTAATACATATGAATACGATACAATTTCAATGTTTTCAAAACACATTACGATAGCAAATTGGAGATCGGCGGAAGCCATTAATTACGAAGCGAGGTATTTTTGGTATCAATCACATATTTCGAACGTAACGCGAGTATTGGCACGGGAAACGGAGTCAGACAAAGTGCTCTGTGTTTGGATATCTGCAATTTCTAGAAGTCGACGCCCGTAGTGGAAGAAGTCGTATTTCATGCGACTGCCAACTCGCAACACCTCGAATATCGTCCCGATATAAACTACCGTCGGGATGTCTTGCGTGAGGATGATTAGAAAACTTCGATTGCCAGATTACAGTCCCGGAGATTTATGAACTACCCCCGCGAGAAGAGCTTTGTTGATGCTGATGTTCTTTCAGCCTTTCGAGCTGCAATTTCAAATTTATTCTCGACGTCTGCACCGACGAGGGACTTTTTAAACTGGACACTTTTATCAGGCGACTACTAGTTACACGTGTAGAGCCGGAATAATATTCTTCGCTAGCTAGGAACTCTTTATTCCTTTTAATTTCTTAATTGTACGCGTATACAGAATGAGAGTCAAAAGTGAATACAATACATTTCACAAAAGTGAAATTAAGTGAAATTGTAGGATAATTAAAGGTCCGATTGTGGCAAATAAATAAGTATTGTGTAATAATAATATAATTCTCGTATTACTTACATAAAATGCGTCATAGTATAACTGCGATACAATTTGCAGTAAATAAATTATACCATAATCTTACTTTTGTAAATTGAATACTCAGTTTTGGTCCTCACTGTATTTTGAATATTTTTTGTACTTCCGTATTTTATACAGTTTACAACGAAAATCAAAAGTGAATATACATCTCACAAAAATTAAATTATGGTATAATTAAAGTATTGATTATAGCACAAGTGAAATTATAGTATAATTATAACATTATTTGCAGCAAAGCATATTTATAGAATCTTTATTACATGGTTAATAGAAGCCAGTATGAAATTACTGTCTGTTTGATGGCAAAGATCTGATTCCATTCAACAGATTGAGGAAAAGGGAAACGCATCAAGGTAAAAGGATAAAGAGTGCAGAAGGGAAAATACAGAGGAGATTTTAAACATTAAAGAGGAGCAAACACGCAAGTTAGAAGATACAATGCACTTTCATTCTACGTGCGCACTTCGACGTTTGAAATATGAAAAAGTGGATAGAGTCGAACAGATGCGAGGTTTTCGAAAATCCTATCTTTGCTACGATATACAGTGTGTCTTACCGTTCTTTAGATGAATGAAAGGAAAGTAGAAATTATGCTAACATTGTGTGCATTACTATTTTACTGATTATTAAAAATAAAAGTGTCTTTTCTTATTGAACATTTGTGAACCTCATTTGAGGATTATTTCTGTTCTACAAATATCTATAGTGATTACATAATACTTATATTATGGTTATACACTAAGTTATGTTACTCTAAATTTCAAGATTACAGTATTAAAACGATTGTTTGACTCTTTACTTATTGAACAACCTTCGTATTTCTTTTTAATTTTTTCTTTATTCATGTATAGCATAAGTATTGCAAATTAATTTTCGAAGTATTTTATTCATTTTTAATGACTTTTGCGTATCATACGAATGCCAAGACTAAAACTTTTGTAACACTTGATAAAATTGAATAAAAATGAGACAAATCGAAATAATACCTCATTCTCTCCTTTGATTATTTTAATGCGTTTAAACGCAGAATTCTCACTTTTTTTAGGATCCGAGAACACAATTTTACTCCTAAATATTATATAGCTGGGAAAGTCCTAATAAAAGTTTACTCGCAAAGAGGCAAATACGTGGGCTCTAAAAAGCTTGATTTGAGCGATAAAAAACCTATAAAAGGGTGATTTAAAATTGGACGATAAAAAGTAAACATTACCCAAAAGATCGATAAAACCCCTCGAGATCTAATTCTAAAGGACTCTTCCGTTAGCAAGAAAAAAAAAAGGAAAATCTCTATCTACCTTAAGAAAAACTCTAATTGACTAAATGTCCAACAAGTTCTCTAAGTTGTTTTAGTAATAAAAAAGCAAAACTATTTTAGTACTTTGCCTCCTCCTCTTGATAAGAGTTCAGTACTGTGCACAAGTCCTAGGAAAGCTGTTTTACTTGCTTCATATTGGCAAGTAAACGTAATTTTTTTGGCATTCCCAAATTCTAATCACACGAAAATAATCTTTTTAAGTATTATCACATTAAGTATTATATTCGGTGTATAGTTACTCACCTCATTATTTGTTTACAGTATTTTTTAAAAATTCTACAATGACTACAACCTCGCCGAAATATTATGAAGCTATTGTAGAATTACTCAGAATGAATTACGAAAGAAATATATACAGGTGTACAAATTAATTCAGAACCTTTATCTTTAAACTCTTGGTATGGTCATTAATTCGAAGTCGCTATTTTATTATTTTTTAAGCAACGAATTTGCTTTATAAATGTGAACATTTTAAATATTTAAACTATATTTGACTTTTTATGACCAAATGTTGAATCTTGCAAAATCCTGAATAGAATAGTAAAAAATAGAATAATAGCAAATACGAAAAGCTCTGTTCCTGAAATAAATCTGTATAATATACAGATTTATATACAAAATGTCTGTATAAATTGTTGTAATAAGCGTATTCTTATGTATGCAGTTATCGTGTTTTTCTATTCTTAGTTTTTTTAAGAATTATTATTAAAATATACAGCTATTATGATTTTTTAAGAATTATATATATAATGTTTATATACATAACGTCTGTATAAATTGTTGTAATAAGCGTATTTTTATGTATGCAATTATTATGTTTTTCCTATACACGTCTATCGTTATATGTCTTTCTAATTTCTTTGTATCATAAGACCTAAGTTCATCGTTACTAATGGGGATTCACTCGTAAAATAAATAAATAAAAATGTATGAAAACGTATCGCGCGTAGTTCATCCGACTCAATATCAGCGGTTAAGGATTATATTCCTTTTTTTGGTAAACCATGACAGCATCGGACGCCCTGTATAGTCGTTAAAAGGTGTATATAGCACCCGGATGAACGCCGATAGAGAAAGATTGTTAAGAATGAACAGATATAGAAACAAATCCTATCGGTATATATTCAGATTTACAGCGTTCAATGCCGGTACCATTCGTTTTTATACAAACCTGTTAACAAACGTAGTAACGTATACTAATGCGCGAAAATCGGGGCAATTTAATAACACTATTATCCGTTTCCAGTCTGCGATATACAGTGTATAATATGAGGAAAATCACAGTCGGCCATAATGTTCCGTTATCAATGAATACCACCGGAGAAGTTCGAACGCATTAAAAGAATAACAACCACGATAAATACTAATTTACGTATATTATTCCGTTGATACCGATAAACGAAATATTAGGTTGGCGCAAGCGAAACATTGTTTTCCGAAATAAAATTTTCAACGTAAATAGATTTTTCAAAATACTATACGTATACTGAATTCAAACACGCATAATAATTTCAATAAGATTCTATGTGCTTCTTTCAGCAATTTTCCAATTTCATTACTACATTTATAAACGCACGAATTTTAGAATTTTTCGGTCCACTGAAAGATCATTAATCAACACTAAACTATTTTATTATTCACGTAGGCTTGTCTAAATGCCAAATTTATATTTTCCATAGGTTTTATATGCTCACCACTGTATATAACGTTGTCCAACATGCAATGCAATAGGAAACATTCCTGTGCTACATTAAACAAATAATGATAATAATTTGCATTAACGCGCTAAAAACTTGAACTTCTTAAATTCGACGTACAAAAGTTGAATGGAGTTTAAATGAATGGAATTTTCCATTTCCATTCTTCCAATTCAATTTGGAAGGTTTACGTTTGTAATTAAAAGCGGGATAGAAGGAGTAAAATAAATGTGTGTTCGACCAGCTTGACGAACATCTGTGTTCATGAGGGGGGGAAAAAAAAGCGGAATATAAAAAAGGAATAAAAGGCCAATTCTCATAAACGTCACTGTAGATGTACGTTTTATAGCACTTCTGCAGGTAATGTTCTTGGCTTTCGAAAAGTAGATCTGAATGAGCGGTCCCGGAAGTTTTTACAGCTTCATCGAAGTGCAAGAAAAATAAAATTCGCCTACTACAGGGACCATCGTTTATGTTCTCTCTCAATTCGTGTCCGATGAATTCGCGAGATTACCTGCATCAGCGGAATCATTACCATTACAATTTCTTAAGCTTTTAATACAATTGGCAAAGCGATAAATTTATTACGAGCTAAGAGAAATATAGGTGTCTTCTTAATAGGAATTTAAACTCCGTAAGTGCGATATTGTCTCTGTCACCTTTGCTAGCGAGAAAATTTATACATTATAAATTTAACATACTCTGAAGATGTAGAATATTGGAAAATTGCAAATATCGTGGATTGTATATTACTTATTGGTTTTCTCTTGTAGAAATTTGATATTTTAAAAAGAATAATCTAAAGACGCAATAGGTTTCTAAATATCAAATTTAAGAATTACGAAGAGGATACGTTGAAAAATTAATATACTGAGTTGGAAAATTATATCGCAATAATTTGGAATTTTGTATCCAATTTGCAATTTTTAAAAATAATTAAATAAAAGTTGAATAGAGGTAGCGAAGTATTTCACCATTTTGTCTTATGGGGGTCCTTTCTCTGGAAAGCTCCTCAATTAATAGTTTAACCCTTTACGCTCGAGAGGCGACTCCAAATCACCAAGACGAACTAGTTTTGAAATCTCTCGAGTGATATTGAATTTTTAAATAATGCTCCTATTTTTTACTGCAATTCGGATACTAATTATTTCGCTAAAAAACCATACCTAATATTAACCCTTTGCAAACGACATGCAATTCTAAGTCGCCAAAATGAAGTAGACTGCAAAGGGTTAATAAACGAGAATAAAAGGGGTCCTCAAGAAATCCCTAAATGTCATGGAAAAATGTTTAAGAAAGAGAAGAGTGGAACAAAAAATACTAGTGGAAATTCTTGCTATGGTACACCATTTGAAAACATTACGGTAAACGACAAAATGGTGTCCACGTGCCTGGTTCACAACAGGGCCCGACGACATGGTTTTCCACTGCACTTTGCGATTTTATCGGAATATCGAGGGGCGAATAAAGAACTCCTGAGTCACCTGCACGATTCCTGCGCCGTGACAAGTAATTTCTTTTTGCTCCTCCGGTGAATGCTTGTCAATTGATCGAGTTCTTTTAATTCGAAGGCTTAGCTCTAAGACCGGATTGTGAAGTTCTTGTCAGAGTAAATCGATAGAATTCATTCCTGCCACCACTCTTCCGCCCTGGTAGTTTCAATGCGGTAAATCCGAACGATTGGCGTTACCTGCGATACTTGATAATGCATTCACCACGAATAATGGCGAATAAGTATAAACTTATTGCTCTTTCCAGGTCAATATTTAAGATTGATCGACACTTTCCATCTTAAGACGCAGTATTGCGTTTTCCATTGAATTTCAAGAGTTGCAAGATTGCCAGTACCAAGGTTCTAAATTACAAATTCCACGCTTTCACTTCCAAATTCTTTGACTAGTACAGTGGAACCCGGTGACTGTAATCACGGACAAAGTTATTAATCTGAAAACCAAAAAATCGGAACAATCTATATACGTTAAAAATAATTCGCCTATTGTAATCAAACTTCGGTTATCAGTAATGATGATCAATAAATTGCGGATGATGATGCATTTATACGAAATTTGAACACGTTAAAAAATACGAAAAACATATAATATGCTAAAATATACAAAATGTCAAGTAAAATACACGCGATCGTACTTAAAGAGTGAAAGAATCCTGTATTTGGATCCTATTTTGTTTGTTTTATTCATGAAAATATGAATCTGCATAAAGATCCTCAGTTTAATGATGACACTTGGGAACAAATGATAAAAATTCTTAGCAAATTCGTACTAAATGGAATTTATTATTTCTTCAAAACTTACTTTTAACCGGCATACCTTATTAAAGCATATCTTTTATATTTTACATGAGAGCATGGCAAGAATTTTTGACATTTATTAAGAGCTTATGATAAGCTGATCAATAGAGTACGGATCTTTATGCAAATTTGTAATTTTACAAATACAATCAAAGGAAAAGAACACAAGTAGAGATTTACTTCACCTCCCAATTATTTTAAAATCCACTTCAATAAAATCAAATAAATTCGTATCGTGATAATATTTTTGTTACTTATACAAACTGTTATTCACGTAAATTTCAAGAGTTTCCAATCATAAAAGTAGCACAAAGTTTGGAGTTCGGGAAATTCGAAACCTTTTGAATTTCGAGGGGTTTCGAGGTTTTCGGTATCCCATCCCTAAAAAATAGTATACCTATTAAACTGTGTACAAAAAAAACTCAGTCCAATAGTAAAAAATTTCCATTCTCCGCGCAATAATATCATCTTCCCAAAAATTACAATTGCCAAAGGGGATTCCACTTATATTCATCCAAACATCAAAAGCACGTAAGTCTGAAAACGGTTAGTTAACTAACATCCGCGGCGTTTCGCATGATTCAATTAACAAATGGGACGCCATTAAAATGATTGCCGGAAGTTTTGGAAATAATTCCCGCTGTTTCCCTTCTCTGCCACCCATCCTTCCTCTTGTCTCGCGTTTGGTGACCTCAGCGACGAAAAGCAGCAGCCAGAAATGGAAGGAGAGAACAAGAGGAAAAACGTGTTCTGAGAAACGTCATTACGGCCGCGCATTTCCCTGTTAAATACACCGAAATATCCCGAGTGGCCTGTCCTTTCCTCAGTTAATTAGTTAAATTCCCCTTTTCCCGCCGGTGATAAGCCGGAGAATTTCATTCTTAACGACCTCTCTGGCCAGCTTTACGCTGGATCCTTTAAGGAGACAATGACAGAGGAACATCCGCGGCCTCTTTCTTGTACTGTTGTACACGAAACGATCCTGTACGCGCTTAGGGTTGCATACCACTGGGATGCATTCACGATGTTCAGGTCATTGTTTCGCATGTAAAGTTCCGATATCGTCCACGTTCCGTCTTTAACTGCCAGTCCGCGGGGAAACTGGTAACGATGGGGGGTCGTCGATGGCTACAATAACCCATTGTCTCCCTTGAACTTTCTTCACCAGGGATCTTGGATAATACTTTCTTTTACTGAGGGGTGATTAATAAACCTTCAACGATGTTCTTACGTTCTCCCGTCGTTCGTTTTCGCCTTGTTTGGAGCGTGGGCAAATGGAAGAAGATTCGTGTGGGAAGATCCCTGTGTTCGCTTTTAATTGGAGCTGTGCTGCAGTGCGGCAAAAATGTCTTTCGGCTTGGATTTATCAAAGAAAGAGAGGAGAATTTTTTTTTTTCAAGTGGATAGAATATAGGGAAATGATATTTAGCGAAGATATATGATACAATAGTTTGGTACATGTGAAATGTCGTTTTTTTTTGGAGTAAAAAGGTTAAATGTACCTAAATTCTTTAAAACACTGTCGACCAATAGTTTGGTATCACTTTCTGATTTATGCCTATATGCAATCTTCTAATATATATCTTTTTTTAACGCTAAAACTACCAGTAGCTAAATTATACTCATTTGTATCAAAGAAATAAAAATTATAGATCCGTGAAAAACATAACAGGAAAAACATAAAAGGTACTGAAACACAAAAGAATTTTTAGCAAACAAACTGGAAGAAAAATAAAGAGTGCAAAAGGTTAATTTCTGGTTTTCAGATTTAAAAGAAAATTTTTTACAGCTACTTTCATGGTAAAAGCAAATAAAATTTCGATCATAGGATGTTAAAGAGTAATTCATATGGGCTTGTTGTCCCAGTTTTATAATCCATAATTTTGATTCCAATTTCAAATTACAAGTTGCTGAATTTTCATTAAAATTTCCAATTATAAAGCTTCGATTTAAAATTGCAATTCGAACTATTTGTATTAATTCTTTTTCATTCTCTTTTTATTACATTTCCAATCTTTTACGATGAATCTAAGCTTAATTGCAAGTACCTTTACTAACCGTTTTTAATTTTTAATTGTTCGAATCAGATATTATAATGCAAATCTACGAAATAAAATAGAGGACGCATTACGAAGTTAATGTTGTATCATATTCCCTGTTTCATATTTCACGGCTAGGTTCCATTGATGAAATGGACCGATGTCGATGTTTTCATTACAAAAGCAGACATGGTTCATTACCAACCCATTATCGTCGAGATTTTATTAAAAGCAGCAAAGGGTAATTGATTCTGTTACTAATTACAAAGAGTCACACCGTTAACGATTTCACTCTTTCCCTGAACGATGGCAGATATGTCTGGAAGCTACGAACTGCTCGCTGACAAGTTAATTGCAAGGGAAAAACGATTTTTGTGCGACTTGAAACCTTTGGTATTAGAAATACTAAGGAAGAGAATGGAAACATTCTTTGAAATTCATTTTTAGCATAAAAATTGCAATTACAGAATTTTATAAGAAGAAAAGTAGAATTAATCGTACAAAAGGCATCTACTATTATTAAGCGTACAAATTAATTCAGAGTCTTTATTTCTAAACTCTTTTGGTATCTTTAGAAATTTGAAATCGCTACTTTGCTGTGTTTCGAGTGACGAATTTACTTCAGAAATGTAAAATGCTGAGAATGTTTAATATTAAAACTGTATTTAATTTTTTGTGAATAAATATTAAATCTTATAAAATTCCGAAGGCTCAAAGTTAATTTGTACCCCTAATAATTGCTATCTTTGCTTTGCCATCTCATAAATATTAATAGAAAAGTTGCACATACTTCGATCAGTGAGAATCACCTGTCAGGAATTTTTTCAGATTTTTTTACCTCTGAAGCTAGGAACTTTTAAAAAAATCGGACATCCCCATTTTTTATTGAAGCCAGCAAAAGACTGTGGTTACATTTTTATGTGGTACCCCTGGCAAAAAGTTGTCGGTCAAACGTGAGAACGTGGAAATGACTAAGATACTAAAATTTTTGAGCTGCGGAATGCTATTTCACAAATAAAAAAATATATGGGAGGATTAAATAAATATGAAATAAATGCGGAAAAGGAAAGAATAAAAATAATCGTTTAATATCAAAAAGAAAACAGCGAGAAAAATAAATCTATGTAATAATAAAACGATACTTTACCCAATATTTGTAATGTTGTCTATAATTATGTTGTCTATAAATTCTCTATTAGGTTTTATAGTTATACAATAGCACTTTGCATCAGAAAAACATTAGCGTTTTTAGCTAATTTTATATGATCGAATTTGGCCAAAAAATTGTTGCCAGTGGTAGTAATTGGAGTAACCTGTCGCCTTAGATGTTTTTCTTAAATTGAATTGAAATACCTAAGCATAAACTCGTAATTATTCGGTGCTTAAAAAATGCTATGGGGTATAATACGAACACATACTGGCGCAAATACATCGTATGACCTAATAACCGTAGTTTCAATTTATAAAAACGAAGATTAGTAGGTACAAATTACGCATAATATATCAATGCTTAGCATCTGGCGGAATATTAAAGCAGTGAATAGCTAACACTAGCATGTGTAGCCACTGAAAAAGTCGTAAGGCAAGAAGTTAATGACCTAAACAATCGCACGTACAATCTTATCCTCCACTATAATTACTCGAATCAGAATACAACATAAGAAAGCACTTTAATAAATCAACAAGGAAGAAAGGACTGCGCTAAATTGACAAAAAAAAATATTTGACACGTTTTTTTAATCGGCAATCTTCCACATTGAAAGGGTGAAAATTACCCTCAAAGGGGGATTATCCAGTGAGTGTCGAAAGTAAGTACACGCCACACAAAAATGAAATTGAGTGAAGTTATAAGATAATTAAACTCTGATTAATAATTGTGTGTAATAATTAGACTGCAGATAATTATGAATGTATCGGGAATTTAAATGTATGAAAAGGCACAAAATGAATTTAACATGCAAACGAAAACACAGTATTTAAAGCGAAATAAGAATTGTATTTTAAGGGTGAAACAATTCTCCATTCAAATCCTATTTCCTTCATTTTATTAGTGAAAATATGAATTTGCAGAAAGATTCACAGCCTAGTAATAATAATATAATTATAGTATTATATACTATAGTAAATAGTTTTTTTCATAATCTTACTTTTGTAAATTGGATTCTCAATTCTGGTTCTCATTGTGTTCCAGATATTTTGTATACTTTTGTATTTCATACATTTCACAATGAGAATCAAGAGATAGACTAAAAAAACTCTGCAATTATTATAGATGTATGTCTATAATTTTTATAGATATAGAATAATGTAACTATTTAATTATTATAAAGAGGAAATATCAGATACCGGAAAAATCTCACACAATTTTTCTATCACAAATATATTCAAAACAAATTTTCATAGCATTTGCCAACGTTACTGTAAAAATAGTGTTATTAGAAGAACGTTATGTCCATCTTTTACATTATCAAATGAAATTATATTTGAAGGAATTTTAGTTTAAATTTAGTTTAAACGACATTTCATATGTACCAATCTAGGGTAGATGTCCAAATTACTGTTAGTGTCCCTATAATTGTCCCTTTAATTATTTTATTTAATAATTATCGAATGTATGAAGAATCGATACTAACAACATTTCAATACCAAATTTGGACTTCATTTTTATATAACAACACATGGACATTGCATATATGTTTACATTTGATATTTAAAAATAAATATTAGGTGGTGAATGTGTCATTTGAGCATAAGAACGCGATTAATGTACTGTAAGTAGGAAGTATGGAAATATTTAAAATGCAGTAAACGCGATGATTTTACGATTTATCTTCTATTTGTCATACAAATTCACGTGCTAATATATGTAAGGATCATTGCCATTTAAGTTACAATTTTTCAAATGACAGTACAAGAGACATTGGACTTTATGTATTTACAACGAATTATAATTAATACATCATATTAAACATACGAAAAGATCATCATAAATAAAAGAAATGTTAACTAATGTTGTGCTCCAAACCGCAAAGTTTATTAAGTTAAATAACTTCTAAAATAATTCAATGAAGTTGCTTAAAGGGATAAGCTTAAAGTGGAAGCAATTGCGACATTTACCCTACTACTTTCGTAGGTCACTTATACATCGAATCATGAGAGCATTCCAGACGGGGCAAAGAATTCTCCGGATTATTAACGACACCCAATAATAAAGGATAAAATGGTGGATGGTAAATCTTACGGCGAGCACGTGCAGGCTGCTAAATCGTTTCATAAAGTACCGGCACGAGGTTTCACGCTTTTCGAAGTCTCGATAATGGCCACGATACTCAAAAGCGTTTACCACCTACATGTGTCGCCGTGGCTCGATGTTACGCACAGCAAACAATTCCGGCCAAATGTCGTATTCGTCCGTGTATGCATACATATCACGGCCGCCCTACAGTCGATATACCGGCTGTGTTTCGTCATCACAGGTGGCGATTCACGAATTCATCGGCTTCCCATTGATCAACCGCCGATCGATACACGTATTCCCTACTGATTCGATTGTGTCTCCGCGCGCGATTATGAGCAACATTGCAGCAGTGAACTTTCAATTCGGCGAAATTTCGGAAAAAGCTGCCGCCTCTATCCGCGTTTAGAAAGTAATTTCTGCCAATTGGCCCGGCGCATCCGCGAATTTTCGGTACGATATTGGAGCGATAATTCGGGAAAATTAGGGTAGAGTGCAGGGTGATGGAATTTTTGATGAGAGACGGGGTAGTGTGGAATTTTAAATTATTTTTAATCGGATGCCGGGGAACGAGGGATCGCCGGCAACATGAATAATTAAAAATTATTCTGGCTATAGTTTCGAAAGGATCAGCGTAATGTTACTATATTATTCGCATTTTTGTACTCGCACCGCTATCGTTTATAATTCTTGTTAGAAATTGATATTATGCTTACGAAAGGACGCTAATATTTACTTGCTATTTGCTATAAAAAAAATATTAATTAGTGCTGTATTTTGAAGACGTTACTAAAAGTCTAATTCAAAAAATGTTTCATTAAAAACTACCAAGTGTCCAGTGATTTATGAATGGAAATATATATTGTATATGCAGCACTGTGCAAAAATCAGAAGTCGGAAACAGTTGAACATACAGAAACAATGTTAATTTTACCAGTATTGTATTCTTGGATAATGAATTCGATTGTGCACAGATATTGGACGTTAGGAAGTAAACTTGTGCTGTTTCGGAATACGTAACTACAATTTTGTATCGACTAATAGCTGTGTAACTACAGTCCAACAGTGTAATTGTTTGGGGAAAACGAAATCATTATACGATCTTTGATCTATTAACTGCATTCAGCGAAGGGTTGAAATTTGTAATCGAATATCAGCTACAACAGTGCTATGAACTTTAACCAACTAGAAATTGTTCATACTAATTAAACACAGATATACGTCGATTGTAAACTAACAGATACAGAATCGAGAACGATGCAGCGACTCCAGATTTGATCAATTTTTAGCTACTTCATTTAATATTTGCAAAAAGAAGTATCGTTTGATGCAAGTTGACGTAAATCTCATAAGTAACAGAATTGCATAAGTAAACTGCGGATTTTTACACGAAATTTCAAAATTTTACGAAAGGAAGAAAATCCACGTAATACATAAAAATATACAATATACACAAAGCAAAGTGCATTTTAACCCTTTTGATTTCGAAGTAGTGCTTTCACATAAAATGGTAATTAAATTTACTATTATACTCGTCTATTTACGCAGCATTAAATAAAATGTTTATACTTCTCCCAAACATGTGTTTAATTCAAACGTTGGCAATTTTTGTTCATATCGTACTTATGAAATACAAACAAAAAAGTCGTATTTGCCTTTGTTGTCTGTTTATATAGATTTAAAAAATTTCAAACTATATAATCTCAATTCTGTTCAAATCAAGCATTGAACGTTCAAATTGATTACCATTAATATTTTCTGTATTTTTGTGACTGCTAATTGCATTTTGTATCCCTTTACATATCTAAATTTCCTATATACGCATAAAGATTCGCAATCTAGTAATTATAATACTCTTTTGGACAAATTTAAACCATCCAATACCCTAGAAATATTTTTTCAATTAGCGTTTCTTTTCTAATGTTCCGTCAAGGCGTGAATTTTACAATCAGCCTTTTTTAATTCACGCGAAACACTATAAGTCTTGTTACAAGGTCCTCGATTGGGAATCGATTAATTTCAAAACTGTCCAGAAGTATCGTTAATTCGAATAATCAATTTCTCATTGGCAAAAACAAATTTACTATCGAGGAAACGTATAGTAAACCTTATAAAAGCGAATGCATCATGAATGGGCAATCTTTATCAACCAAATACCGGGAAAAAGAAGGAAGTTTGGTCTTAAAGGTAATGCAAAGGAACGATTTACATGCTGAATGCACAGAAAATTCCGGATTGCTAAAGTGCTGTAAACTGGAGAAAATCGATCGAATTTCTCACCCCCTACATCCCTCCCTCGCCCCTCCACGTGTCTATAATATCCTCCCCTAATGGAAATGCTTTCGAGTTTGATTTTCCGTCGGTGCAAAACGAGCGAACTTGATAGAAAGAATTCGCTACGCGCTGTTTCATCGGATCCCCATTTTCACGGCATTTCTGCATAATTATGCGCTTCGCTAAAAATTGCTTCGCCGGTACTAGCTGGCAAACGGGATGCATCAAATTTACACGCTTCAAGAGCAATTTCTAGACATTGAAAAACTATTGTCCGTGTGTATACATGTGTAAAATGAGATTCCGAATGCTGGAAATCAACACGCAGTTGAAACAATCGCCTGCGAAGTTATAAATTTCGCGAAGAATTCGATTCGCCAATCGCTTGTAACGGTTTGCAGGAGTTTAGGATTTTCTATTTAGTTCGAGCATTGGTGAAAGACGTTTCGTTTTAAAGATGGGGAAATTTCGAATGGGAAAATTATTGGAAAAATTGAAGGAATCAAAACTGGAAAATGATATTTAAAAAATGGAATGGATTATGATTTAAAAAATAATTTGAGAGTGGAACAAATTACTGTAAATGTTGAAGAAATGAAAATTAGAAAAGGGTGTTCAAAAAATGGGAGGATTAAAATTGAAAAAATGATTTGAAAATGGAATTGACTTATTTGAAAGACGGAGGAATAAAGATTTCATTGTTTTTAACCCTTTGCATCTCCATAGGCGCAATTTACTATTTAGTTTGAGGAAACTATCTTTGTTTAACACAACTTATATTTCGTCTTTTAGCCTGAAAAACATGACGAAAAAGAAAATTTTTAATCGATTTCAAAGGCACCCTCACAAAACAATGACTTATGAAATTGAACAAATAATAGCATTGTTATAAAAGTAGTTTATAAATTGCTTTCTTACTACAATAAAATCTCGAAGGAAGTTAACCATTTGAACTTTTACATCGAGTCTGCCTCGACATCAATTTCCTTCACCGGATCTCCTATTTTTAGTATGTCTTTCAGTATTTTTTAGAACGACATCCTATAAAAATTTTAAATCATTTATCCTTGAATATAATTTATTTTCTATCAACGCTTATTGGATGTATATTTTCTTCAGTACAAAATATTAAAACACAAGACAGTTTTTAGCAAATAAATGGAAAAAGGAGTGCAAAGGGTTAATGTAATAATTCAACTTGCACATTAAGTACATATGTCTCAAAAATTGTATTGTTAGTGATTACTACACTGCAGAGTTTTATGCAAATTCGTATCGCTGTATGTCAAATTAAAAGAGTTGACTTTAATACAGATTTATTTGATCCTCTAAATGTTGTAATTTTGTACTTGAGATCAAATATTTTGTATATTTTTATGTATCGCATGGAAGCTATCTTTTTCTCAAATTTAAATTTGCCATAAGCGTATAAAGATCCGTACTCTAGTCATAAATGTTTGCAATAAAATGAATTCAATAATGAACATATTTTTATCCCCCGCGTAATGTTATCCTATTATATCCTATATATTATATATATCATAATATATATATATATAATATATATATATATATATATATATATATATATTATACATATCATAATATATATCATAATATATATATAATATATATTATACCATATATATTCTAAGTCCCAAAGTGATCATAATAAACCTATACCACTGTATATGATATTTAAAATGCGTACATAGACTTTTGTAACTGACTATACGCGTTTACCTTATACCTTTCCTCCAATTCCTAACTTCACGCTGTTCGATTTTTCTACGACGACAACAAGTCACCCTGTTTCCTTTCCTCATCCATATTACCCAATCTCGGAACTCCCCGCGCCGTTATCAATTTCAAACGCATCCAAGCGTTCGTGTTAGCCGCCAGTCTCAATAAAAACAGACCCAAGATCCACTTTGCAGCCACGTTCGAAGTCGAATTTCGGAATGTCAACGCCGCAAGAAAGGCGAAGAATCTAGCAACCCTGGTGCAGAAGACATGGTCGAGTACAATGCACCCTAGCCAACGGTGGAAACGAAAGAGTGAGATATCCTATGGAAGTAGAGCAAGAATGAGACCGCGAAGAAATAGAGAAAGAAGAGGGGAGGCAAGGGATACGGAAAGCACACGTCGGTTCGGTTTAAGCGTGTTTCACGCAGCGTTGAATTTTCACGTGGGCCAGTGTGTGCTCGTCGGGACTCATGCACCGAAGGTGAAGGGGTAACGTTGGAGGGGTAACATGGCGGACGGGTGGCCTCTCGCGGGAAATACGTCGAGTATCTGAATAAATCGAAACAGCCAAAGTGATTCTCCAACTTAAATTAGTTTCTGCCTGGCATGGAGAGAGGCTAGGTACACGAGAACGTCGTTCCATCTTTCTCTCTTTCTCTCTTTCTGCGAGCGAGTAGTTCGCTCGCGTCACACAGGACACGCGAATAGCTACCCTTACTTCTTTTCCCGTGGCCTGACCGACCGGCCTCATTCCATCTGACTTTTTCCACCGTAAACGAATCCCGACTGATTTCCAGTCGCCATTTGTTCCTTTTACACGTGCGCTCCGACATCCTCGTAAACGCTTCATGCTTTCGTTACTGTCTTGCACGCTGACAAATTCGAAGCTGTTCCTCGCGAACATTCTCCTCTAGCTGTTACACTAATTTCTGGGGATACGAGATGGGAGAAAACTATTCCGGGACGAGTGTTTGAAAAATTGGTTGCTGGAAGATGATTTCTAGCACGGTGTTGCTGGTACCCTTAACGAGGGAAATATATTTGCGGCTTAAACGTTTCGAGGTGTTCTAGGCTACTGTTGAGGGGAATTTTAACCCTTTGCACTCGAAGTACTCCTCACGGGCACTGCTGAAGTTTGGCATTCTACGCGAAGTGCGCTTCTCATTGCCCCTTTACAAAATGTTCACATTATGTTAATAATAAAATAACGTTAAAAATATCTTGCCCTTTAAATTTTGCTTTCAAATAAATCACATATTACATAGCCAGATAAAGTAAAAACAAGTCCGAGCTACTGAAAGCTTTAGCCGAGAAAATGTTCCAGTGCAAAGGGTTAAAGGATGATTCTGTGAACCGAACAGGACGAAAATTAACCCTTTCACTGATACGGGAACTTTTAGAAGTTTAACACTGCTGTTCTTTGAACATTATGTTTCATTTGGTATTTTATTTCTAAATATTTCTTCTTGATATTTAATGTATTTGACATTTTTACAAGTTCCATAGAAATAAGGATATTCCTGAATTGCCGTGTATTCGTCAATTCTTTCACTGTAAATTAAAGGAACATAAATGTGAAAATTAAGTAAGGAAAACAGCAGGGTTAAATTATTAATCCATCGACAAGATAAAAATATATAAAATATTCAAAGTAATGTTCACGTTATTAGATACACAAAGTGAAACAAATTTCTATTTAAATTCCACGTCCTTGTAAATATCTCTAGAAATATGAATTTGCACAAAAATCCGCAATCTACCAATGTGCTAATTAATTCTTACTATTGGTCAATCATAATTTTAGTCGCTAATTGACTTTGTCCAAATGTAACCAACTCTGCTAACCAGAATGAATATTGACTCAAGAGATATTAACGAATATGAATTGAATAAAGAAATACGCGATATGATAAGTAACTAACCCAAAGAAATGTACGCACCTATGTACATTGGGAAAAAATTCCTCATGGAAGAGGTCTGTAAAATATTGTGTATTTTCTCAGATCACATTGGTGCGGAAACCTTCAAGACCTGAATAAATATTGGTCCTTTCAACAGAGCCTAGCCGGGTGGCACAGATTTAACGCATAAATTTTCGCGCGATGAAATCTGCATACAAATGATTGTACGCCTCGGCAAATATTAAGATTACATTTATGAAAATCACTTTGTATCCGTTCATCAGGCTTGTGACAAGAGCAAAAAATGAAACGAAGGAAAGACTCATGCGTTTGGGGATACAACAAGCACACCGTTTCATTTGCTTAAGCTTAATGGCCTTTCCTGCTACACAAAGACGCTTCAGAATGCGAGCCTTAATCTTTCCCATAAAACACTGATTGTGGATTGACTTTTAAATGCCTTGGAAGCACGGGAGAAAATAGCAGCCAGCCTTAGTACTGTCTGGCACGAAACTCGCTAAGTTTTTTATTTTTCTTCGCCTGTTTTATTCCTTTCCGGATAGAAATAATGCTTCCTCTTCTATATCCGCGTCGAAGTGAGATTTGCTATTCGATTTGCCAAAAATCTACCGATTTTCGGATAAACAAATCGAATTAAAATTCGCATATTAGAGCGTTATCTGATTATTTAAACAAAGGTGGAATGTTCGATTAAGACGAGTTTAATAAATTGAAGATTAAAGGATCAAATTTCAGATCTTCTTCATTCGCTATGTTTCGTATCTTTCTTCGTCTGTTTTGTTCCTTCCGTTTCTACTATGCTCGCATCGAAGTTAGATTTGCTATTGGAGTTGCCCAAAATATACTGATTTTAGAATAAACTAACCGAATTAAAATTCACATACTAAGACGTTATCGGATTATTTCGATAAACACGAAATATTCCATCAAAATGATTTTAATAAATCGAAGATTAAAGAAACAAATGTTAATTTCAGATTCTTTTGATTCGCCAAGTTTTTTGTATTTTTCTTCCCCTGTTTTATTCTTTCCACTTTTATGTCCCCATTGAAGTGATATTTGCTATTGAATTTGCCAAAAATCCACCAATTTTAGAATGAACTAATCGAATTAAAATTCGTATATTGTAGCATTATTTGATTATTTCGATATTGAAGATTATAAGAGCAAATTTTAATTTCACATTCTCTTCACTGGTCGAATTTTATTTTCCCTTCGTCCGATTTATTCGTTTTCAGATAGAAATAATGCTTCCGCTTCTATGTTCGTATCGAAGCGAGATTCGCTATTGAATTTGACCAAAAATCCACCGATTTTCGAATAAAGTGATCGGATTCAAATTCGTATATTCGAGCGTTAACCGATTATTTAGACAAAGAGGGAATATTCGATTGAAACGATTTTAATCAGTTGAAGATTAAAGGAACGAATTTTAATTTCAGATTCGAATGCTGCTAAAAATTGCAATTGCGAGTTATTTGCTACCCGGAAACCATAATGGTAATTAGGAGGCATTAATTGATCCATCAACGAAGAATTTAATCAACAAAACAAACAGCTTTTGTGCCATTTGCGGTGGAAAGCACGTGCCACGCGTTCCTCGTTACCCACTTTAATTGATAACAAGAGAACTCTGTTTGTCAAATAGAAGTGTTTATAAAATCAATCAATTGGCAATTTCAGTCAGTTTATTTCGCGTTCTCACTGACCGCATACCCTACGAATACTAAAAAAAAAAAAAAAAAAGAATTCAATTCGTCGTTCTATTCGAAACAGGAAAATTATTTCTCTGCTTTTAAAATTGATTCTACCAAAAGATGAAAACTTTAGTGAATTTCCTTCGATTCGTTTAATACTTTACGAAGAATACAAAAAACAATTTACGACTAGTGATATAAAAACAAAATTCTACATTCTATTTGAAACAGAAGAATGAGATGTTTACCATTAGAATTATACATTATTCTTCCGCTTTAAAAATTGGTCTACCAAAAGGTGAAAACTTATGTGAATTCCCTTTAATATGTAACTATTAGATTGTTGCATATGAAATAACCGATTTTATGTAGCTCAAATTTTTGTAGTCATTAATTAATTAAAAGTAACATCAAATCACATCTACTGTGCATAAATATAAAGCTTAGAGCTTGTTGAATTTAACACCATTAATAGATCGTTAATTGTTTTAAAAAGTAATACCAAATAACGAAATGAAATTAACTATGCATACAAATGAAATTCGAATGTATTTCATAAAATGCTGTTTAAGATTAAAATTAAGCTAGAATGCAATAGAAGTTCTCTTATTATTAATATTATTTATGCATCGACAGATATAATTTGTGAATGAACAATTCAACGTTAGTATGACAAATTTTATACTGAAAATACAAACCGATTGGCAATAATAAACTAAATATTTTACTTGAATCTGATATTCATCAATGTTTTCGAACCATTGTAGAGAAATTAGAAACGCACTTTTTAATTCATTAATGAGCAGAACATTTTGAGCTACATAAAATAGGCCATTTCATATGCAACAATCTAATATTATCGATAAAAATAAAGTTTTGAAACCTAACACGATTAGCGATGCGAAGGATCCGAATCCTGCGTTTGAACGAAGAAAAGCACGCTAAAATGATTGATTGCGATCGATTGTGATTGATTATGAACCAGAGATGAATCGATTCGCGGCAAACCTGCGTTCTCGCTTGATTATGTCCGTGATTTATCAATTATTACGCAACACGGAATGAAGTGGAAGGAATTCAGTGTATTAACAATCAATTCCCCTAATGAAATCGATAACTCTAAATAATCACAATATTGCTGTTTAATTCGCTTCTATTATGATCCACGCTCCTATTTATTAATATCGGCTTGATAAACAAGTTTAATGAATATTTTAATAAATCTTGATACGCGAAAGTGTGTCGAGGGGGGTTACACTCGTGTATCCAATAAACTACAAAAGGCTCGATCGTTCGATTAATTAATAACTTTCGCAACAATGCCGTGGAAATGAAAACTTAACGCAATTGTTTATAATCAGAGGGCGGGGATAACGAAACACGACAATCGAAGTATTTAAGATAATACTCTTAAGTGTTTCGAGTGCTGAAAGTTTCTAGAAAACCTCGATATTAGAGTTTCATGTTTCTTTTCTTGGAAATGCTTGTCGCATGGTGAAAGAGAACATTTAAAAAGTTACTTAAAAATCGTAGAACTATTAAACATTTCAATACAACTGTGTTGCTTCGACGCATCGGATTAGATTGGTTTATTTAAATTTTATAACTGAAAATTGATACAGAAATATTGGCACTGATTGAATTTTAAAAATTTAATCTTCCCTTGTACCAAAAAGGTTCCAAAATTTACTTTGAAATAAAATATTAAAAATGAAATTTTTAACAAAGAATGACTATAAAATTATCAACCGTTTAACTACCATTTGTATTACTGAAACTTTCAATTAACCTAAATCCTTCCATTAACCTGAGTCTTTTAATAGAAAATCAGCGTACAAAAATTAACATTGATCAAATTTTCAAAACACCAATATTTTACTTTTTTTCATTAATTTCAAATTAACCGACATTGAAAATAAATTAAAGGTGTGAACTAATCAACTAGATGAGAAATTCGCGAGATTTATGGATAATTTGACCTCGTCTCGTTAATTTCGGTTCTGAAATGAGCTGAAGTGTTAACCGGGCATGGATTATGGCTGTTTCACGAATATTATTCGGCATGGGTATTAAATGGAACTCGTTGAAAGATAAAAGAAGAGCAAGAATTCGTTAACAGTAATAAGCATTGAACGTCGGAGTTTAGCTGCGCTATAAATCTTATGGCGTGTATGCGAATTCGAGAATACAGTCTAATATGGCAGAGTGGAGTATAGTGAAGCAACATTTCACCGTAAATTTACGCGAGCACGTTCTCTCACAGCGATGCGGATGATATTCTCCCGGGGATCAAGAAAGTCGAAATTATATACATGAGATGTTACAGCATGCAACCGAGCATCCTAATTCTAAGTCACCCTTGCTTTACATTTTTTATTGCTAGAACGCTAGTGTACTTATTTTTAATATTTATATCGGTTCGTTATACGTATTTAGATTTTTATTTGCCATGTTTTATAAATAAACATACCTATACAGTGGCTAGAGAAAGTATTCCTACTTTACTGTAGTTATTTCGACATTTATTTGGTTGGCCAAAAAATCCTTTCGTTTTTACATAGTGTGTATTTGAATTGTATGGTACACGAGTTTGAATTATATGATCATTGCGTATACACTATGATAAAAAAAAAGAAAAATAGATAAGGTGTAACAAAATTAGAACAAATGTCGTAAATTTGCTATACGCAATAAATACTGCAATGTTTAGATAAATCTAAATCTAAATATAATCTAAATTAAAAACATTTATCTTGGCAATATTTAAGCCGCATTCGTTACCATAACTACTTCAATTTAACAATATTTATATGCAATACGTGTCATAAAATTCCTACAATTTTAGATTATAGGCTTTTGATTCTATTATACACGATTCACTTTATTTTTCCTGTTGAATTTTACCCATAATTTCCCAAATGCTTTGTTGCTCACTTTACAATGCGGGAACATAACTGAATACTATGCAGAACATTCCATGCGAGTTAATCAACAATAACGTCAATTTGTAAAGTAAATCAAAATTAGTAAACATACTTAACACAAATTTGCTGCCTCGAGGCGGTGGAATAATTGTCATGTAGATGCATGTATGAACAATGTCATCATTATCTATATTGATTGTACTTTTGTATAATAACATAGGCTTAGTTACAATGCAGGAATATTAACGTGCACGTATTATCACGTTGCATTATATTAAACTTGAATACCAGAGCAGATGATTTTGAAAATAACCAACAAGTCATTCATATTTAATATTTTATAAATTATTGAATTAACCAAAATGTTCCCTCATATTTCAAGCCTAAGCTTCGCACATGTTGAATTTTTTGTTCTAAACCGTTGAATTATTATGTACAAAATATTAGTAATTCTTAGGACGAATTAACTCGTTTCCCCAACTAACAGGTTAACGAATGCAAATTCGACTTACATTTGCCGGTTCGTCTAATTGGATCTGGAATTAGTGGCAATCTCGCTCATCGGATGTAGAATTTGATTGTAGGACACTTCCAACCACTCAGTAGTCTAATATTCATTTCCATACGATTTAAAAAACACTTTAAATACAGTTATTTACTCGGTATACGAAATTACTATCGATCCGACCGTAATGAATTAACTAATACGATTATTGGGCATTTTATTATTCGTTACGAGTTCTTACGGACGCGAGTGACTAATTGAATAATTTGTATTGATTGAATATTTAACGAGATATTTAGAGAAATTGTGTTTGGAGATACAGTGGCTACAAAAGTCTTCGCACATACTTCAATTCCTCCATTTTTTACTAGATTCCATGTTTTAATTGTAAATCGATAAATTCGAACGGTACTAGTAACAGGAGATTTAATATAAGTATTCCAAAATTTACAAGTATATGATTTTAAAAACACTGATAAAGTAGAACAAATATACATATGTTGCAACCCAATATTTCCAGAGTAAAGGAACTCTCTAATTGGGTTTCATTTCTTCAACCCTGTTAACTCTGACGTTCTCCTCATTTAATTTTCGCATTTGTACCTCTTCGATTTACAGTAAAACGATGAACGAATATATAACAATTAAGGAATATTATTGTTTATACGAAACTTATACAAATTTCAATTACAGTGAATATTAAGAAGAAATAGTTAGAAATATAATACCAAATAAAACATAATCTCAGCAGGTCTACAGCAGGGTTAATAAAATACGAATTTGCATAAAAATCCACAGTCTATAACTTTACCTGATAAATACAATGATGTGGAAATATCTTTTGTAGCCACTGCATTCTACAGTTTCCCAAGTTTTTATAAATTCCGATACAATATTGTAATAGTTAAATATATAGTAAAACAAATTTGATAAAGTTAAGAAAATATATGCAAAATAAGTATTTCTATCTCTAGTTTATGAGAAATCAGAGTTATATTATTAATGGAATAAGGCAAATGTAATTGTATTAAAATAAATAAATACTAAAAATCGGCAATTAAATCTTACGGTCACGAGCCCATAGAAAACACATCGCGACCAAGCTGTTAGGAACCGGTGTTATAGAATAAGTAAACGCGCAGACCGGAGCAATGTCACAACGTGCGACAGCCGACTGGTCAAATTTAATACACACACCGCGTGAAGGTTGTAAGAAATTAGTGTAGAGGTAAGAGACCGTTGAAATTCGTTCGTAGGATATTTTCTGTGGCTTTATAAGAACTCCTTCTGCTAAGAATAAATTATGAAATATCAAAAGCTATCAGAATACGATAACAGAGAAAAATTCATTAAACAGAAAATGGGAATCATTAGAATAGAAATCGGAACATTTTTGAAAAATTAAAAAACATCCTCTAAATATAATTGTCACTCAATAATAAGATATCAATTATCAACTAGTATTATTTACGATATACATTAGTAATAATTATAATCATACCATATCATTAATACTATTAATCGATATTATAAATTAATTGTTCATATCCCATTAAATTTGTAAATTAATTTGCTGCCAAAATTCATTTCCAAATTAATTTAAAATGTTTTCTCGTCTTATGGTAATTTGAACTTTCTCAGCAACAAATTGACCAAAATTATAAAAAACAATATTGAAGACTATATTAATTATCAAGTTTAGATTAGGTGGTTCATAAATTACGTATGGTGGAATCGGGTTATTATAATCACATATAATATTATCAATCGGCTATTGTTATCGTAATAAGTCGACACCGAAACATTCTATATGAAATTAGTTAAAAATAATCTGCCTATTACAATCAAACTTCGGTTATTTGCATTAACTGTGATACATAATTGCACTTGGGGACAAACTACAAGAATTCATACCAAATTCATACTAAATGAACCTTTTCTTAAAAACTTGTAACTGTAGCACATCTTTTACCTTTTATATGAGTGCATGGCAAGAATAATTAGAAAATGACTAGAAAATGCATAAATACACTGGAGGAGAAGCTAGAGGGACAAGCTTATGACAATTTGCATATTCTTAACAAAGACAACATACCCATTAAGCTATGTACAAATGTGACAACTAGACTGCAGATGTTTATGCAAATTTCTTATCTCGTTAAGTAAAACCGAAAGAGTGGACTTTAATAGAGATCTGTTTAATCCTCTAAATGTTGTCATTTCTACTTCACCTTAAACATTTAATATATTTTTATATATCATATGGAATCTGTTCTCTTTGCAAATTTAACTTAGCCATAAATGCATAAAGATTGGCAGTCTAACCATAAGTATGAAATAAAATCATTTCAATGACGAACATTTTTTATCCTTCGCGTAACGTTATCAGCCAATTATTCTTATCAAAAATTGCAACTCCCAAAGTGATCATAATAAACAAATTCCACTGTACTATCAAAAACGGTATGAAACCCAATAAAAAGTACATCCTAAGAATTCTGTCGTGTCCTAAATTAAATGTCTATCGTAACAAATGCAAAAGAGGAACCACAATTAAAGTTAACATTGAAACCAACAAAATTCTTAGTCTCCTTGACTTCATTAACCCTTTACCTTATGAATTTTTCGAAGCGAAGAATAAAAAAATTTTTTTTTTATTCACTGGAGCTTTTACTGTTTTTTATTGCAACACTATATCGAATACAAAGCACTAAAATATTATACGTAATTCGTACCTAGTGATCTTCGATCTCTCAATCCTGCAAATCGAAATGAAGTGAATTAAAATTTATTAGAAAATACAGCATGTTTTCATTGTAGTTGGTCCATAGACTAAATCACGAGTGTAGCTCGTTGTTGTAAGCCAAAGGGTTAAGGAAGCCAAAATTGCCGACCAAATATTAAGTATAATTTAATCATACTCTCATTGACAAAACTCCCTATTAAAAAAACAAAGTACATCCAATTTTAAATCTAAACAAATTACTGTACGAGTGAAATTCGATTAATTTCCAAGACTACAACTGGAATAAAATTGGAGTGTATAATCCAGGTAACATATAAGACAAGCAATAGCAATCCCGTTACCCTAGAGGCGAATTTAAAATATCGTAAAGAACGATCGGCTGGAATGAAAGTGGCGAACTTGGAGGCCTAAGAGCGAATGATACTAAAGCAGGATAGTTTTTATATAATATCACACGAGTGAGCTTTCGCCGTTAGAAGGATCATAGCCTCGCAAAGCCAGGATTATATCCTCAAGAGTTTGCCAGCTTTCGGACTCTCACTTAAAGGGCTTAATGGCGCGTACCGACGGATGGGAGGGATGGTGTTCCAAGCGAGAAAATAGAAAAGGAAACAGGCGGAAAGAGAAAGCATAGGCAGGGAAAAAGTATCCACAGGTGGACATATCGTACCCAAAACTCCCCACCGCTTCTATTCTACCGGCAATTTTTCAAATCTCCTTCTTCCGTATCCTCATTGACACCGCCATAAAAAGCTTCGGCAAGAAAGCGTTCAATCTTCGAGTAAAGTCTCCGGGACGATTTTCCGAATAAAACACGCGTCTCTCTATGAATACAGAAACCCTAAAAGAAAAGGTATAACTCTTCTTCTCCCCGTTGTTTTATGTGGTACACTTTAGGAACCGCCACGATAGAGGGATAGAAAGTAAAAAGACGCGTACGAGGCCAAAAATAGTGGCCTTCTAGAGGGATGAAGAAGGTGGCGGAAGGTATGAGATGATCATAAAACGGGAACGCCACGCGATTCACCGTGCTTGGCCCATCTTCTCCCCATTTAACCATCCCCCGATGGCATACGGCAGTTTGATCCAGTTACCCGCTCTGGAAATACTCCTCCAAACGGATTAAATGCAACTCCTGGCCGCGCACGTGCGCATAAAAATACCGATCGTAAAATAAAATAACCGTAGGTGGCTGGCATTGTTCGTCTATTGCCGGGAAAAAGTGATTCGCGCCTTCAGAAAGGAAGAGCACACGCCAACCACGCTTTTTATCCGTACACACATACACTCATGGCTGCTGGATATAGCAGAGCAACGCGTCCATTATTCCGTGATCCTTTCTGAGACTGCATAATCTGCTCTGATGGCAGACAGCGTTGAGAATATTCACCGGGCGGACTATAATTTCGCTTGCTAGCATTTCCGGTTTTTTTTTTAACATACGAGGATGGATAATTGAATTTGTGTTAGGTTATCCTATAAGTAATATCATTTAACCCTTTGGGCTTCAAAAATTGTTTGATAATGTCATCCATTAATAATTTCAGCACGCTATTTTGACACATGTGAAAACTTGAATCGTTACGGATTTCAAGAGGGAGAAAAATTGTCTTTAATTTGCCTCGTTTTGCGCAGGGTTAATAGATTTCTTTAACCAGAAAGTTTGGAAAATGTTGAGCTTCGAGAATTCGAAATTTCGTAATAATTTCATGATTCATAACTTTCGAAAGCTAGATAAAAATTTAAGTTCTGGAATGAAAATACAAAGTGTCGAAAATTTAAGACATTTAACGAAAATATGCGTCGTAACATCATTAACGAATATTAGTATTTCTACATTTAGATTAAAAATATAGACAAGAATTTAGATTAGAAATTTTTCTACACTGTTATGCTTTTGACAGCATTTTGTCGATACTGATAGTTTCGTGTATTGTTATTTATCTATGGTAACCAAATATACATTTGCGCAAACTATTCTTCAGTTATTAAAACAAAATACTTGTTTGAAAAAACAAAAGCGCTACGTTCATCAAAACAAATGTTTTTAGAGTCTCGAGTTTCAAAAGCTTGCAGGATTTCGAGGTGTTACAATGTTTCGGATTCAAATTTCGAGAATTTAAAAACTGGTTTGTCACGCGCCACTAAAAAGATACATAAAATAGTACCAAGGTATCTACAAATTTCTACATCTCTTTATTTTAATCCTACTTTCATAAAATCAGACAATTACAGATTTATTTATTGTTCAAAGCCGAACATTAAATCTAAATAATAAATAAATCTTACATTTATTTAAATCTAAATAATAAATAAAAAATAAATAAATCTAAAATATATTTAAATTTACATAATAAATAAAGAATAAATAAATCTTAAATACATTTAAATCTACATAATAAATAAAGAATAAATAAATCTTAAATACATTTAAATCTTCGTAATAAATAAGAAATAAATAAATCTTACTCGACAATTGCCTGTGAAATCGAAAACAAGGGGGGTCAAAGTTTGTAACAATGCGACCGAACAATTAGACGTTCCCGACATTTAGATTCATGGCGTGCTTCTCGAAACATGTGTAGAATCCCTTTTTGCGTCTATTCGTCTGTCCACTGTGATCTCGTTACCGGCGAATTTAATTAATCCAATTAAACGAAACATAATTCTATAGAAAACCGCGTTACATCATTCCCCTGAAGTTGAATATGAATCAGAGAATGTATTTGTCGTGCGAACAATTTCCACGCGGAGATTACAACGAATCAGGATGAAATGTTTCCCCACTTTTAATGGGAATACCCTGGCTATCATTCACGTAACAGTTAACAAGCACGTGTCCCTCCCTCCGGTAGAGATGGCACGTTTTGTTTCGACAAAGTTGTATTGGCTTCGAATTTAGCTGCACACGTTTCAAACAATGTTCAACGTGTTCCAAGGACAGCCAACTGTGTACAATAGCTTTTATTTTTATATAAATTACAGGCTGAAATTTTCAGAATTTCAACCACATAATACAGTGGAATCTGGTTACTATAATCAGCGATAATGTTATCAATTAGTTATTATTATCATAATCAGTCGGTTTCAAAACATTCTATTAGGCGTGTCAATGAATAATCTACTTCTCATGTCAAATTCAGCATTTATTTTTAACACAATAAAATATTTGTCTTTAAAAATTCCTACTAAAATTGAGGCTTAGTTATTCCATAAAATAAATTCATTAACTTATTTTTATATGTGCGTAGCATATTTTATATTTAAACTACATTTATTAGAAACATAGTGGATTACTTACTGGTACACCTGTTATATTTTTAATCGAAGAACACCTTTTATCTTTTACATGAGTACATGGTAAAAAGAATTGTAATACAATTAATTATATAAATATTTCAGAATATAATTCTATATCTTATGGAAATACTTTAGAATATGATTATATAGTTATATCAATATTTTAGAATATAATTCTATATCTTATGGAAATATTTCAGAATATAATTCTACGTTTTACAGAGAATTTTGGAAGAAATTGTATGCAAAATGAAAATTATAATTAAATATCAATTTATCGATTACTATCACCACTTTTTTCTAACAAGGAAATTCATCGGTGGCACAATGAATGGAAACAAGTAATTCACACTAATGAAAGCTGTTTTGAATATTAACAATGCATTTCATTCTTCTCTAAGTAGATATTAAGTTTTGTGAAAGGGGTAATGAATTAAATTACACCGCTGGTAAATGGAGAAATTTAAAATTCTGACTTTGTAAAACCAAAAATGACCATAGATAAAATTATTTTGGAATATACTTGTACATTTTTAACAAATTTAAATATTGTAAATTATAATAACTGTTGATAATTGTAATAATTTCATCAATAATTCAAGCCAATTTTTGGATTTCATTAATTATGCACTCACTTGGAAGTAATGGAAGCTTTCTAAATTAAAAGTATATATAATAATTTTCGGTTTATAATATGAAATTTTTCGCAGTTCAAATAAAAAGGGATTTCCATGTTGAATATAGTATACATTTCATGTAACGTTTGCTTATACATTTTCACGTATCATGGAAAACGACGACGATATGTGAAAATTATGACTTTTAATTATGAATTATTCATATAACACCGCGGCACTGTTCAATTATTAATTAATACGTGTGCGTGGCAGTTTCTGCGGACTCAAACGTTTGCTGAATGTATGAATACTTTACGCGTCGCGTGTATAACCAAATAAATACATTAACTTTCTCATTCCCCCTTTGAATTCTATAAATTTCTAGCACGATTGTCCATTTTGCTATTCACGTAACCTCCACTGAATTTTTTAACGTAACGTTCTAGAAAAAACGTTAACAGTATTCGTGCTGAAAAGAAACACAAAGAATTCAATAATTATACGCAGATATTTAATCATTTTTTAAAAATAACTTTGTATAATATCTGAAATAATTGAATAATTAGAATTTTAGAATAGTAGCTATTTTTTAACCGAATAAAACTTGCACATTGAATCGAATTTTGATGTTAGTAGAAATACAATTGAAACAATTCATCAATCGATCGATTTAACGAACAAATAAAAAATCGCTTAAATTATTTACACCAAACCAGAACAAATCTCGACGTTACATTACCCAACTGCGAATATTCATACAAATTTATTTCATTCACTGTTTATTCGCTATTCAATAGAAATAAAATAAAACACAATTGATGGAATTTTCAAACTAAATGTAAAACATTTTTAAAATGTTTCCCAGAGAAATTCAGAATTTTCTATTTTAATATTTCTATTCAAGCCGATTTGTCGTTGCTTTTTGAAAAATTGCAAATTTTTGTCGATTTAATACGGATTAATTTTTGTTCGAAACATATTTTGATAGATCATTGAAAATAGTTGAAGATTCGTGACGCACTCTGTACGTAATATGCAGAAATAAATAAAATATACATAATGCATAGTAATAAAAAATAAGGAAAATTTCTGTGAAATTGATTAAAAATTCAATTTTATTGGGAGCTCAAGAGGCACCAATCATTCGATGTAAGTTCTTGACAGGCGGCATCGTGCAGATTACCGAATGAAAAAGAACCAGGTTTCCCGTAAATCAGGACATTAATTCATAATGAGATTATCATAATAAATCACTGTTCTCCATTCCACCGTTTCGTTTGTTCGCGCCCAGTACGGCGTATTACCGCTGACCCATATTTCTCATGAATATCCAGCCAGCTGATAATTGTCGATACTTTCCAATTTTCCGCTGCTTTCGTATTCAACGATAGTGCCGATTTTCGATTAGTTCGAGTTTCAATTGAAACCAACCCCAACGGGCGCATAATTGAAATTAACGGTGGAACACATTTTTCCACGGAAAGGGGGTAGGGTAAATGGAACTCAATTTGCGTGGTAACTAATGTGTGTCGGGCGCGTGGGCGTTTTAAATGTATCTATACGTGCATTTTTTTTCAGCAAAATGCGCCAAATGTTAATCGAAAACTCGAATGTAACGTTTGGAGAATTGTTTCCCCAAGAATTGCAAAATGTAGCGCCCACAAAATGTTAATTAATTTGGTACTTTTAGAGTTACTCGTTTCCATTACTTAGTTTTTTCTTTTTTCCTTTTTTTTTTGACGATAGAATTTAGCAGCTGGCAAAAAGCTGAATGAAAGTTACGAAAAGTAATTGCAACTATTCGTATTTTGACAATTAAGTTTACATTACGTCATTCACGAAGATAATTTACAGTTTATTCGAGACACTGAATTAATTTGCACGCCTTGGATTTATTAATCCAAGAATTATTATTCAATATGATTGAATTAAACATAAGTGAATTACTGATTTTATTCTATTTTTAATTTGTTCGTTAGCCAAGCTATATGACATGGTGCCATATATCGATGCAAATAGATGCTTCGGTGTTATTATTTGTGATTGTTTTTATTTGTTAGCGGAAACTCGCACCTGTTCTGAATATCTAACACTATACATCATCGGGCTGTATGCTTATGTGGATATAATTCTATATTTAATCGTCATGTTTATGATATTCCAAACTTTTTGTGAGATATTGTAAAAATATTCCAAACATTCTCCGCGATAGTGTAAAAATATTCCAAACTTTTTCTGAAGCGTGTACATCATTTAATATAAAATTGTTAATATTTCGTAGAAAAAATAGAGCAGCTGGATATATTTCTTCAAGGTTGGAAAGATCAAAGTTGTGTTTTATGCATATATCGTTGGTGTCGAATGGAAAAGGATCAGCAATTTGCTGATTGCTGCCTACTTCACGTAATAATTTATTCAGAATTTTCGGGACAAAGTGCATCTCCGCGAAATATCGCGGTGGATAACCTTTTGCCATCTTTTAAGGGTAGTAAACGTGACACTTGAATATATCTAGGCCGATGTAAAGTGTGGGGGATGTCACATAAAATGACAGGAAGCGCCGGTAAAACTTCTCATACATGATATATTCTAATAAATACCATCCTAAAATATTCAGTCGTGCGTTTCGCCGAAATATGGGATGCATAAAAAATTTTGAAGACTATGACGCCAAATAGCCGTGCAATATCATCACCCGATTTCATCTTCCTCCTATACTTTGATACCGGAAGAGGCTAATAGAAATCTCATACGTTGAATCGCAAAGTTTATTGAAATAAAAAATTCTACAGGTTATTATACGCTTCGCCTTCCATTTTAGTTCTCAGTTAAGAATAAAAAGCTTCAAAATGATATCTTCAAAAATTAAAAGAAGATTGGTGAAGATGTATTATAAGAAACAGAGATTACTTTAAAAGTGGTGGAATGGAAATTCATCGACAGATGAATAATTTTTGTTTTAACCCTTTCATTGTTAAGTTGGACCACTTATATGCAATAATTAAGTGTCTAGAGTTAGTTAAAGAAAAAAGCAACGCTAATTGACAATTTTATTTCACTTGAGATGCAGTAAAAATTGTTGGATGTTGCCTGGCATATTATACTTCTTGTATCTTACTATCATTTATTGTCAAACTTTATCTATGACCAGAAATTGAATACATTAGTGGTTTAGACAAATTACTTAGAAGAGTTCATTTCCGAAAAAAAAGTGAAAACCTTTTGAGTAAAAAGAATTATGCAACTTTGTAATAGTCAGCAGAATCATCAAAACATGCAAAATTACTCAATGAAACGATAATTATATAAATGTAGTGTCTTTGCATGTTCCCCAAAGATCTCCACGAATTTTCCGAATAACCCAATATATGTATTTACGTTTCTACTGTATTTTAATTATCTTGATACTCTCTACCGTTGTATATTCCAGAAACCATCGAGAACGAAAAGGAATCGCTAGAAGTTGCACGCGCCTCAAAACTATCAGAAGCAGCGCTGTGAAATTCATTTTTAATAAGATCCCGGTCAAAAGCGAGGCATCTGAACCCTCTTCATCGTAGAGACCGATATTGCACCGTCTTCCTTTTGATAGCTAATTTCTCAGAGCGCTCAAAGTGCCTTGGACTGTTCGTAGATTCGCCCATCATCCCACATAATTATATCTCCCTACAATCTCGTTGTATGCTCCATCCGATACCACGAGATATGCAAGATTCCGCTATCCGAAAACGTAGCTTTTGTTCGCTAGTTATTTAGCAAAATAATTCAAGCGTAGCTTAGGGCGTATCAACGAAGCTTTACCGCTTAAACACTTCAGAAATTAGTGCAAATAGAAGCTCTTTCAACTCGTATTCAATTCGTCGAACAATGAAGTTCAAAACTGTATTAATTCACTATTCATTAGGAATGATTTAACACTGGAACCACCAAAGCTGTCGAAATGAGTGGTTACAAATTTACCATAAAAATTATACAAATTCGCAGAAGTGCATTTTTCAGAATATTCCACGATTTTCTGTACAAAATGTAATCGAAGCTTTGTTGTATTTCAATCGCATGCGCTTTGCAAACATCTGCCATTTTTGTTTCATTGGTTTGAATGAATGTGCTTTAGTCGTCGGTAGTTCTAGTGTTAATCTTCAAGTGGTGACTACCTTTTTAATATCACTAGCGGTGACGTGACTATAATTTAATGTATATTTAGATGGAAGTATATTCTACTTATATTAATACACTATCATTTGTTATCCTCTATACAATTTTATTATACTCATAACATTTTATGAACAAAATTTAGTTTTTATTAATATAAGTACGATAACGAATTTTATTTCTATATACTTGACAATAATATTATAGTGCATTTGAATACAAAATTAATAACTGATAGAATTGAAATGAACTTAGCCGTCGACATAGCAAATTGTGCAGATGTTTGTCAAGCAGATTACAACAGTTATAGGGAATCAATTTGACGTACATCACCAGTTGAAGGTTAAATAAAACTGGTTATCGTCATAAGCTTGTCCTTCTAGCTACCCCTTTACTTTATTTACGTATTTTCTAATAATTCTTGCAATGTAATCATATAAAAGACAAAAGGTGTGCTTCGGTTAAAATTAAGTTTCAAGGAAAAGGTTCATATAGTACGAATTTGTTAACAATTTTTATCGTTTGTCTCCAAATGTAATTATTAAACTGTGAATAGTTATACAGATTCATATTTTTAATTCATAAAACTAATAAAATCGGATCCAAATAGGGGATACTTTCACCCTTTAAGTACTATCACTTGTATTTCACTTTTAATATTTTGTATATTTTGGTATATTGTAATATGCCATCTGAGTTTTCTAACACACATCAAATATCCTATAAACACGTAAATATCCGCATCTAGTAATTATCATTACTACCAACCAAAGTTTCATTACAATAAATGGATTATTTTTAATGAATTCTATATAAAGTGTTTTGAGACCGATTACGATAACAATAGCCGATTGATAACATTATCCGTGATTATAATCACCGGCTTCCACTGTACCATGATACACAAACGAATTTAACGTCGACACTGCCGTAAATGCTACGAACTTTCCGTGCAATCCAATAGCAACAAAAAGGAAAAAATTCAAACGATCGTACACGCACAGGATGCTGAGAGTGGCCGATTGGGCTCTCAGAAACGATCGTGCAGTACCAATGGCGGACGCGGCCGGTGGCCGGAAAGAGGAGCGCAGTTTTATTCGCCTGTTTCTCACCACCGAACTTTCTCTATGTACACTGGGAGCGTGTGTGCAACGGTGAGAATTACATAGGAAGCCGAAGGGAAGGTTGCCTCGGTCTCCCCCTGTGGTGAGTTGCACTTGTAAATGCACGTCTCTCACGGTATCCTGGCTCGTCTACCTACAACCCTTACCTATAACCCGGCTGAACGTATATGTACAACGAGTATATGGCCGCCGGAAGGTAGGCGGCTGCCAGCTACAGTGGGAACACAGTTCTTGCATTAGCCAAAGAAAGATTTCTGGCGAATCAAGCGAGAGAGTCGAGGCTAACCGAGCGACGGAACGAAGAAAGGAGCGGAGCCCTGTGTATAGAGAGAGGGCTGGCTGCTTCTTACCGGGAGGCTGCCATACTATCGCGGTCTGTCGTTGATTCTTACCGCCTGTATCCTGTGTGTCCCAAGGATACTTACGTGGCCCCCGGAGGGAAAAGAAACGCGAGAAAATGGATTTCAAGCGGGCGATTATCAATAGTGATTTGAATGGCCAACGGCGAAAGAGACTTGCGAAGTTTTCTGTTTGTGATTAATGCGCGAGTTTCTTTCGCGGCGAATGCCGCTTTTCAAGGATTGAAAGGCACGCTACCCGGCGGCTGTGAACTCTCAACTTGCCGTTCGAACGGTGAGATTTTATTGGCTCTTATTCGACCGGCGAGTTAACCTTTGATGTATACCGGAAGTTACAGTTTGTATAGTATATTCCTTACTGGAAGTAGGGTAGTTGCGTTTAATGGAATTGAATTGTCGTCGGTGTGGGATTTCGTGCGCAAATAAATGGCATGTTTTGTAAGCTTAAGTAAAGATTTAGATATAGAGTTAGTCACGAAAGTATCTGACCGTGTTAGCCGTTCGATATAGGTAAATTTTGTACACATACACGTGCATAGACTTATACGATTCGTCAACCGGTTAAGCCTTTAAGCAGGCAAAGAATTATAACGAATTCTGTTGCGTGCAGATCGATATTTAGCAATGAGAATGTGTTGCAATGATATAGACGCGACATGAAACTGCAATTAAATTATTGCAAAAATGGACAGCGATCGATGTATCGAATTTAATATATAATTTGGATTATTATAAACTGTGAATGCATTCGTTCTTCTCGCTTGAAAGATTAATAGATTCCAGAAGAAAGCAAAATTGAAAATAAATGTTTCTTCGATTCACCGGTCAAAAGCGACTAATTTTCATTGCACGACTGTACAGCCTAATTAGGTTAATTATAAATAGTATTAACTATAAATAGTTAATTATAATTTCTTCGTTTTCAATGGTGTACCTGACATAAATCCTGATATAAATATGTAGTTGCAGTCCTTTAATGTAGATTTATGTATCTCGTACGGGTCAATATTTAACATATCAACATTTAACTTGTAACGTATACATACTTCAATCTTCGTTACATAAAACAGTAGAGAATAATACAATCTGATCAATACACAGGTGCAACAATATTCAGCGTCCAAGATAGCACCAAATTTACTCTTTGCGTGTATATTTGTCTTATTGACCGCCATATTCGTAACAGTTTAACTCGAACTAATGGAACGCGAATCGTGGCCTACGCTCAATTTCAACGTGGGTTTAAGCTAACCACGGGAAACCGCGAAATTTCGAACTCCGACGTGCAATCCGTGCAATCGATACAGGATAAAGGAATGAAGAAATCAAAGATATACGCGGATGGATCGAAAATCATGCAAATTCGCAGCGGCGCTACGAAGAAAAGCCGATTCCCCGGGGAGTTTCTTGAGTTTACTAAATGCTCTCGAGCAAACGCACCCCTGTCTCGAGTCAGATTCCCCAGGGAACTTCGAAACTAATGGTTGGAAGTCGATGATGCTTCGCTTTTAAGGATCTGTTCGGCTCGCTCCTGACTGCGGAGAACCTTCTACGAAGTTAACTTGGCGAGGAAAGGGCTGTTTCCGCGAATGATCGCGCGAACCTTCGATCCCTACCCTCGGCTCTGGAATTCCGCTACTGGCAGTCCTAATTTGTTCGCCTCGAAGTGTATTAATCCGTGTTTCCTGTTTTTCATATTTAATATTCTGTGGCCATTCGCAAAGCGAAAGGAATAAACTTCGTTTTAGGGGGTGGGTTAAATTTTGAATAATTTGCGACGACATATTCGAAACTGAGGTGTTTCTAGGAGAAAATATTACTTAGAAATACTATTTGATTTAGTGGTTACATTAAATACTATTTGAAAGTAATATTTATTAAATGTTCGAATCACGATTCGAGCATTTCATGATCGTATTTTGCCCATTCACTAGCTGTCAGTATTTCAAATGCCTTAGTAAATAATTGGAATAGCTTCTGCTGCTTTGTACAGTAATTTAAATTCGTCCAGCTAAAATTATTCGAACTCGATTAGAATCTCTCCTCTGTTTCTAAGTGAATTTAAGTAACTTGAACCAAACTTTCACAGTGAAACACATTTTGCATTTGAAACAGTAAACAGTAGGCGTCGATTTAGCATTTCATTGTACGTTGCAATCGACTATTCTGATCCATAAAAACAAACACCGCAGTTTGATATGTAGCAACGTAATATACATGATGGATCTGAGAAATCTTGGAAAATTAACGACCAGACTGTGAATTTTTATGTGTTTATGAGAAACGTGAATGTTTAAAAATGCACGTGATACAGGGAATATAGAAAAATGTGAAAGATACTTAAAATACAGTAGACATTAGATTATTTAAATGGTGAAACAACATTTTATTTCACTTCTTTAATCTTCTATAGTCAGTTATATAGTAGCATAATCTTATATGTAGATTAGCCTCTTTAATCTTATTAATAAAAATACGAATTCCCATAAAGGTCCGTAGTCTATTAGTGGCATAAAAAGTCAAAATGCATTCATCCAACGAGCACTATGAAATACAGTGCAGTTCGTATAAAGCATTTGTTTTATTAATTCCTAATCATAGATGTGGGATCCGTGAAACGTTCAAGAGATGCAAATTCAACCATTCCGTAATAATACGCGTTTAAAATAGATCAATCTATAAGTATAGTTAATGCTAATTTAAAGTAACCCGTTATAACAATAATTTTATAATATCTACTTCTCTCTAAATTAGAAAAAGTTTAGATTCACATCTGTGATTACGAGTGAAAATAATAAATAACAAGTTGTTCCAGATAATAATTCTTGTGCAAACTCAGAATTAAATGGAAATTTTTTTAAATTTGCTTGCCCTGAAATTTGCTTTGCTGCGTTTGAAATTTTCGGTAGGTGCCAATTTTTAGCTCAGATTTAAAATGAATTGTGAAATGAGTTTTCATTGAACTCTTCTTCGCCTTTCTTTACTTTTTTTCACATTTTCACTCGAACAGTTGCAACAGAAAATTCGCACAAGAGAAATGATTTATATTACGTGAAATATTGAAAAAATGATTGAAGTATTTCCGCGCGTTATTCGGAGAAATATTTAACCCTGTAGAATGATGAATTTCGCATACTCTTTATCCATTAGGAGTTGATAATTCAGTGGAGTAATAATTCTGATTAACTTCATAATTATGCAGAATCACTAAACTGAAATTAAACCGTCTTTATCGGCACGAGCGCGGTTATTAACAATTGAAATTTGATTTCTCCCTGGTTCTCTTTTTTTCATTCCGCGCAAAATCGTAGTAATAGAGGAAAAAATTGATGATATTATCGAGTAAGTGGTTAACTGAGGCATTCCCAATGAACGTGATGGTAATAAGCCGATTCGCAAGTGGAATCCGGTACGTTTATGAACCAGTTTTTAATCGCGGTTATCCAATAACGACGGTTCATTAATTTCTACTAGCAACGAAAGGAGTGAAAAGGAAGGTACAAAAATTTGTAATACTTTATTCAAGTGTTCCTGCATTTTTTTCAACCATTATCTATCTCAAATTACTATGAAACTATTTAATGAAGACTCATTTTCTTTGTAACAAGATTACTTCATCCCTTAATCATTATACACGTTGAAACTTACGTAACTACATCAACTTTACTATCTGTGATATATTCCATAGCAGTGTGGAATGCGTAATACAATGAAACACTTTTTACACTCTCTAAATCACTACAATTTGAATTTATTCCATGCAAAGCTAATATAAAATAACACGAGGTAAGATAAGGCAAGATTATTTTATTCTAGTTCGACGTATCTTCATGAAAGAATTTAAATTTTATAACAAACACAAACGTAATTTTCTGTAACAACACTCGACGCCTGTAGCACGTTATTATTATCTTAGAAACAATTAGTTTCTATAATTTTGCAGATTGTATGAATTTTGCACCTTTAAGTTTCCAATAAATGCGTAAGAATTCGCGATCTACAGATAAAAAACAAACTTCAACCTGACGTTTTTCTCTCGTTAGCAATTGCTAATCACTTTATGATTGACATATTATTTTCTTTTATATTATTACATTATGCGGCGTAAAAAAAATGATCGTCAAAGTCAACTCGGCACTCAACGTATATTAAACGTAAAGTCTTTGAGCTTCGAAATTTCTAGCTCCACAAATAATACCACTAAAATTTACCATCAGGGAAATACCTGACTTCGATGGAATATTTTAACGATGTTGTACAATTTTTACGCAATTTCGATGCGATCAGCAAACATTCGGCATCGGTGTTCACGAAGTCTGTTCGAAACATACGTTTGACGAGTAAGCAAGAGTTTACCGTTGGTGGCCATTAAAATTGAAAAGGCAGAAGTCAACGAACGTCAAAGAAACTTGGTAAATCTGGTCCTTTAAAGCGCAAGGATTAAACATTGCTGTTTAAACGGACACTAGTTCGGTCAATAATTAATTGGCGTTGCACGCGAAGCAGGTTGCCAAACGACGATGGACAATTAATGTTTAAATTTGCTACGTCTATGTACGTGTATAAGCGGACGGGGAACGAGTTATTAATGTTTCGGCAAGAGAGAAATTACTTACCGAGTATCTGGCTAAGAACGGTTCGGCCATCTTCGCCGAGGCAGGCGCTTCGGGCATCAAAGGGATTTGTGAATTGCACGAATGCATAGCCTTTGTGCATGGATATTCCTGAAACAACAAACGATCATGACGTTCCAATACCTGGGGCCCGACTCTTTCTTCCGACCACGCGAATGGAATGAAACAGAAATACCAAGATAATGGGGGGAAATGTTTAATTAAAATTGTTTCCATGAATTTTGATGAGTTGCATAGTCTCTGGCCTGAGCGAACCTCATCATCGCTCCAGATGCCAGATGAAGGAAACAGAATCGCGATTATTGAAAGCAAAATAAAGAAATAAACTCCTACTTTTTACTCTTTTTTGCATTCCTCGCTTTGCTGAAAACGCGATATGTGGATATCAACTCATTTGCATCATGCAAGAGAATTAAAAATGTGTCCTTATACACGTAAAATGTTTTAGTATTACATTTCAGGGACATAGACAGAAATGAACAATTTTTCGTTTAGTTCGTGAATTAATTTTGATCAGTAAAATCTAATTGCTATTCGATTTTGTCAAGCAAAGCAGAAGAGTTTATAAAAGTGATATTATTATATTTATTCACGGCTGAGATCGAATCTTTTTGCACACAAATTTTTCCATTTCACTTTACAAGAGTAGTAAAATTGTAAAACGCACCGATTAATTAAAATTTCACGGATGAAATTTTACCCCAAATATATTTCGCTATGACATTGTTAAGATTTGAAAATCGGCAACACTAATTTTTCAGAAATTCATATTGTTACTGCGTACAGTATTTCTATAGTGCTATCATTTAATATGAAGTTTAATGATAATACTAAAACAAAACTTTCAACTGCACTTGCTTTTATTATTGGCTCGGATGATACCACTCAAGTATTATTGTGTTATTTTACGTAAAAGGCTCAGAGTAGTAGGTACTTTTAAGCATAAATGAAGAGTTTGTTGGAAGTTCGTGAAATGCAGTGAAATTATATCCGATTTGTAGATACGACTATTAAAGCCGTATTTGAATATACTTAATGCAGAAGCTATTCCGATTCGACGGAGATTTTGCTAAATAAATTATGGGGGCATTCAGTTGCATTTATTTTTCATGCACTCGCTTCGCGAAGTTTATTATAATCCGCTAGGAGCAAATTTCTTCACCCCTGTTTCCTGCATTCATCGACAATGAATTTTAATAAGATTTTACTTTCCAATCGTTTGATCCGCCAACTCGTATCGTTCTTCGTTTCGTGCAAATATTGCGCATCACTTGTTTACTTACAATTCATGAAATGTACAAGTAAATCGTTAACTACGACAAACATCTCCTTTTGTGCAACTAATTTAAAATGATAATTGGAGATTTGAATAAAAATTGACACGTTTTAATATACCTGGATTAGCTTAAAAATATTCAAATTTATTTCCTGTTTCAAAAATATTCCAATATTAATTCTTTATCCGCTGTTCTTTCGTTAAATTCAATAAATTTCCATTAACATATAAATTACATATCGTATGGTATTGCAAATTGTTAAGTATATAAATGAATTTTAAGCCTTTAGGATTTTATACGATTTAATATTTATTCGTAAAAATTTAAATGCATTCAACATTTTCACATTTATAAAGTAATTTCGTCACTTGAAAAATAGTAAAGTAACGTTTTCGAATTGATAAAGATACCAAGAATTTAATGATGGAGGTTCCAAATTAAGTTGTACTCCTATCGATACACAGTTCAAAAAATGAATACATTTATTTTCTATACCAATACTATTTTATTACTAACAAATGATCAACTGCTTTTCCATTAAGCTCACAATAAATCAGTATTAAGGAACAACGTACATATATTATCCCATAATACAAATTATCTTGTGCACATCTGTTGATACATCAAAATTAAATCAATCAAGATAAATCGCAAATTTATTTCCTACCTCAACAATGTTTATTAATAGTAACTAAAAATCCACCGATATTTCATTCAGCTCACAATAAATTTACATCAAGGTATAATTTAAAAATTGTATTAGGCTACCAATGTTTATCTTCTGTCCAACTTCCATTGATAATTGAAATTGAAATCGATCGAAAAATTCCGAAATTTATTTTCTATCCTAATAGTGTTTCACTACTAATTAATAATCCACTGATCTTCCACTAAGCTCGCAATAAATTTGTATCAAAGTATAATTTACATATTAAACCAAACTACCAATAATTATCTTCTGCCCATTTCCTGTTGGCTGTTCGAAATTAAACCCATACAAAAAAATTCGCAAATTTATATCCTATCCTAATAATGTTTCACTACTAATCAATAATCCGCTGCTCTTCCATTAAGCTCACAATAAATTTGCATAGTACTATACTACCTCTAAATATCTCCTGCCTAGTTCAAAATTAAGTCAATCAAAAAATCCGAATATTTATTTCCTATTCCAACAATGTTTCACTACTAATTATATATTTCGCTGGTCTTTTATTAAGCCAGTAATAAATTTACATCAAGATATATTTAAATCCTAATTTTTCTTCACACATTTCTATACTATAAAGAAACCAGCCGATGTACCAAAGAATCTAATTGTAAGCAAGAATTTTAAACAAATATTTTATGTGCATCCGGTTAATTCCTAGCAGGTAGTTAAGGTGAGAACTTTCATTTTTATAATTGGGGTCACGATACGGGCTAGGATCAGCTTCTCAGATGAAGGATACGTATTTGCTGTTGACCAGTGTAATCCACTTAAGCTCCCGATAAATTTGCATCAAGGTATCATTTACATATTGTACTATGTTACCAATAATTATCTTCTGCCCATCTACCGTTGATAGCTCCAAATTAAACCGATCAAAAAATTCACAAATACATTTACGATCCCTATAATGTTCCACTAACTAATTAATAAGCCACTACTCTTCCATTAAGCTTACAATAAATCCGCAATATGGTATAATTTACATATTGTATTACCAATGATTATCTTCTGCCCATTTCTCATTGATAGCTCAAAATTAAAGCAATACAAAAATTCGCAAATATATTTCCTATACCAATAATGTTCCACTAGTAATTAATAATCCACCGCTCCTCCATTAAGCTCACAATAAATTTACATTATTCCATACTACCAATAATTATATCCTACCTAGATCTCATTGAAGTTTCAAAATTAAGTCAATCAAAAAATTCGCAAATATATTTCCTATCACAATAATGTTCCACTGCTAATTAATAATACGCTGCTCTTCTATTAAGCTCGCAATAAATTTGCATTAAACTATAATTTACATAATGTTACTACTACCAATTATCTTCTGCCTATCTCCCATTGATAGTTCCAAATTAAACCAGTCAAAAAATTCGCAAATATATTTCCTATCACAATAATGTTTCACTACTAATTGATAATACGCTGCTCTTCTATTAAGCTCGCAATAAATTTGCATTAAACTATAATTTACATATTGTACTACTAACAATTATCTTCTGCCTATCTCCCATTGATAGTTGCAAATTAAACCAGTCAAAAAATTCGCAAATATATTTCCTATCACAATAATGTTTCACTACTAATTAATAATACGCTGCTCTTCTATTAAGCTCGCAATAAATTTGCATTAAACTATAATTTACATAATGTTACTACTACCAATTATCTTCTGCCTATCTCCCATTGATAGTTGCAAATTAAACCAGTCAAAAAATTCGCAAATATATTTCCTATCACAATAATGTTCTACTACTAATTAATAATACGCTGCTCTTCTATTAAGCTCGCAATAAATTTGCATTAAACTATAATTTACATAATGTTACTACTACCAATTATCTTCTGCCTATCTCCCATTGATAGTTGCAAATTAAACCAGTCAAAAAATTCGCAAATATATTTCCTATCACAATAATGTTCTACTACTAATTAATAATACGCTGCTCTTCTATTAAGCTCGCAATAAATTTGCATTAAACTATAATTTACATATTGTACTACTAACAATTATCTTCTGCCTATCTCCCATTGATAGTTGCAAATTAAACCAGTCAAAAAATTCGCAAATATATTTCCTATCACAATAATGTTCCACTGCTAATTAATAATACGCTGCTCTTCTATTAAGCTCGCAATAAATTTGCATTAAACTATAATTTACATATTGTACTACTAACAATTATCTTCTGCCTATCTCCCATTAATAGTTCCAAATTAAATCAGTCAAAAAATTCGCAAATATATTTCCTATCACAATAATGTTCCACTGCTAATGAATAATCCACCGCTCCTCCATTAAGCTTGCAATAAGTTTGCATCAAGATACAAATTACGAATACTGTACCACACAGCACCTGCCAATTATGTTCTATCCAACCCCTGCCGATACGCATCCAGAAAAAAAAAACAGGAGCCACGTCGACCCAACTCACAGACAGGGTACTATAAAATAATAATAATATCACGTCCAAGGATGGAACAGCGTAAAGTCCCCTAGATTTTCAGTCCTTGACATTATTAACATGTTGGACGCAACTGGCGTGGCCAGATAAGTTTTTTTTAAACCATCACTGTCCGTTTCGGGGGTGGACATACGTTCCGTACGAAATATATCTGCATCCAAGCCGCGTACACCCCCAGCTATATATGTATAACCGTGGCAGGAATATATGGAGATTTACATATTTGTTTCGGCATAATGAATTCCATGCATGGTCAGCTGCTAACCACGCAAAAGTTATTACGGGTACACAGATTACAGGCGGCTCCTGCGTTAAAATGAACGTATCTGCCGACTTGCTACGCAGACTGCCCACGGAATCGATGACCCGACTGTGCCATGTGGTAGCCGATGTAAAAATAAAAAATCAGAGAGAGAGAGAGAGAGAGAGAGAGGGAGAGAGAGAAACATGAAAAAGAATCGAGAGAATATCTGTTGAAATTTTCGGACCAGAAATACTATTTCTGGTTTTTAGAATCCTTTGTTGGTATTCGGATCTTTCAGGTTCAGTTCAAAATGCAGAGGGGATGGTAATTTTGTGTGCAGTATTCTATAGTTAGTGGAAGATTAGGTTAAATGTTCAAGCAAGAATCTATAGTTTCACCGCAATATGGGATAAAACATTACGGAAGACGAAACAGCCTTATTAAAGACAGGACTTATATTCAATTTTGTTAATATATGGAAGCATAGCTTAACAGAAAAGTAAATTTAGTTTATTAAAAGATTCGAACAAGGATCTATAGTTTAACTGAAATATTGCACAAAATATTGTAGGAGAACAATTTTATATAAGGCAGGGCTCATATTTTGAGAATGAAAACTATTGACTTACATCGTTTTGCCTTATAGCCACAGAGTTATTGAAATACTGCATAATATGAAACGATTAGATGCAGTATATTTTTGAAATTTCTCATTTTCTGGATTGAATATTGTGGCGAATTTACAAAGCTTTATAATTAATACAGGTAACTTTATACAAAGCTTTGTGAATTTACACGAAGTTACACTCATTAATGAAGGGAAAACTTTATTTTAGTACATTAAAATCATGAATTTTCAAACGCACGTGAAACTCATGGAAGTTATTATTTCAATAACAACAGTAGATAAACTTTGCTACTTTTTGAATATTTGGCGAAGTATTATTATACATATATGCGTATTATGTAATTTATTAATTCCTTGCTTTATATAACGTGTCACACTTGTGATATAGATTCAACGAAAACGCGTAGTATTAAGAATGAAATTTAAGTTGAACCCTAATTTTGGCTTTTTGTTATAAGATTTTGGGTTATTAAACAAACACTGCTTAGAACATTAACATAATTTATACGTAACATGACACGAAGTCAGTGATCACCTAATTCTAACATATGCACAGTAAGTCACAAAATTATTGGCACATTCCGTAAAGTATAATAATTTTGAGCTAATTAATATTGTCTCGGTTATCCTTTTTATTTAAATATTTCCTCAAATCCCTTTAGTTTTGATTCTATTGATTTTCTTAAATAATCTTCAATATTTAAGTATTCTTCCATCAATCTATCTTGCAAATCGATTTTCTCAATAAAAAAAGGTTCAATAATATTTTTAAACCGCGAATATTTAACATACAAATTCTACATTTTTCTCTGAAATAAAAGGAACATAAATTTTGTCCGATATCTCTATTTCCCATAATTTTCTTCGCGTGCCAATAATTTTGTAACTCACTGTCTTCTTAAAAATTTTCCTCAAAATCCCAACGTCGATAATCCGATACAATTTCCCGTAAGGAAGAATAAATAATCAATCATCCTCTGTCGTCTGAAACACTACATCGAAATAGAAAAAGAACGGAGCATTCCTCAAGCCAAAAAAAAAGGTAAAAATTAAGTCTGCTTTGCATCGAAGGCAGGAAAAAAAGATCGACAAGCTCAAAAAGCGTCTCGCGATATCGGACTCCTCTTCCCGAGCAACTTCTATAAAAGTTTCAGTCTCTGTTCACCGCAACGACAATTCGCAATCTCCCCGACGACTGTTTTGCGCGGAACACGATGAATAGCTGCGGCAAGAAAAGGCTCCGTGTCCTTATTGCGGAAAGACGAGCGGTTTCGAGTCAACGAAGACGTGAAATTGGAAAAGGTTCGACTTGTCAGATGGAACACGGTACCCCGTTGCGGAATTCTAGACCACGGTGGCAGCTGCGCGAAAGCAGATTGCACGAATCGAGTGCTTCCACTGTCAACGACCACCTCGATGACTCAAAAATGGTATTAACCCAGTCGCCTCGGATTAAAATGCTGTTTAACCCCTTCGCTACGGTGCACAGTGCGTCGAGATGAAGACAATCGAGGGACAAAGTTCCAAGGAAGCTTTAGAAATTTGGAATTTTGGAAATACGATTCGAAAATTGGAACGTTGGGAATCGAACGCATGGGGAATTTGGAGATTCGTGAAGTTTAAGAGTTAGAAATTCGATGGATTGGGAATTTGAAGCTTTAGAAATTCAATGCATTGAGAATTTAGAGGAATGGAAATCCTAAGATTTGGAAACTCAAAGTATTGGGAATTCTAAGCTTTGAAAGTTGAAAGCTTTGCACGTTGAAAATATTGGAAATTCAGCGCTTTGAAAATTTCAACCGTTGACAATTTGAATTCGCCATAAAACTGTATCGCGTGAACAAACTTTAATACTATCTTATGAATCGCGTTATTAACGATAAGCAAGTTGACTTGTTTATTTTTGTCCCTAATGCTCTAAGCGGCATTCTGAAATTAAGAGAATGTTCAAAGCATTTGTGGGGATTATTTTCATTATTAACGTAATTTACGTAATTACGTAATTTACGTAATTAATTATGATAGAACGAGTATAAAGTATAATAAAGATAGTATTATGTTACAAGAAACTAATACGTACATTTTAACCAAATAATTGCCCAGTCATCGTAAAGATCGAAATTACTTATTTTGTAAAAAATCGAAAGTGCACACACATTTTCAAAATACGTACTATAAAGCTAAAAGCATGTTTCTGCGCGGTGTAGCTTGAAATAGTCTGCTAAATGCAGAGTGACATCACATGTTTTCTTCACTCTCAGGCAAATTCATTTTTAGCATAAAAATCAAGTAAAGTAGAACCTCTGTTATATCAATTAATTAGGAGACAAAAGTGTCGATATGAGGAAATTTTTCGTATAATAGTACAACGAGTAGTTAATTCTTCCTTTCACCTCTCACTTCTTTTAATTGCTAATACACGATTTATTTCTTTCTAGTGCGACTCGTGTTTGGCTCATCGATATAAATGTGGTCCTTTAAATGACGACTTGGCTGATCCGAAAATAATATCCTATTACGCGTGTATCGTGATTCGCTCAAGTATTTCGCTTTCGAAACGTAAAACGCAATAATTCGTAACGTTTCACGTGATACCAGGACGAAGAGGAGGGAAAAAGCTAGCGAGGGTTTGGAGTAACTCGATATTTCTTGTTGCCGCCGTTTACGTTGTTTCTCCCACGGAAATCTACATATCCCGTGTGTTTTTTGCCCGACCTGGGGTTAACGAGGAGGGTACGGAGAACGGGTAGTGGGGAATCGAATTAAAAGAAAAAAATAGACTAGCATAGAAAAAGGGTTGGAGAGGGGAAAAAAGAAGGAAATGCGCGACCCCGACGAATGTTTCGCTTCGAAACGATGGACAGACCGTGGTTCGACGGCCGATTGAATTTTCCGCCACTGAATAATGAAAGCTGTTTTTGATTCGACGGAAAAATGAGCATGCATTCGCGTCATTTATGCATATTGCCGTCTATTTCATGGATGATAAAATCCTGCGCACAAATTGCCAGCCCTTCTTTTAGGATAAATATACAACCAGATACTGATGGAACTAAGACATGTTTCGATACTTATGGTACGTTTATGTTTGGAATTGATATTTGCGTATCAATCTCATTTACGATACGTTTGCAAACGATTTGAGATATATTGGAACACGTAACCATCGTATCGATACGTATCAATTGCATTATGTTTCATACCTATTTGAATATAATTACGAAGGCCCGAATACGATTCGAACAAAATTTGTATCGTGACACGTGTAATAACACAAGCCAGTGATGACCAACCTTTTATCCACTACTATCGATTATATCATTCCTACCATAAGTATTTCTTATACCGAAATTCGCTGATCCTTTCGCAAGTTAATTCATAGATTCATGCTGATGTGAATCAGAAACGTGCTTTATTTTGGCTATTGACATTAATTAAACAATTACAGCAAGTCATTAATCATCACTGATATAGACTTTCCTTTGTCTTATTGATAATCTCCATGAATACCTTATAATTACTTTAGATCGATACTGCATGAGACGTCATCAAACATATGTTACCAATACTAATTAGGAATTATTTTGATACGCATTTGATAGCATATCAGGATATTCGGGAATTAATACGTATTGATCTTCATAAGTATATCTCTGAATTTGTCCCACCACTACAACTAGATAAAACACAACGTTTTTAGGTAATTAGGAGATTATGCAGGTGTGGAGCTGTAGAGGGGGGATCGGATAGAAAAAAGGAAGGGTATTGCGTTTCGTCCTGGGCTTGCTAGTGGACTCATCAGTAAGGCTACCTACCAGGCCCTGCCTTAGACACTGGGATATTGAAAGGAAGGTTAAAGGCGGTATATTGTGTATATGGACGAAGTAGTTGGAACGAGTGCTTTCGAGAAAGTCCTATTTCGTATGTCCCTCTAGTGGTGGGTACAAGAGAGCCGCCACAGCAGGTATTTGAGATTAGAGTAATGCAATTGATATCACCGAAAATTAATCGAGTTGCAAAGGAAAAGTCAAGCGACGAAGATTTTTGAGAATCAACAAATTTTGTGTTCCAACAAGAAGATTGGTATATTTAGTTTATTTTTAAATTGAGATAAAAGATATTTTTTTGAATTTTTATATTGCTTTTAAGAACGGGAAGTAAAACACTTCTACAATCTTTAATGACATCAGCTTCGATTAACCATTTCGCTGCGGTAAAGATAGAAAAATAACTGCTAGTAAATTATAAAGCAGGATAATACTGAATTGTCTGCCGGATAACGAATGAAGTTTCCGTCCAATCCAATTTAATTACCAGCATCCTTGTCAGTTTTAGAATACTAGATTCCATCGATCCTAGATAAATGTCGCGTTGGACGGGTGAAAATTATAAAAAGCTCAGAAAGATTAAGATCTTCTAGTAAAGGTTAAAGTGTCATGAGAAGGTTGCACAAAAATTCCAATAATCCTAGATTACTTAACCCTGTTGCGATCTTCCATTGTGCATTAACCTTTCCGCTACGGTGGACTTTAATCGAAGAATACGTAGAAGTCTCATTGATACTTCCTCTTCGAAGATTAAAATGTTATTCGAATAAAATTGTATTCGAATAATACCCAACTCTGTTTCAAACTTAAAACCACTGCAAAAATTCAACCAAAGTCCGTGCTATCTTTCCGAAAAAACAAACTCTCGCAAATCCAGAGGGAAATAACAAAAGATCCAGCCGAAGTCAGCTAAAGGTTTATCAAGAAGTGCATGGACAGTGAGCTTGAACTACTAATTCGAAACAATTTAACGCGACAAAGTGTCGCGGCATTATCAGGGAGGTTGGTCCAGGTCCAATCGGTCCTGCAGAGACAGTGAACTCCTCCCCCTCTGTCTTTGAATCCCACTGCAGAAAGCTCCAAACCTCGTGGAAAGTGACGCCACGGACAACAGTGTCTGGGAGCTACCGATAAACAGCTTACTTTCAGCAGCTTCCTCAATAAAGCGGCTAGACAATAAATGCACCGCTTCTAGGATGCGGCTGCGCGGAACTTTGCCGGCCAGAGAGAACTTGTGAGTCGACGGAGGAATTAAAAGGGGCCTTCGATTCGTAGATAAGACGACGACCGCACGGCAAACACCCCGAACTACCCTTATTCAACACGGGCCACGGTGACAGCTGTACGCTGCAGATTGCGCAGGTCAAGTGGACGTTCGGAATTGTACCCGAGTGTTGTCTACAGACCGGACTGCCCCAGCTTAATTTTATTTCCAAGTTCTGCACGATGGAGTGCCGCTTCGAACTCCACTGCGATCATGGACTTCGGATAATTCGAGCTTTTGATGCTGGAAGGGTGAAAAGCGGGATGGTTTCGAAGGGACGACGCAAACGTGAAATTCGTTTGCTTTTTAGGGTGAATGTCCCAATTACTACCAGTGTCTCTATAACCGACACTTGAATTATTTTATTTAATAGCAAAGTAGCGCAAGAAGAATCGTGAGTAAACAAATTTGGACTTTGGTTTACGTAACAACACGTAGACATTGTATATTCGTTTACGATTAATATTTAAAACGAAATTATTAGGAAGTAAATGTGCTGCTTAACATTAAAGCGAGACCAATGTAATTATAAAGTCCCGTAGCGAAAAAGTTAATTAATATTATTATAATGTTTAATGTGCGGTGATGTACGGAATCTTATTGTAAAATAAATATCGAAAAATGTAATCTACAGTTGCTGCGAGAAAAAGGAAGCTTTGGTAAAAGAGAAGAGGAATGAGCGTTCGATCAAGTAGATAAGGTAGGTGTATGGTCAGACAGGCGACATTAAATTGCTCGACGACTCTACGATAATTCCGACGATTCCGAAACTGTAGTCGAATATATTTCAAACTAATTCCTACACAAACACATTCCCTATAATCCCTATGCAAGTGCAATCTATATATATATATAAATAACAAATAAATAAAACGTACTACAATACGTAAATGCACTACGCAAATTTTAAAAATTGTTTTTACATTTATTATAGTTACAGTACGGTTTATAATTATTCAGAATAGTTAATACAGGCTTTTTTATTCTTAGTTAACTGTAAGTTTAAGAAGTTTATGTTTAAATTATTAGAGATTTCCAAGTATTTGAACAAGCCATTAAATGTTGAAGAATTTGCATTTCCAAATGTTTGAATTTCCAAACATTTGAATTTTCAAGCCTTTGAATTTCAAGCGATCAAATTTTCAAGTGCTTAAATTTCGAAAGTTTCGGATTTCCAACGCTTTGAATTTGCAACCCATCAAATTTGCAAACCTTCAAATTTCCAAGCGTTTAAATTTCTAAACTTTCATCAAACTCCAAGCCATAAAATTTCCAGGGCTTTGAATAATTAAGAACGTCCATCAATTTTCGAAGCGATTCGAATAATCATAAACGACACTGTATGCATTTCGAATTTCCTCTCGCGGAAGTAACCGGTGAAATTATTTTTCGCGAATAAGTATTTTGTGAGAAGCTAAAAGCGATCGAATTATTTAAATTTAATGCAGAAAGTTTTCATTACAGACGTTACGTGAGACGCATTACGCGCGACTCGGAAGGAAACTACGTCATAGACTGCGCTTTAATTTTCCTTGCTTCAGAAACACCAAACACGGATCGCATCGCGTAGCAGTGACAGCTGTACGCAACAGACTCCAAGAAACTCGAAATTCGTATAAGTAGGACCGAGTTCCACGAAACTTCAGCCAGAAGTAAAAGTGTGACACTTTTATTAACGAAATACGATCCTGTTGCTCCTACTCGTCAAACGGAACAACGCGCTCTAACTTTACACCAAATCGATAAACGCATACCTATAGCTCTTATCAATATATATTCAAATAGTACTACGATAATAATCAATAGATTCAATGTATTCAATAACAACAATATAATAATCAATATATTCAATTATACATTCAATATATTCAATAATAACAATATAGTAATCAATATATTCAAATACAATGAATATTAATATTAAAGCTTAACTGATTTTAATTCACGTTGTTGATGCTTTAAATTTTAATCTAGCTACTTAATTGTGTATCAGAGTTGGGAACAAATTTAATCAACGATTAACCATTTAATTTTTATTCCAATCATTAGTTGCAACTAACAATTAATTTCCTATTTCAAATCGCAATTAACACCTGAATACTTTTTAATTTTTGGTCGAAATTAACAATTAGATTTGTATTTTAGTCACTATTTGCGACTAACGATTAATAATGCAATTTCAATTGTCAATTGGATAATCGTCAATTCTTTTTATAGTGACGAAATTATTTCTTTCAAAAATTGCGCATAATTATTCAGTTGTAAAGTTTTCAAAAGATCCTAAAATTTGTCACGCTATAATTAACTTTTACCGAATAAGAAATATTTGTTTCTTTTTACTACAAACTCATTTTTTCCTCAAAATTGTACGAACTCAAATTTACTATTTTTACTAAATTTACAAATTTACTAAATTGCACAATAATTCTAAGAAATTTGTATTATAATTATTAGATGTACCAATAAATAATCCGCTATTTTTGTAATAAATACATTTTAAAATTCAAATACTTCACCCAGATATTAAAATAAGTTAATGAACTTATTTTATCAAATAATCAAGCCTCCATTTCATTAGGAATTTTTAAGACAGGTATCTTATCAGTCACAAATAAAAATCGGATTATTTATTGGTAAACCTAATAACTAGGTTGCGGATTATTATGCAAATTCATATTTTTACAAGCACGATTAAAAAAATGAGGTTTCAGTAGACATTTACTTCACTCCCTAAATATAACATGTGCTTCCCTTTGGACAATTTACACAGGAATATTAAATATTTCGGTATTTTTAATAAATAATTGGGTATATTGTATACATTGGAAATATTGGATATTTCACTTAATAACCATTCAGATATTTTTATACTATCTGCTCCTGCAATTTTTTATCGCAACAAAATTTCCCATAAACGCATAAAAATCCGTAGTCTACCAATAAATTTGATCAAAAGATAAATACTTCTGCAGGGTGAAAATGAATTTCATCCTAAAAGTAATAAATAAAGCTGTGTGTTTAACGAGGAACTCAATCTTCGTAGCTTCAATCTATTACCGTTTCTTCTGTGTCGAGCTTAGTTGGTCGCAATAAACTACGTTTCCCAAACGAAGTTAGTGTTACAATGAAAGCAATGGAGTCATCCGGGTTCGTGAAACTAGAGACGGATATCCAATCGGGATATCGAAGGTCAAGGAGCTATCACGGCACAAATTGGGTTACCGAGGACGGAGCGTATCGGGAAAATCCTATTTCCAACTCGCTATTTTTCTCCGGCCCGACCATCCCGAGCTTCCACGTTTTTATACCGGATAACAGCGCGAGTTTTTCCTGTTATCTGACCCGATCTTTGAATCTCCTCAACTTTGGCCAGTTTGTAACTACTCTCCCTGTGCTTTCCGACTTCCCTTCCCTGAAACCGATGTTTCCTCCGCGAATCCCACAAATAAACTACTTTTTAATTTCAGATAACATCGATTAAATTAGATCTCGTGTTCTCTTTTTTTTTCTGCCGGCGAATTTTAATATTAACCGTGCATTTACTAGTAACAGTGTTGATTTCAGATTTTAAATTAGGATGACGTTTCGTAATTTTGTTGGAAGCTGCACGCCTTTCAATAAAACAATGTAGCTACAGAAACACATTTTTCAAGTAGGTATTTTTTTAATCGTAATACAGTATGCAAGTAATGAGCAGTTTCTTTAGCACACGTAAGTGGTCAAAAGATTGTAAAGTAATTAGTAAAGTGAAGTTTAGTATTAGAAAATTGTATTAGAAAATGTTTTATGATCCAAAAATTCTTTTATCCGAACACTTATTAATTCCTATATTCTTTTATCCGAATACTTATTAATCCCTATTAATTCGGATCTGGGAGTTTCTAGAGTAGATCTACCAATTACTGCCACTTTAATGTTATCGCGTAACCTTATTCAACAATTTTAGAAATTAGTTAACCTAAAAACCGTTCCACTTTGGATCATAATATTGTTCAACCGCTCTTTTATTTATGAACATTTTTTATATCTTGCATGGGACGAATTAATTACTAATTAATTGAAAATATACAACAAAGTTCAATGTTCCAATTACTGTCACCTGAAAAGTTCTCATTTAAATAGAAACGATTTCTACATATATTACCACGTCAGTTTATGTAACAGATATAAGATGTATAGTAAACGTATCGCGTTTACTGTATTATGACACGTTCCATACTTTATAATTACATTAGTCACGTTTTAACGTTAAATAGCATATTTACCTCGTAATATTCATTTCTAAATGTTATATGTAAACGAATACACAATGTCTACGTGTCGTTACGTAATCCGAAATCCAAATTTAATATAAAAATTTGTTTATTTACGATCATTCGTATATTACTTTGCTATTAAATGAAACAATTAAAGTGTCGGTTATAGATATACTCGCAATAATTTGGATATCTACCTTATCGTATTATTCCAGACTTAAATCGATATTTAGAATAAATCGAAAAATGTGGAATATGATTCCCACGGTGCAATTATTCGAAACAACGAAGCCAGAAGACATTTCGGAAAGAATACGTTGTCGTCAAAAAATCTGACGTGTGACGGTCGCGAAAGAATCTCTAAAATGTCGGAGGGGGAAGAGAAGCTGATCCGGGCTTTCGTTTATGTGATTTCACCATCAGGATGGGAGAGAAACCTACCTGCCAGACGGCCGTAGCGTTGAAACATTCGCTCCACATCGGTCTTGCTGCACTGAAACGTGTTTAGATTCCCGACGAAAACCCGGGAATTCACCGCCTGTGGGTCCTGCGAATTGGTCTGGTTGCCCACTTTGCTCATCTTCATCGCCTGCAACAGAAGAATGTAACCGGATACCGGTTTATCGTCGAACGTGATTTGAGTGAGGATGCAACGAAAAGTGATACAGTCATTTTATTGGTCTTTTCTTTAATAGAACGTTCCAGAGGGTGTGTTCGTGTCGCGGGCTATGTGGACGATTTTATGACGTTCGTTCTCGGATTTAGACTGACTTCATGGGCCTTTTTATCGGCCTCTGGTCGTTTAATCTTTTTGATTTCAGATAGGGTGATTCGGATATCGATACGTAAATCGATAAGGGAGCGTTCAAGGATGGGGCAATATAGATGGGAATGCTTTGTGGTTTGTATCTTGCCCTATTTCTTATTCGAAATTTATTACAATAGCTTCTATATCGAAGAATGAAATATTCCTGGCATGATAGACTATTGTCTTCCGAAACGAAAAATTTTAATCGCGAATCACTTAAAATTACTATACGATGGTGAATCAAATTTGTATCTCAGCTTAAACTGATTTTCATGACTTTGAATTTTTAATCTTTTCGGATTCCATGTTATTAAATTTCCAAGCATTTAAATTTTGTAGGTTTTGAATTTCCATACCTTCGAATTATCAAGATTTTGGATATTTAAACGTTTGAATTTTCAAGGATTTGAATTTTCAAGCTTTCGAATTGCAAACTATTAACTTTCCAAGTATTTGAATTCTCAGAGTTTCGAATTTCAAATCATAAAATTTCCAAGCTTTGAAGTTTCGTATCCTTTGAGTAAATAGGAATGTCTACTAATTTATGAAATCATTCGAATAACTATAAGCAATATTGTAGATGTTTAGTTATTTCAATAGATCTCGAAAGATCTATTAACGCGGCAAAATAGAAAATAAAACACGATTTTATTGGTGTGAACTGTTTCAAACGGAATGCTACTTTCATTTTTGCTCTACTGTAAAATTACTCCATATGGAGCTTAGATTAATTTGGCTTTAAAGCAGTAATGAGCAACCTTTGTTCTTTAGTGGGTCAAAATCGGGAAGCTAATATTCCATACGGACCGCAGTGAACGCAATATTAAATACAGAACTACTAGGTGTAAAAATTAATTCGATGCTATTACACTGAATTAGCCAAATAAATAGGAATTTTTAAGTTGCTCAGTATATTAAAAAAACAGTCATCTAAAATTCAATCTTCATTTAACATTCGAATTGTGTTGAACTTTTGTGTAAGTACGGAATTTTTTAGAAAAGGGCACGGAATTAACTTCTACGCCTAATATATTAATAAACAAATTTTAATTTATACGGTCGAATTTATTTCCGACATAGATTATTATACTTTCTACATTTCACTTAAATGAAATGCTCATCACATTTCTACGGTAGAAAAATTACATTATGCCACCTAACATATGTACATTTGCAAAATAATGCATCTCGGTAAGCCAGTAAACAACTAATCTGTCAATATTATATATAATTTACATTATATCACTATGAGCATTTGCTATTTTTATGTTAATATAGTTTATAAGATCTTCCATGGATATATTTTATATTTCTATGTATTACTTGTGTACAATGGGATTCAAACCCGTAAACGTAACAATATATTAAATACATTATATTACATCGATGCGAGACGTGCTAAAAACGGAGTGAAATTTAAAATATGGCTTCTTTTCTCACAGCAAAACAAAGTTCAAACGCACAATTGGAGGCAGCTTCATCAAGGATCGATGAAACCATCGTATTTCCAGGTAACAAATTGCCCAGCAGCAGCGGGTGCCAGAGACTTAATGAGATTCGCAGACGTCCTTTAAATTGTCCAAAGACGCGGGTGGTGTCGAGCTGAGTCGTATCGCGCAATGAAAACGCGAGGAATTAATTAACGCGTTTGCGATTCCATTCTAAAAACCATGGAGTTCGACGCGTCTCGCATCTCATTTTCCACGGCATAATACGCCACAAAACTAATGAGATCGTTAGCCACGTCGATGCTAAATACGAGACACACCTCGAACATACGCGATGGATCTTCCACTACGATACCGATTTCCGTGCAATCGGTTAATCTCATGGACGATCACACGTTAATTGCGTAACGCGTTACCCGATTCATTCTATCAGTCTGATTTTCATCGAGGAAATCTTTTTCTATGCTTCGATATCGAGCCACGATTACGCAAAATGTTTCGATTATTTAATGCTTCTTTTGCAACGGTTTTTCTGAATTATCGAACTGTATTCGGAGCATTTTTTAATGTTCATCTCATTGCACTGATTCTGGATGATATGAATGAATCTAAAAACATATTTTAGATGTTTTTATCCTGTGCTATAATATTAGGAAATACAATGATTGCTATGCAATAATATAGAATTTATAATACAAATAATTTTGTACAAATAATAAATGACTCAGGTCACTCTTATAATTACCGGTTCATTTATGCAGCATGAAATAGCAGGAAATATAATTCTGCTTAAAATGTTCAAATTACGAAATCCTTATATACCATCGCGTTTGCAATAATCTCTTATTGGCACATTTCACAATTAAAGCTTCCGTGTGCTAGCAAATTTTAAACTAAAAACCGTACTGGTGATACAATTTTACCTTACCATAAACGTTACAATACCACTGTCGACGATATTACACAAAAACGTAATAATGCCGCTAATTAAAGCCTCTATAAACAAGTATATTTATCCATTATATGCAATACATGCTCTTTCATAAATACGGTTGCATAAAATTGAACAAAATCGAAAGATACGCGTTTCGATCATCGAAGCCTATTCAAATCATTAGCGATGCAACGATGGAAGGCTGCGTATAATTTAGTTAATTGATTTCCCCGTCTGTTTTCCCACGAGAACACGTCGAGACTGGGTTTTATTTTGAACATTGCAAGCGATTTCTTGTCGATTAAAGCCACCCTCGACGTCGCCAGGTAATTTCGACGTTCGCTTCAATATTTACCCCAGCCTCATATAAGTGTCCATATTTATCGTTTCCGTCGGTCCTTTGGTACACCATGCACATCCATTGATCCTTGCTTTGATACCAATGCACGAAGCGGCACAAAAAACACTGACAAACTTGTCTGTTTGTACCTTCGACATTTTGCAAACTTCTCATATCGTGCACCAATTTCCCCAGCTTCTTTTTCTTTAGAAAAATATTGCAGTAGCTGTTGCAGCGAAATATTGCACTAACAATAAGATTAGTTGTAGAATCTTTGTTGAAAATTACTATTCTTATTCTTTTACCAAAATGTTAGCAAATATGTTGGGCATATCTTATTCGAATATGTTCTTCGAACAACAATTCGAATAAATTTTTCGAATAACATTTCGTTTGAGATGTTATTAGAATGAAATTGCAATATTTACTGTATAGAGACTTTGTAAGATAAATATAATATTTTTGATGTGCAAAATGCTGTTCCACAAATATAAAACATATGGATAAATGAAATAATTCTAAAATGAAATAAACGTGGAAAGGAAAAGAATAAAAATATTCGTTTATTATGAAAAAGAATAAAGTGAAGACAATAAATCGACGTACAGATACGCGATACTTTTATTATTTAATATTTATATTACCTAATATTTTTGCATTGTAGCATTAATACCACGAGATTTCCGCAATATGCAGATGGAATTTCTTTCCACAATAATTTTATTACTTCTCGAAGTTGATTTTCACTTTTAGGCACACTTTTATTAACTTTTCTTAAAATTCTGCTCCTTGTTGCCTATCATTTTTCTATTATGTTTTATAATTATACAACAGCAATTTGCACCACAAAAATCTTAACGTTTTTCGGTAATTCTATATTAGAGCATTTGATCGGAAACTTTTTGCCACGTGTAGTATTACCAACGAAAATAGTCTACATAAATATCTATACAAAGGGTACAGTAATTTGATGTTCGTGTTATTTTACAGGGTATTACAATGAACAACAATGATGCAGGAATGTGTTGTGCAGTACATCCAGTAATGATATATAATATGTCGCGGCACATGCAACCACCCCTTAATATTGGCTTGATTGATGTCAGAGTAATTACTAGCGAACACGTTCAGTCAAGGGAAATTGGAGGTGCGTCTAATTAGTCTCGCACTGCATCCCTTCTCTAATTAGCATAAATAATAAGAATTTCCGTGGCCATTTGACGACGCTGTAACTTCTCCATATCGTTGTTACAAATAGAATCTTATCTGCCCAATTAATTTAACATAGATAATTTTCTTCTGAAACAATTGTTAAACTGGTATGCAATAATGAAAGAAATACAAGAAAATTTAGTCTATCATATGGCATATCGTATTTCTACTTAAAGTCTCGTTTCTTTTCATCTTTATATTATTTATTGTTAGCCGTTTAAATTTATTTAGACTGTTTGAGGTGTTGAGGGTAGGAAGGGCAAACTCAACATTATTTTATCCTTCGCGTAATGTTATCGGTAGATTATGGATTTTTATACATTTATGTAAAAACTAAACTATTAAAAAATTGTAGAATAGCCATATTGCGCAGAAATATATAAAATATCGAAAGTATACTAGACGGTATAATTTTAACGAATGTGAAAAATCTCTTCCATTTCTTTTGAATGAGTTCGTAAAATTTGAATTTTGCATAAAAATCCACATTCTAGTTATCACTTTAACAATAAGTGTAAGTACTATGTATAAGTCGATAATAATCGACCTATGTAATATTTCAAGTGATCATGATAAGCGGATTCCACTGTATTAATTTACGCATCTACAAATTTTAATTAAACTAAACTTTGCATATTAGTTTGTCGTAACCAGTGTAACTTTTCGTTGCGTGTAAATAACTTAAGCAACGAATCGTGCTTACAAAAGCAACGGGAAAAGACCTTAATACTAGAATGCCAATACATGGTAATGCATCAAAGCGAAATTAGTTAAATACCCGAAAAATATTCCAGCGTTGGAGGAATGCGGGGCTATAAAGCGACGCTGAAATTCGAGGCACATTTTTTAAAGGCCTCCCTTTACCTGTCTCCATTACAACCTGCCCCGTTTCCGGCCACGAGATTCGTGACGAACACTCTCGATGCGTTCCACAAACGTTTTCGACGAACGGCAGCAGCATTTTTCGGCCACGTTAAGTTTAATGCTACACTTAACGCGAACGATATTCCCCGTGCAAACAACTCGAAAATCTACTGGTTAAAAAGCTACAGGAGAAAAACGAACACTCGGAATACAAATATGCATAAAAGGGGGGAAAAAATGGGAAGTAGAATGAAAAAAGATAAAATAGAACATAAGCCGAATAAACTACGAAATAAATAAATAAACATAACACGTGGCCACTGAATGAAGTTGATCGGCGAATATCATACGCGTTTCCGGTTTCCAATTTCACGTGAGAACGCTCGTGTGCGCGGGGTTACACTCGAAAATTCCGGCGTAATATTTTTGGACATCTCGAATACCGTAGTTACTGTTTTATTTTTGGTTTACGTTCCGTTTCGTTCGGTTATCCCTCCGCACCGTGCAATGTTCACTAAATTTCCATTACTTCCGGCTAGACGCGTGGAACAACCGAAAAACATTGAATAAAAAGTTCGCGACCGTATTGTTGTTGCTATTGTTGCTATCGTTGCTTTGTTGATGCTGTTACCGATTCTCTCTCTCTCTCTCTCCTTTCCACGCGTTAATGTTATCGCCATACGCACGCTTTTAAATCACCACGCGCGAAATAAATCGCGATGCATGCACACCAATGTATACATATGTATACATAAATATGTGGAGCGCTGCGTGTGTGTATACGCGTATACATTGGAAAGGAACATTTTTATTCGGATTCAGTGAATATGCGAGCCAGTGAAATTACTATGCACGCGATTTCATCCACGTAATATAAATAGAAGCATATAAAATGAATAATGTTGCCTTTTCACGGTGATCGTTGTGGAATAAAAATCTCTCGATTCTGTGTGCACGGTATTGGCAATATTTCCATTTCAAATTTGAGATCATTACAATTGCTTGCCATATTATTTTCTTTTTTTTTAATATAATCGTGACTCGGATTTACGTACTAATCGAAGAGTTCGTAACTTGTCACATTTTTATTATTCTTCAGAAAAGCAAATGAATATTGTTGGATTTTTAATTTATACTCGATAGATCTACATTCAACTGAAAAGAAAGGAAAAAATAAATGAGTTACTTCTTCATTGGAAAGCAAGCATACTAGCTAATCAAAATTGTTTTACTTAACCCTTATCCTATTATTGAAAACGTATTCATCCACAAGTTAGAATAATTTTTTCAGAATAATATTTTAGAATAAGTTGTTCAGAAATATGTTTTACGAATAATTTGTTCAGAAAACCAAACATAATTGGGTGGCTATTTGCCATTGTCATTGAGATGCAAAAGATTAAAGAGCAAAAGGGCTTTCCTTCGAATTTTGCTATTCCAGTAGTAAGTTCATATGCAATAGCGTATGCGTGGATCTAATAATTGTCCCACAAAGTGCATTAAAAGATATGTTTCTGAGTGCTAGGGTGAAGAGTTTTAGTACGAAAGTTAAGTGGCAGAGGTAAATGTGGAATACGATAGGCAGGGCGAATACTTGTGACGAGTGCAAGATAAGGGCTATCATTTCCGCATATTGACTCGCATTTGCGAACGGCTATCGACTCTTTTATATCTCTTTCCTTTGCTCGAAAGCGAACCTAATGTCTTGATAGAACTCCAGCTTCGAAATTGATGTACATCGAACTATGATCTTTTTTACAGAAGGAAGTTTATATAGAATTATTCGAGAAATTGGAAAATTGAAAAATTAAATTGCAAAACGATAAAATAAAATATATATATATATTATTAGGTCTAACAATAAGTAATCCACTATTTTTAATTAATTTATTTATTTAATCAAAAGACCACATTTCCTCTAAAGTAGGAAATTACATCTTGCTAAACAAAATGCAGCAAATAATAACAATTTATATCCAATTTATGACAGAGTTGGTATTTAATTTTGTTGAAAGTAAATGATGAATTAAACAAAAGGAGTGGATTATTTATTGGTAGACCTAATAATATCATTTCATAATTTGTCCTGATTTTTATACATAAGTATTATGTAATTCAATGTAAAATTTATCTATGTACATGTAACAAAAGTATTCAAATTCTTCCTGTTCTTAATTTGTAATCATTTATGTAATCATTAAGGAAACAGAAGTGATTTGAAACCGAAAGGCGGGGATTAAAATAAATAAAAAAAAAAAATAGATTTCCTTAACACGTCAGCTTAACATCGCGAAATGAGGAAAACATTTTTGTTCATAGAATAATAAACAATTTATGAAAATAATAGCTCGTATTCCAAGAATAATATTATTGTACGCATTTTATATGTCGTTGAATAGAAGCTACGCCATTAATAATATATTCAACAGTGTTTATTTGAGTTTAAATTTCAAAATTTATTTTACCAATTTCTCCACTTCTTCTTTATATGGAGTTAGCCGTTTTGGCGAATGTGCAGCTAAAATATTAAAATATAATTCGAGCACACACAGCCAAAAACATGAATTTCGAAGAAGATTCTTTGTCATGAACGTGCAGTGAAACATCTCAAATGAAGCGCGCGCAATTGGTGTAGCTTTGGACAAGTTACAACATAAATAACAGCGACAGTGGAACAGGATTCTGGTGCGCTACAAACGAAAGTGTAATTAGAAATCTGTACGTCGCCGATTCAGGTTGGGGCAAGAATCCGATTCCGAAACTTTGATAGAATTTCCCAACAGTGAGCACACCTGCGAATACGCTATAGCCCATGTATCAAGAGACAACCATGGGGAAATACATTCCTTGTGAAATAAAATGATCGCCAACTTTAAATCGATATGTATAGTTTAACCGAAAAACTTCTTCACGTGTAATGAAAAGGAACCAATAGTTGAAGTATAATATTACAGGAGATTGGAAATCGATCTGTTCGAGATTGTATTTGCACAATAATTATGTGTATCCATTTCATGATAAATAATGCATCCGTGAGATGATAAACAATTCGGACGTGCAATATTTATAGAAATAAATTCATCGGTTTCTATGCGGCGATTCCGATACTTTATGTATTCGGGTCAACATTTTCATCTAATATTTTATGCGTTGCATATTTCACACGAATGTAGATAAAAATTAAATGTTTCAGAGACCTACTTTTGAATCGCCTATCTATATAGAACAATAATCTTGATGCGATAGGAAAATTTTACTCCTAGTTAAAAAACAAAGTGATTAACTTACTATTAAGAATAATGTTAAATATAGTGCGAAACTTCATATTAATATAAGTAATTTCTCTTTAAAACAATTATTAAAGTAATATATTAGGTCATCTCGTAAGTTCCTGCCGAATTTAATATCGAAAGGTGCAGCGAAATAAGAATAGTAAATATGTATTATACTTTCAAATCAAATTGAACTTACGATATATTAATCGATAGATCATTCAAACAAAAGGTATTTACACAGGATAATTCATTTTTTTTATGGAAGATTGATTTACAATTAGACTGATTGGTTTCTGAGCCATATCATTATTAGAATTCGCTTTTAGAAGTGCTGATTATTTTATTTTATATTAGATTACTTAAAAATATTTGCAGGCTCAAGAACATAATTTGATTTAACTCAATAAAAAATGCATAAAAGCATTCAATAGTACCGTGACTGTTGTGCTATTTTTACGAGATATCAACAGAAACTCGATTCGAATGTATGTCTTGTTGAAAAATCACAAGCTCCTCCGCGGTGCTCATATTTTCTTTTAAACAGACCGTTACGCGTACGAGTAACGATGAAAATGTACAAAGCCGCGAGCAATTTCTTTGTTCCATTTATTGTTACAATTACAAGCCGAAAACGAGTATCAATTTTACGTTCCGCGGGCTCGCGGGTAGGCGAGCGAAGCGGCGGTGAAACTTCTCCAATTTTATAACGTTATTCAGTCGGCGTTCAAGCTGAATATGAAACGGGGGAATTAAAGAGGGAAAGGGAACCCGTTTCGAAAATAGTATGAAAATGAGCCGCGGCTCGATGAAAACGAAAGAAGTTAAAGATCTCGGTGTTACGAGGAGACGGCGCGCAGGATTCTCGAATTCAAACTTAATCTTTCGCCGCGATCATCGGAAGTGGAAGTTCCCCGAGGGAGGCACGAAACTAAGAAGATTATCCATAATTTATGTAGGAAGTAAAACAAAGAGTGGACTGCCGCTGGTGGTGCTGTATAATTTCAGGTATCGTCACGTTGGACTATCGCATCGAGTTTTCGAATCTCGTTAATTCTCTTCCCTACGAGACTCAAGCTGCTCCATTCTACCCGCCTCGTCCAAACCAATCATCTATATTTATTTATTTACAACTACAATTTACTCGATGCACCGAGATATACATTTTTTAAACGGCATGAGGGATTATGTCGTAAGTATGTTACTGTAAAAGTTTGAAAATTGGTAAATCTTTGGTTTTACTGATCAATTCTAAAATTTACCATAGCGAGGTGCTAAAAGTCCGAAAACATCTTGCAAATACTTTCATTTCGGACTTTCACCAAGCATTCCGGTAAAAATGTTAGGATTTACCAATTGGTAATTGGAAAATTTATAAAAGTTTCGTTTGATTATAATTGTGCTATTTAAATAAGTGAGGGTTTCTTAATTTTTAGTTACTTTCCAGGTACGCGAGTTTCAAAGTATTTTAATAGTTATTTATCTTACATAATTTCATGAAACTCAAAATTTATATGTCTACCGTAATGAATAGAAATTCTGCAAACGAATAACGAATAATTTGGAAAACAAATAATACGAATAACAATGAATTATTTATTGATCACTCTAATTCAACTAAAAATTTTATCCGAATAATATCCGACACTGTTTCCCTTTATTCAAACGCATCCCAATTGTAAGAACAATTACTAAACAGAAAACATATATCCGTGCTCACTTTCCCACTTTAATTTCACCCGGGCATAATTTGCTGTTCTTTCTCTTGCAGAAATACGAATAAAATTATCTCTTAAAAAACGCTACTATAATTAAGGTAGCTCGCAGCAAAGAATTAATGTCAATTGATCAAAGAAAAGCTCCTTTTACCAAACGCGATTATGGATTTCTCTTCCCTGGCAAATTGCTGGCAAGGAATTAAAAGGAGAAAAAATGTGGAATACATTGTACGAGAAAAGAGTGGTGGACGATGTAAGGTAACGATGCATTAACGAAGTAAATGGCGCACAAAGGGTTAATATTCGAAATTTCACGCGTCGGACGTGAACCTTTCCCTCGTCCGATTGTATCTAAGCATAATGAGCTACTACAATTGCCTTCTCTCGAGCAAAACGGTAATCCAGCGTCGCTTTGAATGCGCTCGTTACGAATCTATATAGCTGGGACCCCTCTTAAACACGGAATTTGGTAGCAATTGTACGATACGCGATTTCGAAGTCACTGCCGGATTGTGGCCGGCAATGGCGGGATAGAAATATCGGCAATTTAGCCCCGGCCTCGGCTTTTGAGAATACGAAACTCGATTTACACCACCATTACGCACTACCATTCGTTTCGACTTTATTCAACGCTGTCGGTACGGTCTGTGACTTTGCGCGGATATTCATCCGACGATCAAGGGTTTTCCCGCGAAAATAGCTACGATTAATGGGAATATCTACGAAACGCGTGCAAAAAAAAGGGGGAGAAAAAATAGGTATAAAAATTGAAAAATATTGGCCACTTCAAAAGGAAGAATTTATTGTAAGTTTTTTATACGCGTTGATCCAATGATCACGGATTTTACTTGTAGAGAAAGGGGAAATTATTTGTTTTACCGAAAATCGAAGTTTCGATTTACAAGCTGTAAAACGAAATCGTGGACGCGATATCTTTGTCAAAATTATGCATTTTGTAGCAAATTTTATACAGATCAAAAATACATCTAAAAAGTAAATACGCATTTAATTAATAATGGGACAATTTCCATTGTTACTAATTTTAGATTTACAAGATTTAGGCATACTTTTGACCAACTTTTCGGCATATAAAACAAATCCTAAAGGCTCAAAATACTTGTATCATTCGTGCACGTAATAGTTTGTTTCTGCTTAAGCAAGTTTATGAGAAAATTGTTGTAAAATGTTTTGTACAAGAAACATAAACAAAATAATATGACTAGAATAATTTTTACTAGTTTCGTTGGAATGCTGCGTTATTATTTTAAGAAAGAGAAATCAATGTTTATTGAAAACCATAGGGGAGTTTAAAAGATATAATGGCTTTTGACTTTCTATAAGTATTGATCCAATGATAACAGATTTTCTTACAAACGAAGGGAAAGATATTTATTTTAGTGAAAATCAAAATTCTTATTTAATTATAGCTCGTATCTAGATGTATACTTAAGCGAATTTAGGAAAAAATTAGTATGAAGTATTTTACACAAGAAACACGAATAAAATAATCTTTATTGGTTTGATTGAAAAGTTGCGTAATTTTGATTTCTTTATAAAAAAAAGCAGAAATCAATTTTTATCGAAAACTATAGGGAAGCTTAAAAGAAAGAATGGTTTATAAGTTTTTGTGAGTATTGATCCAACGATCACGGATTTTCTTATAGAAAAGAGGACAATATTTATTTTACCGAAAACTAAAATTCTGATTTAATTATACGTCGCGTTTAGATAAATGCTTAAACAAATTTTGGGAAAAAATTGATATGGAAATTTTGTACAAGAAAAATGAACAGTATAATATAAGTAAAATAACCTTTGTTAGCTTGATTGGAAAGTTGCGTAATTGTTTCTTCTTTTCAAAGAACAGAAATCAAATTTTGTGCAAATTTGTATTAATTAACATTCATTACTATTTGTAATTTTCTACTTATTTGGTTAATTATATATTTGGTTACTATACAATTTTTCATTCCTGCTATTTAAATATTCTGTCAGTATTTCCATCGTATAATATTTAAACAAATGGACTTCCTGCAAATCTATTCATATAAGCAATTTTTTTACTTCAAAAAACAAAATTTATCATTTGTCTATTTTTTATACTTTTCGAGGTATATATAACTTCGAAAATGTGCACGAAAATTTAATCGAAATCAGCATCTATTAGTTGAATAATGTTTTCCGTGAAAGTTGAAAATCCTCGAGGGCTGCGTGTTTTATTTTTTGATGAAATGGATGTTGACGGTTCTACAAGCAACTATTTGTTTTACATATTTGTTTTACTCGGTACTTTTTCCCTGCTAACGTTGCGACTGTTTCAAAGTTTCGAAAAAGAAAACAGAAATACCATAAACGTGACTTTCTCTATATAAAAACAATAAATTGCATTTTTAGGAGACGAAAGATTCTTGAATTCCATACAGTTCAATTTTTCGTTGATTCGAATTGAATTTTGCGTTGAGAATGAAATAAAAATTTCATTTCATACGGTTGGCAATAATATCCTTCACGAAAATCATATCCGAGTTTAATTTCGCGCAATTCTCTGCGTCCTGGAAATATAAGTCTAATTTCGTCTTATATTTCTGTGTCTTGCAGTTTCCTCGACAACACAATGAAAAGATCAAATCGAATCTACTCGATTCCTTAGAATCAATCTTACAATTGCCTCATTCCATCCATTGTATTTACGCCCCACCACCTTCATTCCTTTTCTTCAATTGTATATAAATATTTCACAAATACATTAGATGCCGGAAAAGCTTCGAAGCAATAATACAAAATAATACAATATCGAAGTAATTCGACGAAGAATTTATTGGAAATTATTTTCAGCATTGAAATTGTATTTGATTTTCCATAAATACCCATTGAATTTTTTATAAAGGCACCGAATTAATTTGTACAATAATAATAAGATTTTTACTGAAAAGTAAACTTTGCAAACGAATTTGCAAGATTTCATTCTCAATCAACATAACGACGAATAAGAAACTGTTTATAAAAGTTCTTATTAACATTTAATGCAGCTTGCAGTTCCGTATATTTTGTATTTTAATAACACACGGCGAACAGGAAACATGGAAGATTCATATAGGTGCGTATACTAAACAGTTCCAGCATTTCGAGAAAGTTTCAAAGTCTCATGAAATCCTTTTGTACACTGAACGTTCTAAATTACGCAGCCTGCAAAACTATTTTCAGCACTCTTTCGTTAAGAAGTTTATAGTCCAAGAAAAGTGCTTCGCAAGCAACTTTCAAACATTCACGAACGAGAGATACTTCTGAGAGGGGGGAAAAAAATGTGAAATTATATAACCATGGAGTCTACACGCAGAACATCTTCTTTGAAAGAAAGAAAATAGAAACCTGAGGCTAACTTTTTATTTATGAAACCTCGAAACCTGACCCAGAAACGATTCGTATAAGAAGAAATTCCGTTTCGACGATATTATTAACGTATGAAGTTACTTATGAAACGTGAATTAAAAATGTAAACTGTCTACCAGAATTCCATACTTACTCTACGATGTCATTTTTAATACGTTACGGAAGAACGGCAATTTTATTTAAAGCAGGACTGACATTCGACGTTGTTAAATATGGCAACATAATATAATAAAGAAATAGATTCAGCTAATTAAAAGATTCGAATGAAAATCTATAGTTTGACCGTAATATGACACGAAACATTGTAGAAGAAGAACAATTTCATTTAAAACAGGACTCATATTTCGAGAATGAAAACTTGTGACTTACATCGCTTTTCCTTATAGCCACAGAGTTATTAAAATACTAAATAATATGAGACGATTTCATGCAGTATACTGTTGACATTTCTCATTTTGTAGATCGACCATTGTGGCGTATTTACAAAGCTTTATACTAAAAACAGGTGACTTTATACGAAGTTTTGTAAACTTATACGAAGAACAATAATTTTATTTAAGACTGGTCTGGTGTCTGTTTGATACAAAAACGACATTAATTATTACTAGACTTGATACATTCGTGCATACTTCTGCCTAGACTATTTATTTCTCCATATATCTGTGGTTGTAAAGCAAAACGATATAAGCCACATTTTCAAAGAATTGCAGTTTATGTACTAAACGAATTCTGCAACATACAATCTACGGTGACCGCAGGGTGAAGTCTCAAAGTGATTATAACAACCAGATTCAAATATGATCGTATTCAAAATTCCAACCAGTAATGTCTCCAAAACGAAAGCTGGTGTCTTGCGTCTTCTTTCCATCCAACCGCAGATTTTACAATGATTGCAAAAAGGAAAGAAGAATCTTGAGATGTTCCGCGCGACGATAATACACTATACAGGATTTTATTAATTTTTTCCCTTACACGTTGTCCAAGCATCAGCGAAATAAAAGCAAGGCATAAGTGAGAACAGAGAATAGGGGGAGGGGAAGGTAGCGAAATCCAATTAACTTTTAATTTAATTAAAAACCGACCGCGATACGTGAAACGCAAAAAAGTTTACGTTAAATATAAAAAATTACTTCTCGCCGAGCGACGTCGTGAATAAAATTTTTGTTTCCACCCTCCACGGCCGCCCTAGTTCCGTGCATTTGTTCGTGAAACGCCCTAATTTAAGAATAACAGAGAGAATAAACCTCCCCCGGCGCGCGGCGGTGCAGTGGAAGGGGCGAGGCGTAGTAGGAGAAGGGAACAGAAGGGTGGATGAAGAAAGACAGGGTGTGTCGTAAAGTTTGCTTGTTACGAAATTCTGTAACGGCGATGCAGTCATGGCCGTGAATAAAATGCGAACAGAGAGAGGCTCGATGCTAATGCGAAGATAAAAACGCACTGAATGGAAGCAGATTTGCGAAAGCGAAACGAATGAACGCATTCGTGTTCGTCGCGAAAAAAAATATATATATATATATATACACAATATATAGGAGAAGGAAAAATAAACGGATGTTTATATCGAGGCCTTGTTTAATTAAACGCACTGAATCACCGAGTTTCTTTTTACAACTCGCTTCGCTTCCACCCCCTTTGCGGCTAGAAAATTAAACGAAGAACCACCGCAAGTATAAAAGAGAACATATGTGCGTCCTCTGTTGGTTTTACGAGCATCGAAATTTTGGATAAAAAAAAGAGAGGAAGGATTTTTATCTATGTGGTAGGGGGAAAAATGTAAAATTATCGAACTTCATGCTGTAAAACATTGTGTCTATATTGTTTCTGTCTGCGAATAAACCGCGGAGTTTTTGTGCATTTATAGGGCAACTAGAAAACTGCTATTCGGAAATATGATGGAGGTTTTTGATTGGCTATTTCAATGTAAAAGCACGGAATTAATTTCTACATCTATACCTTTCGCTACATTCTCTTTAAACTGAAAGCATTCTCGATGCTTAAACGAAGTTAATTTGTATTAATACAGAAATAGTACGAACACGAGTGCAGCGAAATCTGGTTATTATAATCACGGACAATATTATCAAGCGTCTAATATTATCGTAATTAGCCAATCCCATAACACTTTATATAAAATTAACATTACTTTTGTTCAGCATATTTCAATGCTACATCAGAAAATTAACATATTAAAGATACATATTGGTGTGTAAAAGTTTGATACGTTGACCGTCACGGCGATTTTACTTGTTTCAGTAGGATATATTATAATTATGCACGTATTACGTTTATTTTGTTAAGAAATGTAGTTATCTAACTTTTCCACGATGCTTCCGATAGTATATATTGCTGCTGTAATAAATACTGCTCTTGTATTATAAATGCTTCTTCGATAAATAATAAAATCAGTGAAAATTTTAAAAATATTGTTTCTTTGATTTGAATGCTTTACTTAATCGCAGCGTCGCCTGTTACTGCTGACCACCATGGCAGTCAACGTGTTAAGTATCTTCAACATGTTCGGCAACAAACGCTAAAATAAAATTGCTACCCCATATTTAAACCACCTTCCCATGCTTTTACACACGATTACCTAATTTTCGACGACCATGATAGCGAAAGGATTGATAATAATTTGTGGGACGACGAGGTACGTCGAGAGACACGATTGATCTTCGAAAAATGTACAATGCTCGAAAGTTACAGCAAGGGCAGTAACACTGAATAGAAACTAGAGAAGCGTGGAAACACGAGAAGAAAGGGACAGAATGAAAGGGTAGACAGGTAGGGGGTAAGGCAGAGGGAGAGTCATGGTGTGAATCGTGGCAACTCACCAGAATTGGATCAGTTGAATTATACTTGTATGATTCATTAGCGTCTCACTCTGCGAAACAATAAGTGAATTACCATATACATTGTGCGAGATAGTAGACGACAGTTTCGTGTGTTTTTGTCGTCTGCGAGCGTGGTGCGGCTGTAGAAGCATTGTTCGTGCGAAAGTGGATTAATCTGAGCGGGTTGGGACGAGACACGATGATACTTTCATCGATGAGTTGCTTTTTTTCCCAATCGCTGCATTGTTCTGATCGACGTTTATTCGCTCGATACTGGGGGGACGAGTTTATGCTACGGTGTAATCGAGTTTTCGATGATAATTCGATGTTTCGATCAATTCGAGTAAAAAGGCTATGGTTTTCGCCATTTTTGAAGCTTCCAAAAATTATGGCAACCGCAGTGTCTCTGTGCTACTTCAAACTAATTGTAAGTATGATCCGATGTTGGTACAATTAGTTGAAACTTTACACAATTTTTGGTTAGAATAATTAGACTGTGGATTTTTATGCAAATTCCCATTTTCACAAGTACTATAATGAAAAGAATAGGGCTTCAATGACGATCTGTTTCTTCCTCTAAATATTATAATATAAGTTTTACTTTGGATTAATAGTTTGGATTATTACTTATTAATAGTTTAGGAAAATAGAACACAATATAAATGTACACGCTGTATAAAAAGTAATCGAGGTACGGCCACACGACTAAAAGAGTTAAAGAACAACCAAATACAACCAACAAATTTAATCACCCAAAATTGACAGTCTATCTTTTTAACCCTTCCGCTACGGAGGACGTATATATACGTATATTTCCTCTATAGCATAATAGTGTTTGTTTCTTAATTCATGCAACAATGTTACACCATAATCAATCATAAATAGCATCCAAATGCTTAGATTTGTACTATTCTCATATTAACAAAACCGACTGTTCTTTGTGCTTCGAGTTTCCAGCTTAGCGAAAGGGTTAATTTAGGGTTTAAACGTGCACGGTGCATAATTAATCCCTATATTTCATTACAAAAATGACGAATATCATTTGAACATTTTATATTCCCACCGCGAAGTCGCAGAAACATAAATCACACCGTGTATCGTTGAGAATTCTGCCATTCTTACCCTTCATTATCATTAATCGCGGGAAATTAATGGTACACCGGGATCGTATGTATTTTACGCTACGCACGAGGGATGCAAAGAGGGTTACGTATTGTAAATTCTTCGTAAGTGCAGGGTAAATGATTACACCGACTGTTTCACGGATGAACCATGAACAGGCTGGAATGAACAGGTGCAAGCCGAGTGAAAGTTGAGCAAATGTTTACAGTGGAAGTGAACTGCGGCAAGGAAAACGTGCGGGGGTGGATGTTGGCAGGTGAAAGGCAACGAAAGGGGTAGTAGGAGAAAAGCGTGCTAGCATCTCTTAAGTTATTCAAAGCTGGAGAACGCCGAAGAGTCTTCGAGCCCTTCCCGTGGATCAACTGCGACCGAGTGGAGGTAATTTTATTAGAGAAGTGCTCCTCCACTGCATTTGCTCGATTCGGCTTGAAAACGCCACAACTAAGTGCCGATCGAATTTTCTAATCTCCTCGATAACTCGATTAACTTGAATTTATTCCGTTCCATATTTACCGGATCATAAATTTAATGTATTTTAAGGGAAATATAAAGTCCGTTTTAACCCTTTGCACCACGTTGCATAAATTTTCCCAAAAGGTTTAAGGATTTTTTTATCTTTGTCGGTTGAATTATTATTTCTTTCGAAACAAATAACAGAGCGAGTTAATGATAATAAATTTTCTGCTTTCCGTAATAGGTAACGCTTTAAATTATTAGAGCCCTAAAAATACCGTTGGATTGAATTATTAGAAAAGTTTTGGAATGCAAAGAATTAAAGTATTTCACGGACTATTTTATTTATAGAATATTGAGAATTAGGTTTGTAAGCAAATTCATATCTTTAAAAGAATAGTCAAAGAATTAGAATCTAAATTTAGATTAATTTTATCCACTGAATATAATACTACGTGTAAATTTGAAAAAAATTCGGAAAGACAAGTTTTTATTTAAGTTTTTACGTGACTATGTTTATATTTTTATAGTTAATTTTATAATTATAATAGAAGTATTCTGCTACCCCAAAGGCCTTACTTAAACTGAACTTGGACAGTTAAATTAAGGTACATTCAGATCTAATCGTTGGACATTTATAAAATATTGTAAAATACAATGTAAATATAATGCGGCACGAATTTTCTGTCGAACCCAATACTTCATTTCGGATATTTCATATAATTTTGCATATTACGCGTGTTCCGCATCTTTATGCCCATCTAAATTCCCCATGATCACATAAAAATCCGCAGTCTAGCAATTCCAGTTTAAAATTCACCAAGCTACACTCGGCACTGCAAATACGACCAAACAATCCCTAAAGAAATGACGTTGAACAGTTAAAGAGAATTCCCCGGAGCAGGAATGCGTTTATTATCGGTTTTAAAATGTCATTAGTAAGAAAACTTTGGCTGATAATAAATCCAATTTCCCTGGAACAACCTTGAAATTGCCTGAAACTTCTGCCGGAACTTTCCCCTGGTTGTAACCCTTATAGGATGCAATTCCGTTTGTGCAAACGGTGGTTATTCGTAACCACCGGCTACGGGGGTTAATTGCATCGGATGCAACGTTCAATTTTCCCCCGGGGAACTTCGACCCCGTAAACTTTATGGTTTAAATTAAGAAAGCTTATGAAGAAACGCCGTGTCAGAGGGGGAGGGGGTGTGTTAAGAAAAAAAGAAAAGTTTTCCTCGCTTTTTCAACGAGCTTGTCGCGGCAGAGGCTTGCAGCAGCACCGGAAACTTTCACGGTGGCGGACATGCGAGCGGACTTTAATCTGTTTCAGTGACCCGGATCAAAGGTGTTACACGCCGTATCATATTCTTGCTTTATGGTAACTTGCAATTTTCTACCCCAGCCGTATCTTGTTTATCCTGTGCTGATAATCTACTTCTACTGCAGGATTCTGCTTTAATATCAAATACGATATAAGATGTCACGGCGAGGAAAAAACGACCAACAAATTGCGCTTTGAGCACAGATATATAGATAAAGTTAATACCATCCTTCGAAGGATCGATGAAGATTTGGAAAATAATCTAAGGAAGTTTCTTCGGCAAAAGAATGTAAGGGAATTCTATCGAATCTTCGGCATCTCAGATGAAAATTCGATTCGAGAATCTGTGGGTTATTATAGTGTTGCGTATTTATGCACACGCGCGACAATTTTTAAGCATCTAGTAATTAAAGATAGGTGTGATTGTGTTGTGGAATGAAATCAACGAAATAGTTTTAGAATAACTAATCGACAGCATTTTTGAGTTAATAAAGAAGGCAGGACGTTTCACTGAAATTAAAATTTTATCAATTCATTATAATTGATTATCGTAATTACGTCGTGATTTCATTGGTGCTATAGTTGTGTACTTGTAAAATATTTATGTTATTGTTATATTTTGTCTGAATCATTAAGTACTTATGTCGATGTGTGAGACCGCTAATAATAATTACTTATTCATCCGTATTTTACTTTCTGCATGATTTACGAACTTGTCACTCTGCATACTTTTCAATTATAGTATAATGTTCAATTACTGAAATTGAACCTCGAAAATAGAGATAAATTAGTAACGGTCTTACAGGCGTAGGTTTTAATAGATAATGTAGTTGAGGGTTAAAGAAATGTTATGTATTCCTTTTTATTATTATTATCCCCTTTATCGAACTACACTTGAATAATCGTATTAATTTTTTTAGAAATTATTAATAAAAACCCCGAAATTCTCGAAAATTGTAGTGATATAATTTGATATTTGACGCAATGGTGAAACAATAAATAGTTAATTCAAACTTTCCAACAATTGAAAAGTAAATAAAACAAGAGACCAAAATTACGCCCAATATGGAAAACCTCGTAGTGGCTTTTAACAGTACAGAAAGTCAATGCGCCAATAAATGGTTAAAATCCTGTGTAAAAATATTCGCAGAAGAACTCCTTAAAAGTGCTTCGAATTTTGTAAAAGACTAATCTAGTTTCAATTCTCTCTTAAGCGACGAAATCGTTTGAATTTTCCCAACTCGTTAACTGAGCGCGAAAAGAAAAAAAAGGGGGGGAGGAAAAAAGTCATAAAAAGAAAAAAAAAGGTAGACAGTGATTCGTGAATTTAATACGTGCAAAAAGGGGTTGGCCGATATCTTGAAATTCACGAGCGATCGCCGCGAGCAAATCTTTGGAATTAGCGGATTAGTCGGGTAATGCCAATCTATCGTTTTACGAGCTGACGTGATCGCAATAAAACTTTTTCATCCACTCGTAACGAGTCGGCGATAAATTGAGGCGACATTAGAATTTCTCTTTCCACCGGTGGAACAATGTTAAACGCTCGATCCGGTGACGTATTACGAACAGCCGGCAGTGAATTAACGCGCTGTAAAACAATAAAAACCTTTCATCTTGCTCGTAGACCGTAGCCGGAAGAGAGGGCACGCGTTCGTTCACCGGAAAGCGAATAATGAACATTAATTGCTCGAGTTTTCGGTAGTCGGCTCGTCGACGAAAGCGATTAATACCGGACTCTTAATTCAGAGAGAAAACCTGTCCTTTTGAATTATTAGATTAATGCACGTTTAATGTTATTTTGTAAGATGAAAGGTTTAAACTCGCAGGCCAGTCGTTCGAAATATTATATGGTGGACAGTAGCATGCAGAATTTTCGAGCCGAATACGCATGAATATTCAATAATTCTATTCGAAAATCTGACCCGAACGAACGATTCAATAATTTTATTCGATTAGTCGGTTCAATAAATCAATTCAATAATTCGGTTCGATAATTCGATTCAATAATTTTATGGAATAATTATGTTAATCACTTGCAATTTGTCAGAATTTGCATAAAAGTCCACATTCTAGTAATATCTAGAATAGTAATTAGCTAATAAACGGAAGTAAACAATGTTGTTGTAAAAGATATTTTGGAGGAGGTTAAAGGCGAAACAGAGATGAGTTTCTGCGTTTATTCCGTTCCCAGAAATGAATCGGAAGAACGAGGCGGAGAAATCCTCGATGGAATTCGAACTTTTTCCCAATGATGAATAAAGAGGTAACAGGCTTCGAAGGTTGCGTTCGAAAAATTCGAAAGTCCGCGGAATCAAAAAGCGGAACCTCATTACAAGTTGAAATGGGATTTCAAGTTCCTGTTTGACGAATATATTTTATGCGCGATATCAGACGAAATCTCCCACGACTAGAATTTTTCGCTGCGTGCAATCGTATTGCGAGAAACAAATTCTTTGGATATATTTTAATAAAGAATTTTGTTACGATAGTAATCCGTATTAGGAATATTAGAAATATTTGAAAAATTTAAATACCTTTGCAGTGTTGTTTAGTCCATTTTTTAATCTAAAATTTCATTCTTAATCTTTGATAATCTCAACTAATAATCTTCGTAACTTACTTTAAAATAGATAATTAAGATTATTCAAACCAATGCTGATTACATTTTTTTAACAAACGAAAATATTCTCAATTAATAATCGTTACGATTTACTTCAAAACAGCTAATTAAAAATATTGAAACTAATGCAAATTGAATTATTGTTTAACAAATATACTGCAAAAAGATTTATACTGATATCTTTCTTCGCTTCTGAATAAGAATTTGCAGAAGTCTTCACTTTGAAAGGAACTGGGACAAACTTTAACACAGATAATTGAAATTGTTGAAGAAAATACAACTCAAGTTTTCGTTAATAAAAAAAATACAGTTATTATAAATGTACCGTAACAAGTCTCATGTCGATTTCTTATTTCGTTTCTTCAAAGGAAATCATAAAAGATACACTCTTTGAGTCTTTAATTAACTTCGGCAAAGTTAATTAAAACTGTTTAGGAGAGTGCAAAATAAATTTCTCTTAACGAACGAAAATACAATTAGGTATTACAAATGAATTATAAAAATTGTGTACTGTTACCTACTTTCATTTTCTTTATAGATTCGCGTGACTCTAGTTACGTCTGGCTACGTATAGATTTACTCTACTTGCAGTCTATTTTTCATTCTTCTTACAACACTTTTTTTCTCGATGCAATTCATACAATTTTTCTCCATCAAAGAAACACAAAGTTGTCTCCAAATTATTAACAAAACTTAAATTCCAATTAAAATTAATTCCCTACACCGGAAAATTTCTTTTCAACGAACGAAAATATAATTAGATATTGCACGTGTTAGCAAATGTATCGTAAAAATTTCAAATTAATATTTGCTTTCGCTTTCCTAAAAAAAATTCATAACATTCTATATTGACGTAACATTAGCCGTGTCTGACTACGCGCGGACTCATTCTACTTGCAATCTATCTTTCATTTCCTTTATTTTGTTTTACTCTCGATGCAGTTTATAGAATTTTATTTTACCAAATTCTTTTAAATGCTTTGCAAAGTTTAATTCGCAATTAAAATAAATCTATTACGCCGGAAAGTTTATGAGCTATCAATAGATGTAAAACAAATATCAAAGGAAATCATTACTGTTTGAAGTGTTCCACTCGTTTCACCATAAAATATCTTTACTAACTCTCATCACTATAACCAATCCCCTTATAAAAAAAACCTTCTGTATCAATCTTTTTATCAACAAATTGCATCTGCTTGCTACGGTGTATTAGATTGTTCGGAAAGTTCGTAGCGATATTTAAGAATCATTCAATGTTAGTATGTAAGTAAATAATTAAATGATTAAATAATTTTATATATTTCTTGAAGATTCTATAACTATTAAGAAGTTTCACAATTAAAGAGGAAGTTTATTAAAAGAAGTACTATTAGTAAATTTCATAATTGGAAGAAAGTTTTCAACTTTTTCAAAAACGAATATTGCCAAGTAATTTTTCCCAATCATATGTATAACACGAATTGAATATAATAAGTTTTACTGCTTCTTTGCCGAAATAAAGTCATTAATTACCGTCGCTCATTTTATAACCAATTCTAGACACTGTTTCTTAATTATCGCATTTAAGAAGCCTAACTACGAACAATATTTATTTAAATTAATGATGTTGTCATCCAGCAAAGTCACATTAACATAATTCCTTTCCAATGCCACCAACTATACAACAGAATTTAATGTTATCGAAAGCTACGCTACGAACATTCCGAGCAGCCCAATAAAACAAACAGCGAGTAAACCGATTACTATTTAAATTTCCCCATTCGCCGGCCCATAAAATCCATTCATTGACCCTCGCGATCGAGAACGAACCGTTAAGAAAACCTTCCGAATCACCACCTCTCCGTCATGCCGAAAACGGTAAGCCACAATCTCCGTTGGAAATTGCGCGTTCGCCGAGAGACGACGAGAGGCAGCCAACAAGCAACTGCAGTATTCATTTTCAAATCCCGTGGCTCGATCCCCGGCAAGATTCTTTCTCTATCCGGCGAAGCATCTCGCCGGCGGCTGTTCAATTATACACGGCTGAAATATCATTCGCGCGTATTTTATTCAGAACTGTGACAAGGAGTAACTCTGAGGGACAAAGGGAAGAGGGATCGAGGGACGTGCATTTTGCAGAACCAAGTATCGGAGACTCACCTTCCGGTCGTGTCTAATTTTTTCACGACCCACAGACAGATCCACGCCGGGCACACGGACACGGGAAGATGGCGAAGTACACAGGGCTCTGCGATTCAGTAATCCAGTTAAAGGGAGGTGGGTTCGGTGGAATCGGGGATTCAGCGTGGCGTAGGAACCGTTCGCGATCACTTTACGAGGCGACGTGATTGCAATCATCCAGCTTTTTGCCGCTAGCGAGCTACTTGGAAATCCTCCGGAGTACTTTTAATAATTCAGTCGAATCCGACGCGGAGACACGCCGACTGTGGAGGAGGGGTCGACGGAGGAGCGTAGTTGCATTGCTTCCGAAAAAATTAAACCTCGAGTCTGGTAGCACGCGTGAATGGAATACGAGACGACTGTAAAACAGGCCCGGCTGGGTAATTGTTCCCGGGGATAAGTAATGGCCGATGGAAAATCAGGATTGGATCGAACGAGCGTTGTCGCCTCCGAGATTGATTCACCGTTCGCCGAATCGGCGAGATTTTTCGTACCGCGACTTTGATCGATGCTCCCGCTTCGTCTTTTCCGCTTCCTTTCATTAGCTGGCTTTTTGATTAAGTCTCCAGTGTTTCTTCGTGGTTTTTTGTCACCTTTGGAGAACTTGTTTCGTTGCGATTTCTATTTTAATAGAACTTGTTTCGGTGGAGGAGCAAGAAAATTTCGAGAGATTCGTAGCAGTTGTGAGAACAGGAAAAATTATCGATTATTTATAGATACATTTTATTAAGTCTATTCTGTTTCTTTGTTATTTTTCGTCACCTATGAAAGACTTGTTTTCTTGGTACTTTTATTATTAGAACTTGTTTAGGTGGGGGAGGAAGAAGTTTTCGAGAAATTTGTAGAAGTTGTAAGAATAGAAGAAATTAAATATGTTGTGGTTTTTTTACCTAATCTTGTTTTTACTTTAGTAAAACATTTCCTAGTTTTGAGGCAAATATAAAAAGATTTTTGCTAATGTTTGGATAATCATGTCCAAGTTTCTATGTTAAAGATTCTTCTTCTTAAAATTGTACAACTTTTCTACAGGAAAAGGAATGTGATTGAAGTGAGTAGAATTTTGAAGACCGCAGCAGAGTTAAACGAGTAATAAATAGACTGTGTATTTTTATGCATTTATGGGAAATTTGAGTAGACAAAATTAGAGAGGGCGCATAGTAAGCAAAAATATACAAGATACCAAAAGTAAAATACATACTATTTTATTTGGAGCCGGAAACAACCACGTACTTCTTTAATTTTGTAATTAAAAATATGAATTTGCAATCGAGTATTAAAGTTTCAAGATTTTAGTACATTAAGTACACAAATTGATTCGCAATCATAATCATTATTCAGAAAAATGTAATATTGACCTGATGATTTATTTTCGAAATTGGCAGAAGAATTTACCACTTCTTTTTTCTGAAGAAACGCCAAACTTCGATTGATAGACTCGTCAAGAATTTAACAATAAAGTAACGGAATTAATTTGTGCATCTAATACAAATAAAAAAACCTTTATATTATAATATATATTTATAATACAAGTAAAAAAGTTTCACTACCCTTAATTGAAATCCTTTATTCCTTTTTGCATGCCAACGTAATAATTCATTCCTTCATCGCTGCCGTCATGAATCGTGTCACAAACCTTCGACCAATTTCATTAATTTCTTACAAATTTTAAATCATCGCTACGAAGAGCGAGATGGAATCCAATTGTGCAATTATCGCGATCTTTGAAAAAGCTCGAATGGAAAAATTCTCGGAGAAGAGAAATTCTCTTGCATTACGATAAAAAAGCAAGAAAGGTATAAATCTTGACGAGAAGAAATTCTCTTGTATCGGAATTACTAATGAGGAGAAAGCAGGTCGACATGGAGAAGTAACTGGAAAAGGGGTTGGAAATCGACGCGGAGACACGATGAAAGGGATCGAAAGGGGTTTGATAGCGACGGAGATCGCAATCACGTCGCATCGTAAAGCGATCGCTAACATTTCCGCTATCTGGCTAAATTCAAATTCGAGGGAGTGCTTTTAAGCGATAATAACGAGGCAGATGAATACAGCGATAAGGGAACAAGCAGAGGGGGAAAGTAAATTTCAAATCGGTGGAACCGATGAATAAATTTGAATTTGAAGAATATTTTGATTCCTCATCGTACTTCCCTTGGAATTTTAAACGAATTCAGCAGATTCGATGAAAAACTTTTCATGAATGAAGATTGCTTGCAGGGTAGTGAGATCCAGCAGAATTCATTAACCCTTAAAAGCTGGCATCGAATTAATGAGAAAAACAAACGAAACTGAAAGTTCTTTTTAGTATTTAAAATTGCATAAAAGTTATGAGATTATTCTTGTTTGGAGTTGCTGAAAAGTTGTATAAAAATTTGAGGCTTTTCAAGAATGTTGAAATAAAATTCGCTTGGGGTGAATTTTCACTTATTGCGTTTATGGGTAAAATTTAAACTTCGAGATTGATAAACAGTTGCAAGAAAATTTGTAGAATTTCAAAATAATGAGTACGTGTAAAATTGAAGCAATTGAAATTTGTTAACTATAATAATTGCTTCAAGATCATTGCCTATTTACGAAATCTTGAAAAGTTTAAGATAGTAAAAGAATTTTTTAATGAAAGATGGTTAATAACAATTGGAAAGATTCAAAAAGACAAGAACATCTTTAATTTTATGAAAATCGTTAAAATGAAAGAGTAATTTGTTCTTTGCAACAAGTTGTTGCATCAAAATTACAAGAAAATTTTCTGAAAAGCTACAAGTTGCAAAATATTAGGTGTACCAATAATCTACTTTCTTTTGTTAAATTTCACATATATTTTTAATAGTAGTAAGTATTTATCATGTCTCAACACTGAAACTACTAAAACTAATTAATGTGTACCTATTTGAACGAAGATAATTAAAATGGTAGTTACTTGCAAAACTACGTATTCCACCAAAAATAAATCATTTACACTGTTTACAGAAAATCATTGATAACCTTCAAAGATTCCCTGCTCTTAATTTATACAATCTTTATAAGAAATCACAAATAAGTTATATTGACCATCTTGATAATTCTATTGTTAAACATAATTCATTTATTCTATAACGTTTAATATAATTTCTAATGCAAACTATGGATTCCTGTTTGAAAGAAACCTTTATCCTTTGATCCAACAAATTCATCAACACATTGGAAAATAGTGGATTATTTTTGGTACACCTAATAAATCATCCAACGTCGCAATAAATAATTATACTCTGCTGCAGTTCGCCTTTTTTTCAAAAGAAACTACCTACCTGCAATAAACGGTAAAAAAGAGGGTTTAAATTTTCTTGCACCATGCATTTAAGATGTATCAAAAGATCATTTTAAGGTTGCATAAAGAAACATGTAAATTGGGGTGGAAATTTTGAATGAACCATGACCTCACAGACGAGCTTAAATGTAATTAATACCGCATTGCTCTTCCTTTCATCCCCTTGCTTCTTCCCTGATCTAACAACGGCCCTTCCTTCCTTTTCCACCCCTCTTTCAACGAAGGATTGGTGCATCAGGGTGGTTTTACCGCGGCGTTAACTCAATATCTTCGCCATCATGCCACGATCTATTCCTTTCATCCCCTTTCTATCTCGACACCAAGACAAATGCGCGAATAATATCTCTGATAAGGCGAAATTTGCTCCCTTATCCGGCCGAATTCGTCGACTGATATTCCATACATATTTATTGGAGCGAGTGTCCAGGATAAAAGTAATCACTCTCCCGACGATTAACGAATTTGCATCCAAAAACACCGCGGCGAACTCGATTTCTCGTCCGAACGATTTCACGCGATCGCCGGAAAGGATTTTAACCTTTAATGGTTGTCGAAAAAAAATACTGCATACTGATTAGCTGTTAAAAATTCATATGAATGTTGATAGTCTTTATAATAGAATATGACGCAGAATATTATGATAAACTATAGCCAAGGTAACGAAATATTTTACATTCTTTTTTTGTAATTCATAGCGCCGCCTTTTGAAATACAAAATTTGCGAAAAATTGTACAATGCACATAGTATGGGAAAATATATAAAATATCCAAAGTAATCCGCACATTATTACATTTAGAAGGGTGAAACAAGCATTTGTAAAAGCAACAATGCAAGAAGATAAACAAATAATATAAATGTAGAAAAAGATATATAATATGTAAAATGTTCAAAATTATGTAGAATATTGAAGTTGAAGACGATCCATTTCTTTGTTTCATTCCATGCTGTTCAATTCACAAAATAAGATATTTAAATGATAGAAACCTTGACAATAAAATATCTTATATTACTATTACAATAGCTTGTCCAAAAAGTTCTTTTTTGTGTTTTTAGCATTTTTAGACAAAACGACATCGCGAAGTTTATCACAAATGGTGTCAGGGGTATCTGAAAAAATCTGGGAGGGTGTTAAGACCAGGATAACACTACATCTTTTAATAAATTATATTATTTACCAATTTTTTTGCACTTAACATCTGATGAAAGAAAAAAAAAGGCTTTTAAGACAACCTAATTCTATTTTAAATGTCAAATGAATTACACGCCTACCTATATTTTAACTCTACAATTCTAAGTCATAAATCCTTAAATTACGCAACCTCTTTCAGCATTCACCGCTCTAAAAAAAAGCCGTTTTTCATTGCAGGTCTAAAAATTCCGCCGAGATAGGATAACAACCAAAGACAAAAAAAGAAAGGCGCGCGTTTTTCAAACAACACAACAATCAACCAACGTAAGCAGTATAACTGAAACCCCGTGCACGTGCACGCGAACAAAATCCGCCATAATAATCTCGTTAGAAATCTCGCGACCGCGTTGCGTCGGATCTGTTTGTGCACTTTTAATTACGGGGAATTTTGCGTGCACGTGTACCGGAATAAAAACACGCGACACTGGTGTACCGTTACATAATTAAGAACGTTTCACCGTGAAAAACGTCTAATTACCAACCGCCTCTCCCCCCCCCCCCTCCCCCGCCCCTCTATACGTCCACATTATTTTGATACCGACTTCTTCCAAGACAATAACCGCTATTTTAACGCGTAATTAAAACGCAAGGAAAATCTCAGCTTATTTCTTCGAGCGGTCGCGGTTCAGACACTTCCAGCCCCATGAGAATCAAGTTACGGGGTCGGGTAGACGAGACAGGAAAGGTAGACGGGGATAAATCACAGCGGAAACACTGGTACAAGTTTCCCGGGTATATGGGATTTTTCTTGATTCGGAAAAACAGTGTAATGGGACACGGTATATGGGCCATATTCCGTGTAAATATTTCCTAGCTCCCTGCTTCAACTTCCAACGCGAAAACGCGCACGAAAGGGGTGAAAAAGAAGGCGGAAGTTCTTGTGATAGAAAGAAATAAGGAAGAGTCTTTCGAAGCGGATTACGATTATTGTTATTGAAATTATTATTAGGTACCGAAAGAAGTTCGGCTTTTGTACGGTTGTCTAATCAGAAATTTTAGGAATACATTAAAATCGAATTTTTCATTGTCTTCGGGAAAAGATAACGTAACAATAATGGCACTATTTAAATATTTTGTCTATTTTTTTAATTTCTTCAATATTGGGTTAGCTAAAAGGTCTTTTCGTATTTTACAGACAGATAAAAAGAAAAATTTTGATAAACAATGTATTTTCAACTTGATTTGATATAATTTCTCTAATCTTTCTTTAAAAAGTTTTACTACCATTAGCTATCGTTTCACTTTATGCAGTTGAATTTATCTAATTCAAAAGTATTAATTTTTATACAAATTGAATATGTCTCCAGGTATTTGATTGGGGAAACGCTATTAACATTAGTGATATATATTTTCATTAAATGCAGATTACTGTTTTGAATATACACGCATCGTTTTCATTCCGTGCTATAGAAACGGCAATTTCATATTGTACAACCTAATAAACTCAACGTGCATTATTTTAAAATGAATTTTATGAGTTCCGTTTTACTTCTTGCAAAGGATGATGATTCGAGTAAATACAAATAATTAATTCATTTTGAAGGAAACGATAAGCAAGGGAAAATTTCATCGAGCATAAACTCCGGCTTTTCGATTAATTCCGGCAAAATTTCGCCTCGTCCAACGGGGACATTGCTCAATACCAAGCATCAACGTTTCGAGAAATTAATGACAGTGGTTCCCACCCATGACAAATATTAATTACCCCTAATGCGCATAATCATACACGCAGGGAAGCTTTTGATCTCCGCTTTAATTTTCGTGAATTACCAAACACGCTGAAAATCATAATTTTGTATCTTGCAAAAAATAATTCTGCACCCTTTAAGGGGTACATCACCCAGACGGTCTATAAAAATAGCTAAACTTTAAATTTATTTCCTGAAATGAGTATTAAGTAGAATAACGAAATGTTTTCAGCTAATGTTAAGAAATACCTCATCTTTATTTTCGCGAAAGATTTATTCCTTTAACTTAAATAATAAGGGAGTTATATAACGTCATCTGCTGATGTGTTTGGTAAAACCTTATGAGAAGATGGCAACCAGCAGATCTCAGAAACTATTTATTTGATTTAGTCGAAATTTGTATACATGAGTCTCTATAAAGGTGAATTATAAAATGTAGCGTACGATTTTTCAATCATTATGAAAAGTAAGGAACGTGCGACCTTCTGAAGAAAAAGAACTTGTCTTTACTGAGAAAATTCAATTTTGAGTGGTTGGAACATTTTTTTAAATTAAGATGTAGAAAACCGTGTGCTACATTATAGATAATCCTATAATTTGTAACATATTCAAATTTCAAATTAATCGGATGAATAGTTTCGAGAAAACATGGTTTCGAGAAAATTGCTATTAAAGTTTCAAGTTTCCATTTGACGTGACATAATGTGTAGGTTCAATCGGTGCTGTAACGTTGACAGGTATCGGAATTTCAAAAATTCCTTTTAGGACAATATTCTACACATATGAAACTTCAATGAAATGTACAAAAAGTAATTCAGTTTTTTGAAACTGTCTAGAAAGCAGCAGCAGATTTTATTTAGTTCCGCGTTTCTGAAATACGAATCTGTTCTGTTTCAAAAGTTTGTGGAAGTGTCAGAGAGCAATTTCTTTCGCTTCCGGTAAACTCGCCGGAAAACAGTCTTTTCCGTGGTCTTTCAACGATACACACATTGTGTTTTAAGAGTCGTTGGGACGCGAGATAAATTTTAGAGATCGCGGGACCAACTTTCGTCTCGTGAAGTACAATACGTACTTGTATTTTCATGAACGAATGGGCGCGGAGCAATAAGGATCCTTTATGAGGGATCGGAGATCTACACACAAAGCCTCCAGCATTGAGTAGATGCGTTACATTCGAGCTACGTTTCATAAGCGACATAAGCTGGAAATACAGTTTGCAGATATCTCCAAGTTCCGCGACAACTTTCCCGAACGCTGTAGGAAATTTGTTAGATCGCGCGTTTATGGTTGACTGAATTTTTGGAAGTATTAGAGATAATGTAGTATAGTGGAATTATTTATGTTTCGCTAGTTAATTATAAGACATTATTGTAACTAAGATATCTTAACCCTAATTTTTAGTATTATATACAGTAACTGTAAAAAGTATTTGCACATATCTACATTTTTTAATTAGATGGTTTCTAATCTGGTTATATATTTTAAACCTTTCGCAAGAAATTCTTATAGTCATATAAGACTATTATTAGATGTTCAAAGATTTAATTTAGTTGAACCTAATTAATTGGTGCCTAAATGACAAAACACAGTGGCTACGGAAAATATTTGCACATACCTACATTTTTCAAACAGGCATATTTTAATCAGGTTTTCGTTTTATTTTCAGGACAATGAATTTTTATAGCTACATAAAATTACTGTCCAATCATAGAAAGAATGACATAATTGAGACTAATTAATCTACACTTAAATATCAAAATAAATACGACAGTTTACAAATACTTTTTGTAGTCATTGTAAATAGGAAATCTCTTGCTCTTGAATTGAATTGATTATTTATTATGTTACAATTTGTTCGTGTAATATGTCATTCGATAATATTACAGATTAAAAAAATGTAAACCCTACATTTATTAATTTTTAACCTTTCTCGATTAAATTTTCTACATTTCTTCCCTATTATAAAATTATAAGTATACAATTGAACAATTATAAAAATAAATATCATTTCTTTTGCTCCCCTTTTCCTAATTTGTTTTCTGTTTTATTGGAATAAAGGCTCCGAGTTACGAATTTTATATCATCTCATGAATTAAATTGAATTAAGCTTGTTACATATTCGAGTAATGACGTTGAATACTGGTGGTAGGTGAACTAAAGCTTGTCTGGAATCAAGTAAAGTAGAATAACTCATAATCCACGATTATACACGTGGGAAACAGAATATTTTATGTATCGTATAAATTTCACCGAAAAACTGAAACACGTGCACCTTTGATGGAACTAAAAGAATCATGTGAAAATATTTTCCAGCTGCACTGGGAAATGCATACTTTAAAATAGTAACATTAACTCCACTTCCTTGTTAAAAAAAACGTACTAAAAAATATCGTAATTATGTATCAGAAAGGAAAAAGATAAAAATTACTCCTAAGGGAATTTTTCTCTTAAAAAATATTAATAATTTAAAATAACATAATATGCGACACTAGTATTAATTCAAATTCATCAGTAAAAAGTATTTAAAAAAGTATTACCTATTATTGGAAAAATGATCGAATTGGAATTTAAAAATTTACACAAATGATTTCACTAAAAGAATTTCTTTTATTTAAAAAGGCACAGTAAAATTAATCTCTTGAAAATCGAATCACCTATTAAGAAATTCGAATTTAGAAATATTATATAAATTATTCCCTTAAAAGAATTACTTCGTTCAACAATGAGAGTAAGAATTTTGGAGGATTATTCAAGCAATTGCGTATTTAGAAAAATCTGCTGCAGAACATCGTTACAAAATATTTTTGCAATCTACTTTGGGGGCGAAAATTTCCAGCGCGATATTATGGCATCACGCATGTGCGTGGATGCGAGAAATTCTCACCGCTAGAACGGCTGCAAGCTGTAGCGAAATACAATTACCAGGCAACAGCTGTCCATCAGGGCCAATTTATCTATGAAATCCGCCGATAACTAGTGATTATCATTATTCATCGTTGACGAGCTCTTATACGTGCGCACCGCTGCCGGTATAATCAAGAAAATTATTCAACTTTTCCATCACGCTTCTTGTTGAACAAAAATATTTTTCACCCAAATACACGAGTTCTATTTCTTCAGATTAGCTTTACTTTTTACGATTAATCGATTAACAAGAAAACTTTTACTACGATCGAATATTGAGACATGTTTAGAATTTAAACAAAACACAGCTAAGTAAAAAAACATCAAAACTTCTTTTAACAAACTCCCAAAGAGATCCCAGAGATTTTAGATCTCAGTGTAAATATCAGGTGTACCAACAAGTAATTCACTATTTCTGTAATAAGTTAAACATTATCTTGTTTAGAATACTGCTCTGTTATTTGGTTTCCGTATCATGACTACATTCGTAAACAACTCGAGAGTATTCAACACCGGATTTTACGTTTATGTGCTTTTCGTATGAATCGTCCTATGGCAATCGATGACCATACGTATGTTCGACTCCTGTCTGATCTCAATTTATTACCTATTGATAAACATCGCATCTTACTTGGACTTCATTTCGCTAATAATGTTATTAACCCCTTGGCTTACGCATTTTTCAAAGATTATCCACTGAAATATTGACTATTTGTTACTACAACACTACATCGAATGCAAAACACTGAAATATTATACGCAATTCTTACGTAGTAATCCTCAATCTCGCAATCTTACAAATTGAAATAAAATAAATTCAAATTCATTACCCAGTATTGCATGTTTTAATTGCACGTGGTCCATAGACTAAACCACGAGTGTAGCTCGTTATTATAAGCCAAAGGGGTAACGTTATTGTGGATTGTTCTCTATTATTGGAGTCCTTTAAGTTTACCACGTCTTTCACAGCTATTGGACACCAAACTCTTTTGTTAGAGGAGGCTCATACTACGCTACATGGTATTAACAATTGTCTCAACTTGATTCTAAAGAATGTTAACATGTACTGTAAATCGATCAACTTTTTTTCTACTCCCGCTAGCTTTAAATCTCAATTATTGCGTTCTTTAAACTCTTACGATTAATTTTAATGTTTCTTTGTACTCTAAAGGGTTTATCCCCGTTAATAAATAAATAAATAAATAAATAAACGTACAATTCAAATTCGATACATATTACCGAAATACAGAAACGAACCGATGAATTTATGTTATAATGCGTAAATATGAGGAAACAACACCAATTATATTTAAAACAGGATAGATACTTAACCTTGTTAAAAAATAAATATTGAATTCTACAAGAAAAGAATATTATTTACTTGTCCACCAAATTTAAATACGTGCAAATAATCAACCCTCAGCTATCCCACATATCACCACAAATTGCTCCTAACACTCACAGTTCCAGTCGAGCACATTCTACTTATAAAAACAATTTCTCAACACATAGAACCCTCCAAAAGGTTCCCGATTAGCCAGTCACCCTTCAACTCCTATCACCCTTTCTCTTCTTTCCCCTATTATTCACCGAGCCATAAGTCGTGCATCATCGAGCAATAGAAGCCTGTGCTCTCCCTTCCCCAATCCCAAGAACAAATCTTTTCCGAGTCGCTCGGTCGATGTGAACTTCGCTCACGGAATTAAGTTCAAATTTAATTTAATTAGAGGAAGAGGGAGTGAGTGAGAGAGAGAGAGAGAGAGAACGATAGTAAAGAGTGATACGGGATGAAAGAAGGCGACACATCAAGAAGTTCTTCCTTTCTTTTCTTCTCGTTGGCGAATTTTTTTCACCGCTCGATCCACGCGTGCCACGTCCACCGCGAATATTGGATTCCGAGCGTCCCAATGCGACCCCTGGGCGGGGGCTTTTTTCCTCTGGTTCCTTAATCAAACGGAAATTACTCGCGGCGAGTTGTCACCGGATGCTGGAGAGCCTGCCCCGGCTGGGGAAAAAACTTTCAATCGGAATGCGCTAAATCGAATCACGTTCGCCGCTCAAGTGGGAGTCGAGAGGGTTGCTGGCAGACCGGGTTGTGTTTCCACCTGAGCACCCTTCATCATGAGCCGTCCACCTGGAAACAAAGTGACGACGACGCCAAGTGCCGACTACGAACCCCCCCCCCCCCCCCTCTCTTCTCTCCAACCATGTCGACCTATTCTCATCCCTTTCTCGAATCGATTACGCGAGTTCTCCTTTACACCGTGTTTTCTCCACTGTACCCGGCTATTAGCATCAATCGATTCACGGAATTAGTTCGCTGTTTTTCGCCAGCGACCGGATTGTAATCGAACTTTCGCCGCATACGGAGGGTGCAAACAGAGCGCGACCTCGGGGTGAAACTTTATCGTTTAGAAACGGATGAAATTCGGACTGAGGAGGGTGCAAGTGTGCTTCTGAAGGGTTTTCTTTTTTTTTCTCTCTCTTTCTCTCTCTCTCGAACGTTGGAACTGTGATTCTTTGGGAGGATTTTATTAATTGATTGCAATGGAGGAACGTTTGATTTCTGATTGAATTTCGGTGATCCTAATTTAATTTGAAAAATCAAGGATTCCGCTTTGAACGATTTAACGGAGAACACAGGATCTCTTTTAAATGAGATTTGCTATCGTTTCAGATGGAAAATGTCCGTGAAAGATCGGGTAATATTTTTTAGAAGACATTCATGTCTTCGTAGGATAGGAATTATTTGATTACACTTATGTAAATTGGATTTTTGAGTAGTCAGTGATTTTGTACTTTTTCATTAGCTTTATATAATAAAATATTTCTTTGCATATGAGAAGAATATTGTAAGCGGTTACAATTTAACTAAGAAATTAGCAGTCTTAATTCTACTCGGTTTCAAAGGGTTAATTTAGTTTTTATGTATAAGAATGATACGAAATTATGGCATTAATTTAGAATCGAACATTAATAATTCGTACATTTTACATATTAAAATAATTGTCTCCAATAATTTTCTTCCTCAAAATTCCCGTTATTTTTCGGCTTTGCTTTTAGAGAGAATCTTGTGATAAATGTACGCCACGGTCTTGAAAATCAATCAAGGTTTGATTTAATTAATTTACAACTGCAACACGCAATAAGCCATTTTAATTAAAAATTAAAAATCAACAACGGTGACGACTCATGACCCATATCGAGGCTAGAAATGATATATCGACTACTGATTGCAATTAAACAAATCATACAATGATGGATTCATCGCGAAATATCCCAAAGTCGCTGGAGATCCTTCGTGTAAGCCAATCGTGTTTCAATAAAATTGATGCTTTCCATCGCAAAATGTATTTGAAAGTGAACCAAGTCAACAACTGGTTCGCCGAAAATCAAATAAACCAAGGTACGTGACACGTTAAACAAACAAAAATGCATTGAATAGTATATTGAATGTAATAAACCGAAATGCCACAGAGGCAACTGTGGTTCTACAAATTGCTCAGTTTTTCTACCTAATTCATTTAAAACGCACTTTGAAAAAAATTGGTTCCAAATCAAAATGAAAATACCAACGCCTCCGTTCAAAAATATTTGAACAGTTACTGAATTAAAACTGAAAAATCGTTTGAAAATTGTGAAAATGTTTGACATTTATTATTTACTTCAGGATTCGAAAGAAATTAGTCTATAATGAATTTATATGTTCAATGTTACTAGAAAAATCGCACTAATTATGTCAAATAAAATTAAATGCATTTTTCGTTTTTCTCGATCTTTAACCAATTTTGACAATCATATTGTTAGTTTTTGTATCGCAACTGATATGGTTTGATTCCATTCTTGTCGCAAATTATTTTACAAATTAGATTTAGACTTTGAGTAGACTTCTATTTATACATACATTTTTAGCAAATCAAATGCAATAATTAAAGTACAAGCTAATTAATTAATTAATATGAATTGCAAACACACGATATAATACGTAATTTTACCATAATAATATCGTTAAACAGTGTCCAAATATTTGTGAACGAAGGTGTGCACGTGAAAAGTGCTTCAGAATTACGATCACGACACGAGGAGAATTATTAAATTGCAAAAGTGTTCTTTGCTCGCAGCGTTATAATAAACATCTCATTGAGAAAACACAAAAGTACGAAAGTTTCAAGAACAAAGTACATTTCCCTGGAACAGCGATAAAATCAAGAAACAAATCGTCTTTTATCCGACCAAGAAGCACGTCAAGAAACTACGAACTTTTACATAGCACAAAACTGCCAAAGAAAACATCTACGTCCCCTTTTGCTGCGTAAGATACAAAAATAGAAAAACACTTTCTTCCTAAAGACTTGCTCCTACGAAAAGAAGACCTACAGAACGAACTACAACTACAAGATTGAAACTTCTAAATGATCAGGATGTAACATACAGCAGAGAACAAATAAATTTGAACACCGACGGCTTTATTTTTCTTTGATATCGTGACGATGTTAAGAAAGTTCTGTCTTGCGAAATATTTATAGTTAGACCGAGGGAAGTTTTCTAAAAGTTACATACAAATACCTGCAACTTATGAAATAAGTAGACTGCAGATTTTGTGCAATTATGGCAAATTTAAATTTGCGAAAAAAGGATAGATTCAATATGATACATAAGAATATATCAAATATTTAAAGTAAAGTGGAATTACAACATTTAGAGGTTCAAACAAATCCATGTTAACTCCCTCCACAAATAAAACAACAAAATAATATTCCATAACAACCATATGGAAAGATTAAATAAATGTAATATGAAATAAATGGGGCAAAATAATCGTTTAGTATCCAAAAGTAAACAGCGAGGAAAATGAATCTAGTTAATAATAAAATGATACATTAGCTAATATTTATATTACCTAATATTTGCTAATATTTCTACCTCCACATATGATTACCTTGATATGTTGTAGCATTAATACTACCACACTTTCGCAACCTGCAAATGGAACTTCTTTTTACAATAATTTTATTATTCCTCGAAGCTGATTTTCACTTTTGGAGACCTCTTTACTAACTAACTTTGCTCCATATAGCTTACAAATTTTCTATTATGTTTTATACTTATACAATAAGCACTTCGCATCACGAAAAACCTGAACATTTTTAGCAAATTTTATATTATCGCGTTCGTTCGAAAACATTTGCGTCAGGGATAGTGGTTGCAACTAGATGTTTAAACAAAAGCAAATGAAGAAAGTGCAGATTTTGAGGAAGGTTGAGAGAGGTCGATTCAAATTTAATTAAGTGGAGCATAGGCAATTTGGCAAGATGCTCGCATTACAGAAGTCGGGTGCCATTAATCGGATGAAGTCTGCGGTCTACGTAGGAGCAGTAGATATCGCGTGATGCTATGAAATGTCTTGAGATCTCGCGGGGGTTCTTCCATCTCTCCTTTTCACCCTATCCGATGGAACTGCAACCAAGCTTCTCTCTCTGAACCCCCCTTTTCGTCTTCCACGCAAGTATTTGACTTTCAAATAGCGCCTAGCTACAGCCGATATAGCACGTTATAACCAACCACTCCATTTCGAGAAGCAATTTCGCTACCTGACGAATAGCCATTACCTTGGACTAACGATAATTCGATTCACGCCCCGAATACGCTGGATTTTTCTACGATAGAATTTCGTTTCGTTTGTCAGCTAGCTATTCGATTCATAGACGATTCGACTCTTCGCTATCAATCGCCGCATTTTCTTTTTGTCAGAATTGTTTTAATTTAAATTTCACGTGGGAGGATGGAAATTGAAAACACGAAGAGTGGCGACGCTGATAACTGTGACCTTGAAATGTGTATAAAAAAAAGAAAAAATAGGAGGCACCTAAGGGATGTCTCGGGAGAGGATCGCGGAAAAATTATATTGAGAATTAATTGATTGGTGCAGAAGTTATTGAAAATCGATGATGAAGTTAATTAAGGGAGATTCAATTGATTCCGAGAATTGCTGTGGAGCTTCATTGGTTCTAACTTGATAGATAATTGGTTCTAACTGATCACTCAGTGAAGAAGGGTATTATCTAAGTGTCTGTGGGTGATTAAAGGATATATTAGGGGATTGACGATTAAATCACACCGATTAAGGCTGTCATTGACACTTGGGTGCCTAAGAGAGACAGTCGAAGTAATAATGGATAAAGAATTATGAAGTAGTTGCTACCGAATTAAGGACAATTCGATTACCCCTTAACTATAATTTAGTGGAGAAATCCTTGTTTAAGTTGAACAAGTTATTTTATTTAACCTTCCGCGAATCACGTGGAGAAAAATTAACCCTGACTATTTTAAAATTGCTGTAATATTTTTGAAATGCACGCAAGATGTCTGGGGTTAATTTAAATTTTAAAAATGTAGAATTTTTGCAAAAATTATTTCAAGTCTCCTTCGTATGTAATAATAATGACTTAAAAAGTATTCAAGTAATATTTAAAAATTATTTTGTGCTAAGTTAAAAAGAAACTATTTAAGATTCATCTCCAATGATTGCAAATGTCCAACCCTTTGACAATGACACGAGAATCTCAATAAAAGGCCCCCAAAAAATAGATAAATCATTCACACGCTTCTCTCCACTTCCTTTCGTCCAAACAATTAACAGCCGACATCCATATTTATGTTCCCGGTAATTTTTCATTTTCGTACTCGGCTCGATTTTTATCATCCCTGATACCCTAATGAATATTCATAATATTCCGTATCTACAGAGGGGTGGGTGAACGAAATCGGGTGGGTCGTTTCGCGTTTAATATTTATTCGTATTTAATGTGTCTCTCATCGCTTCTGGGCAGATCGACCATTTCGAATTCGTCGAATTGTAGCCAGTCTCCGAAGAGCGTATCCCGGAAGCAACAACTCAAATCATTCGCAAGATGTACCAAAAAATTATTTAAAATCATGCCGTCTGTCGAAATAGCGGTGCGTGCTGTGATATTAATTTTACGCATTTTTATGCATTAATGCATCTAAAAAATTCATCTGCGCCTATTGTTTTATATCGTACCCCACACTTTTATATACACTAATCAATGCACTTTTTCCTCCTCTACAAGAAAATATTGTATGACTTATGCATTAAAGCTATTAGCTTAAAAGTTGTTGCAATTTAATGTTTTACTTAGATCATTAATTTGCCGAAATTAATTTATACGTATTCATTGATATCATTGAATACTGATATCGCACTCTGAACACTTTCAACGTTTTTCTTTTTATGTTATTTAGGACATGAATTACATCTCCGGTAATTCTTTGTTTCTTCCAAAATACGTTATTTAATGTCTTGAATTAAGGAAACTTTAAATTGCAATAACTTCTAAACGAGTAGCTTTAAGGCATGAGACCCTCGATACTTTCTTGTAGAGAAGAAAAAAGTACATCGATTGGTGTGTTCAAAAGAATTGTGTATAGTATAAACAGTAGGTGCAGTTGAATTTTTTACATACATTAATACACAGAAAATACATAAAATTAATATACAAAGATGTTTCACTCTAAACCATTTAATTTTACCTTGCAATATTTTTTTCTATCCACAAACGTTTTTTATTCAGCCTCTTAGTAGAAAATTGCGGCAGAATCGCGTAAATTCGTGCAATTTTTACGAGAAATTACAAACGACTCATTTTGACCATTTTAGTAGTTCCAATAATAATAAATGAAATTAATATTCCTAATTTGCAATTGCATATGCGTCAACTTTGAACCTATCAACGGTAGCTTTTTACCTAATAGATTCATTCCCGCCAAGATATCGCGTATCTCCCGGAGTACAATTTCACGATCCATAACATTGAAATATTCAAAGCAACATCTTTCGAAGCAGAAATTTTCCCAGGAGCGGGGAAAACGCTTAGCGCGTTCGTAATTTTCAAACGGGGAACGGGTTCGTTGAAACGGTTCGTTTGCCGGCAGTTACACTGATACTCGGCGAGTTTGCATCGCGAAATTCTCGAACGAACGCAACAACACGTTGCATTGTGCGCGGGCGCGCGACATTAACGGAGAGAAATTCGTGTACACGTATCTGTGCGTACCGCCACGTGTATACGTGTATTTATTTGTACGCGCGCGTGTGTGTACGCGTGCATACATTGGGATGCTCGTAGCAGAGGGAGGCAGGGAACACTTCGCAAAAGTGTATCAACGTTTCCGTGGCACGCATTTCAACCGCGAGCGACTGCACTTTCCGGAGCAGCGGCCGGAATAAGAGAGATGCACGCGTAAAATTTGCACGTAAACAGGAAGCCTCCGCCCCATGACTCGCTTTGTGTTCCCTCTCGCGCGGATCGGGACGTTAAGAATTGTGCAACAGGAATTGTAGGATACTCTTGCGCGTCGAATCAAACGAGCAAGAATGGAGCCGCGTGCGAAATTTTACAGTAAACTTCTGCGGTGAATCGTGGTGTTAACTGCTTCAGCGTTGAAGATAAAAATGTGGCAAATATTTGTGCGACCAATCTTCGACGCGACGAAGTTAATCCTTTCGTTGTGGTACCTTCAATTCTCCTCCGAGACGATGTTTTTGAACTACTGTGGCTGGCATGATTTGTTTTATTGCTCTATGCATTAAAAAAAATCCAAGAGAATTTTGAGATACGCATTGAGGGCTCTATTTTTATGTATTAGATTGTTTGGCAAATTCGTGGCGATAATTATGCAAAAATATCTGAAAGACGAGTCAAGTAATTAAATGTTTTAATGAAAGCAAATTAATGACTGTTACATGAGTATTAACTATGACTGTCCAAAAATAGTTGAAATAACTATTCATTTTTTTATAACAAAAATGGAATTTATTGGGGTGTTTATATAGAATTGTTAGGTGTTCTTTATTATTTCACTATAATTTCAAATCATTTGAATTGCATCACACTTAACCAAAAGATTCTAAAATTGATGAGTTTTGTGAGTATCGAATAATAAATCTAATTAATTGTTGCAAAAAATATATCGATTCATGTATAAATTGTATAGCTATTTCTGTGAAAAGTCAACTTGCTTTTGAACTTTTGCTGTGAAAAACGACCATATGCATCGATCTATTAAGTGTACCAATAAGTAATCCACTATTTTTAAATGTGTTGACGAATTTGTTTTATCAAAAGAATAAGCTTCAACTCGAATAGGAATTTAATGTATGCCCAAAAAAATGTAATAAATAACAGCAATTACATTTAAGATCAAATAAGTATTTAACTTTGTAAAAGCCAAATACTAAAGTAAACTTTTAACTAAACTATATAATACAATTTACATTATTCCACCAAAGCGAAAATATTTGAAATGCTATTCCACAATTTTGCCATTATCCATTCATTTTAAAATATCGTTAAACCTTGAGAATTGATTTAAGAATCATCCTCTATATCATAACGGATAAGAAGAAAAATGATAAAAGAATTCAATGACCACTCACCAGAACTTTCACCATGTATATTCTCCAGCTCTAAAGTCCAGCCCAGTCGAACGGGCAGCCGAGCAGCAGTTTAAAATTCCCACTGCAACGCGCCGTAAGCTCTCTCTGAAAGAAAGAAAAAAAGAGAATAGTTACACTTTTTTTCCGTTCATTCTTTGTACACCGGTTAATGGGAAACCGTCTGGTCGTGTTTGTCCGAGCAAATATTTTCGAACAACAGGGGATGAAAGGGGACAGTACAGCCCCTGCTGCTATTTACCATCGCGGAACGCTTCGAAAATTGGGTTATATAAATATCCTTCGGAGGTGCCGAGAACCTACTGAACACTAACCCCCGAAGAAACCAGGCCTCCCGTGTGTCTTTTCCACGCGATACAGCTACATGTGTATGTACAGCTGTATATAGGGAGTGTTAATAAACTTTAGTCAATAAGGTTACAACTTGACGAATGGAAGAATCTATATGACATTTTATATTTTTATAAGGGTAGAACTTATTGTTAAACCTTTATGGATCCTACTTTCTTTTTATGATTGGTGTAAAACGATTAATAGATATTATTTAGAACAGGAAGGGCTACTTAAGACGCATAGTTAGTCTCCACATTTCATAACTAGTAAATTAATTAAAAAAAATTAAAAGATTACTTAAAAGTAAACCCTTTCAGCGTTTTCGTTTTTCATACGGGTATATCAAAAAGTACAAAGTTATAAATCAGCAACGACACATGAGTAACGAAAACTGGCCAGACCTTAAGATTTAACTTTCAGGATTATTTATACATTTCTAATTTACAATGTAGATTGCGTACAATTTATGAATCCTTTTCTGAATTTTACTTTATTTAGAATCGCTTGCAAGTACGGAGTATCGTCATTTTAATCAACATTGAAAGGATTAATAAAAAAGAATTCGTTTTAATCCATTAAGGACGCAATGTTTTTGACGCAGAATCTCGTTCGCAATTTTTCACAGTCAATTACTTTGTTGGATTCTACTTTTCAACATCGTAGTTATGAAAGAACATTCCACGGATTTGGCTAATATTTTTTGCGCCCCTATTTCTTTCTCCTCTCAGGTTCTACGATTTAAGCGTAAAATTTAAATAAACTGCAAATGAAATGTTGCGCTAATGCATCGTTGGTATTTAATGGGTTAATTCCGGTCGATTTTAATCCTTGTGAATATAAGTATAATGCAAATTCCATTATGAATGCAAAAATACATCAAAAGTAAAATATTGCTGAATTAACAGACTAAAAGTTATCCTTAATTAAATCTAGAACACGATAAAAATAAATTTAAATGTCAAAGTTTATTTCTCCTAATACTATGTAAGTTTAAAATATGCCAGTTTGTCACCAATTTTAATTTCGTATTGCACGTTTAAACGTCGAAGTTTATCGTTTTATTCCATTGTCGCGAAATTTGAACACCAAAGTAACATTTCAATTTATTACTGCGAAATGATAATACATCAAAGGTGGACATACAACAAATATACACAAGTGGTCAAGGAAATATGTCCATCCTCTATGTATCTTTATTGAATTATTTACTTTTATACAATAAAGCTTTTGTTATTACTTTAACATATTTTCTCATATTTGTTTCATAAATGTAACATCATACGTGCAACAAACAAGGGTTTATTCTATTATAAAATACCACCAAACCTTTGAATCTGTTTTTCCTCGAAATCACCAAAAATGAACATACAACGCGGGTGCATCAAACCAAGGGTCGACAAACTTTTTTAGGCGCGAGCCAAATATAAAATAAAAAAATATTGCCTGATGAATTTAATTTGCTGTAAAAAGCAATAAAGTCTCAAAAAATGGTATATTTTAAAAATTCTTCAATACTAACGCGATGGATGAAGCTGTAACTGCATTTCTAAGAGTGCATCTAACCCGTGGGCCGTAGTTTGCCAATCCCTGCATTAAGCTATCGAAATATTGTCTACGCAGACAGTTCCAGGGAAATCTGTGTCGATGAATTCCATGTGACCAATCTCGGACAGGCTCTTGTCAGACAGAAACTCTACGCGTAAGTTATTAAATATTTCTATGCCACGCTCGGTTGCAATACTATTCAGCGAACTTTATTGACAGACACCGTATGTATATGCATAGAATCGTAATTAAGAGTTCGCATTAGCGTCTCGCGATGCTCTCAATTATTTCGTGCATTCATCCATACTACCCCTAACGAAGCAGCAGGCGAAACCGCCTGTTGCCTGTCGCTATTGCTGGCAAGGTTAACGAAGCTCCGACACGAGAAAGAACGAAAGGAATAAAGAGAGCAGCGGCCTATTGGACTCTCGTGACACGTGGTCTCGACTCGAGTTTACGTAACCTGGATCTCTTCTCTTTGGCCTCTCCCTCTTTGCCTCAAACCCCTAAGGGGATTCTTCCCCTTTTGTCCTGGCCGAGCGAGAGCTTCTGTTTATAATTTCATGTTGACAGGCTACGGGATAATGAGACCACGTGTCACGGATTCCACGGAATATTCGCCTCTCGCCGGCACTCTTCGCCGAGTGGATTCGCGAAACACGCCGCGACGCGTGCTGGTGGATGAAATGAATTTTCTGCCACGATTTTCATCGTTGAAGGGTGAATTAACGGATACATTCGCGGGCTTGTTTTAATCGATTCGAGGAAAGTACTAACTTCGATGGCAGATTAAATGGCTGGGTGCGAATTTAGAGGAAACTATGATGAGAAATTGGATGCGCGATAGTTCACTTCGTGCACGCGTACACAACACAAAGGTTAAACACGAACTGAAGACGCAATGAACAGCCAGCGTGTGGTATCATGGTCGATAGGATATTGTTCTGAAAGTGGAGGGGGATTCCTTCCCGCCTTATGAGCTCTAATTCGAAGTTTGTCATTGCTATAGTAATTTAGAATAGGGATGGAACATTCGAAACACCGAAATCTTGAAACCCCTTCAAACTGAATGTTCACGCAATTCGAAACTGTGTACTACTTTTATAATTCCAAAGTATGGTAACGTAGGTAAATAATAATTTATATATCGATGGCTTAATGCAGCATTTTTAGTGATTTCGAGAAAAACAGGTTCAATGGTGTAGCGTTATTTTATAATTGAATAAACACATTTCTTGTTGCATGTATGATGTTATATTTATGAAAGGAAATGTTAAAGAATGTACTTAAGTGATAACATAAGTTTTATTGTATAAAAGTAATATAATAATTCAATAAAAGTACAAAGAGGATGGACAAATTTCCTTGATTACTTGTGTATATTTGTTGCATGTCCACCTTTGCTGTATTATTATTTCGCAATAATAAACTAAAACACTAGTTTGAAGTTCAAACTTCGTAATAATAAAATAAAAGGAATTAATGCTTTTCATCCCTTTTTTCACCGTTCCTTACTCAAAACTTTCAAGATAAATTTACAGAACAAAAATTCGAAATAACAGAATAATTTTATTCTTCCATTAACTTTTTATCAGCTGTCCTATTCTTATATTTCAATATTGGACAAGAAAATGTTGATAAAACATATTCAATTGTTTTTAATCCTTTTTTTATTATTAATTGATTAATTTGTTTTATGATGAATATCCTGTATTTTAATATAGGATTGTTATTCTATTTTCTTACTATATAGTGCTTGATATATTGCAACGGAAATTACGAAAATACTTATGGACCGATGACCGAGATGGAGATGACTCATTAGCCTAGGCGAATCGAACATGTGGTTAAGACAGATTGATACGCCAAACTTTCGACCTATCGGATAGCCATTACACACGATCACTGCCAGATCCGTCATCAACCGCGATTAATCTACTGGTAACCACTAATTAAATAACAAATGATCATTATAACCACCGATTTAAAATATTCGCCACAAAAAGAAACCCACAGAAACAACAACCACCCTAATAAACTTTTAAATTAAACTAATCTATCTTATTCAATTATGAGAATATTCTAAAAATAATAATGCACAGTTTTACTTAAAATATTCGATAATCTTACAATTAGCGCTCGAACGTTATTAAATATTATGGTACAATTTTATCCAGATCTTTTGTTATGGTGCAATATTCAAAACTTTATTTTTGTGTTCATTATTGAAATTTTATTGACAAAATATATTCATTACGGACTAAATTTGAATATGTATGTGTATAAAAAGATAGAAGTACGATTATCTTAAGCAGTCTGAGTATGTTCATGCAGTTATGGAAAAATTAAATTTGCGAAACGGTACAGAATCTACATAGTGTGCAAAAATATATAAAACATGCAAATTACGGAAGACTATAATATTTAAATGGTAAAACCACTCTTCATTTAGATTCCATCTCCGTATCTCTGTTTATAAACAAATTAATTAGCATAAAGATCTGCAGTCTAGTCGTAAGATTTACTACTCATAAAAATGAGGAATCTTTGTATTTTAGGCTTGATGCGTTGTTCCCTTTATATTAATCCTTAACGGTTACAGTACTTCTGTGAGGCAGTTTCTAAAAGTTACAATTAAATTAAAGCATACAATAAAAATTGCAGAGAAGCAAATAAAATTAGATTTGATCTTTCTCCGGCACTTGTATGTACGCAATAACGCAATAAACATCAGCGATCTGCGAGATTAGGTCACCTAATGAGTAGACTGCAAATTCATAATTTTCTAAACACAACTAAAAGAATAGAACATAAACAGGGATTCGTTTCACACCCTAAATATTTTCAAATGCACTTTCCTTTGTATATCATGTATATTTTTATATATTATGTGGGCTTTGTTCTTTTTAGCATATCGAAATTTTCCATAAATGCATAAAAATCGACAGTCATCCCATGAATAACGTCATTTCGTAAATTTCTCTAACGCTTAACTATCGCGCATTAATTCGTAACTGTTTCAAGAACCAAAACCGATATTGTAACTGTTTTCAACCCCTGGTCGAAAGTAAATCAATGGACGACATTTCTTACGAGTTTACCTAATAGTTACGTAAATTTCAACGGCTACAGTAGTTAGCCAATGGCTAAACAGTTAATTTATAGTTGCTCTTTCCGTTTAATTACGCTGGATCAAATAGTAAATGATCGGCGGGCTAAAACTGCAAAACAGGGAACAAACTAGACTATATACCAAACGTTGCGCGAAACGAATGAAAAGCAAAACGACCAGTACTGTAATTATCCGTGGCGTATATACACAGGGAATTACACGTTCAAACTTTCATCTCTCAAAAGAATTTCCCGGCCGTTTGCTAGTTTTCGTTCCTCTCTCTTTTATTAGAAATTACCCAGTTTACTCTCTGCTTTATTAATGCCGTCCCATCAAAGGCCACAGATAATTGCATCCCTCTTTTTCTTCTCTCTCTTTTTCGGCGTAGATCGCCTCCACGATTCTTTGCCCGGTTGCTAAACAAAATATTCAATTAATGCGCGTTGTATTAACATACCATTATCCTGTACTGCGAGTAGACCTGGCAATTTTATGCGCAACGCACGCGTACAGTACACCGACGGGGTAAAAAAAAAACAACAACCGGGAAAACACGAAAAGGAAGAAAAAAAAAGAAAATTAAAAAATTGCCGACTCTGGTACCGTTACGCTCCTCCGTGTTCAACGGTGTTAGCATTTTTGAGTTAATTACTAGCGTAGGGAAGAAAATGAAAGAAAAATTAGAGGACTAGTGTAGAGCTCCGTGAATGAACAACGAAAGTCTAAAGCTCTGGCCATTGTGCGCGGCGTTCTAATGCATGTACAGCTTTGAAATCGTGATACTTAACGAAACTTTGGTCTTTTTGCAACATCTTTTTGCCCGGTACGTGGACGCGGCCGCGAATGAAAATCGCGCACGATGAAAGAGAATCGTTTAAAACGGTTCGCTTTTCACCGATAAAAAAAATACCACGCGCGTCTGGCCCCCGTTGCTCATAATTAAGAAAGCTAAACAGCTGGAATTTTTGCCATAGAACTGGCTGGAAATTACGCGGTTCGTTGATGCAGCGTTAATTGAAGAGCTTTTTTTTACCAACAAATTGCGAACATTCATAGAAATGTAAAGAAACGGACATTTTTACGGAAGTGAAACCTAACTACAGATTTCGTTTATTTCTAAATCTAAGTCCCTGAAAAGTTGAATTACTCGACGTTGGAGAATTTTAGGTTTATAAAGAATTTTCTCAACTTGAGAATTCACAGATTCGAGGATATTAATACTAAAATTACCAAAGTGATAATAATGACGAATTCGTAACTTTGTAAAAATTGTATAAATTTACGTGAATACATCTTTGAAAATGTTTCACCGTTTTCTATTAAAGGGATGAATAAAGATTAACTTTCATTGTATCGTATATTTCTTCAAGTATCATATATATTATATCGTATATATTTTCAATTCCTTTGGCAAAAATCAGTGCAGTCATGGTTCCAAAGTAGTCGATGTAATTTTTACTAATTTTACAAGTTCTCAATCTATCATCGAAAAGCATTGCGATATTTAATTTAATTTAAACAGAATCGGAAAAAGCAGATGTTCCGTTTAATCGTTAAAATGTGCAAAACGTATAAATTTTTCAATTACAGTTTTATCGTTTCGCGTTGCTTATAAATGTCTTTAATAAATGTAGTAGTTCGAATCGTACAATTTATTTCATCCTATTCAAAAGTTCTCCGTCCGCAAACTTAAATATATGGTGTTGGCCGACTTTCCCCTATATTTATCGCAACTGTTATTCTAATTATCTTTTGCACACTTCAACAAGTACCAAGCAAATCGTATCTCATTTTTCTCGTAGTAAGACATGACATTTAGATATTGCGCATAAAACGAAACACGATTCGAATGGAGTACAGTGTAGCTTAATTCGACTCATTTGCGAAATAGTTGCTCCTATCCTCTATATCTGTATTATCTAAGACGTGTACGATCAATAAACGTCAAGATCGAATTAATCTGAAATGAATTCCCGACCATATGAGGCCACCGTATAGTACATCGCGCGATCATCAATTTCGCGAGGCCACTAAGCGGACACTTGGAAAAAACGAATAACATGTTGACGTTTTCGCTATAATTTTAAACATATGCACCGTATTGGATTACATCCAGATCCGAGTTATAGTTGCACCGCGCGTTCGCTCGATTCGAAATAGAATGACTCATAGACAAAGACCTTGTTCTAATTCAAAAACGAAACACGGAAAAGCTGTGGACCGTGTCGAGTCACATCGCGTTTACGCGCTCGGTTATTTCTGCGCCTGCAGAATTATTCTGCAAAAAGGTGTTAAATTATCTGACAAATTTAATTGGTGCAAAATAGGTAAGAATATTTTTATGAGAACGGAGACGTAACTCGCCCTATGAGTTATCAATATTTTCGATGTATTATTTCATTTTCTCAGTAATCCTTTAATTTCTAAAGCATCATTATATTTCTATCAAAAACTAATTATTTTATACTTGAATTGACTGCAATTAAAACCCCCCTAAACTGTATTAGTCTGTATTTATTGATTTTTAGTTCTACGGATGTAAGAAAAAGATTCTGGCTAAGAAATTACCGTGTTATCAGCTCAAGAATTTTTTGGTAAGCTAGAAAATATTAGAAAAAATATAAAAACTATGAAATTATTACGGTATTGCTGGAGTTTGGTAAAATTCTTCTCTATTTGGTAAAGAAAATACTTAAACGATGTTTGAGATAGCAAAACTTTTTAATTAGTCGAATAATATTTAATAAGAAGGAAGATGTTAGAAATTTTAGGTACTGAGGTTTTATACTTTGAAATTCTTCGCTATTTGGTAGAAAAGGTATTAAAAAATATTGGACAGCTTTTTCTAAAATATTAAAAATACCACAAATGTTAAACAAATTACCTAAACAATGTTTAACCCCTTGCACTCAAAAGCTAAAATTTAAGCTTTTCACTTACTTTCACCCATTCAATTTTCATTTCTTTCAAAACAAAGCAAATTAAAGGCAACTTTTCCGCTTCTCTAAAAACATAACACATTAAATTGTCCCAGGAGCCAGAAAAGTGTGTTGAAATAGCCGACTATTATAATCATTAAAAAAGTTCCGAAGTGCAAAGACTGAACTCTAAACCCGAACAAATATTCGGTTGCAACATATATTCGTCCTGTTTCTCCATTATTCCTAAAATCATTTATTTGTAAATTCAACACGAAGTTTAATCATTTATCTGTGTATCATTTTAATCGATGATCTTCTTCAATCTTTCTGATAGCTGAATCATTCTTACCTAGTAAAATTCTTGGGAATTGGAAAGACATCATAAGAAAATGGGACGAATATATGTTACAACCTAATATATTCTACACAAAATTCCACTGTAAACCGAATTATTCCCGTAACTATCCCCTATTTGGGTATTTGTAATCTCCCTATAAGAAGCACATTAATCTATCCAAGGAGATCTAATAATCGCGATATAGGATCGGGACTGAGGATTGGTTCTAAGAAACGGCGAAAGAAACGGCGGAGTATCGCTCGGTAGCGAGCAGAATGACCGCAATAATCAAGGATCAGGGTGTAATCGAGGATCATAAGTGGCAGGGCAATTAGTATTCACGTACAGCTATCGTCAGCAGCCGGCAATTGCCGTTCTAAAGGGCCGTTTTGCGACTCTATCTCTGACAATTGCGCGACGCTGGTTGAAACTAATTCGACGAAACCATAAGAACGGACGTTTGGCTACGTCTCATGGTATTAAGGGGCGCGTGCTGCACGCGGATCCCGACGAACAGCTGAGGAGAAACCCGAGAGTACGGCGAAGCAAAGTCAGCGATGCTGCCTGGAAATAGCTTTGGCAACGGCTCCGCCAACGTGCTGTCTTGGTCCATAAAATGGAAGATTACTAGCGTGTTGCTTTTCTACACACGCTTCTTGTCGCACCTCGTTCCGCCTCTCATCCCATACCGTGGCTAATATAGATCATACACTAACGATTTTCTACTGGACGTGTCGTTTAGCTCGTAATAACGAAACTTTGTCGAGTTTGTTGCATCTTTACCCCGTCAAGATTGGTTGAAAGATCTATCATCCTGGTACAACCGGGGATCTTTCGTTTTGGGATACCGTTTGCTGAAACTTGTAAGCGTAGGAAGGATATGCAGCATTTCTTCGGGCCACTAAAACCAGTTTTCGAGAGACGCGGGACTCGGATAAAGAAAGGTTTCTTAAAAAAAAATTCTGGCGCATATACAGGTGAATATACCACGAAACGGTCTTATTTACAATTTACGTACCTTTGCAGTTTGCAATGTTGTTAAAATGTATTTTATATTTCCTTTAAGATCCATTTTATTGTTTTAATAAAATCAATTGCAAACTTCGGCCCGAGGGCAGAGCGGCTAGCGGTGTACTGACAGATAAAAAGAATTGATAACTGGAAAATGACAAGAAAAAACTGTACTTCTTTTGTTTTAATACAAAGGAAAGGTGGAAGTTAATGATGCAATTATTCAAACTGGCCACTCGCTTCTTTTATTAGGATTGGGCACGTGGTTCGGATTTTTTGATAGTCGAACATTCGGAGTAGTAACAAAGTAATCCGGAGAATTAAAAATATTAGGATAATTCGGACACTTCGGATAATAATAAGAAAAGAAAATTGAATATGTAGAAATAGGTGTGGCTTTAGTTAAATCCATTACGATATTATAATTCGCAAAATAATAAAATTGTAAAAGGAACTATGTTCTCTTATGTTTATCATTACGTACGAATAATTTTAGAAATATATTTTTAAACTAAGAATAGGGGCATCTTAGGTATGTGTGAATGATTATAAGTTGAAGCGTGAAACTGTGCAGTTTACGATGTCAAATTCTTACTTAAAGGTGGAATTATGTAAACCCAATCGATATTTGGATATCCGGACTTCATGGACAAAAATTCGAATATTTGAAATCCGGATTACGAATAATCCATGATATCATTATTCGAATATTCGGATAATCGCAGCCCTATTATTTATATGATTAGACTGCGAATTTTTATGAAAATTCTTAATTTTATTAACGAAATTAAAGAGTTGAAGTAGAGTTTATACGCAAACAGATACAGAATACTTATAATATGCAACAATATACAAAATATCAAAAGTAGAGTGCACTTTACAATATTTATGGAACGAAATCCATTACCACTTTTTTATTTGCATTTGTAAAAATATGAATTTACATAAAAATCCGCAGATTATTTATCACACTACAAAAGATGTTCTTTTTTTCCAATGAAGAAAATAGATTCGACGAAAGATTCTTTCGGATTACCTTGGATTTCTACAAACAATTCTAATCTACTATTTAAATCTATCAGTAATCGGTCTTGTACCAAGCAATTATTGACTAAGACGAGAGAGTTCCTTTCCAATGGATCCGATAATATATTCAAAGAGGACGGTAAACTATTCGTTACCCGAGATGAAATATTTCCTTCGTTTGCAAAGTGCTTTCTTGGAGTCCCTCTTTCGGCACCGGTTAATTTTCCGCCATTTTAAACGCGAAGGAGAAATTAATTAAATCAAAGATTCGCAAAATTTGTTCTACTGCACAGGTCGAGGGCTTCGGCAAAAGGAAAGACGCTCCACAGCTCCTCGAACATCGGGTCAAGATTTCAATCTGATAATTGTCACTCTCCGGAACTAAAGACCCCTACTCTGCAGCTACAAAAGTTCTTGCTAAAAATTTCCTCCACTGTGTGTTGAGAACACTTCAACGTTCTGTAAAATGGATCGGTATTAATTATGGACAGAATCTTCTTTCCACGGTGAAATATTAATTGAAAGAAAGGATATTAAATGGAGCAGACTGCTCAAATAAAGTATAATTAATTAGCAGTAATATAACATTTTTGCTATAATTGTACCAGTAGAAGCTTCTCATAGCACTACAATTACAGTCTATTGCTTCTAGTTACTTTGTTACATCCCATCAAGAGTTACTATCATCATTGACGGGCTGATTTCTCATTTTAGTAAAGGCTAGATAAGGGCTGTAGTAAAGTTTAAGTACTTTTCATTTCTGGTTACACACATACACGTATAGCGGTGCAGTTTCATTTCGGTTGTAATCGTGCAGTTGGGTCTCGTATGCTCGTACTGCGTGCTTCGTTCGAAATAGAATACGTAATTGTCTCGCCTTCGTTGTTGAAAGATACAACAATACGTCCCATGCGGTGCTAAGATCTTTTCCCGAAAATCTCTCTACGTGTTACAATCGTTCCTAAATAAAATTCACCAAAAAAGTACTACAAATTTCGGTCGCCGATTTAAAAGTTTCCAGTATCTTTCAGCATCGAGAAACTTCAAAATTCGAGAATTGCAATATGAAATTTCTAATTCATTCAAAAGTATTAAAATCTGCAGTAAATTAAATATCAAAGGTGAATATATGCGAAATAAACACTAGAAAAGAAATTAGATTTGGTTTTATGTGAAATTGGATAAATAATAGTATTTAAATAGTGCTAATATTTTGCATTATTTTTAAAACAGTGACCTTTTAATATTACAAAATAAATACCAAAAAGGGAATGATATTTGGTTTCGTATGAAACGAGATAAATAATACTATTTAAACAGTGCTAATATTTTAAATTATATTTAAAGCAGCGACGTTTCAATATTAAAGAATTTTTAGTGAGTTGTACCAGCCTTTAATCACGAAAGAAGCGAATAAGTGGTCTGTTCTTGATAGATCACTCCACATGCCATCATGACAATATCATGGCAAGGGCGCTGCGGTTCAAGTACCAATAAAAATTCGTCCTCGAGTATTATTAAATTTCGTGGAGAGCTAATGCGTCAAATCTAGCGCCGCCGGTGCAATGGGTGCATCCCTGCGCGCTGCAATAAATGGTTCTAATTGCCGGTGACACTGATAAGGATAATAAAATGACGCGGGACCAGAATTTCGAATGGAACCCCTAAAATTCCCCTCTACTCGTTGCACAGAATTTCATTAAACTCTCATGAAAGAAAAAAGAAATTAAAAGTTAAAACCATGAAACGTTCGAATTTCTACCTTACGTAATTTTAATTGTGTCATTTTGATTAATAGGTAGCACAATATTGTTGAAAGGAAAGGCAAAATGACGCGAAAACAGCTCCACGCAGGAGAAAATAAACATAAGGGCGGTATTTATCCATTGTTTACGAGATCGGCCGACAACACGGAGCAACTATAGCGATTTAATAACCTGACTGGCTAAACATCACTGGAAATAATTTCCTTGCAGAAATCAACAGCTGAGAAAATTGCGATAATTCAACCGTACCGAATAAACAATTTCAACTGGAAAAATAATATCGGTAATATTCCTCGGCTTAACATTTCCGTTTTAAGTATCCCATTTTCCGCTCCAAACGTGTGAAACGCGATGGTTAAATGGGGAAAAAGAAAGGGATTTGCAAAGCTGTACAAATGTTTCAGTTAATTACAAACTCCACGGTAATTGTTACAACATAGAACGCTTGCGTAACTGCTCATCGCGACAAGCACTTTTAATTAGCGGTGATTTCACGGGGAATTAGATAATGAAAATAAAACGTTAATAGGGTGCATTAATAACTGGAGAATTATTAAATCACCGGCGATAATAACGCGTCGAAATTCCCGCGTTTCGTGGCTTGCAGCATTCGCGTCATCCGCCTACCAATTGTCGCCCCGACACTGACAAGAATAATAAAATAATGTGGCGTGCATTGCCGGTGACGGGGAAAAACCGTCGCTTATGAAACTTCTGCTTTCGACACAAAGCTTTCTATTTTTTTTCCACCCTTTCCCCCACCTCTTTTTTCCACTCTTTTTTTGACGCGTCGAATTTGTCCGCCAGTTGCAATTCACGGATCGTTTTCTCTGTTCGAAAACAGCCATAAGAGCGCTATAGTGCTCTTATAGAGGCCGCAATAAATCCACCAGGGATGCAATCATTCGTGTCGCGAATACAGCGCAGGTTGAAAGTTGGCATTGTTTAAAAACGGAGCGTGTTGCGATCAAAATTTGCCCGTGAGAATCTTTCCAAATGTGTTCTTATTTTCTCGAACGATTTGTTATAATAATCGAGTTGGAGAATTTGTTGGAGAACTTATTTAATTCATAAGTTTGATGGAAAATTTATTTTACGTAATATGCAAATATCTATAAAATAGCAAAAGTATAGTAGATGTTGCAAGTTTTAAGATATGAAACAAATCTTTGTTAACCTTTCAGCTTCGTAGCTTATATAAGAGCTTTTAGTAAATGTAAAATAAAGTATTTTACCGATTTTTAGGATTTTCAAACAGCCTGCCTTATTCAAAAACATCAGTCACAGATTTTTCCATAGTTAAATATGAAACTGGAGTATTTGTTATAAATCCAAACTCGTCTGAACCGCGTTCAATAGAAATATATTGAATGTTATTTTGCACTTGTAAAAATTGTTATTCAGTGCATAATCATATATACACACGTTTCTGAAATATATAATTAAAGGTATAATATTTTTCATTGGGTACAAGTAGATATTACGTGAAAAAATAAGACAAAAATATACCATAACATTTTTTGGTACTAGGCTTTGCTTTCGAGAAAATCAACTTTAAAATTTTATATAGGACTGTACATTTAAATGAATCTCGACATTTCAACTTTGTTGTAGGATAACATCTCAATTCATGTTTGCGTTTATAAACATTGCTTACGTCACGCAATGCGTCGCGACAGTCCTACCTCTGAATTGTTCTTGTTATGAACAGTCGGCATCCGTCAATCTATTGGCACAGCGATGTACCAGCACAAGTGTATATTCAACACGATGGTAAATATTTCCAACAATTTCTGAAGCAATATAATATATCGTCCGCGAACATCTTGTTTTATTGGACATCGTTTTACCCAAAATACTTTGATATATATATAAATAGTATTTATATATAGTATATACATAATACTTTTACTCAAAATAATAAACATAAACATAAATACAGATATATATATATATATATATATATATATATATATATAACAAAATCTGTTAAATTAAATTACTATGTTAAATATTAATATAAAAATTGTAACTGCTAAGTTAAACGTACAAATACTAAGTAAATATATAGAGCCGATTTTCTCAAAAACGAAGCTTCGCAGGTGTAAACGTTATATAATTAATTCAATTTATTTTGTCACGTAGAATCGACCTGTACCCAATTGTACCACTAATTACGGGACACCTTGTATAATATGTAGACTGCGGATCTTTATGCAAATGCATTTTAATGTAACCAGAAATAAAGAAATGGAAGCTAAATAGTAGTTAGTTTCACTCTCTAAATATTATAATAGCTCCTTTAATTTGAATATTTAACATATCTTTACACACTGAATACACTGTGTATGTTCTATCCTTTTTCGCATTTATAATTTCCCCATAAATGCATGAACATCCGCAGACTAATAATACGATTCCAGTCAATAGGATTTTTAACCTCTTGGCTTTCGGTACACGTCGCTATAGTGGCTCACTTGTTTACCTCGCGTTTAAAGCTTTGCACATTGTGTCATGGAAACGTTTTTATATCCGAAGCAGATATAAGAATAGAACGTAATAAATGTCAAGACTGTGATGTTGAATTATGTGTATTTCCCAGTTCTAAAAAATATCACACACAACTGAGAAACTGGGTACAAAAATATCTTAACCCGAGTTAAGTTGTTTTTGCGAATTTTGTCATAATCATATTTCTTCCATGTGAAAGTGGATGGAGTTCTAAAATAGTTAAGGTTCGATCGTCAATTTTCAATGTCTGACGAATAGCGTTGCATCTTTCCTCATCGTATATTTTGAAGTATAGTGGAAAGCATCGAACACCGATTTCGGTACTAATGCGATTTATACACAAGCTATGGTAGATGTTCCACGTAATGCCAGTGTCCCTATAACCGACAATTTAATTCGTTTATTTAATAGCAAAGTAATCTTTACACTAAATTTGAACTTCGGTTTACGTAACAACACATTGACATTGTATACCCGTTTACACTTAATATTTAAAACGAAATATTAGGAGGTAAATGTACTGTTCAACATTAAAACGTGACCAATGTAATTATAAAGTATGGAACGTGTCATAATTCAGTAAAGGCGATACATTTACTATACATCTTACCTCAGTTACACAAACTGACGTGCTAATATACGTAAAACGTCTCTCTATTTAAATGACAACTTTTCAAGTGACCGTAATAGTGGCATTGGACTTTGTTGTACATTTTCAATTACGTAGTACGTAATTCACTATAGTCAACATATTAAAAAAATGTTCATAAATAATCTCGATGTTGAACGATATTATACACCAAATTGAAACGGGATTTTTAGATTATTTCTAAAATAGTTAAATAACCTTAAAGTGGCAGTACGTGGTACATATACCCTAGCTAAGAGATTAAAATGTTTACATTATATAAATAATTTGAACCTCGACACACTATTGCAAACAAGTACGTCGAGGCACGCGACGAATAGGATTTGAGTCCTTGTTTCGACAAAAATCCCCCAAATATCCACCATTATACAAAGCCAACAGAAACTCGATTCTAAACGAAAACAGCTGGGAACACGGGTAGCGAGTGTCGGTGACGCAACGTATCGCCTTTAATACCGCAATCTCCATGAAACCGTGGCACATCGGAGTCGAACAAGAGCAACTGGTCCTCCGGCATCCCCGTAGCGTTCGCGAACGTGTGAAAATCGTCCAGCTCGTCCGTGGATCCGCTTTATTCGCCGGGGGAACTACGCGAAACTCGGCACGTCAGTTGCGGATTTCGGCATGTGTCCCGTCGATTTATCTCGCACACGTGGCCCAACTTTCGTACCGGTGGCCAGGCCATGATTTCAGGCCACGTTGAAGTTTCGCGTGAACCTGAAGAACCATCGAAACTGCCACCGAATCGTTGTGTTCGCCCCGAGGAAACATGCAACAGGGAGAAACGGGGCGACGACCAAGGGGAATCGGTTTACGAATTTTCCTATGGTACGAAGAACCCACCGGGTGGTGGAAAATATCGCGCACGCAGGAATGGAAAACAAAGTGCGACGAACCGTCGACACGGAGTTCGTTACCGCGGTAGTACGCTTTAACGCTCGCTTGGGAAGCCCGCTATGTAATATGCAACGACGTGGACGGTTACGCGGCTGCGTTCAACCGAAATGCAAACGCGTGCACGATAATCGACGCGGTTGTAATTGAATGCGAGGTGTAAATCGACCGGTTGATGAATGAAATATGGCCCGCGATGCAAATATTCGACGGGTGGGGGGACTCATTTGATTGCTTTGCGAATGTTGACTGATTTTCGGCAAGCCTGTTTGCCCGACGGTTCCAAATATTGTGGTTTTTTTTGCTTGCTAAAAATTAGTGTAATTATTTGCAAGATTGGGTCTTTTGGGAATAGAAACGGAAATATATATGGTGATTGGTAACTAGTGGTGCAGGAGAACAGGGGTCGATTCAACTTGAAAAAATAAGTCGAAAACGTAGAATAACATTCTTTCATATCGATGGTTTAATGCACACGTTGTATGTCCACTTTTAGTGATTTCGAGAAAAACAGATTCAAAGGTTTAGTGGTATTTTATAGTCTAATAAACAGTATTGTTAATTAAAATTATGTTCGAAGGGATTTTAGACCATTACAATTTTTTTAATAGAAATCTGCACGAATTTTTTCCGTTACCTAATACTACATCCGATTTTTGTAACGTTCGAAACATAAAAGCTACATAAATTAAAAGCCCACCGATTGGCCATACAAATAGAAGGGTTAAATACAATGAGACTTATATGACTAATAATGTTCATGAATATTTGATACGATAATAAAGTTTCTGGGAATTTAATACGGTATAATATCATGTAATTTTATAGAGGTTTCTATATACGACAAGGTGAAGCAAAACTGGATCAGCGGTAATTAGAAGAGTTGGAGAGAATTCGCTGAGGTTTTCTTAACGTATTGAATATTATAGAAATGTAATTATATTATGGAACGTTTTCCGCGAAACAGACAATAAACTTAAGACTTTAGATGCTTCAGACGTTCTCCAAAATGCACACGAACGATATTCTATCAGGAGTCACCTGAGTTACTAAAAAACGTACCACGAAGTTTAGTAACTTTGAAACTATATAACTCCATTTCGTATTTTACGAGCTTGCACTGAAGTTCGTGTAAATTTCAGCCATGGCCGGATTCAGTGAGCAAAATCACGCGAACTCTCTAAACAACGATGCTGATTTATTTCACAGTACTTTGGCTACACGTTAAACAACAAACACGATAGAGATAAGATAAAGGAAAACAAAAAATCGTAATTTACAGCGAACGTAATTGAAACACACAATGAACTAATGGAATAAAAAAGTGATTGATTCTACATTTAAAAGTGGATTAATTTGAACAATATTCGAATGTCGAAAAAGGATTTCATACTATATCAAAAGCTGCAACATGATAGCTTTTTTTAAAATAGGGGGAAAGAAGATTTTAATAAAACTTGATATGTAAAGAGAAGAAAAACATCGTTTCATGCTGAAACTATTCTATAAAATTATCAGGATCGATATTGAAGAATATAGGCAAATACGAGAACGAATATTCGATTGAAATATCTATTCTAGATTTAAATCATCAGAAAATTAGGGGATTAATTTGAACGTTAAAAAGATTGGAAAAAAATTCATACCACATGAAAAGTTGCGAGATAATACCTAAATAGCTGTTTGAAGTAATAAAGGGAGATTTCAATAAAATTGAATTTTTAGAGGAAAGGAAAAAATCCTTTTGTACCTAAATTCTATTCTAAAATTATCCGAATCGATAATTTTGATAACCTTACCTTATCAAATAATATCAGAATAGATATTTTATTAAAATATTCGTGATTTCAAGAAAAATTGGAGAAAAATTTAAAGAAATTTAAATTTTGCGATTTAAAATTAAAATTGCCAATAAATAGCTGCTTTACGAATTGTAATTTTCACTATTCTTGGAAAAAGAGAAAGGAATTAATTAGGTATAGTTAGATAACCTCATAAGCACAATTTAATAAATTTTGCGGGTGGCGGGGATATACGAGGCGAATAAACGAAACACTTCGTAAACGCAGGTGCAAATTCGTTATATTCACATGCAGATTATCTCGCGTGCCCGTTGCCGGGCATCCGCGAAATTATGATATAAATGGAAATAACTCTGATTAATAGTTGGACTGGCAAAACGGTTAACGTGACCTAGAAGATATTATTAATGGTTACTTTACAATGGATTCGGAATTGAATGCGACTAAAATGATGAGCTGATTTCGTTTGCGTCACGAGTTGTATAAATTATTCAGCGATCCCGATAAAATGCATTGTACCTCGTGATTCTCTACCCTTTCCTAGCGTCAAACGAGAATCCAACCCTCTACTTTTAACCCCTACCCGTATCCCTTTCGTTGAAATAATTTTCCTAAAACTTCTATCGTTACCATTGTTATCATTACTTTTCATGTCACGAGTTTTACACGATTTCCATCAATCTCCCCCGAGGCTGGAATTACAAGCCTCGTAATCGAAATTACAGCGTTACCGTGGATTTGTTCGCCTGTGCAATGTTGAACTATAGTAAAGTAGTATTCGCGAAATATTCGCCGATGAAATTTAAGGAAAACAATATGGAACAGAGTAATTTCGTGGTTGTAAGGCGAATCGAGATAAAGTCGCTTTTTAGAAAAATTGTTTGTACTCTAGAACATAGAATCCTTGCGTTTATAAGACAAAAATGCATACAAATCAATTTAGCAATCGTGCTCGAAACTTTGAACGCTAATATATCAAAAGTGGAATCATGTGAAAACAGGAACAACAATAATAGTAATAAAATTAACTGGCTTCGTTGCATCAAGTTTCTTCATTTCGAACTTTTCATAACCCTTAAAACAATTCATAAAAATATATCTGCTGGAGTATTTCTATTCTTTCAAGCTACCTACAAATTTACCAGTAAATTTTGCGTAAATGTAAATTTTCAATTTTTTCAAAATAATAGACGTGCCTACTAATTCGAGGAAATGAAAAATCTGCAAGAAATCCAGATTTTAACGATAAAGAAGAATCCCTTTCAGATTCAAAGTTGTTGCATTGCACGCTTGGTGCATTAATTAATGCGGCTCACGTAAACTTGAGGGAGAGAAGAGTTTTCCCGTTAACCCTAATAACTCAAATCCTGTCGGCGTGATTAAAAAATAGCGATTTAAATTGCAATACAAACCACGACTGTTTTATACTCTCCGGTCGATATTATAAAGAAAATTTTGGTGAAACGTTGACGAAGAAATGTAACATAATGTAGTCACAAGTATATTTTTACTACTAAAATCCACTAAAGCTTAAAAGCTTAACCCTCTCGACACTGAAGGAGACTATAATCACTGGACTGTGAATTTTTATGTATTTATGAGAAACTTCAATATGTAAAAAGGGATGCAATAAACGCGACGTACAAAAATATATAAAATATCCAATTTAAAGAAGATATTACAATGTTTAGAGAAACTATCGATGCTTGTTTAATACTTTACAAAATTCAAACTATTGACTATTCCGAAATAATCATATTCCAAGTGTGAACATAATTATAATTTTACAATATTAGCTAAAAGGATCAGTTCTTCTTTTAACGTACTAATACGTCATCGGCGGGAATATCCCAATTAGATGTTGACGTGCCAGTACGTAATTGGTGAGAATTGCCTAATTCGATTTTGACGTAACAGTGCGCCATAAATTGCGAATGGGTTAAATCTTCGAATACCTCGCGCGTCTTAGGATCGATAAAATTTTCATTGCAACGACGTAAAGTAGTTATTATAGTCACCCTTCCAAACTTTCCACGCAGTTATTCTAATTCTCCATTTCTTCCCATTCCCTTAATTCCGAAATAGAAAGAAGGCGAAAAGGATGGTTTGGCTCATTCTTCACAGGGAAACTATAAGCTGTAGCGGAGAAACATACGCGAGAAAATCCCGAGGGACTAATGTAATTTGCCTCTGTACAAGACGACCCCTAATCTGTGAATGCGCGCACAGACGAATTCACGTGTGTGCGATTTCAGGTTCAGCTTTTTCTTTGTACAGAGGAAACGCACGGGGAACGAAGGTTTGTTCCGCGCCGCGAAATTAGATTATGTCTCTAGGAGGAATAAGACGACGGAATAACCCGATAGACGGCGTTAATTTTTGCCCCGGGAAGTCTCGACGAACGTCGGCCGACAATTGCCCAAGATAATCGTCCACCAGGGGGTTGAACGACATTTGATGAAATTTATAAACTTACTTCGCTGCAGGAAAAAGGTCTCCAACCTTGTGACCTAATTTTTTTATATGTTACTGTAAAAGACCGAAAATTGGTAAATCCTAGGCTTTACCGGTCGATCGTAGAGAGGTGATGAAAGTTCGAAAATATCTCGTAAAACTCTCCGTTTCAGACTTTCATCAATTTTACCTGATAATACAATAATGTTTTAATTTCCTATTCCACGTATAGAGCTTTTAAATAAGATATTATAATTAAAAATGTGGCTCCAGTGTAGGAGATATTATGTGAAACTACGTGAGATAGATAATTACGAGAATACTTTACAACTTACATGCTTTATATTTTGTCCAGAAAATTGCAGAGTATTCTAAAAAATACACCTTTGCAAAGTTATATAATTTTGATGATAAATTTGCAGCTAATTATTTTAACTGTCTTGGTAGATCTAACGTTAATTTAGTGTATTCGTGCTACGGCTTCTCATTACAGTGGAACCTCGATTATCCGAATTAATTGAGGGATATAAATGTTCGGATGAGGAAATTTTCGAATAACAGAATATTTTACTTCCTTCGTCTTCATTCTTTGTATGTTTAAAAAATATTGGTAAAATTCATGTTCTATTAATAACAGTAATCTACGATAGTATAATTAAGCATGATTTGATTCAAGATTTATATATTCCAAATTTGTATAGGTACTAAATGATGTAATCATTTTAACATATTCAATTTAGTAAAGTTACGTTCTTTTTATATCATTCCAACTGTAATATTATACTATCTCGCTAATGCGGCTCCATTTACGCCCTTATGAAATATTTTAATCATTTTACTATGCTTCGTTCTCATAGTTAACACCATACATTATCGTTACAAAGATATTTTTATCGCTACATCACGACAAGTTGTAAAACTAAATTGAAAATTAAATTGATCAGTGTATATATAAAATGTGTTCAAACAGTAGAATGTTTAGATAATAGAGATTCGGATAATCGAGGTTCTACTGTATTTCGTACACAAACAGATCTTCGATAGATTTTGAGAATTTTGTTCGAAAACGGAAAGAATATATTTCGTTCGCCAATCTCTCGTGGGAGTCATAAGAATAGGTGTCGTACAGAACGTCCCCTAATTCGTGGGATCTTATGCATTGTCTCCTGTGCACGGTATTCCTTGAAATGCTCGTGTTGTAGGTTTTCTAGGATGCTGAAGCTTTTCAAAATTTCATCTCCAAAGCAAGCAGGGACAATGCCGTCCTTTTGCCGCGGCGATCCGACACAATGTATTATAAAATATTCCGAGAGCCGGCATGTATATTTCACATTCACAAAATTCACGGAAATCACGCGCAACCTGGGCCAAGATCTTTCTAATCTCAAAGTTGAAACGTTTCACGTCCAGTCAACGCGTCTGTCTCAACATGACTTCTTTATTCGTCACTTTCCATTGATAGAACTACGAATTTTAATCCTCTCGGGAAAGGAGAAAATCATTTTGCATTTAAATTGCATAATTGATCATTTTTGCTAGCTGATAACATCAGAGATATTTTATTAATCGTTATGCAGTGGTCGAATAAGAATTACGCTAAAAGCGCAATTAAGATCACAAATATTTAGCATTGTAATTGAATAGTGTAAAGTGTACTTTTATATATGGAATATATTCCTTAATATTCCTTTGAGAAACCATAAATTTTATTAGGTGTACGAATGAATAATCCACATTCATTGTCAAGTTCAATATTTATTTTTCACGAGATCAAGTGCATATACTACTTAAAATATAATTGGTGTCGTTGTCTAATATCTACGCTTTATAAAATAAATTCATTTATTCACTAAGAAAATCAAATATTTAGAGGAAGAAACCGATCTTTAATCGATCTTGCAAAAGCATAGATTTGAATAACAGTCCGTAGTATAATTATTGCACATTTCGATTGTTAAGTATTAATTTGAATAACGCAGAATCCAGGATTCAACGGGTTAATGTATTCAGGAGATTTTTGGCTTTTTAAAATCACTCGCCCGAAAGAAGCAGATGTCGAGACATCATTCGACAAGCGGCAAACTGAGTTCTTTATCGTTCGAGTTTCCTAGGAAGCAGGAAGTCCAATTCGCGGACGGATGAACCGGGCTCGAAACTAGAGACGACAGACCGTGGTATAAATTCGCGTAATTTTCTACGATGGGATTCCACGTGTCGACGTGGAAACGTACCTTCCTCCTCTCATTTACTCCACCTACACCTCGCTTGAAAGCCGCGTACACGTGTATGGAGAATAGTGTGAACAGTGCAAGCGAAGACGAATGGAATGAAATACGGAAAAGCGTAGCAAGAAGGGGACGAAGAAGGATATACGGACCAAGATTCTGCGGATAAATTGAACGAACGAAATAGGAAGCAGCGGGAAAATCTGTACCGTAAACTTGAGGGCTGCAAAATAATAATTATAGAGAGATTCGGTGAGCTGGAGAAAATCAAGTTTGGAATAGAACGAAGTACGTTAAACGAGGTGAAAGTCATTTCAAAAACTGAGTTCCAACAATCTGGAAGAATGAAAAAAACGTTGGCACAAGTATATTCTATCTAATAGGGATTACTTTGAAGCTAACCAAAGAGAAATTGATGAATGATGAATAATTTGGATTTTATTTGACTTGTCCTGCAACTATTTTGAACAAGGTAATACAAGCGAAAAATTATTTCTGGACACTGAATGCATAAACGAGGATAATTATAAGTGTAATGTAGCAATAAATGACCCAAAATTTCCTGAGATTCAATTGTATTGGTGAGGAAAAATTGAAGGAATGGTAAAGGAAAAAGGGGACTGAAAAGCATAGCGCACAATTTGCATTCAATTTTGTTGTAAGTAGTAAAAGCCTTAGAGGATCAGAGGTGCTAATATTCCTCACTTTAACTTTGCCAACTATTAAGTTGCACTCTTAGGGAAGCAAAGTATGAAAGAGAAATAGCCGGCAAGATAAAGTATAAAGAAAACGGGGAAAACACGGAAGCAACAGATAAAGGGATTTATAACAGTCCAGGAAAGCGAATTAGTAGTATAAAGCTTCATAAGTCAGACGTTCTCCGCCTCCGCCGAAATCCTTTCACGCTTTTCTTGGATCTTATCATCGTCATTGGAACAGTTAGCCGAAAGGAATTGTGGATATTAATGAAACACTCGATAAAAGCCAATATTCAGAAAATATTTCACCATGAATTTAATTCCTTTAATCCTTCGAGTGCTATGAACGTACATGTGCGGTTAATTTTGAATAGAGTTTACAAATTCGGCTTGTTTAAAACAATAAAGAAATACTACAAAATATTCACCAAATATGAATTTAGAAACATTGTAATGATTAATTAATACAATGATATTGTAAAAACTATATACATATGTATACATGTCATTCGTAAGATAAATGCAAAACTGCGTTGATTTCTTAAAATTATTTAGCACTAAGTTAGTTAATCGTATACCTTATGAATTTGTGACAACAAAAGCTATTGGCTACTTCAGCATTGTGCCAGATACGAAATATTAAAATATTACACAGTATTTGTATTTGCTATAGTAATTATAAAAATTCCAAAGGAAATTAAAGGGGTAAATGAAATTCTATTATAAATATCGTAGGTATTTTTTCTGTCTTTTCTATAATCTCTGTCGCGATGACTTAAGCTAGACCTATCAAAAATGTTTTAAACCGAATTATTTCTTGTCCTTGAAATTCATGATCAATTTTGACTTAATGCATCTTATCCTTCCTTAAGACATCGATTATTTCTACGTGAAGAACAACGTATTACTCACAAGTCAACATAAGTATACAAATAGAATTGTTATTAATGTCAACAACCACAATACTGTTCCACATTTCTTTAGTTCTCTTTATACTTTTAGAAGAAGCATCTAACAAGTCTTATCTAATCATTGTATTAATTTATGTATATACCAAAGGGTTTTCTGACCCGTATATAATAATAATAATAATAATCACAAGTATGGCTCGTAGTTATATGGCAAAGGGTTAATAAAGCAGTGAAATCGTGGCACCCAGAATTGCATGCCGTCTTTTTTGTTTCTTCAAGGCTACCACAAAAAGAGAGTTGAAAGAATTTCGAAATGAATATTCTGAGGGTACTCCAGAACAAGTTTAATCAGCCACCGATGATTAAAAACCGAAAAATTCATTTGAATTTTCCGCGTAGCAATATCGATTGGGTAATCTTTCAAGCGAGATCTTTCGGTATCAAAATCGAGTATATTCAACGAGCCGATGCATAGAAGTGCAAGAGCGTACGAAATGTACGAAACGGGGTCAAGCAACGAAACGAAACGGAACGCCCCTGAACACGAAAATCCGTCGGAATAAAAAAGGAAAACGAAAGGAGCTACAGCCAATAAAGCTCGGAAAAAGAAACGACAGGGCAATAAATTTTTCCTTTCTCCACTGCAAAGGAAGCGTATCGACTACGCTTGCCTTGGTGACGATATCGTGGTCACAAAATGCGAAGAACAAAGGCGAAATACACGCGTACGCCTTGATATACCTGTGCATTCACACATTCAAACATTTACGCGCGCACACATACACACACAGAGAAACCGGTTGTAGGCGAGAAGCGTAAGACCGTGGTCGACACACAGTGTGACAATTACCGTGGCCACCCCTTCTATCTCATACATTAAAGATGTCGCCGGTTCCCTGACAATACCTGCCAAGATTGCGTCATATGTTACTCTATGGACGGGGGCACCCAACCCCTTGCAGCAGTGGGTGAAAGAAACGATGGGAAGAGGACGAAAGAGTGTCTTGACGGCCAGGCTGACGGAACGATTTGAATTTTGCATTAAACATCAATGCGTAGATTCCTCCGCGTGTTTGCCCCCCCTGCAATTTCACCTTTATTGGATATACCCGCGACCCTTGCCCAAGATTTCGACGCGAAGACGACTGAATAGCGGATGCAGGCCGGTCCAAATCGTGGAACCTTGGGAATACGTAGATAGCTAGCGATTATGGATTATTTTTTTATCGTTTTATTGTTTTTCTCTTTTGAGATTATCAAAATTGAGGATTGAAGCTTTCGCGAGTGCAGTGAGGGTATTCGATGAAACTGAAGGTTTAACCGTTTGACGAGTACGACCAAAAATTGCTTGGCTTATGTTACGTAACAGCTGAGCTTTGTTTTTGCACTCTATTTGATGAAAACGGCTTTTGTAATGATCCGTTATTACGTTTATGCTTTCTCATCTTCCATGTCAGTACGTGTAATCTATATAAACGTTTTCATATTGCGAAGCATATTTCTGTACTTGACAAAGGGTTAATACTAAAATTAATGAAATGGTCAATAATTTCTTATGAAAATATTGTAAATTTAGACAGATATATTTTTGGAAAGTCGTCATTTTCTATTAATGAAATACATACAGATTTATTTCCATTGCATTGTATATTTCTTTGGGTGTCAAATATTCTAATTTACGGAATTTAATTTAAATTCTAATTTTAGCTTTGTCTTGTAATATTGGAGGTTATTAAACAGAAATTGCCAACGATATTCAAATCACTTGTACGTTAAATGATATAAAAGCAGCAATTAGCTAATCCTTTCTAATACGTAGGTAATAAAGTAATCGTAGTGCAAGGGAAAATAATTATGATTATGGAAACAGGAAATTACATAAAAATCCGCAACCTAATTATCATTTTGCAATTCGCGGGGCTAATGTGTATTTTGATAGAAAGCCGGACACCACAGAGCTATTCAATAGTGGATACTGCAACACGTGCTTATGACATCTCAATCGCTATTCAGGCTGAAGGAGCAACACGCTAGAAACCTGCCTAAATACCTGCAGCAACAAATTTCCCTGGAGGCGATCTCTGTGCATCATAGAATTCAATCGTTATTGTAAAATTCCTCTTACCATATTTCCTACAAAGGAAAAAATAATTCCCAACATCCACTAAAAGTTCGTTCCATTTGTTTGGATAATCGAATATATAACGTCACGGATTGTTCGTAATCCGGATTTCGAATATTCAAATTTTCTCCCAAAAATCCGGATATCGGTTGGATTTACATAATTAGATATTTAAGCAAAAATATGAGTGCCTAAATTTTATTCAACAATGTAAACTGCATGGTTTTACACTACGACTTGCAATCGTGCACAACGATTCATGATTTACCCCTTTTCCTGTCTTTAACAAAATGACATATATAATATTGGTCGTGTTAGGTACATTAAATACATACGTAGCCATCCTGTACTATTTATATTGTATTATAATAGTCTTAGGCTTCTTATTTTATGTTACTCTTTGAAGCCTAATAACTAGACTGAGGATTTTTATGCAATTATGGGAAATTTAAATGTGCAAAAGAGGTATAAAATAAGGACAATATTAAAAAATATACAAAATAAGGCAGATGTTATAATATTTAGAGGATGGAATAGATCTCTATCGAAGTCTCATTTCCATACTTTCGTTAATAATAATATGAATTTGCATAAAAATCCGCAGTCTAGTAATAACGCAATGGATTGAAATTAAAGCCATAGTTATGCGTACTTTGCTTGTTTTCTTATTATTATCCGAACTGTCCAAATATTTCTATTCGAATTATCCGGATATTTTTAACTCTCCGTATTATTTTATTACTACTCCGAATATTCGAATATCCAGATTATCCGGATAATCAAAAAATCCGGACCATATTCCCAGCCCCAATTTTTGGCAACTGAAAAGGTATGCGATGTTCCATTATTTTAATCAGATTACACCTTTATGTTTGCTAATTTTCTACATTTATTTTCAATTTTAGGATGTTTCTTTCCAATCGCTGCTTTCAATTTCTCCCAATCGCAAGCAACATTTTCCAGAATGTATCGTTTCAATTAGGGACGGGCTATTCTTGCGATGAAATCGATTCTTGAATCTAAAATGCAATGCTTTAATTTTTATAGCACTTTATAACATTTATTAAACTATCGAGATACGAATGGTATGTCATGATGAGATACTGTACATAAACTTTTAAATTAGATTTGTATATTCATTTATTTAGGACCTGAGAAAGGAAGAATTAACAGTAATTCATTCAGGCGATTTTGCATCGAAGATCAATTCGTTTCAAAATCAAATATCGAAGTATCGATCCATAAAAATTGATTCTTCGGAAAATCGATTCAGAATCGCCCATCGCTAGTTCGAGTAATCTGTAGGTCCTCAAATTACAGGATCCCCATCCAATCTTATCAAACAAACGAATCGGATAATTCAGTTCCAAATCAAAGTTCAGGCGTTAACTCTTGTACACATAGATCTATTCTATTGCATCAGCAAGCATAATCTTCGGGATGGCGCGGTGCAAAGAATGTAAATTAAAATCGTAAAAGGAGGAACACGAGAGGGAATAGAGAAACGTAGTTCGTTTAATTTAAGTAATACGAGTGGAGCGAACGATACGACAGATAAAAGTAACAAGTGCACCTTGGCAAAGCTCCAATAGCGGCATAACTGCGAGCGATATGCAATTTTACTCCGTTTGGTGCGCATCAGAGCGGCTCGTTAATTAGACCAAAAATCCATGCGCGAGATCCGGGAAAAATACGCGAATTAAATGAACGTCGAACGGCGCTAATTAAAATGGTCTTTGGAATTTAAGTGCGCCCTTAATGCGTCCGTAGTACGTGCAAATTTATACGTTCAATCGCTTACAGAGGAAACAAAATTGTCCAGTTAATGAATCTGCGAAGCTCTTCATTAAAATTATGTGTGCGACTGTTCCGGAAAACGTTTGTTCTGCCGTTACACCACTGTTATATCCTCTGCTAACTTTTCTGTAGTTTTACATCGTTATCGCGTACCTATAACTCGATTCCATTTTCAAATAAAAATTCTTTTTCCCCTTGACGAAACGAAAGATAGTAGGGATGCAATAATGGACACCTTAAAATCTCGAAACTCCTCGAAATTCGGAAAGTTTCGAGTACATTGTGCTACTTTTATTATCCGAAACTCTGGAAGCCTATGTAAATAATAATTTGTATAAATGAGGAGAATATTGTCGCGATACGAATTTATTTAATTAATAATTTAACTGAATTTTATACTAAGAAAAATTGTATCGTTCTATTCTTTGCTTATTTATTAGGTGCATCGATAAGGATTCTATTATTTTCAAACGCGTTGATGAATTTATTTTAACAAAAGATCGAACATTAAATTGTAAAGCAGGTGTGAACCGAGTATAAAATGTTACGCAACTACACGGATTATATTTAAGAGAAGATAGGTATTTGATTTTGGTGAAAAGAAACGACGAGTTTAGCCAAAAAAGTGAATTATTTATTGATACACCTAATATTTATTTAAATTATAATCATATTTAACATTCACTTAATTATATTCCGTAAATGATTTGATTCTCTGCAGAGAATTTATTTCAGTTGCCATTCCTGATAAAATGCATAATCCTTACGAACAAAAGGAGAAAAACAAGCATTAAGAGTTACGAAACTTTCGAGTCCCAAGAGTTTCGAGAATTTCAAGACCTCACAAAGTTTTGGATTCGAGTTTCACGGGTCTACAAATTAAGTTTCAACCCATCCCTAAAAAAATAAGAAAAACGATGCACAAAATTGTTAAGTAAAAAGTGTCTGATTTTTATGGGAGTTTTTCATATTTTCAAACGCCGTTGTTTAAAACGGTCCTCCTAATTTTACGAGTGTGTTACTCATGTATTATTCCAATCTGATGTATACCTTGCGTTCATTTATTTGTGTATTACTTATGTACATAAAGAACCATCTTGCCTGTATACCAATGAATAATATTAATAATAATTTTCCGAACGCTGTAATTTGATCAGCTGTCAATCGACGGAATTAATTTTCGGGGTCACTGAGAGTCGGAAAATATCAACGCAATTTCTCAGGTGTGATCGATCGAGCGTCAAGACGTAAGAATGCTTTGCGATTAGCACAACTGGCGAATTGCCCAGTCACGTCTAATGCAACGCTAATCCTCTTAGAGTTCTTCCCACCGCGTTCTTTCTTTCTTCGCTTTTATCTTACCCACGAATGATCATTGTCATACGTGCTACAGTACCACTGAACGCTATCCGCTTCCTTGAAAACGAAATACATGAGCCAGTCGATCAGAAATGAGTCATCGACTGCGGATCTTTATGCAAATTAATGCAATGTAAATTTTGGTAACAGAACAATATACTCTAGTAACGTAAACTCGAGAATCATGATCAACAATAACACACTGTGTAATGGACGAGCATTTAATTCCTACATAATTTAATAACAAATAATAACGTTAATTCAGTGTAATATAGATTAAATCTAAATAAATTATTATATATACAATGTCACGGAATTATTGAGATAATATGAATACTATGACTTGCTGTACGTTGTACTGAAACATACAAGGAACAAATTTTAATTATGTATATTTACAGATACTTTAACTTCTTAAACCATTGAACTCCTACAATCAGTCACAAAAGTCTGCGTACAACTCTAAATTTCAAATATTTGAAAAATATAATAATCTCGACCATTTCAAAAATATTGATTTATATATTCACTAGGATTGAGTAAGCTCTAGAAAACTAATTATGTTTCTTTCACTTGTTTATATAGATATGCATAAATCGATAACACAGGTGAATAAAAATCTACGTACGTGTATTAAAGAATACAAAATTTATTGTTGTAACTATATTTATACATTCTTAGACATTTTAATGCAATTTTGACGTGCTGCAGTCTGTTCAGCATAAATAAAATAACACCTTTCACTTTTCGTATCACCACAAATTTAAAAGCTAATTAAATGTCAGTTAACTAATTTAATTTCCTAATGTATGTAAACACTCAAAATTTGAAAGGCGTACGTAGACTTTTGTGACCGACTATACGTCGAGTTTGCTTCAACATCAACCTTCATCACAGATTTTCCTATTTTCAGCTGGACGGAATATCTTTTAGGATGGCGTCTTATTTTCTAGAAAAACATAGATTTGCATAAAGATTCGCGGACTTGTCATCAGCCACCGACGAACAGAGTGTCGCCTGTCTTGGACGTTTGATTATGTGACAAGAAAATTCGCATGATCCCAATTTTATGCCAATTCAAAATTGGCAAAATATTAGGTGAGCGCAAAAGTAGATACATAAATTATGCAACGTACCATTAGACTATTTTACTTTGTAAAACGTAGTTTATTTAATTAGTTAGCTGCTGGCCTCTTTAATCTCTACTTTTATTCGAATTAAAAAAATGTTAAAATTGATACATCGTAATCGAAAATGTGAAATAAGAAAGGATAGGCAAATTATAACATTATTGTTGTTTGAATTTAGCCCAAATTTTTCTGCAAGAACGTTGGCAGTATTTCTTGGATTGATTGTAAAATTATCTTCACCTACTTCAAGAATTTAAATTCCAGAAAGTGAATGGGTTCCATTGATATAGTGAGCATTCCATGGATATAGTGAATATTCCATTAGTATTGAGAATATTCGATTAATATAGTGAATATTCCATTAACATGGTGAATATTTCATTAATATAGCGAACATTCCATTAATTTAGTGAATATTTCATTAATATAGCGAATACTACATTAATATAATGAATATTCCATTAATATAGTAAATATTTCATTAGTATAGTAAATATTCCATAAATATAGCCAATATGTAATTAATATTGTGAATATTCCATTAGTATAACAAATGTTCCATTAAAGTAGCGAATATTTGATTAATATAGCAGATATTCTATTAATGTAGTAAATATTTCATTCACATAGCAAATCTTCCCATAAGATAGTGAATATTCCATTAGTATAGTGAATATTCCATTAATATAGCGAATATTCCATTAACATGGTGAATATTTCATTAATATAGCGAATATTCCATTAATTTAGTGAATATTTGATTAATATAGTGAATACTACATTAATATAATGAATATTCCATTAATTTAGTGAATATTCCATTAGTATAGGAAGTATTCCATTAATATAGCCAATATCTAATTAATATTGTGAATATTCCATGAATATAGCGAATATTCCATTAGTATAACAAATATTTCATTAAAATAGCGAATATTTGATTAATATAGTAGATATTCCATTCAGGTAGCAAATATTCCATTCAGGTAGCAAATATTTCATTAAGATAGCGAATATTCCATTAGTATAGCAAATATTCCACTAATATAGTGAATATTCCATTAATTTAGTGAATATTCTATTAATATAGTAAATACTGCATTAATATAATCAATATTTCACTAGTATAGCAAATATTCTATTAAGATAGCGAATATTCGATTAATATAGTAGATATTCCATTAATATAGTAGATATTCCATTAATATAGTAAATATCCCATTAATGTAGCGAATATTCCATTGGTATAGCAGATATTCCACTAATATAGTGAATATTCGATTAATTTAGTGAATATTCTATTAATATAGTAAATACTGCATTAATATAATGAATATTTCACTAGTATAGCAAATATTTCATTAGTATAGCAAATGTTCTATTAAAATAGCGAATATTTGATTAATATAGTAGATATTCCATTAATATAGTAAATATCCCAGTAATGTAGCGAATATTCCATTAATACAGCAAATATTCCGTTAACACAGTGAATATTTCATTAATATAGTAAATATTCCATTAATATAGTGAATATTCCATTAATATAGCAAATATTCCATTAACACAGTGCATATTCCATTAATATAGTAAATACATCATTAATATAGTGAATATTCCATTAATATAGTTAATATCCTATTAATATGGTGAATATTCGAGTAATATAGTGAACATTCCATTAACATATTGATCATTCCATCAATATGGTGAATATTCCATTAACACAGTGAGAATCCCATTAATATACTAAATATTCCACCAATATTAACTAGACAAACTTCCATTAAGTTTTATTTTTCTATTTTGTCCTTTGATCTCTCGGTTGCCTGCAACAAATGTTAGATTTCTTACTGGACGTACGCATAATCTGCATAATTGAAAAAGTCGCGATTCTTTATTTTATTTTACGAAAGTTGCTAAGTAATTTTTCTTGAGAGTAAGAAGAGAATTGCTTCCTTGTATCAAAAGAGAAACGCCCGCGAGGTGCTTTAAGCGTGCACAATGCATTTTGAATGCGGTCTATATTTAAAGCGGTCTTGTAGAATCTTCCGCGAGGAAATATCGCGCGATACAAGAGAAGACAAGAGAGAAAAGAGATATACGTAAGAAAGCGCTGAACACTATCAAAAAGATATAAAAGCAGCTTTCCTACTTTACCTTTGCCAATATAATAATGCTGAATGCATTATACCGTACACCAACGTTTCTCAGCCTTTTTATCGCCTGACCTAACGTATTTGTTTGCAATGCTACCGTTTTAGTAACAATTTTCAAAATATTATTGATTGGAGCCATATTATTACGTAGCTGCATTGGAAATATTTATACATTTTATTTACATTTAAATTATGTTTACATTTATACATATTTAAAATACAATATTTATACAGTTCAAAGTTTCATTAGCCATCAGTTAATTAAAATAATTCTAAATACCGATTTCATTACATCAATGTAAAGTTTGAAGCTTTGTGAGTTTAACATTATTGGTAGATTATTAATTGTTTCAAAGGAAATGGCAGATAGTAACAATAAAATGAATCATAAATAGAGATCGAATTTCAATATTCGAGATTAAACTTAAGCCACAATGCAATGGAATCTGCTTTGCTATTAGTATTATTTATAATTTGTGAATGCTCAACATCAGTTCGACAAAATTTATATTAAAAATATAAACTTTCAAAATGCACGTTATAATCGCCTAAAAGAAACGGTCGTCAATGATGAACTAAAAATTATACTTGAATCTGATTTCGACATTTTACAAAAATTAGAGGTGCTGTTTTTAATTAATTAATGATTGGAAAAATTGACCTTTGCATATGCAACGACCTAATATATAAATGAAGAAAATTATAAAGAAGGTGTCTCGGTTTAAACTAGCATACGAGAATGAATAGTATTAGTCAATGATACAATGCAAACACTTAAATTGAATTTCAATTTCTGTAACCGTAAAATAAGTGGAACTTGAATTTGCTCGGATTAAACTTTCTCAAGAAGAATTGTTAAACGACCTCAAACCGAAGTTTGGAGAATTCTAAAAGGAGCAGTCAAGAATAGGTAGATTCGAAAGCAAACAGTGAAATGTTTGAGGAACTAGTTTCAGAAGATCCATCATCCTTTGATCTTGCAGTTTTTACGATCTTCTGGCGATAAACTTTAATGAAACACGCCATTTTTGGATTTTACAGTTGCAAGGAAACCGTTTCCTTCTCTTTCAGTGTCCTGACTTTTCTTCAAGTTGAATAATAGTAAAATTAATGGCATCTCAAATCGAACATACAATTAGTAAAAGTTGCAAAAAAGCAGTTTTCTTTTTCTCAAATTCTTTAGCTTCGATTTAATCTAAACTTATCTGAAGCTGAATAATAAGATCGAAGTCTATAATTAATCACTTGCGTTATAAAAACTGGACTACGAATTTTTATGCATTTATGGGAAATTTAAATATGCGAAAAATTGTAAAATACACAAAATATTTGTTTCCTATCTTGGGTGCATAAAATGCATATAATATTCAAACTAATTATAGTATTACAGTGTTAAAGTAGTAAACAGCTGGTCTAACTATTTGCAACCAATAAAAAAATAATACAGCAGAGGGTTAATTAGAACAGTTGAACAGTTGAACAATTTGTGTTTTGACAACGACAAATCCTGGCATTGCATGCTAATATTACTTTTCGAGTTTCAATGAATAGTTTCAAATATGTAGTAAAAGTACATATATCCTAATAAAGCTTAAAAACTTGTTAATACTCAAGAGGCTCAAAAAAAATTCTCGAAATTATCGAAGCAAAAGAATTCCAATAAGTTACATTAAACCGAAAAGAAACCCAATAAATTGCAATAAATAGAAAAGAATTCCAATAAAATAAAAACTCTATTACAGTAGAAAAAGAATTTCCTTTTCTTTAAGTCTCTTTAGTTTCAATTTTTCCTTAATATTCGCGAATTTTTCCGAATCCGAATAATAGAATTAGGTTTCCCCAAATGTAATCGATATCCCAAATCGAAATTAGAGAATAGTAAATCATATTCCGCGTGTGTGTATTTATTATTGAATGATTCCCGCTGGTTAAACGATAAATTCTTAACGGCAGGAAAAATCTGCGGGCATGCATCGTTATCCCACAAAGTTCCGAAATTCACGAGCGGAATATAATCAGAAACTGCGCGTAGCCATAATCCAATGAATTATTCTAATCACTATTCAGTTACGATTCGAGTTACATACGATACGCCACGGGATTTAATCGGAAATAAGCACGCTGCGGCACAATCGTTAGCCCAATGTAATACTGTGGTAATGACAATAGTCGTGCAGTTAAACGATATTTAATACTAATTATTTGTTACGTTATTCGACGTGACATTTATACCGCTCCCTTGTGTTCCCTGATAATACTCATTCGATTACTAATATGTTCTTTTTCGCGTATAGCTGATAAAATCATGATTAATCTCGTGCTTTTAAATGACGTTCCTGATGCGCCATAAATAGACTGCGGATGTTTATGCAAATTCATATTTTTATTCACGGATTTGATTTCGTTTGTACGCAAGTAATACAATACAAGAAATAATAAGAGAAGTAAAATTGTACGCTATAGACTATACGAACAAACAATCAAAAATAAAAATTATAGTCCGGTGTAAAAGGCACAAGTTGAGCATAGAAAATTTATAATTTACGAAAGTTGTAGTAATCTTACTTGAAAGGTGGAATGAGAAAATATGTAGTCAATGTGCTTAGAAAAATTGTTAATATTAATAATTAGGTTGTGAATTTTTAAGCATTTATAAGGAATTGAAATTTTTAGGATACTTTAACTTTTGCACACAAAGCGGAAAGATATGCAAAATGTGCAAAGTGAATTACACGTTATAACATTTAAGAGGAGCGTTTAATACACCCAAAAATAAACCATCATTTACACTGCTCATAGAAAATCACCGATTGTCTTCAAAAATTCCTTGCTGCTAATTTATACAATTTTCATAAGAAATGTCAAATGGGTCACTTTGGCCACGTTCACAGTTTCAGTGTTAAAGTAGAATATAAATTGAATTCACGTCATAAACGTTTGTCAGCAGGCCATCATTTATATCTACTCATTAAAATAAAAAAAAACCCGAATACAAGTTATCTCAAGTATCTTTCGCGTATTTGCGCGAACGTTCGCAGTCTATTTATTACCGACTACAAAACGTCATCAAAAATAGCGGCAAACATTTGTGTCGACAGCGACAAACGTGTACGCCGTCGTCGTTAATTTGTTAGTTCGTTAAATGAAAACACGTTAAATCGAATTTGGATTCATTTCAGGTACCCATTTTGCTGGTTCCAATTTCGTCTACGAGGTTCGAGCACGATCTGGAAAATAACTTGAGAAACGCGCGGTGCTAGCTGCGGTTTCATTACGGGTTCGAATTTTTTTGCGCTATATCTAGGGCGATTTTCAATTTAACCACGACTGCAAATTATAGCCTCGTAGATTACATCGATGACGACAGCAGCGAATTGTAACACACGCCGCGTCGCGATGCATTTCTGCTTGTACAGTTTCACCGTCCCTCTTTCTCTCTCTCTCTCTCTCTCTCTCTCTCTCTCTCTCTCTCTCTCTCTCTCTCTTCGTTCTCCGCCCTCTTTCACCCTCTACACTTCGAGTAATTAGATAATTTTGACGTGATAAACGGTCCTGTTGTAACGCGTCCACGGTTATGCTAGCCGACTCTCCAAAAATTCTACTCACTTGTCACGTTTAATGCTGACGCGTAAATATTTAAATAACCGCGCATCAACTGCATCGACGGATCTCATAGAATAGCGTAAATTAATGGTGAAACAATGTTACTGTGAATATACTGCAGATAAAAATTGATATTTTTGTTGCACAAAAACAAATAGAATCGAAAGAGAATATCGTTTTGTGTTGCAAGGCGATAAAATCATCTGCTACATATAATTGTTGCGAGAGATAGTTTAATTATTTTGTACATATTTCGTATGTTTGAATAATGATCCACAGTTTGTTATGAATTTAATGAACAACGAAGAATGTTGTTTATTACTAAATAATTTTCTAAGTAATTCTCTGATAAATTGGAATAGTTTTCATATCATTTTCGAACTTAGAATAGCTTTCTAATAAATAATTCCCTGATATATTGAGATAGTTTCCTGATAATATTCTAAATTCAAATAGTTTTGCAATAAATAGTTCTCTCATGAATTGGAACGAAAAATTATCCGACATAAAAAGATTGTAAATGATAGTGCAAAAGGATTTTAACCCTAACTGTGTTCATAAAGTCTCACGCTAATTCTATAACTATTACGGCATTTCTAACACCTAATAGATTTATAGAAACAATGTTTTAAATATTTTAAAACACGTATGAACATTAAAAGAGTTAAGAAATTTGATTCTATACAGTTCTACCTTAAAATGGGGAAGCTTATTTTATTTTCAGGATCTGATTGCATTTCTGCGGGAAAATTATGGCACTAAAATAATTTGAGAATGAAAGGGTAAACGCAATCGACCACCTCATGATTTTATGGATCATTCCACAACATATAGACCACCTTTTGATCTAGATCTCTTTATCTCCATCCATTTAATTAGTACAAAGCTTTGAATGTAGCAATTTTTGTCCATTTAAAAAAGTTGATTTACACTTCAAAATTTTTATCTCAAAAACTATTATAGTTGAATTGAGTCGCTTTTTCTCCACAACGCATTAAAACACAAACAAATGATCGCATTGAAAAGAATTCAGAAAAAATCCTGCTACTTTTCAATTGAACTACTGCTAATTCTCATGTAAAGCAGAGTTTCTGAAACAATATTTGTAACTGAACGCTGAAAATTTCTTCCGCGATCCTCCACATAATTTGAAACTGTCGCAAGTGAATACATTATGCGAATTGCGGGCATAACAGCGGTTATTGTCGACCAGAATCGTGCAATAAGATTGTAGCTAGGAGACTAGCAGCCTTTCGTGTATCGCGTTCTTCCGCGATGCGTCGAATAAAATTTTCAAGTATCACCGAGTAAAACGCGTAGTATCGTTGCTTTCTCCGCGATCATAACGCGGAGTGGAACAGCGTCAGCCGGGCTCTTTCCAACCAGGAGACATACTTCTGTGTGTTTTCCGCGGCACGAGAAAAAACACGCCAGAACAAAGCTTTCAGACAAAACGCGGGAAAACGGTACTTTCGACGTTTCGTCCTCGTTTCTCTCGAAATCCTCTTCTCTATGATGCATGCATACCACGCGTCTACTGTTTTACATGCGAATTTAATAACTATATAAATCTCTTTTGCCTTTTTCGGCCAAAGGTACCTCTAAACGCGAAGCAACGGTGTAAAATTTCCAGTCGAAAATCAACCGCACCGACAGAATTGGTTATCGGAAGAGAAAACTGGAACAGACATTCGCAATCTTGGAATTATTGGAATTATTAGGTGCGCCACGAAGTAATCTACCATTTTTATTAAAACATCGAACTTCGCTTCGAAGTAGGAATCTGTGGCTTACTACGAGGATATAGTAAAAGATTATAGAAACATAGAAATTATTAAGAGGCGAAAAATCATCGTGTGGGTTTACACGATGAAACTTAAGTTAATCTGAACTTTCTTTTCAAACATACAGTCACTCATGCAAGTTAGCGCAATACGTTATAATTACAAAATACACGAGTTCTGAACATTTCATAGGCACGAACTTTGTTTATTAGTTGAAATTAGACGTGGTTTAAAAGAAATGGCAATTTTCTTTCGATTGTTTAACACGTTGGCTACTATATATCGGCGATTTTACAGGTTTCAACGGGATACATTACAATTATGCATGTATCACATTTATTTTATTAAAAAAAATGTAGTTATTTAACTTTCCTACGATACTTTCGATACTAGATATCGCCGCTGTAACATTAAAATTAGTGAAATTTTTAGAAATGTGATTATTTATGTGATTTGAGTGCCTTAGTTAATTGAAGCATTGCCGATTATCTGTGACCCTCATGGCAGTCAACGTGTTAAAAGAAAATGTGCAAAGATTAAGAACTCGATCTCACGATATCCCTATTTGAATACAGTGGAACTCCATTTATGTAAATTCGCCAGGGGACAAATATAGGTAATCCTCGATTTGCACGGTAAATTGGTATCTTAAAAGTACCATATAATTCGAATCTATATCTAGTACATGTTGATAATAAAAAGGTTAGATTTTACAAATAAAACTGTGTTATTTATTAAATCAAAATATTTAACAAATTTTGATATGTGTATGTAGATTATGTCGGACAAATTAAACAGCCTTTCGCAGTCTAAAATAGGGTAAATGAATCACGTATGTACATACTGTTACTGTACCTATAACTGCCACTTGAATTCGTTCATTTAATAGCAAAGTAATGTATAAAGAATCGTAAGTAAACAAATTTTCATACTAAATTTGGACTTCGGATTACGTAACAACACAGACATTGTATATTCATTCACGCTTAATATTTATAACGAAATATTAGGAGTTAAATGTGCTGTTGAACATTAAAACGTGACCAATGTACTTATAAAGTATGGGAACGTGTCATAATTCGGTAAGGCGCGACGTTTACTATGTATCTTGTATCTGTTACACAAACTGACGTGTTAATATATGTAAAACGTGTTTCTATTTAAATGAAAAGTTTTCAAGTAACAGTGCGAAGGATATTGGACTTTGTTGTACATTTTCAATTACGTAGTCATGAATTTGTTATATTGAACATATAGAAAAAATGTTCATAAATAAAAGAGCGGTTGAACAATATTATGCTCCAAACTGGAACGATCTTTATGTTAACGACGTTCTAAAATAATTAAATAAAGTTACACGCGAACCTTAAAGTGGCAGTACGTGGTACATCTACCCTAGTCTAAATTATTATCGCATAATCGTGGCAAGAATATGACGGATCGAATTACACAATCGGAACCTTGTTGGAAATACTCTGAACTTCGATCGTGTTAAAATAAAACCGTATCGTGTAAATGGAAGTTTTGGTCATATTTTTTTTAACCCTGTTAAACCGAAACCATGTAAATCGAGGATTATCTGTAGTTCATATAACCAGGTCATTCACACTCAATCGGAATCCACCGATTTCCCTTACTATTTGTGACTTTTTGCTCAAATAACTGGAATTCACGTTCAGATAAGTGGATTCCAATCAAACGTTTAGTTTAGTCTTCGAATTATAACAATATTTCAATGCTTTTTCAACCATCTCGCGATTTTCATTCTTCGAATGAATAAACACTATTCTCTTACAATCCGTACTATTATTAGAAGCCATTATTATTCTTAAAATACAAATATAATATAATTATTACACAATGCAATTGAAAGACTGTTTCTTTGCGAAATACAAATAGTGGAAAACTTTATCGAAACACTGCTACGTGACCGAAACGTAAATCAACTAAAAATCATGATTCAGTGTTACATTGTAGCATTTATGTTAGCCTATGCATTATGTCTTTGTTTTCATAACAGGCATTCATATAACTGAAGTAACAATGGAGTTCACTGAATTGTGCAATCACAAACATTTCGTTTCAGTAAATGAAGTCTCATTTTATTGGCAATTTTAATAGGTGTGCGAAGATTTTCGTAAGTGACTGTAATTTCATTTAACAAAGTTGCACAATGATGCACTAAATCTACTATAAAGAATTCGATTCGATATATTTCCGATAGAAACACTGCATGATTCTTTTCCCATTTTATTAAACATAAATGCTGCGTTTAACAGAGATGATAAATTATTTGCAGATGCAGCTAATATGAATTTCCTTATGACGTTTACTTCAGATAAAATTAGGAAATATTGCGGAATTGCAATGCATTCCCTTTGCGTAATAATTGGAAAGAAACAGACTAATAGATTTGAGTAGAATGAATTGAAATTCTATTAAAATTCTTACAATTTTTCTAGAAATAATATAAGAGACAGCGAGTAAAGATAATGAAAACCCTTCTGGAACGATGGAAATTTTCCTGTTTCTTTTAATGCATTTCATCGTATTTACGATAGTGATATATGGTAGTCTTTAAACTTTTATAAATCAAGTCGAATACAAAATACAGCTTACATAAAAATATATACAATAAATTTGTGCAACACATTTTTTTGATAGGTAATTTAGAACACCATTCTATCCTAATTTATCTCAATATATAATAAAATATACAAGATTTTAAATTAATTCGCTCATTCTATGAATTATGTCACGTGTTCATTAAAACGCCTATTATTACGTGTGAAATTTAATTTAAACTTTAATTTTGGCTTTGCATTATAAAATTGGAAGTTATTAAATCAAAATCTCCTACAATATTTAAATGATTTTACCGTGACACGATACAAAAATAGTGACCAACTAACGTTAGCATAAATAGGTAACAAAACAATCATAAGTTAGTTCTACACGAAATTTACAAATTGAAAATCATCATAGATTAAAAGGGGATTAAAATCCTAAAACCTTTAACTAGAGTTTTTTTTTCCCCCAGTTTTCAAGACTTTTCATACTCCAATGCATCATCATTTAATGCCAAATTTCAATATCAGTTATCAACCGTACCTTCAAGATCTCAAAGCCATCCCTTTCAGAGATATTACAATGCTTTTGACGAGCAAACTTCCGGTAATCTTTTATTTGTTTCCACATTTGTTACGAGATGCGAAATTCTTTCCTGTTTCAGGGCAAGAGGGAGGAATGCTGGGAGTATCGCATAGGAATTCTGTCGCCTATTTTTCATAAGGATGTTTGCCTGTGACGAATGTTGCACGTTGCGTGTCCGAGCGAGCGTAGCCGGGCTGTCTCAATTTAGCACGCGCTTCGTGACTCATTCCGCGTGGCACACGCGCCGCATTCCAACTTTACACACAACTGCACCGCACTCCGCAAATAAGTTTCGAAAGTGCTTTGATCAATTGTCATCGCGTAATCGTGCATTCTACTTGGTAGCCAGGCCATGGCCCGATCAACCGAGGCCTTAATTGGCGGATTCGTTCCAATCCAATCGCGTGTGTCTTTTGAATCCAAAGCTCTTTACGCTTACTCTGTTGCTTCGCGTCGCGCAAAATTGATAAATAAAAGACATTTAATTTTCTCGCTACGATAGGTAAAGGAATTAATAATATTTGGCAGATTATTTTAACGGAAACGATTGTGCGCAAACGTAAAGATTCTACGATAAATAATATAACATTAATTATTTATCGTAGTAACATTTCTACGAAATTAATAATACTGATGATCTGAATAGCATTTTTGGAAAATTGTTTTATTGAGAAAAATCGTGTGTATATGGAACAACTCTAAAATAAAAAATTAGTAATATTTAGACGATTGTTTTATTGGAAGCGATTGTGCATAAATGCAAAGGTTCTACAGCAAGAAATTAATAATACTGATACTCTAATAGCACTTTTGGAAAATTAGTTTATTGAGAAAAATCTGTGTGCATAAGAGAAAACTTTAAAATAAGAACGTCGTAATATTTGAGAGATTATTTTATTTGAAACAATTGTGCACAAATGCAAAAATTCTGCGGCAAGAAATGAATAATACTGATGTTCTGATAACGTTTTTGGAAATTTATTTTAATACAGAAAATCGTACATACATAACAACGCCTCAAACAAAACAAGATAATAGTATTTATGACGTTGGGAAATTATATTAGGTAATTTTATGCATGTATCTAATAATATTTATAATGCAATTGTCTTTTTGGAATTTCTTTTTGCGAAATTATTGTACGTATATTTTGCTTGCCAGAAATTTCAAAGCAAGAGGTAGTTGATGGTTTAAAGGAAAAGAAATCGAAAATCTGTGAAAAGAAATGCTCTGAATATTCGTGTTTAACTCTGATATTGTTCTTGAATCATTCTTGATCCAATCATGTTCTACTTTTCTTCAAAAATATTCCAGTTTTATAAGGAACACAAAAATATTTGTATAACTTCTCGCTTCAATTACTTTTTTCAGAATTACTGAACTTTGAAATCTGTTTGGAAATATAAGTCCATGATTGGGTCGAAAAAATCTCCAAGACTTAACGGGATTAAAGGTGACTATAGCTATCAGTATAGAAACTGTTGAAGATCCTTGTTATGATAATCTTCAAATGCTTAATATTATAAAGTTCTTCTAAATTTACCCTTTCCAAAAAACGAAAATTTCATTGTTTAACCCTTTCGCTATTAAAACATTAAACAATCATTTGATAAAAACATACGCATTGTTTCTCCACAGTAGATTATATCATCCGCGTTCATTTGTATAATAAAATTGGGTTCATAATTAATAATACAAAGCACATAAATATTTACATTTATTCTATTTTTGTATGAATAAAAACTATTCAGTATTTATGGTTTCAGTTTCGAATTGCAAGAAGCCGTAGCGAAAGGTATAAAGTATATTAATAACCAATATTAATAATGAAATACATTTCTGCCAACTGAAATCACCTGTTTCCTGCTTCGAATATCAAATATCACGCCCCATATTTCCCATGAATATCATATTTCTATGAATTCCTTTCTCGCGTTACTATATTCTTTTTTTTAATTAAATAAGTGCGAATCGATTTTTGTCCGCTTCTGAAATTTCACCTCTTCTTTATTGACATTTGTATTTGCAGCTACAATTTACCTTTTGACCGACGTCAAAATTGCTTCTCGCGAGCACAATATATATTATACATTCGCGGCAAGTGAACTACAAATACCGGGAATCGAGTTCGGTAGCAACTAATTAATCTATGGCAGTTTGCGTGATTCAATTAACGTTCACTAATGTGGAATTCGTCTGCTTTTAGGTCCGTTACAAGTTACATCAAATTGAATTTCGACAATTTCATATCGGCACGATCTAGAGAAGTAATATTAGTTTCTGCAAAATTCATATTCAACACACCCAGACAATTCGATTGATGCACATTTCATTGGGGAAACAATGGTCGAATGGCTCTCGATTAATAATTCTCGTCGATTTTCAGACCAATCTGTGATCCACTCTGTCCGTGTTAATAAGTAAAAAAGCTTATACACCTCCGAATCGACAACGTTAATCCACGTAATTATGACTGAAAGCATAATATTAAGTCATCCAATAAATTTGTGCCGCAATATGTTAATGCTATTATACATTCCCATAATATTTTCGTAATATTAAACAATTAGAGATGAACGAATTTTAATGTTGCAGTTCAAATAAAGAAAGTGGTCCAACTATAATTGTAAAACTAACTATAAAAGAATATGAGACGCATAACGTCGAATTGAAAATAGCATAAAAATATAACATTGCACACAACAATGAACAACAAATTATCGTATTTTTAATTCTAATCCATATATCTCAGAAGATAAAAAAATATACGAAAATTCGTTAATGAGCTCATTGTCAGTAAGTGTATAATATTTCGAATATAATAATTTGATTGTATCACTTCGATATGAAATTCGACGCAAATTTACGGGCTGACTTAACCACTTAACGCACAAACGCGCATTTGTCACGAGCTCGCTAATTCTTCGTTTCTTCGTACTATTATTGCTGTAATAATTTATGTTTCTGTTCTAATTTGCCTCCGCCGTTCTCTATTTTCATGAAACTACTACGCGCACTATTGAAAACGAGGCAAATGTGACACAGTATCCCAAAATTACAATGGTTAAATTGTTGAAATTACAATATTTGTTTTTACAATTACTTTCTGTAATGAAATTTGGCGTCATTTAACCAAACTGAAGAATAATTTCAGCGTCAAGTGGTTAACGTAAAGAAACAATGGAAATTTCAAATAGATTATCTAGATTAAAATAGAATTTCTACGCTCCTATTTTTTAAACGGAAGAATATACAGGATAGGATGATTTTTCTGGGTACAAACTTTCACAAATGTTGCTTGCTATAGTTGGAGATACCAGGTGATATAAAGTTTTTCTGTTGTACAAGCTACACAAGTAGAAGAATATAGTAGTGAACAAGCAAATAGAATAAAACAGTACTGTCCAGGCTAGTAAAGAAAGGCAGTACTGGCCAGACAAGTAGAAAAAAGACAGTAGTGACCAGACAAGTAGAGCAAAGCAGTACGAGGCAGACAAATAGAATAGGGCAGTATTAGTCAGACAAGTAAAATAGAAATGTACTGGTTAGGAAAGTAGAAGAGTAGAATAGTAAAATAATTCTATTCTATTATTTAAATGATTATCTCTAACCAGAATTTGTATTAATTTCCCCACTTTTTAAATTTGATCGTTCCTGAAAATTCAATCTTTTATCTTCGCGCAGGAAATGTTATAACTACGCTGCAGATTTTTACGTAAATTCATAATTTCGAATTTAAAAATCGAGAATCGCCTGACCCTGTAAATATTATAATTTATGTTATACTTACTAATATTTTGTAATATTAAATATTTTGTACATTTTTCCGTATTACGTGCATTTTACGGTTCAAATACATAATAATTAAATACGTAATACATACAAATGCATAAGAATCCGCAGTTTAATTATGAGATATTTATTCGTATATAAATTATAAATACTTAATACATACAAATGCACAAAAATCCGCAGTTTAGTTATGGGATATTTATTTGTATACAAATTATAAATACGTAATACGTACAAATGCATAAGTATCCGCAGTTTGGTTATAACATATTTATTCTTATTTTAATGTGATGTAAGAATAAGTCGACCATATTTGTCTAATCTGTTTACGTAAGTTGTGTTTACTACTTGAGATCATACATGATCAGTTTGTGCTACATAGTTTCAACAGTTGCTAGTCAGTTGTGCAACTTCGTTTCGAGATGACACGACTATTGAATCACGCTATACCGAACGAAGAACAATTTCGTTATAACTTCCCATTTTTTCTGTAATTTTTAAATGGAATATTTAGGAGTCAACGGTGGCTACGAAAAATATTTCCACATCACAGTATTTATTTTCGCATTTAAGTACTAATTAATTAAGCTTAAATACATTAAATTTTCCATCAACTGTTTAGAACTCCATGTAACTTAAAAGATACAAAGTATTAAGTATATATTTATATTTCTAAACGTACTTAGTATTGTTATTATTGTACAATTACATTTTAAACACGCAAGAATTTACAGAAAACATGTAATATGCAAAATATTCAATGTACAATAAAAATGACGATGTTTAGAGGGCGAAACAACCCCTAAAAATATGAATTTGCATAAATATCCGCAGTCTAGTAATAATTATTATTTCCTACTTTGCAGATCAAAGTAAAAGGAAATTTAATCGATTGAAATTTTTGTCACCCAATTGAACAAAATTCTAGTTATAGAGAATTAAAAAAGATGTATGAATAAACTACAACTAGCTATATTAAGCCGAAAGGCAAAGATTAAATGTAACAAATAAATTAATATGTATTAAATCACCTATCATTAAATAATACCTACTCTTATTCAACAATACAAATTTATTGTTTTGCATTTGAAGTATAGAATCTGATAGAAAGTGACCTTCGTTGAAAAATTGAAGTATCTTGAATATAATTGAATCGTTTAAGTCGCTGAAGAAGACATTATACTTCATCTGCGAGGTAATTAATACCAATTATAGTTTCTGAAACTTTGATTGCACGGAAAAATTCACGGAGCAGCAAGCAATTGTTTAAAATTAAGTTAACCGGTTGTTGCGCAATATCCCACGATTGTATTGTTAGCCCAGCAGTAGCAGAGTTTAACTGCAGAATTCCAGAAGCCTTAGAAACTCGCGGAAACTCTAATAACCTTAGAAATTACACGCCGCGATCCTAAAATAATTCTAAGGTTAATATAGCATTCGCGTTGCCGAAAATCATTATAATTTCACGTGGAACTTCCTCGATATTCATTCTTCGATTTGCTTTACCGTGTAATCATCATTACTCTCGAATTAATTATTCTCCGAATCTACGATCGTAGAAATCTTCAAAATTCCTCCAATTAGATATTTAATCTACGGTGAGTAACTTAAATAAATTATTGCCTAAAGTGGCTACTTTAATACATTTACCTCGGTAATATTTTAGAAAGGCGACGCAATGGGTTTCGTGCAAAATGTCGCGATTAATTGAAATAGCTTTCAATCAATTTCGTCGATTCGCCTGAGATCGTATGAAATAGTCAAATTGCCATTCTCGAACGCGCTATTTATGATTTCCGATATCGAAGTAACATACCAAGAATAATTTAATAACTCGAGACTACCGTATCAGAATCGAAATCAATTTCCGCCATTCAATTTTCACTACTTCTTAACTCCTCGCGTCCATGTTCCTCTCCAAATATAATCACTTACGATTGGATTCCCTTCCGAATATAGTAGCTCATATTCTTTTAATAGATTTTTTATTTTGACAGTAGACATGTTCTACAGATGTAAAAATTTAGATTTAATAAATTCGTCGATATAAGAAATCACGATATCGATGGCTGTTTCATATTTATATAACCGATAATTAATAAATTGCAGTTAATAATATGATCGATTTTCGACGAGATTCCTCGTTTAAGATTCATCGAATTAGTAATTCACGTACACCGCGACCCACGAAATTTAATTCTTCGATTTTAATCTATATAGCGGTTCATTGGTTTAGATCAGGTGAAATATTAGCTAAAGTGTCAATTATGATTGTTTCACATTTTTTTTTGTTTAATTTGAAGCAATCTTTTTCATATGTACATATATAATTATTATAATTTAATATTTACTAATTTAATTTTATACATAAATTACATATATTATATTAATATGTAATATGTCTCCAATCATCCAAATTTGTACAATTTTTACATTATAAACATTTGGGCCACGGCGCTGTTACAAAAATTATTTTAAGTAACGCGTGAAAAAGGTTGAAAAATATTGTTATACACATTGCACACTAAAATTTCCACTAAATGCATAAAAATCCGCCGTCTACGTTTCGCTCTCCACCCGTAAACTCTTTCTCCTTCCATTTTTCAGCTTTAAAATTTCCCTTTCCACCTAATTTGCATCAAATGAACCGCTATACGGTGTATTTTTGAAAATCGGGTGCAATATCGATGAATTCGGCGAGCAATGCACCTTGGCCCGTGCTCTATGAATATTTATAAGCCCGCGCGAAGCATAAACAGATGTTAATTAATTATATGCAACCGGCCAGGCGATCCCGCTGTATTAGCGGAACGCAGAGAAAACACATTATGCGGAAAGTTCGAAAATGTTCGCGAGCAAATTCAGCCAAGTCCCGTGTTTGTGTATTTGTCGCCCGTGAGATTGAAGTGTTTGCACGATGATTCTTCCGTGTACCAGCTATTTACGAGCATCGAAACTTTCAAGGTTAGGAAAAAGCGAAACTTTCGGATAAAAAGCTGCTCTGCCTGTTTGTGGAGTGTCGCTCGGACGTGAAAAGAAATTTATGGGTTAGACGGGGGATATTTAACGATAAATCGTTTGACGATAACGTGGGAGGAGTATAATGGTTGCTGGTAGGTTATTGAGGCGCTGTGCTTTATGTATTTAAGCTCTTGCGGATAGCTATTACGTTGTTGCTGACAAATTAAGAAGGGCGAAGAATAATGGAGTGGTGAAATTTAACAAATTGGAGTTAAATCGAACGGTTCGCTGCAAGTATTAGTCAACACTATCGATGTTCGATTCTGAATCGATTTTCCGAATACATCGAACTTTTTCGAGCGATTTTCGAATTTTCTTAACCCTTTGACGATGAAAGACGTATATATTCGCTCCATGCATTTTGTACAATACACCATACGTAGATTAATTTTTTAACCGATTATTTCCGAACATTTTATTACGTTAAATTTCAGACTGATTCATTTACAAGCAACTGTTTTGCTTACGTAAACTACGCACGCATGTTTGATTATCGAATCACAAAAATGTCATGCCGCAGTTAAAGGGTTAATCAATTCTTGGTCGTTCAATTCTGATACGAATCGATTTTCTTAGTCACGAATCGATCTTCGATCCATCGAGTGTCTTGAATTGAATCATTCGTCAATTAACTGCAACCAATTATATGTTTTTAACTTAGAATAAAGAGTATTTCAGATAATTTAATCTTAAGAAAAAAAAAAAAAAATAGAAATGATTTGAAGGTTTAAACACGGACATCTTTAAGTAAGTGAAGTCGGATTAGGTTAGTTAAGGTAAATTACATTTCGACAAAGAAAGATGACGGTTTTAAGTCAACAAGACCATCGAGACTTTAAACATAAAGGCATCGAACTAATTTGTACACTTAATATTTAACCCTCTGATGACCAAACATTTTTGTTTCGTAAGAAACATATTGCATACAAAACAAGTTAAAAATTGAAGAAGTTAGGGAATACTAAGAAGCACAATAATTCTGTGCCTTAAGAAAATTGACCGTGAAGATATTTGAATCAGATAATAAAAGGTGGACTTAAGTAATTGTTTCCTTACGAAATTCCTTGAGTTTATCAAAATCATATTTCCTTGCAAATTTCCTAGCAGTCGTACGTTACCGATAATAGATACGCACTTTTCACGGCTGGTTTTAACGTGAAATATCTCTTTCCTCGTTTTCGACACTTTCCATTTGTTTCCTGAAATCTCCCATCAAGTCTCGCGCCCTTGTACGCACAGTGTTTTAAGTATTTTTCTTCCTGACAGTCCCGAGACGTACTTGGCCATTCGTCAAGTGTCACTTAATTGCATTTCATCAACATTAAACAATTGCTATATATCGAACAGTTCTACGACTCCGCGTGAATGTAAAAAGTACTTTGGCATGTTACGTGTGAATAAAACCAAGGAAATGACTAATTTCTCGTGCGAGAAACCCGAATGACCATAGTCTATATGAATGTAGAAACAATGAACAACAGAGACGAAAATACAGCATAAAACCAGAAGAAAACTAATACATTGTAAATTAAATCGTAACTATATTATAATTAATTTATCGTAAGTAAAACTATAACTGTACAACTATTATAAAATATTTATTTATTTGTTATAGATAATACTACAATTATACTGTAATTTCATTTGTACTATAATCAACACTACGATTATAATCATAAATTAATTTTTGCGAGGTGTGCACTCACTTTTGATTCTTATTGTAAACTGTACGAAATACAGAAGTACAGAAAATATCCAAAATACAGTGAGAGCCAAAAAAATGAGCATGTATCCAATTTACAAAAATAAGATTATGGTATAATTATACTAGAATGCATTTTCTATGAGTAATACTACAATTATATTATTATTACACGATTCTTGTTTATTTGCTACGAGTAATATTATAGCTTGTGGAATCAGTTTTCCATGAAACATAAAATAATAAGGTGGGTAATAACAAGTGTCGACGAGTGTAAATATTGTGGTTTGTAGGATTGTTACGTGTAACGTGTACGAGTGCCAATCAGAGATAAAGACGAGAGTAATGAGTGCGTGTAACTCTTGAGATGAACTGAGTGAATGACATTCGACTGTTGATCTTCAAATACGTCCAGTATGTATGTATAAAAGCTCGAGTGAAAGTATAGGCGTGTATTAAGAGTGTAACGATAACAAGAGGAAAAAAGGAAAGCATATAGAGTGTGACTGTTAATTGCTCGTATCAATTACTTTACCGTGTGTCTATTTCTTCGAATATATTTTTAACTTGTTTATAATTTCCTTTTTCAACCTTCTCGCATAATTAGACCCAAATTATCCTATAATTTCGGTCAATTTCATTTTGGCGAGGCGAACGCTTACTTTTGACTCTCACTGTACGCTCAAACAAATAAGAACTGGAGAAAGAAGCTGAGGGGGAGGAAATAGCGTAGAAAAAGGAGAGGGAATGAATATTTGGAAGTTGATATGTGTACTAGATGCGTTGGAAGGTGTGGGTGAGAAGCTGGAAAACGGTGATACGGATGAAAAAATGTGTGCATGGGAGATGAGGGGAAATGAGAGAATGCGTGGCCCACCGTGGGGTACTTCCGGTACGATTTACAATTCCATTTCACGCGGAGGAAGGCACTCGTTTCATTGACTTTGCAACGCGTTAACGCACAGATATAAACTGCAATGAGTTTTGGAAGAATGCACTTCACGATCGGCCAAACAATAACACCCTTTCTTGTTCAAAAAATAGTTGCACTTTTTCGCGATTCATACAGGGTGTCGCGATAACCGTGTCAAAACCGCGAAGGAAGTTTATACTTCGTGAAAAAGTAAACAAAAAATATACAGTCAAATTTTTCCATGTGAGATTTTATTTCCGAGGAAATTCACTTTGAACATTCTTAGGGTATGCGTGCACTTAATTTAATTTGGTCTTCGTATTTTCACCAATGGATGATGTCAATTCGAGAATAAAAACTGGTAATACATCTATTAAGTATTTTATTCATTTCCATCCGCGTGATTCAACGAATTGTAAGTTAGGTTCCTCTTAACGAACGAAAACTAGCTATTATATTTTTAGCTAATAAATTCGAAGATTGATTAATTAAACAGGAATGAAAATGAAAAGAAATGCTTTCCAATTTTATTTTTCATTTCGTTATTCGCGTATTTTGAAAAATGTAATATTGACGTTATTTTATTTCATTAAAATATTAATTTAGGACACGCTTTTCTACTATTTTGAAATGTAATTTGTATTGTTTTCCTTTTCCATTCCTTCTTTTTTTCAAGTGAGTGTAACTATCAAAATATTACATAAATCAATGATTGTTTCATTACGTTTGATGGCTTCTGTAATTTTTTGCACAGAGTGATATGATATTGTTCAATATAATATTTCAATGTTATATTGAATTTACATTGTAATAAAATATCATTTAATACGAAAATCTCGAATCGACATTCTCTTCACATTTTGCATTTTTTCTCCTTTTTTAAAGATGTAACCACTACGAAACAAAGAATTTGAATAATTAGCCTTTTCGTTGAAGATTGACGTTGCATGGATTTTGTAATTTTTTAAAAAAACTGATCGAATTGCCGCACGAATTGATTTTTTACCTACGCCAGTTTTTGTGGCGATATTCGCTACCACATTTAAGTTGTTATTTAATATGTTCAAATATCGTATTTTTAATACGTAAATAATAGGTTTCAGAGAATCCAACCGAATTGAATAACGATTTTCATGCCCGCATTGATGAAATATAACGTAACAACAGAAAGTTTTTATGACCGTGAAAAAAAAACGCAGCAATTTTAAATTTATTAAAAACTGATTTCCATTCGAGAAAACGGCATTTTCGCATAAATTTTTCGTAAACCGTATACATAGAAATATTCGCGAAATAGCTGTGGGGAAACGTCAATAAAAATGCTGCGTTTACTGTTACGTTTCACATTGTTTACGTAGCCGATAAATTACAACAATTTTAGTTTAAAAAAAAGCTGACTGACTTTCGCAACGCTATAATATTGTTTATTTCTACATTGTGTAAATACGTGATTCATCGAACAGATTGCTACGATACGAATCACATACTCTTGCAAAGCTTGGCTCGCAATTTATCAATTTCAAATTTAAGTGAAATCTTTGATAAACTAACAGTTAGGTGAGGAATCGCATTGACCTAATTGTAGATAAATTATTAATTACTAGACTGCGGATTTTTATGCATTTATGGGAAGTTTAAGTCTGCAAAAAATTGTATAAGGCACACACTAAGCAAAAATATATAAAATATTTAAAATAATCCACAAACTGTTGCATTTAGGGAATTAAACAAATCTCTATTAAAATCCAGTTCTCTTAATTAGTAAAAATATGAATTTGCATAAAAATCCCCAATCTATTCAATACTAACGAAAGATTCAAATTTACTCATGCAAATTAAAAAAAAAAAAGGAACACGAAAATCATTATTTGACAACGTTGCAAACTCGAATTTTTTCCGAAACAATAATTCTTATGTGAAATAAATGTCCACGAAATATTTTGTAAAATAAATTTTCCATGTACCTCAATTTTGAATTCCAAGTATCACAATTTATTCCAATTTCATTCATTTTCAAGTTCTTTCAAACAGAAAGTTATATTGTATTTAATATTACAGATAACAGTTTTTTAGTTCAAATTTTAGATTGAATTATTATAATAGAATTGGACAATATTATCAAATTTTATCAGATGCTACATTTGTTAAGATAATCAAATTAATTTATTTTGCAAATAATTCTAAACTAATTCTCAATTTAAATCCACATATAATAAACACTAAATTAATTTCCAAGATTGTTGCAGAGAGAAAAATATTAATAGTATTTCTAATTTAAATTTCACGTCTGCTAAAACGAATCTTCTTCACCCGTTTTATTAGATTCTGCTGTTTCTCTTGATAAAACTATTTAAACTAGAATATTCTTATCTCGCTACTCGAACCTCCGAACGCTTTTTTAATTTTTCTCTTAATATTATCTATGCAGCGTTAGAGGTGCAGGGTTTAAATTTCCCAGGGAGAATTAATGGACGCAGCGTTCGCTATCTTCGAAATTATCATTCAATGCATTCGGCGCGGATATTATTTTTCGGTTATGCAAATAAAACTGTAACTCCGCCGGGAGCAATATGCGAATTCTCGGCAGAGGGAGCTTGTAGACCTTTATATCCGTGATAAGGCTTGAAGATGGGGCGAATACAAGATGAAAATATGTTGAATACGAAGTTTCAACCAAGAAACCTTTCATTGTCCGCGTATTTTTCAACAATCACTTTGTTGCGTGACGATTTTTGTTCTTCAATTCGTCGCGTGCTAATTATAAAATTATAAATAATCGTACGTTGTGCAATTTAATTCCTGCAGAGTACTAAATATTCCTCTCTTAACACAAATACCGGGATTAAACTGGCATTAATCCTTTACCAAATATAACCGATGAAAATTCCAATTCCGTATTGAATTTCGTTGCGTTTAATAAAGGTTTATTTGCTAACTGTGAAAATAGTGTACTATTTTTCCCGGCGCGGTTTTTCGCAAAATTTAACGCTTTACTAATTTTAGAAGTTCCCAAACCACCATCAAAATACTTTATGACATTAAACATTATTTGCAAATTAGCGATGTGTGTTTCTTATCGATTGAAATATAAATGCAGTCTTGGAATTGGATTACAAGTTAACTAAAAATAGTATTGGTAAATTATGCTTACTTTACACATATATGAAACTGGAAGCTTGCTAAATTTAACATTACTGACAGATCGTCAATTGTTTCAAACTGAAATGACAGATAGCAAAAATAAAACGAACCAAGAATACGAGTCAAATTGGAATGTTCTACAATCCAAATCTGTAATGATGTGTATATATACTGGTGGACAAAATTATAAGCCTTGAACATTTCTGGGATGAATACTTAACTTTATATCTATATTAAAGAGCGTCACATTACTTATTGTTAACCGATACCTTCGTAAATTAAACAAGTATCCAATTTAAATAAAAATAATACAATTTCACTTCGACAAAATTATAAGACATCATCTATGGTAATTCAAATAATATAAATAACTAACCAAAAGTATCACTTTTTCCAAATGTTAATAATGAGTGGAGCCCCCTTTATTTTGCACTACATCAATCATTTTATTTGGTAAACATTTGTACAATTTTTTCGTGTAACTTTGTTCCAAGTCTGACCAAGCACGGAATTTATGATGTTTCCTATAAACGATTGTTCTATCCCGTAATTAGTCAATTGAGCCGTTATTTTTTAAAGTGGTATAAGTTCATTTTTTCATACATCGAGATATTTAAGGGAATAAAAAGAGGATATCTATATCTTACTAAAATTACCATTAACTCATTTTTTCTTTCAAAAATGGACTTATGCCACTTTCAAAAATAACGGCTCAATTGTAATTTGCCTATAACTTCCTAACAAAACGTTTACAAACAAACATTAGATAACATTTGTTTCTTATCTCCACTTCTAGATTACGTTTCTACAACGTGGTCGTTAAAGTAGGGAACACCCTGTATTCGACCAGATTTCTTAAATAATGTGAAACTTCGACGGCTAACTAGAATCGCCTTTAGTACCTAAAGGGTTAATCTACCGACACAAACACGTAATCTTCGGCACCCGACAGCCTTCGAAGCACTCAACAGTCGAGAAGCATCCCTCGAGACGCGGCCACTCTCTGCGTGTTTGCCATATTCAAGGAGACTAGAGTGTAGCAGCCTAAAATTACCAACCGACTGAAAGATATTTATGGTTACCGGTACCTAAAATTATTGTGGCTTGGGAAATTCTAACCGATACTAGGTGCAACCGGTGCTGTGGCCTACGATACACGCGGCCAGGTGTACGCACACACGATCTTCTATTCGCGTGTGTGCCTCGACACGCGCAGCTAAACGCGTGTCTCTACGCGCTTGCACCGAGAAACGTGTCTCTTTATACACGCGCACAGGCAAGCCTGGCTATGCGAACGTACGCGCATGTTACGTGCGTCGTGAGCCGATTTGCTTAATCCATTCGCCAGTTCCGCGTGTAATGGACATTATACAGTCACGTGTGACTGATGAGCCAACATGGGGATCCGGAATCGTCGGGAATCAGAGAGCTGGAGGAGTTTCAAAATTTCCGAATCCGAGCGCGTTACATTCAACGCGTTCTGATGAACTTTGCCTATTGTTAGCATAAATCGGCCGGATTCCTTGCTGCCTTCACCGGGCCGGATGACGAGGTAGAAATTACCTACTCGCGTTTCGAGCCTTTCCCCGCGTCGCCATTGTTGCACCATCATCGTCATAAATCATCGAATTCCTAGACCGCCGCCTTTGTCCTCCTCCTAATGTACCATTTTACGTTCTGTTTCCTTTCCTCTATTTTTAATTGCCGTTTGGATAGAGCGAGTTATTCGGGAATTGAAAATTGAAAATGGAACAATGATAGATCGATTAAAGAAGGTAATATAACCGATTTTATAAATTTGAAAATTTATTACGCGTGGCAATAAATAATGCGCTTCTTTTGTTCCATTCGACATTCGATTTTATGAAAACTAAATACCAACTCTGTTATAAATTTGATATAATCGTTGATATTTGCTGCATTCTTTTATGGCAAGCTGTAAATTTTTATTTGAGAGGAATTTTGTTCTTTTGATAGAATAAATTTATTGCTTAAAAATGGTGGATTATTTATTGGTGGTCTAAATATATTTGTAGATTTTATATTTGTAATTAGACTGAGAATCTTTATGCATTTATGGTTTTCTAAATATTCAAAATATGATACAATGTGTAGGGATAATTAGAGGATGAAACACATTTCTGTTTAGATTCCGCTTTATTAAATCTGTTTAGAAAAAAACGAATTTGCATATATGTACATTCGCAATCTATTTATAATGTTAAATATTACTTATACATTTTTGTATCTGCTTATATGAATTTGATGCATAATAAAAGTGCAATAATGCAACAATCACTGCAACCAGTAACAGAAAAAGTATTTAGACACTATTAAGTTTATATGGAAAATATTCATTTGGGAACAATTGCTAATTAAAGATTATTTGCATCACAATCTATGCATCTGCTTATATAAATGTTATACATAATAAAAGTGCAATAATATAGTAATCACTGCAACCAGTAACAGGAAAAGTATTTATGCATTGTTAACTCCTAATTTTTATTGCAAATATTCATTTCAGAGTTGTAACGAATTAAAAGTTATTTGTATCACAATAATCTAAAAGAATCTAGCTTTCAATCCAATGGAAGAATTACCATTCTGATATTCTTTATTTGAATGATTGAAGCATTTCCAATTTCGAATATAAATCAACCGTATAATATTAACATTCTAATTTTCCCATTATTGAACTATTCCCTATCCACGTCAAAATCATCTATTTTTCAACACTCTAACATAATTTTTACCATCACAGTTCTATATTCATAATAAACTTTGGAAAAATGACATTTCATATGTACCAATCTAATAACAAGAAATGAATGAAAGAAAAAGTAAAAGCAAAAAGAAAAATAAGTAATCCAATTTAAACTTAACTATATTACGTATATTTTCAAATATTATATGCATTACTTCTTTCTTCAATTTCTTTTTTTTTTTTTTTGCTTTTCTGTTCTTTTTTGTTGTCTACCTATAATTTTTCAATTCTTTCATGTATCAAAGGGTTTATCCCGTAACTAAATAAATAAATAAATGATGGGCCTTTTCGAACATTTCAATTTGCCATAAATGCACAAAAATTCGCAATCCATTAATTACAATTAATCCTTAGAAATAGTATCTTTATCAACACTTGCCTAATTCATACGAAAGGAAACAATTATTCGCTAATTTGTAAATTGAATATTGCCAAGGAATCTATCGATTCCCGACGGAATTAACATTCAGAGGATCAAACCGACGCAAACACGAATACAGGAGGTATCGGCGTATGCAATTATGCGAGAATGCAGGCACACGTTGCGGCGTGATGCACTTTGGAAGCGATACGCGTGGAAACGTAGCGAATTCGCGTCTCCGACGGTTCTTTGCCTGATTAGCAATGAAGCAGCTGCTTAGGAAGATAGAGCACGACGTTTAATTAGCTTGTCACCTTTCGACGTAAATGGCGGCCCTCCGTTTGACACGTTACGTGGATTAAATCACGCGTTCAATTTGGCAGGCAGGCAAGTGTTCCGCAACGAAAAGCGTGTGATACTTTTGCTAAAAGGCGTCTGATACGTGCTGAGAGGTGCAATGCACCGGTTTCACGATACGCGGAGATAGAGAGACGATCCTTCAGAGACACAATTTCACTCGTCGAATTAAAGGGAAGGAGAATCTCTTGTAAAATACGCGTTCGGTAATTTTTGAAGTGGACCGATAAAGTGTTGAGGATAACCGAGATTTTATAGTAGGATCATTCCACGTCAAATCGATCACTTTTTTCCCTCGATGTCTGGGATTTTGTTCAAATTGAAATACGTTGTAGTCTATGCGAAATTATAGGGGATTTAAGACATTGTTTTGCCAATAATGAACGCGTTTAAATATTGCAGGTCATTGAAGTTTGCAGATTTCAGCGCGTTTTACGAAAAGTACCTTCATAAAAGTATTTTTATCTTCGAAACTATTAAAGATAAGAACTTCATTTTTGTTTTCGTTTTAATCGTAAAGGTACGGGATATTCGGATATATTTTTTTTAAGTTGAAGAAATTTGTTTTTAATACTGCAAATTATAAACAAACTTTTATGTTGCGAATTGAGGTTCAAGGTTACGATTTTAAAAATCCAAAAAGAAACACTATCGTATTCCTTGAAGTTTTCTCTATAAAATAAGCTTTCCTCTACTTTGATGCGGCTATTTAATAACGTCGAAGTCCTTTGTTAAAGACAACGGTGTGACCCAAGTCGAGTAGACGAACCGCACGCTGACGCTGACCTGCAATTTTTAAACACGTTCATTATTGGCAAAATGATGACTTTTAAACCCCCCATAATTTCGCATAGACTACAACATATTTCAGTTTGAACAAAATTCCAGACATCGAGGGAAAAAAGTGATCGATTTGGCATTGAATGACCCAGTATTAAGATGAATAGAAGTATTTTTCATATTACATATGGATTGCGTATTGTGTATAAATAACATATTTCAAGAGAACCTAAATTAAGAAGTAGCATGTATTCAAGTCCATTTGGATATCATTTCAGTTATTATGAATAAATTGAACAAGGTACAGATGTTTTTAACTGTGTCGACAGAAATTGTTAATAAATTTTAATGTGAAACATGGAGAATTCTTGGTGAACAAATACAAGACAAATTTAAACGTATTCTGAAAAAGAAATTCTGGTTACGATACTAAATGGACATAAATGGAGGATTGTTTTATCTTCAAAATGCAACAATTTGTATGCCACATTGAATATTTTGTACATTTTTATGTGTTCCATACATTTTGTGCCTTTTTACACATTCAAATTTCCCACGAATGTATAAAAATTCGCAGTCTAATAATGATTTACCATTTTTGAAAATCAAATTAAAGTATTGAAATATTTTGAGTACTGTTGCATTTATAGTAACACAAAATCGCGTTGTCAATGTTTTGTAAAATGTACATAAGTATTTTGTTAGAGTAGCTGACATTAAATTTAATTTTATTTAAGGTATCTGTAATTCATTTGACGTGAAAGGATTAAACTAGAATTTAATGTTAATAAATTTTTGCATTCTATCATACTATATTTACGCAAGCCGTGTCTCTTTTACGAATGAAATAAAATTTATTTTCGAATTAACAACTAACGATTACTAGAAACGAATGCAACCTTCAGTTTTACAATTATTGCAATTATTTTGACAATATTTCTGTATCTCAGAATCGGATTGGCCCAAATCCTGTGCAATGTAACAAAAGCAAAAAGTAAGACAAAATAAAACCATATCTCAAATAATTAGGTCTTTTTCATTCACTATGTACTGTAAATAGATAACTTGCAGATACTGAATTATGCTATTTCATGTTAAATATTTGTAAAGCGTTATCCAAAAGTACCTTTAGGATGTTGAATGAGAATATCTGACAAACGCCATGTTCGTTAGTAAAATAGAGGTGAGAAAAATAAAAATTGAAAACGAGAACGAACGAAGATAATAGAAACAAAAAACAGATTAGAAAAGGGTAAAGCAGAAAGGGAAAGAAAAAAAGTGAAGGTAGGTGTTCCTATAGTCTATTTTGGATAACCCTATACAACTAAAGGGGTTTCTATCTCGTTCAGTAAATGTTATTATTATTATCGTTTCAATAATGTAAAGTGTACTAAGATGGAGAGTCGTAAGTTAATTTTGAAAAACAGTCGAGTTAAATTAATCTGATTTTAATGAGTTTATAAAGTACTAGGATTAAAAAGAAGTTGGAATGATTTCGATGAGAATGAGGGAAATTTTATTGGAAAGGTTACATCGTTCTGTGGAAGTGAAAACGCGTTTAAAACTTGTTAAACGCGCGGGTGAAGTTACTCATTATTAATTCGATGAATATGTCACGGCAATTATTTAAATGACGTCGCTCGGACAGTTGACTCGACAACGAGCGACATTGCCAACGCGTCTGTCACTCAATTATGTAAAATTGTGATACATTGCTTCCATTTTGAAACTCTCTCCGTCTCTTCGTCTCTCAGAAAACTATTTCACGAATTTTCCGCGTCTTACGCAATCACCTTAAAGAACCATATCCCGAAAAAAAATTAAACCATTAAAAGAAAAATTGAAACGAGGAATTTTGAAGCAACACTAGGCCATTATTTTTAACAGATTATAAATTATTAGCATTTATTACATATGAATTATTATTAAACTTCTATAATCCAAATTTTATTTACTTTTACGACGAAAGAAATTATGTGTAGTTACAATTTTCGGTTCAACTTAAAAGCTAGGAATTAGTAATTAAAGTGTGCAAAAAAAGAGGTTGAAAATGCCAAAAATTTAGGCTTTGAGAAAAACTATTTTTTGTTTGCCAAAATGTTAATTATTAACAAAATATACTAAAATTCATTTGTTACGTGTATTTTATTATTCAAAATGGCTAAATATCTTTGGTGTAATATTTTAAAGTTCTATTAATTAATAAGAAAATGATTTTTGTATTTTAAGAGAGACTGTAATTCGAGTAAATACTTTATTGAAACAAAGGCTGAATGATATCAGCTTGAAAATTTTCCGGAATCGCATAATCTACGACAATAAATTTTTATTCGATCTGCTAACAAAAGCAATTATTAGACTGCGGATTTTTATGAACTTATGGGAAATTTATGTGTGCGAAAAATTGCGGAATGCACCAAAGCCAAGATGTAGGAAATATTCGAAGTAATATACAAATTATTTTATTATGAAGGTGAAACTGCGTACGAAACTGAAATTTCTTTAATCGTGTCTTCAAAGATTCGAGTTTGCATAAAAATCCGCAGTCTAGTAATTACGATGGCCACGTTATGAATTTCCTCAAGTATACAATAGAATTTACAACACTACGAATCCTTATTAAAAACGCAACGAATTTTCCGAACGACCCAATATTTATAAACGACGCTCGTGAAAAAAAAAAATAAAGAAGATTAATAAAAAATAGACGAAGGTGAACAAAAAACAGTTTTCATAGCTTGAATTTCTTTGAACGGTGCAGAACCATTCCAAAGAAATATATTCAGACGCAGTTTTCCTTTGGCTTTCGCGGACGCAAAAATGGAAAGAAAATACACACATACACGTATGTACGAGAGTAAAGAATTATTTAAATATCTGAAACGTTCGGATCGTTTGATGAGGCGCGAAACGAGAAGAAGAATTTTCTATATGTGACAAACGTGACAAACGACCGCAATTCGAATGGCCGGCAAACAAAATTATTCGATTTAAACAACCGATTCTCTGTCGCCGAATCGCACACGTCGAACAACCATGTTTCACGTGGCAAGCGAATTTTTTTATTTTTCCAAATCCATTCTGTGCTCGCCGCCACTGCTTTTTGCTACGAGTGTAAAATTATATTTGCTCCGCAGTAGGAGCATCGGGTAAACCCGATAAAAATTTCACTCCGGCCACGCCTACTCCATCCGGAGACCAATGATCCATCGAGAGTGTATACATATACATTTTGGCAAGACCTGTAGAATTACGTTATAGGCGATATCGACCAGACACACGAGGCTGTTGGCATAGCACACACAAGCAATTAGCGGAGATTTTCGCGCCATTTCTGAGAAACAAACATGATTTGTGTATACTGTATCATTTAGTTTGCGCGTATTTTTGAAACCGCGAAAATTGTCGCTCGATTTTCCACGTAATATCACATATTTTTAAGCTGGAAAATAAACGGTGTAATTCTGTTGCGTTGGTTAACAACAATTGTATGAATATGTATAGTAGACGTCCCAATTATTACTGTTAGTGTCACTATAATCGTCACTTTAATTATTTTATTTAACAGCGAAATAAATGGACTTGATTTTTTTTTTGTGTAACAACACGGATAGACGTTGCATATATGTTTATATCTAATATTTAAAAATAAATATTAGAAGGTGAATTGTGTTTTCAGTTTTATAAATAAGCGAAGAAAGCATAAACATTTTTTTTGGAATCTATCCGATTTTAAATAATGAATAAATTGGTGTTCTTGGATTCATAAAAATTCTTGTATCTTTCTAAGAAACTGAAATTTGAAAGTGTACGTAGATTTTTGCAACTGACCGTATTATGTTTAACCCTTTGGCTTATAACACCGAGTTACACTCGTGGTTTAGCCTATGGACCACGTACAATTAAAACATGCTGCATTTCGTAATAAATTTGAATTTATTTTATTTCAATTTGTAAGATCGCGAGACTGAGGATTACTAGGTAAGAATTGCGTATAATATTTCAGTGTTTTGCATTTGATGTAGTGTTATAGTAACAAGTAGTCAATATTTCGATGGATAATTTTTAAAAAATTCGTAAGTCAAGGGGTTAATCAAACCATTTAATTTATTATCTGTACAAAATTACACGTCTATAGTGCGAGTAACATTTTAATATTCAATATTTAACACAATTTGAAAGCAATAAATGAAAGTCAACTTAAATTTTCCAGTTAGTGAAAAATTAATAAAGAAGGAGGTTAAAAAGGCATTGAACCAATTTATACACTTAACACGATAATTTTAAAGAGTTGCATTATCGAGTAAATCTGTGGAAAACACGTGTAAAGGATCGCAAAACTTCGAAATTTCTTTTACCACCATTTTCTCACCTTGCAGCTTTCCACAGCACCCCATAAACTTTCAATTTTCTGCTCGCAGGGAATAGAAATCAGAAGCGATCAAAGGGAGAAAAGGAACCCGTGGAAAAAGCTTCGGGCGTAGCCAGTCGAATGAATGGAAAAAATGTCGATGGAGCTTTGGAACAAAGAATCAAACAGAGAATAATGACACGGTATTAAAGATAAAAATGAAATCAAATCGTATCACAAAACCGATCCTATTAAAAATTCTCGCCCCAATATCTTCGAATTTACTAAAACTGTTCGTCGATCGGACGAATTTAGGGTTATTCATAATTAGACTGCGGATCTTTATGCAAATTTGCTTCTCTATAAATAAAATTAAGAAATGGAATTTATATACAGTTTGGCTTCACCTTCTAAATATTAGAATATGTTAGACATTCTATATTACAAATTTTGTATTTTTAAGATTCTCATAAATGTATAATGAATTGATATAATTAAATAAATACATACGAATTAATACGTAAGGTGTAATAAAATGTCTGTATTGCATATATTCAAGATCCATTGAAATAAAACAAAGTAGTAGTTGATAATCTTTAAAAAAGTTCATATCAATTTACAAAAAGTACAATGCAATGCTGTCATACAAATTTCTCCTTCCTTTAAAATATATAAAATTTCAGTACTGTATTTAAAAAAGAAAATCACTAACGCAATTAATTAATAATGATAACGAATAATGTATTTAAAAGGAATTAGTAACGTAAACAATTATCATTTATCTTTGAAAGGGTTAAAAAGTGTAAGAAACATCTGTAGAATTTTCTTAAAATATCAAACGCATCTAAACCCTACGATTTTTTAATTTACGTGATCTACTAAATTTCAAATACCTTATACCATATATTTCACCAACTATAAATTAATAATATGTATTACTATTTTTATACACTATAGCAAATATTAGACTACTTTATTCCAATCAGTAATATTATAATCAGAGTCTAGTTATGCTCTAATTTCCCACAATATGATTCTTGTAAGACATACACATATATTTTGCCTCTCACTGCAAATACCTGCAATTAAACATTTTTGCATTTGCCAATCGAAACAACGAAAAATGTTACAATAAGGTGAAGAAACATTTCGTATATCAGCCATTACTCCAATATTCATTGTTTTATTACACCGTGAACGGGTTAAACGAACCAATTTCACGCAACCAATCTACCAACGAAAAGAATAATCGTGTTATTCATCCGCCGTGTTAGCAACTTCCTTGACGCCTGAGGCGACAGAAAAAAGAAAGGGGGAGGGAAAAAAAATACACGGAAAAGACGAAGATGAGCAAGCAAAAGAAGAAAAGAGCACGACGCTTAACAGCTTCCCAGAGACATTTAAAAGCAAGAGCGAGGCAGCATCTGCAATTCTCACGTGTCGGGAAAGTTGTCAGCCAACCAGTTGCGCACATTCTCACTGCACTTCATCCACCCAAGCCTGCCACTACCGCTGCTGGGTCAAGGTAAAACTTTACGAAAGGAAACTTAGAAGCGTCTTTGAAAAAGGGGTGTAGGGTAGGGTAAGGTAAGGTAAGTTTGTCAGGGGAAGTTGCGCAGAAACGTTCGCAGCTTTTCTTAAGATCCCCGCGGAGAATAAGCGGAAATCTTTTCTTCTTCGACTAAACGCGAAATTTCTCCCGGTTATTTCCCGGATACAATGAAATCCACTTTTCGGACGTGCTTTTCCCCGCTAGCTTTTCTCGAATTATACTAAAATTTAGAATTTACGGAACCGGAACAATATTTCACCTCTGATGTAACGTTGGCACTTTGTTACTCGCTTTAATATATATATATATATATATATGTATATATTGCAGTTTATGGAAGCTGTATCCCAAAGAAATAATAGCAGGTTATTTCGTTAGTTGGTGTACAGTAAATGGTCCTTGTGTTTCTTCTTTTTGTATATGTAAGTATTTTTCATTTTTTTGGCTTTGTATAATTTGTAAGAATTATAATGTATCAGGCGAGTAAATGCGATATAGGCAGCTACTAGTCATTATGTAAAATGTACACTATGTATAATGATATGTGTTTACAAGGAAAGAGATGGAAGCAGAACGTTTGTAATCCGAAAGGAAAGAATAAACTATTGTATTGCAGTTTATGCTATAAATTCATATTATAATTGGGAATTTAAAATATTGAAGAGATTCGTCAAATTTTCGCTATTCAATCTGGCAAATAAAATATTAATTATTTCTCTGGTTATTGTGTTTTTGACACGATTTATTTCTTGGAAACGATATTTTAAAATGATAGCTTGCGTCAGTCGATACAAAAATGTTTATTGGAAATTTATAATTGGACATTGGACTTTCCAGGAACCGATTTGTCGACATTTTTAAATTAAGTAACGAAAATGAACGTTCCGAAAATGAAATTGAAAATAAATATCTGCTTGTGTACCTGTATTATCTAATTTCTGTCGGGAAAATTTCATATTTTTTCAAGACATACAAAAATAGTGGCTATAAACAATATTTGACGTTCAAATTATCTACCCCTTTAACCAGCGACTGCTCAATATTTTATTTTCCTCCCTCCACAAAAAAAAAGAAATACTAAACGATAGAGTGAACATTTTAATCCCGAAATTTAAACAGTTGTTCGAGGTGGAAGCCGCGGCAAAGTAAAAAGCAGCGCAATTTATGAAATTATTTGTCGCGTCGTTCGCACGAAACCTATATCGTTATTAAAACTGGAAACAGCAATTTTCTGCTGGTAACATTTTAAGGGATTTTTACGCGTGAACGGTTTAAAAAAAAGCGGTATTAAAGTGACGATCAATGGCAGCATAAACCTGCCTCATACTGTTAATTTGCACCCCCAGCGAACCTTCTATTTTAACCCTCTACACGAACCTTTCGCGCAATGAAAGTAAATCACAATACACGTTTTCTAAATAAATATAATCTATCTCACAAATCCGTCGCCCTCAGCTTATTTGCCAAGATTTATCGACACCTCGATTCTTAGACATTTTTCTATAAACGATCAATAAAAAGATAGGAGATAAATAGTTAAGAAAAGTGATTATTGATTATCGATGATGTAATTACGATTATTGAGTAAAAATTGATGGCCAATAAAATGAGCAAGTAAATCATTTCTATTTTGATATAATTAATTATTCCATAAACATTTGTATTTATTTGTGTGGATTTAATATTATAGAATAAAAATATAATACTTAAATAAATTTCAGTCATTTACAGTGTGACAGCTATAGTCAGCCACAAAAGTCTATATACATATTTTTGGACATATTTTGGAATAATAAAAATAGCGTGGAAAATCATAAAATATAAAACTACAAGTAAGGAAGCTTGCTAAACGATGTCTTATAAAGGGAACACCATTGATTTATAAAAATGAAAATTGTTTCTAAAAGCACATAAGATTTAATTTTATTTATGCTAAAAAAATAATTATGGGACTAAAATAGTAAAGCAGACAATAAATAGAAAACATAATAAAGAACGCAAGGGATTCATTTTTTACTACTATTATTATATATTATAGCACTACAACAGTAGTATATATTATAGTATTATAATATATAATAGTTACCCACCACTAGTATATATTTTTTATGAATTATTTCTATGAATTTTATCCATTACATTTTGATATATGACCACAATATTGTATACGATTATTATCCAATATTTCGTTGATTGGATTTTAATATAATATCCATTTAATATCCATAGTTATATTCAAAATATTATCCTACATATCGTATCCTAATTCGAACAGTAAACTACCCAATATTTCATGCTATTTCCTATGTTATCTGAATGTTTTTGTTATAACAGGAAAACGTAGAGTATAGAAAACTGCTAGTGCAAACTTTTCTTCAATGATGTATACGAAAATGCTTTTCTAGCGTGTCCAACTAAAGTGGAAACACAAATATTATAGGATATTTAATTGAGTGACGAGTGACAAGAGTTATATTTCACTGGCCTTGCTATTCCTCCTGCGTACACCTGCGTTCCTTTTATTCTTCGCTTTTTAATGAACTCCCGCGGAAATTCATTCTATCCCCAGACATGTATGTTTATTCATTTAGACGTCCAATTCTGTCTGGACGGTGGAAATATTGGACACGGCACCTGAGCTTCATAACAAATAATAGCTGGCAACTTTTCCTAGACTTTTAAGCAATTACCGTGTCTACGAGTGGGCTAGGTGAGCGAAAATAATTAAATTCGCATTAAATCCACGCAATACTGCAAGCTGTAAAAAGCATGCAAAACAAGCGTGGACAAACTATGGTGTTTGAACAGTGGTTACTAGGTGTTTCGCCAAAGTATCGAGTTGCTAAACAACGCAACGGTCCACACGATTTTCCACTGCGAACAGGTAAACTCTTAACGAGAAAAGTGTCGCCATAACACGATGCAAACCGCCGTTAATGCTATTCAATTTTTCAACCCTCTATGACCGGAATTTCTCTTGGTTAAGTGAAAAGAAATATACAGTCAAACTTCGATAATCTCTTTAATTCGAAAACCTCTATGGATCTAAATAAAACTCATTGTAACCCTTTATTGCATTCCGGTCCCGATATGGAATTTTATTTCAAACGTGAAAATAACAAGATTGAACATCCTTTTATACGTGTATGTGTACCAAGCTCTCATTTAGGAACAGTCATAAAATTCAATATATAAAATTGTTTATCAATATTTCGCTACTTATTTCATTACCTTATTAATAGTTAAATAGAACAACAGCCATGTATATCTTTTCTAACTCGTCATAAAAATTCATGCAATAGAGGGATAACTCTAATCATTATCAAATATTTGGGTTCCCGAGCGTTTGAATTGTTAAGCTTTTGGAATTCCAAGCCATCGAAATTACCATTATAGGGCTTTAAATTTTAAAAGTTTTAGATTTCTATGCCTTTGAATTTTTAAAATTTTGAACTTCTATACTTTCGAACTGTCAAGTTCCTGAATTTTTAAACGCTCCAATTTTCAAGGTAACAAATTCCAAAACACCAAATTTCCAAGCCATTGAATTAGCAGAAAATTCCACTAATTTTTGGCATCGTTCGAATAATTATCGACTATAATGTCGACTTCCGAGGGTTAATAATACTTTTTCTTTAGTATTAGGTTATCTTAAAAGTCCTTTCCCTTCTTTCATTACATATGAAGCGCACGAAATTTAATAAACAATATAATTTCTAACAGATGTAGAGTCATCTAATTTTAAAATTCTCTTCGATTTATCAGAATCCCCTCACGCCATTTTCTACAAATTCCGTGAAGCTATTTTGTCTAAAAGAGCTAAGCATACAGAAAACAACTTCCGGGACAATGTAATAAAATCAACATTAGCGTCAAGTTAATCTAATTTTAAACATTCGTCCTCCGTTTTCAAAAGCAATTCAAATCTTACTGAAAGCGCAAATAAAATTCCCTTCTAAACGTTCAATAACCTATGAGCTTATAATGCACATTTCTTTTAGCGATGATCGTTCGCTGATATGCGGTCAATTACCGAGCGGTTCACTCTGGTCAATGAACAAATAAATGATAAATTGCAGCAGTCGAACTGCTATTAAGCGTCAACCACCGATAGAAGCATCATACACGAATATTCAGTGGAAAAATTAAACGGACGAATTATCAGAATTTACGGTTCCACACAAACGGTCAATCAACCCTCGTTCTTTCCACAGAAAAGCGACCCATCCCACCGTCCTTTCGCGAAATGACACACGACGTATTCGTTTTTCCGGTGCTCGTGTAGCAACCGTGCTGAATAATGGCCGGGAAAAATTCATTGAAGACGAGCACCGATGCAATTAGTTTTTCCACACGCGAAGAGAATGCGGCGGTTACCAATCCGTCGTCGGAGAATTTAATTTTGTTACGCATAGAAAGGAATGCTGCTGTTCACCCCCTGCCCTTACTGCAGAGAAAACGCGAGCGCCATTTAAAAATAGAATTTGAAAATTAACCGGGTTGACACGATCGATCGGAATCTTTCTTCTACATATTTCCCTACTATCGATTCACCTTTCTATCTCAGGCTGTGTTTTTACAGAGAATTTTTCCTCCGTGCGGCGTATTGCGTATCGAATGTTTTCCAAGTGGAAATTCTCGTACAAAATATCAAAATATTCCTGTAAAATGGCAACCGAATGTAGCGGAATCGAATGGCAGATTGATAGAAATTTCGCGTGCTGATTTCTTTGGAAATATCAGGTTGAGACGGATTGAATTTTTAATTGAATCGATAATGTTGATACTGTATTATATTTAGAATTGTTGGATTGTTCGGAAAAATCGTAGCACCCTTGATAATATTTACTTCTGCTATATAATTGGGGAACTGGAAGGAGATTATTTTTCGTAACTTTTATTTAAACAATAACATGTTTAATCTGAACAAATACTGTTCCTATTTGGATCACGTATATATTCAATAATTAATGGACGATACATAACTAAAAGCAAAGGCAAACCTTTTCATTGGACGACATTAAACAACCTAGTATTTCGATAATAAACCAGCAAGATATGTTACTCATTGTCTAGGATATTCTACTATTATCATTTACTGTAACGTTTGTGGAACTTTATTAATGGCCAGAAATTGAATAAATTAGAATCATAGAAGAATTACTTGCATGGGTTCATTTTGGAAGAAGAAAGTGTGGAAACAGTGCAAAGTTTTTGGAAAATTTGCGTTACGTATAGAAGACCGTACCGCCGTCAGCAAAACGACACCACATGCAAAAGTTATATATAGTTCAGTAAACCGTTTTGTCCAATTTTCCTTTACCATAAACCACCCCAAAAATTCAAATTCGAAGAAGCCTAAAGTATTCCAATTTCCACAGCTCCGTGAACAAGCCCCTTCTCCGATATTCGTGCAATAAAAATAACTTTACTGCAAGTAGCGTACATTAGCCCAAGAGAAGTCCGCTAAGCGGAGGGGTCTAAAACTTCATCCCCAATAATTTCGCCAACCCCTGTTGGCGGCGATCTTTCAAGTGAAAATCCACTTTCAACTCCCTTTTCTTCGACCTGGTACACGGTCTCGGAGTCCTGCTGCCTACTCAGCTGCGGTCAGTTTCAGTCGAAAAGAAGTTGTCCTTCGGAAAGTCTCGTAGGAAGGAGCTCCATTTTCCTCGGGGTAGCAAAGGGTGCAAGGAGGCGTGCGGAATGGGTGAGGGCTAGGACTCGAGCACCCACAGACGCTATTCACCCGTAACAAAAGGCAATCACCATAGAAGTGGTGGAACTGGAAGCAGCAGCCGTCATAAGTTATCGGAATCGCGTCGATATTTTGCGGAGAATTTCGAAGAGAGTTGCCCCCCCCCCCCCCGTAACCCTCGAGGATGGCCGACCTTCTCGAACCTCACCGTTAGACCTTAAGGATCCTCGTCCATGAAAGTGATTTCTCGGGGTGTCACCAAACCATTCACTCTGGTCGAGGCTTTTTCGATAACTGATACACTTCTGAGCACTTTTTAACGAGACCTCCTCTGACCGAGAGTTGTTCGAGAGTTCAAGACGAGGAAACTTTGCCTCGTTTCATCGTGCACGTGTTTCTTCATATTTTTCATTCGTTAAGGCTACAGTCATTACTGGTGAGTCCAACTGCTTCACTGCTGCGGAGGAATATATACTTTTGGAAGATTTTTAAATTGAATTGCGAAATGAAATTGCAGGTTCTTTTTTTTAATGAACCCTGTTAGGATGAGTAAATATTTTTTTGCAGAGTATATGGTCCGGTGGGAGAAGGTATGGCGGAGAACAGGCAGAATTACGAAAGTTTTCTCGGTACTCGTTGATTAAAGAAGTCGAAGAGGATGAAAGAAGTTGCAGAAACTACGTCTGAAGACTTCTGCTAAATACTTATGCTTCGCCTTTTCCGAATTATATTCCCTTATGAGTTTCAAGCGTCTGATTAATTAACATATGCACTATTTCATTCTCGTCAAATTTTTAGTGCCCTTCGATCGAAAACATTAATTCGCTTTCGTTGCGATCGGTTTTAATCGAAGAATATAAAGAAATCGTCAGAATACTGAATTGCATAGCGTTAAATTTAAATTCTTTTTCCATTTCTTTCTTATTCCGTAATGTTTTTACTTTTTTGCATTTTAGTGTATAAAAATCCGCAGTCCAGTGTAATAACTTTGATGTAACAGATTTTGAAAATCATTTAAGGATTACGAATTTTCCTCTATTTTGCAAATCCCACAGTTTAACTACTTGCGTTGGCAATTATTTGGCGAGTACCTATGATAAACCCGTCTCTAGCAATTTGCAGCGACTTGACACTTCCAATTATTTTTATAAAATTTTCAGACCGATTTTTAGAGTGAATGAATGACACGTACTCGCGATGATTCTTAATTCACTGCATATTTATTAATTTGCGAAATCTCCCAGTTTTTGGTAGATCTAATAGTTACTAATCGACGTGTATAATACGTTATTCCAACGTAAGTGGTTAATTAATACCTTGAATTTCCTCCACCAAAAAATATTAACCTGCTAACCCTTGAAAAGATACGTATATTATAATGCTTATAAAGATATAAAGATATATAAAGATATTTATAATGCTTGATATTATATTTGCATATAAAGTCCTGCATGGCATTATTATATGTCCTGAAATCTTGGCTGTATTTCACGTAAACTTCTCACCGGCGTCCACTAGAAATAATATCCTTCTTAAACAGAAATTTCACCGCACACAATACGGCCAATTTAATTGTATAAATCGCGTAATTATTACTGTTAACCTACATTGTAGAGCATTAGATATGTTTTCATCGTTCAATTGTCTTAAGCGTCAATTGATTCGCGATTTGTCTGCCGACGACTAAATACTATTGCACACTAAAGGGTTCTCTTTTTTATCCCCGTTTATTAAGTAAATAAATAAATATTACAAATTTACTAGGAGAAAAAATTAATTGTAACTCTCCGATTTGTGTATCCCGTTGCACTCCCTGCAAGCGACTCGAATCATTTAAATCCCAAACCAGATAGACACGCGATCTGCGGAGGCTGCATCAAACTAATAGCGTCGCCGTGCCTCCTTCGATTTTCAATCTTCAAAGTCCTCGTTGGATTTCTTAAAGCACTCGAGAAACTCTCGATGAGAAGCGGGCACCGCCTGTGTCGCGCGATTCCTCGACTAATCGACCGTTGCGAATAATAAACGGCATCTTTGACGATCTCGCTGAGAGCATGGCTTAAATCAACATCATCAGACGCGAGTAGATCGGTTGTAATTGCTCGGGCTACGATTTAATGGTCCACTCGACACTTCCAACCTATAATCGCCCATCGTTCCACCTGCTGTCTCAATAAAAAGCCTCTCTCTCCCATTCCAATCCCCTTGTACAGTTAGATCGTTACGAGTTCCGGCTGACTTTTCGCTTTTATATAGATACACCGATAGATAGATACGCCACGATCGAATCGCTGGATACGATGGAAGCATAGGGGAGGGGAAGGGGATAGCTGGCGCATGAAAATTGAGAATACAATTTGTAAGCCGCTCGACGATGAATATTAAGTCAATTTGATGCAATTCCAACCCTCTTGCTGCCTCGATGCATTAGAATAATCACGGGTTCTAGCGAGCCAGACTTCAGATTGCGATCGTTCACGATGCTGCTCTTCACAGTCATCGAGAGACGATTTCGCTGATTCAATTGCCGAGAATTACGTGTTTCGGTGGATACCGGGTGCATAACAGTGGTAAAATCGCGGACACCGTGATTAACGTGTAATAAAGAATTCTGTGGCGTGGAATCGGCGAGTTTTATGCTAACCCTTTCGTGATCGATAGAATGTAGACATTACGTTGCACACTTTCAATTTAATTTTCGTTCCTAGACTGCGGCTTTTTGTGCGTTTATGGGAAATTTAAGTTGGTAAGAAATTGTACAATGCACATGGTATGCAAAAATATATCGATGGTTCAATGCACACATGTTGTATGTCCATTTTTAGTGATTTCTAGGAAAACAGGTTCAGGGGTTTAGAGGTATTTTGTAATTGGATAAACACTTTTTTTCTTGTTGCACGTACGATGTTATACTTATGATATTTATACAACGGAAGAGATGATCGAGAACTGTTTAGCGCAAGTCATAACTGAAACTTGACTAAAAATGGACATACGACATATGTGCATTAAACCATCGATATAAAGTATCTAAAGTAAATTACATTTGTTAGATTCAGAAGCTGAAACAAATCTCTATTAACACTAGCTTTACGGACGTTACGTGCATAATTTGACGGGCTTCCGGAAAAATACGTATACTGCATATAAATATTCGAAATTAAATGATTGAAGATGAATAGAATCAATTAGAATACATATTCATACCATTGTATTAATTAAAGTTAACATAGAGTACTGAAAAATAATATTTATGGTCACTATAATTTTAGGTATGAAATCTGAAATGCGTCCAATTGACGAGTTGCGTAAACCTAGTGTTAAAGCCTCATTTCTTTAATTGTATTTGTAAAAATATGGGGTTGCATAAAAATCAGCAGGCTGTTCATTACAGAATCGATAATTGGTAAATGATAGCAATAAATACAGTTCTACGATTTCAATTAATTTTTACGCGGGAAATAATCACTCTGGATACTATTGCACTACTCATCCCTATCTACTCTGTATTTACACGGGATTGTTAATGTTTATCGGCTGCACAGGGATCGTTGTTGCGCGATCGACGCGAATAATCGGCAGTGTAATACGCGTGTTCAGCTGTGTCCAAATCGTCCGAGATAAAGTCGAAATTGTTTCACCGATTCGTACGAAGATTAGGCTAACGAGGGTTGAATTATAACAAACTTAATACTAGTAACGAATACCAATATCGAGTATTTAAATGAAATACAATTTTTTAATATTTAATTACCTAAATTGAACTTTTTCGATATACAAAAAATTAGAAGATTCGAAGACCGAGACAAAATACGTGGTGTATGGATAGTTGGCAATAATTATCTAAAAAAACGGGGAGTGAAGATTTCTTTAATTATTTGGTGCAGTATTTTTCTGGATATTTTATGGTATCGTAATGGAACCAAAATGATATATCCTATGTATAATTTTATAAGTAGAATGCGGATTTTTATGCGATTATGCGAAATTTAAATACACAAAAAGGGATACAATACTCACAATACGCGAAAATACACAAAATATTTAAACTGATGCACCAATTATTGTATTTTAAGGGTGAAAACAACATGTTGCATTAATTTTCTTAATTTTGTTAATAAAATTACGCATTTGCATAAAGATTCACAGTCTATTATTAAGTCTCCACTGGTGGAACACAATAATTTTCATAATTTATTTTATTGCCTATTAGTCAGTAAACCAATAGTTTCCAAACTTTTAAATATTGCAAAATTTCTATTTTTGGAATAAGATTGACAATATCGATCAAAAACTCGAGAAACCTTTAACTAAATGTTTATTTTTGCCTAATTTTCCATCTAAAACGCTAAATGCATTATTTCACTTCAACATGCATTGGTAACATTTATTATAAATTGTCAACCTGTAATATTACCTGTAGATATGTTTTCTCACGATTGACGAGTAATATACAACTTGAGCTAACTGAAAACTTACTTTTGAAAATAAGTAAAATTTTAGTAGTAGAGAAATAATGTGAATTCTCGAGAAATGGGAAATAAGAAATTCCGGAGAAGAAATACTAGCTTTGAAAACGTGTTTGTCGAATTAGACTTCCAATAGCATCTTAAAAACACAGTATTATTTAATATCTTGAAGTAAATAATTAACGGATAACAACTTCGTTTTTTTAACCGTACCATAAATTTTTCTTTTTCCTAAATTCATTGAGTGTACATCACTTTCATAATCATCGGCACAATTTTCGTTCTACTCGCTCCAAGTGTCCGATAATAATTTATGGACGTTAAAATTCATGTTCCGTGTGTTCACATCTTCCCTGCACCCAGTTGCAATATCTCGACGCCATAGAAGAAAATCGAATTTCAAGATAGAAAATGATAGGTGATGTATCGATGAAAGTTGCAAATTATCCAGAAACCGGTACAAAATTTAGGGCAACAGAGTCGCTGATTTAAAGTTAAATTCGACAGGGTAACCAGTAGCAACATTATGGAGGGAAACTAGTAACTTTTTAGTTGCGATAATGACTTTCCGGTAAATTAGAATCGATAAGCCGCATCGGTATGCCATTTCTAGATCCAGCTAACGATCTTTTTGCCAGAGTCGAAGGGAGGCAAACATACGCGACAAAAACCCAATGGAGGTCACCTAGTCAAACCTACCCTTTTTATTCCAGGTTGTACAAAAATTTCCCATTCGTTCCGCTGCTGGACAATGATTCCACGCGACTAATAACACCAAGTAATCTAAAAAGGAAACATACGAACGCAAAAATTCACCAATCTCTCGCCCCCAATTGTTTTAAATGTTGCGGCTATTGTTCAGATTTCATTCCCTTTAACAAAACAAAAATCGAACAAAAGATGTGTTTGTATAAAAAAAAAAAAAAAAGAAATCGTGGAAAATTCTTATCCGAGTTTACTCTGCAAATTGGGTCGTACAAATATTTTCAAAAACTTCATAATCTCTACATACAAACTTTTTTTGTCTCGGCTTCTGTTTTCTGGTTTATTTATTTAATTTTTTTTTGTTTTGTTTTTCTGTTTTATTTAGCGAGAGCATTCCCAGTCGCACAATATTTCATTGCAGCAGCTCTGTTTGAAGAATACCTTTTTCGATTTGAACGATTTGCTTTGCAGCCCTTTGAAAATTAATCGTTTACACGGTTCTCGCGCAAAAGTATAATAAAAGTACAATAATTCTTTGTTTTACTTAAAAATGCATAGGTAAGCCTTACATGTATTTGGTAGATTTTTAAGAAACTTTTGTTCGTTTCAAATACAGCCAATCACGAAAGTCTAAGTACACATTCTAAATTTCAAATATTTATATATTTTAAGGCATATTTTAGTAGGATAAGAATGATGTGAAAACTCATAAAATATAAAATTGCAAATGAGAAGACGTTCTAAAAGACGTTTCATAAAGGGAGGATATCATTGACTACATGAATACAAAACTACAGAAGATATTATCTTACATATTTTAAACAAATTATACAAAATCATAAATGTACCAGAGATATGACGAAGTACAAATATAGTTATAACAATAAGTTTTATTTACTTTAACATTCGAACTGTTGGAAATTAAAATGTAATTGTTTGTAGCAGAGAACTTGAAATGATAAAAAGCTGAAGTGTTATGTAATGTAATGGAAATAAATGCTTATTCATTTGAATAACAGAAAATCGCGGCAAATTTACAAAAATGCATCCCTGTGAATTTATGCAATTTTTGGGCGAAATTACGAATGGATCATTTCAACCATTTTGGCAGCTTTAATGCTAATATAAATACGCAAATTTTCGTAATATGATGTTTCCAATTTATGTAGGTACATTTCGTTGTAAATATTTGGTAAAACATCATTACATTATAATTAGTAAATAAATGAATACATGCAAGATGATCGAAACCCCTGTATTTTGTTAAATATTTGAAATTTATAAATGTACGTAGACTTTTGCGACTGGCTGTATTTTCTTAAACAACGACGTATTTTATGAAAAAACATTGCAAGGAATTTTACGAGTAACGTGCCGAGAAGTGCAGCAAAAATATAATAAAAATATAATTCTTTCATTTTACTAAAAAATTCCTAATTGATCGTTATTTTCGCTATTTGAATATTGGCAAATTTCTTTTGCGAAAATTAGGGAGAAACAGAATCGAATTCACGGATGGCGAAACGATAATAGACAAAATGAAACAAGTACGATGGTAGCTGGCACAAATTCATAAAGATGGCATCCAGCACGGATGACCTTTAGTAGGTTCTTTATGACGCACTTTGCGGCAATGAACGATCGTAAAAGCGTGCATTAGCGTGATGCTAAAGTCCCGTGATTTATAATCTGTCTTTGCTCGATATTTCCGCGTAAGCAGACCGTACGATGTTAATTATGTGTGTTACATGTGTAGCGAACTTACGTGTTACCGAAGCTTCTCTTGCCGTTTGTTGATTTCTGAAACAGAGAAACAAACCATTGTCATTATTTTCCTAAAAATATTTGTTGCAAACGAATTTATTATACTTTGAGTATTTTTTAAAAATTATTTGGAATAATATGGAATAATCGAATATTTGGAGCAATCCGAATAATTTAAAATAAATTAGAAATTATTAGATGTTTTAAAACGTGTTCAGAAATCTATTTAAAACTTTCTAAATCTATAAATACTGTAGATTTATTTGGCAAGCAAATAGATTTATTTAATACAGGCTTCATCTAATATTACTTTTTTAAGCTATTAAAAGTTATTTGCAATAATTTAGGATAATCGAATATTTGGAATAATCTAAATAATTTAAAATAATTTATAAATTATTAGGCATGAGAATTGACTCGATATATTGTAAAACTTGTTCAAAAATCTATTTAAACATTTCTGAATTTATAAACAATGTTGATTTATTTAACATAGGATTGATCTAATTTTAGACTACTTTTCTATTGCTACAAGTTAGCAAATTACTTGAATTGAAAATAATGATTAGCAATGGCCAAACGTGAAGACATAGAATTAATTTTTAAATTTTAACATAATCTTAATTATTTTGCTAATTTGATTCATAATTACTAGACTGCGAATCCTTACGAAAATCCATATTTTTAACAGCACAATTAAAAGAATGAATCCTAAATGGGAGTCATTTCATTCTCGATACAACAATTATCACTTTACTTTGAATATTTTGTATATTTTTGCATACTACGCGACTTTTTGCGCATTTAAATTTCCTCCCACGAACGCATAAAAATCCGCGGTTTAATAATCGCTATAAATCCCCTGTGCGAATTTCCCTAAATAACTTGCAACAATGTGAACTATGGGACACTATACAGTTATTCGCCTGTCCACAGTGGAAATATATGGGACACAGTTTTGCGTAAACGTTTTGCTACAATTTTCTCGCACGCGATGCCATTTGGCTGGCCGTATTACCATACAGAACTCAAGTGCAACGGCACAAGGTAACGCGTAAACTTTCTACTTTACACTGTCTCCTTACTTTATCCCCGAGAGCCCATACGCCGCCTTACGTCTCGATACACTCCGTATATCGATACTTTTACGCGTGTCTATATGCTCTAACTTTTCTACGCCCCAGGCCTTTTTGTGAATGCGTATAAACTGCCGGCAAATTGCAGTGACTGAAATACAACGCACTCTCCTCGACGTTCAAACGCAAAACATTCCAAGCCATTGGCTTCCGATGTATAAGAGATACCCAGACATGATAGGCTATGAACTCCAAATTTATCAATAGAAGCTTCTTTATGGGGGTCAAGTACCGTGGCCACAAAAACTATTCCCATATCGCTGTATCATGCTTTCAAATTTATTGGTCGTGTAATTAGTTCGTGTCGAATTTTATATTAAAAAAGTATAGTCGAATAGGCATAGTAAGAGTATCACTAAATGAAATGTAATTTGTTATGTGTTAATAAATTGGTGTTTTCAAATGAAACCTTTTCTGGTAAGTTTCAACCCCCTATTTCTATTATTAGGGTAGTTATAGGCGAAAACGTACGTTACAGTTTAAGGTCCATTTTCTTTGATCTAGCGCATAAAATGTAATAAGAAAAATCAGAAATACTTTATCCAATGACATATACATCTTGAAATTTATTTCGATTTTTTAACCACAGAATCAAATTCTAAAAAATTTCGAAAAGCCAATTTCTTATCGAAATTTTCACGTGACTGTGTTTATATTTTCATAATTAGCTTTATAGTTATAATAGAAGCAGTTTGCTACGCCAAAGGCCTTTGTTAAACTGAACTTGAACAGCTAAATTAAGGTACGTTTAGATCTAATTGCTGAATATTTAAAAACCATTGTGAATACAATGTACACACAAATATAATGCAACCGGAACTTTCCATTCAACGCAAATTAAATGTGTGAAAAAATACAAAAGCTTCGATCATTTCAGGAACACTAATTTATTTGCTAATTAAAACTAGATAAACTGTTAAAAAGGGTCACGTTTATTTCCATTAGTTTGCACGAAAATATACAAGGTGTCGCAGCGTTGATGACACAACCGCGGAAAAGGTGATTCTACATGAAAACATAAATCAAAAATAAGGAATAAATTTTTTTCATTCGAGACTTCGTTCTTAAGAAAATTATCTTTGAATATATTATTATGTATCATAATAATATGAAATATAATATTTGAATATTAAGAAAGTTTCTTCTTGTTTTTGTAACAATTATTAATAGGCTGCTGATGTTTATGCATTTATAACAAATCTGAAGCTTCAAAAAAAAGCACGATGCACATGACGCGTAAAAATACATCAAACATTAAAATCAGAGAACTCGTAAAGGGTGAAATTAATGTTCACTGTAGTTCCATTCTGTCAACTGTGATTACAAAGATTTCAGTTTGAATAAAGATCCGCAGTCTAACTATTAATATTGATGCCCCATAAACGTTTCCATCCACAATGAGTAAATATGAAATCTGAAATGCGATAATTACTTTTACCCGTAATTTGTCGCTAAAAAAAAGAAAAGAAAAAAATAGAACGAATCCAATAGATTTGACATTCTTTCCAAAAATTGCAGCGCAACATTTTACCTGTCAAATGAATCGCGGCAAGTGTGTGAAAGGTGCTTGTAAAAATATTCGCGACTAAAGGATTGCCGGTGATAACTGTAAATACGAAAGAACGGCTGACAGTCAAACGTCGAACCATGAAGTTTAGTTGAAAAAGTGTAGAAGGGCGGCGCGTTTGCTCGCGGTTAAGATAGCTTTCATTGTCCCAGCGCTTTTTTTTTTTTTTATTTCCCTGGTCCGTCACTTGCATTTCAGTTACACGCACGCACACGCACACACACAATGCCGAAAGATTTCAACACACAGAACTCTGCAGGGCAGAGCAATTCAATGGCGGGAAATCAATTTCGTGCCTAGCAATTTGCTTTTCACCACAGTGATCGCGTCAGGATAATACTCGACGATTCGGTGATTGTTTTACGATAAGACAAACAACGCGCTCAACGACACCAAAAATTTTGTCGGCCTTCTTTTGAATATTTTATAACATCATCCCCGGGGCTTTGTTCCGTTCGTCGCTTGTGCAAGCAATCTCCCACAACGTTTTAATTATTCCGCCGTTCCTCCTCCACTCCACTTTTCTCGCGTTACGGTAATGGAAAATTAACGATTGGTAATTCGAAAATATACCTTCTATATTTTTTTACTCCAGACGTCGGTGAGAGACGTTTTATATTTCTGGAACTTTTGTAAGAATTTGGACGAAGAAATAAATGGGTAATATTACGATAGGATAAAATTAAATTAATTAACCATGCTGTTCTCCGGAGTTCGTCTTCACATTGCTGCTTCTTCGATTTAAACTGAAACGGTGAAATTCCCGATAGCAATTGAGGGTTAATATTATGTAATAAGCAGCATTTAAGAAAATTAAATGATATCGATAATTGCGGCTATTTTTCAAGTTCTTATAAAACTTGTTGAATTATTAACTAATATTTTCTTCATTTCTATCCCAATTATGTAATTACAGATCAAAAAAATGAGTTTACCATTTCTTTCCATTGTAATCATTTTCCCTATTGATATTCATAATAACAACTGAGGGTTAATTTTATTTAATACGTAGCGTATAAGGAAATTAACTGATATAAACAATTACAACAATTCTCGGATTTTAAAGAAGCTCATGAAATCGCCTTTTAAATTCTATGGCGACTATTTTTGATTTCGCAAAGCCGAGGTTTACGGTTCAGAAAAAGCCTGACGAACTTAACATTTCACGACTAAAGCTACACTTCATCAGTCGATTTCGTGAGAGCGAAGCGCATTCGCATGCTGGCTGCCTCGCAGCAAATCCTGTCCTATCCAAAACGAGAAGTTTCGGCTCGAAAATCTCGTTTCGAAAACTGGCGTATTACCGTCGAAAAAAGCGTGGCTCTTTCTCGCCACGGAAATCCACTTCGAGCTCTCGAGTAAAGGAGGGTCAAAGTGCACCGACAACGTGCCCGCTGTAAGTGCAAATATTCTTCACACGGAAGGACCAGAATATTCCAAGCAGAAATCCACCCAGAAGACATTGGATTGCCGCTTCAAAAATATAGCTAAATCTCAATTAGCCGATTGCATTCCGTTGACGTCGCTACAGGGACGTACGCAAATTTTCTCAAAAGTCAAGATTCAAGGTTTTTATTTATTTCAGCGAACTCAATATCCATTTCATTCGAAGCAAAGCAAATTAAAGACAACTCTTCTCCTTCCCAAAATACAGAATAATACTTTAAATTCTCACAAGGGCCAGGAATGGATGTTGAAGTTGTCGATAGATTATTTTAGAGTGCAAAGGGTTAATAGTATCATTGACTAGGGACAGGAAAGACCACTTATCCAAAGCTCTTCTTTGTCACCCGGATTTGGGGCTCATGAGCCCCAAATCCGTTTTCATTTTTACCTTTTCGATTGTCTAAAATGTATAACCTTTGCGTTTGCTCTTACATTTTGTATATTAAAATACTTTAGAAGTGTTTACATTCTTTGTCAGATAATAAAACGAAAGATATTCTTCCGAAAAGTTTGAATTTTTAGGTTATCAGTATTTCAGAGTACGTGACACGAAGTCCCATAAGATGATCGATCTATCCTGTACCTTGTCTGTGATACTATAATCCACATTTTTAAAATAACAAGCAAGTGTCCGAATATTTGTATACCTGTACAGGTAAACCACACGCATGATTTTTCTCCTTCTTTTACACAATTAATCAACAGAGAGTTGCAGTTTAGGGGAGGCACGCGCACGGCGAACCGTCGCGTCGAATAGTATGGCGATAGTGCATTATCGTGTAGCAAGTCGCACGCTTTTGTCCCTTTCGTCGGCAGGTTTGGTTACAAGTACAATCGATCAGAGAGAGAATCTATCTAATTACTGTAGGACCCGTAACGCAGTGTTAATGACGTAACACAATGATATTCGATTCAGGATGCGCGCAACTATGAATCGTAACGGTGATGTTGCCTGTTCACGAGAATCTATCAGCCGGTCTGACGTTCTAGGTAAACGGTATATTATAGATGGAACATCGCGAGAATAACAATAGTCCTTCTCTCTCTCCCTCTCCCACTACCTCGAAATGTTACCGTGCAAAATTATTCTAACGCGGTTACACGCCAGACCGTGACAATATTCCGGACGATAAATTTCACAGCTTCGAGACGCGCTGCCGTATACCTGGCAAACGATTCACCAAACTTGCAATTAACGGCACTTGACACCACCACTTAAAAAGTGACGTAACTCAAAATATTGAGATTTCTAAGCTATCGTTACGCTAACCTTGCTACGATTTTTGGGTAATTTTTTACTCAATCGCGTTTCCTCTCTTTTTTAACCCTTTGCGGACGAGTGTCGACAAATAGTCGCCTAATCGTTTTATGGCTTTCTGAATCTATGTCGACTTTTAAAACAGAAAACTGAACGTAATGAATACTTAACGCAATAATAAACATTTGAAATCGTTAGGAATTATATGGTTTGGAACTCGAAAGTCTGAAAATTCAAAAACGTAGAATTCAAAACTAAAGTACTCCCATAGGTGTTATTACTTCTCGTCCGCAAAGGGTTAAAAAAAATCCTTAATTGGAAGAGAAACGAAAGGGGTTGCTATCGATACGTAGATGAGTTGGTTCAAATATGGGCTAGTTAAAGTATAGAAAGATGACAAACTAGGGTAAATGACCCAACTACTGTTACTGTTCCTCTAACTGCCACTTGAATTCGTTTATTTAATAGCAAAGTAATGTATAAAGAATCGTAAGCAAACAAATTTTCATACTAAATTTGGAATTCGGATTACGTAACAACACATAGACATTGTATATTCATTCACGCTTAATATTTATAACGAAATATTAGGAGGTAAATGTGCTGTTGAACAGTAAAACGTGACCACTATAATTATAAAGTATGGAACGTGTCATAATTCAGTAAAGCGCGACGTTTACTATATATCTTATATCTGTTACACAAACTGACGTGTCAATACATGTAAAACGTGTTCCTATTTAAATGAAAAGTTTTCAAGTGACAGTACGAAGGACCGTGGACTTTGTTGTACATTTTCAATTAACTAGTCATGAATTTATTATATTGAACATATAAAAGGAATGTTCAGAAATAAAAGAGACGTTGGACAATATTATGCTCCAAACTGGAACGTTCTTTATGTTAACGACGTTTTAAAATAGTTAAATAAAGTTACGCGCGAACCTTAAAGTTTCAGTACGTGGTACATCTACCCTATACGTATCGTTTAGTTTACCCGTGTTTGTATGAAGGTAGTTAATCGTGTAGAACAATTTTGAGAAGTATCAGAATTCGGTTGGTAGGAAATTGAATTATTAACTCACGGGAAATCACGAACGCGTATTTCTTAGCTTTTAAAGTTATCGTTGAATAATTACAGAGTTTGCTTCCAAAAACGAATATTTATTAAAGTAATACAAAATAGAAAAAAAATATGTATAAATGTTCAGTTGTGGGCGACGCTGTCAACTCAGCAACTGTTCTTTCTAAGCGCTCGTACAGAACTGGTAACAGAGCGTGGTTCGGTATATTCTGTGCCGAGGGAAATTTTACCTACGTACCCTTCTGTGAGAGAAAACCAGCAATTACACAGGTAAACGACGACAGTGACACGAAATGCGGACTGACCATTTTTTTGACATTATCCCTCGGTAATGCCAGAGCGTCATCGAACGCACGTTTGTAACTTATTGTGCTATTTCCGCAGATTTACACAAGAAAAGCATACAAAAGAAAGCGTTTAACATTGTTTCAAAATATGAACTAGGGATTTATGCAAAAATCCAACAGCTATGTAGGTTTTTGGAATAAGGAAATGTTCGCTTGCAGAAGAAGGACATGGAATATAATGGTGCTTGAGTGGAGGACACTTCAATTACACCCAAATGGCAGCTAAATTCCGTTGGATCAACAGACTTTGAGGCTGGCAATACGCCATAGAAAGTTAATTCGCCTCGGCGCCGAATTAATTCCCGCGTATAAATATATCGCGGCTCTAGGAATTTGTGCCCATGCAGATTCCGCGTTTTCAACGCGCCTTGTGTTCCTCCATTCCCTCTCCTTCCTTTCGCTTTATTAAATCTTATATTTCTCCCTTACTCATACACGCTTCCGTTCGAGAGAATTAGGACACTTGTTGAAGCAATTCCGAAAAATGATTTGCAAACCGTCAAAAGCTTTACGATTTATTATCCACTTTAGAACTCCAACTGACGTGAGCTATAAATATTGGGTGTATCAACGAATAATCCACTATTTTTAAACGGATCGATTAGTTTGTTTTATTAAATGATAAATCATTCTTTCTGAGCAGGAGTCCATAAATGGCTTGAGAAATCTCGTGAAACTTGAAAAAATAATAAGCGCATTTAAAATAAAATAGGCGTTTGGTTTTCGTTAAAGTAAAGATTGAATTTAACAAAGAGAATGAATTACTCATTGGTACACCTAATATAATATACAATAATTCAGCGTTGCAAAAAAATATCGTTAATTGGATAAAATAGAGTTAAATGTTTGACTCGTCTATTCGTTACTTTCTGTACTTTTTGACCAATTTTAGCAATTGTATATTTAGCTTTTACTAGACTGCCGATATTTATGCATTTATGGAAAATTGAATTATGTACGAAATTACGGGATGCACGTGGCACGCAAAAATATATGGAATATTTAAAATAAAGCACAAGTGGTTGTATTTAGAGGGTGAAAGTAATCTCTATTAACGTTCGATTCCTTTACAGGTATCTTTGAAAATGTTAATCAAAAAAGAAAAGCGAAAGAAGCTTCCATATTTTTGCGACGCAACTCAATTTAACACAAAGCAAGTGATAAATCCAACTGTTTTTAATTTTTTATTTATACCATTTTCATAATCACCGGCACAAATATAAAACTGCATAAGAATTCGCAGTCTAGATGTTACATAATTTTATACACGCTGTAAACAATTCCACAAGTCAGATTTTGATTTCAAATTCTAGACTTTTTGCACTTTTTCAAATTTTGGCTGAGGGAACTATCTACACTAAAATGCACCACCGATTGCTCCAAACAAACGTCGCGATAAAACGTTGTAATAAATCAAATGCAATAAATTAAGGGCAAATTACTTATATGAATAACAAATATATTAATAGTAATGGCGAAACTTTTTATGTGCGCGTGCCAAAAATGTACAAATAATATTTACCAAATCGCTGAAGCGTCGAGCAGTTTTTAAGGCGAGAAAATTTAATGGAAAATGAATAATTGTAGAATTTTATTAAGACAAGTTTAAATATTAGCATAGAATTTCATCGAGATGAAATCATAATTTGATATACACATCGTCGTGTGCCAATCAATATCAACTTCTTACTAAGGAAATTTTTGCTGTCGTATACAAGACGTCCCATCTAAAGAAAACCAGCTAATTGTCTTTTAACGTGACTGGAAAATAGTTGTTTTGAATCGAAAAGATTCCTTATGAATCACGCGTCCCTTGATATTATTTAAAATAGGATAAAATATTTTTTTTTGTCATCATAGATAAATGAGATTTAAATAGGTGGCCTGTTTTAAGCGAGACATCTTGTATTGTATGCCAAATGATTCATATCCGGTTCATATTTCGTAACTTTTAGTCATGTACACGCCGATTCATCAATCATTCTATTTCTTCCGTTTAAAACAATATTTAACTTGTATATTTTGTAACAACTAAAAAATTGTTCAATAATAAGCAGACTGCGGATTTTTATGAGAATTAATATCTTGGAAAACACGACCAGCGGAATGAAACATAAATAGGAATTGATTTCATCCTTTAGCCCTGCTGTACTTCACATTTATACTTCTTCGATTTACACTGAAATGATGAACGAATATTATTGTTTGTATAAGGCTTATAAAAATTTCCAGTAACTTGAATATGAAGAAGAAATATTTAGAACTATAATACCAGATAAAATATAATCTACATATTGGGTCAAATGGGAGATCAGCAGGGATAAATATAATAACATGTGCTTTACTGTGGATGTTTTGTATAATTTTGCATATTCTGTGCATCCTGGACATTATTATTATAGTTGAATTTCTTATAAATGCATCAAAATCCGAAGTCTAATTTTGCAAATTTCGACTAAAAAAGAAAGTCGATGAAAAAGTCGAGAAACTTTCTCATGGAGACGGTAAAACAAATTTCTATAAACTTTCCGTGTGAAATTTCGTATCATTTAATATTACATCTTTGAACAATAAATTATCTGAAGTAACATTATTGCATTAAGTTGAAGAGAACTCGTGTACAATCTCGTTCTCATTTTCTTCCGGAGAATCTGTTGAAAGGGAAAGGAAAAAGGTTGGAGGAAGATGGAAAGGGCAAATGTGATACAGTGGAAGATGAGCTGAAGGGATAGAAGTTGCGCTTAACCAATGCCCGTCTACCTCGTTGAGTCTTTAGTTACCCATCATGCAACGTCGTCTCATCTAAACCATGGCTCCAGACGTGCTAACGATTACGGAGTCTGCTAATGAATCTGCCTGCACATATAATACGCGTAGAGGAAAGTTGGACAAGATGAGGTATTCAATTCTGTAGCTTTTGAAGGCGCTGCTATTTTATTTATAGCCCTAGAAATATTTTCTATATTCTGTTTCATATTTGCAGGGATTCAGGAGCGGATTTAAATTTTTGCTACCCTAGGTTATCATATTTTTGCCCCCCTTCCCCAAATAAATGCTCATTTTAGACGAGAGAATACAGTATGCAAGTACAGAAGAATCTCAATTTTCGGAACACCTATAGTTTCTATTATTAAGCTTTCAAATCTAATGTGGGGTTTATTCACTATATAGGTTAACTAGTTTTAACCATTAACCTTAAATAGTAATATACGAATTATCCTAAATTTCTATTATCAGAATGTTCTGTTATCGGAATGTTCTATTGTCCATATTGAATGTTTTATGTGCGTGTGTAATCGATGTAGTTTTACTTTGTCCTGTCGAAATTATCAAGGCTAACAATCAAAACAAAATCTCATTACAATATTTCACTATGGTATTTAAATTCGAAACGTTCGGAACTACAACAATGTAGTGAAAAGAAAAAATTTCATTGATCATTAGTCTGAAGTTGTTAATAATTCTTGAATCAAACCAACGTTGAAAATTGCAGAAAACCTCCATTTTCTTAGAAAACTTTTTGTTTTACATCGATACGACTTCCGGTTTCCAAAAGAGTCTGAGATAAAGTAATTAGTCTGAATCTAAGGCTTACTAAAATTACTGGAAACTTAATTAATTAATACTCCAAAGTTATTAAAAATTTGTTAATGAAACTATCGTCAACATTAGCAGAGAAGCTTCCTTTTTAAAATGCTTTTCGTTTTACATCGATACGACTTCCGGTTTCCAAAATACACTTGCATAAAGTAACTAACCCGAATCTAAGACCTATTAAAATGACTCAAAACTTAATTAACCACAACACCAAAGTTATACACAATTTTTTAATCAAACCAACGTTAGCAATAGCAGAGAAGCTTCCTTTTTATAATGCTTTTTGTTTTACATCAATGCGATTTCCGGTTTCCAAAATACTCTTAGATAAAGAGATTAACCTAAATCTAAGACCTATTAAAATAACTCCAAATTTAATTAACTAATACTTCAAAGTTATAAACAATTATTTAATTAAACAAACGTAAACAATAGCGGAGAAGTTTCCCCTTTTAAATGTTTTTGGTTTTATAGCGATACGACGTCCGGTACCGAAGAAATTATTGTGCAAAGCGAGTCGTAACTTTCAAGATTTTACTCTTCTATCCTCGTCTCACGTTCGGACCTCTCTCTCGCACGCATTCGCTAAGCAACCCCACGCTTGTCACGTGTGCAGTGGCCGGTGACAGTCGCTGAGTCACGTGATTTTTACTACTACTACCAGTAGGCGTACGCACTTCCAGGAAAAAATGTGGGTCACGCTACGCGACTTCATTCATGGTCACGCGTATTAAATGGTTACACTTCAAAGCCCTGTATCTCTGGAACCAATTGAGATATCGACTTCATTCAAAAAGCATTATCAAAAGCACACTTTCTAGTACTTATTGAACAAGTTACACGCAAAAATTTCGTCGTCTTGTGGGTTGTACTATTGGTAAAAGATTATATTATTTCTGTCTAGGCTAGGCATATATTTTTAATTTGTTATAAATTTGGTTCGCTTTTGGTATCATTTTAGACAGCCATATAATGTCTATAAACGCCAAAAAATATTATTTAACATACGTATGTACAAATAAAGAAGCATTAAATAAAATTGCTGGAAAATTAATTTGATTAAGATTTGTTCACCACCAGAGCATCTCAATTGCCTTTTATTATTATTTTTACCTTTGCGTTGTATTGTACAATGTTTTCTACGTTCTACAAGCCGCCCGAGGTTATTATGAAATTTGATAATGTTATCAAAATAAAATGATCAATATTCAATGATTTCTATCAACAAAATTCATCAGTATTCATTGTATAATAAGTGACTACACAGTATTATAATAAAGTAAGACATTTAATCACATCGTGTTCAGTGTAAGGATCTTTTTCTATGCCCCCAAAATTCTAGTACAATAGAGTAGATGACCCACGTACTGTTACTGTTCCTATAACTGCAACTTGAATTCGTTTATTTAATAGCAAAGTAATGTATACAGAATCGTAAGTAAAGAAATTTTCATACTAAATTTGGACTTCGATTTACGTAACAACATATAGACATTGTATATTCGTTTACTCTTAATATTTATAACGAAATATTAGGAGGCAAATGTGTTGTTGAACAATAAAACGTGACCAATATACGTATAAAGTATGTAACATGTCATAATTCTGTAAGGCGCGACGTTTACTATATATCTTACATCTGTCACACAAACTGACATGTTAATATATGTAAAACGTGTTTCCATTTAAATGAAAAGTTTTCGAGTGACAGTAAGAAGGACATTGGACTTTGTAATGAATTTATTGTATTGAACATATAAAAATATGTTCAAAAATAATAGATATGTTGAACAGTATTATGCTCCAAACTGGAACGATCTCTCTGTTAACGACGTTCTAAAATAGTTAAATAAAGTTACGCGCGAACATTAAAATGGCAGTACGTGGTACATTTACCCTATGACTATTAGTTCCGTACACAAAAATTCGTAAAAACCATTTAATTTCAACACTGTGACACGAGAATTCTCCCTTAAACGACAACTAATAGTGTCCCTTCTCTAACATTAACCAATTCAACGAACCACGTCTGATGGAACACCAAGCTAATTCCCGAAAAGAGCTCTTTAACTCGCGAAAGTAATACCAAAAGAAAATCCGCAAAGAAAGCCTCGATCGCAGCTGTTCCACTCGATCACCTGCCAGGGACAGTCGACATCAAAGAACTGAAACTTCCAACCAGAAGCATTGCCATGCAGCAGACTGTTCTGCAAAAGCCGCGCAAGCTAAGGAACACAACAGTTGGAAACACGAGAATCAGACAAAATCGGCAAAAAAAAGAGAGGAATACATCTGTGTGTGTGTGTGTGTGCGTTATTGTGTGTGTGCGCGCGCATTCTTCTACGTACCCGCAGCACACACCAGCTAATTAAGATCACCCGCGGCGGCGCGAGGCCGTGTATAAATTCTAACATGAGCGTGGCAAGGACGATGACGCCTCGCGCGGTGTTAAAACCGCGTATTAAAATTCCGGACGCCCGGTGAAATACTGATCTGCGTCGAGGGTGCTACCACAAAGGTACACGGTTGGATAGGTGGGTGCACCGTGGGGTGTTGATGCAGATGGAAAGAGAGAAATGGGGAAACACAGAGGGAAAGGGATAGAGGACGGGAAAGAGAGGGATTCCACGGAACGAGGGGAGTTGAAGGTGGTGAGATGCACCGTTAGTACTGCCAGTCCGTGCCCCGAGGGATTAATCACGGGGCATTATGGCGGTACCGGCTCAAAAGCGGCCAAGAAACGAGAAGGGCTGAATCATAACTCAACCTCCTCAATCTCCGACCATATCTGCTAGGACTCGCATTAATAAGAGCATAAACGCTGTATAATTTCAAAGTAGGCACTGTCGGCAGCCGAAGAGCCACCCTCCTCGAGCTCTTCGTTCCTTTCCTCGCCCCTTTATTCCGCCCCGAAACCTGTACTACACCTTTCCAACAAACGAGTCCTTGCCGCTTCTACCCTCCGCAATGTCGAAACTATGATGCTGAAAGATATGGCGTAGCTGATTCAGCTCTCTGTACGCGGTTTCCGAGAGATGCAGCATTGGTTGAACGCTTGCAGCGAGGGCTTATGTATACTATACATCCTGTCTCGAAAATTCAGGGGAATCGAGTATCTTCGACTATAATATCCACTTGCCTGTTGCAATAATCGGTTCAAAGGAACCTTCGAATAATACTATATTTATTTGTTTGTTTATTTATTAATTATTAACGGGTGCGAGCCCTTGGTATAAGAAAGAAAAATTTAAGATTAAACGTAAGAGGCCTCGCAATGAAAAACACATAATAAGGTTGTGTTTGATACATGCAAATGAAGTAGAGAAATTCATGAAATCGTTGAGATTATTAACGTTGATGAAGATACGATTTAAACCATATAATATTCCTCTGCAGTATCAGAATTAATTTAACTTTTAATTTTTATTATTCTAATTTTTCAGCATTTTTAATCATTCATTTGATTACTGTCTCCATTGCCGTTATCTGTTTCACTGCGCTCAAATGCCTTGCCAACCTTATTTTCGAATAAACTCGTCTTCATTACTACGAAAAAGGTTATTTTCTCATGTAGAAGCTCCACAAAACTGTTTTTTCAATTTGAGGTTTAACGATTCTTTCTAAAAATCTATGAAGATTTGTATTCCACTTGCTGTTTCGTTTAATTCTGGACAAATCTCGATTACTTCGCGTGAACCTAAATATCGAATAAGAGTCGCATCTCGAGTATAGAGGGTTAATACCAAATATTTTTTGTTGGAAACATTTCCCTGTAACACTTATAGTTTAAACAATAATAAATGTGCTAATTTTTACTAATTCACCCTATGTAGCATCTCAAAGGATTAAATACGAAATTGAAGTATTTGACGAAATATTGAAAATAATAATAGAATATTGATTTTCAATAAAGAAAACCATTGATATCTTTTTAATATTAATAATTCCCATCCAATTAGCCAAACGCGAATTTGATATCGATAAAAACGATAAAAGATAGCAGAGAAGGATGAGTCACGTTGCTGCTGAGTCAGCTTAGTATCGCGCCCGGTATTATTGTTAGCTTAGTGCTATGATCCGCGTTAACTAAACCCTATTAAATTAGTTTCGAATTAATTTAAAGTGAAATTTATGCATGCAGTATTTTCCGCCATCGCGAAAACCTTCCCTTCGCGTTCGTTTACATGCCTGTTGCTGGTTCCACCGCTCCCCTCCATCCCCCCCCAAAGTAATTGATACACGGCTCTAATATAAAATTAATTGAATTTTCAGTTTTGTTTGAATTAATTAGCTGCAAAAACTTCGGTTTTGCGTATCGCGTAGCAAGTTAAACATCCAGTGGCTGATATCCGTGGACACTATGAGGCAACCGCCAGCCATCGCTTGCTAATTAAGCGCAAAGTTGAAACTCTAACCTATAGTACACGATAATCAGATTATGAATTTGGCCGTGAATGCGATATTACACCGCTGCAAGGAAACTGATAAGACAACGCCTTTGTCAACCGCCGCAATTATCATTATCCGATATATGTATGTACATATAAAAGGATAAAAACGAAGGGAAAAGAGAGAACCACTCGTGCAAATTCGTAATTCGTACCACGAAATACAGTAGAGTATCCTATAGTGAATGAATCCTATAACGAACGATTTTTCTCATTAAATCCGGACTTCTACAACGAACACGGGAAAATACAATTACGGTCGTTGTGCCGATAATTCAACACTGCTTTCATTACCATAGCAACGAAACAACTGATAATCGGAACCTCTCAATAATATTCGTGCAGAGTAGTGATGGCGATGCATTTAAATTGTACCGTTATATAGCATCGATATGTATTAATATTCAGAGTATCGATATACGTGATATCAAGTAGCGATGGGCGATATAGTGTCGACGTTTGATGTGATGATATATCGTAGTATCGATACTTAACTCATACGTATCGAAATTTACACTAGCTGTAGGAATCGTTAAAACGAAGAACATTTGCAACAGTTGTCATCTTTAGAATGTTTAACCTATCGAAGACTGTCATTTTTACTCAAATATTCTACATCTTGTGATTCAGTTTAATATTCCCTAATTATGTTCGTGCGTATTTAAAATATTTCATTTGAATAGACGATTTATTTTCATTCTTGGATTTCATTACGATTAATTTAATTGCAAATATCGATATATTTTATTCGTGACATCATGTGTATCGATATTAAATATCGATACAATTTAAACGTATCGCCATCGCTAGTATGAGTTAAGCATCGATACTATGATATATATCGTCACATTAAATATCGATACAAAATATCGATATTTAATCGCCCGTCACTAGTGCAAAGCATCATTAGATCTCAGTTAGTCATCCATTGGGTATCGTACAAGAAATTAGTTACATTGATAGTTAATATTTATCTAGCTATTTCTCTAATAATTTATCTTTTAATAGGAAACATACATTTTCTTATTTTAGTATACAAGTTTAGCCACGAACAGGAATAATATGCACTATCCTTAAACGTCTATACATATGCATATATGTACGAATACACACGCATACACATATATGTATATTCGTATAGGGTAGATGTATCACGTACTGCCACTTTAAGGTTCGCGCTTAACTTTATTTCACTATTTTAGAACATCGTTAACATAGAGATCGTTCCAGTTTGGAGCATAATATTGTTCAACCGCTCTTTTATTTATGAACATTTCTTTTATTTGTTCAATATAATAAATTCATTACTACGTAATTGAAACGGTACAACAAAGTCCAGTGTCCTTCGTACTGTCACTTGAAAGCTTTTAATTTAAACAGAAACACGTTTTACATATACTGACACGTCAGTTTGTGTAACACATATAAGATATATAGTAAATGTCGGGCTTTACTGAATTATGACACGTTCCATACTTTATAATTATATTGGTCATGTTTTAATGTTCAACAGCACATTTACCTCCTAATATTTCGTTATAAATAATGTATTAAGTGTGAATGAATATACAATGTCTATGTGTTGTTACGTAATCCGAATTCCAAATTTAGTGTAAAAATTGCTTTGCTGACGATTCTTTATACAATTACGTTGCTATTAAATAAACGAATTCAAGTGGCAATTATAGGAACAGTGACAGTACGTGGGTCATTTACCCTTCTACAACGAACAAACCTTTGGAACGTGTTAATTCGTTGTGAGATATCCCACTGCAATTCATTTAAGTTTGCACAGAAGGTAACTAGCGAATACACGGTACATTGAACCGGCCTTTGATGAGAATAAATCATTATTGTTACTCGCTACGATGGACGATTTGTCGTCGACGAGAACGCGTAGGACAAACGTTCCAAGTTTTGACAAATAGAATCAATTTGCGTAATAACGCAGATGGAACGTAATGAATTGCCGCAACCAGACACTACGGGAATGTCGAATGCACTTTAAATTTGATGAGATCAAGGATAGCCAGAGGGGGAAAGCCGGCGTAGCCTACGACAGACAAAGTTGAATAATAATTCAATCTTGTCAATCTCCTCCAGTTTGAATCCCTTCGTCCCATCGTTCTCTCTTATTGTACCGGCTCGGCTCCTTTCAAACGGCAAACTACACTTACGATACATGCAAGACTACGCCGCCACTATAGCTATGTACATCCATAACGGAAACTACTGAAATTCTGACGCAAATACACAATGGCAAAGCTCATATTGCATATAGGATCGCGCACAAGGCAGAGAGAAGAGAGAGAGAGAGAGAGAGAGAGTTTGGTAATTTAACTGAAATTCAGATTCTCGTTCCATCGGTACACTCTAATAACGCAAAAAGCCATTGACACTATTGCAACCCGTGCACGTTCGACACGGCCTCGCGATATCTCGATAAAATTTCATTTCCACGATCGCAAGATCTACATTCTTCGAAAACTATGTTTTTTTTTTTTTTTTTAATAACGCGACAACAACTGGCTAGCGCGGTGACGACAATTCTGAGTATGTCAAAAAACTGACGAATTTTGTAAAAATACCAAGTGTAGTATAATATTGGATTTGCCAAAAATTCTTGTTTTTTTTTCTTTGTAATATAGCATTAGTGCGCGTAGTGCGATACACAAGTTAATTATATGAGTTCTATGTGTAAGATTTATGTTAATAATTAGACTCTGAGTATTTATGCAAATATCTCTTTATGTAAAACCAAAAGAGCGGGCATTAAATAGAGATTTATATGATCCTCTAAATGTTGTAATTTGTACTTTACTTTAAACACTTTGTACATTTTTACATATCATATAAAATCTGTTCGTTTTTGTGAATTTAAATTTGCCATAAATGTATAAAGATCCGCGGTCTACTAATAATTTACTGGTAATAAATATCTGTACCTATACGTAATGCTTAAGACTAAAAACTAAGTGTCTTTTGAAGATTATTAATAACCAAACATCGTTTGGCTCCATCGATCTCAGCGATTATATCTAAATATTTAGTACAATTGGAGATAGAGATTATGCTTTTTGAGAAATTTGTGGATACTTAGTAAGGGAATTACACATGGTGTATTTAGAAAGGCATTTGAATGCTTATTCGTTCCATTTTGTTTCCAAGGAATACTCGTTTTGTTAGAAATTGAAATTTTAACAAATGCATTGTAGAAAATCAAATTATTTACCAAGTATAATTAAATGAAACTTACATGTCAATAATTTCAACATATCGCTAAGTAATTACGAATTTATGAAACTAATTGTTCGTGTTTCGTTAAATATCCTTCTTCCCATTAAACAATATCTCAAATTCCAGCAAAACATACGGAGTTATGCTCGATATTGGTATATCGAATAACTGTAAAAGTGAAAGGAATTCAGTCCCTGTAATAAAAGATATTTAATAATGTTAATCGATACCCGAAAAATGTGTGTAAAATCTTGGTGGTCTCATTATATTTTTATTGTAAGGGAATTAATGGCAAACCATAAAATCCATACAAATAAGAAAAAATTACGGTAATAGTTTGTGTATTTTAAGAAATGTAACATTTTTAAGTGTCTCATATATTCCAATCTCAAAGATCGACAAGAAATGGAAAATTAGAAAAATAGAACATTACAAAATTGCAAAGTTGTAAAGTTAGAAAATGAGAAAATTAGAAAAGTAAAAGATTAAAGTGTTAGAAAATTAAAAAATTAGAAAATGAGAAAATTAAAAAAATAGAAAAAAATTAGAAAACTAGGAAAACAGAAAGAAAGTTAAAAAGTTAAAAAAAAATTGGAACATTGAAAGATTTGAAAGTTGGAAAATTTAAAAGAAATCTATTATTACATTATTTTTTTAATCCCCCCGATTAATAAAGCAAAGCAGATCAGAATTTTCGTTTACTAAAAAAAACTCCCACTCTGCTATCAAACAAATCTGCAATCTTTACTTTTCTTTTTTCTTTCAAGCGAAGCGGTTGCGGCGTTTTATTGGTCGAAACGTAAAAGTCGTTATCACGATTGCAGGCCCATATCAGGGCACTCATTAACACGCTTACTGTTCCGCGTTAGGTGCACGATGGTCGATCAGAGAGCCACAGGCCGGAAGGGAAATCGAGTTTCGGGTATCAGAGATCGGGCCGATCGTCGTGTAAAGACTTGTAAACCAGCCGTGGCACAAGCTCGCTACCTCGTGTGCAAATGGCTACAGATAAACACAAACACGAGCCTGTGTTCACTCCCTTTCGGTGAATAGTAATAGACAGAGTTAGACAGACAAGGAAGAAAGGTTGAAGGTGTCTAAAGGGTGGAAAGGGCGCTTGCGCGAGCAAGCTTTAGGCTTAGTCGAGGCTCAGATGCAGAGGGTTTCTTCTTATCGGGCGAGAAATATATTGGGTTCCGGTTCGCGTTACGTACGATCTGAAACCTCATATAGTAGGCGTGTTCGCGTAATTAAGCCGCAAGAGATTTGCATACGATCCGACAGATACACCGCGTGCAAACCGCGTCACACCGAGAAGAAACCTCCCGCGAATTATAATACTATGGCTGTAACCAGACGCGGTTGTTAAACACATTTATTTTCGCAGCGCCGTACATATATATATATATTTTGTTCTTGGAAAAATCCTTCGGTTTTAAAATGCGAGCACGGGACGCAAGTACGCGGGGCACAAGTTGTAATTAATGCAGAAAGCCGGAGATAATGTGAAGCGTTTAATTGCGTAATTATAATTGTAAGGAGTTTCAGGGACAGATGGGCTTTGTTCCCTTTGAATAAAAATAATCTCTTTTGTGCGCGATAATTAGTATTTTCCTACTCCCGTGTCCAAATGCAATTGTGCGCTGGTGATAATGTCTTTAACGCCACTGCGAAAATGTATCACTTGCAAAACGTATTATAATTGTTGCAATAAATGTAACAAAATAATCGAGCACCGTTTATAGTTTACACGACGGGACATCTATCTCGACCATCTTAAATAAGTCGCGAATAACTGTTTGCTGTATGAGAAATTGTTTTAAACAAGGGTCTTACGATATCTAAAGTGCAGTGAAATAATCAGCTTTTTATTATTTCCCATTTTCTATTCAAACGTTTTTAATGAAATGTATTTTATGTATTTTCTCATGTTGATGCATATGAAATGTTGTTTTTTCAAAGTTTCAGATTAGGATGTGGATACTTTTGTTTTTATTTGGGAAAATGGTTAATTGTAATAAACCACATTATAAGGGGACATGTAAGCATTATAATAATAATAGTATAATAATATTGCAATAATATTATATTATAATAATATTATTATTATTGTCAATCGTGAAGAAAATTATAAGACAAACAGAAAGTGTAGCTAATCATCTGTGTAACCTAACTACACCAATTGAGAATCAATATCCATTCATTACCATAAATCACAATATAGCATTCCTGTTGTGTATCATTTCCATAATCATAATACTATTATTGTAATATTATTATTATATCGTAATGATATTATTAAATTATATTATTACATTATAATAACATTTTTATTATTGACAATCGCGATGAAAATTATGAAACAAACCAGAATGTATAGCTAATCATCTGTGTGACCTAGCTGCAACAATTGAGGGTCAATATCCATTTATTACCATAAATCACAATACAGCATTCCTGTTGTGTATCATTTTCGAGTGCACGCATTTCCACACGCGCGTGGCTCGATTAAATCAACGATAATCTCGAATCATGTTGCCACGTTAATTGAACTGCCGTTTGGGATCTCTAACCCGGAATAATTAGGATGATTCACAAAACAGGCCAGATCCCCCTAGTCTGTAACAGCGAGTGGAATCGATCTAAGTGCGAATAAAATTTCCGAAAGGGTACGACATCTGCCACGTCCATTAGCTCATGATATCAGGTAATCATTAGCGGTCCAACATGTAGAATTTACTGCCTCGTTAGTGCGATCCAGTGTACATACACATATGTGCGCGCAGTTAGTGCATATACATGCCAGCGCCATTTACGAACGCAGTCGTCGCACTGCACCATTCCTCTCAGCAATAAACTTTCTTAATTTATACTTGTCGATACCGTTGACCGAGTAAACCGTTTCGGGAATAGGTTTACAGGGAGTAAAAAATAGGGGAGGGAAGGGGTTAGGCGATTTCCAATTATTCTTAACCCAGCACACTTTATCCACCATATATTCCATCGACCCAAGCCACTTGCTTTTGCGTCCCTCTGTGTTTCAACTCCCATCCAATCCAAATGGATCGCGGAAATTTCATAAATTTCTGCAATAATAGTGGCTGGCAAAAATATAGTTATTCTAGTGGCATGCGAGCCAAATTTTTCCCTCATATTTTTCCAATTATTAGGCAACGTTATTCTTTCTGGAAACCTTTGAAAATATTAGTAATTTCATTCAAGAAAAGGTGCAAAGAAACTGAAATAGTATAATTTCCAAAAGTTTTTTCGCTGAATTCGGCAAGGATCTGCTACTCAAACGTGTGCGAATATAAACAATGTTGCTTTTTGATCTTATGCTTATAATCACTTGTTTACAATGTAAGGAAATTAAATATTATAAACGCATGCTGAACAAATTCACGAAAAACTGCTGGCAATGTTAAAATTGATAGAGTTGTCAAATTCATTAAATATATTTTTTGGAAATGAATGTAATGAATTTATTGCAACCTAAAACTTAGTAACATTCTTACAAATTTATTTTACATAATAATTTTGCGTTGTATCTGATAGTAACTAAATTAAGAAATGACAATACAATTTAACAAGTCATTTATTAGATCAATGAAAGATGTTAGCAGAAGTACCAATAATAATTTAAGATATGCAACAACAAGTAATAAAGTAGTCATTTTAAAATGCATATAAATCGTTGTACGAGAAAATATATGGTAGGATTACGTTGCCGATACTCAGCTGAAGATTTTGAAATGACGTAAGACTACGTCTCCAGTGTTAAGCCAAATAATTTAATACGACGTAGGACTGCGTTACCAGTCTCAGCTGTGTTTGTATAGTTTTTTAGGTTTCTTTTTATTGATACACCTGACTGAAATTCGTTATGCATGATAGTTTGTAAATTAATCGTACTCTTTGCCTATTCACGTCCAAAATTTGGAATCAATTCGTCAATTGACATTTCAGTGATCGAGTAACAATGACTGATAACAAACAATGTTCCATTTTTGCGTAAATTAACTTACGTGTAGTAGCTACAAAGAGTATTCGCACGTACACGCTATCGGCCAAAAGTTTGCAACAGCAACGTATTCGACGAAAAGAAGAAATTTCGAAGTGAAACAGGCGAGAGAGAAATTTTTGGCAAAAAAATTACGTTTTCGGTTACGCAGATTCATTAGTTTTTGTGACAACGCCAGGCTTTTTGCATCCTGTCGAAAACCGGTTTTTTTTGTCACATTTTTCAACTGCGTCTACAGTGTTTCGCGTTTTTGTGTCAACACCAGGAAACCGTATCCCCTTTCCCTATTTTACTAAACGTAAACTAAGCTATTACAATATTTTATTACGAACCAACGAAACTCACAGAGGTTCGTTTCGACTAAATGACAAGATGGGAAGAAAATTGTCGCGCGTTGAAGCATGTAAAATTAAACACCGACAAAATATTTTTCCGACCGCTTTTTATCAAGATCGAGAGAATTTCCTTGCGATAGGCGCGAGTCACTCGATTTTATAGCGTCATGGCTTCAAAAGAAAAACTATCGAGCTCGCACGCACCGAAGAAGACATCGTCTAAGCAAAACTTTTTCCGGGCCGGTCTAATTTTACGCAAGAAAAAACAAATAGCGATGCTGCTCGCTGGTGCGTAGTTTGTTATTCTGTTTCTCGCAATGTTGCGTCACGAAAATGCAAATATTGTTATACCATGAAGTTTAAACACTACTACCCCAAATAGACAGAGCACTCGTTGGAGGGTTAGCTGGTTGAACGCTGGAAGAAGATAAATGCATGCTTCGCATGTATGTACTTTTGAGCTGCTACGTTACGATGCCAGAGAGAGAGAGAGAAAGAGAGAAAAGAGAGAGTGAGAGAGAGGGGAGGAGCTTGGCATCTGAGAAAAAGCACGATTCGATAAAACGCTGATAAGAACGCTTGCACCTTGTAATTAAGATAGACTGATTAATTGGGACAGCTTTTATCTCTTCACCGCAGAAACAGCCAGGATAAATGTTACAATGAATTCTACTGTTTCATTCACATTTGCAATTTCTTTTCCGGCATTTCATACTTCCTCGGATATATTATATAGCGGGGAAAAAATTCAAGGGAATTTTTTAATCAATGTAAATTAAATGAAATCCTAATGGAAGGTAATACATCAGAGGAAGTTTAATTTGGTTCCGCTCTGTTCTTTAAAAATGTAAATTTCATGGATTGGCCGCATTTTTTTCTGCGCGTATGCAAAATACTGCTCATCTTTATTTCTGTAAAATATTTGTACCTGCAGTGAGGGAGAAAAATGAGTGTATACACTTTAAAGAAGTGAAATTGTATTATCAATTGTCCGCTGTAAATTATATCGTAATATTATAATTTATTTAATGTAAGTAATACTTTAATTGTATTATTATTATCCAATTGTGGCGGCTCTCCTGCACCTACCACTAGAGGGACATACGAAATAGGACTTTCTGGAAAGCACTCGCTCCAACTACCTCGTCCATATATATATATACCGCCTTTAACCTTCCTTCGAATATCCCAACGTCTAACAATAAGGCAGGGCATGCTAGGTACCCTTACTGATGAGTCCCCTAGCGCCAGGCCCAGGACGAAACGCAACACCCTTCCTTTTTCCTATCCTATCCCCTCTCCACAGCTCCACACAATATTTACTTATTTCCTATAAGTAATAATATTATTATACGTACTGTACTTTCATTTATACTATAGTTAATACGATAATTATACTATAGTTTCATTTTTGTAAAGTATATACCTACTTTTGATTCTTATTGTTAACTATATGAAATACAGAAGTATGCAAAATATATAAAATACGATAAGAGCCAAAACTGAGTATACAAATTAAAAATATAAAATTATGGTAAAATATATTTACTGCAAATTGTACCGCAATTATACTAGAACGTATTTTCTTTAAGTAATACCACAATTATGTTATTATCACGCAGTACTTATTTATTTGCTATAGGTAATGTTATAATCAGGCTCTAATTCGCCTATAATTTCACTGAATTTCATTTTCGTGAGATATACACTTACTTTTTACCCTCACTGTGTATATATTTTTTCTGTTTTTTTTTTCATTTAGTATTTCATATGGTTTTTTAAGTCGCATAGATATAATTAGTCATTGGCGACGAAGCATTATACGTATTTCAAAAACGCTAATGTAATTAAATTCTTGAAATATAGGTTTATGTCTTTTGGGAATTTAATCGCGTTTCTTGAGTTTCGTGTAACGAAGCCATTATTAATACTTAGCTTATGCGTTCACTCAAATTTAGACTTCTTTCCATTCGACGCAGACTTAACTAATAATGGGACCAGGTAAGGAAAAGATAAAATCTAAAAATACAGAAAATATTGAAAATAAAGTACAAATTATAGTATTTAGAGAGTGAAACAACTCCCGATTTAGATTTTAGTTCTACAATTTTATTTATAAAAGTACGCATTTGCATAAACATCCGTAGTATAATAATAACACAATAAATATTTCAATCAATATCATAGTAATTAATCATAGTAAGGAATGAATTTCCTATGAGCCCTATTTTTATTCCAAGTTTCTTAGGTACTTTTAATTAACTACATAATTACTTACTGTTTAAAGAAACGGAAGTCACATGATATTAAATATTGTATAATTACTTGTAATTACTCTGTAAATAGGTACAAATAATAAAAGATATTACAAAAAACGAGATAATTGCTTTATGTGGAATATAATTAGGTGGTCTATTTGAAGACACAAAATTATAAAAATTCTATTAGTCTGCAATTAGTTTTAATAGGAAAATATTCTCGAAGAAAGTCATTTAGTCGCAAACGTAAAATTTGCACGCTGTTGCAAGACAGATTTTTAATCTAGCGTATTAATCGAGTCAGGAACAAAATATTTTTACAAACAATAAACGCGCCTCGTGAATACGTGTCCGCGTGCACACACTATTCAGTTTGCCGTATAAACGAATATTTTCCATTCTAAACATCAAAGTGCGCTTTTTGTCCACTGAAAACCTATACGGCATGCATGTGCAAATGGGCAACATTCGAGTGTACGAAAAAAGTTTCAAAGATGTCGAATTTTTGCAGACACACATGGAACGTACATGGGGAAAGCCATGAAAATGTACTTTTTTGTACGCAGCAAAATCGTCTGAGAAATTTCACTTCTCAGCGGAGCAGTTTGGCAAGCCTCAAAGATAATCGAGCAAGTTAAACTTTTGCGAATTCAACTTGAAGGCGGTGTAACCAAAGTTGGTACTATCGCCTAGTGACTCTAATCGAATTGGCACCCGGGCAAAGTTGCACGGGAACTACGCAACTTTCCACCCACGCCTTACATTTGGAAACAGAAATTTATATCAGGCCTTTCCCTGCGAAACCTACCTCATTTTTACCAAGTCGCCAACTTCAACCTTTGAACTTCTGCCACGCACAGATTTAGTTAAGCTTCAAACTTTTTACGCTAAAAGTAATTTGAACTGCAATACTACAGTCTGTCTAACTGGGGCGTGAATTGGACTAAACATAAGGAAACCAAAGATATATATATATATATATATATATATATATATATATATATAGGCTACTGTTGTTAAATTTGCATTAGAAATACAACATTTTCTTATTCTTAATTAAGTCGTTATAGTTTAGTATTGTTAGAGTGCGGGTAGCATAATAGGCGTAGTGTAAGAGTGTAAAACAGTATTTTATTTTAGTATTCTAGTAATTTATACGTTAATTTATCCTCGGTTAAGATATTAATTTCTTATAGTTTATTATCGTCAGAGTACGAATAATATAGACGTAATATGAGTGTACAATATGCAACGTAAGTGCAATTAAGTAGCGTAAAGAATATGCAGTGTAACTGGAAGCTATCATAAGCCGTAAGTCAAAGGATTATAATTTAATAATAATGTGAGACCCTCATTTGCCAAATCGATTAACTCCACAAAACAAGAAACGAGGAAACTGATAAAATTGATATATAGTCTTTTTTAAGATTCCTTTTAAAATTGAAATTGAATTAAAGATTGTAAAATGTATTATTACATATGTGTATTTTCTTATTTCGCAAGTGTATTTAAGTATAACTATCATTGTTGCAATTGTTTTGTTTTCAAGAAGTACTTGATTCAACAAGTACTAATAACGATAAAATATATTGATTGATTTGGAAGTAATTGTAAGTTTAAGAAATGCAAATTATTTGAAGCTCTATTTAACAATAATGCACATTAGACTCATTATTAAAAATTAGTATACCGTAGCTTTTTACACATTATTTCAATATGTATATCGATTTTGATGCATTCGATTAATTTTCACGGAAACATCCGTCTTCCCGTACAATGTTATTTGATTGAGAGAATTTGCATTTGTATTTCGTGCAATTTTAGTTTTGGTTAGTTTTATGTTGAATATTGCATTTGCAGATGGTTTGGTGAGGAAACGTGGAACGAAATAGGGGTCCGTATATCTTCACACCCAAACTATCTGCTTAATAATCTAAGAGCTTGACCCCACTGATAATTTCCTTCCCACGTTGGGCGAGGTCAGATCGTAATCTAATAAATGTACCGCGATACTGTGGCCGGTACTTCTCGTAATTATCAAGTGCGACGCAATTCCACGCCCATTGCCGAATACACAATTTCCTCGGAAATGTATTAGCCGCTCGATGAAGCTTATACATCGGTGTTTTGTATCGTTTCTAGATAATTTACGATCGCGCCATGTATTTTGTAACCCAAGGAACTATCTGAGCTGGATTATTTCAAATTTTCAATTGAAGTTATTACAAATTTAATTGAAGGGCTTGGTACAAATACCGGTCGCTACACCTTCGGTAAAATATGACTTTTTAACCGTTCTGAGATCTTTAAATGCTGGCACTTACTGATCACCGATTTAACAACATGTCTTGTACAAATCATTTGAATATCATAGGCGATATTTGGATAATATTATCATTAAAATGTTATACTCAAAAATATTACGATCGGAAGGAGTTACCTTTGAAATATAAACGTTCGTTATTTTTACGACTGGGAAACTTTATGAGAACTATTGTAATGCCATTCGTTATATAAGTCTTTTCTATGAACAAATGTAGCTTGCTATCGGTACATTTTGTCATTGAAATTTCGGAGACAAAATTAAAAATAAAATTTGTGATAACGTGGCAGAAAGAAGCAAAATTTGGAGACTCGAAAAATTTGTTATTCAATAAGGTTTGTTTTATAGCATTAACAATTTGTTAGGCAGATATCGTAAATAAATTAGGTGACAGAAATAAAATACATATGTGTAAATTACAAGTGAGAAATACGTGGCTGATAATCAACTCTATCAAGAATTCAAAAAGCATCTAATACACTAATTGCCAAAATTTTCTAGAATTTCATAATAAAATTAAAAATTTCAAATCAATATATGTCTAATATTGGCAGATATAAATAAATGAGATATCGTACATAATTTAGATGAAAGAAACAAAATACGTATATATAAGATAAAATTAACATCGGTGTAAAATTAAAATGAGAAATAATCGACTCATAACCAAATCTATCGAGACCACAAAAATACCTGAAATTTTCTAGACTTTCATAATAAGATCAAGCTCTTGAAATCAATATACGCGTAATATTGGCACTGATATCTAATCTACGCTTCATTAGCAAGAAAAGCGACGGAATATTGCTAGTTCTTCCAATTAAATCGTCGAACAGGATCCAGCGTGAAAAGGGGAGCAGACCTTAGTAAGTATCGTGGGGAGAAGTAATAAAGATAATAGAACAATAACTGTGCGTCGTTTGGCGAGGAAAAGCGTGGCGACAAAGGACCGCGAGAGAAGGCTCTATAAAACTATCTCTTGGCGATTAAACTCGATTCGACCGATAATTTCCTCTTCAAAGTCCACTCGAGTCCACGTCTAAAGCCGGCCACAAAGCAGCCACACGGTCATTATATTTTTCGCAATTATCCGTAGGATGGGCACTCGGTCGACTCGTTGAAAATAACAGAGAAAAAAGGAGAAGAGGAAGGAAGAAAATAAAAAGGCGACAGGCGGTTCGGTCGCTTCATCAGTTCGTTAAAAAAGTTGCGGCCGGTGTTTGGCAGTGATTTCTCGTGTGACGTTGCTTTTTCCGGCTTTTCATTCCTTGCAATAACAACTCGTGTCTCTGTGGCCATTTAAAGCCAGGAAAAGGAAAATCAATGACCTGCTTTGGATGCGGATGGTAACAAAATCCGTGAGCACTTTTTTAGAGATTTTCTTTCACATTTGATTATTTCACGGGATGTCTGAAACAGTAAAATATTTGACATTTGAAAGGTAGAATAGTCCGTTCAAATGCATATTTAGAAGCTTCCGCAGCAGGAGGATAAATATTACCTTTGGAAACTATATGTGCCCCAGATTTTTCAAAAATTTATACTGCGTCGGCTGCTACTATTAAACTTGAATATAGATCGGAACTCCACGAATAAGATAACAAATACGATAAAGCTTCTCATATCCGAACAGCTATTATCTTAATATCTGAACGCTCCATTATTCGATTATACTGTTACTCGAATAGAATTGTCTATTCATTTATTTAACGCTAGAACTATCGATGATTGAAGTATACTTATTTGTACGAAGATAAGTAGTGTTCATTCATTTGTTAAATATGTTTATTCGCTGCTATTCATTGGTTAATAATGTTCATTCATTGGTGAAATCAATATTTTTAGCTGTCTAATTTAATTACTTATACTACTTCCTAATTCTTTTAAGTTTTTTTTTGCTTATTACCTTCCATCAATTTTATACCAATTCAGACATTAAACAATCGAGTTTGGATCATCAAAATACTCATTGATGCTACGAATCCATGAAATTCAACCTAAAGAGTCTAAGTTTTCATTCATTGGTTCATATAAAATATTTGCTTTATTAAACCAATAAATAGCGAGTTATCTTAAATAGCGAATCTTACTGACTCGCCCTATGCTGATCTCGAGTATCGCAAAGCCTCTGCCTAATTTTTCTTTAGACAACAATTTCATTACCCAGATTATAATCACTATTTGTTCAAAATCCACCGCTTCCTGTTAACGGTTATTCGCCAGTCACTTTTCACGTGCCGGAATAGCACCGTTTTCCTACCGGATTCTCATTTTGCGTATCAACGATACACGCAAACAGGTGACGTGTTTCTGCATGGGCCGTTCGATGCGGTTTTCGTCGAATCGACATCGGGTTGTTTCTATGCGTGGGCGTTCCTATTTATTTCGCCGCTATCCAACGTCACACGCCATTGTCCCCCGCGGGTGGAACACGCAAAAATGTATTTTTCGAGAACGATTCCCACTAATCGGAAGTCATCACCGACCCGCGCAAAAAGTAACTTTTAAACGTTATTCTCTTTTCCACGAATCGCTGCACTTTGCCGCACGCTTCTGCATCATCCAGCTGAATCGTGATCCGGCATGGCCTTTGTCGCCCTTGCATTTTTCAGTGATCATAAAAAACTTAAACAAGTTAAATGTTTAAATACGTGGTAGCGAATGTCTCCGAACTGATTTCGGCATCTGTTGCATATTCGATTTTATTTGAAACGTGTAACCCCGTAATTAAAATAATGCTGCGATGCAAGATGGGCAAATTGTGATCGACGGGGCTTGAATTGATCATCGGTTTTGAATATTTTGTCACGTTAGTGGCGATGGGATTAATATATTACTATCGGATGACTTAATATGTTAGATACATTTTGGGTTCTCTTGCATACTTAAATTTCCCATAACTGTATAAAAATCCCCATTCTACTTAAGACAATGCAAAATCAAGTAAGTATCGAGAATAGTTTAAAACATTTACCGCGAGATATTGATTAACTTTCCTACGAATCGCAATACTGAAAATGTATAAATTCGATTTACAGATTTTCATCGAATTATTTTCTTATGATTTCTACATTAGTTTAACTCTTCCATTGCTTTCAATTTGTTTATTTCAACCACTGAGTCGTTAATAAATTGAAAGTATCAGATACAGCTTTGAATGTAAATACACTTAAGAATGTGGATTGGTTTTCCATAGAGATGGAATGTTAAGATGTGAAACAATATGAATGGTTAACGAGTGCGTGCAATTGTATGAATGTACGATGGCATGAAAGTCGAATGTAAATATTGTGGTTCCTAGGATAAGTGTAAGTACCAATAAGAAAATAGAACAGGAGTAATGAGGGTGTGAGACCTCTTAAGGCGAACTGAGGGAATTATACTCGTATATAACTGTTAATGTTCAAAATATGTGTGTATCTTCAGCAAGAATAATCAAGGGTAAAAGAGTAGATATGCATAGAGAGTAATTAGATAAATGAACATATTTATATTGTTACATTTGGGTTAATCTGCATTTTTTCCAAATATACTTTAGCCGTTTTATCGTTTAGAATAACGATCCACTCACAAAGAAATTCATTCATCCCTTTTAATAACAATTTGACGAAACCATAATTCGAATCATTTGGATGCAAGTAAACATAACACCATTTATGGTATACGTAACTTACGTTAGTTCGATCTATGTAGCATCAGTTACAAAGCAATATTTTTTTCAAAAAAAAAAGAAAACGCTAATGAAAGAATCAATTATTATTCAAAGAATCAGAAGAAAGTCGGAATCGTTTTGAACGCACGTAGGTCAAGCAAATCTTGAGTTAAAGACCTTTCTATTGCCAAAGAAGATGCGGGGAGGGGGTGAGGAAGAAGCGCTTCTTCACAAAGAAGCTGCTCCTCTGAAAGGGCGTGCAGAAACTTTGCAGCTATGCTCTAAGACAGAGTCTGCTTTCGTGGCTATGCTTCCGTCGAAATCGCGGCAGGATTTAAAGGGTAAGTACCCTGAATTTCCTTTGCTGAAGCAGGGAAATTGTTCGCATAACGCGCGTCCAGTTTATGATTAAAACACTCGGTGCATGATGCAAAGGGTTGCTTAACTTGAGAATTCGTGATGCACTGTAAACGCGAAGGAATTTTTATGGCTGTACTTCGCGGAGAAGAAAGTACAGGTTAACGGTAGAAAAGTACAGTTTAGCTTGGCGTAGAAGATTCTTCGACACACAAGGATTTTACTCGATTTTTCATGGTTTTATGTGTTATCGGCACGAATAAATGTAGTGTAAGGCACGGTGCATAGCTAATAGAAGAGATATAGTTTGAGGTAAGACGATTTGGGTAAACTAACCTGGGATTGCTTATTCAATGAATTAATATTTCAGCCAAGGGTTCAAACTCATGAATGAGAATGGTAAGCTAATTAGCAGTCCGATCGAATCGATAATTCGTAAGAATGATTAATAGGAGCTAAAGCAATCGAAGGGTTGACAACAAAAACGATCCCTTTCAGACCTTAAGACACAAAAATAAATTAAATCATTTGGATATTGTAGGCAATATTTGTTTAATAACTTCCAATCTTATAACACAAAGCCAATATTAGGGTTTAATCTAACGTGGTACATAAATAAATGAATTATTAACGTGTAAATTGCTACCATATAAAAACTTTCCTTTCTGTGTTCCTAATTTTCCCTTAATATACAAGTATTTTTATAGCGGATTACTTTAAATTGAAGTTAACTATATTTACGGATTTATAAATTTTTAACTACGTATTACTGCGTAATGGCTAATTCTGCATCTCTTGAATGCCTCACAGCCGCACGTCTGTGACTACGGATTAAGTTAAATTTCATCCTCAATACTACGCGTTTTTTTTCAATCTGTGCCACAATCCATAGCACGAGTGTGATTCGTTATTGTAGAGTAAATGGTTAACATGCTTTAAGTGTAAATATTAGAATAACATGAATGTTAATACGAATTTGAATAATAATGTGAATTTTAATATAAACTTTACAATTATTATTATATTTAATTTGAATTTAAACATCGTCGATTCGAATATTCGAACTGTTGCGTCGGAATTTTTGAAATAAACTTTTAAAGTCTCCTCCTACAAGCAGCGAAACATTTGAAATATAATCGCGAACTCGGTTACTGAAATTTACCCTTAATTAAGGGTTAATAGTTTAAGCGAGCCCCGATGATTAATGGTGCTTCCTACCGTGTAACGTTTAATAATGAACAACGACTACATCATTAAACTAGCAGATTAAATGCAGAAAGTTCGGAAAGCTTTCACCGCGGCGGCTGAAATCTTTCGCTTCGAATTTCGAAGGTAAAACGAGCAACAGCGCCGGAAAAACACAACGATACAACTGTAAAACGATTCTAAAAACCGTTGGCGTGAAACGATACACGATATATTTGTAAATAATTGTTCGGCGTATGCTGAGCTTTTGCGTACCTTCAATCATCACGATGCCAGAGTTAATTTACCCCTAAACACGTACAGGCTGACACATAATAGCAAGGTTGCTTTATAATTTGCGTAAACTTTACGCGTCGCGCACAAAGCTACTTTGTTTACTTAATGTCCAACTTTATTCCATCAATTTGGAGCAAGTTTGGGTAAGTCCTGTTAAATTTGCATGTTTCTAGTCGAAGTCAGGAACGTTGCTTCTGCTGAAGCATCAATCACCAACGCGCCCGTCTTTGTGTACACAAAGTGCACCTGTAGTCGTTAATAAATTGAAAATATCGAGAATAGTTTAAAACATTTACCGCGAGAAATTGATTAACTTTCCTACGAATCGCAATACTGAAAATGTATAAATTCGATTTACAGATTTTTATCGAATTATTTTCTTATGATTTCTGCATTAGTTTAACTCTTCCATTGCTTTCAATTTTTTTTATATTTCAACCACTGAGTCGTTAATAAATTGAAAGTATCAGATACAGTTTTGAATGTAAATACGTTTGCCTCGAAAAAATTAATTAGTTTCCTTACGAATTGATAAATTCGATTTGCAGGCTTCTGTTGGCCTTTTTCCCCTTACAACTTCTTCCGCTGACCTTAATTTAAATTTTTATTTCAGCCACTGGAAGTTGAATGTTCTCAACAATTATGAAAAGGTAAAGTTCGGGAAGATATTCGAAGGGGAAATTTCACTTCGTTCTAATTAATCGAGAAACGTCGTTCGATTTCGAGGACGAAATTGATAACGTGTTACTTTTATCTTCCACTCTTACAGGTTCTTTCAGTGGAATATATCAATGGATTACGGGTACCAATCTCGAACGTCTGATGGTCACCATTCGAGAAAGGAGGCCAGTCATTGTAAAGAATAGTGAGCGTCTCTCACGATAATATATGTCCCCATATCAGTCCGGAAACTACGATGCATTCTCCAGCCGTCATTCAGAAGTTTTCAATCACTCGACATGCAATTCGGGACTTGATCCACCGAATTTTTACACGTTCCTCGATAACGAAACCCTCGACTTTCGATTCCTTGCAAATATTACTAACCTAACCATATGTACTACGATTTATAAGTAGACTACGAATTTTTATAATTTTTTCTTTTTTATAGGAAACAACGAATTTCCAAAGAGGTACGTAATGAACGTAATAATATACAAAGAAATTCCTAACATTAGGTACATTAAGTAATAAAATTTCTGCGATTTTTCTGTAACAGATAAATTCGAATCGAATTTTTTAATAGTGTGTTGCATAAATGATGATGTAATGGTGGTACCATTAGAACATTTTGTCTATCTTTCATTTCAATAAACAAGATTATATTCTAAAGAGATATCGGTTGGTGCCGCATTATATTATATTTCTTATTACTAATACTATGATTATATAGGGTTATCCAAAAGTACCTTTAGGATGTTGAATGAGAATATCTGTCAAACGCCATGTTTGTTAGTATAATAGAGGTGAAAAAAATAAAAATTGAAACGAGAACTAACGAAGATAATAGAAATAAAAAAACAGATTAAAAAAGGGTAAAGCAGAAAGGGGGAAAAAAAAGTGAAGGTAGGTGTTCCGATAATCTATTTTGGATAACCCTTTATTATTATTACATGATTCTTATATATTTGTTATAAGTAATATTATAATTAGACTCTAATTCGCCTATAATTTCACTCAATTTCATTTTTCTAAGATAAATATTTACTTTTGGCTCTCACTGTATAAGTGAGATCAACTCAAAAATCATTTCCACTTATATTGCTGATCAATTTGATCTTTGTGAGGTTTATGGATGTTTTTCTGCTTCGCTACTCTCATAAATTTCTAAATCCGTTTAAATAAAGTTTAAATAGTAATATATTTGTGTTTTAACAATAAATGTATCTTCTGGGATCGGTTATTGGGTTGTTCGGAAAGTTTATAGTGTTTTTGATGATATTAAGTTCTGTTGTGTAATTGGTGGAATTGGAAGCGAATTATTTCAACGAGTCTTCGTTAAGTAATAGTATTACTAATTTAAACAAATACTGTTCCCGTTTGAGCCACTTAAATGAGATAATTAAGAAACAGCATCTAGAGTTAGATAAACAAGAAGCAATAATAATTACCAGGTTTTTTTATTCGAATTAATATTTATTTTTGACAAAATCAGGTAACTATTCTTATATCTAGTTAATTGTCATACTAGAATAAGTGACATCATCGTTCGAGGAAATTATAAGTGCCTATTTAAATTTTTGATCAACTAAATTTGTTAGTTAACTCATTTAAAAATAGTGGATAACTTATTGGTGCACCTAAATTTATTTCAGTAAAAAGGCAGTAAACCTTATTTTATCTAATGTAGCTTACTATACATTATTACAACATCTGTAAAGCCATTTCAATGACGAAAAATCGAATACAGCAGTTGTTAAAAAAAAATGATTTGAAAGAATTTATTTTTGAAAAAGATGAAAACTTTTTGGAAAATGAAATTATGAAACTTCCCAATAGTCACATTATGCTTTGGAATGATTTTCAAATATCGTTATGAACTTTCCGAACAATCTAATAATCAATGCCGACAGAAATTCAAAGTGTATGATTTTGGATAAAAAGAGTTGGGCTCAATTTCATCCTGCTTTACAAAGTAAGCGTTAAATTAGTGCTAACAAATACAAAACTTTTAAAGAAGTTAAATCACAAAATAGTGAAAAGGTGCAAAGGAAGCGAAAAGAAGTTTCCAGCAGAAATTTCAAAGATTCCAAGCCAAATAATCGTAAATTCAATTATCATCCCAAAAAAAAGAAACCGAAAATAATCGATCATGAAGCATAGCAGAATAATCACCTACCATGAAAAAAGTAAAATGGGGGCTGCCGATTGGAAAGCAGCGAAACTGGCGAATGGTAGGCGATTAAATTAAATAATCGCTCGTTGCCTGCATCGAATCAAAGATCGAACGGGTTATTTCGGGGATTGGGCGCATATAATCGAGGAGAGAGGGGGTGGTGCGAAGAACGTCATACGCACTTCATGTGCGGCGCGTTCGACGTGACTGGATTGCAGGTCCGGCCGATTTGAAAGAATTGCGAGTCCATCCACGTAACATAAAATATAGTAAATCGGGCAGAGAGTAATGCCTGGCTCGTAAATAACATGACATATGTTCGTAGGAGGCACGGCTGGCATGCACGCGGTAAATCTCCCTCTGGAACGATCGATATAATGGCGGCCGATTGCAACGTTACGCGCGTGCACCGATCGATCGAACGTGGGCCGGCAAGGGTCTAGCCGCGTTACTTCAAAAACTTCTACGTGGACTTGAAAGCTGCCAAGGCCCCGACCTGCACCGATCAACGTCAAGTTTCCACGACGTTTCGTGGCAAAACACGGGCTTCCGTTACCCCAACTACCCCAGGCCCTACCATTGTTTCCGGTGGTTACTTACGAACAAGGGGAACACCAACGTGGCTTCTGTTCAAACTTCGCACCCCGTGCAACTTCCTACCACGCAATGATAGCCGAATTTCCATATTTCGCGAATAACCGATGATATTGCAAGGAGATCTTCGCGATGGTAAATACTGTGCGTGATGTAACTCTTTCGATGTTGATTAAAAATGATCTATTTATTTATTCAGATTTATGTATTTATGTAGTAGTATACAGGGCAAGACGCTTTAATATACGTAGCTTACAAATTAGTCGTAGGTGGACAAAATGTGAAGAGTTTAATGCTTGAAGAAAGCGAAAGACGAAAAAATATCCACAGCCCTGCTATTCTTTTTTTATATTAATAAATACGCGATTAATACAGTTTTGTTGGCCAAGCAACGTACGATTATTTCCCTGAAAAAGTAGGAGAATAATTGTGTAATATAATCAGAAAGAAAAGTGTATATATGTGTAGGGATTTTCAACAACAAGGATTAACCACAGTTATTCTGAAGGAATATTTAATATGGAAAAGTAAAAAGAAATAAAATACAGTTTTTTCTCGCAGATTTCTCGCACGGTTCTCTTTGGTCGTCTTCACTCTCTCAATATTCTTACGCAACTCAACTCATTTTCCTTCCATCCTCGCGACACTCTTGCTTTCTTAAAACTCACTCATACACAATCACATTCAATCACCGATTCGTACCCACATGCATTCTTATTTCAGAGAACTGTCAGACGGTCCAAACACTCTTTATTCACACCTCACACGATCCGACTATCACATAACCCAAACACTCCTCATTGATATTTCACTCGATCCGATTTTCATACTGCCCAAACACCCTTATCTCACACCCCACATATGTTACTGTAAAGGGCTGAAAAATGGTAAATTCTACGTCTTACCGATCAATCCTAGCATTTATCATTGTGAAGTAGTAAAAGTCCGAAAACATCTTGTAAACAACTTCATTTCGGACTTTTATTCATTTTACTACTTTACAATAAAATACAGTTTTAATTTCCTATTCCATGTATGTAGTTTTTAAATAAGCAATTATAATTATCAATATGAACCCAATGCACCAGATACTGTATAAAATTTGATAGTTTCATAAAACTATTTAAGATAAATAATTATTCAAATACTTCAAATTAAAATTAAACAAAATTTTTTGTTTCGGCAAAGAAGCGATCCTAGGGTTACGAACACTCCATTAATGGAAATATAAGTTTTCATATTGTTGTCGATATCTTTAAAACCATATATGATATGGCGAAAAAGTTAAATTCAAAGTTTTATGGCATTTGATGTCCCACAGTATGGCTGCAAAGAATTTTCGAAGAACTTTTCTTTTTCAAAATTAGTCCGCCCTCCCTCCTATTTTTTTTCAAGTTCTATCTGTTTTCTATATCTAATTCACAAAAGTAAGATTAGGGTATCATTTATAGTAAATAAATTATAGTATAATACATCTTCTATAAGAAATACTACAATACAATTATTATTACACAATACTTATTGATTCTCTATAAGTAATGCTATAATCAGACTCTAATTCGCCTATAATTTTATTCAATTTCATTTTTGTGGTGTATATATTTACTTTTGACTGTGACTGTATATGTTATTACTATATTAAAAGATTTCAATAAATTTACAAAAATACAATAATCAACAATAGAATTTAATAAAAAACAAATGTTTCATTCGAAAAGCTGATTCTGGGTAAATATTTTTCGCATTCAATTAATTTATTTAAAAAGTTGCACTGTTACTTCGTCGAATGTTTTTACCTCTATTAAATTCCCAGAAAGATGATTCTCTAATGGAATTGCATATTTTTCATTTAAACCAACAGATTTTTCTCCACTGTGATGTCGGGAATATTTTGTTGAATTACAACAAGAAAAAACACCAGAGAAATAATTAACAAAGGTAGGCAGCTTGTTGGTATATCCTGTTATTATCAGCCAGGTAATAGATTGACTTAGAAGCTTCGCTCGAACAAGATTGTAAACAAGTTTCCCGCAAGTTTCTCGCGCCGCGATGAATCAACTCATCCATTGAGAGATCAAAGCTAAGCTCGTGCGGAAAGTTAATGTTCGCCGATTAGCCTGATCAATGGACACGTCTCGACGAACAATCCTCTTTAATGGACAATCGTTCCTAACTTTATATGAAGGATCTAGTAGATACCTTGTAAGTATGAACTGATACTTAATTTTCTGTTAAAAGCTATAAAGTATCCGCATACAGTACTGTGCAATGAAAGCTGTACAATTTGTAAAAAAAATAAAACTTGATAAAGTTAATCATTTTTAAGTCTAATTAAATACAGTTCTCTTGCAATATAATTACAAATAATAATAATATGATGAAAATTTTGTTGAAAATAAATTGAATTCGTGCTAAAAAATTTGCGATAAAAGAAGTTACACGTAAAGTCATCAGGTCTTCTTTAATCTTAAGTAAGTACATAAGACGTAATAAAATAATGGAAACTAACAATCAGATTAAAGTACTTCGAAACTATGCTTGACGGTAAACTCGAGTTGCGCTACTAAAAATACAAATTTGCGTAAATAATAATCCGCAATCAATTTATCAATTTTTAAAATCGACTTTTGCTTTTGTCCTTAGTAATATTTGGTCCCGTGTAACACGATTTCGCATAACACGGTATTTTTTAGGAACGTAACTACCGCGTTATACGGAGGTTGACTGAATTGTATTATACGGAACAACACGTCTGCAGAGAAGTTTCTATAAAGCATATCCGAAGGTGGAATTCGAGCATGTAGGAGAAATGCTTTTACGTTGATCCGGAAAAACCGCGGGTAGAGGAAGTAAGTGGAAGAGCAACGACGCGATCATCGCATAGGAAGGAGCGTTCGTATGTTGAAAAATGCAAATTTTTCCGTCGTCCAGAATTACATACTCGGCGAGTTAAGTGCATAAGGAGAAGGTAGGATCAGGCTTGCCACGGAAGCGATTGTATCGCTTCCACGGTGATTCAGGCGAAGCTTATTTAATTTTACGTCTTGCCCGTAGCTGGCCATCACGCGAGATTCACTCGAGATGCAGGAGCTTAATTCGTTGGAAGATTGATTAAAACTGATTGCACAATTACTCCGAATCGAGTTTGTTTTCGAGCATATCATGGACCTTCCACCCACCTCGCGAGTTCATTAAATTCGTTAAAAAGTGGAATTAAAAATTTGCTAATACAGTTAAGCCAGCAAGAGTTTTAACGAGCTAAAATATACGACCGTTTCGTTAGGCGCGGGTAAAGAAGCTGTCGCGTAATAGTAGTTTCGTTTACCTGCGAAATCGAATGGCCAACTTGTAAATTTTTATTGGGAATTCAGTACGTGAGTTTTCATTTGAAGAGCTAATACGAATGATTGCGAAATATTTCCATCCTTCCGATTTCGTTAATAGATTTTATATCGAAAAAGTATAGATGAATAGGAAATTAAACTTCTGTTACGCCATCGATGGGCCTCAAAGAACATCTTCCGCGGCAGATTTCAACCCCCTATTTCTAAAATTAAAGTAGTTATAGACCGAAACGTGATTTAAAGTTTAACCCTTTCGCTGCTAAGCAATTATAAAACTTTAGAGACTTGATATGCAATTTAAATACAATGTAACTGCATTACGAAAGTTTATATACAAAATAATCTTATGGCAATGTTATCGTTAGATTGGGAATGTTTATGCGTTTACGAGAAATTTAAATGTGTAGAAAGGTCAAAAATACTCATGACGTAAAAAAATATACAAAATGTGCAACGTACCAAAAAACACGTTACTATATTTGAAAGGTGAAACAACATTTGTGTTAATAGTAATAATACTAATTAGCATTAATGCTAATTTTAAAGCAATATTATAACTACTTAGGTTCCGTTTCTTTAGTTTTATTTATAAAAAGTATGATGATGATTGTAACATAATATACGTATACTTGTAATTATGATTATAAATATATAAATAAAATATAATACTAATATGAGTTGCATAAAAATCTGCAAGCTATCAGTTCGTAATATAATAATTACATGCAATAGTTATGATCAGACTGCGGATCTATATGCAAATTATTATTTTTGTCAACAAAATTAAAAGAAAAAGATTTAAATGGAGGGTTGTTGCATCCCAAAAATTCAATAATTTCTACTTTTTCCTAATCTAATTCTCTCACTACACTGTTTTAATTTTTATACTTTACTTTATATTAAATGCATACTGCACCTTCTTGCACATTTACATTTCCCATAAATGCATCAAAATCCGCAGTCTAGCTATCATATTTGATCAATTAGGCGACTCACCGTAGACTCGTATGACTATGATAAACCAAAGCAACAATAATAAAACGATCTATACAATCTAATTCTGATAAAGAATGGTCTTAGATCAATTTCAATGCGAAATCCAGAATTAATTAGTAATAAACGATCACTGTTTGCTCGTATATCGCACACTCCAGGCAAGGTATAAAAACACTCATTGGACGCTTGATCGGAAGCAAGACATCGCGCCAGGCTTAATACGAAAATGAAAGAGGTTGATTCGGCCTCGGTTTTCAATCTAAAAGTGCTTTACCACGCCAGCTTTCCATCAACGATTAATAATCTTCCCTTTTTAATCGCTCCTTTGGTCCCTCTATACGTACTCGTAAACGAACACACGTTCAGCACAGAGGGACTCGTGTCCCCTGTATCACAGAGAGCCAGTTTCATCAACCGATTTCGCAATTATCGAAGAAATAAGGGGACAATTGCATTTAGCTGCGACAAATCGCCACGCGAAACTCTGGACGGGCAGTGCATCGTCGGAAACGAGAGGCACAGGAGGAAACAAACAAGCCCGGAAACGTAATATGAAGTTCCAGCTACGTGGACCGTTAATCTAACAGCCTGATGATGGCCGAAACCGTTTTACTCATCAAGATTGGCTGGTCGTTAGGGGGTTAGGTCCGTTTCCCGAAATTTTACTGACTCTTGATTGCTTTCTCATCCGCGAGCGCCGCCCTTTTCAAGAACGCCATCCCGACGGCCTCGTCTTTAAATTGACAAATTAAAGCTACAGTTGCGGACGATGGGAATAGATTTGACGACGGGCCATTGGTGGTTACTAAATTGGAGACCACTTATCGATTCGCAGCGACGGGGTTTCAACTTCTAAATTTATGTGACGGGGATATCTAAGGAGATGGCAATTAGGAAATAAAAATGTGGATGCACTAAGGCGGTGGTGCGTTGAGTAAAACAAGTTATCACGATCTTGTATCGCGTAGCCTTCATCTGTGATTGATTTACAAAGCTTCAAACTTGCTTTAATTCTCTCGGTATAAATATTCTGTAACATCTATCTATTAAGTTGCGCAGAATATTAATTATACTGCCAGTGCAGCATAACTTTTAGACTCATCTAGTACATATTGTGATGGGTTTATTTTAAATGAAAAACAAATTTTATTTTGACAAAACAACATTTTATACGCACTCACCTAATACTTAATTTCCCACTTGCTTCCGTTCATTAATCTTTGAATTATCTCATTTTTCATTTATTCACGTGACTTGCCTATCGCAATACATGTACGTTAGTTGTGCAATAAAATGTAAAAAAATTTGTTTCAACAAAAATCCAAAAGCATGCGTTAACTTCGAAATAAAGTTAATTGTGTTTGGGCGTTTATGTTTGAAGTTATATTGCAGGATTTAATCGCTATCTGAATACCCATCTAACAGGGGGTAGTAAATTATAATTTATTTGCGTGGTGAGTAACGTAGTAATCGTCTTATGCGAACAGCCCTCAATTATTCACCTCTGCTCTATTCCCTCCCGAATTAAGCTGATGAGCATGCTTAAACACCGTCGCTTAATGATAAACTTACGAACGAAGCTAAACAAAAATGCGTCCAAAAGTAAAAAGTCTGAAATGATGTGTTGATATCTCTGCTTATAATTAGTGCGAAAGTAATCGTTGCTTTTAACTGATCTAAATTATTCAGGGACTCTTTCGGAAACTCTTATGCAAATGTCATCAAAAGAGACGCAAAACGTTTAAGTAATCAGCTGTTCTTCGAAGTACGCGAAGGTTCGAGGCATCGATATACTACGTAATTGAAAATCCGTGTAATTGAGACCTCTTCTCGCTTCTACTACAAATTTCTATTACATATATAATTATACATTGTTGTCCGGTATAATATATATATTATATATATAATAAAATATAATAGAATATATAATATAAAATAAATAAAATATAATAGAAATACATATGTATTGTATTTGAAAACGAAATACGCATGTTAAGAAAATAAAGGTGTTATTTAAGATTTCCCAGAACTCTACCATTATTCGACGCCGGTTGCACGTATCGGAAAAAGTTTTTCAAAATGTTGAATTTTATTAAGTTGCACGGAAAGTTCGTATCACTTTCGACGGTATCGATATTAAATTCTTTTGCGTATCGTGAAATTGAAGGAGGATTATTTCTTGCAAATTATTGTTAAATAATAAAATTTTGATCTGGATAAATGCCATTTATACTATGAATTTATATACTTTGTACTATTTTTGAATATTCCTCAAATACCGCTATGAAGTTTTCGAACAACCTAATGAAAATTAAATCCGCAATCCTAAAGTAAATAAATACCCAAATGTAACCGAAATAAAATCTTTTTCATTCTTTAAATCTTACAAAATGTACTGCACTGGGTACTTGGATATTTGATATATTTTTGTATATTACGTGAACTCTTCATTTTTTCCAACATATAAATTTCTTATAAATGCATAAGAAGTGTATTTATTACGTATTGTGCGCATGTATTATTTATATTTTACGAAAGTACGTTATGATTTTTGTAATTCTCCAATATGACGGCGACTTCAAAGACCGGAAATAATCGCTTGCAATCAAAACCGTGTACTTCGAAGCATAACTGTAATCTTTTTCACATTGTCCGGTTTTCGTCATCCGATTGACAATGAATGTTGAGAACAACGAAATGAAAGATACGATAAACGCTGGTAATATCGAACATCTGTTTTTAAAACCTTGCCAAAAATAGAATAATTTATCTTTCTCAATAAGATCAATACGATGGGATCATATTTAATTACCTAAATGTAGTATAATTTAAATGGCTTAAAATTACAGTGAAGTAACTAACAAACGTGAAATTCGCAACTTCGTAAAAGAAGAATCTAATAAGAAATACCTAATAAATTTATAAAGGAAACTCAATAAACGTTACATTTATCTTCGGAAACCGAACAACGTGAAAAAGCTCTAATTATATTGTGAAAGGCAATGCACGTTGCACAATCGATTAAATAAAATAATTTGACATTGTACCAATCTATTTACTCGCCTGTCCACAAAGCTAACATTCTCACCAAGCCAACGCAATTATTTCCCAAAGGTATTTAAATACCAACTTTCAATCTCCACGATTCTTTACTTCCACCACGTAAAGAACACCAGTGATCGCCTGCGATCTGAAACCGCTACGCCACCGACCAACAATCGCCAAATAACATTAAAAAATTCTATCAAATTACACAGCATCCGTTTGATTCCCATAAAACAGGAGAACCAAAACCGAAAGTCGAATGAACAGGCGAGGGTAGCGGATAATACAGAGAAATGCGGAAACGGAGGGGGCTGAAAGAGGGTGGCGAGTAAAGGGTGGCAAAGGGTGGAGAAGCGAGCAAAGCAGCCTAAGTGAAACGAATGTCGGTAGTTTCCCGAAGCAGTTTGGGGATGTTGTAACGGTGTCAACTTTGTCCATTAACCATCGATTTCTCTCGGCGCGTTAGCCAACTGGGCTGAAGCGTTTACCCCTTTTCGCTGATAGCGGTAACTTCGCCTCAACCTGACAACCTTTACAGTTTTACGCTTCTCCGACGACTTTTTTCTTTACACCTGCCCCGCGACGATCCAGTTAATTGCGAGCGCTAATGAAATACGTCGTCCAAACTGAAACTTCCATGGGAACGTGCAAGATTTCATCGATCGTTCAATACGAATTTTATTGGTCGTTCGGAAAACTTGTGGATAATCCCTCACTATAATAAGCACAATTTTCCTTCAGAAAAGTAGAAACTTTATGAGTCTATCGCGTACGTACGTGCATTTTTTTTTTTTTTTAGAAAATTCGTAACGTTTTTGATCGTATCGTTGTAATATGAATGATTTACCAGTGGTGAGATACTGATTCGCAAAATTAGTGTATTTCAAACAATTATGTAAATGCACAGGAAATGCACATTATACGTGAAAATAATTGAAAATAATTGAAAATAAAACAGTCTGCTTTCTCAGCTTAAAAATATAAACATTGAAATAATTTACCATCACAAAAATTTTAGCCCCGGTCTCTCCTATATTTAAACGGCAGATTTCTATGCAATTCCCTGTTTTTACAAATATAATTAAAAGAATGGGACTTTAATAGCGACCTCTTTCAGCCTCTAAATATTATAACGTGTGCATAATTTCGCATACTGTGCGCAAAACGTACTATTTTGACAATTCTAATTTCCCATAAATGCATAAAAATCCGCAGTCTAATTGTCGCAATCGACCATTGATTATATTGCTCTTTTACACCACTGATCATCAAATTCGCGACCAAAATACTCGTCCCTGGGGATTGTAGGAATCTTTTTAATCATTCCGTATTCCAACCGTATCCAAAATTCACCTACGAAGGATTACAAAATTTCGCACACAATCTGCACTGATGAAATGAACTCCGTGAACCAACATCCCCCAGTTTCTCGTTTAATCTGTCAAAATACCTAGGTGTGCTTTTTGTCGCGACAAGGAAGAAAGGGTTGCGCCTTGTCACCTTTCGCGCGCAACCTCCATCTCTCAGGAGATGAATATAAATAAAGGTATTAAGGCAATAATACTCTGCTTGCATTAAGTCGAGTTATGTTGCTCATGGAGACTTATCGTCGCACTCGAAATTAGGTCTCCCGCGTACCTATCCCCTCCTTCCCCCCCCCCCCCCCCTCCCTGACTATGCACTGACGAGTGTTCGCCGAATGACGACTAACAAACACCATGAATATTCGAGTGACTGATTTAACCAGTTAACGCGTTGAGTAACGTATATGTATGTATCCGCTTTATGAGCCTGCCTGACAATAAGACTATAACACGAGTTTAGTAACTTAATCCGTTCGCGTGAAACGCGCACGTTCCACCGCCCCCTTTTTAATTAAAAGCGCAATCATTCCATCGTAATCCAATACTCGATCCATCGGAATTCCCTCCCTTCGCGACTTACTGGTAGTAAAGTTAAATTCGCCATAAAAAAGTTTCCACTTGTCCTTCTTTCGTTACTTCGACGCTGTTAACTTTGGAGGAAGGAAACTTTTGTCACTTGAAAATGAATTTTTACGCCGTGGCGAGCCTTCTATGATATTAACAGGATTCAGATTTTTTATGGATCCGGGCAACTGTTGCTAAATTGATCGGTCTAAATTAATAGTTCGACTTTGTTTTTTTTTTTTTTTTTTTTTTTTTGTAGAGGATCGGTCATTGAATAATTCTGAATTTCAATACTTTTTCATGCACCGCATGTGTATATAAATGAAGTTACTATAGAACAAAATTGCTAGGGATTTTAACAAAAATTTTGAGCTAATGAGACTATAAAAATAAATTCATGACTGCATTCTGTTAATATATGAAATAAAATTGTGGGACTTATTGACCAAAAATATTATTTTGCTATACGAAATGCAAAACGCCATAATGTTATAATTAGATTGTATTTAATAATGCTCAATTTTGTATACTGAAGAAACAGTTGCTGTTTGAATAAAAAAAAAAAAAAAATGAATTGCTAATACAGTGTTTTTTTCTATTGCGTTTAGACTATAAATTTATCACGAATGTAACTCGTCGTTATACGCCAAAGGGTTAATGTCAAGTGAACGGCAAAATTCTTAATTTACAATCGAATGGGGATCGATGGAAATTTTGCAATACGCGAAATATTACACGTGATAAATGCGTTCGCGTACTAAACATACATTAGCCGATGTACACATACATCGAGCGTAAATATACACTTTGCAGCTGGTGGAATAAATTGCAGTTACGAGCAGATATAAACGAAATATTCTATGATAGGATATTAATGCGTTACGATGTGCGAGATATCACGAGCTTGACCAATTTTCGTAAACGTTCTCTTTGATGAAGTAATAAAGCGTTTACTGTCGCACACGGTTGCATATCTCGAATCATAAGGGTACGTTTTATACCCCTAAACTCTTCTCTGTCGTTTCCATGATTATCGTTCACGAATCAGTGGACGCCTCTCCACTCTGTCTGCTTTGTGCTTTTACGTTTGAATTTTAAGCAGCGTTTTTACCTTTCAGAGCGCTCACAACTTTCCTTGTTGATTACGCTCAAGTGGGCAGCGTTTAATCGCCATGATATTTTCATGGCTTTTTGATAATCCTCCAAATTAACCTTAACCCTTATTATAATGGAGCTTATTCGAAGTTCTCTTCGGAATTTTAGTAATTTTCAACGTACCATTAGACTCGTTAGATTTACATTATTTTATATTGTTGATTAGCTCAAAAGGAAATATTACAGTGATTTACGAAATTGATCGATGAAATTGATAGAATGTTCAAAAAGATTGGAGACATACGCGTTAATATTACGTTGATGCAAAGATAATTGTGGTTTCTATTATTTTAACGTCTTAACGCTTTAGCCTATGGCACTCACTGTGCTTCTTTGTACAATTGTTCATTATCATTATTAATAATTTATGCTTCTATCGTATCTTCTTCTTAACTATTTTTATTTTGATGATAGACCGTTAAAATTGAAAGGATATGATACAACATTCCCTAAATTATGAATTTATGTCTTAAAATTTAATCACTTCGTGTAAAAAAAATTTGAGTATTAAGAGGTTAAATTCGACACTGGGTTTTAGAGTTTAAAGATAAATGTCCTGAATTAATTTGCGCACCTAACATTTTATCAATCTCAGAATTATAAAATTCTATTTTGGAAGTCCCTATTTTATTCCAATTTCTCTTACGCTAATTAACCTTTGTACACTGTTCAACTAACAATAAGTGTTACATTAAAACCATTGAGATCAATTCTAAAATAACAAACATTTACACCATAACATAATAATTTAATATGTGTTTTTGCACATGGAACATATTCCTCAAATAATCTTTAAAATATCCCTAATTTTTATTCACGTTGCATATCGTAAAAAGAAATCATTTAATGTCCATTTCCTTTATTTCGAGTCAAATTGACTCGTAACAGTGCACGAATATGCATCGTCGTCGTGGACAAACGTTGTAAAGGAATGGAAACTTTACGTCTACTAGGATCGATGTATAATATATTAGCTATAATTATGAGTCAACACGCGATCCTTTGTTTACTAGACTCGGAGATGCAACGCAGCGTCGCGAGCTAAAAATGTACCGACTGGGATGTTACATCGTGCAGACGTTTACTGCGGATCATAAAATACAAAGAAAGACAGCACAGAGATTCGAGAATCTAATTTAGCAGGAATCGGTGTTTTCTAAGTACAATTCGCGTGCACAAATGTTTCGTCCACGGCGACTATTATTTATCGATATTAATATAGAAATCGATCGCAAATAGGATTCGGATTGGTAAACTCACCTGTGAATCACCAAACTTGGACATGCACAGCTGAGACGCCTACAGAGTCCCAATCGACGCCTCAAAGAGAATTCTTAATATCGTCAACAAACTTGATCCTGTAATCAGAAAGCCACGGAATTAAATCTACGCGAAATTTCCAAGTACCATTTAATTCTAAGTTATGAAACTTCTCTCATATTTGCCTAGAACCTAGTCATTACAGCCTTATTTAAAGAGTACGGATTAAGTAATTTAATAAACTCGGCGAAACTCCAAAGGAGCTTTATAATATTTTTCACAGAACGAAGTTAAAATGTTTCAGCCGCCCGAAATTTTCCTTAGCCCTTACTAGATTTATTAAAGGGAAATATTTTACAAGTAGATACAAGTTTAATTACTTTGGCACCAAATAATTACAATTAACAGAGTTCTATTGTGGAATTCATCATTTTATAGATTAATAAACTGAAAACGAAAATGAAACTGTTCGAGTTTTTTATGGAAAAGAAAAAATGCCTTGTGAAAGGTTTTTTCTTCTTTTATATCAATCAATTTTTCATTTGATGCCAATGAACTTTTTGTTTGAAGTATTTTTTTTGTTAAACTATCAGAACCAATCTAAATATAGCGGCAACCGATACACAAAGTATTCCGTATATACAGGGTAGATCAATAAAAATGGCATCTTTCAAACTATGAAAATAAAAGAAAATTTGGTATACGTTATACTATAAAAAAAAAGAAAAATGAAGAACGAAACCTATTACTAAGAATCTTTTTATTAAATCATCCATGAATCATAAGTAACGTAGTTTCTTCGATTTTTATAAACAAATGTATCTAACATTGTTTGAAGAAGAAACTCAAAAATTTCCTAAGAAATTGTCGAAATCATAGAAAGCAATGTTCATTGAATCGGCGATTAAGAATAAATAATATAGTAAGTGATAATAATTTGCACTTAAAGTGAAGCCAAAAATCGACATTATTGATGATCCAACGTATCTCAACGTTTTAACCGAAAAATTTGTTTTCCACTTTTGTAGTGGTAAAAATATTCAACACGGTAATTTTTATTAGATCAACCTGTGATTATGAAAGTGACGTAAGTCATAAAAGGAAAGAGAAAGAAACCTTCATATTTAACGCAAAGTAAGCGATAACTTCAATTTTTTTTTAAATTTTTGGCTTACGCTACTTTCATAATCACCAGCACATATATTTTATTTGCATATTGAAAAGTTCTCTCGAGATCGTAGATTTTTCTACTTTCGACAGCGTTGTAGCGGAAGGGTTAATTTGCTGCAAGGTTGCCGAACTCGATAATGAGAAAATAAGTGGCAATGAAAAGCAAGTCGCAAATTTTTCGCAACGACAGAACATTAAGAACAGTGCATCTAAATTCGCGTCTCACTCCGTTGAAGTACACAAGGCGAGTAAGTACATCCTATTATCGCCATAGCTTTTCTGCGGTGCGCTGCAAGCTGCTTAAACTTAATAGCGCAAAGTAAGCTTAATGTACGGTGTTTTTATATATTTCGCTATAATATTTTACTCGCGAAAAGGAGGTTCAGCGTCAACGAAAAGATCAATCGTTGTTTTAGAAAGAAGGAGACTTACATAGTCACCAAATATTGTAAAGAAACCTAATAAAATGCCAAAATTGTCCTTCAAAAAAGTAGACTATTTAAGCAGTTAAGTGAAAAAGTTGTCTAAGTGACGAAATGTACACTTTGTGGAAACAATGCGCAAAGGTACACTTCGTTTGAAAAAATATGGAATAAAACAACGTACTAAGCATACTCAGGAATAGTTTGAAAATATAACCATGAATGGTTCGTTGTAATATCTTTTCTCCATCTATACTTTCCATTTTTCCTCTAACCGATAGTTTCGTTTTCTTCAATCCTCACTAGAATTCAATAGAATAGAAATTTTGGAAAATTTTGGAAATAACGTAACAATTAAAATTCAATAAAATAGAAATTTAATAGAAAATAGAATTCTATTGTTACCACCTCGTACACTGATCGCAAATTCGTCAAAAAATCCACTTAGACCACTTTTCCACTCAACCACACATTTACAATAAAAATAGTTCCAATCCAATAATTCGCATGATTCTGCACAATTGCAGTGGTATGCACTATGTCAGCAGGCGGCGAATACAATATTCGAGCAATAATATTTTTCGAACTGAGAATTAAACGATTCAATTAAACTGAATGGATGTAAATTTCTCGGCGCACACATCCTCGCCGTTTATACAGAATGGAAATACTTGCACACCAGTAAATCTCCGGCGTATTTCTATTCTCGTATCACGCAAGAGTTATTAAGGTCTGTACACCGCGTTGTATTTAGCCAACACCCCATAAAACTGTAAACACGTTGTCGACATTGGTTTTATCGCGTACTCATCGCGATGTGGCCAGTTCGGCTTGCATTCATACATTGCCGACTGTGAACGCCGCCATTGTGCGCCAAACACGATCCGAAAATGTTTGCAACCCGTACGTTCGATCAACTTTTCCTAACGACTTGTGATAGTCGGAAATCAAACGCGTTTGGACACTTCGATACGAATTTCCAATGCAATTCGGTTAGATATCGTAACCCATTGCCCGCGTGTCTTTGTTAATTTGTTTTACAACCAATTTTACCACAAATTTCCATGACAGTTTATGCTATTTATATTTTTTCGTACATTTTCCAACGTTCTAAAGTCAATCGAAGCAACGAAATTTGAAATTTCGAGGGAAATTTTAGTAACAAACATTTAGAATATGTGGACATAATTTTTACTACCGTAACGATTCTCTAAACAAACGTTTCTCGACATTTTCATGATTGTGACCCAACATATTTGTTTGTAATGGTATCGCGGCTCAAATATTTATAATATAAAAATTTAAAAAATCTGGTTGACCAGAGTCATACTATATAAATGAAAAAAACTATACATATTTAAATGTTCGCGCTCCATTGACTCTGTCGTGACAATAAATTTTAATTTTCATAAAAGTTACATTTTTACCGATTTAATTTTTATTTCTTTTGAAACGAACAAAATTGAAGTCAAATTTTCCCATTTTCACACTTTAAAGTGTCGCGAAAGTGTGCTGAAATTAGTGCAAGGTACAACTATTAGAGAAGCTTGGAATGCAAAGGGTTAATATTATTTTCTACATATGAAAAATATCATTCAGTATATTTCTATTAAGAGGGATTCGGAAAAATTTAATTTTAAATGAGACAAGCTACTTCACAATTATAAAAAACAGTAAAATACTTATTGAAAACTTTTATATAAGGTATGTACAAAATAAAACAAGACAATACTCAATAGCAGCTTCAAGCAACTACTATTTAGCGGCTCATTAAGAACTTAAGGTTGAAAAATGCTGCTTTAAATTGTGAAAAAGTAGAATTAAGTTCACGAAAGGGTTCCACAGACTGTTTTTAAGGGAGAGCCTTCCAATAATATATTTATCGTAGAAATCATAACACTAGAAGAACAAAAATCGACAAAATAACATTTTTTATTTTTAATGCAACACGTTTGCAAGAAATATTCTGAATAATTTCATTTTAACCCTGCTAAAATATTTCCTACTTTTGAGGCAAATATAAAAGGATTGCTATTAGTATTTATAGATTCATATACCAGTTTCTATGTTGAAGGTTCTCCTTCTCAAAATTATAAAACTATTCCGGAGAAAACAGAAAGCGATTGAATTTAGTAGAATTTCCAAGACCACAGCTGGGTAAAGAATGAAAACATGAAGGTAAAGTTAGACAAATTGTGTTTACTGAAAGTTATTTTTGTCAATTAATTATTCAAAAATCAACAAATATTAAAATCAACGATAAATAAAGCGTTTCTTAAAGTACTGTAGAATACTGTAATTCAGAAATGAAGTAAACGCTTTCATGATAACTTTTAACTTGACTGGACTTTAAAACGGATGATCACTGAAGTCAAGTTACTCGACTGTAACGATGTTTCATGAAACACAAGCGTCCCACAATGTTACGCGAACAAAAGCACTCGTGGCAGCCACGGAAACATCATGAAGTTGCGTGCACAATTAAAAGCAACGACTCGGAACGCGTTAGACTCGAATTCTATTTACCAAATCTCTTAATCTAGAATTCTGTCTAGCCAAGTGCCACTTATCACAGAGTTTTCCGTCAGAAAATATTTCTACAATTCCATCCCATTAAACTGGAGAGGTGACAAAATTATTAGACGAAATTCCCTGATGAAATGCACCCTGTAGGAAATAGAGCAAAATAGCCGAGACACTCAACGGGCTGTTACAGCCGCGAAGTGCTCCTTCAACTGAAGCTTCCAATCGTTAATTATATTCCAAAGAGAATTCCAAACACTCCAACTAAATACCTATTAACGAATTCTTCTCGCCTGTAGCAATTTCCCCGCGTTAGAAGTTACACGTATTTCAGTCATCGCTTTGAACGACAATCCGTGAGACGCGTTAGAAGTTGGAACAGTGATGAGCTATCTTTGTTCTTTTGTCGGACAAAATTGAGAACCTTATTATTAGATCGTTGCATATGAAATGGCTGATTTTATGTAATCCAAAAAATTCGAGTCCAGGATTTTTCTAAAGCACAACCATTATCTATAACCTTTTTATTTATTGCCAATGGCAAAAGCAAGCTTAATTAATACGACACAATTGTGAATGCAGTATTTCAAACATTTGATTTCGAACGAAGAGGCCAGTCAATCAAATATACGCAGAATGTTCAGAAATAAGAATAATACATATATGCAAAAAATATGTAATATGGAAAACATAACCAATATGCAAAATGTACAAAATAAAAATTGTATTTTTAAAATACTCTAATAACAGACCAAATTTTCTGGCCAGACTTCATAACTATCTATTTATTATATTTCTATCTTTATGTCAACGACGTTCTAAAATAGTTAAATAAAGTTACGCGCGAACCTTGAAGTGGCAGTACGTAGTACATTTACCTTAAGTATTTAGTTGGAGGGCCGCATGCGGCCCGTAGGCCGCGGGTTGCTCCCCACCGAGTTAGAACATTCAACAAAGCAGTCCGTATTTTCTCCAGGGGACTCTACCAATCGTTCGATACTCCAACTCGATTAATTCTCATTAAATTCACCAACTGCGACTTCCCCCGGTATCCTCTTAGAGCAAATCAGATTAATTCGCGACGTGTTCTCGAGGAGAAACTATTGTACTTCCGGCTACTCGTTAGCCCACATTCAGAACACTAAGGGTGCAATTATACAAGCCGTAGTACAATTTTAACAACGTAGCCGTTAACTGCGCTCTCTCTCTCTCTCTCTCTCGCCCAATGAAAATTACCCCTCTCCTTCGGATAGGATCGGAAAATTGAGTTAAAACACCGCCTCGTATCCTTTAACAGTGCTCCAAATGCAGGCAGGAAGAGAGAGAGAGAGAGAATTTTCACCGCGGTCGGAAGGCCAATGGCCGCCGACGTCGACGTTGACGTCGGCCGCTGCACCGCAGCCAAGAAATTTCCATAGATCCTTAACGCGTCGCTGGCGTGTACGCAAAGCGGCAGACTTTGCGGCAACGCCGCGCCGCGTCGAGCATCAGCCACAGGTGCCTTCTCGCCGTCTCGCCAGCACGAGGCGTTTATGGCTGTTGTAAAAGCGTCATCTCCTCTGCGGGGTTCGGTAAAGTATCGGTGTCCTATGTACCACCCCACTGTAGCGTCCTCACTGGTTCAGCCCCCATTCGAGCATCCATCGATGGGTGCTACGAGGATATCGCAAAATGTCCGTTTTATGTTCCACGCGAGATCCGAGACTGTATTTTAAAACAGTGTTACCCGGGTCTTATCCTCTAGCTATTAAAACCTCTCCCAATCTGCATGTAAATTCTTCTTGCTTTAGTGTCGAAATAGAAAAAGATGGAAAGAAGGCTGCTATTTAGTCGATTTTACGTAGCTTGAAGTTTTCTATTGACTAATCAATCCTCGGAAGTCGAATGATTTTCGATAGACGCGAGAAACGAATGCAGGGTCATTTTGATCCGTAAAGGATTTTTATTGCAAACTAGTTTCGGGAAAGAATTGTATACGTTTATTTATTACACCAGTCGCATATTATGCAATTTCCTTGACAAACAATTTGTATTAAATGTACAGTCCTGTGCAAAAGTCTTAGATCATGTATCGAAAACTACGCTCTCCTCTTTTACAAATAAATTTAAGCATAATTGATATTATTTCGATTATTTCGTGCTTTTTAAGAAAGATTTAATCGAAGAATGATTAGTTGCAATGGAGAATACTGTTCAACTTTGAACAGTTAATATTTTGTGTAACTTCATCTTGCTTTTTCTACGGCAATTGTGCTTTTGAGAAACCTATCTAATGTGGTTTTAATAAATTTACTTACAATTTGCGGCCACTTTGTTTTAGTTAATTCAAGAAACTAATTTTCTCCTCTTGACTTTGTTTGTTTTCCTGAGCTATTTTACATAATCCATCACGAGTTTTATAATAATACTTCAGCCAGGGCACTATTTATTGTAAAATTAGTACACAATATTACACTTAAAAATACGAAGGATTAACATAATGAAGGTAATATATAAAATTACATTTCCATACAATAACATTTGGAAACGCTTCCCAAGAATATATTTAACGGTAACACAGGTGGCCTAAGATTTTTGCATAGCACCTTGCATATAAGGTAGCCAATAATATTAAGTATATAATTAAGTATTATATATAATATAAGTATATAATATTAAGTATATAAAAATGTATAGTATATAATTAAGTAATAATATGTAATAGTATACAAGATAATAACCTTAGCGTTTCGAATAAATCTGCTTGCGTATACTACATTGTTTGCCAGCATTCTACAGGTTATACCTACTAATTTCTCAGTTCCTTTTTCTACGGCAACTCTTCTGACAAGTCCAGCGGCAAAAATACTCCGCATTTCTTATAGCAAGGAATACAACGAAACCATGTGTTGCACCTGTGTATATCTACGTTCCATTCAAACCACCTATTCCACTTTTAGACCGCACCATGTCGGAACAACGTTGGCCAAGTTTCACTCCAGCAAACAAAGCGGGCTTCTGGCTATAAGCTTCCAGTTGAAGTCTTCCATTTGCATATTAGATCAGTTGAACTCTTTCTAAATTCTCTTCTCCTCTTACCGAAGACACGCAAGGGACCCGTGGACACTGGTCTACACAATTGTACAACGAGCTATCCAACGGTTGTTTTCGCCGGCTCTTCGCGTCTCATAGCCGCCTGTGCCTCCGTGGCGTGGATATTAAAATCAATACGGTATGCGTTTGACTGGTACACCGTAGCCACCGCTATTACCGCACACGAGAGCCACTAGGTCGTACATACAGTCAGCCACTGCTAGCTACCTCTCTATTCCGTCTCTCTGTCTCTCTCAAACTTCTCCTTACCAATGCACACGGGAATTGTAGCTACAACTGCAGTACCTTGCACCGGACAAGTATCCGCCACGGTATGCCCTAGCCCTGCCAAACGGTTGAGTGAATGGATAGTTCAGCTGTAAGGTGCGAAACTGTTACGAAGCTCTAGCTAGAATGGGATGCTTCCATGTGTTTGCCCGGACCAAGGTTCTGGATAATTTCATACCAACTTAATCAGAGTAGGGCCTCCGGGGGATGCAGAGAAGAAGCGGTGAAATCGAGGGTTTGCGCAGGGTTGCCGAAGGAGGTAGAAATGAGTGTGAAAGAGAAGAAGAGGGACACACGAGAGGAGACTGTATAAGCCGCGACATCAAATACTGTCCAAGACGCGCCGATGTCACGTAACAGCTGCTGCTAATAGCCTGTTTAACCGGCAGCCCGAAACCTCCCGTTCTCACGCCTAGACTAATTATAGTGTCGCGTCTTAAATTCGCGCGTGTTGCGCGTCGACGGGTCCACATTCCGCGGATACAAATAGTCCTGGCATTCTTTTAGATCGGCCGTAGATTCTGCTACATCGTTAATCTTTTTTAATGATGCAGCCGGGTTATTAATCGGCTTTTACTTTTTCTGGATATACGATGGGAGAGTTTATAGGGTGGGTCAGGAATAATTAGGCAGATGTACGGTGATAGCACATACCGTGACTCACGAAATTGATCGAATAATATCGCTATCATATGATTGCTTTGTATGCAGTTATCTCTAATTTTTTACCTATTTACAACCATTTGACAGAAAAATGTCTAGAACAAAAGTTGAACAGTATAGGGTGAACAATATATATCAAAGGAATTTTAGAAACAGTTTGTTTTCATTGCGAAATTAAGGTAGCATTGAGTTAAACAAATAGGACCACGTCATTTTCTTCACAGTACTTTGATTAACATGCTACTCCATTTACTGTAGTGGTCATATGAAACATTTGGCTTCTAACACTGAACATAAAATTGCACTTTATTTAGTAACTTTTGTATATTATGAAAATCTTAAACGAGTGGGTGTACATTATTAACTTTTTGCAGAAACGGGTAATCATTCAATTAAAATCCTTGATATCCTTGTTTCGATACGCCGTGGATATGGGAACAGACGAACACGCAATGAAAATTATGAGCTCCTATCGATCGTCTTGCAATTTGCAGGAAACACGTTTTCTGTTTATCGCCACGATTCATCGAATTAGTCGTGAATAATTGTTACAACAGCCCAGCTATTTGTGCATTGTGGCCAGTGGCTAAAATCTGCGATAAACATCGACATAGGAAAGTCAAATATTTTTCCAACCAAATGCATACACCACAAATATTTAAGCAACGATGCAATTGTGCTCCGAAATTTCGAACCTCCAATAGCCGTCGATTCGTACAAATTCAAAAGCAAGAATCTCTAACAAATATAAACCGAGGAAAGTATAAATAGTAATCTAAAAGTCTTTGGTTATGTATAAGATAGTAAATTTTAAAAAATATATGCTACCGCTCATAATTAATCAAACAACTTCAGAAGACAGTGAGACGTTGCTTCGGTAATTTAGATACAAGATACGTACAACTGATTACAAGTGATTAACGTACAAGTGATTAATGAAAGTTTGTCAATTATTCTGATAGACAATATTCGATGCTAACAATAATAATAATAATAATAAGGGAAATCTAGGTATCTTTTTTACTAAAATTGGAATAAAGTTCAAAAACCCCATCGTTCGATTAATTATGAACGATACTATATCTGTGCATTTGACAAATTGGTGCGACTCTAAAATGCAAATGGGTCGTTGCAATTGTGGAAAAAATGGTTCTGGAAAAACCAATTCTCGTTAAAACCTTCATATTTTTGCTTCAACATTTCTTTTCTAATCGCATTTTAAACTAAATTTTAGTTAATTCCACATTAGTTAATTCTTATCACTGAAGGCTGTTCGTCCAAAGTACACTTTTCAAGAAGATTTGCCATTGTTAAAGGAGCGATAGCGATTATGAACATTGAAGCAATTAATAAATCATTGCTTTAAGTTAATGATGGGGTTACCAACTAATGATTCTAAAACTATCATACTTCATATTTAGGTATTGTTAGAATCGGAGTTTTTGTCTCTTTGCTTATTGAATATTCCTTGTATTTATCCCAGATAATTAATTCGCGATTATAGGGTAACTAGTTAATACTAGAACTATCAAAGTGGTCAAAATAATCCACTTAAAACTTTCTATAAAAATTGTATAAATGTACAGCAATGCACTTTTGAAGATTTTCCCGAGATTTTCTGCAAATAGTGTAAATGAAAATTTATCTTCTTTGCATTACGTGTGTTTACAAACATATTATCATTTTAATCGCCTCGCTGCAAATAAGCATACGTTAACTGACGGTAGTTCTAGTGTTAAAAGCGGTTGTTTTGCCGAGAACGGCTAATCACAATTGCAGCCTATTTTAATCCGTTGATAGGGGGCGGTTTAATAAACACCTGGCATCAAAGTATCTGAGCCCATAACTTGGCAATTTCTCTGGAATTGAGTTCGCGTGTACGCCAACTGCGAACCAGTTAGGATTTTCCGTCTGCGCGCTTAATCACCGGCTGTATCAAATGCCGTGCACTGTAACAAGCGGCATGGCGGATAGAATACTGTTGCGGAGGGAGTTACATTTGATACTAATTAATTAGCTACTGTCACTTCCCAGCAGTGTGTTCGTCATCCACCAAGGTTGCGGCGTGTATGTCAGTAGCTGCGTATAGTCGCGCTCGAATCACCGTAATACCTTGTGCGCCCGACATACACCGAAAATTAGACGTTTAATTGTCCTCCGCTGCGTTGCAAGCCGACTTAGAAATTCACACGAGAAGCTTTCCAACTACGCGTCGACCTCGTCACAATTTCCATTATAGTTTTACAACTTTTTCCTATCTGTCTACTTTACGTTGCGCGAAGATTTGTTTTGGTTTAGAACCACACGAGCGTTTTCTTGACGAACGTTTGTATGTTTTTCGTTTTCTTATTAGACTGAAAGGAAAGGAAAGGAAAAGACATACGAATGTTCGCCAAAACGACGCTCGTAAGTGGCTGATATGAGTCCATAGCACTCTAAAGGTTAAAAGAAAATGAAAACTCAATCCGATATGGTGGTCCAAACATACAAAATTCGTCCGATATTGAACGCGTTAAACGCTGAGACAGTGAGGTGTAACTCAGAAGTTATATTTATTGGAATAGATGATTTAGCGAGGACTTGCAGCAAAGTCAAATCGTAATCCATTTGATGGTGGACGTGAGAGGGTCGTCACACCCTATTAGTTTGCTTGAGGGTCCAATCAACGCTCTATAGCAGGGTTAGCCAAACTGTGGCTTGCAAGTCGCATGCGGCTCTTTCACACTCCTTCTGTGTCTCACCGTATACTTATATAATTTATTTTTGTAAATTTGATACGCATGTAATATGTTTCTGAGTTTGCCGGTTGTATTACAATTAAAGCTGTAACTATCCGAATAATCGAATATCCAGATAATGGCGTCACGGATTATTCGTAGTCCAGCGTTCCAGCTTTTCCAGAATTCGTTTGTTCTTTATTTGATATTACACCTGTGTGTGTTATTTCCTTAGGAAGAATCTCATTTTTACAGTTACTTTGCAAATCTCCTCGTCATACAAGAATTCATGCGAAACTTTGATTCTTAACCCTTAACTACTATTATCGGTCTCCGAGACCGCTCATAATACGTACTTATTCATCTATATTTTACTTTCTGCATCTATGATTTACAAGATTGTCACTGAATATTTTTCAATTACAGTATAACGTTCGCGTACTAAAATCGAACCTGGAAAATGGGGATAAATGAGTACGTATTAACAGTCTTATATACGTAAGTTTTAATTTTAAAACGCATACGTTTTCATATCACAAATGGATCATTTTCAGAAATTTTTTAGTCGCATTACAGGAGGTGGTACTGTATTGTACTCGACTATCGAAATTAAATAAGCCATCCAATAAACTTTCCCCACAGAAGTGTAACTTATTTTGTCTGCAGACCAAATAGTCTTTCCATTTGATTTTTCCGCAAAAGCAATGTCGAAATTTCCAACTGAATCTGGCAAATTGTCTCGCGTGGAGTTTTCCGTAGTCCCGAAAAATTGAAGTGGTTGCCACTGCGCGCAGTAAATCCTTTATTAGAGGAACTTGCGACCACAGCATAGTCGCTGACCTTCTTCAGACCTGCTCCCCGGTATCGGTACACGTCGGTAGAAAACGCGAGGAAACATGTTTAAAGGAAAGTTAGAAAAATTTCACGTCATACGTAGCGTTTCCGGGGTAACTCAGTAAATTGTTATGGGGTCAACTGTTTTAAGTTCCGACTCCGGCGGCGAAGTACATTCCAGCGGAGTGTTTCGCGTGGAGGGTCTCTGTTATCGGCAGAGTATCGAGAAAGAACGAGAGGAATGAAAGTTAAAATTTTATGAGCCACACAGTTCGCAACGACGCACGATATGCCATTGAACTGAATTGCAATTCGAGATGTTCTTTTCCCGTAGGGAGTAATCATACCGCAAGAGAAATTCCGCCAATACTCTTTTAGCATTTCGAACGTACTGTTTCTGCGATTAAACTCGAGCTTTGTATGTAGCAGGTGTGAAAATGAACTACGTACCTTTTTCATCTAAATTCAATATTTATTCGAAGAAAATTGAACACAATTTTCATATCCGAAAGGAAAAGAATAAATTTTCACAGTCAGATTCGCAAATATAATAGTTTTTTTCGTAATGTCGAAGTATTGACTTCTTCGGTGAATTTATTTCATTTCGAATTTCTTCACTTGGTTTCTTATTCTTTAATTTCGCACTTCAACTTCGGCGTCTTTCACGTTTTTAGATTGAAATGAATAGATATTATGTAATATTATAACTAGGAATGGGACAATCGGAACTTTGATACTTTGAAAACCCTTGAAGCTAAAAAAGTTTCGAGTTTCGCGAATCTAGAAATTAAGTTTCGACCCATGTCTAAAAATAACCTCTCGCAATAATTATTCCGAATGATTTCACTTACTCTAATTTCGTATTATGATTTTTCAATACTTGATAAAAGCTGGTCATTTTAAATCAATAATATTTTCACCATATTAAAAGTAGAGGTATCGAATTAATACACATTTAATATACGACCTTGGTTTTGTATTGGAGGAGCTGTGAAATTCAGATAAAAATGCGGCCAGATCCACGGACTACAATAGGGAATGGAAAAATTAAGAAAAATGGTATCGAAGAGAATAGATTCTTATTTAACTTGTTTAACTTTGGATAAAGCAAGGGAGAATGTTTCCGGTGCGCATGTAACCATTGCATCGCGGGAACTTACTTCCAGAATTAATTCTCATTTTAGGAGGAAGACAATTTCGAGACAAACTGTGTCCAGAAAGGAGAACCGTGTCTGCTTCTAAACTCAACTACGCTGCTTACGAGAAGTACTTAATCTAAACTCAAAAAATTCCAATTACCCGTACAAATTCCAATTGGCTGTATAAATTAATTCGGGGTCCTTATCTGTAATGTCTTGATAATTTTATGTGCTCAAAGGTACAATCCTTTCCGCAAGCAAGGTTTCCCAAGTGTTAATCGCTGATTTTAATGAAACTTGGTAAGAAAGTAGTTCTTAAAAAAATACTTGACACTTATTTTTTTTCAGCTAGGCGATGAAAAATATATTTTCCCCAATATCTAAAAAATTATTCGATATGAAAAGAACGTGTTTAAACAAAAGCTGTGCGTTTTCTAACGACGAATGGACCTGCGCAAACATGTTTCCAGAATATCTACTTGTTTAAAAAATATACTAAAAATTAATACTGTTTTATTATTTTGTCTTGTTAAATGTAGATCCATTTTTTTCTAACTTTGCCCATATCGAGAAACAACCTCTTGTTGTCAGAGATGACATTTACCAGTATCTCATAAATAGCTATGCCTCATCTTCAGTATTTTAGATATTTACCCTTTCACAGTTTAATACAAGAAAGACTCGAGTAAGCTGATAAAGACGAAATTTCGTACCTTAAATTGTATTATACATAACATACTTATTAAAATGATTTAAATGTTTCTAATCATTAATTTAAATCATAAACCATAATTTATTATTAAAATGTCGCTTAAAAGAAACGATTAACAATAATAAACTAAAACTTTTACTTGAATTTGACACTCGTCAATATTTTCGGACTATCACACAGAAGTTAGAAACGCACTTTTTAATTACGTAATGAGTAAAATTTCATCTTGGCCATTTCATATGCAACGACCTAATATCTCACGCGAAACCAACATAAACCACGAAGCCACGAAGGAACTAACAATTTAAAAAGCAATAAACAGAGTCCCGTGGGATAAATTCAAAAACGTATTGAAAGTTAGCGAAGAGGAGGAATATCCCCTATCGAAAAATCTTTGCGTGGAAAGAAATTAGACGTCGTTCAAAGCACGTCGAAACTACGTTCCACCCCAATCGCCATCTTCCCCGGAACTGATCCCTCGGTAACTAAGTTTGTACACGGCACGAATACAAAATGCCGGCACGCAATCAGCCCGATTTGAATATGGTAGTTATAATGGTAGCTGGCCGTATAACAGGAAGATGTATCGCACGGTTATTTCTTTTAATGTTAATGGTGACGGGGAATTTATTACCAGGCGACGGGGCATTTCGAAGCGGCTGGATCATCATAAAACGTTAATGAGAGGGCGCGTCGTGTGCCCATCCATTGATATGGTAACCGCGAAAATTCTGCTTGCCCAGTAAATACCGGTCCGGCCGGTTGAAATACACGATGACATTGTATTGTATATAGGCGGGTGGGGACGTTGCAAATTTTGTGGGCGTTTCGTAAATGCACGGAAATTGATTCGAATGTTTATTTAATTGCACCAACGGCAACGAATAGTCCGACTCTTCTTTCGATTAGCGGCTATCAATTAATCGTTCTACGTTCTACTCGTAACATTTAATGTTTTCAATGCAAATAGAGCGCTTGTAGCGGTTTAGACAGGCGCGATTTAGAAATTCAGCAGTTCGATCGATGGTACCAACGGGTTCTACGTTTCCCTTTAATCTCTGGACCCCTTCACTATTTTCATAGTGCGAATACTACGAATCAAAATAAATCTGTTAAGTATATGGAACCTTGATACTCAACAGCTTATTGCCATTTGGTTAATTCAATAAGCTATTGATCACAAGATACGGATTATTCTATATCAAGGAGTTCGATGATTAATAAACAGCGGGTTATTAGCCCCTTGCCTTATTAATTTCTCAGTTGCTTCGAAATTTAAGTTCAATAATTATTGCTTTAACATTGTGTTAGGTGTAAAAGGTCGAAATATCATACGTAATTTATATTTGATAAACGTCATCCTTATGGTTTGATGACACGATTAAAGTTAATATTATAATTTATTGGAAACGTAGAATTGGAGTATGTGGGCCATAATCTGTTTCAGAAGAGACACTCGTTATTATACAGCAGCGAGTTAAAAAGAATCGCATTGCTGTTACTGCATATATATCATAACTAGACTGCAAGCTTTTTTACATTTATTGGAAAGTGAAATATGCAAAACGGCACAGAATGCGTGTAATATGCAAAACTTCATAAAATATTCAGAGAATACAAAATACAAAAGTGCCAAAATTAATGTATTTTCAGGGTCAAGCAACCCTTCAAGTTTCACTCTTTTAACCCTTTCTCCTCCCCACCCTTAAATGGCAAAGAATTGCAAGTGCTTCGAGACACTAATACTACTTTTGATCATCGAGGTTGATCGGTAAAAGATACAACAGTCTCTTAATAAAGATGTGAATTTGCATAATAATCCGCAGTCTAGTCATAACATCTTATAAAATAAAGACTTTCAATCTTCCGAAATCTCTGAAGTTGACAAAGAAATTTATTTATTCATTCGTTAATACATACAATTATCTATCCTCTGTGAAAATTAGGTTAAGAATTGGTTGTAGTTTAAAACAGAGCAACAGTAACTAACTATAAGTCGATGTCCACAGAAGCTATATTTATTGTTAGAAGTTTAAAGAAATATATTCAAAGAAAATTCCCTATTTCCAGAATAATTATTTTCCAAAGAAAGTGTGTTGCAAGATTTTCCCTTCTTATCTTCCTGTTACTTGAAGCCATTTTTAAGAGTGTGAGATTTTTACTTCTTTACGTTTCCGACTAACGTTTTGTTCTCAACAGTTAATGCAATACATTTATCTTTTTTGTTCGAATAAGAATTGCAACCGAAAGTGTATTGTAAGACAGAGTGAAAATTGACCGTTTCTTTGTTCTTATTATACGTGTTAATAAGCAGTCAATATATTATGTATTACATTATTATTATTATTATTTCTTCTATATTCGTCCCTGAATAAATATACGAATATAACAATTAGGGACGAAATTTATACCGCCACTAAACGCGAAATATTTTACTATTCAACCTTTATACCGGTACGGCACAATTTAAATGGAATTAACACTCTACACGAACACTTCGAAGTAGAATACCGTGGTCAGTTCGTAGACAAATGGTTCCCATGAAACGCGTCGAGGACAGAAGCGATTACCTAAACTACTTTCGGATAATCTGACAACGAACGCCGTTAATTGCTTGATCGGTTCCTCCCCTGAAACCGTTTAAATCTCGAAACGAATCCGCCAAGGGATCGTTAAATAAAACAGCAACAACAACGGCAAACAAGTAGAATATAAATCGGAAAAAGATATAGAAAAATTGAGAAAAAGGGAGAGAGTCGAAAACGCGAAATAGGTAATCCGGGCTAACAATGCATAATACTTGAAACACTATCAGGCTGTCGCTCTTTTGCGATTCGAAAACTCGCATGGGGGAGGGCTGCAGTCCAGGCTGCCACGAAAAACACGGATCTTAATAAGCCGCGCCATTCAAACGTCCAGTTCAAACGGCCTACCGGGGATTACCAGAGGCCGGTACCGAGAGTGAAATTCTACAGATATTTCCTCTCTTCTGCCGGTACGACGGCAGGTAAGCGTACTTTCTGCTTGTTTAGCTCTCCATGTTGGATTAATCCGTCTGTCGATGAAGAGCAAGGGAGAAAGCAATACTCCACGGAGAAGTGAAACGAAAAAAAACGACCTCACCTCCCGAAAAAAAAGGCGGAAAAAAATGCCAGAAAAGGAAAGGGTGTACGAGTCGCGAATATATCCTGAAGGGGCAGCGGCTCTCCCAAACTGACGAAGGCGCGGCAGGATTTGTGGCCTTGATTTATGCCAAAACTGGCGCCGTTTATTATCGGTACTGCTGGATGTGTGCATGCGTGAAATTGGAAACGCAGACAAGCGTCCATGCAAATTTAACCCGTCCGTCTGCCTCCGCACGCTATTCACCGCGCCCATCCGACAAAGAAGAACTTTACTGTCTAGCCCGCTCGTGCCCTTCTCCGCCACTCACCCCCCTCCCCTCCTAGCAGCTACCAACGGCACCCCATCAACCGACTACCTTCCAAGCTAACCCTTTCTACTATCTAGACCGAGGAAATTTCGATCCCGGAAGGGTCGTGCCTCTTCAATGTCGTTTCCTCGCTCAACTTTTAATCGTCTTGGAGAAAGAGAGAGGAAACTCGCCTCGTTAAACGATGAAGGAGTTCGAGGTCGAGGTGGGCAAACATTTTTCGACAGGTGGGCAAAGAGTCGGGGAAATGTAAGAGCGAGGAGGATTTTTTGGCGAAGCTTGTTAGTTTGATAGCGTTTTTACTCGGAAATGCGTTAATCCACGTTGGATTGACCAAGCAAAACGAAACGTTGCGATTTAGAGGAGGAAGATTTCATCTGCATCAGTCGATTGGTCACGTGTAACGTGAGTTTAGTTTATTTTATATAATAGAGAGGTAGGGTAGATTAAGTTACTATTAGGTATTAGTTAATTAGTCAAAAGTGTAAATATATGTGGAGCTGTAGAGTGTAGGATAGGATAGGAAAAAAAGGAAGGGTGTTGCGTTTCGTCCTGGACCTGCTAGTGGACTCATCAGTAAGGCTACCTAGCAGGCCCAGCCTTAGACACTGGTATATTAAAAGGAAGGTTAAAGGAGGTATATATATGGACGAGGTAGTTGGAGCGAGTGCTTTCGAGAAAGTCCTATTTCGTATGTCCCTCTAGTGGTAGGTGCAGGAGAGCCGCCACATACATATATAATGAAATGGAATTCACTTGTAGTCCCTTGAAAAAGCAATAAATATCTATTCTATTCTATTCTAGTCAATTGCAACGTAAGATTTTTGCGGTTGTTGTTAATTAGATCGATAAGGAGAAATAAAATAGATCACCGTGACTAAAAATCTAATGTGAGATCGAAGAATCAGGGAAACGTGCGCAACAATTCGTTGAAACCGTAAAAAAACTCGTAATATGATAAAATCATTATATTCGAAATAGCAGACACTTCCTGTAGTGTCATTTATATAAATTGAAACGAAAATTTAATAAAATCTTGCATCTTTCTGCAAATTGAAATTTCCCATAAATACATAAAAAATCCGCAGTCTAGTTGTAAGCCAGTCATAGTCAGGGCTCTGCTACAGAATATACGTAAAACCTCTTCTTTCCAATTAAACGTACTATTACCTGTATCGTACGATACCTATAATCCTCGGAAAGTGAAACAAAAAAATTGTCGCAACACAAAAGAAACGTAGCGTTGGAAAAGCAGCGTTCAAAGAATCTGAAAAATCCCCAAGAATCGAACCGTCTGCAAAGAGCGGCGAAACCACAAGCCAATTAACCCAACACAATCTAACAACAAAACGAGTACACCTACGCTCATTGGATTCTCAAAGGCCGCACCGGACTGCAAACTCTTCCCGTTATCGACTTTCCAGAGTCAGCAACGCGTCAGGTAACCCAGGCTGAATTGAATCGCGTTTAATGCCGCAAGCATCCCCCAAAAGTACACCCTCTTGGCCGTACACTCGTGTGTCCAACGTTGTACAGGGTCTCGACAAGGGACGAGAACTAGGAGTCTCGACAATGCCGCGGAATTTATCAATGTCTTCGTAATTGATGGCGGCCATCAGAGGTCTGAGGCTCTGTAACGTCATCCAACGGTGAGTAAAAGTAATGTCACGCCGGAAGAACAACGAGGCTAGCCGGGGCGCATTTACATAGCCGGGCATTGGCGGCTGTTTGCAAAAGCGTTGCGACGTGTATTCGAAGACGTCTCCCCTAGAGCGGAAAGGGAATGTGCCATACGATCGAGTTAGCGGACGAGGTGTTTGCGTATTGCATATTACAACCTGAAGATCTTCACGGTAGCTACTATTCTTGCAACGTCTACAAGCCGTTACTTGGTACTTTTATTTGCACGATAGAGGCTCGGTCTCGGAGTACGGTATCCGTTCTTTCCACCAGATTTCCGTCTTATTGTGCCGCTTCGCAGTATGCTGATAAGGGAACGCCTCCGGGGCGCAGAAAGGAAGTGTCGGCGCAGCTTGTAATCTCGAGAATTTTATCGTCCACGTATAGAAACACTTTTACGTGTCCCGAGTAAAAGATACTGGTTGTACCTTTTCTCTACCGTCATCGCGAGTTATCTCGCGGAAGCGCGAATGCTCGCACCGACGCTCATTCGCCGTCTTAATTATCGATTCCGTAACTCGGGGGACCGACGAGACCAGAATGTTTAACATTCACTTCTGCTGTAAAGCAAAGTGGATGCTTGCGCGGAGATACGTGGAATAAAGTTGACTTTGCTGCAAGAATTTTCTAACTCGAGTGGAAAGGGAACGAATAAGGTAAATGTAGGTAATATGGAACTTTGTAAAATCTCGATAATTAAATAATGAAAGTTAGCGACAACCATGTGTGTCAGTTTCTTATAAACAATAACGAAGCATGCCGATAATTAAACGTCAGTCGAACATCCATTATTGAAAAACAAATGTTATTCTCTTCCGCGATGGAAAACTTGGAAATTCGAAAGCTTAGAATTCGACAGTGATGGAAATTCGAACGCTTCGAAATCCAAAAGTTTGGAAAATCGAACGCTTAGGAATTTATATACTTGAATATTCAAACGCTTACCAATTGCTTCATAGGTATGAAAATGTAAGTGTCCGAGTTTTACTTTGAACCACTTTATATGCATCCATAACATTCAAAGGATTAATAGATACATCACTGTTCAGAGTTAAATTAGCCAAAAGATCGCTCTTCTTATCTCTTACATCTTTTATATTCGATCCCCTAATTTTCTACCATCCACCTTGCTTTGCATCTGTTTACGTTATTTCTTGTCTATAGGATATCTTATTTCACCCTTTCAATTACCATGTGACTTTCTATATATTGTATACTTATTTAATATTAAGATTTGAAAACACTATACTAAAATATTGCGAGGTTTTACAAATGACTATAGCCACTCATCGCTCAGAACCCATACATAGGTCAAAATTATCTTTAATTCTACCTCTCGTTTCTGCCTCTACCGGAGTTTAACTACCAGGGGTGATTACTGACTGATATGACGCAGAACGTATTAAAGAACGAAATAACCTGCAAACAGTTTAGATTATTTGGATGCATTTGAGAGAGGGTAGTTCGTAAAGAGGCAGCTGTTACCGTTGCGTTTAGAGTCGAATCGGTGAAACTGTTGGTGCTGCAGAGCATTGCAAAGGCATTAAAGTCCCACCGTCATATTTCGTTATCACGGGTAAATACTGCATCAATATTGGCAGTTCGTACGGAGCACAAAGAACGAGAGTAAATACGAAAACAATGATATATGGAAGTTAAACAAGCAAGCTGTGCACCCTCTGCGCACTCATCGACGTCTACCGAAGTCCAATATGAATAGAACGATGAATTAATTTGGCATTTTTCGGTGCCAAAAAGGCATTCAATAGAAATCTTTAGAAAGCTAAAAGTTATCTTTACATTTTCCTTTTTTATCTTCATTTCTTGATCATTTTTCTCTATTTAAGTAGCTTTATCTCACATGCACGCATGGGAATTTCAAAATATTTCGAAGTCGCGACAAAGATATACCAACATCTATACAATAGGAGCAACAAAAAGAAATTTGTAAAAGAAAAATACGGCGAAATTAAAACAGAAATGTAAAAGGGTCTTCGGAAAATTCGTAGCACTATTTGAGGAATATGTAATGGCAATGTTATCTAATAATTCTATGATTATCAAGAAGTATGAAGATTCTTTCAAACTTCTATAGAGTTCTATAGAAAATTTTATTGAATGATGATAATGGCATAATGGAATAAAATGGCAACGTCTAACAATTTATGTTGGCTCCTTATCGAAACATAAGCTCTGGCTTTGTTTAATAAGAAATTGTTTTAGTTAACTGGACGCATTCTTCTTCAATTGCTGCATTTAAGTGGCTCAACTATGGCCAATATGTATTCAACAATAGACAATAATATACTATATATTATATATTATATTATATATTATATTATATATTATATATTATATATTATATATTATATATTATATATTATATATTATATATTATATATTATATATTATATATTATATATTATATATTATATATTATATATTATATATTATATATTATATATTATATATTATATATTATATATTATATATTATATATTATATATTATATATTATATATTATATATTATATATTATATATTATATATTATATATTATATATTATATATTATATATTATATATTATATATTATATATTATATATTATATATTATATATTATATATTATATATTATATATTATATATTATATATTATATATTATATATTATATATTATATATTATATATTATATATTATATATTATATATTATATATTATATATTATATATTATATATTATATATTATATATTATATATTATATATTATATATTATATATTATATATTATATATTATATATTATATATTATATATTATATATTATATATTATATATTATATATTATATATTATATATTATATATTATATATTATATATTATATATTATATATTATATATTATATATTATATATTATGTATTATATATTATATATTACATATTACATATTATATATTATTTAATAATAACTCCCTCCCAATTCACCAATTGCGCAACAGAGTTTAATATCATCAAAAGTTCTACGAACTTTCCAACCAACTAAATCGTCATATTTACTTTTTGGAAAGTTTCCATCTACGTTTATTAATAATTTCCTCCCTCCTAATTATTACGGCTCGGTTTGCATTGTAATATTTCTGTTTTGCAAACATACCCAGGCATATGAATTCCAAAATACTTTGTTCAATATCCATCGAGGAATTATTAATTTTTAATAAATTGAATTCTCCGTCATTGAACCCTGAACGCAACATGCAAAAATATCCGAACAAAAGAGAGTCGGGTTCTTTTATTATTCGAGGGGAAATATCGCTATTTTTGCGAAACTTCACAATCTCGTTGGAGATATAAACCAGCTCGTTCCGATGCGAAGTTTCATCGCGTGTACAAACTGTTATCTTTATTACGATCGTAACGGCGCGAGAAAATCGTACCGCAGCGATGATTTCAAACGAAGAATTTCGCTGCTATTTTATTTATCCCCGTCGGTCAATGAAATATTCAAATATTTCGCCTGAACTGTGGGCACAATAGAGCAACGGGGCAATACGCGAGCTCATGATTTATGACTTTACGTACGAAACGATCGACTGACTGGTGAGCTCATGTTTCTGAGCTTTCAGCTTTTAAAGATTTATAAGAATGCGCCAAATGGTTCACAGCAGAGTCACTTTCCTGTGTATACATATTTGCGAACATCCAAAAAAGCAGATATGAGTTGCAGTATACCTCTGAATAGAAAATAAAACAGATGACAATGTTTGTGAAAAGCAACCAGTGTGAACGTCAAGATAATTCAGTTGTATAAAAGTTTGTACAATGATCATAACCACTCTGCCAATCCAATCGCACAAATCATTTTTCCTACCTTAGGATATTAAGAAATGTAACCCAATTAAATTTGATTCAGCTACACCTAAATGTAGAAATACGGTTGTGTGCTAATACTTTCCGTAGCCACTGTATATTTTCCTTCTTAGCTACGTTACTAATTATGTTCCTCTCTCGTACCTTTTATGTTTCTTTCCTCGTGCAGCGCGTTAGTGTAAACTCTAAGCGATCGTCGTGGAAAATTCGAAAAGATGCAGTCTACGGTACCCACGAGGAAAATGGGAACAGGGAGAATCGAATTCTGTGAAAACCACCTGGCAACAATTTTTCAAAGAACCCAGAGGGGAACGAGAAGAACTCGTCTTCGCGTGGAAACCTCGACTCGTCACATCGAACGTGCACACGCAGATGAGAATACGTGCTTCACGTTTCGCTTGCCAGGCGATCGAATTTTGCGCTACTTGTGTGTTTGTATCGACGCCCACGGCTGCCTGTCTGAATTTAATTTACCCGTGCGCAAAACAACTTCTCTTCCCCGCTTTCTTCATCTCCACTTTTCCCAGCGATCGTGGAATGTATCTCACTACGGTTGCGTATATCTATTCGGATTACATTACGCGTACATGTAGTACCGGTATGTGTCTCTATTTTGGCCTCCTCCAGTTGCTACGTAAAATACAACGAATCCCAACCAATAGCTAGCATCGGCCAAGTGTTCGTCAAAATATTCTCCGTTCGAAACTTGCAAATTGCTCATTCCTCGCTTGACAATTATTTACAATGGCAACAGAAAGTGTTTGCATGCTGCTGCATTTATTTCGCCGTCTAGATGCTAGTTAATTAGTAGACTCGGGATCTTTATGCAAATTTATCTTCTTGTGAACGGAAATAAAGAAATCGAAGCGCAATAGAGGTTTCTTTTACCCTGTAAACATCATAATATTGGTATAGTCGATTAAGTAAATATAAGTAAGTATAAGTAAGTAGAAGGTATAGTTGAATAACCATAGTAAAAGTATCACTAAACGAAATTCTATTTGTAACATGCATTTAACGCAATGCAATTCAATATTTTGACGATCTCAATATTCTCCGAATAAAACCCGTCACAGCGAAAGGGTTAATTTGGTCTAGGCACATTGAGTTTCTTATCGTGTAATAATATACTTACGCAACTATAAAAGTTTGGAACTGCGGAAATGAAATATTGGAGCTATTCAGAAAACGTTGTATTAAAAAATGTGGAAAAGTGCAAACACTTTTTTTAGTGATTGGATTAATACGTGGAGATATTGAATTGTTTGAAATTCTTTAAGAGTGTACCTTACAGTAGTAATTACCTGCTGCAGAATTGAATCTGATCTTTCTTTTTGTTCTCTGCTTATTGTGTATTTTGCAATTAGGTGTTTAGATCTTTGTAATATAAGAAGATTAAGAATTGTTTAATTCTCGTTGGATTGCGAATTGTATCGAATGGGAAATTTATGCGATTTTATTTCACATTCAACTACATGTATTGAGTTTTTGTAGAAATTATTCGTAGAAATTAGTTTCCATTAATATGTGTTATTTTTTGATTACTAAATCGAATTGTGAAATTAAAAAAATAACTGTTAACGAATTATGTAGGAAAAATTTGTACGCTCGAAGTTTTTTTATAGTAGTACGCTGTTCGAAAAAGTGTTACTCAGCTTTATTAGTGCTTCGCGTGCAGATATTTATAACAAAAAATTGAGCAAAGTGTATGTTGATGGTAAGTATCAAGTCATAAGAAATTTGTTACAACGTTATCACGGTTTATTTCGCCTAAGCAAATAAAATTTCTGAAATACACGCGACTCTTTAAGAGATTTTAATAGTACCCAAATTTATAGACCTGCTTCCTTCATATAAACACATAAATCTCACTAAAACCAATATAGATCACATTTAAATTCCAATGTTTCCTGGTGCAATCGCAATATATCAGTCAATGTGCCAGTATATTTAATTAATCTTTTCCAGATGAAACTTCGAAAACTTACACCAATTAATCCTCAAAAGCCTTCACCAAAGCTAATAAGAAAAACCAATGGATCTAAAATTTTGTATCGTTATTTAATACTGAACGAAAATTACTATGAAACAATTTGTTGCAATACTTAATAGCTTGTATATGATAAGAACTGAATACTTAATATGCAAAAAATTAATTACGATTACAATCAACTAATTAAATCAATTATAATAATAGAATAAAATTCGTTTAGGATGAAATTTTAGCCACGAGAGCTTTCAACGGTTAATTCTAACCACTGGGGATTTTTACGCAAATTCATATCTTTATTAATAAAATTAAGGAAACTGAACCCAAATGAAGGTCTGCTTCATCTTCAGAAAACAATAATTTTTACTTTAGAAGAATTACTTGCATGGGATCGTTTTGGAGGAAAAACCGCAAAGCCTAATTTTAAAAAATTTCGAAAAGCCAATTGAAGCTTCATTGACGTTTTTATATAACTATGTTTATATTTTTATAATTACTTTTATAGTTATAAGAGAAGCATTTTACTATGCCAACGGCCTTTTTTAAACAGTATTTAAGCAGTTAAATTAAGGAACATTCAGATCTAATCATTGAATGTTTAAAAAGCATTGTGAAATATATCTTAATTCACAATACATTTGCGTAATAGCAAAACATATTGGTTGGTAGGTAGGCTAAGATTTTTGCACAGTACTGTACCCGTGGCATGTGCCAGGTTTTCCACTGAGCCTCTCAAATTTCTACGAACAATTGGGAATATAAACACGCGCGAGTGTATAAACTTTTTCTCTGTGGACGTGAGAAGCACAGACGAGAATGCGTAGAAGTGTCGTGCTTTATCGGTGAATGCTGCCGTCATCCGCTTTTCCAGCAAAGTGAAAAAACAAACTGGTCGTAGCTGGAATTTTGAGCCTGTGATTAAATGCATGAGGCGCCGGTGAATTAGATTAAGTACTCTTGGGCATAGATCGTGCTTCAGGATTTTACCTCCCCCCTTCCTCTTTCTCTTCCACACCATCGTTTCTCCAGCGCTATTCTATATACATACGCTATTCCACCTGTCTCTCTTGCTCTTCTTCACCCTTTCTGCACCACTCATTGCTTTCCCTATCTCTGATGTATGGAATAGAGTGGTAGGGAAAATTCATTGGCTTGAAAATTTCCAGCCGCGAGCCGCTGCTTCTGAGCGAGAATGATGACATGCGTATTCGATGCCAAATGCTCGATTTCCTCATACAGGCGCTGGGCTTTTTTTATCGCTTATTTTATTAAGCACACCTTCTCCCGATGTATCCTCATGTGTGTACTTTTTCCCTTATTAAAACGGAGCCACTCCGACAGCACGGAGAATTTATTCCTCTTATTTGAAGAGGGAGAGAAATCAATTTCTCGCTACACGTATATTTTATATTGCAATATTTCGATAATCCTTAAATTTAATTTTATCACAGTATAAAAAGTTACTACGAACTATAAAATGAACTATAAAAAGTTAAGTCTTACAGTGAAATATCTCACTCAGGTTTGTTAATTCATAACAAATTTTTCCTTATGCAGAATTAATCTTAACTTGAAAGCGGACCTGGACAAATCTTCTTCGAAATGATAATAACAAATAACTATTTGAGATAATTTATTTCAAATAGTTATTTTTAACAGTGTTATTTAAAAACAAAAATAATACCGGCTCATTTATAATAAAGATATTTCAAATAATAACTTTACTTCATTATTTGTTTATTTCAAATTGGACGGAAGAAATGATCCACAAAATAATATACTGAATTGTATGGAATAAACAGTAACAGAAAACAAAAGAGTGTTAATATAAACCAGAGCTGAACCTGGTAATTAGATCACCCATAATTTCCAAGATTTTGAACAATTTCACAATTATTTCGAATAATTATAAAACAAAATAACATTTGAAATAATGCTATTTCAAACGTGATCACAGGCGTAAGAATAATTATGAAATAAAATAATATATTATTTGAAGCAATATTCCAAATGATATCATTTCAAAAGTGCCTAGATCTGCTTGAAAGCAAGGACTATAATTAGTTTAATTTCACATCCAAACGTCTCACACTATTGTTAGGTGTACCAGTAAGAAATCCACTATTCTTTATTCAATATAATTTAAATTTAAAATATGTTACTCAGATATAAAAGTAGGTTTATGAATTTATTTGATCAAACAACAAAGCCTCCATTTTAGTAGGAATTTTTAAGACAGGTATTTTATTGAGTTAAAGATAAATATTGAATTGGACAAAAGAAGTGTTCATTGGTATATCCAATGCTAATGTTAGTAATCATTAATACTAATGTTGATATCACTGTTATTAATAAATCATAAGCTCCTAATATGTTCGAGTATGAATTTTTCAAGACAGATATTTTACTCAGTTCAAGATAAATACTGAATTTCACAAAATAAGTGGATTACTCATTGGCACGCCTAATACTAATATTAGTAATCAGTGATATTAATAATGATATCACTGTTATTAATAAATCATAAGTTCCTAATAAGTTCGAGTATGAATTTTCAAGACAGATATTTTACTCAGTTCAAGATAAATACTGAATTTCACAAAATAAGTGGATTACTCATTGGCAGGCCTAATACTAATATTAGTAATCAGTGGTATTAATAATGATATCACTGTTATTAACGAATCATAAATTCCTAATAAGTTCTTTCTACAGTTCTGCGCAAGAACGCACAGGAAAAAGTATCCTACACTTTTGTCGTTTAGACGGAAACACGTCCGTTTGCGGAGTAGAAGTTTGCAGCGTGTTTAACATTCCACGGCAAAGTGAATTTGGTACCTGTTGATTAGATAAAACGTCGCGGCGGTGCAGTCGAACGTTTAATCCCGCTGAACGTTTAATTCGGCCCAACAAAAAGGCTCAAAGAATAAAAACGCAAAAAAAAACTCTGCACACAGCTCGGGGATACATACACGAATCTTGAATATTCCTCAAAAAATATATATGTATACGTATATACTCTGCACTCGACGGAGCTTGCCGTTACATGGCAGAGAATTACGGTTGAACACGTCGCTGTTAAGCGAATTACAATGTAAACGGTCGGGAAAATGCCAGGATCCCGCTTTTCTGCCTTGCAACGATGGAGAGACGCCACCTCATGAAATTAACCTCCGCCGATTACGCGAATATTTTTAATCAACGTTAAAAAAAAAAAAACGTTTATTAAACCGCGGAACGAAGTGAAATGTAAATTTCGTTGCTGATCCCGACCGATACAATTGCTCGAAATATCATAAACTGATAAGGTCCGTATGCAAATACCGATACACATAGGTAGCGTTTCAACTTTTTATCGCAGATGTTACGCGATTCGTGAATCAATTTTCATTTTCTGCCTCGAAAATGTGTTTCACTCGCCGGCGCGAGATCGCGATTCTTCCACATCGATTCACTAAAAATACCGGCCAATGGAACATTATACCTTTTATTGCGGGATTCATCGCGTGTATTTAAAATCACAATTCCTGACTATTGCATTTCCGATCCAGCGATACTTTCAATTTTTCGTATTTATATTCTCCAAGTATTATCTTTTAGCGGTTACTTTGCTATTGCGTTTTATACTAAAATTAAGTTCTGATTAAAGAGACTTCTTGTCAAACAAGGTCAAAACTATGATAAAATAAAAATGTACTATTATATATTGTGTTGGACATCGTTGAAATAAAATTTGATTTGGATAAGAACGACGAATAGATAATTAACTGTTAGTCAATTATTTATTATCTCAATTAATCGTTATTCGTTTTGAGAATTTCCAATACCATTTAACTCCATGAATACCATGTAATTGTTTTGGATCGATACTGCATGAGACTAATGCCACGTATAAATTATTTTGATACACGTTCGATACCGTGTCAGAGTATTCCGGAATAGATTCGTATTGGTATTCATAAGTATGTCTCTGAACTTGCTCCAACCATTATGTGCATCAATGCTTATCGCAAACATTGTACATCATCAGTAGCCTTCACCGAATTTTAACAGACATCACCTGCAAATCTTTGTAATGAAACATTTCGCCCTTAAAATCCCTCTTGAATGACAAAACACGCGAGCAACGCGGGCTGCTAATCTAAAAGCGGTTAAGGCCACTGGAATCAAGTTGCTCGCGAAACGCGTAACACATCAACTGCAGGGGAATTTCTTGGCCGCTTTCGGAAAACGTTTCATCGCGTGGCAGTAGGAGTGTAGCCCGGCAAAAGGCCTCAAATATGTCGTTGCTGATAAAGCGGCGCGCTGCTTCTAGCATGTAAACGTTGAAGCTCGAAGCTGAGGGATTACAATCGTTTCGTAGGTGACTTTGTTGGTAGCGCAAGCAGTGCCATCTCATTTTGGACTACGGGTCCCAGAGTTTAGCAGGAACCTAATAAACAGCCGTTTACCTCCGTCTAACGTTATTTTGCTTTGTATGTAGCCAGAGGCATTCAGTTAGTTAGTTGCCTCGGTACACACATACCTGGACTTACTCGAGGGTCCTGTCACATTTCGCGCGAGCTACGATTATAAAGCTTCTAGCAGGATTCCGCCAGTCATTTATTAGGGACATGGCTCTCCGTGGGGACGGCTCAGACGGAGAATTTGCGAGAAACACCATGACGAAACGAGATTTTCGCAATATTTCCATATTTTCCACGGGGGAGAAAGGACGAAAAAGAAGAGAGAGAAAAAAAAAGGAAAAACGTTCACGCGAAAATGTTTCGCGTCACGAATCCTCGGTTTTTTTTTACAAGCTCGTTCGTTCGTCGACTCGTTCCCGCGGACGTTTGATATAACGCAAATAAGGATATTAATTACTTCGAGGAACGTGTGATTCGCTATAAAAAGACGAACGAAGCCGCTTTGTAAAGTGTGGCGAGTCTATGGGAGCTGAATTTTTTAAGAGACTTCCGTCGAACACTGTTTAATAGACGTCGATAATTAAATGCGCGAATTTTCTTTCATTACTCTCAGGATGAATTCTAAAATTGACATTTGTTTGCATATCGTGCCGATATAATTCTTATTTTTATAGACACAAATAAAGAAGTGAAACCTAAATACAAATTAGTTGCACTCTGTAAATATTACAAAATCCGCAAATTTTAAGCATTCCGTACACCTTTTGCGCATCTAAATTTTCTATAAACGAATCAGAGTCCATAGTCTACTGATAATAAAAATTTTAAGTTACGTATAGTTACTTTAATTGATTACTCCCTGGAGTTTGACCAGAAACTTTATCACAAAGTTAGTCTGATTAAGAAACTCTTTTATTATCTTGAACGAAACGAACAAAGTGAAACGGAAAACTTACATACCAGAAACGCAGAATAAAATATAAATCTTAATAGTAACAAACGAGAAACTTGATTATGAAGCAGACCAAACGTCTTTGATGATCAATTTTGCGATGCATAGTCGACATTTTGATATGTATACAATTCGAGCCCGAAGAACGACGTAAATACGTGTACACACGGACGATTCATAAGCAACTGATGAACTTTTCGAACGAGAGATGTCGAATGATGTCGCTAATTACCGAACTTAGCCGAATACGAGTGTTTATATACGACTACATATAACAAAATCGTCTTGAGAATGTTAACGTTGTACTTATTATAATTTTCTTAACAAAGTTTCATACTTGTGCAACAGATTAGTTCCTTAAAACTGAGGAAAACTGAAAACTCGAAAACCCATAGCAATTTTATAAAAGGGAACTGTATTTTATAATAGAAGTGAATTTTTCATAAATATACATATACGAAGCGATAGGAACAAGAAAATCGTACATAGGAATGAGAAAGTTTACGTTTTACTTAAAATAATGGAACAAGTGGAGAAACTAACTGGACAAAAATAAGTTTCATTGTACATTTCTATGATTGGATTTTCTGTATCCGCAGATGTACCATTGTTAATACTTTGTATATTCCTCTTTGCTATTCATCATAGTTTGCTGTTTCTTTGCTGCACTGCTAACTAAATTTGCTTAAACTTGTACCATTTTCATAAGTAATTTTGACCACTTCGATAATTCTAGTGTTAAAAACGAACTGAATTTTTCTGAAGATTTTAAACCCGCTGATTCAGTATTCTAAATTACTAACACTGATTTCTACCCCCAAACCAATTTCATCGACATTATAAAAGGAACGGTAATTCTTGAAGTTTAAATCCAGCAGCTAATAATTGCAAATTATTAAAATTATTAAATTGATAAAGCAACGGAAGAGAAGAAAATTGATCTGTACTTTGCGCTTCTGAAGGAAACGTTTCGTAAACTATCTTGAAAATTATGCTGCAATAACTTTCCGTATCAAGCTTTCAAAGACTAAAATTCTCCTCCTTACTCGCCCAGCATCAAAGCGAAAAGAACTACAATCCTGGCTTTCAGACAATTTGAGGGAACAAAACTGGGAAAGACCATTCTGAAAGAATAATACAGCCATAACCCACGGAAGAAACTGCAACTAAAGGACTCTTTACTCTAACGTGGAATGTCTAAATCAATAAGCATATCACCTCTACAACTAAACGGACTTTCCGTTCTACTTTTCAAAATCGTTAAAAAGTATTTGAACCAATCGAACGCGTTTGCAATTGCTCAGTGAGCACCAAACTATCTCAAGTATCTAATTTCCTGCAGGATTTTCCACTTCCATCAAGATTGCCTGCGAAACTTTTACAATCGTTTTAATCTCGAACTTTGAGACCTTTCTATTTTAATCAATGAAAACGATCATCGCGGTAAGGTGAATTCATGTTGTGGAAGGAATACCATGGTATCTATTCTATTAACTCTTTACATTCCAAATTCAGCAGCTTTCCAGGGGGAAAAAAGTGCACAAGACAAAACAGCTAAGTTAACGGTAAACACTGTTCTAAACTTAATTTAATAGTATATATATTGAAACGAAATTTGTTTCAATTTAATCGAATCGTTTTTTCGACATTTAACTAGGCCAATATTTTTTCCCAGATACCCGAATGTACTTACACTACTTTCAAAATAAATCTTTAGGCCATACTATTCATAAGTGATATTATAATTGACAAAAACCACCGAAAGATCTAATACACACATATAAATTGTTGACAGATAAATAGTTTGCATTATAAAGTATATAAAGCTTTTGTTTTCGCGTTATAAATATACCACTGACAAATGATTCAAGCAACACTCCACCCTATACTTAGAGTTGAAAGGGTTAATAACCGCAGTAGTTTATGATGGCGGTAATCCAATCGCTTGATTCCACGAGGACGGAAGAGGATCGTGAACGGACAAGGCGGTAATATTGGAGTGACGGCCGAAAATATAATGCAGCTGCCTGGCCGTCATTGCAGGCGCATTCCATAGGGGACGACAGCGCGAACGTGCTTTACAAACAATAGCTTCCACATACCGCGGTGGAGTGGAAGCCACGACAAGACGGCAAAAACGGGTTTATGAATCAAATATTATGCGTCGTGGCTCGTGTTCCGCGTCTGTTCGTTTAAACCACCGACAAAGTGAAGCTGTGTGCACTTACCTGATGCGTGCATAAATTCCCCTCCACTCAATGCTTTTCCAACTTCTACGCTTAATCACCGACACCGGACGTTTTATGACTTCTAATCCGTCGGGTGCATTCTTTTGCGCGCGTTATTCGCTTTTCCGACATTTCCTTCCCATTCTGGATAATTCTTTGCGGTATTATAAAAACGTTTACGGGAAAAATGATTCCATTAGACTGGAGAACTTTTTATTTATACGTGCCAAACGGAATAATTGGCATGAGTACCGTTAACTTTGCTCGGGCATGAATTTGAATTAAAATTTGAATAGAATAGATGCACGAATGCATGAATACTTTAGGAAATCATTGACTCTTTAAGTCGAACTTTAGGGGTTAATAGCGTTAATGAGTATCCCATGATTTAAGCCAGATTCTTTAATGTCTAAACTTTCATATAAAATATACAAGAAAACTTAAAAGAAGTAGGAATTATAAGTGGTTAAATAAAAAAACAAGAAATATTTATTTCATCAGCAAATGAATATTGTTAAGCAATGATTACCGGCAAATAAACATTCTTAACCAATGAAAAAGCACAATACGTATTTTTGTATAGAAAACGTTTTTAATTTTCTTTTCTTCTTTTTCTTTCAATAACTTACTATACTCGTTTCTGTATTTAATCTTCATTCATTGGTGTGTGTTCATTTATTGGCGCATCTACCTCATGTAGAATGATTTAGATTCCTTTGTGACTTATTATAATAAAGAATATTTGGTTATTCAATGAGTTAACACATTCATTGCTACTGATGAATTTGCTATGCCAACTTAGGTTGAGGCATTTCTTGGATATTATTTTCTTTCGAATATTCATTATTGTTACGTTCTTGCATATGATAGAATAATATTATGTAGCATAATATATTAGCTGTACAAATTAATTTGGTGCCTTTTCACAAAATTCAATATGTATTTACGAAAAATCGAAAGCAATTTTGATGTTCAAAATGAAATTTATCTTAACACAATCTTAACTTAATACAATGATTTATTTACGGAATTATTAATTGAAACAAAGAAATCTCTAACAAATAGGTCCGCAGCTCTTGGAAAAAAATAACATCGTATTTTAATATCAGCGAATACGTTAAGATTTTTATGACTTTATCGCCTCGAAACTATCATCATTTTCTATTACCTAATGAATAAGAAAGAGTTACTCGCCATACCGAAGCTTATTTTTAATAATAAAATTGAAAATTATATTTAATTTGGTAAATGCTAGGATTAACCAGTAAAATCTAAGATTTATCAATTTTCGGAACATTACATTGACAGATATGCTATTCTCGGCGCATTTTTAATGTTAATTTAACGCGTCATTCTTCTATCCTACGGAAGAAAGTGACGCGTAAAACGCGTGGCTAGGAAACGCGCGAAGAAAGCAGAATGAACATGGCGATAGCAGAAGACGAGCAAAAATAAGTTTATGAATCGAATATCATGGAGCTGGTGTGGCTGGCCGTTTAAACGAATGCCAAAGCGAAACTGCTATTCGTTCTGGTGTTGCCGTGTGTTCCGGCCGTCATGGATTATCCGACGGCATGCATACACTGTTGGACGCAGGAACTTGGAAACGTGGAAATGGTTGTGTGTGTTCTAATAAAGTCTAATGAAACGAATTTACGCTCGATAATGCGTCCCGTAGAATGCTATGGAAATGCTTCATGTCGGCTCGCTCCATTAAATTGCCAACGCACCGTTATCCCGTCGCGCTTGTTCCAAACGTTTCGCCGCTATTTTATTGTACAATCGATTGAAAGTATTTCGAACAGCTGAAACACAATCGCTTCTGTAGTTACACGCAGTTTCTACCAGTGATTATGCATCACACGTTCATGCGCCGTGTTCATTCTTCCACATTCGACACGATACGATGCTTCGATAAGCAAAAATAAGGCCGCTTCTGGAATATGCATGTACGATTTGGTCTCTTGATGGAATCAAATATAAATATAATTAGTTGGACGCAGCACAGGTTCCAACGATATGCGCTTTACAAGTTAGGGCAAAGAATGAGTAAATCTATTGAGTTCTTTGTATATTAATGGGTTAATACCCGTTGAAGAATGAATCAAAATATTGCGAATTCTAAGATATACGTGTAAAGGGGTTCATTTTAATTAGGAATGCGGCATTCGAAACTTCGAAACCTCGAAACTCGTCGAAACGTGAAAAATTTCGAGTTTCGAGAGGTCGAAACTTTGTACTACTTTTATGATTCGAAATTTTTTAAACCTAGATACATGTTTGAGTAAATTTGTTTAATGAATAATCAGATAAAGTTTACGTTTAGACTTCAGACACATTTTAATCGATACAATTTCATCAATTCATTACAGTCGTTTATACCGAAAGAAAATAAAACACAAAAGTTAATAATTATCTCGCGAAGTTTTTCCAATTATTCATTTATTTAAGTTTCACTTAATTGGATTCAGTAAATAATTTGATTTTCCAAAGGGTATTTGCTAGGATTTTAATTCCCGACAAAACGGATACTCGTTGGAAACAAAAGGACAAATATAGGAGACATAAATCGAAACCCTTGTTAAAAGACAATTTTGGAGATGAAAAAATTCAAGATCTGCTACAAATCCTGTAAAGTCGTGTAGTTTTTCAAATTAGAATTTAAAAAATTGCAATAGAATGTAAAACGCGTAGAAATGTGGTAACCGTGTCAACAGCAATAGTTTAATAGCAAATTTGCAAATTAATTTTCGAGTTTGGACAATTCGCGAGAACGTGTTCTATTTTAATTAGCTTGCGCAACGAAAATTTAAAACAATATACGAGGAATGGTGCTCCTTTTACGCAGCGTGCGACGCGATGGTAAAAATTTTTCAGGGATAAGTGTCCTGTTACCATTTTTACGTCCGTGATTCTCGGAAACGTGCGAAAGCCAGATGGGAAAATATAAAGTGCTTTATTGCGTGGTAAATCTTCCATGCAATAGATCCGGGAAAGATAACCCGAAGAATACGATTTGCATAGGCATTAAAAAAACTAATTAAAATCTAGCGTGCTCTTCATTTAGTGCCTCTGTCTGTTCGCCAAAATGGCCTCGTCTCGTTAGCGCTTTACTCTTTCTTTAATTTGCTTCGCGTTAAACTAGCATACCGCTCATTTATTACAACAATAACGTAACTTAAAAATCGCGATTTTTCTTTAGTACAAATTTTAATGCTTTAAATCATTTTAAGGCTCTAAGCTTGAAATTGTTCGAATTTTATAAGTAGACTGCGGATTATTATGCATTTATGGGAAATTTAAATATGCAAAAAAATTCGAGAAAAATGCGAGAATATACAAAATATTGAAATGAAAATATATGCTATTTTATTTAGAGGGTGAAACAACTATCCATTCAGATTCCATTCCTTCAATTTTGTTAATAAAACTAATTTTTCTCATCATTGCGACTAATGAAGCTAATTAAATAGCCTTCCCTAAATGGAACGGCCGATGTAAAAGTGAAATATTATTCATTTCGTATGATACAAATAGCTATTGCAAAATTGTAAATCTAACCGTATCTCCGCCGTATTTCAATTTCCATTCTCGATCTTTTCGCGGATTACCATTTATCCGTGAGAAATTGTTAGTAACTACCGAAGCCAATGAATTCTCTCCGGTACTAATTTCATTCCGCTACTTTGATTATCATTCACGCGCTCCGAAGTGGCCAGTAGGATCAGATACCAACAGGACAGTCTGTAAAACGTTTCGCCGTTACTCGAGGAGTTTGAGCGTAAATGTAAATTTCGAGCGATGCTCTTCTTGCATATTCAATGGCAAAAGGGGAGAAAAGGTATCATCTCCGTCTGTAACCATAAAGCGTGCAGAAATTGAGGGGTTGTTAGATTACAGCCACGCTTTTCAAGAATACCCTCCACTCCCACCGGTTCTCCCTCTCTTTCTCTTTCTCTCTCTCTCTCTGAGAGCGGAGAAGGAAATTGCACGCTCGATTTGAAAGGTGCAATGTATCCATCGTTTATTTACGATTCTACGAAATGCACAAGCGACTTTCTGGAATTTTGACCCGGCCAATTCTGTTGCCTGCTCGTTCCACTCCAAGATTCCAAGAATATTGCCATACATAAATGCCTCTGCATGTGTGACAATTCTTTTGAACATTTTCTTGACTCCTTTTAGAATATAGAAAACTGCTATTCTACGTTTAACCTGTTCACCGATCGTGAGTCGTTCATCGATTAGAACTTTTGTTGGAATAAGAAATTCAAGATTAATGAAGGTAAATTAATTCCTTTTACTCTTGCAGGGTAAATACCATTAAACAGCGCGAAAGTTTGCGCAGTTTTCGAAAAGCGAATTCATCGAACACGTGTTTCGAGGAAAACGCTGTTTACCAGTGTTGGTAAAAACTTTAACAAATTTTGTTTCGTTAAAAACTTGACATTTATAAGGAAAAGAGGGGCGAAATCTACAAAACGGACTAACAGGAATGTGCACCAATCGACGTAAATTTATTTAATAAGGTAGAAAATATTTTTGAACGCCTTGAGTTCGCCTCTTAGATTGAATTTATTATAGTACTTTGCTAAAACTACGGAAAGTGTTAAAAAGATAGGTTCTCTAATTTTTATTTTCTATCTTCTTATTTAACAGGATAGACCATTTATTTATAGGAAACTATGAGTGTTGGTTTTATATATAGATGTATGAATGATGTTAAATGAGTATGAATGTTTTGTCCAGATCTGTATAGTCTATGGTGAAAATGAGATGAGTGAGAGTCCGATCTATTGTGTACGTTATTATGATGAATGTTTGAAAAAGAGTCAGTAGTTACCGAACCACTAGAGAGAGTACACTGAGTGAGAGAGCGAGTCCAGAGTGAGAACGAGAGAACTAAAGAGCGAGATATATGTGTTATATCATTAAATTTAGTCTCTAATAATAAATATATCATATTGTCTAATCGTCTAAGAAAGGAAGCACTATTATTCTACCCACAGAAACATCATAAATTTCAAACTGAAATTCCGATCGTGTAAAAAAAGCAAAGGTTTCGAATGGTTCGTTTAAGAATTATATTCAACCCAACCATCAAAGTTGATAAAGTTAACTCTCTATAATGCTATGCGGCTTAAAAATGACACATCCATGCATTTAAATATGTTGAAATTTATCTCACCAGCATATCACTGTATTTTTCCATTTTCTTTTTTTTTTATCGTTATATCGACGCCAGTCACTTATACAGTACGTATTAATTCCAGATTTCCAGGTTGAAATGAAACGTTTGATTTAATTAGAATTTTCTTTTTACCGTAAAAGTAAATTGAATTCTAAGGTTATAGAGAATAACGTGATAGAACTCCAATAATACATACGAGGCTATAATTCGCAGCACATTATTATAGATCTCAATTTCGCAGATCGATTATGTCGAAAACAATTGCGTATCGCAATATTTATTTATAATTTCCATCGAGTTGGAAACGCTGTTGTCTTATGCTAGTTTAAACTAGTAATGTTGCGTGTGACATTAACCCTTTGCCCAACAATAACGAGTCACATTCGTTCTATGAATTATGGCTTAGATTCAAGCAAAACAAATATTTCTGAGAGTGGAATTGAATTTCAATTCTAATCTTAGCTTTGTCTTATAAGATTGGAGGTTATTCAATAAAAATTGGGAACAATATTTAAACAACTTGTACGTTAAACGATATAAAAGCAGGAATCAATTAATCCTAACATACGTATAGGTAATAAAATAATCCTAGTGCAAGGGGATAAAATGGATTCTATACAAGAATGGATAGTCTATCCTTCGCTTCGCCGATGATTAACTCATCCTCTCGATTAACAGGTTAACTCAATATCTTCCTTATAATTGACTATTTCTTATCAAATACAATTCCCCAAAGCATAGCGAAACATTTCACAATCAATGAAAATGGGGAATTCAATCATTCAAATTGTCTTAAAATAACTTTTTAACAGAACTTTTATACTTTTCTCTTTCGTGTAAAATGAAGAAGTCTCCTGATATAAGCAGCTTATCTCACAGTCGGTATTGATTAACACCGGCAGCCCGCGACGACTTCTTTCACGGTTACGTTTATCTCGGTGCATTTAAGCTGATTGAATTTTTCTTCAGACACGCTATACAGCATTTTACTTCTCCCACCTCATCGAGCATATTTCTTTAGATACACTGTGGAGTATTTACTTTACTCACCTTTGCGTTTGCGGTACACTATCATTAATTTAAAACTACCATCCTTTATCTGATAAAGCGAACTCATTTTATATTAATTTATCATTGCTGTTTATCTCACCGTAAATTTAGTTCAATTCGTGAGATTATAATTGGCACATGACGTTACGCTTCTAAAATTTTCACTTTTTGAATTCTCCCGCGTGTTGAAAACTATTCTATGAAGACTGGTCCGATAGTTTTCGATATTTCTGGAAAATTGAGAGAGAATTCGATGCCGATCCTCTTTGAAAACTTGTTCGCCCTTACGTATAATTTATAGAGCCAAGCAACGCGCGTTTTTCTTCCTATCCTAATTTTTCTCTTTCTTTTGTGTTTTTCATATTGGTACAGCCTCGCGTATTTCTCGTCGTTTTATACGATATACCGTACCTACGATACGTCAGGATCTTCCCACTTATCGCCATAAATCATACACTTTCAATTTGTCTTGCATGAATTTAATTTCTCCCGCCATGCATCTGACATTTATACATTTCCACGTGTACACTAGTATTTGCGTACCCTGAACTGCGATTTATTTTAAATTGTAATTTTTACTTCTCCACCGATATTCTTCCACTGGTATATTATTAGAAAAATATTCTTCTGTTGGGGAATATTCTTCTCAAATCCTTTCACAGATTATTCAACCGAATATTAATTTAATTTCTAAATGATCCTCTGAATTCAGAGCTTTTCGGATTTAAAGGTAGTACTTTTACGCAAAATATTAATTAAAGTTACTTTTATACGCAGTATTAAATAGAACGTTTATATTTCTTCCAAATATGTGTTTATTTCAAACATCATTGATAATAATTTAAACTTGATTTAACCCTTTCGCTACCATGGACGTATATATATGCTTTCAAGAATTGGTCTGACATTTGTTAAAACTATACTTATACTTTTCCTGTTACGCAATATAATTTCTGGTTTCATTCGTGCATCAATATTAAGGTATACGTAGTTATGTAGAGTATGCAAATATTTGTATCCATATTATTTCCATATTAATAAATCCTACTCTTACCTACGCTTTTAGTTTTCAGTTCCAAGGTGCTGGAAGCGAAATGGTTAATAGACGGCTCGTCTAATAAATGCGCAAACCTAATAATTTAATATGTTTAACATCGATATCTTCGTTTTCGTATAAATCCAAACCTAAGTTGGTATAACAAAGAAATCTAATTCACAGAAGCTTTCGTTGTCTCGTATTATCAGTTACGTAACTTTCCTTAACATACAATGCCGACCGGTAAAACGTACGATGGCCATTCAGTGTCAGCCATACTGTACACTTTTGAAACACTTTAGACGACAAGAAGAGCTAAATACGATCGTGATATTATAGTTATATATGTTATAGTTACTTGACATAAGGTACAAATCCGATACTCTATCACAAGGGAGGCGAACGTGGTCCACGCTTGTTCATGAGCTATAAAGGATTGTAGTGATAAGGTAAATGATGAAAACCGACACGTACGTGCCTGGCCGACGTGAACCGGTTTTATGAGCTTGGTTAAACGTTTCGTGAATCGTTTTGAGCGTTTACGATCTTACATATTGCATGTAAAATATCATTTTTACGCTTCAGGCTTATTTAACGATACCTATACGCAAATATCTTAAAGAACCTTGAAAATTTCCATGAAATACCAACTTCTCGATGTTCAACGTTCTGCTATAAGTAAATATAACAAACGCTGGTAATTATAATAATTATTTGTATGAAATATTATTATTAGGACTGAGACACACGAAACCTCGAAACTTAAAAGGTTTCGAATTTCGAGTACCTACTCGAAACTTTGTACTATTTTTGGGATTTAAAGTACTCGAAACTTAGCTAAATATTGGACACTTAACATCCCACAGCGAGTCGAAATATGAAATATTAGTCAATCAATAAAGAAATTATCCTAATGAAACGAATTATTTTTCTAATAGTCAATTAAAATTCTAAAATATATTGAAAATTTCTCGAAAACCAATATCCCGATATTTAATCTTCTACCATTAAGAATAAAAACTACTAACATATCATTCCAATGGAATAACCAGTTATCTTTAATTTCTTAAGAACGATAAATATTCTTTAACTGTGGAGAAAAGGACAATGCAATTTTCTGTCTCGTCAACGAAGTTCTTTTTTCAAGGTAGAAATCCTTTGAATTACGCTTGTTTTCAACGAATGGTACCGAGACAAACTGCGACTCTAATGCACGGGGAAAAGATATCCGCGTCTCCGCTGATTACGTAGGAAACAAAGTTTCAGGCAAATTACCTAGATTAAAATGCATAACATTTTCCCGAACTTGCGAAATACATTGTGCATTTTGCAGCAAGTTAGCTTGCGGTAATGTCTACGATACATCAGATTATGCACAGGTGATTCAAGCTTTTACGCGAATTGATTCATGAATATTTAATGTACCCCTTCATTTTCACTGCTAGATTTAGCAATAAATTCTATTATTATTCAAAACTGCTCGATTCGGTAATAATAAATTAATCTCTCTCTATTGTTAACATTACACTGCACAAACTAAACAATTATTTAATCGTTTTACGATCCACGTGTAGGGAAAAGTTGAACAAAACGGAGTAGCTTGACAAAATGAATCATTCAATTTTATAGCTTTTGCACGTGCTACTATTTCAATAACAATAGAAATATTTTCAACGGTGAGTCACAAAATTATTGACACAGGTATTTCTGGGTTTGTAAATAAAAAATATGTATTTCATTAGTCACGAACGAGATACAAGTGAAGATAAAAAAATAGCTATTTGAAACACTTTTTCAAAGAAAATCATTAAGTAGAAATTAATTTTTGTCTATTGAGAAAGCAATTATCATTGAATTTTCAAGAAGATTCCCCCAAAATGAAACAATTCAAACATATTAATTTTTAATTGTTTTGATTAAGAATAACGATTATAACTGATTGAAAATTTTATTTGGTTACCTATAACCATTACCAATTATCAAGATTTTATTTGCAATATCCAGGGCTAAAGTTTCTTCTGGTTATATTCGATCGTCGTCAATTGTAATTAATATTACTCGCAATATCCACAGTATAATTTTAATTATAAAAATTATATATACCTATAATATTTGCTCTAATATATACATTAATATATACATATATATTAATATATACATATATATTTATATATATACATATATATTTATATGTATATATTAATATATATATTTGCCCACCATATTAGGGAATGGCAAGCAAAATAAAGTCCCAATCATTAATAATGGTTATTCGTAACCAAAATTATTTAATCAGGGATATTAACTCTATTACCGCAACTTTGAAAAATTGTCTTACAACAGTTATGATGTTTGTTAGTTAACAAATTTTGGCTGATTGAAAAGAATTTCAAAAGTCAGAACATTAGAAATTGTATGAAAAAGTTTATTATCAAGAAACTTCTACGAATTCGCGAGCACTTTTCATCCTAAATATCCGCGATATACAGATTATGTTTATCCAAGGAAGTTAATTAAATTCTCCGGGAAATCGCATAGATAACCAGATACTTCAAAGTTCTTAAAAACGGGAAGATAGTGCGGCGAATGCTGAAGAAGGCCATCAAAGGCATTCGTCTTCTTTCTCCTATTTCGACTTCGAGAAGAGTTAAGTCTTGTGTACACAATTGAATTCTGCTTTATGCATGACATCGGCTCCTCAAAAGGATAAATTTTCGTTGCCCAAGTCACTTGAAACGCACCAAACGAACACTGATATGCTCTATTAAACATCTTCTTACATTACCAAGAATTAGGAGTAATAATGATTATTTTAATCGTAACGCGGTACGTTATGAAATTCTACCAAGAAACGAAACACTATAAAAATTAAAACTAATTTATATTACACCGATGACTGATATCTAATTTTTATATCGGAATAATTAATGAAGGTATGATAAGAAGTGTAAAAAGGTATGCAAATGTGGATGAAAAGATATAATAATACAAATATTCTTTGGCTTGTTTTAGTTCTACAAAATACTTATAAAAAGGGATAAACATTTTAAAAGATTTTTCAAAGAAACTCTACAATCTTGATTTCCTCTATTTTGCAAGCTTCTCAATCCTTTACCAAACAATGAAATTAGAATCCTCCTTTCTCCCATTCTGCAACCCTGCTAATTATCTCCCAGAATAATAAAAGGAAAGTAGAATACATTGTTCTAGTTATGAATGATGGTTTTATTAATCAAATATTTCGTCCCATTATAGAATGCTCTGTATGAAAATTTTCCAATTTATTGAAATTATGGAACTTCTAAATAAAATACAAGGAAACTCTGCAATCTTGATTTCTTCTATTTCGCAAGCTTCTCAATCCTTTACCAAACAATTAAATTAGAATTCTCCTTCTTCATAAATGAATACCTCCTGTTTCTCCCATTGTGCAACCCTTCAATTACCACCAATAATAATGAAAAAAAAAAACAGAATACTTTTTTCTAGTTCTGAACGATGGTTTTATTAATCGAATATTTCGACCCGTTGAACGGTAATGCATTTTCCCTTCAAAGACGACGCGCGAGATGCAAAAACGAATTCAATTACGATTATACGACAGAGAGAAAATACGACATCGTTGTATCTGAAAGTACAAAAGCGGGCAAAGTTACGGGGATTTCTTCATTTATGTAAAAGTCCGCCAAGAAGTTGTCTCTCTGGCGCGAAAGCTCGGAAGTACAGTTTTCCCTTGCCTCGCCCCCCCCCCCCCCTCCTTCCCCCGAAACGAATTGTCGTGTCGTATTGCTTAGAGGCAATTAAAGTTTTCATTATCCGGTAAATGCGGCTACATCTTCGCGGTCTCAGCGGCAATTCCGTGTGTTTGTCAGAAAACATTACCAACGGATTAATGAAACCCCCCGGTTTTTGATACTAAACCCCTTCGATACAGTTCCTTTTTACCCCCTCCCTCGCCTTTCACCCCTTGCTCTGGGAATTGTCTTAAACCGAACACACATCGTTCGCGTTTAATCAACGGCAATTTCATTTCGTACGCGTTTTTCCTTCCACGTCCTGTCACGAGAATAGGTCACACACATTTTTCACCTCTACTACCGAGAGAAGTGCAAAAATTCCGGACGAATGTTTGCGGGGGAATTTATTACCCAAAAAAGCGACACTATGTTTCGAGCACGAGTAAAAAGGGATTAAAAAGAATAGAAATGGCGAAATTAAAATTTTATTTATCAGTGTGCAGATACTTGAACGACGCGTTTGTTCGATTGATCAATTCTTGATTTCTGACGTTGATTAAATTTTGCGACATTCGATTTCAAGGAAAGGTTAGATTCTGGAGGGTGAGATATTAGATGCGCTGCCTTTTTAACTCTTTCGATACGGCGAAATTTAATTAACGAATATGCGGAAGTCGTCAATATAACGAATTGCATTGCGTTCAATTCATACTATTCTTTCGATTCTTTCCTAGTCTTCCGATAACAAAGAATTTCGAGTGTTTCTAGACGCCGATAGTTTTTTTAATTCTCTAAATTAATGAACAAATTTAAAGTGCAACTAATTATATAAATAGCAAACACATGGAATAATATGTATTTTTACCATAAGAATATCGTGAAGCTAATAAAATTCATGTAATCCAGCGTCCAAATATTTATGAACGAAAGTCATATTACACGAAGAGTGAAGCTGATCTGGATTAACCCTTTCGCTGCGGCGGGTTTTAATCAAAGAATATGGAAGAACTGACCAACATATTCAATTACGTCATATTAAATTCCTATTCTTCTTTCGATTCCTTTCTATTCTTTAGATGGCAAAGAATTTCACGTGTTTGAAAATGCCAATAGTCCTTCTAATAACTGAAATTAATTGGCAGAAAATGCCAATAATATGCTACACGTATATTTCTTGAACGCGTATAAACTCTATTAACAGTGAAAGGATTAAAGTCCCATTTCTTTAATTGTGCCAGTAAAAATATGAAATTGCATAAAAATCCGCAATCTAGTTATTAGATAGGTCCATAATAATAAGAATAAGTTGAAGGCGATCGAAACGGAAATTAATATAATTTTCAGAGATAGTCTAGTGCTATTTTAGAATTTCTGACTTCAGTTGTAATCGCCAAAATTTAATTTCGAGAAAATCAATTTCAATGTTTTCCTTAAGGTATTACTTATTGTTTGTGAAAAGTAATATTACTATATCTTAAAAAAAATCAGTCTTTATTATTGTATTACTTTTCATTAAATAATATTACTACCTTTTAAAAAACTCAGTCTTTATTATTGTATTACTTTTCAGCAAATAATGCCTTAATGAAAACTTCGAAATTGATTTTCCCGAAATAACATCTCGACGTATGTGCCCTTTTTTCCATCCGATGCCTCAATTATTTCTAAAGTGTTCATTGATCTCTTACGTGTCATATTTTAATATATAAATAAACCAGGGCATCTGTCAGCTATTCCGTGACTCTGTAACAAATTCCTGTCTACCATAATTAATTTACAAAAACCTGCTTATGTAATATAACCTAGAAACCAACAGAAGTTTCGCATTCGTCGAATAATAGCTAAAACTGCAAATACCAAATATGTAACTACACGTTTAGCAGGAATCAATTATACCATAAAATTATGTTCTTTCTTTTGGCCTAGTAAAGTAACTACCAGCGTAAAATTCTATTTTCGTGAAATTGAGTAAAGAAAAGAGGAAGAAAAGAGAGGCTTTTAGTTAACTTTGAGACGTGTGCCCTCAGTGCCTCGTTACACGATGCGAAAGTAGTCTTTTTTAGCGTAAGATCAAGGTGGTGCTTCATTAGACATTCTTTCCCGCTCTCTTCTAGGAGAGCGACAAAAGAACGACATTTAAAAGCACACTGTGAAAACAAAAGGACGTGAGAGTCTGACGGGTCTTTTGGTTTGCATTACGGCACTGTTGGGTGTCATCAAGATACATGAAATTACACGTCCTAAAACAATGGAGGCCACACCTAGCAAAGTAATTTCACAGCAACTTCAAAGAAGTAAGCCTTCGTAACGAAAAATTTCACAACTTTTACTATTGCCTTTGCCAAAATTCACTGAATACCAGGCTGCAGACTTTTATGCAAATTCACATTTCTATTGATAAAATCAAAAGAATTTTAGCTAAATTTCCCATCGAAATACAATAACGTGTGCTTTATTTTAACCGTTTCGTACATTTTTGTATGTTACACGTATTCTGCGCCATTCTGCACTCTTAAATTTTCAATAAATACATAAAAATCCACAGTGTACTGATTACTTCTTTATTCTATCACGTGTTCTCCAAGATTAAAATTGGACGAATGAAATTCTAGTAACATTTCGAAAAATTGATGGCCAATGGTCATTTATTATCTAAATGAATATTTGTAAAATTTAAGTAAATGGTTGTTTTATCTTCCAAACAAAACAGTATTTTACTTTTGGTATTTTGTATATTCTTGCATATTACTCGCGTTCTCTAGCCCCTTTCCCTATTTTAATTTCACATAAATGGATAAAAATCTGCAGTCCATTTACTCGTCTTCTTGAAAAGAAATAACCAAAATCCGTATCCTTTCCATCGTATTGCAACAAATAGTATATCAATTGAAACTAGGAATTTCGAAACAATACATGCTGATTTTATGATAGTATATAAGTTACTATAATTACTTCTAATTCGCTCAAATCTACCCAACAATGTTTAACGCTTGTATGATCAGTTAAAATATTTACAATTTTTCAAAGCTTCGATATTAAAAACCTTTTGCATACGTTTTTATTTAGAAAACGTAAGTCAACGTAAATACAGATTCACACAACACAAAAATGCATCCCAAAGGATAATGAATCGACGAAGATAAATAAAAAGAAATCTATTTTTTCCCAAAATATTGTTCAGTTGATTTGTCCCATTTAGAGTTCAGAGCTTCAATTACGCCATTCGTAATTGCAACATATAATAACTATCCCTTTTCGATAGTACGGATACAAGTTACACAGCTATTAAATACTTCGCTTCATTATAAAAGATCCCAGCGTAGTTGCAACGATAAATAAAACTATGCCCGGTTTTGCTGTTTATTATCAAATAAATGGAATTCAACGTTCGAGAGGCATTTTTATTTCGTTAATCAACGGGGAGCTAAAGTGCCATTTGAATTACGTTGGCGAGTAGATGCAGGATATTTAAAAATCCTGCACGACGGAATTTAAACCAGCGTAAACTACGTTCATTAAAACAAAGAACGGCACCGTTGCGGATACGCGGCAATGCGTGCACACGGCATTCGCATAGAGAACAGGCTTGCTGAGGGTGGAAAAAAAAATAAACTCTCAGAAATACAACCTATGTAAAACACTCGGAGACAGCCAACGTAGCAAGTTGCAAGGCGTTGTTATATTCCGCTACATCTACAGTGGTAGTTATAAAACGTAATCTCGTTGCTTCGACTTTTCCTTTTTAATCCGTCTCTACACTTCGCAGCAAATTATTTTCACTTAACATTATTAACTTCGATAGTTTCCATTACATTCGAGATTTATTAACCCTTTCGTTGCTATCAGGGCCTATAGGCGTTCGATAAATTCGCGCGTAACGCGTTATAAATAATGTAATACATGAAGCCGTAAAATATTTAGACTGCAAATATTTATGCGAATTCGTATTTTGAATAGAAAGAAAATAAAGGAACGGGTTCTGAATCGAAATTTATTTAGCGGCTGAGCAACGCTTGTATTTATTATGGGAAATATTTGAAAAAGATGGTTTAGCGTTCTACATATTTCATATTTCGGAATAACATTCGCATAAACATCCGAAGACTAGACGTAATATTTAGAATATTTGTTTGCAATCTTGAAATACAATCAATCACGAAAATCTACGTACACATCTTCAATTTCAAATATTTGCATACTTTGAGACATTATGAAATATTGTGAATAAAAATGTATGTTATTTCATAAATTTATTAAATATTGTGTTCGTTTCGATGGAAATTAGCAACCAACTTTAATACGGTTGAACACGTTTGAAGAACCTTAAATTTGTCAACACTTTGAGCGTCTTAGGGTTAGTAATTGAGTCACTCAAGAGTCAAACTGATCAACTCTATAAAATATAATCTACTGATTTCTAAAAATTTATTTTTTAATACTATTCAAGTATCCAAATAATAAAATCGAGTCCTGTAGTAATGTTATTCATTTTACTGATATTTTCATACTTTCATCTTTATTTTGTACCGAAATCGATTAGAAATTTACATATCCAAAAAGAAACTATTTCATTTAATTTAAGGTGCTTAGTTAAATAGCAATTTATGACTAACAAAGGAAATAATATAAGCAATATCTGTAAGCGTAAGCTTTTCAAAAACCGGAAGGTGCGAAATATAAATAATAATAATAAAATAATGAAATTGAGAAACTTTCGAAAAATAGAGTCGATCGTTGCGGACTTCGATATATTTATTTATTCCGTTCTAAGCTTGGCTTGTTTGAGTTTGCATCTAGCAATGTATGTTTGATATTGGAATTATAAGTTGGCTGTGATTATTGTTAACGATACAAGATAGAACGTCGTTGAAACTAGCTGTACAAGTACTGTGCCATTGCAACAGATACCAGCAACATCGGCAAAGTCGTCAGCTGGTTTTCGCAGTTCTGCCTGTTATTGCAAAATCGATACTCGATGAAGTTTGCATGGGCAGAATGCATTTCAAGAAACGTGCGGGCGGTGCAGGGCGTAGTAATGGTTGTGTTGCGCAAAATATACAGGCACAATTTAACAGGAATGAACACTAATGTCATCGGAACATTCTTTTACCAAGAAAAATCTATTTTTAATTCGAACAACTAAACTGAACTAAGACTCGTTAACACGGCTGTAGTTATTAACATTATATAAATATACGTAATACTCAAGCAGCCTAAATATTCTATTACTAAGAAAAATTTATTTTTAATTCGAACAACCAAAAACTAATACTCGTTAAAGTAACTGTAATTATTAATATTACATCAGCTATTTTTAGCATTGAATTATGTCTGTTTTGAATATATGTAATATACAAAAAGCCGAAATATTCTTTTATTGTGGAAAATCAATTTTTAATTCAAACAACTAAACTTAATTAATACTCGTTAAAGTAACTGCAATTATTGACACTATTTCAAGTCTTTTTTGGTATTGAATTATGATCGTTTTGAATATACGTAATACACAAGGAGACGAGATATTATTTTGCCAACAAAAATTTGTTTTTAATTCGAAGAATTAGACTAACTTAATCAAAATTTGTTGAAATAACTGTAATTGTTAAATTGCGAATCTTTATGCATTTATTTCAATATGTAAAAAAGTATACGATAAATATGATATAAGGAAATATATGAAACATTCAAGTGAAAGAGGAAATTATTTATAACAATTAGATGGTGAAACTAGCTCTTATTTAGCAACTATTTCTTTTTTTGTTTATAAAGAAACAAATTTGCATAAAGATTGGAAGTCTAGTAATTCTTAACGTTATTTCAGCCTCCTTTAACTATGAATCATATTCGTTTTGAATATACGCAATACACAGGGAGCCGAAATATTCTTTTATTAAGAAAAATCAATTTTTAATTCGAGCAAATAAATCCGTTAAAATGGCTGTAGTTATTAACATTGTTTCAGCTCCTTTTAGCAATGAATTACGTTCGTTTTGAATACACGTAATATACAAGGGACAGGATAATCAAGATTCTTTAATTCAGTCACGGTCATGCAATCTCTGTTAAAGACAATAATAGTAGAACGAGGAGGAAACACATTCCCAGATTAATAGTCAAAGAGCACGTTACCATCAGGATAATTAACATACATACTGCACTCACAAATAGCCTCCGCAGTGTAGCGAAGTCGTAAAGAAGGCAAGACAACAATTCATTTTGAGTTTTTTAAAGGAACTCCTTTTTACAATAACGAATGACGTATATTTGCTTATGATGGAAAAATGTTCTGCTTCGTATCTTCTAATTTTGCAAGGTATTTCCATATGCAAAATTTAAAGTTTCCTGGTATTCTCTTCCTCCTTTTTATAGAATGCAAGTGTTTCTTTTCTGTTACTAGAGTTTCTTTCATCGAGTCCTTGCATTGTTCTTTTTAATGTAACAATTCCTCATTTAGTGTCTTTAATTCTTTTCTTATTATTATTATATTGAATGCACCCAAAGGCAATTCAGCATTTATTTTTAACGAAATGAAAACCCTATCCTGTGTTAAATACACCTGCTGCTATTTTATAATGCTTTATAAAAAATTTCAGATCAGCTACGAATTCCTGCTCTAAAAGAAGCTTAATTTTTGGATAAAATAAATTCATCAACCTATTTAAAGACGACTTATTGAATTAGTTATTTAATTATTTCTATATTTATTTCTCGACTCATACAGTAAAGTTTTAGATTGCCTACTTCAGTGGACAACTTAATACTAAATAACCTGATAACGTAAATAACATAAAGTTATAACAAATGCGAGTAGGCTACTTAACCACTCACTTCCTTAATCCAATATTATACAAGATCTAAAATAAAGTGGAACGTCATAAAGTAACAACTATCTGTCCACATTTGTTTGGTAGTTATAACTTACTTTAACTTGTTTCCCTTACAGACTTCTAAAAAATCCTATTACAAATCCATAAGTTTGTGCATAAACTATCGCCTAGCAGAGTATTTATTTTAATCTTCCCAATTATTTCGTTTTACCACCTCTTGCATCCTTGACTCTACTTCAAGAATTATTACAATTATTTAGTAGATTAAACATTTATATGCATTTATGAAAAATTTAAATGTGCAAAAAACACACGAGCAATTGCATATGAAGTAGAATACATATCTGATTTTGTTCAAAATAGATGCTGATTTAAATAGAAAAGAGTGGATTATTCATTGATGCACCTAATATATAAATGTAACCCAAGCTTTCGTTAGCCTTCAACATTACACGAAAAGATCAGAAAAAAGATGATAACAATAAGTTACAATCAACCCCCGTATAACACGGCAGTTACGTTCCTAAAAAATGCTGTGTTTTACGAAATCGTGTTATATTGGTCTAAAGATTATTGACAATAAGAATAGGAAGCAGAAGTAGATTCCAAAAATGAATAAAACTACCAGTCTATTTTGATAATTGTAACGGATTACTAAAAGGTAATCAACGCGTGCCATGTTATACCGAGGGTTCCTCAATTATTTAACCGTGTCTGAGCGAATACTTGTTGCAAGATTACCGTGTTATAATAGGGATTTCCATAATTCTTTCATCTTTTTAGAGTGATATCGTGTTGCAGAAGTACCGTGTTATACAAGGGTTCACTATACTATTAAAATCCTCAGCCGTCCTACGAGTGGCATCTTTATAATTTAAAACGAAAAACAGCACAGCAATCCCAGCGAAAGGAAAGTTTTTCAACCCACCCCCCTCCCGTTAGCCCGTTCATTAACTTCTTGAGGGATTCCATACATTACGGACGCGCCTTATCCAGGTGAAACGTATGGACTGTTTGCGTGCATGAGGAAAAGCCTTGGTTTAGGACTGTCGGGGGGAGGTAAGGGTGTAGTGGGCGGTTGGGTGGGAGATGTCTCGGTATCGGGGTGGATCTATAGATCGTGGTGGCTGTCCCCCATGAATCACACCCCTATCTGCTGGAATACGGGTTGTATTTACAACGGCACGCTAACCCTCCCTTACGACCACCGTCGGCCACCCTTGCCTATACGCCGTCCAGGCGCGCCTATATCTTTCTAATCAACTGTTTGTCTAATGTCTATGTAAATACGGTATGTTAATTATCTCGATGGTAACGTGTACGCCAGCTATTAATCTGTGAAACATGTTTCTTCCTCGTAGCTGCACTTCCTGTCTGTCCGGACGCCGGGATGTTACAAATCGGCGCCGGGCAACGTTTACGATTGACTTTTCGCGTTCACGATTCGTTCACGTTTATTCCGCGATTGTGGAAGTTACGCGTCGCAGAATGCACGTTGGGATCTGCAGATTACAACGTGCGATTAATCTTGCGATAGGTTGCTCTATAATTCCTTTTCCTTCTTTCATTGGATATTAAGTGTTCGTTAAATACTATTTATTAAAAGATCAAGAGTTACGGTCCGAAGCACCTTCTCGATTTTTTTCAGAAACACGGAGCGCCATTTTTTGTAAATTCCGTGAAGCCATTTTGCGTAAGAGAGCTAAGCACACGGAAAAGAACTTTCGGAATGACTTACTATTTTGCAGCGTTTTGCAAAATGATCGGTTGATAATTTAGCAAGAAAGTTATGCACAATGAAACTTCGCTCGTTGCATTAAACGTGACAAAATGCGTGCAAAAATCGAGGTTCGTGCGATAAACGGGCTAACCAATCATACGATTTGTCCAAAGTTCGTATTCTATTTTCCTCATATTTTCGATCATCTTTTGTTGTTACAGCATGATCATTACCATTTTCACTGTGCATTGCCTAAATACAACAAACGAGGTTCTGCAGTGACGCAATTTTTTAAAATGTTTCATGATTTTCTGTAGAAGATATGAAAAAGATTGATTTCATTTCTAGTGTCTACCATTTTTACTTTATTTTAGTACATAGAGAGAATTCCTATGCATTGCTCATCATTTAAACATTAAACAATGCATTGAAGTGTATCCTTAATGTTTAGGACATCGCACAAATAATGCAAATATTTTCTAAATATTTTATCTAAATTTTGCAATGGTTTCCCATTCGCTTTATAATTTTTCGATCCCTCTTTTAATTCACTGATTTATCTCATTCTCGATTTTCCAGAGTAGTCGCATTAGTTATTGGATAACATGATAATTAATTAACCCTTTGACTGCGAAAAGCATATATATACGTCCAGCAGATTTCATTTGATACAACAAAAATTAATTTCCTAATTTACCTTTATATGATAATATTTGAAGCTTTATTTTGGCAGCAACGTAACATTTTATTATTTTACCCTTTACGTTAATTATATCGGGGATGCAAACTATGCGTTCACTTCTAATCATACCAATTCTTCGTATCGACGACTATTATTCTAATATCGCTCCGCAGTCAAATGGTTAAATCGTTTCTGGCAAAGTAATGCAACCATTTACAGCAAAATTCGTGAATATTTTTACACTCACAATACATCGTATCGAATATCTATCCTTTTATTTTATTTTTTGTAACACAATGCGAAGAGAATATGAATATTTTAAATTAGTTTAGCAAAACTGACTACTTTTATCATTTTATTTGCTGCACACACACACACATATACATATATATATATATATATACATGGCCATTAAAACAACCAGCTCTGGGTGCATCGAAAAATATTTTCGCAAAAATTGCGTTTTTAGCACTTTGTTTAATGTTAAATTTTTTTCGGTTTTAAACGAGCGAATTTCTCTAGCAGAATTCTGATATTTTTGTGCAAAATTTTACAATCCCGTGTATTATTTAGGATAAAACGTGGAAATGTTTTGTAGTTCCGTGGTAGTTTCAGCGCGGAACACCATAAGAACTCACAGAAACGGCTACGCAGAAGCTGGTTTACAAACAGTAATTAACGCGAGTATGTTGGTGTTCATTACCCAAATATCCGTGCTGAGAGCTTACGGGGTTTCTCAGAGGCTAAGATTCTCAGAAATACTACTTACGCTGTCCACCATTTTCCCATGCCCACCTCCCAGCTACATTAGCAAACATAATTATAGAAATTTGTTGACATTACACGAACATCGTATCAAGTTAAGCATTATTATATCACGTACTCCGCCTTCTTATCGCGGGAAGCTTCAACAATATCGTTTGACAATAATTTTGATAACCCCTTAATATAATAAGGAATATATACAGTACCGAAATCATCTTTTGTAGCTGTGCAACGTTTATTTAGTTTTGCGCAGCTAATATTAACGCATGGTCGAAATTCATTAAAAGGTTGTAAGTAGGTTGCGGATGATTATACGCGTAAAGTATGCAAAAACATCTGCTAATATGTAAATAGCATATGCAAGTATGCACGAAAATATGCACTTTTATAAGTGGCGTTTAATACAAATTTGTTGCATGCAAGATTACATATTTCTTACTTATTTCATTGATTATTTTACTTTCTTAAATCATTGTACATATCGCGTAAAATATGTATTCGAATCCATTATGCTTTAGAGAAAAACTAAAAGAATATATCTCTTTAGTCGATACTATAATTAACCCATTGTACTCCAAAATTTCTTTAATAGTATGATCAATTAATAATTTTAACACGCATTTTTGGCTCTTATAAAAACTTGTGGTGTTAAGTATTTTGGAAACAGAAAATTTGCCTCGCATTAAAAGAAACGAAAATCGAATTAGTGAAAATAAATGAAAAAAAAAACATAAACCTTCGTTCGTTGTGCAAACGGAGTGTAAATGATAAAACTACGAGCTAAACATTTATTGAATTTTGTTACCCCTTTCAGCTGCAGGAGTTAAAAAATATGTTGACGATGATGCTAGAAAAGTAATTAAATTTATTGCTGACTAAAAACGAATCAAAACTGGTCTCTCTTTTATATGCAGTAGTTTAAACTTTAAACAGCGTAGAATTTTCTCGCTATCTTTTTTACAGGAATATTTGTGTTTATCAAAAAATTAAAAAACCCGAAGCTACAAACGCCTATGAATATGTAATACCAAAAAAAACGCAAAATTGCAGCTGAAATAATTAAAGTACATGCAAATAGAAACGTTAAAAAATACAATAGTAACCAGATTGCATTTATAGGAAATTCACCCACGAAAAAAAATACAGTAGTTACATGAAATATAAAAATATTAAGCCATCCCATAAGTAACGTAATTTCTCGAGTTAATTTTAAATGCAAACTATTGATAATTACATTTGTTTTTAATCGTCGATTTATTAAACATTGCTTTTTATGATTTTTCCAATTTCTCATGAAATCTTCGCACTGTTTCTTTAACAAAATTTTGAATACGCTTGTTTAAAGAAACCTAAGACACTTATGGGTTTAACCCAATATATAAAATATACAAAATAAAGCTTATATTAGTACATTTAAGGAGTAAAACTAATCTATTTAGGCTCCATTTCTCAGGCCGCGTTTCTAAACATATGAATTTGCATAAGAACCCACACGCAAACGCTTCATGTTTCGAAGAATTGCGATTTAACCAAAAATTTGACAAATCGTTCGATAAAATGATATCGAATAAATCTTCAAGTGTGTTGAATTCCGCTTCTCCGATAAAAGCAAATACAGGAATGAGAAAGTTCGTCTCGAACAAACACGCAGTGGACCATTTTTCAAAGTAAAACTTTTACTTTTTACCTGGATTTCTTTTAACGATGAAATCGTCGGCCGGCGAGTGTATGCTTTAAATGAAAGGAGTTAAATTGAAGGGTGCCTTGGCGAAACAGCGCTAACACCACATTCCACCCTCAAAAAAGACCGTACCAGGTCGTACCGCTTTTACTCCCGCCTAATATGCAGTAAAGAGACTCGTGGCTTGCAAGCATCAGGTACTAATTAACCCTGCAGTAACTGCAGACTTGAAATTACTGATTTTCCGCGATACAAGTCTGCCATCGTTTTCTAGTAGACACTGCAACCATTTACACAATGCAAATTATGTTTATCTAGATTTTGTTGGTTCCACGTTCAATTCAAACCGGTAATTTATTATACTTTCACAGCCGTGAAGTGGCCCTAAACCGATAGACCGTCATTTTTGCGGCCAAATATCGGGATTGAATTACACGCCGGCATGATTCTCCGAGAGGTAATTTGCAATTAAGGTGAGATTTTGTTAAGAAGATTAATGTCTCTCCATCGATCGGCCGGCCGATGGTAGCTAAGGGTAACGAACTGGAGTTTAACGAATGAAGATCTGATTTTTTTTTTATTATAGAACGCAAACAATTTCATTGTAACGTGCACAATTCGAGTTCTTAATTTTTATAAATTGTTCGTGCGATATTAACTGGCTGCACTTTCTGTTGTTTTTCAATTTAAACGGTTAATTCTAACAGAAATACAGAGTTAATAAGAACAGCTATTCGAAAGAGCTCGTTATTTATTGTTTTAATAAAGAAAATGTTTTATACGAACTACACTGCATCTGATTTAGCCCACTGAACGAATACGGGTTGGCTTTTTATGTCTTTAATTTTGTAAGATATGAAGAAACTCCTTTTTTACCAAGACGAGTTATTTCAGATAGCAGTTTTCATTTATTTACTCTGTATATTAGGTCACCACATGAGTAAATTTGTTTCTTAGATTTCTTTAAACAGGCGCATCTAAAATTTTGTAAAGAAAAAATCTTAAAATGTTCAATAAATTGATATAATTAAACCTGCTGCAATTTTCGGGTCATTTTTTACCCAAACACGTTTCTATTTTTCTACAATATTTCTTAGTTTTGAGGCAGATGTGAAAACCTTCTTACTAATTTTCCTAAGTACCACTTTCTATGTTGAGGATGCTTCTTCCCAAAATTATAAAACTTTCCTGAAGGAAAAAGAATGTAATGGAATTAAACAGAATTTTTACGTTGGCAGCAGTGTTAGAACAGCTGTAAGCATTAATGGTTTGCACTTAAAATTAGATCAAGAAACGATATTACTTATGGCATGACGTAGTATATTTGCCAAATTTATGATTCCGTTCAAATTTTTGTCTTTATAATACAATATTGCCAATTTTATTTTTAGTCTGTTATTGAAACTTTATCCACAAAAAGTAGTTTTTATTATTATTGCTAAACTTAAACATTTCTTTCCATTACAGATAGTGGCTGTGCTGCTTTTTAAATGTAAAAATGTAGAGCCTTTGGTTTTAAAATTAACTTACATGAAAGTTCCATTTTTTCAAGACTAGTAAACTATGACGCATTTATCGTTATTAAAAAAGCATATTGAGATACTGAAAAACTGTATGATAAACGACGCATCAACGACTGTCATAAAATTTACCAACAGCTAAAGTAAGGAACTTTTGTGTTATAGGGCAAATTTATGATACATTTTATTACTCTCAGCCGCACAAATTTTTCATAAAATTTTCATTCTGGTTGAAATTATCAAATGCAAATGTTTAAACGTAGAATTATTTCACTTGCGTATTTTGCATGAGTTTTTTCATCCATTCAAATTACGCAATTTGTAATTCACTTACTTATTCGCAGTTGTAGAAATTTTCATTTTATTTGAAGTTACAAAATGTTGATTTTCCAACGTCGAATTACTCGAGATCTCTAAATTGCGATACGTTCTAGATTTATGTGCATGTTTCAGTAGTATAATCGTTTGAAAGGACGGACAAGTTTCGATGTAGAGCATAATTTTTCAGAACAGTGCGGTATTCGTCGCGTGAAAGTACTGAGCAGAAAATACGTCTACTTTATTATACAAGACGGAACTAAATTCATGCAACGAGAATTTACTGCGTCATTTCACTGCGTAGAACAGCATAAAAAGTTAGACACCGGAACAGGAGCAGAGAAATCCTTGAGTGTAGCATCTACTTTCTGCGGTCGAACTAAACTCTTCTATTTTATTGCGTGATTACGCTACTATTACGAAATTAAAAAATATCTCACGAAAGTTGTTGCACAAAATGAAGAAAAAATAACGCGAGCTTCAACAGAAAGAAAGCGTTTCACAAACACATGATTTTTGATCGACAATTAAAAATATATGAAATGAAATGAGAAAAGCAAGTTATTTCATTTTAAAATTAAGGATTTCTACCCTGTTTATACTTCAAGCAAATTGTATAATCATTTTTTTTTCCACTTCAGAGGCTTTTATTATTTTGCTTACATAAATCTGCAGCCATCTGCAGGAGTGGCTTATCTCATGTTCCTATTTCATCCTGAAAACTCTATTTTTAAGCAAAGTATACTCCGTCGGGTTTATTTTGGATCTTCCGTGATTTCATAACCCTTTTTAGCTTCTTTACACTTTCTAGGGTAATCTCCTCGCTGGCATAGATTTTAGTTAACCGCGTAATTAAAAGGGATCATCAAAAAAGTTGCGAGAAATTGATTTATGTTTACTCTCGATATACCCATTTGTAACTTTTGCAGTTTATAAAAACTCGTAGGATACTTACGGAACTTCTTTTCAACTTTTTTTCTTTATCCCTTTTTCAAACTAATTATATCTATTAGGCGAACGCACTATTTTTGTACTAACTAAGATCGATACCTTTTCATCCATATTTTACAAAGAAAATTGAAATGTTTCTGAAAACCAGAAGTCAAAAATAATTCCCGAAATTAAGTTCCAAGCACGAGGTTCAGAAAAGACACCAATTAAAACTTTGTAATCAATATTTGCCAATTTTTCCAATTCTGTAAAATATTACACAAATTCCGTAGTATTGTAAAATTTCGAAGAACTTTAGAATTATCAGAAATTTAGAATTTGTTATGATTGATTGATTATTCATATATGAATAAATGTAACGAATTAATAAAGTTAACAAATGAATAACGCTTTGTTTCTGCACGTTTGTAAAATACGAAAAGACTTGTTGGCTAACTTAACATAATAATAACGGAGGGTGATGATATTACAAAATGATTTGCTAGACTTTCCTTCGAATAACTTTTGCAAAGTAAAAAAAAAAAGCTAAGCTTGCAGAGCTCACAAAAATGGAGAAAATTTTCTACTTGAAATTCTATGCTTCAACGTTCCATCATTAAATGAAGCTTACAAAATATACTGTGATTTAGAGACTTCATGGGAAGTGAATTCCGAAGAGCATAAAATCTTTCATCGACAGAGCGACGCTGAAAAGTCATAATAAATAAATCGGGGACATAAAGCGTATCCTGGCAACGCGCGAACCTTTGTTGTGCAAGTATGATACATAACGTTTCAGATTCGTATCCGATTGGTCGCTGCGAGAATCATTTGTCAGGGGGAAAAAAAATTGAAACCACATTCTTCCTTACGTTTCGTTGATCGGAACCCTCATCGATCATACATCCACTATAAAAGAACACCGACTGACCGGCAATTTATGCACGTGTCGAAAAACTTCTATCGGCAGTTCCTTTTTCATCCCGCGTAACTGTTGTAACTTTCAAACGACGACAACGCTTGCCGTACCAATAGAACGCGTATCGTAAAAATTAACAATAATTTCCTGACAGTTTATACACGAACTTCAAAGGACAAAATGATTAACTCCATTTTTTGAGTTTTCTAAAATTTCAGTGTCAAAGAATTTCATCGATATTTAACTTTTTATATTTAAAATAAATTTCCTTAACGCATGGGCTTAGAAATACGCGGAAGATGAACCAAATATTTATTATAAGAATTAGAGGTAAAGACAAAGCTACAATTTTAAACAAATTTCTTGTTAAGTTTCATTTTTCTTCCATATTTTCCACGTTTTCTACATTTTCCATATTTTCTGTATTTTCCATACTTTCCGTGTTGTCCATATTTTCCATACTTTCCGTGTTGTCCATATTTTCCATATTTTCCATATAATCCACATAATCCAGATTATCCATATATCCTATATTTTCTATATTCTGTACATTTTCTATATTTTCTATATTTTCTATATTCTCCATATTTTTTATATTTTCCATATTTTACATTCCAATATCCAGCGACCACTCATAATTAATTACTATGAAATTCATACAACAAACTTATTTTCCGCTGTATTGATCGGACGAATTTAATTGGATGTTGAAACAAGTTTTACAACAGTCCTCAAAGCGGTTAGTCACATTAGTACACTGTCATTTGGGTTTGCAAAGTGCGCACAGGTAATTCGATAATTTAGCCAAGTATGTTTTAAAGAGGGATTGTCTAGCAGACAGCGGACTGCAAATGATTGTACACCGCATTAATGGTGTGCAATAAACAGTTCGCGTTTATTTTCACGAGTACCCGAAACATATATTTGTTCATTGAGAAATACTGTAAATTCTTCATAGCGACACCGCTTCCTATTCATCAAAGCGTGTATTGAATTCCAAACATATCGCATCAAACGGAAACGGAATAGATTAATTCATTTATTTTCGAAAACATCATTGAAATTACTTCATTTCGCGCGTGCACTTAACGATACATACTATCTGAATACCAGAATCAAACTGTGATATAATGACAGCAATCCTCGCATTTCCTTACTGTATTTCAGAGAGTTAAAAATACAGTGGCTGCCAAAAATTCCCGACCAATGTGTATAATTCCATTTCAATTCAAATTAAACATTAATAAAATTCTTTCCATTTAATAAGAACAATTTAATAAGATGATGTTTTATAAATTACAATACGAAATATGTTTGTGTCACGAACCATTATTCTTACGTATTTTTCAAATTCTTAATATGCAGTAGACTGCCGTATAACGCGCTATATAATAAAATTAAATTTGTTTCAACTGAGTACAAGACTGTTATCTTCGTTGCTATCAATTTCTTCTATTTCGTAATTCTTTTATTTTGTTTGACCAATCTTAATATAACGATATCAGCACCGGTGCTAAAAGAACGTTTAAGAAGTCAGTAAAAAGCTGTCGCTGTTAGTAAAACATTGAAAACAAGAGCTGACATGATAATACTCATTACAAGCATATTGATTTATATCATTCGTGTTATACGAGGAATGCATCAGAAGATCTAACAAAGTACAAATATACTTATAACAATCAGTTTTGTATACTTTCGTCAAATCGAGCTTTCGATTTATGCATGTTTTGTTAAGAATAAATGGAACAGACATCACCATTCCTCGATAACGTGCACAATTCTAATAATTAAATTAATGTTCGTGAAATATCCGAAATTTAGAGGTAAATACATATAGGTTTTTGCGACTGACTGTATGATTCTATCTAAATAAATAAATACTCAAATTCATACGCGAATGGCGAAAGACATTTTTCGAAGAGTCCTCGAAGGACATAAAACTTGGAGAAACTATTACATAAGCCGCAGGCATCAATAACTAATCATGATTCCCAGGACGATCGACTTAGCTCAACTAGTAAAAAATCAATGAGAGGAAAGTCACAGCGGTTGCAAGATTGCCTCGACAAACTATCGAATCTTCGTCGACGGCAAGCAAAGTTGCCACACAAGGGAGCAACCGTGTGCCCTACGTAGTGCTACTCGACGAAATGGAACCAGCGAAAATTTGGTTGCCCGAGGAATGCAAACGGTCCGCCAATTTCCCCATACAATTTTCGTCGTATTTTCCCTGGCTTGCGCAGACGAAAGAATGGTGGACTCAGCTTTTTTTTTGACCTACGTTCTAAAGCTTTATTCTTCCGCTCCTTCATTCAGCTTTTATTCCTTCCCATATCAAAGTCAATTTGTCCTCGGCGAAGCTTCCGCGGATACGCGCGTGAGAAAACGTATTTTGCATATCTGCGCGGAGCAGTGAGCTCGTTAAAATCGTTTCTGTTTTCATGCAGCGGAATCATTTGCCGCCCTATGCCATCCTATAGCACCCTCTGCCACCCTGAATCCCGTATTTGGCGTTCGTACATAGCTATAGGCCTGTAATTGTGCGCATTTAAATCCGCGGCTCTATATTCGCCATAGTTTCGTTATTCTCCCCCGATCTCCCGGTTGATTCATTTGCGTTTAACTATAACATGCCGGCTGTCCGCGTATTCTAATTACATGTCGTTGTTGTTACAAAGCAATCGGCCAGTGAAACGGTGTTTTGTATCCAGCGGCGGTTTCTGGACCTCTCCTTTCTCTTCAGCCTGTGCCAACCCCCCTAAAGTCGTTCATTGCGTATCCAGCGTTGCCAACAACCTGTTACACAATCCCGGAAGATACACAAAGGGGCAATTTATGCCCGGCATAGCGGCAGCCAGCGAAATTCGAAGCCGGGCTACGCAAATCTCCGCGTACAAGGAATGCACAATGCGATGCCGCTTACACCAGATTTCGATTAGCCGAAAGTTTATTACCTATGGACAATGGCCGTTGCCACTGGCCGATGTTGTACCCCATATATTTTCACAATGGAATAAACGCAGCGCTTCGGAAACGCTGCGCGGTACTCGGTTTTCGCAAATATTCCTTGATAACGACGCGCGGTCGCGGCTTTTCCGCCAATGTTCGCGTTTTTTGCTCGTTTCGCTTTCGAAAAACACCCGATAGAGTTTATTCCCGTGTGTATGTATGTTTATTGGTTCGAATAAGTAGAGCACAGTTAAGTGTTCCTCTGTATTAACTTCGTGTATTGTAATTAATCGTGACCTGGATTTCATTGTAATTTTCAGTACGAACATTCAGCAGTAATTATAATAAAGTGCGTATTACAGAGAGTTCGTAAAACAGCGGTGGTAACAAAAATGATAACGTAGCGTGTATTAGTAATATCCATATAATTCCCCGATGGAATAAATTCCATTTCGATTACACGTGTTCCCTTTTGCAAACTGGCCTTATGAGATAACGCGGATCGTTATAATGAACCCTATCCGTAATCGCGTTTACTGCTCCGAATGCATTATACGGTAGTAACCGTGTAAGCACGCTCGAGAATTCTTTCGCCTATATTTTTTACCTAAATTTAGTCTCGCCTCTTATAAGCCATCAAACTTAATTAGCGCCATTCTTTTGAATATTGATTTATGCAGAACTTTTGTATTCTACTTTAACCGACTACCTCTCGCTTTTGAGGGGCTCAATGGAAAACCAGCACGCGCTGCAACATTATAGATTTTCTCTTTTTTACACCATCGAGTAGCTTTTGCAATCTTTTCTTTTGAAGCTTCTTCTCCTGCAAGTTTACAGTGGCTGCAAAAAGTATTTGTACACCGTTGTGTTTACTTTGATATTTAAATAGATGCTACTTAGTTAGAGATATGACTATCGATTGGCACTAAGATATCGATAACTGAATTATATCGTAAGGATAGATCGATGTATCGTTAAAATGTGGTTAAAATGAAGACGAGCGATCGAGTAAAAATGCAATGCATTAATTGTAACGAAATCGTTTGATATTTATTCATTTCTTGTTAGAACATATTACCGACAACATATTTATTTACTTTGATTGTAACGTTGTTCTTCGATCACAAAGACTTTAATCTGCTTCGAAAAATAACCTCAAATAAAGCATCGTATGCAATATAAAGAAATTGAGTATGATTCGCGATATAAAGATATTGCACTCCATTCGAAGAAATATGTTCAAATAGCAAAATTATTTTATTGTACGAGCACGCTGTTGCCCAAAATACCTCGGTCGCTTTTGCTCGTCTTATCGATATCTTAACAATATATCGATATATCGAATGATCGATAACATTCCGATATTATCGATATTTATCGCGAACTTTATCGATAGTTACACCCCTAGTCCTAATTAAATTTTGTTCATGACACTCTGTTTATATACCGTCTTCTAGGAATCTTTCTCACTTGTAATTTTATATTTTGCGAATTTTTGTATTACTTTTATTCTTCTAAAGTATGTCCTAAAATGCGTATGTAGTCTTTCACGACTGACTATTGAACATATTGTATATTTTCCCCATAGATTCAGAGACATCTGCAATCTAATGGTTTAATTCGTTTCGAATATAATCAACTTCATTTTGTAACTACACTAACAACAAATTATTCTAGTGAACGATTGTACCTACACGTTTCTAATTTCACTCCAAATTCCCTATTCTTCGCTCGTATCTCCTCGATGGAATAATTCGGTTAAAATTATACTGTTTACCTCGTCCTCGAGGACATTTACGAGCAATCGAAGTAATTATCCTCGAAAAAAGAAAAAAAAATATGGCAGAAAAAGGAAAACATTGGCCCGTGCTACGGAAGATTAATAGAATAACAAAGTACGCCATGCGGCGTAATTTACATGATGAGCATTTGAACGAGGAGCGGATATAATATGGATAGGTGAATGTGAGGTCATCCAGCTAACGACGACTCTTTTATGAAGCACTTTTAAGGTGATTACACCCCTTGCTATGCCGCCACTCATCACCACAAAGCAATTTCTCTGGGCGAAAAACCTCCCTATCTATACCTAACGCGAGTAAAACACACGTCGACGGGAAAATCAATCGAAGAATCAACAACCTACACACAAAGGCTTCATCGTCGCACTCAGGATCGCATTGTCTCCTGTCGAGTAATTCAACCAGTGAAATCAGAGCTTCCAGTGTGTTTATACATTATACAAGCATATGTGCCCGCATACCCGATTTAGCGTGCCGTCGAGGTTCGAATGTTGAAATATTCATAGGTTCTTGCAGCATTCGGAAGAGAGAAAGCCAGGAGAGAAAAAGGTAAAAGCAAAAGGGGTGAAAGGAAGCACGGACAACGAACATCAGCTCAGGAAAACAGAAGCAAGAAAAGGCATCGCGTTTCCACATCGTCGTCGGAGAAAACCTGGTTCAGTCAAGTGTTAAGCCTGGCCCTCGCCAAGGCTGCGCACGTGGGCTCTCGAGTATATTCCTCTAGAGCTCACCGTGGCTCCTTATTTTCCATCGTTGTTCCTTCGCAGCGCCAGAAACGGCGTTACCTTAAAGTTAAATGACTTTAACGGCTCTAAAGAGGTCTACGCGCCGAATGGACGCGCGATTAAACTCGGGCCGTTATTAGTTCGACGCCTGCAACCTGCTTTCGGGATTGACTTTTCTTCGTAGATGATTTACAGCTGCGTGAAACTTGAATGCATCGATTTCCCCTACTCGAAACTGTATTTTGTTACGGCGGAGAACGCAGTGGAACTGTTACATTGAATATGCGGCAATAATCGCGATATTATTGTGTGGAATTGGAAATTTCGTCTGAGCGTATCGAATCCGAGTGGAATATCGTAGAGTCGAGGAGGTTAAAGATGGGAATTATGAAGAGAGTTACGAAGAATTTCTAATGTTCAGATGGGCCTCGAAATTGTTTCGAAGCGAAAGCAGGGCGAAAGCAATTTTCTCAATCAACGTTTCTCAACCTTTTTGTCACGGGACTCAACGTATAATGGCTACAAAAAGCATTTGCACATCACTGTAATTACTTTCACATTTAAGTGTCAATTAACTAGGCCCAAATATAATCAATTTCTTATCATAGAATAGTACTTTTATGCGATTGTACAAATTTATCGCTTTGCAATTGAAACATACAAGGCGAGTCAATAAGAAATATTGTCTGAAATAACTCATTATCTATTATTTTAAATAAAGAAATGTTTTATACGAACTACGCTATATTTGATGAAGCTAGTTGAATGAATGCATTTTGATTTTTTATTTTCATGCAGTTGCTTTTTATCAAATCGAGTTATTTCAAATTGCAATTCCTATTGACTCAGTCTTTAGAACCTAATAGAAATTCTCTTTTTTGAAAAATTGAGATATGTGTGAATACTTTCTGTAGCCAATGCATTTTTTTGTAATGTGCCGTGGACCAAATGTCTACAATATAAAAATTTGGAAAATCTTATTAACCAGAACCATATTATATAAATGAAGAAAATTACATATATTTAATAGCAATTTCTACATACGAAAAGCAACATTCGGTACATTTCTATTTAGAGCGGTACGAATTTCGATTTGTAACAGTATATTGTACTCGAATTTTATAATTAACTATGGAAAAATGTAAGACTAATGCTTTTAAATAAGAGAAGCTATTTCAAAATTATAAAAGTTACTAAAATAGTTCAAATCGTATTTGAATGCTAAAGTTATCAAAATAATTATTGATTTAGAACAAATAATTACAATTTACTAAAATAATTATCGAGTTATATTTGAATCAAATAATACAAGACGATATTCAATGGTAGTTTCAAGCAACTATAATTGTGCGATCCATTAAAAAATTTTACGCGATACAATATTGGAAATGTTTACACGTGCGGCACCGAACCACGCTGAAAGGGTTAAAGGAACTCGTTCGGCAAGATTTATTTAGAAGAAGATGCAGATTTATTTTGAAATTCCATAAAAGTTCATTAGATGTTAAGTCGGCCACACATTCTTGGCGGCCGTGATAAAAGATGCTCGTTAAAAATTTACATGATTATTAATGGATTCGGGAAAACTTCGCTGAAGTTCAAACTCGAAACTTCGCTGCAATTCCCGCGCGTAAAGGCTGTCACACAATTTATCCCATTCAAACACGGGAATTCGTTTAAAAACAGAACGTTAAACGATTGGAAAGCAACGAGAATGTTTTTACAAACGGAACTCTGTCTCTCTCTCTCTTTCCTTGAGATATTCATGATAAAAACATCCGCATTCACTGTTTCTGGCATGAAATTAATTAAATTTTTTAAAACCTTCTCCCGAGTATAATATCGTTTGACTTTTCACGGAAATAGTAGAATGGGGAAATTGCGATGGGATTTCTGGAGAGAACCAATTTTAAATCTGGTGTGAACTAAGGTATAGTCGGCTCAGTCGCCATAACTTTAGATTACGCGACAGTCTCCGTTTCATAATCTATCCATTTCCACAGGCGTGCGTGGAACGAAGAAAGATCATACGAAATATTGCTTCTGAAAAGAAGCTTCGAAATTAAAGCTCGGCGATTGCGCTGTCTATCCGAGTTACGAACATTCAAATTGTATTTATCTTGAAAAATCTAAATATCGACGCTGGAAAGCAAGTTTGCTATGAACGCCAAACTGTTCAAAATTCGTCTACTACGTCATTTTTGTTTTTTTGTTTTTTCAGAGTCGAATAGATTCTATTTCATAAAAATACGCCAAAAAATAGAAGCTGGGTACTAGCTCAAAATTGTTGTTGCTTTATTCAAATTTATGCAAATTATGCGGTAAACGCCCCTAAAATTTCTGTTTTTCAACGTTGGCGTATATAGTATCGCACAACAATTTGTTGATAAAACAAGTATTTAGAGGACAATATTTTTGCCCAAAAATTTAAATGTTTTTCTTTTTTACTGTAAAATCGTACTTTTCACGTTTCTGGATAAAACCGATTTCATGTCATATCACATAAGCTATTATGATCTGAATCGAATTTAATTACACGCGATATATGTTAAAACTCTTGCAAACGAAATGTGGCATAAAATTGGGTTACATAAGAATGTATAAAATGAATTCGTAAAGTAATTACAAACATGAGGAACGAAAATTGTGTACGAATTCCATTCCTCATGAGTTAAACCAGTGTTTCCCAACCTTTTTGAAGTAGCGAAGTTAGGTCTTCGCGATAGCATAATTATTAGAAATAATCTTTGCACTTAATGCAGTAACTACATAATATCAGTAGCGGCAACGCACTGCAGGTATCCAATACTGATGATTAGTACACGAATCATATTTCTTGAAATATAGAATATTTTTACCACAAGTAAAATGTTCATAGATTAAACCATTAACTAAGTACAGGATGGATCACTCATTTGTACGAGACATCATAAATGTCGATCTGAAATTCGATGTAAGTCGAATTGTGTAAAAAGGCAAAGGTTTTTTACACCCCTTAGGATTTAGAATAATTATTTTAAGAATTGTATTCAACCCGACCATCAAAGTTGATAAAGTTAACCCTTTATAATCCCATCGTAAAGGTAAATTAAATTCGAGTTATAGAGGATTAAATGATAGAATTCCGATACATATGAAGATATACTTCTATCCACGTTATGACAAACCTGGATTTTACATATCAATTATGTCGAAAACAATTGCGCATCCCAATATTTAACTATAACCCTTTGCACTCGGTAGACTCCGTGTAAATTTGATCGAAAAGTACGGTTTAAGTTTCTTTAATTCTATTTTCGCCAATTCAATTTTCATTCCTTCGAAATCAAAGCAAATTTCTTCTATTCGAGGTACATACTAAGTTCTCACAAGGATCAGAAGGGTGTATTGGACTTACTGTTATACTAGAATATTAAAAACGGTTTCGAGGGCAAAGGGATAATTTCTATCGGATTAGAAACTTTGTTGTCTAGGTCTAGTCTAAACTAGTAACATTGCATGTGATACTAAAATGGTAAGGGGAACAGGTAGCACCCTGATAATTCTATCCAAGAATGAATAGTCTATCCTATGTTTCGCCGCTGATTAAACCGTCAAGACATAGTAATAAACCATGAGAATCTATCGCTGGTTCTTAACGCGGAGAATCATCCACCGACAACGTACACGAATATTATTTATATTCGAAGCAGTACACGAGCTGAAAATCTTTGCACGCGTTGCGGTTTGAATACCGCGTTAATAAAGCTCCGTGAGAGAAACACAAGCTAGAGAATCTTTGTTCTCTTGAAGAGAGCGAAAAAGCATAGGGGAGAGGATCGAGAGAGAGAGAGAAAGAACGAGAAGAATATAGCAGAGGAAAAGAGAAGCGAGGGGTTAGAAGTGGGATAGAAAAGAGAGAGTGAGAGAGCGGTTTATGTCTGACATGGTAATTTTTATTTCCCCGGGCAAAAAGGCGGGCTTTCATGCGGTCGGCGCTTTCATCCTGGTCTCGAATGATAAAGGCTCGAGAGGAACGGAGACGGGAACAGAGGGAAGAGATGGTGAACAAAAAAATAAAAAGAAGAAAAATAACCGTAGAAGAAGAGGAGCAGCAAAAACGTTAAAATTATGGGCCTGGCTTTTCAAGGAACCATACACACGTGGGAATACAAACAATAGACCCTTGGTCCTTACGTTACGGGTGCGGCTTAGTTCGTAGTCTCGGTGTTCAACTTTGCAACACTGTTTCCTAGACCTTTTACAGCTTGCGCCTGCAGGATTATCAAACACGTAAAAATGTCTGCGATTGCGGAATGCTCAAAAAGTACAAACTCGTCGCGACACTTTTTCACGCGAAACATTCGAGCACAAAGCAACGGAGCATGGCTGATGAGATTAACTAAATTGATATTCGCTGTATATTCCGAGTCAATCTTCCCTTTGACACGACGCGAGCAAGTTAACATAAAAACAGACTAATTTCTTTGATCATCACACTTCTTCCGCGTTTACACGAATATAATGTAATTTAAATGGGTTGGACATGCAAAGAATTAATATAGTAGACATGTTTAAGGAGTTTTAATTAAAAACGACAAAACGTTAAAAACCATGAGTTCCACACTCTGCACTCGAATAATGTAATTCCTAATTGAAATGAAAGGCAGGCAAACCGAATAAACTAGCAGGGTTAACGTATTTGAAATTTCGTATTCGCATTTTCGTCGTGATATCGAAATCGTGAGTTCGCAACCGAAACGGCTAATGCATTTGTCGGCTCAAAAGTGCGCAGTGCTTAATTTACGGCTTTAATTAACCGTAGTATCCCTTGGTACAATCGCTGCAGACGTCCCTCCAGAGGTTTACGAAGAGCACATCAGCTCGAAACAGGGATAAAAAATTGTTCGGAATACTTGCAAGCAAAGAATTACTCGTTAGAACGTTGGGCAAAACAGACGCAGAGATCGCTCGAGATGTATAACAAAATTTCTGTTAACAACAACGCAGAAATACCGGTGCAATTTCCCGGAGAAATTACAAACGCAGGAATTCTCAGGAATTCTGTAAATTGAGTTTATTCAGCGAATTGCAAAGTTTATATTAACCTTCATGACTCCCCGTGCACACAAATATTCCAGATGATTCACGAGATAGGAGAACGTAAACACACACCGCATGAACGTACACTTGTATCAATCAAACAATTGCCATACGAAGAAGAAAAAGAAAACAGTAAGAGTATGTCCAACAACTCGATACACGAGGAACCATATTTCCTCTTAATCGTTCAGCCAACGATATTGCCCGCATATCATCGGATCCGAAGAAATTCCGCAAGAAAAATATTCCGCAGCCGAGTGGAGCAAAAAGAAACAAGTCTCATATCCGATACGGAAAATACAACCGTTCCAGAAGAGGCGGAACGGGCCAACGGAAAGAAATTACGCGAACGAAATTCTAGGAAGGAATGCGGATATACCGAGGCACATACAGAAAGGCACGCGTGATTTTGACTTGACAGAGGAAGAGCTGCCAAGCACAGCCACTTTAAATGCAGATGCACCTTGCATTGGAGACATCTTCTACTCCACAATCACCTTTACTCACTCGAACACTCCAGAACCACCCAAGGCTACACCCAACCCTGGAACCCACCCAACCCCGACCAGCCGAGTTTATGGTTCTCCAATGCTCTTCTTTTAAGTACCAATAACTGTCCGGTTCTCTGAAGTATCGGAAGCATTCGGCGTACAGGCTGCAGGCTTGTATGTACATGTAAAGCAATCGATAGTGTGTACATACCATTTTCGATATCTCAAGAGCGCTTAAGTAAACGGTGTATCTCTTCCAGCGAGATGTTTTCCCTCGTGATCGCCCCTTGCGCTTTTCTTACTTTCCCTCTCTACCGCCGCGCCGGTGTCTTGGTTACAAATGTACTTTTGCACGCGATTTGCCAACGAGATTTCGTCGCTATCTACTCTCTGTTACGGGCACGAAAATTTTAGTCAATTCCTCTCGATGGGAATTGGAAAAAGGAAACCAGAGACTCTATTATGTCTGTTGTTTACCTGGACCATGTCTGTTCATGTATAATCAAAGTCGTTCGAATTAGATTTGGAACTTCGGTTAACCTCTTAATACTTTACCAACGCCACTCGTTGCTGAAATTACTCCACACTATCAACAAGTTTTTAATGTTACCAGTAGAAATTTATGCGCTTATTTCTAAAGCTTTATAATTTTTACATCAAAATTTTGGGGCTTCTAACTACATCATTTTAATCTTTCTCATTCTACGACACTTTAATTTTATTATCATTTATAATTTCGATATTAGGACTATTTCTAGACTTATAGCTGCTTAATATATTAACCTTTGCATTGTAAACCAGGATTAAATTGACCCCAGTGTTTTTATCCAAAATCATATTCTTTTTGTTTTTCACGTCATATAGTTGAAAAATTAATACTCTTAAGTAAATTGTTACTCAAATTTTCCTTTTTTATCCGTAATTTAGAATGTTTGAAGAAGCCACAGGAATTTTATCCACTGAAAAACCCATGGGATCAGTATGACCTCGTTTACAATATCCGATATATCAAAAAACGTTTACAATACAAAGGTTAGATGTAATGGTTTTTTTTTCAAATAAAAAAAATATAATAAATAAACATTGACAGAAGAAAGTCGATTAATAGAGACGTTTGTTTAGAGTACTCGGCTAATTTCGAAAGAAAGGTATTTGTTGCCACGGTTACAGAATATATGAAGAAAATTTGAGGAGACAGGCGTAAAACCACGTATTATTGTACCTATGACTAAACCTACCAACACATACAACTTGCGTACATCAGTTCACGCTTATTTTTAACACGAAATGTGCGTACGATGAAATAACCACAAGGTGAGTGCCTCGTGAGTAAACCGCAGCGTAATGCCGATTAAAAATAAAAATTGCAAACAATAATAATCGAAAGCTTCTCGTTCGCAAATCGATTAAAAGTTAATTATAAAACTTTCTACCTAATTATTTTTGTATCGTTTCGTACTTCCGCTTTACTATTTTTTCTAACGATTTATAAAAATAATCTAAATACAAAATCTAAAAATAATAGACTTTATCACCGATTTCTTGTCACATCAGTTTGTATACATAATTGTTACGATAATATGGAAGCATACCATTCCTCTTTATTTTACTTGAATAGCTTTCAAAATAAATGACACAATTGAAGAGGGATTGCAGGAATTACCAATTCCACTTCCTATACATCGTTTACAATTTCAAATAGTATTTATCGAAAATAGAAAGCGCAACCTATTTAATATGCAGCGGAAAAATTTACTACTGGTCAATATTATTTTTATTATGGAATTACAGAATGTTTATAAAAGCACTTGATTCTTATATGATTTCTTTGCTTTACTCAAATAGACGTAAAATGGAGTTCCTTGTATTTAGCTGTAATCCCTTCAATTGTTCACGGTTATGATAGTTTCCTCGTTCAACCGTAATTTCTTCTCCTGCGTTCTTTTCGACTATTTCTTTTCCGATCCCGCAGATAATTTTACACGTCATCTGTCATCGTAAATGCCATTTTTGTCGCTGATTCAACGCCAGTACAAAACCGCCTGACACTGATTTATTATCAACTGCAAAACGCGTTCGAGTAACATCAAAACACCACTATTCCAGGGAATAGATTTTCATCAATGCCTGTCTATATTTTTTGAAAAAGAAACCCTGACTACCAGGTTTATTATTTCTACAACTTCCGCATTCCGCGCCTATGATTCCAGGGACACTAATTTATTATCGCGATTCAAGCCGAGCCTTTTCTGCATAATTACGGAAATACTAGCTGTGCATATTTGACTTGCCAAAGAACCGTACGAAATTGTTTATTGTTGTTTCCCTTGCACGTAATAGCAGTATGCTCGGTATACATTGTACAGCATGTTTTCTTAGACATGCTATAATTACAGGGGATGCTAATTAAACAACGAGAAGACTCGCACGAAGTTCGTAAATTGATATCGCGTGATAACCCGTAATATTTTGCAAGTATACGTAGATTAATTATTCACCGTATACAGATTTCCAACTGCATGATTGTAAGCCGATTTTCAAAGGAAGCCATCCATACAGGTAGCTTGCATATTCTGTTTTACACCTGTAATACTGGTCTATAATCCACGGGAATTTAGAATATTTAGAAGCGTGATTTCGAGAGACTAAATGCATGAGGAACTTCTAACTATCATTGAGAAACTATTAAAGTATTAATTTGATATTTCCAGTGTACAACTGAAATGTTTTTGTACAAAATAACGTAAATGCTAAAATTGAAACGGTCTTTTATTTTTTAGTATATTTATAGCTTAGTGTCAGACTGTTCCAAGTCCTGTATTGTAACTTTACAATAGAACGAAAACAAAAATTAAAGCTACAGAAGACAAAATTGTCTTATGTTTGTCCATCATGCTGTATTTATTTTCCTTTATTTACCAAGAATTTGCCAAGAATTATACATTGATATAATTTAACGTAATCACTAGGCTGCGAATTTTTACAATATGTATAATGTATTTTATAAATACAAAATGCACGCAATGTGCAAAAATGTACAAGATATCCAAAGTAAGGTACATTTTATTATATTTCAAGAATACAACAGTCCTCTAATTTCATTCAATTTCTTTAATTCTATTAATAAGAATATGACTTTGGATAAAAGTTCGTAGTTTACCAATAACCTACTATATGATCCAAATATCGCTTAATAGAAAAAGAGATTCACACATTAATCCAAATAACAAAATATAATGCACGTCCGATAGCAAAATATGTTGCTTTCAGTGTAAAGGCCGTAAATTTTTCGCAATAAAAATGTATAATATATTAATATCGCTGTTTAAATAGATAACGTGGCCGATTCGCATGTTTAACTTCATTCCACGAACATCCGAATGCTGTCGATGCAGTATATAGCTCGCGTTGCACGCTACATCGGTGCTATTAATTATTTGTTAATATTTTAACTATTGAAAGAACGTTTACCATTGGTACTTTGCGAATATACATACAATGAAACCTCCGATTTAATGAGAGGACACGACGAAATGAAATTTTGAGGCGTATCACGATCCCACTCATTAAACCGTTAAATGTACATATAATTGGAGATAGATATTTAACTTCGTCGGCATGAAACATTGCATATTCGTCGAGCAAGATAAACATTATCCCCAACAAAATTTCCGTATAGATACTGCATTGTTTCACATTCGCTGGAAATCCCTACGGTCAGCGAATGCACTTTTTGAGCGCTCCAAAAATTGCTGATTATGGTAATATACATAAGCATATATAAACTCAATTAGTAGGGAAATATTTGCAATTCTACAAATTAACAAAATGCTAAGCTTTGCAAAAATATAGTTCGGATTATTTGGAAGATTTTTATAAAATTCGACATCACGCCAACTGTGCAAGACATTCCAGTTCGTATTGATATCGCGTAAAAAGTCACATCTGCTGATGCGAGGTTGTTTCCACTCCTAAAATCGAACCACTACCCGAAAAAAATGTCAAACATCTCCGCCGCTGAAACCAACCCATTCCTAAAAGCAAAATTTCCAAGCTTTGCGACTCGAAAATAAACTCGCTTCTAACGAAGGTCCAAAATTGTTCGCCCTACAAATCAAACTACCTCAGAAAAAATTTCAAAGCTTTCCACGCGTGAAATTAAACCACTTTCAATAACATTTCAAAGCTTTCTATTCCTAAAAGCAAAGCTTTTGTAAAAGAAATTCAAAACCCCGGTTTGCACTCCTGAAACCAAACTGGTTATCAAACATTTTCCAAGCTTCAGATTTTTTATGATTTACTGAAAATCGGAGATCCAAACTTACTAAGTTATTTGAAACATTTTTTAAAGTAAAAATGAATTTTTGCCTAATTGCAATGCCAATCATCGTCAAATTTTAAAGAAATTTCCCAAAAAATTAAACGATTAAAAAATACTAACTTTTAACTGTTTTGAATACGAATAACAACTATAATTAATTAAAATTTGCATTTGGTTACCTGTAACTATTATCAATGACCGAAATTTTATTTCGGTTACCGATAACCGTTGTTAGTAAACGGAATTTTATTTTTGTTTCCGCTCATTAATATTATATATATATATATAATTATATTATATATATATTATATCATAAATATGAATTGTTATTAATATTACTGATAATACAAACAGCGCAAAGTTAATTATGGAAATTACATATATGTGTACAATGTATATACATATATATTTGCCCTTCGTATTGGTGAATGGCAAATTAAAATCCCATTCATTGATAATAATTATTGGTAATCAAAATAAAATTCTAGCTGTTTATATCGGTTACCGGTAACCAGAAAAAATTCTAATCATTTATAATGGTTATTGGTAACCAAAATTTCTTAACTAGAGATATTAACTCTTTTACCATAAGTTTCTAAATTTGTCTAATAATAGTTACGATGTCTGGTGAAAATATTATTGCTGTGCGTCGCAAAAACCAATTATAGTTCTTGCAACTATATACAGTGTATATTTGCTCAAACGCTGCAGCATGTTTCAAGGAAAAACGACTCGAGTTTGCACACAAAATTACGCGTGTATCGCTACAGGAAATCCAAAGACACTCGGAATTTCCACGGCGCGGCGGTTCAATTATAAAACTACGATCATTATCGCAGTGTTAAATGCATATACGGGGTAAGACGAGTGTTTAACTTCATAAGCACTAAACGCTGAAACAGCACTATATCCGCCATTATTCGAAAGGCGTTGCAACGAAGCGTTCGTATACTTAAGAGCAAGAGTTTCTCGAAAGAGCAAAGTTCCGCACGTTCTCGAGTTAAAGCGAATTCTGGGATTTTCTTGCAGGTATGAATAATGAACCGAGGCCAAGTTCTAGAATGATAAGGCAATCCCAGGCCGATCGATCGAAAATTAAGTGGAAGGTAACTCCTCCCGCAACGCAACATACCTTATATTTACCGTCAAGTAAATTAAAAAAGTTTCCACGCCTTCTGTACTTTAATAATCATCTAATACCGCGAAATCCCTTCTATGTTCAAACAATTATCACGGGCATCTTTAAAATTCTATATTCATGAAATTTTCACTCGAAAGTAAAAGGGAAAACAAGGAGCGTCCATTTTTTTGCGATGTTTAATTTGAATTAAGATTAAAATAATATAAAATATTAGGTTGACGGAAAAGTCTCGTCGGTCTTTTTGCAACGTGCAATTAGTATTGAGATACGTAAGTTAGTATGCCAACAAGTTCGAAAACGGAAATAAAAGTTGAAAGAAGACATTTCGAAGTATCATTTGAAAATGAAATTGTAAAAATTTATTGCACTTATTATGCTTAACACAGTTTTGAAGTGGAAGAAAATAAGATGCTTTTACAGCAGGATATATCATAGTATTGCTGTAAAAGTAGAAATACAGTACAAAGAAAAAATAACGCGAGTGGTAAAATATATTAATACCGACAGAATTAATTTTTTTAGCCCTCAATAAAACTTTTAAAATGAAAGTAAATTGAATAATCTGAACGTTTATGGAATTCATTTGGACCAGTTTTTTGCTGTAACAAATGAAAATTCTTCAAGAGTTAAACGATGAAACTGTCTGATATCATAAAAGATTGTTGAAAAACCGCGATAACACATTGTTTAACAAAGTTTCGTTTCTGTGCGTCCTTAAAATACGACAGAACTTTTCGGCCAACCTAATAATTATTTTCTTGGCTATTTTTCTTTTCATGCTTAATTAGAATATAAATTTCACTATTATGTTATAAATAGACTGTAGATTTTATGCAAATTCATTTGTTTATAATTTAAATCAGCTAAAGAAGTGGAGTTTAAATAGAAACTTGTTTCATTCCCTAACTATTATAATCTATGCTTTATTTCACATATTTTGTATAGTTTTGCACGTTACGTGCATTTTGTACTTTTTTACAGAGTTAAGTTTCCCACAAGTGTACGAAAAACCCATAGTCTAGTTATGACTAATACAATTCAATCTGTTAAAGGTGGTAGGATAAGCAGATAACTGCAGATCCTAGTTATACTAATTGCCCATAATGTAAACTCGTCAATTACATCTGTCACACTATGTATCGATTTGCGTATTGATTTCGAGAATCGTCTCAGTTTGATGTAATATCCGGAGAAAGTAACAAGTAACAGTAATAACCAGGCTACGGATCTTTATGCAAATCCATACTTTCATTAACAAAATTATAGAAATGGAATCTAATTGGGGAATTGTTTCACCCTTAAAATACAATAACATGCATTTTGCGCCAAATTTACGACAAGTTTAATTCACCAATTTGAATTCTGTGCTTTTTTGTATATTTAAGTTTCCCATAAATGCATACAAATCCGCAGTCTAGTAATTATTTTCCTTTTTTGTTACTTTATTTGTTGTAATACGGAATGATTAAAAATTACACTTTGCAGTAAAAACGTTATCGCAATCCACTAAACCTTGTTTCTTTAGTGGTGGACTAAAATTACCAATATTTAAAATCAAATGTATTAAAAACTGATTTTCTGATTGAAATTATTTTATAACATTCCTGGATTCTCACCTTTCTCCTTTAATTTTGCCAGTCCTTATCAGTCTATATTCTCCAAATATAAATTGTGAATTCACTTAATTAGAATATTAGGAATCCAATAGGATATAATACAGTGAACTCCCATATAACGCGGAGGATATGATCCTCGTTATAGGGAACCGTGTTATACGAGACATGCATTATCAGGCGAATTTATGCAAATTTAAACATGTCTCTGAGTTCCAACGCGGAACGTAGATTGCTAATGAGATGTGGGTCAGTTTCAAATATCGTTGTATTGCATACAGACTGTTAATTAACTTGGTTTTGAAACGTAAACCTCCTGAATAAAGTTTATTTTAATAAAGGAAAAGCAAAACAAACTACAGGTAACTTACTTAATTATAAAAAAATATTAGGTCACTACATAATTCCTGTCGTATATTCGAGTAATAATTAAACAATGGAATCTTCGAAAGCACATTTGAAAGACATGTAAAATTATAGTACATTAATACCCAATAATAAACGAAGAGTTCAACACGAGTTTTGCTTGAATTAGTTTAGCGATTATTACGAAATGTTGTAAATATTAATAAGAAATACGACGAAAATTATAATACAAAGTATTTTGTACTTTAACCATGTATACTGCAATAAAAAAAATACCTGAGAAACTGTATCGATGCTACAAAATATCAAAGTAATCATACGTGGACGTAGAAATATTAGAAAATATTAGGTAATATATATATATATATATTATATATTAGGTAAAGTATCGTTTTATTACTAAGTAGATTTAGTTTCCTCACTGTTTTCTTTTTGATAATAAATGATTATTTCTATTCTTTTCCTTTCCCCATTTATTTCATATTATATTTACTTAATTTTCCCATATGTTTTCCTATTTATACAGCAGCATTTAGTACCCCAGAGATCGTAATGTTCTTAGTTTGTTCCACATTCTCACATCCGTCGAAAAACATTTTGCCAGGAACTACCTACTTTTAGATTATTACTGCTTTTTGTATTTCATACAATGCACTTGCTAGATATCTCCAACACTGCCCTTCTTAGCCAGACTGCACGAGCAGATACCTACTACTAAGAATTTTTTCGTCACGTTATACGAATTCGCGGTTATACGAGAGTCCACTGTACTTTCAATTGGAACGACTTTTGCAACAATAAACGAACAATGAACAACTTTCAATGGAAGCCTCCAGTTTCTTACAAAAGTAAGTTGATATCCAAGTTGGATTCTTCCGAGAAGCGGAACCAATATCAAATCGAACTTTCGGCCAATAACAAACGTCTGTTCTCCTCTTACTTCTGTCTGTAATTGATTTTAACTACGCATCCATACATGTGCGCATGTAACTCCTGCCTATCGGTTTCCGACAAAATTTCGAATCACCGATCACCAGGCGAAACTTTTCCCCCGGAAGATCACTGTCGAGATCCAACAGACGAGCTGGAAAACTTTCATTCGAGTTTGCAAATCCTCTTTGCACCGAGATATACTCCGCCTCTACAGTTTTAAGAATATTATTCGTCCTCCATATCCGGAGTTACTCGCGATCTGCCAGCAATTCGTAAAATCGGACCTACATTCTGTGCCTTCCAGTTTTAATGACTGATGAAAATATTTAGAATATAACATTTATTTTCGTCGTTAATGGATCTATCGGTGTTCTTTTTGTAGCACGAACCGTAAGGTTCTGAAAAGTTTTCCCGATGAATCGGTCGCTACGATATTCGATACTATTTAAAAGGCTCAAAATGGTTCGAGCATTTCAATGTTTTGAGTTCAAGAAACACATAAATGGAATTAGTTATATTATATATACGTCCATGTCACCTCTATCTTTTTGATTTTATAAACACGCAAATTTTATATTTCACAGACTAATGAAAGCATGAATTCGATTTTTTAAAACGTGGGACTTGCGAAGTTTTCCCGCACAAGCACAGAATTAAGATTGCACGGATGGCATTACGTTTATTACCTGCAACTCAGCAAGAATATAATAATTTTTGCTATACTTCAACGGATCCTAGTTAATCCCATTACAAACGCAATACTGCAAAAAGCATACTGATCCTCTGATACAGAACGCTGATCGATATAATAAAACAATGCTGTTTATAACTGAGATAAACCATCTCGCAACTGCACGTGATGTTTCTAATTAAAACACCGTCGAATAATAGCATTACGATAATTATACGCACCCGTTAATTGGAATATACAAATCCCAATTTTATCAATTTCATTTACCTAACCCCCCTCCCCCCTCCCTCACCATTTCACCGTGACGTCTAATTTCACCCTTAATTTATATTTAACCGCGAACTCGTCGAATATAATAAGAACCAATTACAAACTGTGCAGCATTCGCGAAAAATAGAGACAGCAACGAAGTCGAAGTGAAACGCGGGTCGGGAGTATTTGCAATTAGCATCAAGAAGATACGTTTCTGAAATGCAAGAGATTGCAAGCGGCAAACACAAGGGAAGACACACCGTAATTACATACTTTTAATGGGGGAAACTTTTTAAGAGGGACATCTCGTTAAAACGAAATACAGTGGCACCCTTTGCGTTGCCAAGGAACATCAACGAAAGGAAAGTAGACCTAAGGCGAAATGCGCTTCTAGGCGCTCGTATTAATAATTACGGAACTAGTGCGTGTTCCAGGATTGCACAATACTTGGATAAACAGAATAGGTGAAGTAGCAGCATCGGTGAATCCATTAAATTCCGATTATTCGGAAGTATACTAGAAACTCGATAACTTGCGAGTTTGCACGATTTATCCCGCTAACGATGGTACTTGTTAATACGGAGGTAGCCTGATTTTACTTTGAAACTTCCACATAATTTTCCGACAGCTGTATAAATAGTAAAATCTGCTATGTATGTGTCGTTAGGCGACTTAGGATCGTTACTCGAGATACGTTTTCTGAGTTAACAATTGCACTGTTGCGTAACTTTTGCATAAAATGTGTAAATAAATTTTGTATAGTTTCTTTAAATATTCCGGCCCAATTTCGTTGCAATATCTTTCAAATTGACGAAGCTACGGTGGAACAGCATATTTTAGCATATTTTAACAGCATTAATAGGTAGCATCGCACATCTCAATTGTAACCAAGGTAATGTATAAAATTAGAGAAACTGCAAGACGTTGAAACTCTGTACGATTTTTTAAAAAGAGAAGGAATAAATTAGTTCGAAGGGCAAATCCAACAGGATAACGAAGATATTATCGAAGACGCGGATTGATTTAAAGTGGAATTATATTTTTTACAATGTTATATATATTTTTAAGTATTCTATAAATACCACAAATGATGACACAAACTTTTGAACATTACAACGTGCAGTTCCGATATTTTCTATATTTTTGCATTCTACAGTTGCTGGTACAGTCAATGTATTTCCCGTAAATACATAAAAATCCACAATCTATGGATTAACAATAATAAAAAAGTACTCAAATTTTGAAAGTGTATACGTGACCGCGTGGTTTTATCTGAAATTTTGTGAATTTTTTAAAACTCGAGTTCAAAGCCACAAAATCTGAAAAAATTCCTACACGTGTATTCCATCGGCTACAATGTCTGCAAATTGTGCATGGTTTTTTTTGTATAGAATGGAACAAAAGGAATGGAATTGTTATTTAGATGCTGACCCATATTTGAAACTCTTGAATAGCAGCGTAAATATTTTTGTACGATATCCTTTCTATGGGCGAACAATGCTAATTTCCTTTCACTTTGTTTGCTTGTTATTGTACTTGAAAATACGGCAAACAATAACAAAAACGATTTGGTATAATTTGTAATATAAAATAAACCTCTGTGATATTGAAAGGTTGATAAACACAATTACATTTCACTGCACGGCGAATGAGTATATCGGCCTCAAAACGAATGGAACCATCCATTTGGTAAAATTAATGGCACATAATAAACAAGCAAATCAATCGTGAAATGTTTGAATTATTACCCATCCATTTATGGAACATAGCTATAGATAAAACACAGTTTGTTGCACACTTTGTCGCAAAATAAAATTTCGGTCCATTTAATATTCCATTTTCTTAAAAAATAGTAGGACATAAAGAAAAAGCAATTTCAATTTATTATTTGCTTCATTATAGACGGTGTCCCAGATTTTTCCCGCAAAACTCTGTTAGTATATTTTATACCTATAAATAAGTAGAAAATGTTATATAACTACAGGTCATTTGAAGCTTCCTTAAAAAGTTATGATAAAAATACCGAATCGATGGGAAAGCAATAATTCTTAATAATTCTAATGATCCCTTGGTAAATCCTAAAATTATTCACATTTTTATGAAAATAGCATCAATACATTCTCAAGGCATTGAACTAAAATCAAACTGTAGAAAAAACTAAACTCTACACAACACAACAATGGTAGGATGATAAGTCGACTTATTCATTGAAGTAAAATGAATTCAAAATTAATTTCATAATATAACAAATTTAACCTTTTAATGCCACCAGTATTATATTGACAAGAACAGAGAACGTTTTAAAATGAAGTATTAATATTTAATGATTATATTAGTTGTCAACTTATTTTTGTCTTGTATTTATATTTCCCTTCGTATTTCATATTTTTATTATAACTTTTTAATACGGCGTCAAAGCAACCTATGTTTGTATAACATTCTTCATTTATTTACAACACGGAACATGTCAATAAAGTTTTACAGAAAAAATCTGGTATACTCTGTATATGACTTCGATTAAACTTGACAGAAATAATTAATAGCTAACGGACTAATAAAGATTAGTATTTGTGGAGTGTAATTATTTTAGTAATTCAAAATGCAAATATTATGAGAAGGTAAAAGATCTATCGATTCCTGCAGTTACGTATAAATAATCTCCGTAAATTAATTCTGTTAAACAAACATTGCAATAGAATTGTAGAATATGTATAAATAACCTACTTTAATAATAAATACACGAACAACGTGTAAAGTATAAATAGAAATACTAAATGTAGTTTGCGATGTTTTTATTACATAAAATCAACAAGATTTTTGCACTTATCTAACGTATAGCGGCTACAAAAAGTATATGCACATCACGGTGTTTGTTTTCGCATTTAACCCTTTCACGCTTGGCGTTGCATACACGCAACATTACATTTCACCTCAGTAAAACGCAATAATACATATATGTAGTTTTATTCAACAAAACTGGTTTCAAATTTGAGTATTTGTTCTCCTTCAAAAATATAGAAGAAAGTGTACAATGTTTATTTTAAAATTTTGCTTTCGTTTAAATCGTGTATAAATGTGTTTAGTATAAAATATATTTTTCACGAGCAAGAGAATTTGGCCCAGAAAGGGTTAAGCATTAACCATTTAGGTCCAAATATACACTCCATAACAGAAAGATAGGTTCACTGAGTTCTTCTTAAATAATCGTGCAATAACAAGATTATGAAATGGATGATCATCACATACGAATATAATAGATAGCATACAGGAATTGCTTAAAAGGAGTGTATAAATAAGTAGTAGGCAATTATTAGCAAAAGACGAATTAAAAATTGCAATTGAGGGTAGTTTGGCAAACTATGACCAAAATGTTATTAAAAAATTACATGACACCATTCGAAGTAGAACTTTTTAATTAATTGAACGTCATAATAAATATACATACTATTAAAATAAAACAAAATAAATGTTAATACAGATATTTCTCTTAATTATTTCATATGAATCTATCTTTTGTCGCGTTAAAAAAGTCTACATTTATACAATTCTCTTACAATACCATAGAAGCTACGAATAAATTATATTTGTCAATAAATATAATAATTATGATCTGAAGTACAACTTCCGAAGCAAACTCAGAGAATTCTGCGTAGGCTAAGAGGCGTTAAATAAATAAAACTTATTTAACCTATATTTCTATCGCGGACTCTATTAAATTTCCTATCTTTAAATGGTACTCTTATGCAACTATACATATTTATCACTCTGCGATTGAAACGCGCAGAATCTGATAAAAAAATCTCCTCGTTGAAAGATTGAGGTATATGCGAATACTTTTCATAGCCATTGTATATTTTTATTTTATTACTTTTTTATACGTTCTGTATTTATGTGTCCGCACCTATGAGTTTATGGTATCCCAAAATTTGTGCCACTTTAGCAGTGAAAAGAAAAAGATCAAATTTAGTGGCATTATTTGTTACGTTACTATGCCTCTAGCGTCTGCTTATGCATGGATTGTATCACTGTTCGTGTCGCCGATATGCTACAGCAGGGCACGCTTCAAAGTGAATCAAATTTATAGCACGATAAGCGAACAGATCGTCAGAGAAGCGAGTGACATACTCTGATGTCGAACTGCAGTATCGAGGTGCAAAATATGCAGACTTTGCTACCCTTTTGTATCTTCATGCTGAATGAACACAGTAAGATGTTCGACCTACTTATACTACTGCTCCATACTACTGCGCCATGGAACTTTCGTAGACAAAATAAATTCTCTTATTTTAATCCCAAGAGGAAATCATTATTATTAGGTCGTTGCATATGAAATGGCCGATTTTACGTAGCTTCAAATCTTTTAACCACTAACTAATTAAAAGAGGCACTTCTCATTTTTGTGAAATAAGTCTCGTACACATTGAAGGATATCCAATTCGAGTAAAATTTTTAGTCCATCATTATCGATCACTTCTTTCAGGCGCGTATAATTTTGTTCAACAGCTGAATTTCGTATAAATGAATAAAATAATCCGCAATCTAATTACCTATAACTTTCTTTTATTTTAATTTTAGGCGTAAGCTGATTTAGAATATTAAATTTCGATGTTTTAATTGCTTGAAATTTGTGAAGAATTTATCGATGTGGAATTTAATTTCTTGAGAACCGCTGACTGAAATAAATAACTGTTTTCCATTCATCGTTTTCTACACGCGCAGGACGTAACATGTTATTTTGATAAATTTGGTTGTGAATCTCGACCGAGGTAGACCGCAATATTTTACGGAAGACGAAGAGACACGCACCTCCCGTTTCCAAAATTTATAGCCGTTATCGAATAACAGTACAATACAAAAATGCAATTTCTCAAATAACAAAAGGAAAAAAAATATGGACTGATAAAATTGTTCAATTAAGTGTTTCTCTATTTTTTTACGTTGGGTTCCATCAATGATCTTTTTCCACTTTAAAATCGCAACAAAAAAAAAGCGAAGCTGTGTTTTATTAATTTTCTAGAAAATTTTGCTGAATTCTTTTGTAATCGATTTCAAATAAAAGTTATATTTAAACAGATCTCTGGAATGATTAAATACGAGAAGTTAGTTATTACAGCCACGAAACTTGTTATACAAGTGTTAGTTACGTATTACAACAACGTAATGCTATTACTTCGTAACTCGTGTAACTCTGTTATATTGCTCAACCTAGCAATCGTAATTCCTCACGAACTTGACATATTTCAGTCACGTCATACTTTTCTTTGAAACTATTAGGTCTACCAATGAATAATCGATATCTTTTTGTTAAATACTGCATTTAATTTTAAGAATATGAAGTACTTATCCTGTCTTAATCGTAATTTCTTTTACTCTGTAATGTTGAACATTAGTTTTGACGCAAGCTATATATATAGACGCAAGCAATAAAATCAACGACTTCAAATAAAGTGGCTTCAATAAAAATTTGCTTTCCCTTCTAAATATAGTAACGTGTGCTTTACTTCGGATATTTTATATATTTTCGTATATTCTGCGCAATCTGCATTTTTCCCCATAGTTAAATTTCTCATAAATGCATAAAAATCCGCAATCTATTAATCACAAAATACTACCTTTTCTTATTGCTATACACTCTTACTTTAGTTCACGCATCTATTCAAAACATGACAAATTGCACGTGGTTTCAGCATAAATGAATGATATATAAAAAAAAGAAATTATCGTCTTACGATTTAGAATTACGAAATATCTATGTAAGGATAATATCGAATGCAAGCAAAGCAGATTCTTCACGAACTCCATCCCATTCACGTTCTCGACGATCGGCTAAATAGATTTAAATACTTTTGAACTTGTCGCGAAATGCGAAAGCTAATCGACCGTGAAAATTAAGTATTCCTCTCTATATTAGAGGATGGCTCACGGTTGGGAGAGGCGAGTGCACACCCGTCTGACATTCCCGTTGCCCAGAAATGTGTCTACGACGTGCAATGGCCATGGTACAACATACCGTACTGGCTGCGGTCATTTTGAGTACGCTGGGTTAGCCAGGAATGTTAATAGAAAATACTCGGTGTCTCTAGACTTTAATTATGAGGCGCGAATGAAGACCCTGCTGAAAAAGCCTACGACAAGTGTCTACAGCCCGCAAAAAAAGTCATCGAATCTTCCAAGAAACAAACGATCCAAAGAAATGAATGAACGTGGGGTTAACTGTGCGAATAAAGGAACAAATGGCCAAACAAATGCAAAGTGTATTTTTCTCTTCTTATTATTATTAAGTTTTTCTATCTCAGGTGAGATTTATTCGCCATGCAGTGAAGTATGCGTATTTAACCATTAACTTTAAATAATAGTACATGGGTTATTTATACAATTTATATTGCATGATTTTAAGAATGATAGAATACATGCACGCGCTGCAATATTGGGTTTAACAAGCAAATCTGACATGGTGGTTGATAAAACCAGTTTTAAGCTACTTAGTTGCTGATACAGTTAGGATCTTTGAGATTCGTAAAGAGGACATTGCCAGATTATGTGGTCAAGGTCCTGTTCACCACTACTGGTATGAATATCTGCGATTCCTGAGTAATTTCTATTATTATGGTTACTAATTATATCAGTGCTTCAATATTTATCGCACATAGAAAATGTCGCAATCGTGGTGCTGTTGAAAAGGGCACGATTCCATTCATGTTGAAAAATTGCAATAAAATGTTAACAGAATGAAATGCATACGCACTACCGTCTGCTTCATGCAGATTGATTTCCTAGCTTATCATTTCATAACAATATTCGGCGGTTCATGTTAACACGGTCCAAGACGACCCTAACAGTAGATCACCTCGTACTGCAATGTGAAATATTCCTTCCGTTAAGAAACCAACTCAACATCAAACCTACTCTAAAAGTCAACCTAAAGGACAGTGGAACAGTAATCAAGACTCCTACAGTATCTAAAACAATCCATGCTCTACAACGACATATAAATCACCCCCCTCTGTTGTCGCTAATAACCCAAGAGGTTGATGCGACACAAAACAACGGACAAAAAAAAACAGTCTAACATTTTATTACGTCAAACTTCACATTAATCTATTCGCAAGTAACTGTTTTTCACGCATAAAACACGTGCGCATTTTTTATCATCGAATCATGCGAATATCGCACCGCAGTCAGATTAAGGAAATTTCTTTTAAATTTCTGTAGTATCATAGTTTTGTAGGACTTTAGTTTTAAGAACAGGAAGAGTGTCGCAAAAGAGAGAGAGCGTTGACGGACAAAAGCCAGACCCAACGACCGGGCGATCGGCCGATGCGTCGCCGAAGATTCTAAAAACGTGGTGGGAGAAAAGAAAAGGGCCAGCAAGGGTTTTTCTCTGGCGAAAAGCAGGTATAATTGTAAAGAGAGTCAAGAGTGTTGTTACGAGTCAAGAGAGAGTAGTTGCGTTTTAGTTTAGACACAGTATTGTAACCTTGTATAATCTTTAATCCTAATAAATTATATATATTCTTATACCTAACACTACATATCAAATCTTACAAAATTCGAAAAGTGCAGTTAATCAGTTCGACCTGTGAACGACTCAATTATTGACTTATGCCCGTAGTAATGTGTCTTATTCTTTCGAATAATTCTTTTCGCGGAGATGTTTGAGAGAGTTATTGGATTTTTTAAACGATTTCGGGCTCGACTTCAGAAGCCCGTAACGTTTAAACTCGCGATTAAAATGCATTGCGTAAAATCGAGTAGACCCTATATCGCCTGGCTGTGGAAAGCTTTCCACCCACGCAAGCCTGCTATCACTCTGGCACGGATTTGATGAACAGTACGCGGTGCTTAAATAACTGATGATACAGTTAAGGAAAAGGAGTGGAGATAAATGGTACCGCGGCTTGCCGGGATTTCAAACGAGGTAGTTAAGATTAGAAGCGGCCCATGTTCGCGGTGTTCAAGTTAGAACAGTGAGAAATGATCCCTAGCTTGGCAATTTTTGCACCCACCGTTTCGTATTAGAAGTGTAATATATTGTCAATTTTAATTAATATACATGTATTCCTAATTTTATGCGAATTAATGTTCCTCTAAAATTTCTATAATATTCGACAAAATGATTAAAATACACCACTGGCAAAAGTTTAGAATCGCTAAGCATTCTAAGGAAAGTAAGGAAACGTGTTTTACTCGTTCTATTTTTAAAAATGGATAAATTATATGTATGCTTAATTAGCTTAGAAAACTCTGCAGTCAAAAATTTATGAAATTAGAGGAGATTACTATTAATATTTAAAACATTACGGTATTCGAAAAGTTCGTAGCAATATTTGAGCAACATTTAAAAGCAATACAACATAATGAATACGTTTTATGTTATTGTATGTTTTATACAACATTGAATAATTTTTTTCTTAACAAATTTTCATCTTTCTCGAAACGTAATTCACTCTTTCTAAGCAATATTTTTGTCCCTCTAATGTAATGCATTACTGATCGTTAATAAAATTTGTATTGTTAATAACTAAAATAAATGATAGTATAATACCGTTACGCTTAGAATTAAGAATTATGATTGCGATCCAGAAAATGATTCAAAACTTTTGATACATCGTATGTACGTATTGTAGGAAATAAAATAAACCATATTTGTTTTCTATTTTTCATACATTCATATTTTTCATAGAATATAATGCCAGAACTGATCCGAATCTCTCATTTTTATATGTGCAGCTTCTTCCATAATGGAAGTGAATCCTCCGTTCACTTAAGTTCCGTTCGCATTTGAGCATTTTCGTTGCGACAAGGTTGCTTTAAAAATTTTACACGCCAAGAGGATAAAATGTAGAACAATTCGATACACGGGGAAATCCACGTAATCTTTAAATGTAACAGGTACGCGCACTGCCGGATGAAAATTTCACGAAGACAATCCGTGTACATGGATTAACGATATACAATGCCGTAATTCTTCCGCGACCTTTATATCGACGTCAAAATAAAGATATATATTGTATGCTACTGAACCCTTCAATCTATATGTAAATTTAAAAAAAGAAAATCATTCTGCGTAACTAAATGTACAAAAGTATAAACTAGTGGCGTGGTTATTTAAACAAAATTCAAATTTTGTTTGGGGACCGCCGAACATAAATTAATCTTCGAATTAGTTTCTCTTATTTGGTATAACTCTGTGCCCGTAATTTAAAACACTATTTTAATTGTTAGAGGTTGATAGAAAGGTGTAAAAATTGGGAATAGGGATAAAAAGGCACTTAACCCTTTGACGCCGAGTTTAATATCTCCTGTTAACCATGCATTTACGCGCAATAACTCAAATTGTTTGTCTAATATATTATATTAATACTATATTGTACTATATTAACACTAGATTAGATATTATAGATATTAGATATTATATTAACACTAGAAAAACCAAAGTGGTCCTAATGACTTGTTTCCAATTTCCTATAAAAATTGTATAAACTTACACCGATTATTTTTGAAAATAAAGATTTATTTCCATTGCATTATATACTTCTTCGCATATCTATTGATTTAACCTGTTTGATATAAATAAGTACATTTTATTTTCAGTAATTCTAGGGTTAATTCTAGATACAATACTGTAGATAGATACTTTATTCATTTCCTTTTTGGAGTGCAAAAGTTCCGTTTCACGTCTTATATTGCACACCATAATCTTAAATTACAACTAATGTTGCCCAATGTTTCATTTATTTTTAATCACTGGCAAAACTACTATTATTACTACTGATAAATATAACAAGTATTACCTATATGATAAATAAAACAAATTATTTTTAATAACCCTTCATATTAAAATAGGGAGAATAAAATATAATAAAACAAAATAAAATAAACAGCAATATAAGTTAACTATGCGCCTAAACTCAGCTTCTTGCCGTTTCTTACTAACCTAAAATCTATAATCTGGCATCGAAACTCTAAAATATACTAGTTTAAAATTTCGTAGTAAAAATAAATTTTAAAACCTATTCCTTAAATATTTTCTTATGATAACATGATAATAATACAATAAATTTATTATATGGATAACTGCACATATATATTATGAGATCAATATCAAAATTTAGTGTGAATTATAATTAATTTATTAATTGGATAAATTATTTTAATCTAAAATCTAATATTTTAAATGCTTACGTAAAATACTATATCATATTAATACCAGAACAACCAGTGATTAAGATCATGAAAAATACTTGTAAAAATACCTAACTCATAAGCAACAACTCTGTATCCATTGCTTTTCCAAAAAGAAATACAAAAGTTCTTACCAACTACATTGCTATAAATTTGTACAATTTTATTCAAAACTACAAATAGATCATTTTGATCGCCTTAATAATCTTAGGGTTAATTTCGTGCTTTATCAATCTAAAACTAAGCCACTGAAACATTTCAGGTATTTTTTGATTTGTACCATTAAACAAGCAATTAACCATTGTTTCGTTAATCGTAGGATAGCTAATATAAAATTTAATTCCATATTGAGTTTTTGCCAGTCAGCACCCGTCGTCAAAGTGTTAATTAATTTACATAACGAATCTTTAGTTACAATATAATCTATCAAAATAATTTCGGAAATATAGAAACGTAAAATCAATCGATTTGTGAAAACCGGGTAGGTGTACGTTTTTTTGATCACAGTAACATAGTTTGCAAGGATGCAGATTATATTTCGGCCTCAGGAGGGTCATTAATAACGGCGCTTAACAATTTCGATCATCGATGCTTGTAATAATCTTGTTCCCGTTTAATACTGCGTCAAAACGATCATCATAAGGGGATTAAAATTTTACGTGCTCATAATTCATATTCACCGAGGAGAATTTATTGGTCCGCAGTTGAAAATCTTCGATGTCCAATTAAATGAACGATATATGAAAGTCCGCTTTTCAGTTAATCTATCATTGTTGCCGCAACGAGTTAAAAATTAATACAATCGAAATACTGACTCAATTAAATTCACGCGCATCGTAAAATATCTACGAACATTTTACGCGAAAAATAACTTCTACACATTTGATCATTATTATTAAGTCGGTGGATATAAAATATTGTCTTTTACAGTAAAACTTTAAGCGTAAGTAGATTTTTCAAAACGACATGCGCCGAGTTCAAATAATTTGTACACAATCCTATATACTCTTTGCATCAATTAATTAGATTCATTATTCTATACTCATAAAAATCGCTCGATTTTTGATGACCCATTTTTACCACTTCGGTAATTCTAGTGTCAAAAATAAATAAAAAGTCACACTTGATTTGCAAAAAGTAGCTTCGAAACCTTGCCAAATTCTTCTCGAGTTAAAAATAATCTTAACAAAAGATCATTAACTCCCACGTTCTTCAAAATTCAAGAAATTTACAAGGTATTAGATCATCCCATACCTAATGTCGTTTCTTCGCTTAATTTTAAGTACAAACTATTAATACTTACGTTTATTTTGAATCGTCAATCTATCGAACATTGATTTTTATCAGTTCTCCGATATCTCAAGAAATTTTTGCACTTCTTCTTTAAAACATTTTACATGCGCTTGTTTAACACTAGGTTTACAGATATTGATTGCATAATTTAACAGGTTTCCAGAAAAATACGTGTACTGTATATAGATCTTCGAAATTAAGAGGTTGAAGGAAAGTGAAGTGAAGTAGAATAGATATATTCATATCATTACGTCAATTAATACTAGAGAACTAACAAACCAGTCAACATGACTGGTTACAAATTTGACATAAAAATTATATAAATTTGCAACGGTGCATTGTTTTAGAATATTTCCTGACTTTCTACACAAAATATTAATGAAGATTTATTGTGCTTCAGTCGCGTGCGCTTCGCAAATATCTCGCATGTTTATTTCTTTGGTACAAATAAGTATACTTTAATCTCGATAGTTCTATTGTCAAAGTCAACATAAATTAGTGAAGAATAATACTACTGATCTCTGTAACTTTAACCATGATATCTGAAATCCGTCAAATTAACGAGTTCCATAAATCTAATATTAAAGAGATCTAACAAACGACATTATTTGTGGGGTGACCTTATAAATAAGAAAGTATGCTAAATTCGCAACGGAAACAGCATCGAAATCTCGCGAAATCTTTTCCCATCGAGTTAAAGTCACGTTGCATTATATTACCTATCGTATATCATCGACAAACAATAGTGTGATCCTAAGGGAATAGCCGGACCGAATATGTTCTTGATCCCTTCAATCACTGGCGAGAAACAGAAGTGGCAGGTCACTGCAATTTCCCTACGTTTTTCCTCTCGTATTGACCTATCTCACGCCGGAATTCTCCTCGATTATCCTCGACTTTTGCCCACCGTTGTGTTATGCGGGATATGTCGGTAATGTCGCTCGTAACTTGGAAATGGTAAGAGGGCTCCAGAGCCCTATTTTTCGTGGTGCCAGGAACTCCGTTGGGTTTTGGGATCATTCTCTCTTTCTCTTCCCCAATCTCTCTTTATCCTCATCTTCCACTTCTCTATTTCTCTCCCTCTCCCACCCTCTACTTTCCTATACTTTCTTCCATCTTTATTTCTCTCTGCGTATACGCTTCTCCCGTGCCTCATTCACTCTACTTCTCTATGTTTATTTCTTCACCGTTTTTAGCTTTTCCCTATCTTCCGCGTCTAATACGCCTTCCTTTCTCGCACCGAATAACTATATATTTTTGGAAATAAAAAATCCGACGTCAAACTATTCCGAAGTACGGTGCAATTTTCGAGCAAAATCGTTGTAGAGTTTTAAGAGGGTTTTCGATTGAGATACGTGTCCTTTTAAGGCTCTTTGATATTTTTTTACACAGTAAGTATAAAATTTTTTATTGCCGCTATCTGGAATAGTATTTATTCAGCTTTCAAAACGATTCACAGTTCTCTTCAAAGGAGAAAGATCGAAATTGACGCGACTCTGTAGCCCTCAAACGTAGTCGCTTAGAAGAAAGTTTTTTACGTGGTTTCTTTCTCATTCGAAATAAAAAAATCATAAATATTATTAATTAATATCACTTTCGCTATAGTCTATACAAGAATGAAAAAAATGGTTGCACTACGTAGCCTGCTTACTGATTGTTCGTCTTTTACTGTTTTAACATCTTTCACAGATTAAAAAATGTTATTTTGAATGAGAGAGACACACGTATTATGCATGGTGCGATCTGTTGTATCGTTGTTTATAAACAATATCCGTTGATATTAATTAAACTGAAATTAAGGCGGCTATCATCTTAACTCTCGCGAATTCTGTAGGTAAAGCTATGAAACTGGCAAAATGGTTGTGTACAATTCTGCTGAAATGACTGACATGTATTTAGGATAATACAGAACTCGCGAGACTAAGATAGATACTAATTGCCCGAAACCCTGCCCAATTAGTATTGATAGGTATTAGTTTTAAACATTAGGTAAGATCGAAACATAGTAAAGCATGTAATATCGTGTTCTGAGGTACGTGGCGTACACTTTCGATCATTTCTTTTAATCTTTTTTTTTTAAACGCGAATAAGCTTCCGTCGGAGAAAGAGCCTAGCGGTTACGTATTTATTTATTTATTTATTTCAACATACGATTGAGTAGCCAATTTACAAAAAGAACGTATTAATAAGAATAATAGTAATGTCATCGAAATGCATTAAACCGAAACGGTTAAGATGAAGCTTAGTAGAAAAACCTGTGAAGTTAAGTTTTAAGTGATTCTATGTTTCGCCAAAAGAAATCAAGATTTTTTGCGTAGGCATTGGCTGTACAGCAGATCCTATTTAGGGGATAAGTGTTACTGAACCTTGAATTATATATTGAATTAATATTGCCGTGTAGTGGAAAGTATTGGTGGGAAGAAGTTATATTTTAACGTATTTTATAATAATAATACCTATGAAATTGTCTAATAATATAATTTTGTATTGAAAATTTAGTACACAACGAGCGTTAAATTCTGGACGACTATAGTCGTCGTTAGTATACACAAGATTAATCACCCATAACTCGAAAAGTGAGGTGTATAGGACATATGAGGCGTTGAGATTGGTAAGGGTGAACTCAATAACCACGTGTTTTGAGAAAAACATTTCATACCAGGAGCATAAACTCCCGAAGAATCTTTTTTCTATAAAAACTTAGTTGATTTTTGGATTTCGTTCTCCTTTTCCGTATAAATATTATTTTTTTCTGTAACAGTACTCTGCGTTAAATAACATAAGTCAATTTAATGAAGTGCAACATATTTTCAAAAGTGTTGAGTTCGTTTGTACTACCTTCAACGCCTCATGTATTCATATAACGTTTTTTACCCGTTTTAGTGTGTAGATTCAATTGCTGAAGTATTGTAGCCTATGAAACACCCTATATCAGTCTTTAGTCTTTAGTCTTTAGTCTTTAGTCTTTAGTGTTTAGTCTTTAGTCTTTAGTCTTTAGTCTTTAGTCTTTAGTCTTTAGTCTTTAGTCTTTAGTCTTTAGTCTTTAGTCTTTAGTCTTTAGTCTTTAGTCTTTAGTCTTTAGTCTGGTTCTGCACAGAATGCGTTAAATCCGCCAGAACATCCAACGACATTCGGTTAAAAGTTACTGGTTCAATGAACACGTACACAAACATCCACGCGTAATTCAGCGGCGAACATAAGTTGCAGTATAAACATTTAACACGCGAAATGTATATTCTGTGTTGCATTTTTTGCGATATTACAGAGAAGCGCTAGGCGTGCGACAACACCGAATAGCAGGCAATGACACATCATTATTCGCAATGAAACGAAATTATGTAGGAACGACGGCAGATATTTGCAGTGCGCGCAGCATTCGTATACAAAGCAATACAATGGATCATTTCAATCCAAACGTATCGCTTTTTGCAGCCTGTGGGCGTCGAAACGAGAAACACCATTTGGCAATTTTGCTGCCGAGCTAGTCCTGAAAGATGACTACGTCCCGTGCTGCTTTCACGTTTATCCAAGCACAAGCTTTCACGGAAAGCTTTTTTCAAACTAAACCATACTAACACGCCGGATTTCAGAGAGTAAGGGCTATACATCGGGAAGTCGCGTGATACCAGCCAAACCGGACTTACAACGGAGAACAATCAAAATGGGGAAAATATTCTAACACTCTTTCCGTGACTTGCCAATCGTACAAAGTTACCTCCCTCGCATAGACAGAATAACGAATAAAAATAAATACAGTATCGGAGATCGTTACTGCAGCGCGTAAATTTACCTCGCAAGCGCAACTTTTATCCCACTATGATTGATAAAATGATTCGTGTGCAAGTTATTTCGATTAAAGGAAAAAGAAATTTATCTATCAATGATAAATTTGTTTCTTCGCGCAGACTATGAATGATATTAATACGAAATTTTAACCACGTGCTTTATGAATCTTTTGGTGTACTGTTAGTCGTAAAGATTTTTTATACACCTTCGAATTTCAAATATTTAAAAAAATACAAGAGTTTCGAACAGTTTAAGAATACAATCAATTTTTTCGAATAAGTCACGGATTCGTGCTTGAAAGAAAATTTGATCATTTGATAAAATAAATTCGTCTATTCATTAAAAAATAACGGATTATCATTGGTACACCTAATACATCGAGAAAGACGTTGAAAGAGCCTGATATAAAGTATGACTTTGAATAATTATGTTCCAAATCACCTAGTAATGCCAGAAAAATTTTGCTCTGCTTTTAAAAAAAAAAGGCAGTGAGCTACGCTAAATTTCAAACAGATTGGAACAATTTTAACGGAGAATTATTAATCCCTACATTTCCCAAAACTTAAAGGAAAACTGTATTCCTATTTTCATCGTCTACCAGAGGATCTTAAACGAATAAATTCAATTGTTATCAAAATATTAAAGAATGGTATGAAGTATAATATAGTAAAGTATCCAGTAATCGACACTTTCTATGATTTCAATTATTAATAAGTTAAATGGTGGTTATGGCAGATACTATATAAAACATAATCGATTGCAGTTTATAAGAAAAATCATAGGTGACATTAATTTGAAACTAGGACCCTATTTTATTATTGAAATCGTAGAAAGTATCGATCACTGGATATTTTACCCTATTGCAGGTTTTGTATTAGTAATGATAAATTGCGATTATGATTTATTTTTATAAGCCGCAAGAATGAGAAAGGTTTATGATTAATGAGAAATATTTTAGAACGCTTCTACAGATTCGAGGAAATGATTTTATATGACGACGCACAAAACTTTGATGTTTCTGAAATTATACATTACGAGTTTGTAGACTCAAGCGACGCGTGAATAACATTTATTTGCAAGCTTATTTGTTCTACCTTGATAATTAATGTTTCTCCTGTAATAAATTGCCAGTCAATGTATTTGATACGAGGATGAAAAATAAAATCAATAGGTACGAGATAATGACAAAGGTTTCGTTAATTAATTTCGATTTGATTAACGGCGATACATTTCTCATTATAGAAACTAAAAATCGCATAATTGAATACAAATTGAATTCTTAAAAGTCCGCAGATCAATTAATAATTGAAACGAATAGCAAAAAGGAAATTTGCTTTAGAAAACCTGTAGTTTATAAAAACATTTTTTTTTCAGATAAATATTCTTAAAAAATGCTAAATAAAGCATCAAATAGTCTGATACAAGTACCAGAAATAAAAAATAAATAATCCTCAAATTATTGGACTTTGTGGGTCAAAATGCATCTATTAATGTGCTTGATTAAAATATAGCTAATATTTTACGATGATGTTCGTGATTATACGCGAAGAGAGTAGAAATCAAAGTATTTCTCTCATCCCGTTTAGATTGTAACATAAAATACAAGTTCTGCTAATGACAAAACCGATACAGCCGACGTTCGCACACGCATATGGCTAATGAGCGTCATAAAGTCACTATACTATCAAGCAATAGTATGTAATTAGTAAATGGACGTGAGGCCTGTGAAACTGATCTTTCACGAATCCTCAAACTAACCATGGTGCGCGTTAACTGATCTATCTATAAATAATTGATCGTTTCTTTGTATCGTAGCACGTTTCGCGGAATTCTCGACATGAAACATGAAATTACAGAAAAATAGTGTGCTGAAAATGTAAAAATATTTGACGTTTTGACGGGATAAAACAAAGATCTCTATTTAATTGAAAAATATTTCTGCAGAATATTAAAAAGAGTGCAGCATGCGAAGATTTCTGTTGGAAAAATAAATTGCTACCATAACGCAAACATTTTTTCCATATTTCCTGTCCGAAAAAATTGATACCAAAGATAGGCAAGATATACAAGGAAATACTTGATTATTATTGCAAGTAATTTTTCCTTTTTGGTCCAAAATAAACGTACGAATATTACGTTATGAATGTAATTCATATTCCAATTTTTTTTAAACACCTGAAAACTTCTGTGATTCTTTCAATTGTATTTTTTTTTTTTTTTTATTGAAAAATGTCGAAGCTATTCAAGATGTATGAAATACCTGATTATTATTCTTTGTAATTTTTCTTTCTCTTTATTTCAAGAAAGAAACGTATAACAATTACTAACTTAAAATTTGTGAAACATATGCAAACTGTTTCGGTTATATTTACGAGATATACGAAATACCTGATTATTATTTTTTGTAATTTTTCCTTTTTTCTATTCCAAAGAAGAAACGTATAACAATTGCTAATTTAAAATTTGCGAAACATATGCAAACTCTCCCGCGTCTTTCGATTACATTTTCATTTTTATGGAAAGATATTATCGTAAATAGTTGCCGTTACATGGTTTTACACCACACACATGCTCGATAGTTATAGTTTACTGACGTGTAACAATAGTTATCGGTGTTTTGAATGTAGTATCTCGAACAATCGAGATCAAAACGGGAAGCACTTATCGTTACTGCGTAAACACGCTTTGTGTATAGAATTTACTGCATCGATTGCTTTCATTCGACAGTAGTGTCAACTTTGAAATACTAATACTCTCATACATGAATGATGCGATTAAAGCAATTGCCCATCTACTTCAAATAAACCCAATTTATAAAAGAAAATTTTATCGAACCTATCGAATCTGTCAGCGCAAACGTTCAATCAGTTTAAGTAATTCGGAATAAAAACCACTGATTGAATACGCAAATATATTTTCAAATGAATTGTACTCTTAAATATTATATCAAACTATTTCAAATGGACTAAGGATTTTTATGCATTTGCGGAAAATTTAAATGTACAAAAAGGCACAGAATTCGTGTAATATGTAAAAATATACATAACACTTAAAATAAGTATTTTGTTTATATTTCAAGAGTGAAACAATCATCTACTTAAATTCGATTTTTTTGTTTTGTTTAGTTTTCTTTAGAAAAGTATAAATTTGCATACAAATCCGTGGTCTAATTATAAAGAAACAACTGAAATGAATCGTGTTTTAAAGTATACTCGAATATAAAATATAGCTACGATCATAGTGAACATTTTAAAGCGAATATCCCCAGGAGAAGAAGAAAGTGTTCTCTTGACAATACATTTCGTTTCAATTTAATACTTCGATTGGTTTCCTGAGATACGAATATAAAACTTCGAACTATTATGTATGAGAGTTCCAAACGATAGCCAAATTTCGTAGAAATTCCATAATCTATCCTATTTTTATAAATTTACACATTTATTTAAACGAACATCCAAATATATATACTATACGAAGTTTAGAGATTTCCAAACTTGTACTAAAAATGAATGGACTTGGAATTATTGAAATTTTCTAATGAGAGGAATACCTAACTATGAACCTATTTTATGAGTTAGTTATTTAACTTATTAACCGAATTAATTCATAGCTAAAAATTCCTCCTAATAAGAAAAAAATTAATCCCAAGTATGTTAACTTTAATTTTTGAAAAATATGTATAATATAACATAATATATTATTCTAACCTAAATACAGTAATTCATTAAAAAATAACAAACTTCTGTCGCGTAATTTCCATGTCTGATTAAATCGTCTAACCAGCATAATTATTTCAATAAAAATAAAGCATAGACTAGGTGATAAACAATGTAAATGTCAAATAGATAAATAATTACTTCTTCTCTGCAAAAGGTTGTAAATTGCATATATAAAAAATGTCACAAATCGTAAATTAATAATAGCGTCCTTGAACTAATGCAATTTTTTTTACTTAAGACTCAAGTAGAATAATATTTCTTATCTGAATCTATATTTATGCATATTTTAAAATATGTAAATGAATTTTGCACTATATATATATATAGTATATATATATACACATTCATAATTTATTTATAATTTTGATTATTATTATTTATAATTTTAAAATATTATTTATTTATATATATTTATAATATACAATTATAATGTCTAAAAAACTATATAAAAATTTGATAAACACATGAAAAGAATTAAGAAGAAATAAATTACTAAATACCTATCCAATCATTAATCATTTTTTGATGTCTACTGAAACGTTTTAATATTTCTGGCACTTGTATCATTTACCACCTCAGTTTCTTAATAATTATATTTTATACAGAAGTAACAATAAGTGCTTCCTCGCATTGCAACATAAAAATGGTGTTCCACGCGTATGTCAACCCTTTCCAACCATTTTTCAATGATTCTCATTATTAAACTAAGAATTTTTATTCAATTTTATGCTTTGAAAGTACCCGTAACGAAATGGAAGCTTAATTAATACTACTTTCACTCTCTAAATCCAACAACGCGTGCTACATTTTATATATTCCACATATTTCTGCACATTGTATGTATCTTGTAGTTTTCCACACAATTAAATTTCCCTTAAACGCATAAAAATCCGCAGTCCACTAATTATCATCGCCCCTAATGATACCAATAAAACTTTGCAACTAATCACAAAAACTTGTATCTGCATTCCAACTGATCATAAATGCCCTCATCTACTTTTTTCTCAAACCACGTGGACCGATATATCGAAAAAGGGTTAACATTCTCGTGTAGAACATCCATCTAGAACGTGAACTTTTTATCAACTTACGTTTCCGTGGAACGAACAGGATATCGAAGATCGAAACACAGAAGTCGTAGGTCTGCCACCTTGCACTTTTCCTCGCTCGTTTCAGCTCACTTTCACACTTACGAATCGCGAAGTCGCGCGACACTTTTCTCTACGCGTAACTTCAACGTCTGACCCCGGCGCGTGACAGCGTCGTAATGAACGTCGCTAAAGCTTTTCCGAAACCGAAGCCTACTTCCCAGAATTCGAAGTTCCGCGAATTTGTCGAACACCTGCAAAATAAAAACAGTCGTCTATTTACAGTCGTGTGTATTCCTCGCTTATAGAATTAATTACGCGTATACGAGAAACCTGACCAATACAGAATGCTTGGGTAAAATCAAAACAGTGGGAGTAATCCAATAGCTTTCACAATTTCGATGTATACGAGCACCTCTTGCGTGCAAATTGCTTTTTAAACCAAGTGAAGCTTCATCAAAAAAGAATGCTTTTTAACGAAGTTTTAAACATTTATAGAAATCTCTGTATTTTTATGGTTTCACGTTTAACACTTTTCTTTTTACGGAACATTGAGTTAAAATAGAATTGACCAGAAGGGTAAAAAAGTAAATTTTAACAACGTTACGATATATTGGGGCTTGACAATTTTTCACTAGTATTCGAGTAATATTATTCAGTAGTCTGAAGATCTTTATGCAAATTCGTATTTTGATTAATAAAATGAAAGGAATAGGATACAAGTGAAGGGTTGTTTCATCCTTAAAATACAATAATTTTTACTTTACTATGAATACTGAATGTCTTGTTGCATATTAAAATATTCACAGTCTAGTAATCAATTATTCCAATAACATACATCATTAACAACGAAGAAACGTGAGTTATCGTGCTATGGATAATCTATCAGTAAGTAATAAAAATATGAATAAATATGTTTTAATTTATTTTCCTTCGATGTTATATATAGGTAATACGTATAATGCAATACCTAACAGCAGAAACTATTTATTAAGGTAATATATATCGAATCTGTTGAAAACTGGTTCAGTCTGTTGGGCGTTCGTGCAACAGTATTATAATTCACACAACGGGGCTCGTGTATCTGTTCTTGAGAGGAATATATGTGAAATATTTGCTGTAGATTAATAAGCGATTAATCTAATGTCGTGTTTCCGCAACGGATGCATAAATTTCGAGTACTATTCAGCTTAATATATTCGCGTATGGTTATCAATATCAATGTTTTCGTTCTATTATCAAGCCGCTTCGGAATAAAGGGTAAGCCACAGACACGCACAATAGAATTATTATATTAGCGTTCCATTTTTTTCCCATCACCGTTATAAATTAATTATGTATCGAACGACTGCGCAAAATAATAAACGACGTTGCTATAAAATCCCTATCTCTATTACACTCCAATCTTTTGCCCCTAATCTCACTGATTAAACCACAACGCGTACAACAAAATTATTATATTAGGTTGGTGCATATGAAATGTCGTTCTTTTTTAAATGAAAAATGTTGAACGTAAGTAAATTCCTCGAAACGCTACACATATATTTAGTTAAAATAATTTTTACACGATTCTACACATTTTTCTCCAGCAATAAACTAGTTTCATTATTATAGATTTATAAAAATCATTAATTTCAGGATTTTCTGATCTTTCTTCTAACATTTTGTCCAGGGAAAAATAATTAATCATAAATTTTGCAAAACAATGTTGAAGTATTCCTTTATTTACGTAATGTTCTCCAAATTCCAGGTTGAATGGCTTTCATGGTACATTTACTAAATTTGGATTTCCATAATGCATTACTTAAATATTCCGATTATTTATGGTATCAAGCATTGAAGTTTTCACAACTTTATTATAATACACACGTATCTACATCACAGCTAATTTCTTTTTTATATTATACAAAATTAAAAGATTTCGCGATATCAAATTTCACATACACGAATGTAATATTTTCCAAATTATTCCATTTTTTTCTGTTACAATTATAAATTAATTTTGTATATTAAACGAACAAAAAAAATAACATGACGATGCTACAAAACACCCTACTGCTAATATTACTCTAACCTTTTCCCAATAATTTAAATGAATCGAAACACTTGACAGATTTTTTCCGTTCATAAAAAGTTCTATTTTGACTTGCACGAAATTGAAGATCCCGATCATTGTCTCTCTACAATAATTGGTGTTGTCTCGTTGAATTTATAAACCTTTAAGACCCTGCGTCGGCAGCATCAATAATTCATGCTCCTTTATTACTTCACCAAGTAACTTCGTCACGAAATTACCTGCAGCAATTAGAATCGAACCCAGTTTTATAAAAAAAGATTGATAAGGAGATGTAAGAAATAAGGAAATAAAGACACCGCGAAGGCCTTGCGAAAGCCCGACCGGGACTCTGTAATCCCGAACCGGCTGCAAAACTCCTTTACTCCACCCCGATAACTTGTAAGTTATGATTGAGGGTGGAAACCCTTCGTTATGAACTTACAAGGTAGATATCATTTAGGAAGTTTCTCACCTCCTGTCTATTTGCAGACTGCACTCTGTTGCACCAGGAATTCAAAACTAGCGAACCAATTTCCGTGAAACTTTTGTTATGGCGCTTGTAGAAGCCTTAACGAAACTGCTTTTGTTAGTTAAATTTATTTATAAAAACTGAATTTAGATGTAATTTACATATTGCAAAAAGGTCACACATGTTTTGTAAAGAAAATTATGGTATGTGATGTACATGTTGTAAATACCTATTACAAAAAAAACATTTTACAATATTTTCCAGCGGCAGCTCTACAATTTTTAGCACGTAAACCGTGTATACAAAATGCATAACTGTATACTGGGATCTTTCACTTCAGAAGACGAAACGAAACTGAAAGTAAGTTGATAGTGCAATGTACGATTTGTCGTTGTAAAGACCAAGTATTATAAAAATAGTAGACATAGCCTAATTTACACGTTTCTGTCACTTTGAACATTACATATCTCGTCCTGTATTGAACTGAGAAAGTTCATACTTTACAGAAGCTTATATAAATATCACAATAGTTCAATAGTAATTCATACAACTCAAAGCTTTCGACTTTCCATTAAAAAATAAATCAAGAAAAGGACAAAACAATTCTAAAATCGGTGATTTATATAATTGCAAAGTAATGACACCAGTTAATTGTTGAAAAAAAATATATAAAACCGCACAGAAATAATCTGAATTAAATAATAGCTTTGAAGTAACAGTAAAATTTTACTTTAAAATATGACATTTCATATGCACTAACGTAATAAATGAATAAAACTTAGGGTGAAATAAACCCCACATGGTTCACAGCGCGACTTTTATTCACCTGGTTCGCGAAGGGTTAAATATTTGAACGATTATTGCTTTGTAGTGGAACCCGCGTGAAAAAAATATAAATTACTATAACACGTATGACCGACAAACCTTGCCATAGCGCACATTCCTTTTTGCTTTTAAAATACTGGTTGCAGCTTCATTTCAGAATACCACACTCGTTGAAAATAAAAAGGGGGGGGGGTGCAACGCACAGAAGCAACGAGGAAATCAAATGATTGAATGCAGAGACCAGGATGCAAAGAATAGAACGATGCGAAAATATGGAATTCATTGGTGTATTACGAAGAAACCGACAGGGGAATATTCCCATGGCACATAATTATCTTTCGTCTCTGTCGATTTTAAATGGCAAAAGCAAACAGTGATTTTTTAATCAAACCTGTTTCAGCCGTTACCAATTCTTCGATCTTTCACGCGGATTATCCGTTTCATTTATCCGTTATTAACACATTCAACATTTTTCAGCGTTGAATACCGCGATTCATATTGGACGTGTATGAAATTTATTTCAATACCTTCGCTATCTATATTTTTTGTTGTATTTTTATATTTATGTAAACATCATTGTGTTACGCTTCGAATTTTGAAACAGAAACAGAAATCACGTCACGGAATAATATAGATATATTTTTTCACATGTGAAACGAGGAACATTTGCGCGCGAACGTTGATTATACATTGCGAATATAAAAAAAGAAAAAAAAAAGGGAACGAATAATGGATCATTGTAAGCAATTATTTTGCGAACTTTCTTTCGTTAAAGCTGTGTTAGGTACCAACGGTGGTAACCCGTTGGCTAAACATATTCGAGAACGAAATAGGGTGAATGTAAATTACATGAAAATATTTATTGCCGTTGCAAGATCAGTTAACAACGTTCCGGAAGTCGCACAATCGTCACGAAAATGCGCCCTGTTCGGCACGATTAATATACAGGCCGCGTACTAATTTAAATATCATTTGCACGAGACACAAGTGCTTGCGGTCATTAGCGTCCAAAGAATTTAATTAGAATTGTTCGAATCCAGTACCATACTATGTCTGTATGGAAATTAATTCGACACTAGTTGTCGCACAGATTAACTCCAACCCAGATTTTTACGCGCAAATGCAATTCTTAAGATTGCTAACAGAATTGCAGGGATCTATTATTTTAATTATTATGCGCATCGTACAGAGAGGAACATTGTGCGTTACAATTATTATTATTGTACAGATGAATGGCAAATGGAATTCGAGTATTTAAGGGATTCAAACAACCGGTTTAATGCGAACACGATTAAAAACGTTTCACATCTTAATGCGTTTTCTCGTTGCTGGAAGGTTTATGAAATACACAAAAAAAAACATGAATATAATAATAATAAAAATTATTCGCTTGTCTGCTGAAATCTTCCATGTGCGTATAACAATTTATTTAACTATAATTCTGATTCAATAAAAATAATCTAATGTTAATTTATTGAAACAATTCTGCAACATAGTATACATAAGAATTTACCTAAACGAATTTCCCTGGATGACTTTACGTATGATCCCAATTGTCCTATAATTCTACAGGGCTAATCTACCTATCAGTAACAAAAAGCATTTGTTACCTAGTTTGACGCTATTACAATCGCTAAATGTCGCCGTACAAACAGAAACTAAGATTGCAGATAAGTTGGAAAATTCCGGAAGCAGTATGTGTCGCAAAAATCAGAGTAAAATCGAGTTAAACGCTAATCCCGCTTAATGAATCGTAACGCGAGGTCGGTCACGCGATGTATGTCTGCTTTTGAAATTACTCACCGAACAATGGTAGTCGGCGAATATCGAGTTGAGTATCAGAGTCAACGATCCATCCAGCGTACACAGAATTCGTCCGAGAAGAGGGCGACGAGAAAACGAAGAGGAAAATCGGAAAAAGGTCCACGAGCAGGTTTTCTGTTTTGCACCCTTGGTTTTTCTCAGCTGGTCTCACTCTCACCCCGTATGGTGCCAAGTCAGCGGTTGGTAAAGGTGTTGAAAAGGGGGGAGGGGGCGAAACAGGGAGAAAGAGGAAAATGCGGCACAAAGCAACCGGGAGACGAGAATCCTCAACGGCAACGAATTTTTTCGATTTGAAAGGGAGGACGTCCCCTGCGAAAGCACTCTTCCGTTGCGTGTATCGACAATTATCACTTCGTGATAATTTGATCAGTGTCCCGGTGGCACTTTACAACGGAACGCGATGGTAACCGATCCCGGAAATCCGGCCTTCCTTTTGAATCTTTCAAAACCACCCCTTCTGCGCACGAAAGTCTCCGAAAAGGAAATTCAAAAGTTATCCGTAGATTCGTTTTTTTTTCGGGGGTAAAATCGAACAAAATTTCTGAAGAGTATTTCGAAGCTTTTAATATAATGATGATGATTTTATACAGGATATCCTGTAAGGATGTTGTGGGACGTTTACGTCGGTCCCTCGTTATGCGATATATTCACGTATGAACGAAGAATCGGCGCAAGACACAACGATACGAGGACGTCGCGACGACTGGCGGACGCAGACTGACTCGAACGCCGTCGTCCCTTGGTTTTCACGGCGCGCCGCGACGCTCAACGTCCCGACGCCGCTCGTCGAGGGCGCTCACGGTCGTTCGTGCCGTTTCGTTTGCGTGGCTTTCCGCCCCTCGCCTTTTCTTGCGATTCTTCGACGCGCACGGTCTGTCCGCCGCGATGCACCACGTCGGAACGTCTTTTCTTTCTAACGTGACGCGCGCCTTCTCTCTTTATGGTGTCTTCGCCGAGGGTGAAGGATGCGACCGGGAGGAAGGACGCGAAACAAGGGGTAGAAAAATGAACAAAGACGAATGCAACAGTTGTGAATCTCCTGGCATGCTAAGGAAACTTCCTTTTTTTATGCTCGACTTCACCCCCGATTGCTACTTTAACGTTGCGTTAGGGTGAAAAGATTCCAAGTGTGACTGCAATCTTTCAGTACCCCTCACTTGTATGTCTTTTTTAAGCGGAATCAGGAATATTATACTAAGTAATATTATTGTGGAGAAAGTAATGCACTTTGTAAGGTGTAAACAGAGGTGTTTAGGTATTGTAGATGTTTGTCTGTTGACCGTCACATACATTCCTGCTTAAAGTTCTCACGAAGAAATCATTAACTCTAGGTTTACGGGTATGGATTGTATAATTTAACTAGAAAATAGGTATACTGTATATAAAATATTCGAAATTAGAAGGTTGAAGGGGAGGGATGTGAAGTAGAATACATATTCATGTCATTATATGAATTAAAGTCAACATAAATTGCTGAAAAATAATACTTATGGTCTCTGTAACTTTAATCATGAAATGTGAAATACGTCAAATTGACGGGTTCCATAAATCTAGTGTTGAGGGGAACTTTAAAACTGTAAATGAGGGTTTATTAATCCGATGAGATTTTAAGTGGGTAAAAGTGCCCTAAAAAATCTGAACAAATTCTGCTAGCACCTTTAAATATTCTAAATTGAGGATGAAGAGGAAAAATTGGACAACAGCTCATTTAAGTATGTTATTTTTTCAATTATGTGAAGTAAAATATAAAAAATATATAGTCTTGGGTTAAAAACTCTGAGGTCGATTTCACTCCAATTTACAGTGTAAGGGTTAATATTGAAAGGGTTAAAAAACAAAGATTCTATGAAGTCCTATGATCTTTAAGCAGGGATGTGTATTTATCGTAAAAGATATTTTAGCTATTAAATTGTTAAATAATAAACGGTGCCTGTCGATATCGCCTCGTTTCAATCATTTTAAAATGCTAACACTCGACAATTGTGTTACATCGCAACGACAAAAATACTTTGATTAAAATTTTTTATCTTTTTCTCTGGAAACACACTTATTATGCAAGAGCTTAATATCTTTTGCATATTCCAACGTAGTACATTTGCATGTATATCCACAATCTACGTATAGAATATTCTCACAGACACAAGAAAGTGGAAGGGCTTTTGTTAAGTACCTATTTTTTTGAGAATGTATCGTGTTGCAGAATATTGCGATATTATGCGAGGGGAAATAACAAATTTTTTTAAAAACAAAGTAGGTGGACTACTGACAGAATAATTCAGAAAAACTGCAGCACAACTGATGCTGCAAAGCTATCCTTTTTGAAAAGAAGAAAGCACGGCATGAGGAAAATACGAACGCACTGACACGAAACCGGTGCAGAAGTAAACGGGGGATGAATACAACAGTTGTGAATCTTTTAAACCTTACAAGAGCGGCATGGAATTTTTCTGCGTGCATTCGGATTGCTTATATACTGGCAATTACTTCACAGAATTTTCCATAGGAATCCGAAACATTGTAACGTTAAAAGTTATAGAAACAAGTGTACACCAAATAAATTATAAAAAGCAAAAACTTCACAATTAAAAACACCAAAACATTAATCGATGTAAAGGGTTTTTCAACAAGAGTTTCCGAACGTTTTTAGGATATATTTGCTTTATGGCTATACAGGGTGACCCCAGGTTTTTCTGCAAAACTTTATCAATATTTTCTGTGATTGTAAATGAACAAAAGAAAATGTTATATAAAAATAGGAGGGTTGATGCCGTATTAAAAAGTTGTAACAAAAATATGAAATACAAACGGAAATATGATATAAGACAAAAGTATGTTGACAACTAATATGACCATTAATTATTAATACTCCATTTTAAAACTTCATATTATGGGTACCCTGCAATTTTTGACATTTTTATTCATCGCTAAGCTACACAATTTTACATAAAATTTCTTCAATATCTGAAATGACCAGATGCTTCGGAGACCAACTGTAATTAAAAGGAAGATTCAAAGGGTATATTAAATATATGAAGTGCGTTCCAAACACTTTAATACTCCTTTTATACCCTTACCTATGATTTCTGTATCACGCTTTCGAATAGCGGAGGAAAGGGAATGGGAAACAATTGTTTCGTCGATAATGTCAGTGTCAAATAGCGTGCGTCGAGGACGTTGACGTCGCGACGCTGCACACGTCCTTGGGCCAGAACCCTCAGTGGTAAAGAGATGAAAGACAAAGCAGCGAAAGAGGGTGTTTGGATTTCAGCATCACGTATGGAAAAGTGGACAAAAGACGGACGCAAGTGCAACAGTTGTTCATTTTGTACGTTAAAAATGCTGAAAACCCTCGCATTCACAACTTCTTCATGTTCAGTTGTCATCGTAACAAGTACGGCTTTGTATTGTTCAAACATTTTTGTTACCCATGCAAGGGAGAGCAGAAAATAACGCGTACAAAATTGACGGACGCGAAGAGTGATAAAAGGGGTGAAATAAAACAAATCCTGACATTATACGGTTTTTGTGTACGACAGAAAGAACGATGTGTATCGCGAAATAATAAAATATTAAATAATGCGCCGTAGCTTTATTTAAATCCGTGATCCTACCGCGTTGCAGAGACGCACTCGCGATTAATGAATATCAACAGTCGTTATTAAATATTTATGACGGCACGGGGTAATACCACATACTATTTTCGAATCGCATTAACATTCCACTGTATTCTGCAACGAGAGAAATTTATCACGGCACGAAACGATTCCCAACTTGCGTTATATACACTCACCACTTGATATTGTATATCACGGATTATATAGACGTGTAAAGAGAACGATCACTATGCATTCGCATACATTTTTACGTCTTTATAACGCACGGTTTGAACTATTAGATGCACAAAATTAAACCAATGTCCCTTTTCGGAAGACTTTTATTCATGAAATATTAAACTCATTCTTTAATGGAAAGAACAATATTGTATTAGGTTGGTGCATATAAAGTGTCGTTTTTCGATCTGACAACGTTAAATATAAATAGATTCTCCAAAATATTACACATGTACTTACATACATATCATTAAAATAACTTTTACATAATTTTATATACTTCTTTCCAGCAATTAATTAATTTCATTATTATATAATTATAAAAATCACCACGTTCAGGATTCCCTGGTCTTCCTCATAACTTATTGTCCGGTAGAAAATGATAGGTCTTAAATATTGCATATTAATGTTGAACTATTTTACTATTTATATAATCTTCGATTATTCATGATGTCAAACATTGACATTTTCAGAATCTTAATAGAACACACACACGTCTGTACACAACAATAAATTTCTTCTTCTTTAATGTGATTTATTACAATTAACCATTTTACAAAATTAAAATCCCCTAATCTTAATCTTTGAAAAAACGACATTTCATATGGACTAACCTAATACTTGACAAATGTTTTATATATTTTGTTGATCTAGCCCTTTCGTTACGATATCTTTCGAATTAACCCTTAGAAGGACGTCAAGCCAATATATTGTCTCTATTCATACTAATAGATATGTCTACAAAATATCTCACATATAAATATATTGATTGTTAGATCAGAAGTACTGATTAGATTTCTTAATTTGCCAGCTCTCTAAGAGTTAAAAAGTATTTTTGACACATAAGCCAACTTCTATTTTAAGTATTCCCTATCTAATGAACAATATTATACACGAATGGCAACAGAAACGTTTGAAGTACTCGATGTACAGATTAATTTCAAGCCCCTTTTCAGAGGGTTTTCATTTACGAAACATTGAGCACATCTGGACTGTTTGAAACAATACCCATTTCCTTTGAAAATGGCGGCTTTGAATTTATAAAGACGCCTAATTAGATCTAAACAAATTGAATTAATTTATACGCCTACTATATTATCTCCCCCTAAGTAACAAAATAATTTACCGTGAAAAACAGTAACGAACCCCCAAATTACACAGAATATATTCCAACCTCAAGTTCTAATTTTCTACATAATCTACTATGCCAAATCTCATTCGACTATTGTACAAATATACTAAATTAAAAATTAAACTGATTCTGATACTATTGTGGAAGGTTACAAGACTTCATATTCAATATTACATTTCATACAACATAAAATACATTCGATACTGAAATGTAACAATTATATTCATTTATATATGTATGTTTGTTTCAAAACGTATACATTTTCTAATCAATCCACTTCCAGCTGCTAGAGTATTTCACATTAAAAAAGTTTCTCCATTGCAAAGGGTTAGAATATTCTCAAATTATGAATTTATGGCGTAAAATTTGCTCATCTCGTTCGATAAATTGCAGAAAAATGTCGGCGTTAAGTGGTTAAAAGGAGCTTGCGTAACGAAAATCGAGCAGCTATGCGTTATAGTATTAGTATCGTTTAACAGGAGAGAACATTGCTCGTCAGTTCTGTAGCAATTTTTCTTCGCGGACGCGGATGAGACAAGTAAAAAGGGGTGTCTGGGTTCTGGGGGTGCAGGGATGCAACAGTTGCTCGTATGACGCCTCTCGCGTCGGCTTCCTCGGCGTCGTTGCATGTCGTCGTGCTGCGTCGTCACTGTAACCGAGCACTGTGACGAAGCACATAAACGCGCTAGCGCAAGCTCCGCGTCAGGATGCCACCGGAAAGAGGGTGGTGGCGTCGGTGCGGCTGTCCACGGCTTTATGCTCCTCCTGGGAATTTCTCTCTCACACCAACACCCGTTCAGACATTCACCCGAGCTCGACTACCGCCTACCACCCACGACCAACCCCTGCGAACGTTACACACACGCCGCTAAACGTCCAGAGGCGCACAAAGGCGCGGCGACGTGCTGGATAGGAAAGTTCTCGGCGATAATTATTATTGTTGCTACGCTACCGGATACTGGCATCATGGATACGTTGGGCGCCTTGATGCTTTTCCTATCTAGATTAACGCGAACGCGCGGCAGCAATTGCGAAGGGAATCGGCTTGCAACGCTACACGTGTGTAATTAATGAATACAATTGAAGAGACGGTGAATCGTGTTACTGTGGAAAGCTTGGAAACGATATTTATGAATTAATCGTAATTTTTGGTACTATTTACCGATTCTATAGGTATAGTCACGAACATAAGTATAGCCATAACCCGTATATCGTTATGATATACGAATCTTTCCATTTCGGAGCACAACATTAGTCGATATCTCTTACATTTATGATGATTTTTTTGCACGTTAAATACGATGTATTACGTATTAATATCTTGAAAATATATAACAAAGTCCACGGTCCCTCGTACTGTCATTTGGGAAGTTGTCACTTGGATGCACACTTAGCACGTAGGTTTGTAAGACAGATAGAAGATAAACCGTAAACGCATCGCCTTTACTGCATTAGAAAAACGTCCATACATTCTATTTGCAGTGCATTAGTCGCATTCTTTTATGTTCAAACGACACATTTATTTGTATATGAAATAGGCGAAATGAATGTAATTGATAAAGTAACAACTTTTGCAAATTCAAAAGAAGAATATATAGTCTGAATGAATTGAATCAGTTTCGCTAGAATACTGATAACAGAAGAAGCTTTTAATTGGGTCGCGAAACTGCTCGATTTTTCATTAGCCCTCTCAAGAGTACTGCGTAACAGATGTATTTGGTGCAGACAAAATCTATACGCAAATTATCTAAAAAATAACGCCGGTAAAATGGAGCAACACCGTGGAAGTCCCAGGAGTACGATTTGTAAATGAGTCGTACTCGTTAATGCAGCGTAATACATTGAGCGGAAAACACGAATTGCACCTGCGGGCATGATGCACCCGACAAAGAAGAGTCAGTTAGACACACGCGTAGAAAGGGGATAAAAGGGGGTGGGGTGGGACATAGGTTTTCGAACTTCGCGTAATCAACTGATTGTGCGAAAGCTGCTTACATGGGTGTGAGACCGATCAATATACATAGAGGGAGAGCCGAAACGAGCGTGTAAGAGTAATGAGTACCTTTGTTCTCCTTTCATCTCCGTTGAACGCTTCAAACAATTAGAATGTTCGATATCCCCTTAGTATGCAATTTTACTAAAGAATAACTAATTACAATGCCGTTATAATTCGTATTATTAATTACATCAATTTTCTTTAACCTTTCCATAGCGTTACAAACGATGTACGGATAATCGTGCAACATTGCTACCTCATATAGATAGAGAAACACTTGTGCACGATTATACGGCAAATATTCGATTAAACATCAGAAGCGATATTAGGAAAAAAGTAGAGTAGACGAGGTGGTTCAAATATAAGCTACCACTTTTATTTTAACGTTCACCGTCGAACCTGTTGGAAATACTTAAACTTTTAGACATCATTGTACATCTAAACATGTTAGCTTTCCGATGTAGTACAGAAATATGCTTAACAAATGTAATGGTTGTTACTAATTACAAATTTAAAGTCAAAGTGAACATTTTCATTTTTAAAGGTGTGGTCTAAATGTGGGCCACTCATAAAATAATCTAAAATAAAAGCGAAAGCTGCTCTTTTTATTGAAAATAGGTAAAAAAAAAGCTCTTACTGTCGGCAATATAGTACACTTAGCAAATTAAACCTGACTTCAAGGCATCACTGTTAAAAAAAATGAAACAAAAATACATGTGAAAATGTTTACGATTGCGAAAATCGTAACTATGATTCTGTTTGCACTAGTATACGTTAATGCAGCAAACCATGGTTACTATTTCTACTGTACAACTTCATTTGTTCTTCAGTTTTAATGAGCCTTATACTCTAATTCTAGTTCTACATTACAACGCTGTACAATATGCTAAACTATACAATATATGATTATACTTCTGTAGCGAAACATATCTTAACTTCAATAGCTCGCTCTCAGATTTGGTAGCTTCAAGGTCACCTTAGTACTTAAGTCTTTGATCTCTAGAGGCTAGAGGTCTCATGGACACCTTGATAAATCTAGATTCCTAGATCACTGAAAACTCCAAGTCTTAAGATCACTTTAGTACCCTTAGTACCCTAGAATCCTGAAAGTTCGAAGATCCAGAAGCACCTTAGCACCCATGAGTCCTTAAATTCCTGATTCCCTGAGTTTCTGAAAGCTCGAGGCCTTATAGTTACCTTAGCGCCAAGAATTACTTTGTTTCTAGAATCTCGAGACCCAAAGACCTTCTTTGCATATTTCAAACTCGCGAAATCTTTTTTCTTATAATGAAAGATCATCCGGTAATTACGTATGAAGATTGACGAATAATGTAAATAGTTTCTTAATAGAATGAAGAGGTCGTTGAACGTGTCCTGGTATGGCACTCTGTTTATTCTGGAATTTCATGTTCGGATAATCGATTGCAATTTGAGTGTTAGTGCATAGCCCCACCCGCGTTCGAATATTTGGGTTTGTATGTGCACTTTCCCTGTGCATGTGCGTCTGGTATGTCGTTTAGAAGATTAGGAAGTCTCCGTCGTATCTAGCCGGACGGCAAAACAAATACCACCGCGAATTTGGACTAAATTGAATTCTTTCATACCAATCATTGCACGTATAAATCAATACGTGTTCCATATTTTGTTCGCATAATTGCAATAGCAGAAACGGCGCATTAGAGCTTCCTAATAGATAAAATATTCCGAAGAAGAACGAATACCATCAAACAAGGGAAAATTAATTTTTTTATTTTTAAGTTACTCCCTTTCTTAATTCAAAGTTTACTAAATTATTTCGTATTCTATCGGAAAGAGACATAACGAAAGTGTTGAGTAACGTAAAGAAAGCACTGAAAAAAATGTTTAGACTGCAGTGCAGGACCATTTAAACATTTACTGTAGTGTGAATATCTCGTCACATCTGTAAGTACACTAAAATAATTTAGTAAACTTTTACTTGCTATAACTCCTGAACTATTAGGTTTAGGGCATAAGTATCTTAATACTTTATCGTAGAGGTCCAAAAACTGCATCGAAAAATGCAATCACAATTATAGAGTTCTACTTAGAAAAAGGATGCAGTTGCATTTTCTAGACGCATCAGTGCATACAAATATATGAAATTGCATTCAAGTTGTGCACCATTTGACACCGTTTAATTTTGCCGCACGACATGTGTTTCTATCTCTAACAATTTTAAAGATATACACAAGACCGTTTGTATTCCTATGCGATAATTAAAACCAACCGATATTACCGAAGAATGTAAGTTTAAATTGACGTTCGCTTAATTTCTACCCGGTGGATAATGTATAAAGGATGTTTTAACTTTACCTATATCGTAATTGATGTGCAAGAATAATAGTTATATCCATATTGCGGAGAATTTCGTCAGCCCACTAGCCATGGAGAACATCTTGAGAATATCTTGCGGATGGTATGGCTCGTTTACATTTATACGCGATTATCATCTAGCCTGAAACGTTGGTTAACACCAACGACGCGTGAACACCTTGAATTGGCAGGTGATATATGCAACGTCAATAGCTAATCCAAATTACTGGCCCCCTAGATCGAGCCAGGATTACATGGTCACAGGTATCTATCCACAAGATATTCGCACTACGTAACCGCAGACTGAAGAATAGAGCTGCTATTTCGCGTAGAAACTACCGCCAATTCCTAACCCAAACTACCGGACTCTCCTGTACGAGCTGGATTACATTACAGCCGCGTGAATAATCCGCCAGGTAGTTACGCGGATGAAAATAGCGTCAGCGCAAACCTGGAAACAATTCTGCGCATCTGCGAAATTTTCAGTCAAGATTTTCTCTCCGCTATCGAGCTTCCGAAAACGTTAATTAAGCGCGGCAAGGCAACCAACTTCGCTACCGACTCGAATTCTACAGAATATTTCTCTCCCTTTTGCCAATCTTTCATTACTGGCAATTATTCAAAAGACAAACATTCATCAAACACTACACTGCGCGTGTATACAAGTTATAAAATTGATTAATGAGCAAACCTCGCTGCTTCTATGTGTACGCAAGAAGATGGATCATTGAATATGAGATTCATAATGAATTTATTATTAGGGGAAAACCTTATATTTTCGGCAGTCTTATTACTAGAATGGGGGATACTTTTCGGATTTATAATTTTCTAAACACAGCTAATGCAGTAGAACATAAGTAGAGACCTGTTTCACCCTCGAAGTGTTTTAAAACGCACTTTACTTTGTGTATTTTCTATATTTTATGTACAATCTTGTATATTTCATGTACTTGTATACCACAGACTACTTGTTACAGGTACAAAATTATTATTTTTTTATTACTCTAGCTATAAAAAGTATTCGTACACCACCGTATCTTTATATTTAAGTACTGCTTAATCAGATTTAATTATGGTAAATTATATATTGTTTAATAGTACCTTATGTGATCACATTTGCGTTCAATGATAAAAAATTTGTTATAGTTAAATCTTACTAAGTGGTACCTAAATGTCTATGAATATTTACGAAAGGTGTACATGTAAGCCCAGTAGATTTTAAATAATACAAAATACATTCATTTTCTAATTTACCATTGTATAACAATATTTGCCACTTTATTTGAATAGCAATGAAACATTTCATTATTTTACACTTCGAATTAATTTATTCACAAGTAACTACTTTGTACAAGTAAATCACGTGCGCATTTCTGATTATGCCAATACTCCGCAACGACGATCATGCGAATATCGCGCCGCAACCAAACGGTTAAAATACTTTAAAAGTGTTTACATTCGTTCTCAGATAATGAAAAGAAAGATATTCTTCCGAGAAATCTGATTGTTTTAGATGTCGGTGTTTCAGACGAAGCGACGCGAAATCCGATAAGATGATAGGTCTATTTCGTACCTCGTCTGTGGTTAAGTATAGAATTTGTAATCGATGTACTATTAAAACTTAAGTATCAACTGTCGATTACACTATACGGCAACTCAATCTTAATTTTACGGTCACGGAAGTTCTTTGACCGCTTTAGACATTAGATACACCCAAGTGTTGGTGTTTGCTTCGTTAAGTCGCGATCAGTGTCACACACCAAGTGTTTCCAAACTTCATCACGACTAATTGTTGTGAAGGCGGATGCCACGAAGTAGCCCATTGGAAATTTGTCAATTGCAGGTAACTGCGACTCGTTCCTACAGATGCTACGCAGATGTTCCTGATAGGTCAAACGTACGGTCTCCACGGTTGAAGAGTAGTTTTCCTCTATAGTTGCACGACCATACTTCTTCACCTCCGTTCAACCAAACCCCTCCTATTCGCTTTTCCTTTTTTTTTTCTTTCACTCAGCACCTTGTGCCACGATCATAAAAGCCACGCAGTATTTTTCTAATTCAATCGCAGTCGAACTGTAGCTTTATTACAAAGTGAATCAGTTTTACGCGAATTTCTGACGTTAAAATCGAAAATTGAGACATAAAGATCGCATGATTTGTTGAATTCCTTTTTCAGATATCTTTAAAAATTGCCTTCGGGAAAAATATTGGCTACAACATTAAGATTGGAATATAATTTATATGCTCGTACTTTTTTTTTTAGTAATAATAATAGTAGTTTATTTACTAACTTAACCCTTTTATTACGGCGCGATATTTGCATGATCGTTGCTGCGAAGCGTTAGTATAATAAGAAATACGGTCATAGATTACGTCTGCAAAATAGTTACTTGTGCATAAATTAATCCGAAATGTAAAATAATAAAATGTTAGATTGCTGTTAAAATAAACCATCAAATGTTTTTATATAATGTTAACTTAGAAAATTAATAATTGTTATATGATGCAAAAATTATTTGACGCATATATACCTACGCTTTTTGTAGATATTAATAGACATTTAAAACGTATATGTACGCCTTTCGTAATTAAAGAATTAAGAGCCCATTTGTTCAACATGATACAAAATAAAAAATACAAAAAGATACAAGGACCTACAAAATGTTGCAAAAAGATACTAAAGAAAACATTTTAGATGTTAACCCTACTGCGTCCCTCGAACCATTTTCGACCCAATAGTATTCTTATTTTTCAAAAATATTTCGTAATCTTAAAACAACTGTAAAGGTTTTGTTTGCTAACAATTGCAAATTTAAGTTTCAATTTCTACGTCGAAGCTTCTTCCCCTCAGAATTATGAAACTTTCCTACTAAAAAACGATGAGATTCAATTGATAATAGATTTTCCAAGATCGCAGCAGGGTTAAACAAAAAAATAAAGAAGAAAATTAACATTTAAACCGAAATTATAGAGTAGAAAAATAATGAATAAAGTTGTGGCTAATTTTCATAAACCGGCATGTGAACTGAGTGCAGAAGTACAAGATTTTTCAGATGGTCGGTCGAATTGAACATGTACAGGATTAAACGACTGCCCTTTATCAAACTACCTTAACAAGGTTGCAGATTAGGAGAAGGAGGCTTAGACTTAGTGACACAGTCTACATTGTGCCGCTATCAGCAAGCATAAATGAAACCCCTGTGATTTATACATCGTGCAATGTTCTAATCGAGATTAGCAAACCAGATCGTAGTGATATATACTTACATCCCGCTAACTATTATTCTATCCGTCGTATAAAATGCAGAAAGAACGCATCAGTATTAGGGATTGTAAATTTATTGACTCTTTTATTTACCGATAATTCATAACCGGTTTAGCGATATTTTTTAAGGTTTTGAAATACAAGAAGAAATATTGCAAATACAAATTGTTTGATAAGATTGCGACGTTACGAAATTACGAATCACATCGTCTTCGTTAGTATCACGCTGAAATTACTTAATCAATAGATTGCAAATCTTTATGCAAATTTTTTTTTCTTTATAAGCAGAAACAAAGAAATGGATGTTAAATGAAAGCTAGTTTCGTCCTGTAAATATTATAATTTCCTCTTTAATTTGAATGTTTTATGTATTTCTTTACGTCATGTTTATTGCATACCTTTTTGCATAATGAAATCCCTCATTCATGTGCAAATATCCGCAACCTATCAATTACATATATTGGGTATTGTATACTAAATTTGTCAACTATTTCGTTCCCCCAATTACCGTGTAAATGCAACTTTCATCGTATTCTTTTCACTTCTATAAGGGAAATATAAAACGCATGTACTATATACGAACTCTATTGTTATATTCACTTTATTTAATTATCAGTAAAAGACAAAGGAGCGAATTACTGGTAAAACTTTGAGGGTATTTTTTGAGATCTACCAGTAAACAGATAAACCGATTTCCCGATATTACAATCACTAATCAGTATAGGTAAAAGTGTCTATTTCACGTTAATGCTTCCATTCCATCTTCCACAATCTGTCTTATTTATGAGCAAAATAAACCACTGTAGATCAGAATTTCCATTCCCGGCGCATTTTTTAATGTCGTCATAAACGTGTGCCGCCGGTCGCATCGTTGTGCATTTTATATTTCGCTCTTTACAAGAGCGTTTTTTATCAGGCCAGGCACTTAAGGACGGAAAGAGCATACTGTCACGTCTGGTGGGTTAATCAGAATTTTTACGGGCCGCACCGAAACTCCGTGCAATCAACATTAACCTTTACTGCCAGCTACTAATGCGCCGGTATTGCGATCCATCAGTATGTGGCTGCATTTTATTAGGCTTCCTCTATACCCGATGAGTTTAGGTCGGCTCTAAATGTTCGCCACGCCCAACCTATAATCCTACAACGTTTAATCTACCATTCGCCGCTGATAACTCCTTCAGTCACAAATAGTTTTCATTGATCTTGCCTTGGATTCGAGCACAGTTCCCTTGAAACCACTTCTTCTATCAGAAATATGAATTCGAACTGCTTATTTGTCACAGATAGGTAGTACTCTTCCATGTTGAATTATTAAATAGACTGCGTAGGGGTTGTTTAACCCATCAAATACAACAACGTGTACACCTTACTTTGTACATTTTGTATATTTTTGTATTCCATGGGCATTCTGCACCTTTTTGCGTGTTCAAATTTTCCATAAATACATAACGATCAGCAGTTTAATTACAAATGAAATTTCTTTGTATAATGTAGCGTGAATTGTATGTCAATTTATCAAGTTGTTGCATAATAAATATCGTATTCGATATATAAGGTATCAATAACTGTAAGTCTTTTTAAAATAAACATGTTTTATAACAATGACGGCTATCGCCAACAGATCATTTATATGCTAATTCATATAAATCGATTATTACCGATTGTCCACTGCTTTACAATCTTGAGATAGCTAAACGAAACACTTTACAACGAATCATTCCTTTCCCTCTGTTTGCTTAGAATTGGTTTTGCATAATAGAACCGTTCAAAATTACATTCCTCTGATTATTCTCAACAAGGTATTATATGTTCCAGCAAAAACTTCGAATTTTCTTTGATTCTTTTGCTAACAAGAAATGTAGCAACGCAAAGGAAGGCACATTGATTTACACCTACAACCACATACTCGTCTAGTAAAAAGATTCTCTATCGGTTATCGGCTACAAAATCGTAGCAAAAAAATAATAGACAGGGAGAAGTAGATACTTTTTCTGATCAAGGAACGTTGTATATCAGCCTTAAACGATTTTGCACTTTAAAGTCTCTATCCTCTCGTCACAGAGGATTCTGTCGGCAAGTACACAACGCCGGCGTGCGCCGAACGGCGCGAGGGAGCGTATAATACATAATGTTCTTGCCGTCCTGTAGAATGTACAAGGTTTCGGTTCGTACATCCATCTCCCGTGTCATAAGCAGGCCAACCTTCCTCCACTTGCTACAGCTAAAACATTGTCGATTTTTCTTGCATAGGTGTTATGCGTTTTTGATAAATGGTCGGTTGGCCGAGCAGCTAACCAAGCAGGAAAGCAGCCAGGCCAAGATGAGTGGTGGCTTCCTCCGAAAATCAGCCACCCCCTTTTGTATTCGCCTTCTTTCGATTTGCAGAATTTTAGCCAGATAATAAAGCCCCCACGGCGTAATGCGTTCAGCTTAATATGCACTTTAATCCTTATTCGTTCAACCGCCGGACGTAAACTAATTTGCGGAAGCTGCTCTTTAACGTCTCGGCGCATCGCTCTTCCTTAAGTCAACTTTAATTTCGTGGCTCCACGCGTGATACCTTCTACTATGATTTTGCTGCTGGAACTGGTACCCTTGTACGTGCTGTAGATTTATCATCTGTGTAAACGTTTAGTGTTTTTTCGGCTCGTTCCGTAATCGTCTAATGAATCGTGCAGTCGCATAAGTGGTTACTGCAGCGGACTCATTCATTGAGAATATTTTGCGACTCGGGATTTTCTCTTTTTTCCCGCCGTTATCGAAGAAAGGTTCGCTCGAAGTACACTGCGTTTGATGAATAATATACTTGGCGATTCTGAAGAATTCTCTTTTAGGGTTAGAATCTTGAAAAGAAATGTACCTATTGTATTTTCTAGAAAGTTTCCTTTTCACTGCCAATCATTTGTAAAATCATTCCAAGCAAGATTTAAAAAAATAAATTATTATACAATCAGTCACTAAAGACTATGTACACTTCTAAATTTTAAATATTTAAGAACATACAACAATTCAAATGATTTTAACGATAGCAATGTATTGATTAATTAAACTTAGACAGATAGTAAAAAAATAGTTATGGATTATTTCTTATTTGTTTACAACCAAATATACGTAAAATGAAAATACGATTTCACGAAAGTCTCGTAAGTGTATTAAAGTATACAAAATTTATTGTCACAATTGTACTTATACTTTGTTAACTCCTCTGATGCATCTGTTGCGTTCTATAATTCGTTTAACACAAATAAAATTACATCTTGTATAGCTTTAGGAGCAAATTTATTCGTATAATCAATGATGCTTCCTTTATAAAACATCTAGGAATCTATTTTACTTGTAATTTTATATTTTATGAATTTTAAAATATGTATGTAGACTTTCGTGGCTGACTGTAGATTTTCGAAGTACAAGTCGATATTTCTTGGTGAGACGGTTTGCAGTAGATAAAATTCCTATTTTTTACATTGATATCTCTAATATTCCATTTTTTATCGTCTCGCAGAATCACCACGTGTGTGAACGATTTATATAAAATAGTGGGTGCATATCTTGGTAGTTTGATCGCCACTTCCTCGAAAAGGTACGGCGCATTAATATCGATCAGTTATCTTGAAAGGAATGTCACATCAATATCAATTAATCCAGCGAGTAATAAAGGATTGCGTGCTACGAGAAAGGGAGCTCGTTCTTTCATCCCATCGATACATCTCGCACTTTCTAGGGTAGTTAACCCCTGACTGCGATCATCAAGTCATATCATCGTTCCAGTTATCATTTATGTGTTCCGAGAAAATTACCAATAATTGGATGATTGATAATCGATAGCATCCCCCGATGCTAGTTGAAGAAATGTCGACGTTCCAAGTGCTAAAGATACTTGACATTTGTCCTACATCCGTTTTCTTATTTTGGACGTTCAAATGGGAGAACTTGGCGTACAATTTATGGAAAAGATCGTAAGAGTTTAATATAGTATCCTTCTGCTAAAATTGCGTCAAACCGTGTTATAACCGAATGCTGAATATTTAATCAATTTTTAGGATTACAACGCATTATACCATGTATTAATATTTATATGAACATTTCATAATACTATCACTATCTAATATAATATTCTAATAACGAATTTTCATTTAACTATGTACGCTGAAATGAATATTTCAGTCCATTTGAAGTGCGGAATTATAAGCCTCAACTATAAATACGCGACGTTGCCGTAATTATACTGTACCTGTATAATGAAGTCAAATAAAACACAGTGAATTATGATATTTTATTAGTAACTTGATTTTAGGAAACTTAAATATCAACCTATCGTCCAAATGTATATTATTGTTCATTAAAAAGCCAGATTATCGGTACCAAAAGCTTTTCGTATTTATAGCGAAAATTAATGAAAGTATATTACGCGAATATCGTATTACTGCTAACAAGGGGAAAGCTACATATAGTGACTACGGATTTCAAATCAGAATTTTATCTCCTGTATCTGAAACACCTACGTTATGACAATTAAACCTAACAACATTATTCCCTAATTAAACATGCGTGAAGCACTTCAGCGAAATATAAAGCAGCTTAAAATTCCTACAACACAAAGAGATTCGTCTCTCTGCAAACGTGAAAGTTCCACGTGAAGGAGGGAACTGCCAAAATACGAAAATCTCTTCAGGAAGTCGACGAACTCGAGACGAGAAGAGCCCATCGCTGAGATTTTTATACGTAGCGATATCATGGTCGAGAACTTCTTTTTTATCTAGCAAACGGTACAAGTCAGCTTACTGGTACATACTACTAAATTTACGTTTCTCCTGCATAAGTGTAGCTATCCACTCGTTCATTCGTTCGCCTATTTAATTAGCCATTGAATAAGAGTCTGAGACGTATTAAAAATATGTCGACGCAGGGACACTGAACCCTTTGAAATCATTGAAACATTTCTCTCAGTCAGCAAAAGAGGATCAAGGTAAATGAGTTGAATTTTTATTCAAAGCTTAAAGGACCCATACGGGTGGCTGAAATGGTTTAAAAGCAGATTATGCTACTTTAAAAAAGGGACGCTATTATCAAACCAGAAGATTATATGTCATAAATACGAAACATTTCTAAGAAAGAAGAAAAATTAATTTTTTAAATCCTTTTAGTATGATGTCATACAGTCAGTCGCAAAGGTCCACACGCACCTTTAAATTCCAAATATATAAAAAATTACAGAAGCTTCGACCATTTTAAGAATAGTAACTTATTTATTAATTAAAACTAGACAAATTGTCAAAAATTGGTGATGATTTTCCTATTTGTTTACAGTAAAATATACACGAACCAAAAATACGATTTCATGAAAGTCCAGATATGTATATTGAAGGATACAAAACGTATTGTCATCATTAGACTGCAGATTTTTTATGCAAATTCGCATTTTTATAGACACGCATCTAAATATAATAATTAGAATAATCTGCCACATCCTATAATTTATTTAGTATAAATACAGCCATATCTTATGTACTTTTAGAAGCAATTTCATTCATATAGTCAATGCCACGTTTTTATAAAATATTTTCTATAAGTCTTCTTTATTGGTGATTCACACTATTTTATTATTTCAACATATGTTCTAAAATCCGTAAATATTTAAAATTTGCAATGTGTATGCAGACTTTCGTGGCTTGCCATAAATTAGGAATTCGGAATATTTCTATAAATGTTTCAACGAAATATTAAAATATAACGCGAATTTAATATTATTTATGTGCATGAAATTATTCGATAGCAAAAAGGTAACTCTGATTCTAACTCTAGAGTTCATTCGTGGGAGGACCATTCGCCTCGCCATGAGTGAATAAACTCCTCCCAAAAGGGAGTATACTTAATTAATTGAAAGCACAGTAATTACTTCTTCGCACGGAAGCAATCGTAGAATAAGATGTTTCGAGGCATCCTAAATTGAGGATAAGGGCGGGCAAAATTTATGTGTTTTCAAAGTTCTACGGATTTTAGTATCGCAATTATATCGTGGCAGGGGTAGTCGGAGATTGAGTTGAGGCTCATAACTCTTGCTGGTCGTAACGTTCAGCTGCAGACTGCTCAGTCCTGCATTTCATAGGCCGCCAGATGTTACGTACCTACATATCAGCAGGTACCACTTCACGTGCGCATACGTATTCATTACTAAATTACGCCCACAACACGCTTCTATGGCATAGAAGCGCGTTTCAACCGCGAATCGCCGATAGCGCATAAAACAACCTTGTTTCGTTCCCCTTGTTTATTTTGCCGGATCGGACTCATATCTGCAGGCGAACTGCATGCAACATTTAAGAATACTCATGTGTACGGACACAACAACCTCTAGACGAACTTAAGTACCTACATTTCGAAACAGAACTCTGCGTTGGACATTTGCACAACACAATAGAAAGATAGGTTCTCTGTCATTTCTTTTTAAACAATCGTACGATAACAAGACCACGAAACGAGTGATCATATGAACATATGAATAAAATGGATAGCATGTAGGGACTGCTTGGAAGAAGTAGGCAATTTTCAACAAGAGACGAATTTAAAATTGCAATTGAGGGTAGTTGAGCAAACGTTGGTGAAAATATTATTAAAGAATTATACCAAATCATTCCAAGCCGAATTTTCTAATTGATTTAACGTCATAATAAATATACGCATTATTAAAATAAAGGAAATAAATGCTAAAACAGATATTCCATTAATTATTTCAAATGAACCTATTTGTCTGTCGCGGACTGTAAATTCATTTTAAATAACAACGCGAACGAGCTGTGGCATCATTCGATCAATAATTTATTGAAACATATGAGGTATTCATAGCAACTTTAAATGCTGTGAAGATAAATACGTATGAAGTAAAAAGTTTCATAAGATGGACAAAACAACTGTTCAAGTTACTTCGAATCGATTCGCGCTTAACTAAGAATTGGTTTCAACGAATCTATTTTTTCAAAAATTTCTCTGCTAGGAAAATAATCAAACTTTAATAGATAAACGCATCAAAATTTAGAGAAGTACAGTTGGTCACAAAAGTATTTAATCATATTAGACATTTAGTAATTACTTTTTCCAAATTATGTGTCAATAAAGACAAAAATATAAATCAAAATCTATTATTAATACCGATGAAAAGACAATTTAATGAAATCATAAAAATTTATCTTTGAACGTGTAACATAAATATCACGAATAATAAATGGATACAGTTTTCTCAATTTCATAAGGCGGCCGGATACTTTTATGGCTAACTGTATGTTTAACGCTATTAAAATTTATAGAAGCGGTTTCGTTTATAACCCAAATCGCGAGTGTTTGTGTGCAGACGAAAGAAAGAGAGAAAGGATAAGGTGAAAGAGAATTATGGAATGGCTGCAATGACACCTAATTAAATTCAGCATTATGCTCCAATATCGGACTGTCTGGCATCTCTATCCCAGTTCCTAGTTTAACCTAAAATACCAGATAAGGCAATATGAAGTTAAGAGTAGAGAATTAGGTGAGTTCCCCGGAGGTCCATGTGTATACGTGTAACGTAACGATATTCTGTACTTTGAATGTACTTCAATTACAACATTCCGACTTCCGGGATTCTACGTTTCTACTTATTCAGGAAATGCTCCGTGAAATTGCCGTTCCGTACACAATTCCATAGAATTGAATTCTCTGCACATATAATAAAGCTTAATCTACTGATAAGTCCAACAGTTGGAGTCGCGAGAAAATTCATACACGAATATCTCCGCGTTTTTAACGGGTTACTATAAAATGTTGAATAGACCCTGGAGATTTCGCCAAAGTAACAATCGCCCGCATCGTATCGTTTCAAGGGAGATGAAATTTGATTCGTCGAGAATTTGCAAAAGGAGAAAAAGGAGGAAGTTGGTAACTAAGCGGACACGAAAACGACCGAGGGCAAATTCTTAGTATCCTATCGGAGGTTTCGCCGACCTCTCGAACATCAATATCGGACAAGATCAGAACTTAAGGCAATTGCGCACTGATACAACAAAGGGCATCGTCTAACGCGGTTATACCTCGTAAGCGAAATTCTATTGCTATATCCCATCTCAAGCGTCTATATTGGCCTCTCTCTGAGAACACAACCGTTCTCTCATCCCGCTCTTCTCATCATCTTCCTTCCTTTCCTTCGTCTGCACCCTCTCTCACTCTCTCTCTCTCACTCTTATTTCCACCCTCTTACCCTCGTCCTATCTTTCCCTTTCTCTTTCTCTTTCTCTCTATCGATACCGACCTAATCTACTTTGCCAGCAAATAGTGTTCACGTTCCCCAGACAATGGTTTTCTCTTAGCTGGATACCCCCTTCGACTCATCCCACCATTCCCTGTCTATTCAATACACCAATGTAGCTTTTACTTTCTTATGACCTATGATTTATTTATGTGTCGGTAATCACTGTATGAAATGATACATACTCGATTACCTTAGACAACATGTTGAAATTTAGAAATTGCAACGAATTACTAAGAAGATCTTGGACTAAAAAAGAATCCAATGTTAATTACCAGCTATCAATCTAATTCTATACTCGGTTATCGGTCTGTAATTGTTTAATTGGCACTTTGATAATATTCAAACTTGGAGAGAACTCAGAATTTCATAAATTATCGAGTGTTTACCTATAATGAAATATAGCCGTAAATCTTTTAATTCTGCATCGATCTGCAAAGCTTCGCCAATATACTGGAGTCATACTTGAGGTGCCCTCTCTGAAAATGCGACACGAGTCACATATTTATATAGATTTTTGGTAGAGATGGGTCGAAACCAAATTTCTAGATTCGCAAAAAGCTCGAATTCGAAACTTTGTAAAGGTCAAAATCCTCGAATCTCTCGAAACTCGAACGTTTCGAAACTGAATTCTTATTTCTTTCATTTGCTTCTAACCGGTATTCATTTTGTTAGTAATTATAATCTTTACAGCTTTCGTTTAGAACATCAAATTACTTATTGAATATAATTACATGAAACTTGAACTTAGTTACAATTTAAATAAATGATTTAAATTCTAAACATAAACTCAGTTGAATTATTAATTAAACAAATTCATATCATGATAATATTCTCGCTATTTATATACATTATTATTTACCTAGATTTCGAAAGTTTCGAATTATAAAAGTAGCACAAAGTACTCGAAACTCGAAACCTTTTGAGCTTCTTGGAGTTTCGAGGTTTCAATCTTTACTTTAAAGAGAATCAAACATCCACCCTATATTAAGTATAATTGCTTAGGAGATTTTTTAACCAACTATGACTTTCTGTTCGGAAGAATGATTCATCTTGTGGTGAAACAAACTCATCGATCCTTTTAACCTATTAGCTGCAACAATTTTCAGTCAGAATCTTCTTTATACGTAGAAATGAAAATTAATAAAAAGGAATCAATATTACTTAGGGGAATTTTGATTGGTGTGAATATAAATGAAAAGTAACCTATTTTTAATACGCATATAAAGATGCTTTAGAAAATAAGGGATTTCTGGGAACGCAAAGTACAATGTCCAAAACATTACTAATCCATAAGACGAGTTAACTCGTCATTCCCAGTTAACATATTAAAAATAGTGGATTACTTATTGGTACTCCTAAAATCTTTTGCAATCTTCTTTCCTAACACTTCTTATCTTATAAATAAATAGTACAATGATCTATGATCCTATTTTCCGCTAACATCCTCACCACCTCGAATCATTAGATAGATTAGCAGCGGAAGAGTCGAAGATATCAGAAGCCGGAATCAAAATTCGCCACTTAATCATATCCCGATTTTCCCTTTTAAGATACGGCGAGAAAATTGCTGAAGCTTCAACGACACAGACCTACTTCATTCGACCGACAATTCTCTACCTAATTGATTCCCACGGGCTTGGAGGCGCCGCCAATTTCGACGAGTGTTAGTAAAATTAAACCGCTAGGTGAATCCAGCATTGATTATTACGAGGTCAAGTATCAAGCTTCCTTTGAAAGCCACATTTACGCTCCGGTTTGACAATCGGATTTCCGAAGACAATAGTACCGTCTCATCGTTTTCCGCCTTGACTATGTTCAAATCCTCGCGTCCTTTCATATTCAGAACGTCCATGCGAATTTTACACTATCGCGATAACTCATCCCGCTTACGATCTATCGCACAATTTTTCGTCTAATGGCGACGTATAAAAACATAAGTGGCTAATTGGAAAAAGTAGTTCGCCTCCAGGGAGATAAATTATAAAACATCGGTGGATAAATCACATTTATGGACGCTAAGTGATGAAACGAAATATCTATACTTTCAGCATCGTGGAATTTGAAGAACGATTTACCGTTCATAACTCTAAATAACGCGTTATTTAATAGTGCGTGCTGCACGAGCAATTTAATTCGATTAAAAGGTTAAAATTGCTTTCCCAAATGAATATATTCGATAATGCATTCTCGTACACGTATGTACATAAACCAATTGTTTTATCTAGACGTACATACGACACGATCGCAATTAATGCATGAAATTTCGGGCAAAAAATTGGAAAAAATTGGTGTAAGTTATACGAAAAGAGGGATTTGCTTGATACTTAAAAATGAGATATTCGACGGAAATAAATTTCTACCATGCATTTACTTCTCAATAAATACTCAGTTTTCCGATCTAATTGATTTTCAGCGCACAAAATCAATTAAATAATAGACCGATTGCAATTAAATTATTTTCTCATAACCAAAGGTAGTTAGACATTTAACATGTTTAATTATGATTGAAGACAACCCAGAACCTTCACGCGAAAGGATTTTACGTACGTGTTAAAAGAAATGAATTAAATATCTTCAACAAAATAATACTAGTGCAATTTAGAAACTGTAAATCCAGCTTTATTTATCATCTCGTAAACTATATCCAAATATTTCTACTGATTTATTAAGTGCACAAATTAATTCAGAGCCCTTTTGCAAAATTCGGTGCATGTTCAGGGAAAATCAAATAAAATTTTAGTGCTTTAACTAATTTTTATAATTCAATTTCCATCGTGCTCGACCTATAAATTCCATTTTAATGAAAAAGATGGCGGTTTTAAATGAATGAATTCCCTAAGACTTCAAACATAAAAGTATCAAATTAATTTGTACACCTAATAAATGCAAACTAAGATTCTAAAGTATTTAGAATGTATTTTCGATATACGAATGTATTTTCAAGTATTATTTTACTTTTAAGATGTGTATCCTATTAACAACGAATTTAGTGATACTATGAAACAGTATTATACAGTGCCTGAATACAACGTAAAAAAGAATCGTCATTTTAATTTCAAGTTCAATGTAAAAAACAATTTAAAGAGACCATCGATTCGACGGAAAATTCCTCATTCAACGCGAGGTGCGTAAGACTAGATTAAGTCATCAATTTAATGATTTCATAATTGGGTAATAGAATTAATCCTTTGCGAACGGTTGCCCCCAATACGCGTCTAAACATTTCTAATTTCGTGGACATGTATGTCAATTTTTAAAGAACCAAATTCAAATTATTAACACTAATAGAAACTGTTGTTAATAATTGGATAAAAATTCGTTAAGTCCTGTTTGCAAGAGATTAATAAGTGAATGACAAGTAATTTAGTATTATTATGTGCCGTCCGCAAAGAGCTAAAATTAAAATTACAATTGAATTTAATAATCATCCCTTTTCCGCAATTTTAACCGAAAATTCAGTGGATTAAAACATATTTTATTCACAGAACACACTGAGTTTGAAAAATGGCCATACGAAACAACTTGCCCCAATTGTTTAAATTATATAACAACTAAAATTTACCATTACAGTACTGGTGTAACACATGCAGTAGCTGCAAGTTTGGTGCCTTTATGGTTAGTATATGTTAAATAAAATTATTCGAATAAAAAACAATACTGTATTTTAAAGAAAAGTCGCATTTTTCCCTTATAGTATGTGCATAGTGCCTTATTGCGTAAATAAATATAAAAATACAGTACATTATTGCCCCAGATGCAAAGTTTTCTTAGGAACCAAATTCGGAAAAGGAAGAAATGCATTTTACCCTTGCATTACAAATTAAGAATGTAAAGTAAACCGCCCAATAATTTATCGCATATCAGCGAATAACCATTAAGGAAAGAAATGTAAAGTGTAGATTTAAGAATTATTAAATGTTTATAAATAAATCTTATTCAAATTTTCAATAAAATAGAATTGTTTTTGAAAACAAAAAGGCCGAATCTCGAATTATGGTTGTATACGCACATTTACTAATTGTAAGATTTTATACGTATTGCGCTTTATAATTAATTAAAAAATAATAAAGAAAGAAAAAGTAATGATTTTTTTAAAAATATCTAAAAAAAAATAATTCTAAGATCAATCTGAACAATTGTGTTATTGTTATAAATAATTTTATTCAAATATTAATCTAAAACGTGCAGAAATTAAACAATTCAGTCATTTACTGATTGGTCTACCTTAAATTACTTCTAATGAAAGTATTATATGCAATAATTTTGCACAACTTTGAATTTAAAATTATATAATCTAATATAATTCTAATTTAATATTAATCTCAATATCTGTTACTACGAATAAAATACAAATCTTTAAAAATAATTGTAACTGTTATTTGAATGAACCTAAGAATGTTTATAAATCAAATTTGAGCATAACGTATTCCACGTGACTACTCCATAAAAGAAGTTAAAAACATGTAATTATTGAATCCTACGTACAAAATTGAGAAACTTCAAATCACAGGTATCCACAATTTTATTTATTTCTAATCAATAGACTGCGAATCTTTATGCACATTCATATTTTTGTAAATGCAAATAAAGGAATGGAATATAAAGGCAGTTTAACTTCGTCTTCCAAATGTTATAAGATGCACTTTACTTTGAATATTTTCTATACTTTTATATATCTTACGCATTGAGTGCATTTTTGCATATTCAAATTTTCCATAATTGCAAAAAAGCCGCAGACTATTAATCAAACTTCGCGTAATTAGAATATGATATTCAATATATTATCTAGATTTAAATTTTCAACATGGAATACGAAGGCACCATTTTGAATATCGTGCAGTCTACGCATTTATAGCAATTTTGCAATGAGTATCGTGCGAGTTACAACAAAAATAATGGCAAAGTGTCAAAACCAATTTCCAAAATATTAAATGTTACTTCAACTCACCGAATTGTTGTAAATTCCACTGGATATCTCCAGAAAATTCGTCGCTTTTACGGAGCTGGAAGTTCTCCGTAGTTGGCGCGTTAACGTTAAGCACAATACTGTGCAGCCCACATATTTATAACAATTTTGCAATGAATACTGAGCGAGGTACAACAAAAATAATAGCGAAATGTCGAAACCAATTTCCAAAATATTAAATGTTCTTTTAACTCATCGAATTGTTGTAAATTTCACTAAATATCGCCAAAAAATAATGCGCCGTTTTTACGGAGCTGGAAGTTCTCCATAGTTGCCGCGGTAACGTTAAGCAGCATTTTCACGTATACCCTAGCGTGTACTGCATTCGCAATTCATCCAGGTTTATCACATGCAAACCGCCATTGCAACACCATTTCTCCAATCGTATACCTGGAATATTTCCATGCGAATTAGCCACAAAGTTGAAGGTATTCGAACACCCGACTCTGTGAGCCCAAAGTGCCAGTCATTCATATTTCGGTACGAATTAGTAGTTTTTTTCATTCATTCATGTTGTATTAGATCAATTCTAAAACATAATGGGAGCTGTACGCGTAATCAACGATGATGGGCAATTTTATGGAGAAATGGCTAGTGCCGGTACAAAATTGGTCGTTGTCGATTTCACAGCAACATGGTAAGCTTTTTAGGGTTACATTACATTAAAGGTTACTATAATTTAAAGCCCCTAATTTCCATGGTTGTTACTCACACCGGCCATCCACTTTGAAATTTTCAGTCATTTCTCCATTCTCAGACTAGTTAAAAAACTAATAATCATTATATAGCATTAACTGCAAATTTAATTTTAATATTTATATGCGATTACTTTCAATCATAGAATACATTTTGATTCTACCTTTTCGCTATATTTAATTCTTCAAAAAAGTATCCAATATATGTAATTTATTGAATTTAATAACAGTTACAATTAATTAGAAACCCAATGAATTTAATTCCTATCAACCCAATATTGCATGTCTATGTGAATAAATTAAAATAAGTTAAAACAATTTTAATTCACTGTTTGAAGTAAACAAAGCTAGTGGTTTATTGTTTACAAATTTATCTTAATGCTGATGTTAAATCTACAGGTGTGGCCCTTGCCAAAGAATTGCACCAGTATTCGAACAACTTTCAGTTAAATATCCAAATGCAGTATTTTTGAAAGTTGATGTAGACAAATGTGCAGATACTGCAGCTATGCAAGGAGTTAGTGCAATGCCTACATTCATATTTTATCGCAACCAGACTAAATTGGGCTTATGTCAAGGAGCTGATGCAGCGGCTCTTGAATCAAAAATTCAACAATTTTATGGCAGTGGCGACTCAGAGGATTCTGAGAGTCCAATATCTGGACATGTACGAAATAGTGATAATGCTTATTATCATATCTTTGGAATGATATTACTTGCTGCGGTTCTGTACTTCTGGAATAAGTACCAGTAAAAAAAGTTGTGGTAACCTTCTTTCAGTGGATATTAACTTTATTGTAACATATTCGTTGATAAGAAGAAAAAAACAAAAAACTATTAATCAAAATGTGCAATATATATCATATTGCTTTATCACTTGCATGTATCAATGATTTTATAGTATTTTGTAAATATCATGTTGTACAATTCAATTTGTCATTAATATATAACATGTATATTTAAAATGTAAAACTTGTACCACATTTAGATGTTTTCACTCTTAATAAAAATTCTTATTTATATATATATATTTCCCTGGATGTCTGTACCCAACTTTGTTGTATATCAGAATATTAGAGATAAGTGTAGCTTGTAAGTAGCTCAAAAGATTCTCAAATATGCCTCTTGCAGATGGATTTAACAACTTTCATTACCAAGGCACAATGTGAATGTTTGAATGAATCTGATGAACATAACTTCCTACAATGCTTGAGTGCTGATGATGGATACTTGGAAAGTGACTGTGATGAACAACTGATATTATCTATTGCATTTTCGCAAGCTGTTAAAGTACATTCTCTGAAGATTAAAGCTCCTAAAGATAAGGGACCAAAAAATATCAAACTATATATTAATCAACCTAGAACAATTGACTTTGACATGGCAGATTCTAATACAAGTGTCCAAGATCTAATGTAAGATTTTAATTACTTTTTCCCTTAGATTGTACAACATACTAGTAAATTTGATCGTATTATGTCATTTTTTTGTATAGATTATCACCAAAAGATATTGAAGAAGGTAATCCAATTTCGCTGCGCTACGTGAAGTTCCAAAATGTACAGAATTTACAAATTTTTGTGAAAGACAACCAGAGTGGTAATGAAACAACGAGGATCGATCATATAGCTGTATTCGGTTCGCCAATTGCAAGAACAAACATGGGAGAGTTCAAGAGAGTAATTGGTAAAAAGGGGGAGAGTCATTAACACAGACAGTTATTTACATATTATGAATTGTAAAAGATTATGTTATGTCAAATAAAGTTTCAACCATGGCCATCGTATTTTCTAACAATAATATTGAAATAAATTTTATGCAAATATGGTATTATGCAATTAGGATCTCTGTAATTGTGAAACATTGTAATAAAATGTTTCTTTACAAATCCATTACCATTGTTGAGAGATCCTACCAATTCTTTTTGATACACTGAATTGTTTATCAAGAAATATTTAAAAGGAAACTGTACACGTGCGCTTTTGCTCAATCGAAAAACTCGTCAGGTGCAAAGTTGAAAAAGATTGTTGTATTCATAACAAAATAAATGGTAAAAATTTATTCAACTAGTTTATTCAATTATCCTTACTACATAAATAAACCAAGGATATTCTTCCGAAAAGTTTTTCATTTTGGGTATACTTCTGAAAACGGATTTTTTACCGCGTTACAGAGACTTTTCGGAAGTACAGCTTAAAACAAGAACAGGAAATAAAATATTTCACATCGTTAATAAAACTGTGTTTAATGTCAATTGTTTTGTCATGTACAAAATCGAGGATACAATTGTGATATAAATTTTACCAATGTACTATTTTCAATTACATATTTATGGAGAAGTTTTATGAATTCGCCAAATGCCACCACAACGACAAGCTCTTGCCCACCTTTGATCCCACGCTCTGATCGCAGCTGTTCTCGTCATATTTTGAACTTGAGCTTTTCCGCCGCACCTAGAAATTATTTAGAAAATTTCGTATGAAGGAAATCTGAAAAAAATGCCATAATTAACCCTTCCACTGCTATCAGCACCTATAGGCTTTCAAGAAATCCGCGTATAGCGTATTATTGGTATCTTTTTCCGAATAAAATTTCAGTGAACAAAAACACTATTGGCGTCTTAAAACACATGAAATTCATTTCCACCTAAAGAGTAGCAAAGAATCGGAATAAGAACATGAATTTAACATAACGTAATTCATTGTTTCGTGACTTTTTCATATTCTCTAATTAAAATCTGCCGCAGCAAAAGGGTTATTAATTATACGTAATACCTTGTACACTGCTTAACGAGAAGTGGTTGCTTCCCAAGATATAAATGTCTAATACCGTCCACAATCTGACCACTATGCATACAACCCTCAACTGGATTAAGTTCAGGTACAAATAATAATTGTTCAGGCTCTATACCATATTCTAGCTATAATTAAAATTATAAAAAAAAAGTTACGAATACTTAAAGGTAGTTTATTGCATTAACACTTTCAGACCGAACGATTTACAAGAAGCAAAATCAGCAACGAAATTTGATCGCTCGCAATGCCATATTAATGGCAGCTCTAACTGATGACGTTCAGATATTATTACGCCTACAAATTAATCAAGAGTCTTTATCTTTAAACTCTTGGTATCTTTGTCAATTCGAAATCGCTGATTTTCTATTTTCCAAATAACGAGTGAAAAGTTTTCGTCGCATTTGGATGAGCGACTATAGGAAAATTAAACTCAATAAAACAAACAAACATACTGTAGATTGTAGATTAATCAGAGTAACGGTATTAGACTGTTAAACGATATACAAAAGATTTAAATGCATGAATTGCTCGAAAAAACTATTCTCAATAGAGTCGTTATTTTTTTTCGTTACTAAATTCGTTCAAATATGAATCCTTTCTGTAGCAAACTGTAATCAGTGGCGAAAAATGGATACACCACGATCCTAATCGCGAAAAGTAATAGATAGTGGTAGCAGATGGTTCGATTACAAAACATTAGCCGATTTATAGGATATTAATAATGAACATTTATATAAAAACAATGGAAATTTTTACATATTCTTAACCCTGTTGTTCTCCTTTATTCTCACTTACTTTTCACGTTTGTAACTCTTCGATTGGAAGCGAAACGATTCTTTGGGAATTTTATTATTTGTATGAAACGTATGGTTGTTTCGCATACATCGAGTATCACGAAAAATAATTGAGATATGTAATATGAAATGAAACATAATCTTTATATTTGGTCGTTTAGACGTAAGAAGAACAACGGGGTTAATAATATTTTTGCGCCAATTTTGTGTCGTAAGATATCATGCGGACTGAAAGTGTTAAGTGAATGAGATTACATTGATGCAATGAAAATTTACCTGCAAGGGAAAACTTTGATAAAAAAGTACAGGGCTTGCTATAGCCGTTATGCTGTTACCTTGGTGCAATTGTGGTATCATAATTTGATTAGGTAATAAGCAACAGTCATCTAAAAAAAAAGTCATTGTCGTAGCACATATATCATCAAATTTATTATCGTTTTATTGCCCTCTTGAGAAAGACTGTAAATCTCTTGCCGCTGGATTAAGTATTTTATTTTTAGTATTTATTATCGAGTTATAATAATTTAAACGACGTTGAAATGCAACTTATTATAACGTTGCGAAGAAATTATTAATTGTAAATAAAACAAATAACTTTAATATTTTACAAAACTTAGAAACGTGCAATCTAAAGTATACTTTGTACAGAACAGCTTTATCTTTCGAACTTTAATTCTCTTCATTCATAGGACCGTTCTTTAATACAAGACTAGGTTTTTCTTTATTCAAATTTAAAGACCACTCTTTGATAGGTGGCTCAGGATCGATTTCGAAATATACTTCCGATTTTTCTCTTTTAGTACTCCGGCAATCCGCAAGAAAGTACACTGGCCCATTTTCTTTACTTGTTGAAGCTTCTATTGGCTTTTCCTCTTTTTTCTTAACCTCTTTTTTAGTAAGAGAAAAGTCACTCGGGAAAAAATGTTTCCCTTCAGTTGCTTGAGGATTACTTGCTGCATTTCGTTCGGCTTTCTCGGCTTCTCTTATAAGATCGATGAAAAACAATTCTCTTGGCGAAAGAGGTTCTTTCGGAGACTGGGTATTTCTTTCATCTAGTGGCGAGAATGGTACCAATTCTAAGTAATCTGACATGGAGTCTCTTTGAATCTCTCGATCATCTTTTTCCGACTTTGAATCGGTTTTGTCTTCATCACTTTTTTCAGTATTTGTATCAACATTTTCCCCTACTTTCACAGTACCAGAGCGTTCAATACCATTACCCGAATTACGACGGTGAATCACGAGAGGCGGAAGATCTTTGTGCTTTTTAACTTTGTTTGAGATTTCCTTTGTATTATTTAAGGTCACGTAACGTGGATCGAATTCATGATGGATCAAAGGTTCCGAATATGGGAAATCATTCGTGCCGTAAGACCGTAACATCGTGTTATCCTCATATTTTCTTTCTAAGTACCTCCAAATTGCAAGCAAACACAACATAATCAAAATCCAAATTACAAACACGAAACACCAATACAGGATGAGCCAAACCAAGAACCAACTATTCGGTTTACGTGCATTATGGGGAACGAACACGCTGACTAAAGCAGGAGCTGCTATCAACCAATAAACTATAAAAATGCAAAATACTAACGTACAAAATATCGCTGATCTGTAAGGTCGCGAATATCTTAATTTATGTTCTTTCAGTAAGGATTTCTGCTGCTTTTCAATGAACGAACCGGTAGACTTCGCCTCGCGTTCCTCACTCATTTCTTTACTTTTTTTTTTAATTTGTATTAAAATCTAAGAATTATAATAATATCACTCGGAATATTCACTCTGGCATTTTACGTATAGTCTCTAGCGTATGCCATTTACTACTATCAAATGAAAAAATTTGTTATTTCTCCTGACCACACGAGGATGTGGCATTTTATCTTACTTCCTATGAACCACTATATTACGATAAAGTTCAGACGGCTGCTAATTATACACGAATGATTCCCCATTTTATTTCTTATGTATTTAATCATATTCATAATTAGACTGCGAATCTTTATACGTATACAGCAAATTTAAGTACTTGAAAAAATGCAGAATGCAAATGGATGTACTTAGAGAATGAAGCAACTATTTAGACCTCATTTGTTCAATTTCATTTGTAAAAATACGAATTTGCATAAACATCCGCAATCTATTGAAAATATTTATAATGCAACCGTCCCTCGATTTATGCGGCACTTTACTTACGCGACTTTTTTCTTTATACACGGTTTCAATTTACCCGATCTCTTTTTACGCGGATCTTCTTTTCTCTTCCATTTTTGGTAATTATAAGGAATAATAGCCTATAATAATACCCTAAATAATGAAATCAACGCAATACATACAACCAAAATTATTCGAGCGAATGAAGATAGTGACTTTATACTAGTTAAAAAAGAAAGGCTGATAATTTTAAATTTATTATGATTTTTATGAATTTTTATTAGGATTTCTTTGTGAAAATATTAGGTGTTATAATTTCCACACCTAATTAGGTGATATATGTAATAGGGCCTTTATCTTGAAACTCTTGATATCTTTATCAATTGAAAATCGCTACTTTATTCTATTTTACGTGACGAATTTGCTTAATAAATGCAAAAATGCTGACAAACCTTGAATATTAAAACTGTATTTGATTTTTTGTGAACGAGTATTAAATCTTATGAAACCCTAAAGCTCAAAACTAAGTTGTACACCTAATAGATGAAATATGTCCTTTTATAACTTGTATCGAGTTTCTTCGTAAGTATTTTTGTCATTTACTTGTGGATTTGTTTTACGCCGAAGAAAACCACGTAAAAAAGCTGCGTGGAACGGATTATTCGCATACATCGAGAAATGGGTGTACTATGTATAAGCACAAAGAAAATGCTTACCAATTAAGCCATCGTCTACCTGCTGAGTCTGACCATCCCCATTCGGTTGAACCAATTTTGATAATAGACGAAATAACAAGGCCAATACATCGAGATTATCAGCGCTACGAAGAAATACTGGTAGACAGGAAGGACGCAATAGACCCCATATACGTATAATTACAAGCAATTCCCTTAATGTATTTAAGGCTTTGTGGTCCTTCAGGAGTTCGTACTGCGTCAATGTTACGTAAAAGGGAAAATAAGTACTATTTTGGGCAAGAGTTACTTAGTCAAAATTTACTTCGTTTTGTAATACTAACACCGCCAGATTTCATTTGCAACCGCTGCTCTGGAAGACGAGCTAAAAGATTCAATGCTAAATCCGCGACCCACTGAATTAATTGTTGCAACGATTGTAGCGTACTCGGTTCAACGGTAAATTCTTTAGGATCCAGGTGTAAAAGTACCTTTGACAATTACGTTGCAATGTTAATTACTCGTTGTTAGACTGCGGATGTTTATGCAAATTCGTGTCTCTTTCAGTAAAACTGAAAAAGTGGAATTTGGATAGAAATTTGTTTGATCCATTAAATCAGTGGTGCCAAACTCATATATGAACACGAGCCATCAAATACAGCTTTGGGCAGTCTGCGGACCAAAAGCAAAGAAAGATGTCTCGAAGAAATTTAAACGATTCGAAAATAACTCATTTAGATTTTAGTCTTCCTGTAGTACTTTTAAAAACCTTTCAAAATAATACATTGAGAAGTATATTCATTCTAGGTATTACAATATAGTTTGTAACATTTGTTTCAAGTCTACGGGCTACGTGTTTAACACCACTGCCCTAAATGTTGTAATTTGTACTTTACTTTAAATATTTTTTATATTTGTACATATCATATGAAATCTGTTCTTTTTTGCAAATTTGAATTTGCCACAAATGCATAAAGATCCGCAGTCCACTCATTATAATATTAGGAATCTGTTGAGGCTGTAAGGAAAGACATAGATTTCGTTTGTACCTTATCTACGTCAGTAATCGCATCATTAATCACTGTTGCTAAACTCTCCGCTGGTCCCTTATCATGAGAAATTAAATCTGATGGGCGTAATAATGATTTAAAAGCTGTTGCTACTGAATGTATCATGAGCAACGACGATAAATCAGCCGCTTTACTTTGCCCCGAAACTAACATCCTGAAATTAAATCGTTCCATAGTCACTCTAACGGAAACTGATACCGAATAGCACTGATAGTTTAAAGATAATACGAAACCTGTACAACGACGTTTTTATACAAAGAAATTGAATATAATGATACTGTTGGATGGGCTGTAGCTGCCTATTAAAAGATACATCTAGTCTTTCACATAATGGCTCAGTCATTGAAGATCTCAAACATAATAATATATCCAACCAGTCTAATCCTGTTACTAAACAATACTCTAATAATGTACAAGCATAACTTAATGTCAATGATGGTCCTGTAAAAAGGCGATCTGTATTACCGTATTCTATTTCTCAGGGTAATTTTCATTATGTAAATTTATTAAAAATCACCTCCATCTGGCAGTAATTTGTATAAATATAAATTTCCACGCGTATCACAAGCTAAAAGAACACAACCTAGCCAAGAGAGGTCTATATTGGTTATAGAGACCGAACTTTTAAAATATTTGCTATTAGGCTCCTCCGGTCGCCACGACATATTTAAAGAGGAAAAAGATATTTCCTTTAGGCAGTCGCGACTTAAACAATGAACCGAGGAATCGGCCAAAGCTACTACAACGTAACTTGGTGGCGGTAACGTGGTGACTATGGATAATTTTGTAGTTGCTATTGCTGTTATCGGAGACTGGCAACGATACTGTGATTGATGTTGCCACACCTAAATTTATTAAAAATATAACATTAAAAATATGAAATCACGCGAACATTACTTAGATAATTCTCTTAACCATTTGAGTCCCAGAGGTCACTGGAAATATCTTGTCGAAAAATGCCTAGCACTTGTTCTAACTTACAAATATTTTTAGTTTATGTGTGTTTATCGAATAAAATGAATTAAAAATTAATGTATTTTTATATGGTTTGCATGGGGAGAAAAAGTGACGATGCGAAGAATAAGTATCGGTAAAATTGAATGCGTAGACTTCGACAGAATCCAAACAAAGGCTCTTACTATTGCTCAGATTTAGGAGTATCCATAATCCAAGTTCAATTTCAAGTCCGAGTATCCGAGGACTCGGATACTTACAGATTCGGATATCCGAGTACGCTGATATTCAAACTTGGATTCGTAAGCATTTTGATGTTCGTATGCGAATCCCTTCTCTTAATATTTCAACTATAACGCTCTTTTTATGTGGATATCAAGTAAAGCTCTGACTACCCAGCTTATTTGTATTTTCTTTTATTGCTCCAATAAAATCTTAGTATGCGCAAGAATAAAATTTAATATGTATACACATATACTGCGATTATGAGAAGAGAATAAAGTCTAATACTATATATGGAAATAAAGTTAAATATGTACCCTAATTATGAACACATTTGTCCTTACATCTATCATTTTATTTAAACTTTTATCCACTCGGAATCCAGATAAGAAGAGTTTGATTTTTGAGTCATCAACGAGATCCGAATACTCGGATACTTGGATCTAAGTCCGGATATCCGAATACTCGAACCCAAACTTCGAAACAAAGTTCGAGTTCCAATGAGTAGTTTGGGTACTGGGATAATAGGATAGTAATAGCTCTAATTAAAAATCATCGCGGTTAAACGTAGTGGCACTTTTCGACGCGAAATCTGAACAACGCGGTCGCGTTGCATGGGACTCAAACGTTTAATTTCAGCACGTACCACTACAGTTTTAAATGGTTCTAATGTTTTAGGTTGAAATAATTTATGAACCGGTTGAGATTTTTCTCTTAATTCCCATACTTCTACTATACCGCCACTATCACTATTAACAGCAATAACCAGGGAGTCTGCGTCCTCCCGAACTACAAACTTTAAGTGTGTCACACTTGTATCTACGAAAATAATTCCATTATTATAAAACCTAAGTATATATCGACACTCATTACGAAGAGTAACACATTTCATTTTTCTTACGAAGACTATCACGTTAGACTTTGTAACTACGAAAAGTAGTACGTTTCGATTTTTGGGACGAAGAGTAGCACGTTATACCTTCTCGCGGCAAAAACTAGCATGTTTCAGCAGTCTGCCACAAAGATTAATATGAATTGTTTCTAGCCACGAAAAATAGCGTGTTTCGCGTTTGCCACAAAAACAGAACATTAAAATCTTCTTAGGACTGTATTGCAAAAATAGAACTACCAACTTTTCTTTTAATTGAAGTAATTTTTTTAATAAAATAGTGACAGTGAAATAATAATAAACAAATGCTTCAATTAATAGTATTTATATAAAATTCACTATGTCCTCTTGGATTAGGACCCTTAGGTACCATTGATAATATATCGTTTTTTTTTTATAATGTTACTGAAATTATATTGTTTAAGTATTCTGCGATGTATATGCCATAATATCTTAATCTTGAAACGCGTTACTCTTCGTAACACACCTCGATATGATCAATATTATCTATAGATTGTAGATTGACTTTACATGTATTGTCTTTTGGTGCACCATCTTGTAGGAAAAAACTAGGCAGTGCTTGCGATGTAATAGTACATTTGTCATCATTTTTACGCACTAATACTCTGTAACATCTAATCGGTAAACAAATATTCCCACTACTTACAGCTACCAAAAAATGACCATCTAAAAGTGAACGAATTTTACGAATTTTTACGTTAATTTAATTATAGTTACTCTATAAGCTATTTTAATATTAATCAATGCATATTTATGTACTTTTCCCATAACACAAATCAACTGCTGTTATTCTGTGCCTTGTACTGCCTAAGCTTTCTGTAGAGGAACAAACGGGATTTTGGAAATCTTTCGTGATCATAACAGCACCAACCATGCCAGTGGTAGAAACCACTAACACACCCTCTGCTGCTCTACCACCAAATTGTCTTACAGAGGGTGCAAAAGGTAAATGGTTAAATTTCTCGCTATAATGAATACTATCTTTTTTCTCTGTTACAAGCCCTGTCTGAAATAACAAATTTTTCGCGTCAAACGAATTCACAGAAACAGTGAAAAATCTAATGCTAATTACAAGTACCTTTTTCCCATTATGAAACCAAGCAGCGCCTAATATATGTTCACCAACAAAACAGGTGGAACCAATTAATACCCAATCATTAAGAACATGATCTTTAAACATCCACAATTGAACATTGCCAGTGGAATCAGCAACAACTAATTTATCACCTGGCAAATCCCATTCTAATGCAGTAATAGTATTTTTATTCGATAACACCCTAACAATGTATATAAGAATATTAATGTTTGTGGAGATGCTTGGAAAGATGGTAAACTATTGGAAAATGTTTCATACTTATGAGTATGCCAAGGCATATTTAAGTCACAAACATAAACATAAGAACCCCATGTTTTTCCACTGTTATCATCTAATTCTGTTGTAGTAGTAAAAGCTGCTATATTACGACTAGATAGTGAGCATAGAGATTGTCCTTCATACAGGCTAAAAATTTGATTACTGCATAAACATTAAAGGATTATATTTTAAAAAGTATATTCTTGGCATTAAATTGAATTAAATATATTTAAGATATTATACGAACTTAATATTATATATTTAAGATTTACACAAATAAGTTTATCAATTATATTGATATATTAACAACTGTACACATTATGATAAATAATATATTATGATTAGCCTAAAACTCTTATCGCTTTTCAAATGCAAATAAGATCTGTTAGTAGACACTTTTATCTATTAGTTGGACGAAACATTCCAGAATTGATTATATTTATCACATTTAACATAGCTTCGAAATAAGATGTGTTTTTGAAACATTATTTTGTATTACCAATATAAATGTAAAAATCCATTATAAATTATGGAAAAATTGCATGAATAATAAAATAGGCTAATATTAGAAGATTATCACCCTTTTTCAACCCTTACGAAATTCTTTTACTATGAAAAAATACAAATATTTGAAAGTTGAAAATTTCGTGTAAACGAATACTTCGTTGAAAAAGATGTAAAATTATTTAAAGATGCAACTGTCTAATATAGCAGAAAATGATTGAAAAGTGTAGAAAGTATATTGTTAATAAGGTATTGCTGGTATACGTTATTAAAATACGACAAAGCTTTTTGGCCAATCCAATTCATTTAATTTCGATAGATTATTTGTAAATAAACAATACATTAATTTAAACCGATAAGAACTATTTTGATTTGAAGATCAATTAACGGAACTCGCATTAACGAAAGTTAAAAAAAAAAAAAAACAATAACGACGTACCTTTCTTGATTTATAAACGGTTTTGGTGTCACTTTTCTATTTACAGTGTACAGTAGATCCATGTTTGCGAGGTTATGTTATGAAATCATTCGATAAGCACTATGAACACGAGTGCATGCACTCCGAAATTATTTATTTATTATGTTCGGAGCATTGCGATGCACAGGAATATAAAATGTATAGATTTTAAATGTTGATAAATCGCACAATAAAATTATACCGGGAAAACAAAAACAGAGCTACGCGCGCATCGCAGTCGTCAGCACTGCGTCATGTGCAAGACTATGTGTTTGTGATGTGACCCATCTGAATATGCATTCTTCGTTCTGATTTAGGTCATTCACAATTATGAGACTTTTCCCATTATTTTCAGTTACTCAACCTACGGCCGACCTTTAAACCAACAAATTACACCTCGATTACAAGAAACACAAATGGTACACTTGGCCCGATAATCGACTTATGCAAGTGTTAATGCATTTTAACCTCGCTCCGTTTGTTTTGATTTGCTTTCGTCCCTTGAAACTGGCTGTATTAATAAATCATATTTGCATTGTTCTCTCCTTATTTATTTCAATCTCCTATACCTACTTGTGCTATAATAAAAATACCGAAATATCGCTTACATTTTTCTATGTCAACCTATGTATGTTTTCAAGTACTCATATTTTTCATGGTGTGGATTAGAATATGGATATATTGCGTTATTGCTTGACTGTGCAATGAAAAAAAAAATCGTATAGAGACTACAATGCATGTTTTTACAGATAAGAATGGAAAGAAGAATAACAGATTATGGAAAATCTTGTCTGCTTCTACTCTTGTCTTTTGTTTACTCTGCATGTTATATTTATTTCTTACAATGTACATATACATCATAGAATAATATACGTGTTTATTGTTAGCCAATCAACTAATCATCTTCCTTTGTTTCTGTTCAATAAAAGTAATTATTCCTATTCTATTATAATCCTTGTACATCAATAATGTGTGTTACTACAGTTAATATAAGAAGCTATCTTTAGTATGTATATTTTTATATCTGATGTATATTATAATTTACCCATGGGAATCTTCATGCATGCTGTATAATGAAGCATTAAAAAATGTGATAACTTAATCATACAGAAAATGGATGGAGATCAAGCACAAGACAATACTTCTAGACCAAGTGAAAATATTAACAACAAATCTGAGGAACCATTAGGACTAAGTACAAGAATTGCACTAGAAACATTACAGCGTGATATTAGGAGAGTCCTACAAGAATATGAAGAAGACTGCAGAAGAACTAAGTAATAATTTATTTGGCTTTTTCATAATGAAGAATAAATTCCATATATTTTGTAATATTGTATATATTATGTGCAGAAGATATGAAGCTTGGCTAAAGGACACTTTACATCATCGTAGTCAATACACAACTCTTTGCTGGACTTCAGCAATTGCACTTTTGATCAATGCCATTATCCTTGTTATTGCATTCTTTACAATCAATGATACATGGTATGAATTAAATAATTCTCTTCATACCTATGGTTAGACTGCAGATTTTTATGCAAATTCAAATTTGTACAAGTGAAGTTAAAGATATCAGATATAAATAAGGGGTTGTTTCATTCTTTAAATACTATAATTTGTATTTTACTTTTAATGTTTCCTCTGTTTTCGAATACGATTTGCATTCTGTGATTTTTAATGTATTTCAATTTCGTATAAATGCATAAAGATCTTACAGTCTACTTATGGTATATGCAAGTAGAGCCTATCAGTACATTTTGTACTGATACACGTTTGTTTAAAGTTCACGAACAGTTCGAAAGTTAAAATCATCATAAAAATGTTGTATTGTTACAGGTATCCTACACTGCCTTACGAAGGACTGACTGTCTGTTGTTTAGTAGTGTTAAATTTTATTTTAGTCGTATCCGATAATAAATTACGACACGAAGAAATTCCTTATAGAGTACGAGTTCTTCTTGACCAGTTAGAGGGTATTTAAATATTTAAATGTCATAAATTTTAAGATATTAAAATATTATAATAAGTAGACGGCGGATTTTTATGCATTTATGGTAGATTTAAATGTGCAAAAAGGCGCGGAATGCATTTAACATGCAAAAAAATAAACAATATTCAAAGTAAAATAAAAATTCATGCATTTCGAGGGTGAAACGACTCTCCATTTAAATATCATTCGTTTCATTTCGTTAATAAAGATTCGCAGTTTTCAGGATTAGAAAACCGATCACTCCGACTACTTTGGCAATCAACATATTAAAATATTATAATGATTGCTGTAGTAATCGGACTGATCGACTTTCTAATCCTAAACTCAACAAAAATCGGCAAATATTAAATTTTATAATATTTTAATATATTAATTACCGGAATAATCAACAAATTAAAATATTATAACGACTGTCGAAGTAATCGAATTGATCTGCTTTCTAATCCCAAACGCAATGAAAATCAGCAATCAATGGGTTAACATCTTTCATATTGTTATATTTTATGTATTTCAGTGGCAAAAAATACTTCTAATTGGGAACCAGAAAATTACCCACATTTATGCAGTCCACTGTCTCCTTGTTTAACGTTACAGTGGACTTACCGTGATGGTCGTATAATTAATTTGCCGTGGGCATTATTAGTTGCTGGAGATATAATTGTAATGAAACCTGGACAGCAAGCGCCTGGATTTTCTGTCCCGTATAATGTATGTCTTAAAATTCTATCATGCATAAATATTGGATTATTCGGAAAATTCGTAGCGCCTTTCGTAATGTTCATTTCTTTTGTATAATTGGTGAATTGAAGAGGGATTAATATTTATGAACCTTAGTTAAATAATAACGTTCTTAATTTAAAATACTGTTCCTATCTGGGCCAATTAAAATCCAATAATTAATGGATGATATATAGTAAAAGCAAACATAACTATTTCTATTCGACAACACTAAGTAACGTAATATTTCAACAATGAGGTAGCAAGAATCGTTAATCGTTGCCTAGGATATTCTACTATTATCATTTATTGTAATGTTTTTAAAACGTTTATTAATGGCCAAAAATTGGATAAATTAGAAACTTAGGAGAACTACTTGCATAGATTCATTTCGCAGGAAGAAAGTGCGCAAACAGTGCAATCTTTTTAGAAATGTGGTTTATGAAACTTTCTGATAATCGTACAATTATCAAACAATACTACATGCAAAATTATTTACTAAAATGTTAATGTACACATATTACCTCTGATTGCTTTTAAAATATCTCTAGAAACTTTCCGAACAATCTAATAAATAATAATAATACGAAATAATTCCAGGATGATGAAGGACCGGCGTTACATGCAAGAGAAGTATACAGTCCACAAGTTCATAGTGCAAATGAAATTTTTTCCACGCCACAAGCACGAATGCCTTTGAAGAATAAAATCTACAAACTCCAAGAAACACCATACTTGATGAATCTCAGAATGGCTCTTGAGCAAGCCCTCTATAGACCAGTCACATACCATAATCGTAAACGGCATCTTTTAATGATTTGCTGTATCGAACAATTAGCTTATCCGGTTCTTTTGATCATTGTACTCGTTGTCAATTTATTCCGATACATGTACTTATCGGAATATTTCGGTGTTGGTTACTGGAACGAAATGTTTATATTGCAACCGATTGCTATCAGCATCCCTTTACTTCCGTTAGTATTTCCTACTTGCTGGATCTTTTTAAACTGTTTCGGAATGGCCCGTTTCAAAGCTCTGTTTAAACTTTATCAATCTTCGAAGAAACTTCAGGTTAATATATTTTTAAGACAGGAGAAGGAAGATTCGTTGAATATTGAAAAAATTTTGTAAAACACGCTTCTTTTAGTTTGTGGATCCTTTTGAGGATGCTGATATCTCTGGACCCAGTCATCCAGAAGTGGTGTACAACTGGTTGGAACTGAAGGAATACTTTTTCAGTATTTTGTCCGGTAAAGAACACATGATGTCGAGATCCGCCAGTATCCTACATGTTCTAGGATCAGTCACGGTACTTCGGAAGATAATTTAATGCGTTTAAATTAGGGATGCGCGGGATCCCGAAGAATCTTCTGGGAAAAAGTTCTCATCTCGTCTCGATTTTATATTTCCGGATTCTCCCACTACTCCAAAAATCGTGAAAATATTCAACAAAACGAATACCGAAATGGCCTGTGAAATATAAAAATTCTCAAAAGTATGGAGAATTCTGAAAATGTCAAGAATTTTAGATATTTTTAGGAATTCCGAAACTTTCGGGATCCCGTATGCCCTTAGCTTAAATAATATACTAAACTAACTAAAAGCAATGCAATTTCCAGGCATTGTGTTGTGTGGACAAAAAGGGAATTCTTTCGTGGCCTAATCCAACCGCAGAAAAAGTATTTTTCTTACGAAATGCTAACACTTTATCCCCAGCTTCGAGGTGAGTGTAATTCCCCGAAAAACGCAATACAAGCTTTTGATATCGGGAATATTTAATAGCTTCGATTAAAATCATTTTGCAGTAGTGGTAGCTTAGATAGAACCTCAGAACCTCAAGGCCAAACCCAAACTGAAGACTCCAAACAAGATTCTAATAAAACATCATATGTCACACATGGTAATAAAAGAACGCGGAAAACAGAATCTTTCAAATTTCATTAATAACATAAGTTTCTTGAACATGAACTGATTTTTAGATCTCTCTCATTCAACAGCCGAAGTTTTGGATCTGACCCACGATCATGCTTTGCCTTTTCGCCTTCAGTTTGATGATCACTCTTGGAGGCAACATTTGAACTCATTAAAGCCCCTAGGTTTAGCAATCCTTCTCAACACATGTAACATGGACACGCAAGAGCATTACATGCAGTTTTGTTGTCACGTTACGTGTGAGGCTTTGTATAATGAGAATCTGGTACCAGTTACCAATAGACGGTATGTATACAGATCGCTGGAATCATGCTGTATGTGTTTTTTTTCGCATTGCATTTTGTCCCCTCGTTTATGTGTGTACTCGCACTAATTCTCCCAAATGTCAATCTAATTGCAATCCAGTTTATCATACTCCTAAGACAGTCCAAAGGTAACACGTCCAATTACCAGTAACGTTGATCATACACATTTGTCAGCTACCAGGATCACAGTATAGAAGATAAGAGTGGGTATCAGGCAAAAGATACAATGCAAAGTTCAAGACAGGTGTATTTAGTCGACGAATCAGGGAGCCTTGGACATATGTGGTCAGTCCAACCATATAGTATTTATAATTAATCCGTTTATATGGGTGAATGTATCTCCATACACATATATTCATGGGAATGCTAATCATGGGGCAAACTCACACTTCTATTCTATTCTCTTTTCCTTCGTTGATAATAAATCATTACGGTTACTCCATTGAAGTCTGTGTATATTATTCGTATAGGTGTTTATGCGAATTAGCGAAGCAGATAGGTTTCCAAGACCAAGCACAAAATATATTTCAATTGGAGCAACAGTTGTCCACGTTTAGGCACGTTGTAAGTCTGATAGGTCTATCTTTCTAATTTTCCTTTTTTCTCGTTCGGAAAAAGATGAATTGAAATTGTATTTTCGATTGTAGCAACCGGAAATGGTTCGACGAGACATAAAATTTGCCCGGTCACTAAGTATTGCTACCAAATTAAAGTTTCCTTTCCCGCATATGGTGGCTGTGGTGGTCAGAGAACGCACTGGGGGTGGATTACAGTTGCTCACACAGGGCACCGCAGACATAATTTTGGATTCCTGTATTGAATTCTGGGATGGTCATGATCTCTGTCCACTCTCAGCATCAGATAGGTAGATGAAAATATTAATCGTAACTTCAAAATTTGGGGCATTTTTATATTACAAATAAACTGTGAATTTTTATGCAAATTTGTTACTTTATAAACAAAAATAAAGAAATGAAAGTTAAGTAGGGGATAGTTTTACCCTCTTAACACCTTCGCGTCGAATGACGCATTTTTGCGTCAAATCGAAAAGTGCTGTTTATTATAGATTAAACATTTTTGCGTCAAATAAAAAATGCCGCTTATTATGAATGATGCAGTTTTGCTTAAAATCGAAGATGACATTCGAACTCGACGCAAAGGTGTTAATATCATAATGTGCTCTTTAGTTTGAATATTTTATAGACTTTTACACATTATGTATATTCTATACTTTTTGTAATATTTAAATTCCCCATAAATGCATAAACATCCACAGTCTAATTATAACATATGTGTATTTATTAGGAAAAAGGTGCAAGATTTTTATCAAAGGACAAGTTTAACATCGTACTGCACTGCATTTGCATACAGGCCACTTACGCGTGGTATTAGCGAGAAAATGTCCAGAATATATTTAGAACTTCCTGCAGATAGCAAACATTTATATGCGCCTCACAGGAGTCCCACTCCGTTACCTTGGGACTTTAGAAACGTTCTTGATCCCAGAGTAAAAGGCATACTTGGCCAATTCCATTCAACTGGTGAGTATTACTACCACATACAAACGTTCACTTCGTAAACTAATCTGAAATGTGACTGAGTTATTTTGATACAAATTCTTAGATTCCTTGTTATGTAATGAAAACAAAGATGACAACGTGAACGATGTCGATAGTTGCTTTGAAATTCAATGCAATCAAGTCTTCATTGGCATGGTGACTATGCAATACCAAGCGCAAACGGATATGGTAAGATCTTTTCAGCAAACCAATATACATACTTTAACACTACCAAGAACTACCAAGTTCGTCAAAATGACGGGTCATTAATTTACCATAAAAATTATATAAATTTCCAGCGGCATATTTTTTTAGAATATTCCATCATTTTCTGTACAAAATGAGAATGAAGATTCATTTCAGTTGCATCATATATTTTTTTCAATCGTCTGCCTTTTTTATTTCTTTAGTACAAATACGTATATTTTAGTCGCCAGTAGTTCTAGTGTTAACAAGCTAGACGTCATTAAATTAAACACTAAAAAAAATTGTATAAAATGTTTTATAGGTACAATTGATCGAGCAGTTGGACAGAGCTTGCATCCGGTTCGTTCACTTCAGCAAAGAGAATGAGCTAAGATCACGAGTATTTTCCGAAAAAATGGGACTGGAAAGTGGATGGAATTGCCACATATCGTTGCTCAGTGAAAGAGCTAGGTAACGTACCTGATTCTTCTATCATTAATCCAATTGTCTCTATAAACTACTTTGCTTTGCTTTCTTTTGCTTTTGGATTAATCTAAAAAGTTTGGGGCATGTCCTCATATGTTGGAAAGTATAAATATGTTTTTTCTATTTTATACGTGTAAAGTCTCTGTGTACAAAAACATAGTCAACACAAAGTATTGTTACACTAATCGTATGTTGCTGGTGTTACGATTATTTCTTTTTTGTCGATTAATCTGAATATATACATATATATGTCGTCTCTTATTGTTAGTGTTTCTTTTTTTCTAATCTCTGTTGTAAATCTAAAATAATAGTAACTGATACAATAAATCTGTTTAACTAGTTATGATATGTCATAACTGTGGATGTGAATGTAAGATATGCATGTACGTTACAGGAGACAGCAATGGCTGGAGAGATATCCACACATGCCCCCATCGTATATGTTTGTCTATACCTCTTTCTTTCATTACTGTTACTAATTTGCATGTTTATTCGTTACTTGCTCTTTATTAATTATTTTCCCCTTATGATTACCTTACGAGTTCTTTATATAGAGTAAAATTATCGTTCTTCGAATGCAATAATCTGATTTTTCCCCTCTTTGATTTAGTTATGTTACTATGTTACTATGTATTTTAGTGAAGTTTCAAGTTTAATTATATAATTCTTTGTTACTGATATTTTCCATTTTATTACGTTGATGATATTAGAGCATTGAGTCAACCCTAGAAGTCTCAACGCGTTGACAAATTTTAAACACGTTGAACGCCGGATGAATTTTGTATGGTTCGATCATCACGCCGAAGTAATTTCACTTGTTCCAATAGAATATATTGTAATTATGCATGTATCACGTTTATCTTATTAAAAAAATGTAATTATTTAACTTTTCTACGATACTTCTGATACTATATATAGTAGACTAAGCTGGGTCGGATCACAGCACAAATAGGATTAAAATAAAAGTCAGTTGATAAAACAATTGACAGACTATTGAGTTAAGTGCATGGAAGAGAGATGAGATAATATGAATGACTAAAATCTTCGTTTCTATGGCAGTGTAACAAATATGAACTAAATTCTTATTTTGATTCGACTCGTTCTGTAATCGGATTCGCCTCGATCTACCCTATTGCTGCTGTATCATCAAAATCATTGAAATTTCTAGAAATGAGATTGTTTGTTTGATTTGTTTGATCGGTGACCCCCATGACATTCAACGTGTTAGAGTTACCCCAAGGAATGGTCATTTTATATTCACCAAAAAAAAGAAGTATTAAAAGTGCTATTTCTGCTGCTCAGCAGAGTAATATAAAATATCCTAAAAATTTAGTGCTGAAAAAATACATATTAAATTATAAAACTAGAAGAAGCCGAAGTTTAAAACTCTGTGAGCATTTTCTGATCCTGCCTTGAGATTCCTAGGGTTGAGATGCTGGTAGCTACTGATGAATTACATTGTATAGTTCAATGGCTTCTTCATTAGCAGAACTTTTAACTACATTAAATTTATACACCTCTACAGTTATTGCACATGTGTTAATATCTCGTAATTTACAATAACATACAATACACGAATAAATGTATGTAACTAACACGCCAATATTAGGTCCGAGAGTCCAGTGGGTTGGTGGGTGAGCCAGGCAGCAGCCATGTCCTCACCCACTCCCTCGGCCCAATCTCATCAGCATAATTACTCCTGCATGGATGAGGCCAGCCACTTGCTTAATCGTGTCTCTCCTCGGTATGTTACATTACATTACCCCCTTATCACACACAAACGCTAAAAAATACATCCATCTATCTATTTTCGATTGTGAAAATGTGCGTTCGCTTCACGGATACCAATTCACAGTCTTCCCTTGTTTAGAGGCCCTCTGAAGTTCCACGTCAGTAGGTCCAGTAATGTCCCATTTATGCGAAAGTGAGATAGATTGTCAAGGAAAGCCGCGGTCCCTCGCTTGACTCTCAGTTCCTCTTTCTTTTTTACTTATCTTTAGCTACGTTCGATGCTTTTGACAAAACGCAAAGAACGTAGAACCACTACGATAAGTGCACACGTTCGGTCCCGAACGATGTGCATTCATCGTGGGAAGTCTGTATACCTTTTTCATAAGACGGCCTCTAAACGAGAAGTAGCTGTATTCGAACAAGAAACTCGCCAATATTTAAACACTAAGAGCATGCATTCGAAATATATTTCTGCTGCATAATTATGCTGCATCGATGTGTTTGTGTTCCAAGGATCCTGCATGAAAGGTACATAGGGGAAATCATTTTTGCATAGTATGATCTGTTTTATATTGTAGTACCAACTTGGACAATAGCCGTGCAATGAGTATGTCCGCTCCAAGCGCCATAAATACCGATTTTTCTATTGTGAAATTCGACGACGAGACCACCGAATGGAACGATACAGGAACATCCCAAGTTAAAAGCGCTATGAGCCATAGGTACGTGTTTCTATTATCATTTTACACGTCTTTAACATCGTTCTTCTTTAAAGTTATGATTATTTCGAATGCTATAATTTTATTCTGAATTTGCATGACAGTCTAAGTCATCTAGTACAGAGGATCACGAGAACGGGAACATCGCACTTTTCGTAATTATTTTGTGTTCCCTCTCATCCCTTTTTTGAGTAGATTAGATTATTTTTGTTATGATTGTTATTATAATTTGTTGTTATATTTTGTATTATAGTATATTTTACCCTGTACTTGTAGATAATTGATTTATTTATTAACTCTAGAACTTTTAAAAGGAAAGTTCATCGAACCCATATGTTAACAAATTTTAAACCAGAATTATTTGCTTTGTGCAAAAAGTCATTTACTGTTTTATATAGCTTTAAGTTTGATATTCGGAAATTGTTGTTAATATACGTGAAAGACACTGTGCGTGAAAAAAAGGAAACGAACTACGTATTGCGATACCGAAAATCATGTGAAAAATCGAATTAATTAGAAAATGAATAATGAAGTATACTAAGTTTGTCAAGAATTGTTAGATAAGAAAAAATATATATCGTAGAACGATCCAGGTAAAATACAAGTTGTCTATAAAAATAATAGTTTAATATCTGATGTATAAGTAAAAATAAATTCAACGCAAAAATATCCTTTACAAGATGTAACATATTCGTATATATTCAACTAAAAAACTTGCTTCAAAGACAATTCTTGTGGGGACAAATATTTAAGAAGACGTATGGGTCTAAAGAATTACCCACTTACGTTTGCGCATTCAGATTCAGGAGTTCTAGAGTTAATGAGTTTCAATTGTCAATAGATGTACAATATATAAAAGATTCTTAATAGGGAACAAGATACAATGAGAAGCGAAGATAGTGTACTTGTGCAAAGCGTGGACTTAGGTTCCGGGCAGGAAGCATGGCGATCTCTTAGTTGTCTTACAGACAGCACTGAACAAAGTGCTCCTGTGAATTTTGACTTATCTAACAGGGTAAGTATTAGGTCTATAAATCAATTCGAGCCCATAAATTTACGTATTTTTAGTAATTATTTTAAATTTAAACATAAATAAATCTTCAAAGTTTTGGAAAAAATGAGGATTACTTTGATGGTTTAATTTATAAAATAAAAATTTTATTTAACCCTTTCACTGTTAATCAAAATGACGATATGCTACAATTGTAGACAGTTCTAAGTGATATAAAACTTAGGGGAAAAAGCTTACAGATTCTATGTATTTTCATTACAAACAAGAGAAACGTAGACACTCTTAGAACCCGCTTTTAAAATTGTAAGATATCCCGTTGCTGATGTATCATTTTTGGGTAAATAATTTAAGGCTTCAGGAGTGCCCGTATCACGTACGGACTCAACAGTGAAAGGGTTAAAATAGTACCAAATTAGTTTACACTCACAATTTTACTCGTGGGAATTCTTATATTCTATCCAATCTTTAGGCAAAACTACCTCGAGGCATCGATAAGATTCGACCGCACATAGAATTAATAGACAATGTACCCCTTTTGGTATCCTTATTCACCGACTGTAACACTGCTGTTACGAGAGAAATGTTACACATTATGCAAGATTACGGAGAAGTGGTTTGCGTACTTGGATCATCTGCCAATGCAGAGAACATGCCTATCTTCATGCAAGCCGATGCAGGGTAATTAATTTATTATTTTGATACTTGAGAAGTCCAATAAAAGACAGACACAAATTACAATAACTAAATATATTGCATATATATATAATATATCACTTAGAGATTGAAGTTTTTTTTAGTTACGAATCGACCAGGAATTTGATAGCTCATGCTATACACCGTATCTTTCTCAATTTGCGCAGAAATAGGGGGTTGATAGGGTACGCGAACCTTTTTTCTCAATGGTTCCACGTACTGATACGACATTTGATTCGTAGTATGATAATCTGTCTTAAATTTAGTTTGCCAGAATTCTCTTTTGCGTGGTCTTTTAACTTCAATAGGCGCACCAAAATCTTGAAAAGACTCTTTCATCACTGACCTATAATCCATCGATATGGGATGTTCGAGTTTTCCTCGATAAGGTTTATATGATATTGTTTTCACAAATCCAGGCTTCATATAAGATAACTTATGAGTGGTCGTCATGTCGTGAATTCCATTAATAGACAAACATGATCTAGGAACGAACGCCCTGCGTACTTTTCCAGCTGAGGGGTGATAGGAAAGCTTGTAGACTGTGTCGAAGTCAAATTTTCCGGGTTTATCAATTAACATTTTTTCATATTTTCCGTAACTAGTCCTCATTTTAGGGATGCAATCAAATTTCATGTAGGATAAGCCATAAGTCGTTTCTGATTCAATTTTTCGGGTTGGTTTCGTGTAAGGTCTATGGTACACCATAGGACGCTGTTTCGTTGGTTGCACATACGATAAATTCTCATTTTGAAATATGGAACTCTTAGGTTTTTCTATAATCGATATATGTCGTGGGCAATCGGTAATAAACACCATTTTTATCAAAATTTAACTTCATATAAAATAGAACCGTATAAAATTCCATTGATATAGAGCAAATATCAAATAGTGTTCGTTGCGTATTCAACTATTTTCTGCAATGTTCAAGTATAAAATGATCATTTAACTGAAGCACCTCGATGAATGTTTACTTTGTACTCAAGCCAATCACCTGATTTTAGAGTGGCAGTGGAACCGTTGTATCCACAAGTTTGCCAAAGGGTCCCAGTATTGACGCCAACTAGAGAAGACCAAGGTCCATCTCCGGTCGATTTGAGCAGAGCGTTGAACTCTGTTGCCTGTTCCTTAAGCGTTAAACGAGAAGATCCCATTGCGATTTTTCATTTAATCATGGAGGTAAATAATGATCCCCTCAAAATTTAAACATCTTCTACTATTACAAATAATTCAATATTTTTAATATAAGAGAATTCCTATGTGATGCATTAAATTCTGAATTTTAATGTAATTCATGGATATATTAAATCAGTTTCACTATTTTTAATCCTTTGCACTCCATCGACGTTGTTATGGAAACACGCATTAACGTACTTCAAAAGTGAAGATTTAAGATGTTTAATATATTTTCGCCAATTCAATTCTCATTCCTTTCAAAACGAAGTAAATTAAAGGCAACTTTTTCCCGTTCCGAAATACGTAACACTTTAAATTCTCACAAGAGTCACAAATGCGTGTTAGAATTACCGCTAGATCATATTATTAAAATATTATGGAGTACAAAGGGTTAAATTATTATCTATTTCTCCTATCTTTAAATTAATTTTTTATTTATTGCACATTCAGGCTCGACATTACATGACGTGTCTTTGGAATTGCGTGCAATTCTGGCTCTGCTGTACAGTCACCCTCTCTTTTACCCAAGCTGTATCAGGTTTCTTGTTGCTACCACCCTTATTTTCGGTTGATCAAGTCTTATGGTTGTGTTGCTTAATCATTCCAATGCTATCTATATCTATGATTGCTACGCCCATGGATCCTACGATAATGCAACGCGCTACTGGTAAAAATCAGTGCACTGTAAATGGCCAGGTAAGGAAACAAAATATTTGTATGCTCGGAGTCCTAAAGTTTAACCCTTTCAGTACCAGCGTGGATTTTATTCGGCATCCGCGTAACGAGTTGTGGATACCAACGCCGACTATAATCGGCATCCACATAATCTATTTCAAATGTTTCTATTAACTTTAATTTCATTAAAATTATACTGTATTTTATAAGATGAATACGTTTAACTACCGTAAGACAATCGTATTATGTTGTAATAGTTCTGTCGTATTTTAAGGACACGTAGAAACGAAACTTTGTTAAACAATGTATTATCGAGATTTTTCAACAACCTTTTACTATATCAAAGTTTCGTAATTCATTTCTTGAAGAATTTTAATTTTTACAGCATAGAACTCGTCTAAACGAGTTCCATAAGCTTTCAAATTTTTCAATTGCCTTTCATTCAAAAAGTTTTATTAAGGCCCTAAAAAATAAATTCTGTCAATATTAATGTATTCTACCATTCGCGTTATTTTTTCTTGGTTTGTACTGTATTTTTACGTTCACAGCAATATCGTAATATATTGTGCAGTAAATGCATTTCTTATTCTTATATTCTACTTTAATATTATCTTAAATATAATAAGCACAATCAATTTTTACGATTTCATTTTCAAATGGTACTTCGAAGTGTCTACTTTCAAATCTTATTTGCGTTTGCGAACTTGTTGCCATATTAATTTATGTATCGCAATGCTAATCCCACGTTGCAAAAAACGACAAAACTTTTCCGCCAATCTAATAAATTATAGATTAACGCGTGACACGCAAACATATTTTAATATATTCCACTCTATCTCCGTTTGCGTCGGAGTCTGCGATACAGAGGAAGCTTACTCGTGGACGTATATTCGGTAAGGAAAGGGTTAAAAGAGTTAAAGTGTAAAATCCTAGGAGTCTGAGAGTCGTAAAGTCCCAAAGCTCTATAGATGTAATAATCCTTGATTTTGCAGGTTGCATTGTTCGTTATGTGGTGTTACGGCAGCAAATTTTTGCCGACAGTCATAACTATAGTTCTATCGCAGTGTATTTCATTTTTAACTCTGTGTCCTACATACACAGCGGACTCCAAGTGTCTGTATGTGTATCCTGATGTACAGGGGGATGTTTCATGGGGTGGTTGGGGCGACAAACCGAACGTAATTTTAGTGATACAACATTTCGCCTTGTCGCTGTTAGTTTTACATTTAGGTAAATTTCATTGCTATCTGATGTTCTCCTAATTTAAAATTCAATTTGATTATATTGAAAATATGTAATATTTTCTGTTTTTATACAGTAACAATATCTATAGGCTTTGTACATAGAGAATATTCCATTTGGAAGAAGCAACCATTTAACAATTTCGTATGGTTTTTAAGTGCATTTATAGCGTAAGTATAGTATTATTCCGATATACAATAAATAGTGGCTACTAAAGTAGTGAAGCATCATTGTACTTACCTATTTTGACAATTTTTATATTAATTGGGATTCATTACGCTAAATTTTTTAGTATTTAACACTTTGAGTGCCACGTTTTCCAAATCTGGGAGACGCATAGCTTTTCTATAATACTTTTATGGAACTACAGAAATTTAATATTGCAAAAATAAAATATTAAGTCTAATAAAAAAACTATGCCTGCCAATACTGTTATATATTGCAACCACTATACGCGATTTAAAAAGTCCTATCGCAATTATTTCTTTTAGATTATGCGCACAGGCAGCATTCTCAGGAACTGTGTTCTGTAAATTTTGGAAAGACGAAGGTCAAAGTATCGAAGATTTCCCTTTACATCTTCCCTTATTTTTCTTAATTTCTTTGCCGGTGATTTTTACCATTAACGAATTGATCAAGTGGCAAGAGATAAAGTAAGTATCCATATATTTAAATACCAAGAAGCACTTAATTTACCAAATATTGAATGTTTGCAGAGTGAACGTAAGGTATCAAAAGAGGGCACGGCTAGAATTTGGTACAAAGCTCGGGATGAATTCACCGTTTTAAAGAATGTTTATTTTAAATACGATAAAAAGAAACACAAAGGTAAAGATAGCCAGATAATGATTAAATATGTACATATACCGACAATTAAGGGCAGTTAAGTGAACTAAAATACTCAAGTTTCGCATAATACCGTTATTGTATTACACTATATTTTACGCAAATGGTCGTAATCTTTAACTTTATTAGTTATTTATTCTAAAATGTACTGCGTCTATCCAGAAATTTAATCACACATAGACAACGTTACAATTTAGGGTATGAATATAAATTGTTGAACACTTCAGAAGTGTTTGAAGTCCTCTATAACAGAATTGAAACTATCGCGGGTGACTTTACAACCCTGCTGGTTAATTAGAATTATAGTATTCGAAAGGAAACAGTTTTGAAATGTGTGTATAATTGTTTTGATAATTCGATAACTCGATATCAAAGTATTTATATTTTTGTATAATACGAAATGATACGATATTTTATATTTTAGAAATTAAACACGCGTTGCAAGGCCCCTACTATTACAAGCTTATGCGATATAGTGTACTTAGTTTCGAATTGCAATTACTTTACATAGATCGTTTGCAATTTTCATTTGTCTTGTTGTTATTTATCTTTTTTGCTTCAAGTTTATTATAAATTGGAATTATCCTAATATACTAATTTGATACATTAAGAAATTTAATTTAATATAAAAAACCAAAGTTATGAATTATTTACCAGCATTTGAAATTTTTTTATTTAAATAACAATAAGCGTAAAAAAGATACTACGCGAATTAAAACACTACACATTGAAATACAGTATCTACTTAGGTTTAATTTAGTATTATTCATAGTAAATGTGTATAGATATTTTTGGTTGTGTTCCTATAGGAATTAATTTATTTTTAGCGGAATTTTATCCACGGAATATTGTTTTCAATCGAGTTTCTTAGAATGTCTGCATTTTGCATGATCATATCATTTGCAAGCATTATTTCGTGTGAATATTTTCAACAAATGGCTTTGTGAATTATTATATAATTTGCAGTTAGATAGTAGAGAAATGGGAAGATAATATTTAAGAGCAAAAACCATTCTAGTATACGAGAGATATTTCAATATTTCAACGTAATACGTATTACAGTTTTATTCTGTTCTCACAAGTGTATTAAAATGAATTTTATATGATTCTACATTGTTGCGAAAACTATACGTGGTTAACATTGGAACACATGTACAGTTCATTTAGAATTCGTGCTTTATTAGATCGATAGATAAGTTCGACTATAAAAAAGAATTTCTACGGAATTACTATTTTATGTATATTAAAAAAAAAAAAATTGTCTTTTATATGTTTGATTTTTATAAAACGGGTTGGAGAACTTTTCGTTGAATTTAATGATTGTAAGATAATTATTGACATTGAAATAAATTTTTCTTTAAATATAATAACCATTTTATTAATCTTTTACTTAACACCAAACATGTAAAGTTACTTATTAAAAAGAATATCCGCTTTTTTCAACATCTAATTTGCGGTATTAAAGGCCGTGGTGAAGAAACTGTACAAGAAAATGTAAGATCATCTTTCATAATCATTTATTGTCCTCTGTGATGTAACCAAAATTAGTATGATAAACACGATGAAACAAATAATAGTAGAATGTACAGCTTCATACAATAATTTCGGAGAGAATACCGACCACACGAATAAATGATGCCGCTGAATACTGATTATAATCGTATAAATCGCTATCGGCAGAAATCTCCATGTAATATATGTTTTACTTATTCGTGTAACTATCTCACGATTACTAAAAAAAAAAGACAATACTTAATCTTATCACGGTACATTAATATTGATGATAACTCCTTAACGCCCAATCCCGTGGGGGTCACGGGCTTACTTAAACCGTGCTTCATTATATAATTATACACTACGATTATTAATCATTTGGGCTTCTGTCGCATAATTTTCTTAGCCTCCTTTGATCGATAAATTGAAGATAAATTTGAGCGTTAAGGGGTTGAAACATCGTAACTACTCACTCATGCGGATGCTGCAAGATTGCATGATAAACTAGCAAACAATAGGCCAAAACAGGCGCCGAATAGGTATTAATTAGCAACAATAAACCATTAACAAATGGCATGTACGATTGTATACCAACGTAACCCGCAGCTACATCGATAGTCGCTAAACTATTAGAATTTCCCTGTAGAAAATTGGTTCTCCGTTTGAAATTCGCACAAACAATTGTATGTATGTTTTGATAAGCAATTATAGAAATTACCTACTACTGGATCATTACCTGATAAAAGTAAAATACATTGCCAATCCAAACATACAAGAACGTATTAACCATTTGATTAATATCGTCCTTAGTTATTCCACAAATTACGTTACTAAAAATTACTTGAAACGGCAAAAGTATCACGTTATACGGTTGATGAAGCATCGCTGCGACCATAATCCACGTTCGTACAATAAAATACAAAGTAATTCTTAAAAAGGCTGTCTTATCGTATTTTTTAGTGAATGCAAAACGATAAATGTAGTTTGTAAAATGTACCGCGAGTAAAAGCCAGAACATTTGTACTTCGTATATTCCTCTGTAAAAAATGATCTCGTTTGAAGGTGTATGCTCAAATTTTCAACGTAAGCACAAGCTTACCTAGACTGAGGGTAAAAGGGTATTTTTGCAACGCTATTGTTGTGCATGTGACGAATATAAATGCACATACTAGCTATTGAATTCATTATCAAGGACTGTATTTTGTACTTTTTATCTTCGTGAATAAAATCGATCCATACCAGAAGCACAAGGCCTATGAAAATAATTATGTTGAATACTTGAATTGAGAATATGAATTCTCATTCGAATAATTTAAATCAGGGGTCGGCAAACTTTTTTGTGAAGGACTAAATATTATATATTTTTAGGCTTTGCGGGCGAAGAGCTATTTGTAGTACTTCTTTACTAATGAGACAAATGGAATTATCTTTTTTTGTAAGTATGAAATACTCGATATCTCGAAGTATCGAAACCCCTCGAAATTAAAAAAATTTCGAGTTCTCGAAACTCTCGAAACCTAGATAAATAATAATTTCAACAAATAACGAGAATATTGTTACGATTTCAATTCATTTAACTAGTATTTTAATTGAGCTTGCGTTTAAACTTTACACTCACTTTAATTTGTACAATTCCATCAATTTATTAAAACCATTTATACCGAGAAAAAATAAAACTTACAAAAACAGAAGTTTTGTAAGCTAAACAGATGACTATTGTTACACCTGAATTTTATACATTCCCGTAACTTTTGACAACGTTGAATGTATTGCACATAATTTTTCGATGAAGTATTTTCGCTCATTCATTCATTTAAATTATAACTGCATTTCAGCTTCGCTTAATTGTAGTCAATAATTTGATTTTCTACAAAGAATTTGTTAAGATTTCAATTCCTGACAAACTTTAAATCAAACTTAAAACCAAAGGGAAAAAATAAGCACTTAAAGTTTCGAAAGTTTTGAATTTAGAGAATTTTGATAGTTTCGAGACCTCGCATAGTTTTGGATTCAAGTTTGGTGAACCTAGAAATTGAATTTCGATCCACATCTACTTTTTTGCAAGAATTATTCTTAACTCACGCGTCATACGAAAGATGGTCGACCGAATTTGACCCTCGGATCGTAGTTTGTCTACTCCTGATCTAAATAGTAATTTATAAAATTTAGTTACCAACGATGAGCACTATTGTCATGGCCAGTTTACTTTCCTGTTCTACTAAAAATCCCGCTATATCGGGGAGATGTGCGTACTTGTCCCCCGTACTATTTAATTTTCTAAGAATTCTATGTCCTATCAGTAGCAACAAAAGTTTAATGCAAATTTGTGCATGTAAGTATTGTTGGTAATTTCTGTGACTAAAATTAGAATGTTAAAGACTTAGAAACCTTGATAATTTAGTATTTCATGCAGGCGAAAAAAATTCCTTACGAATGCAAATGCGTGAAAAATTTGATGATAGAGTTGTAGAGTAGTAATGTAAGGACTGTGACCCAATAAAAGTACCAAGTTTGGTGTTCCTCCTCCACAAAGCTACTACCACCCAGACTAATTGCATGTACCAGTGTTCCAAATAAAAGGAACCACTTTGCTATCCCATTTTCTGCTCTCTAATTTTAGAAAGGAATTCTATTATACTGTATGCAATTTTTTTAATCCACCTTTTACTGAACTTCAGATTACCTCCATTGCAAAAAAATTAAAAGCCTGGACACTGGCTAATAGATAAGAATTTATAATGAACACAATTATTATACAAAGTAGTATCACAGCAGTGGTCAAGTTCCTTGAATGGAGCAGCGATATATCTTCCCATTGCCAGAAATAATTTACCAACACCCAAGAAACTATGTTCAAAGTAATAAAAAATATAATATTTTTTAATGCAATTGGTTTAGAAGACATTTTTCCTATCAAAATGCAAATAATCTGAAATAATTATTGAATTATATAGAAACAGTGTAGTACGATCAGATTAATTATAGCACATGTTAACTCTCACATGACACAAGAAAAATATGCCTATTGTTATTATCTGGAAATCGTATTTTATTGTGCTATTTATGAGTATTTCTTTCATTTCCTTTAATGCGATCCTATAAGAAAGCACTATATCATCTGTTATCTCATCAGGATGATCTTTAGTGTTTAACCATGCATTATGGAGTTTTATTGCTTCCAAATATTTTTGATATGCATCTGTAACAATGAGCAAAGTCATTGTCTTTCTTAAAGATTTGCAGCATTTAATTGTAAATGTGATAAATAAGCTGCGAATTTTTATGCATTTATAGGAAATTTAAATCAGCAAAAAAGTACAGAATACACAGAAATATACATAAATATACAAAATACTTGAAGTATAATAGAAACTAAATATTTAAAGCATGAAACAACCAGCTATTTAGATTTTAGTTCTACAACTTTATTTACAAAGATATGAATTTGCATAAAAATCCGCAATCTAGTAATATACTTACTCACATGTAGATTCATAGTCAACTAGCTTTTCAAAATGATTGAACACTTGCTTTGAATTATAGTAAAGTACAAATAATTTCTTTGAGATAGGCAAGTCGTATAAAGCATCCAAAAAGGCACTCCCTATGTTGGAATATGGTATTGGCACTCCCAGAATAATGGACAAAGTAGATGCAATATCTATTTGTGATATTTCTGTGGGTTGATTGTGATTTTGAAAGCATTCTCCACCAATTGCAATGAAGGGTACAGTGGTCTCTGCCATTGTTGAACCACCATGACCACCAGAATCTTTCATTCCATGGTCCCCACAGATAATAAATAAAGTAGAATCATTATTTTGATTCTGAAGATAAATTTTTCACTAATTTTATAAATATTTCGAAAGACATTTCAGATACTATGCTACACCTACCCAGTTTTGAATTTTAGACTGAATTTTTGCTATTACATTATCCATTTCTTTGAGTTTGATTTTAATAAGGGGACTAAAAGGACCCTGAACATGACCAATATGGTCAAGTCCTAAATAATGAAGAATCATGATAGACCAGTCATTGTTACCATATAATTCTTTGTGTATATGCCTAGTAACATTGTTATCAACCTGAATACAAAGATTTTACTGAATGTAATTGAATTGCTACTGCACAGGAATTTAATAAGAATAGAATTACTGAATACCTCAGTAAAATCTGTTACAACAAAAGATGTGGTACCATCATAACGATCAAATATAGAGGGAAACAATGTGACCCAAGTATCATCTCCATAAAATACTGATTTATAACCAGCTTCTTTGGCCTGCAGAAGCATACTGTCACCAGAAACTGGTTTGCTCCCAAAATTTAGTGCTACATCAATAAAATTTGGTACCATACCAGTGGTAATTGCCTAAGTTAAAATATTTCATTTATACTTTATTTAATTTTTAAAATATATTAGCTATGAAAAATGTCAGTAAGGATACAACACCTTTATTCTAGGCATTGTAACTGTTGGTGGTTGCACCTTAGCTTGTAACAAACAAGCTGATGAATTTGCTATGAGACTACTAGTTACAGGCATTGCAACTTTTCCAATTGATTCTGTTATGAAATCCCATCTCAAAGCATCAATTACCATAATGATCAATCTCTTAATCATTGGTTGATACAATGTATCTACCTTTACTCTAAGACACATGTAATGCAATTTAAAAAAAAGAGGACTTATATCACACATACTTCTCTGTAAAATTAACTCACCTCACATTTTCTATAAATTTTGGTATATTATCTTGTGTTGCTATAGTATTATCATAATTTACCAAAGGAAAAAATCCATATAAAAATAATGCAATTGACAAAGGTCCAATAAAAGTAATATATAATAATACAATAATATTTTTATCCATTTCCTTTTCTGTAATTAAAGAAGGAATGTTTGGTGATTCAAGAAAATATTCATATGCTATGATTTTCTGCATTCCATGAATAATAACTTGTTTTGAGCAATAACAAATTAAAATCTAATTTCTTGTAGATTATTACAGTGTTAATAGATTTCAACTAGCAATTGCTTTGAGAAAGATATTTTTAATGGATACCAAAGGTGTATAATGTATGAATACTTTTTTCAGTCACTGTATATTTTTAAAAAATATCTTTATTTTATAAACTATAGCTATATTTTTACTGATATAAACAAATGGACTATTATCATAACGTAACAAAATAGTTTTCATTCAATCACTGTACCACTAATTTTTAATCTAGAAATCAATTCTAACTCATCTAAAATTCAACTTATAATCGAAATTTTATCCGTATATTACTCTCTATTAATTCCCATAATTTTAAGGTTAAACTATCAGAAGACCAAAAATATGACAACTTTTTAACTATATCCTTTTCAGTCTTCATTTCCTTATCAACAAAATATTACGATCTATATTTCGGTTCTTCGAATTTTCTTGCAAGCGTGACAAAATACCTTTTTAAATTACTTCGAACTATACTAAAAATTTCCATATTTTCCGAGAACACCGCAAACTTATCTCTTCCTAAGTGGCGGCAAATTTTGATACAAATGAAACTAGCGATAGTAATGCGATTCCCTACGATTATTAAAAATAGACTCAAAGCTAAAGTAAGCAGATTGTATCTAATAATCAAACTAAAGGGAATACTACTGTTCAATATTGATTATTGCTTAGAAATATATATTTCTCATATCGGGGAAGTCCAAAATATTCGACAAGGGTTACCAATAGCCGCAAACTTGATACAATTGAATGTAAATCTTTTTTTCAAGAATTAAAGATTAAATTTTGGTTCAAATTTGTGTTTTTAGGTTTCTTTATCGCTTTCTAATAAATTAAACGTTTTACCAAAATTAATTTCCATATTTTATGCAAATAGTAGGATATACAAATCGCGCTCTGTTTCGCTGATAAAACTCGAACACGATCCGATTGTTACGGTTTGCGACTGTGTTATTTAGGGAATTTGGATTCGATGCCCATAGAGTGCTAAAGCACTTGCTCGTGGAGCGCGAAAAATGAATAAACACTTGATGCTGTAACGCTGTCGCTTGAATTTGATTCAAGTAGTAGGGTGATAGAATCGCGTGAACATTGTTACGTAGGAATCGCGCCCCCTAATATTGTAACCATAAGTTAAGAGCGAAATTTGAAATAAACCAGATATGCGTACTGCGTACAGAATCATTGTCAAGTACTCGCCGCGGGCGATCGAGCAAGGGAAAGTTGGAGAGCAGAAACGAAAACTCGTCAACGAAGAACACCCTCGAGTTAAATTTATTAGGGACCGTACGGAATTTGTCGCTAGCTAAGTCACGCACGACTCTAGCAAATTGGAGGACCCCACATGACGTCCTTCCTATTTACGCACTCCAAGAGAGTCGTAAATTTCCGTAAGGGTCGGCTAGGCTCGCCAACACGAGTGCTTAGTTTATCGAAGCCTCCTCGGGTCCCACGCTTTCCCCGAACACGCGGACGCGAGTTTTCCCGCGCGCTTGGCGAGGCGCCACCACCTCCACTCGCTTGAGGGTGGACCAAAACGGGAAGGAAGGGACACCAGCGGACGGGGCGAACACCACCACCATTGGACCAGGAGAGGACCAGGGGCCTTCCAGAGGGAGGATCCAGATTCCAGCGAAGAGGGGATCGACCGAAATCGCGCGAAGACTTCGTCGCCAAGCAGCAGAATCAACCCCCGCATGAAGCGATAACTATCGAGCGTTCTCCCTTTCATCGTGTCGCAAAACAGTATAATCGAACTTTCAAAATAAAACTAAGTCTCAAAGTAGTGTCTTTCTTTTATTAATCGCGCCGCGAGCAGAGTGCTTCAGCGCTCCACGGGCACCTTATCCACGCCAGTGAAATCCACCAAAATCTCTATACCCGCACGGCGCACACGCAACAATGCTTACGAAAACTAGAGTTTTATTTTCCTTATAAAACTTGTAATTCAAAAGAGGAGCTATCAACCGGTTGTATACCGTTATAATAACAAATGTCGAAAGTTAATGTTGAAGGATGATTGTCGAAATGTCGAATGTATAATGTTGGAGGGTGGATGTCGAATTGTCGAATGAATCAAAGTCGATCGAAATCTTCCTCGAGCCGCTGGATTCTCCCTTCCCTTCGGGATTTTTGAAATTCCTTCTCCAGGATCTTCCGTCCAGTCCTGGGTCTTCTTGTGGGTCGATTTTCATCCCGATTGGTTAGCGCTTTCTTCTCTCACACTTACTCTACCCCCGATCCTTCGTTAGTAGATGGTGGTGGCAGCGCTGAACCACGGCGGAAGGGATCACGCTCGACGCGAGCGTAAATAATTAAATTTAGCGGCGAAGGAGGTACGCAATCATTTCGGATTTTCGTTTTAGGGAGATAAGAAGCAGACGGTTTTCTGAGAATGCTTATGCGAACTATAACGCGATCAATACTTTCCAAGGATAAAACGGAACCTTGGAGAATTTCCTGTTCCTCATACGAATCGCGTTTTCAATTGTAACCGCGTTTTCAATTTGGTGTCTGCGCAATAACTATTTGTATCCACAGCCGCGTTTATATGATCGAAAGGGGCGGGGGGAGAGGGGGAACGTAACACGATCAATAAGTGGAAGCGGACTTTATTTTATCAAGTTGAATCCATTCAGTCCGCGAACACCCGCAACAAGGCATTGTGTTTTGGTAATCAGAATTTCAACATAGCACAGTTTCTTGATTTTCATCTCTAAGTTGAACTATCACATTGTTTGACTTATTTAATACAATGTGAGTATGTGAAATTAAACGTAACTTTTTCTTTTCCGGAAAAATTCGTTCATTCCCACAAAAACTAATCTTTTCCTTATTTCTTCTTACATATAAACATATAAAGCTGTAGGCCTTTTATAAATATAAAATTCTAATAATAATAACAATAGTAATAATAATTAATAATTTAAATGGAAAAATACTCATTAAATTCCAATAATTTAAATTGAAAAATAAATTTTTATGACTGAATGTATTTTGAGAAAAATCTACAGAATTCTAAAATAATTCCAGAAGAAAATGCCATCAATAGAAGAAAGTTGGAAGGAAGCAACTGATGGTTTGGACAGTAGTGTCTGTGATACATGGCTCACAAAACTGCAGGAGGCTTATTCAGAGGAAAAACGTACTTATCACAATTTAGATTCCCTTCATTATAAGCTGACTTTTTACTATGAAATTAAAGATCAATTAAAGAATCCGCAAGCTGTGCTTCTTGCCTTATTTTTTCAAAAGTAAGTAACAATGTAAACTACAATGAAGAAAGCAATGTAAAATAAACTGCAATTGTGTTATAGCTTTGAATATGATCCCAAAGCTTTAGATGGTGAAAACAAGAATTTGGAGCATTTTAATGCATTTGCAGATGAAGCAGAAATACCAGCTGTAACTATCATTGCCTAACACTAAATTATTCTCAGTTATAAACAGAACCATATAATGTATTTTTTTATTTTCTTATGCAAATAGGATGCAGAATTAAGGAAAAAAACTTGTGAGCATTTGGAAGTAGCTGCAATACATTGTACTAATGCACATAAAATCAGTGGTGCCTTTGGTTGTGAAGATGCTCATTACTTTTTAGATTTGGACATGTCTGTTGTAGGTTCTTCTCCAGAAAATTATGCAGATTATAGAGAAAAAATACGGGGAGAATATTCTTTTCTCAGTGAGCCAATGTACACTGCATTGCGTTTAAAGGTAATAATCTATCCCTAAAATATTTATCTATATCTTCTACTATTTCTTATTTATTCTTTTCTTGCAAATTAGGTGCTGCAGGACTTTCTGCAGATCCCAAATATTTTTGCCACACTGAAATTTCGTAAGAAATATGAAGATCAAGCACGACAAAACATTCAAGCTGAAGTTGAATTGTTGTCTTAGGATAATTAACGAATTTTATGCATGAAAAGATGTATCTTTATGAACTTTTTGTTATCAGATATGTTTGTTTGGTTAATTGCAAGAGAAGGTTCAAATTGACACAAAATGATTGTGTCAGTAGACTTTGATCTTTATATAGAGTAAAGTAGCACAAACATATGTTTTGTGTATTACTATTTAAAATGATGCATGTTGAATGACATCATACAGAAATGTAATATATTATTAAATTGGAGGTACATTCATGTCCCATATTTAGCATTAAAACTCTTTCATTTATTCCATTTCATAAAACCTAATAATTTTATAAAATTTAAAATTATTTGCAATGCTAAGTCTCAGACATGAATCTTTTGTATTCATCTTTTTGTATTTGTGTATCAATTCTAACTTGTTTGCAATAACTTGTTTTTATTTTAAAAGCAAAGTATTAAAACTTTATTTAGTGAAGCTTTTATACTAACAATATTTGAATACATTTTTTACAGCATATCAGTTATTGCTTCCAATTAAAGTTACACATGTATAACATTTGTAACTGATATTAATAAATTAATATGTATTTAGCTACTGGAAAAGTTTTAAATATTGTTACATTAAAATCATGCAGCTGTAACATTGTCATAATGCAAAATGAAGCCAAAGAATTGTCAATCTCATATATACAGTGGCTCACGAAAAAAAATTTTGAAAAAAATCTGATACATTGCTAATAATGTGGTACATGTTATAGAATTTTTTCAGATTTGTTCCATTAAAATCAGAGGCCTGAAAATTACAAAACGCAAAAAAAATGACAAAAAGTGCAGATTTCGCATTAATGCAAAGACCGACTACTTTTATAAAATTATGGTAACAACATACTGTCATAACTATTATCCTCAATTTTTTTCAGATTTTTTGCTCAGCTGCGCCATAGTCAAAAAAACCAATAACCGTATTTCACAGGGATTATCGTGCGAAATAACCGCTTATAATTGACATTTTAATATTCCTTGTATACAGTGAGCAGATTAAGTGTTCTTTAGTATTTCCTCATTCATACGAATGGTACATAAATAAAAATAAGTAAGTTAATCAGATAAATTAAAAAAATGTCAACCTACCATAAAATTGAACAGAACACCATGAATGACGATGGCGAAGATGGTAAGAGGTGGGGTTGTGGAACCGCTAGAATACTCTTTTGTCACAGGTTCAAATCCCGCTCGACTTCACTTTTCCTTTACAATTTTTTTCCTCTTTTTCTCAATTATAACTACATACGAATCAAGAATATTTATACAAAAAATGTTTAAATCATTTTAATATTATTTTAACTTAAAATAACAAAAAACAATTTTTATTTCAGTAGCCACTTATCCTCTTAATTATGGTATTTCTTATCATTTTCTATACGTAATGAACACATATAATTTGATTTTATATTGTTTTCAAAATTCAAGTACAAGTTCAATATTAAATCTTTTACCTTTTAAACGTTTTGTGGTTTGTACATAAGTTGGTGTCTTAAATGTTTCTTATTGTTTTTTCGCTTCCGCTTTCACGTATCCTGTAAAGTGATAAAGTACCGTGATTGACCTCACGGTACTTACCCCAGAACTTCCTTAAAACGACCTTTTCCGCGAATTTCTAACATGCGCATCGTAATCTGAATCCCAATCATGTTATTAATAAAAGAATTAGAGCTCACTCTTCTATTTGATGCTAATCTTGATTGTTAACAGAAAACATTGCATGTTCTCATTAGGTACCGTATATTAAAAATGGAAAATTCATAAAATAATAGTTTTAAAACTAAAGAAGATTTTTTCCCTTTAGGAACACTACTTACCATTGTTCACATGCCATAATTAAGAGGATAAGTGGTTACTGAAATAAAAATTGTTTTTTTGTTATTTTAAGTTAAAATAATATTAAAATGATTTAAACATTTTTTATATAAATATTCTTGATTCTTATGTAGTTATAATTGAGAAAAAGAGGAAAAAAATTGTAAAGGAAAAGTGTAAAGTCGAGCGGGATTTGAACCTGTGACAAAAGAGTATCCTCCTAGCGGTACCCACAACAACCCCGCCTCTTACCATCTTCGCCATCGTCATTCATGGTGTTCTGTTCAATTTTATGGTATATAGGTTTGACATTTTTTTAATTTATCTGATTAACTTACTTATTTTTATTTATGTATCATTCGTATGAATGAAGAAATACTAAAGAACACTTAATCTGCTCACTGTATACAAGGAATATTAAAATGTCAATTATAAGCGGTTATTTCGCACAATAATCCCTGCGAAACACGGTTATTGGTTTTTTTGACTATGGCGCAGCTGAGCAAAAAATCTGAAAAAAATTGAGGATAATAGTTATGACAGTATGTTGTTACCATAATTTTATAAAAGTAGTCGGTCTTTGCATTAATGCGAAATCTGCACTTTTTGTCATTTTTTTTGCGTTTTGTAATTTTCACGCCTCTGATTTAAATGGAACAAATCTGAAAAAATTCTATAACATGTACCACATTATTAGCAATGTATCAGATTTTTTTCAAAATTTTTTCTGTTGGTATATGGGAAAAACGGGCGAAAAACTCAAAAATCGAATTTTTCCCGTAACTACCCCCCTGAGTGAGATTTGGGGTTGAAAATTTAGGTGAGTTGTTTATTTTTGATAACCTATCGAATGATCCATGCACGATCAAAATCGGCTGAAGGGTACATTTGACCCCCTTAATCGGCTATACCCTTTCCGGTGCCACTGGCAGCCATGCACCCCCACACCATGACCGAATGGTGTTTCTGAAACTCAGTGTTTCACTGGTTGATATAAATGTCGAATTTCCAATTCCGTATTTGCTTTTCTCCATACATATTTTTGACCATCTGGGCCAAAAATGTTAAACTTTGACACGTCCGAAAAGATGACTTTATCCCAAAACGAATTATCTTTATTAATATAGGTTTTTGCAAAAGTCAATCTTTTTTACGATTTACCGCATTAATATATGGCTTCTTTCGCGGTACTCTGCCATGAAAATCATTGTTTCGTAAGATTCGTCGACATAATTCCGGGTGAACTTCTTTATGAAACATATCAGCAACCATACTTGCGAGTTGAGGAGCGGATGTAGTAGGATTTTTTTTTAATTCGCGAATGATAACTTTCTCCTCTCTTCCAGTCAATTTCTTTGGTCGACCTGATCGATCTTTGTTTGCAAGTGTTCCCTCATCCTTTGACTCTTTTATGATATAATGTATTGTGGACTTACTTCTGTTCATAATTCCGGCAATCTCGTTATATGATTTGCCGTCCTCATGTAATCGGATTATTATTTCTCTTTCACACTTCTTTGTTTCAGACTTCTCGGTATTCATTTTAAATACTATTGTGCACACTTTTACGTTACTGTTACTGAAACGATATTCTAACATCAAGTGAACGTACCAATATTTTCATTTAGCAATGATGTTTACATTCGGTGCAAAGGAAGATGAAAAACTATCAACAGTGTTACAGCGTTCCAATACTTTTGTGAGACATTTATCATGAATGTTTCTAATAAATGTATCATAACTCCTGTCTATATTATTGAATCGTTTTCAAATTTTACTGATGTAATTTTGAGACTTTCCCGTCACTATAGATACCAAATTGTTTTAATAAATTAGTTTAGTACACCTCATTTTATTAATTGAAATTCGTAAGTGTAAGCGTTCGAATACTTTCGTGAGCCACTGTATATATATATATATATATATATATATACAATTTATTTTATTAAAATAATTAAATTGATGTAAATGTTGAAATATGTTACTATAAGGTATAAAAAAAATATGTGAATATTTATGTATTATTTATTAAATCCCTGTATCTACTATTCTATAATATTGAACTGAAGTTGAATATTTTAAACATTGCAAGTTATTAATTTCAAGAAAGAACTGACAATAAGGCTCTGTTCTTTTGTCTTGGGTGTCTAACTGTATGAGAAAAAAAGAGTTTAACTTTGGGCAAAGTTGTAAATGTTAGAATAAACTAGTTTTCGAAGGTTTACGTCGATTATTTAGCTATACCTGCGCAACTTTGTTGCATTTGATCAAAAATATAGGGTACGATATGTCTTTTAGTAAATTTATCTAACCTTGGTACTACGTCGGCAACCTCGTTGTCGATATTTACGGTTCCCCAAAGTAATCCATGGAAATTTTATACTCCATTCACTTCACTGTCATAAATATTTGTAAAGGGAAACGCGATTTTATACTATCTAGCACTAATTTATTTAATCTTATTACGTGAATAACGAAGAACGAAACGATGTTAAAAGACGCGGCTTCTTAACCGTTTGTAGGCGCGCAATTCTTTGATTTGAATCGGTTCGATATATCGCGTAGATCGATATTGATTTGAATGCTTCTTTTAAGGCGCGCTTACGCAGCGATTTCAAAAGTTAAAATAAATATCCATTTACATTAATTTCATTCGAAATTTTCATAAAAGTACTGTGAAATAAATATTCTGCCTTTACAATAGTAAAAGCATTAATGTTATGATAGATATAAGATGGAAATAGCATCTTTCTATTCCTTGTCATTTAATATCGATAGGCTACTTTTATTGATCCGGTTTTGACATAGAATTGATCAGTCAACTTTGTTTAGTTCGGTTTCTAAGTAACTATTCAGGATTATACTGCATAGCTATCAGCGATACAAGTATTTCTAAGGAAAGGTATTTAAGTACGAATACACAGTTGCTAATAGTCACGAAATCGAAACTTTACTAGTGGCTAATGTATTTGTTGCTCAACATATTATGCCTTCCCAATTAGATGTGGATAATCAACCAATGAATCACGACCATGAGCGTGAGGTAATAATCATCAAATTATTATATTTAGTTAATCTAAATAAATAACTGTTTACTTAGTCGATGAATTGATCAAGAATATTTAACTTTGAAGTTGTCTTTCCGTAACATTTTGCATTCTATTTGTTCAATTTCTATATGAAATCCAAATATACTACTAGAATTAATGTCTTTAGCGTCATGGATAGAAAGAAAGTATAATGTTAATTGCAAACTTTTGTAACACTTGAGCAAATTGATAACAGCTTCTGTCTCGTTCGATCATTGCATTGTTACAGGTCCCAAGATATCAAAACACTTTTCGTTTGGAAGCTTACAATCCATTTAAGGTAGATCCAGTGGATAAGATTGTAAAAACGATAATGATTAATAAACTAGATAATATCTCCTATGATGCTGTGGAGTGTCCGAAAGTTTGTGAATCGGTAGCTACAGATATTAGAGAGAAAATTAAGAGATTAAATTTCGATAGGTAATCAACTTCTTATTCTTAACACTAGCGTTACCAAAGCAGGTAAAATGAATGATTACAAATATGCCATAAAAATTATATAAAGTAAAGGTGCATTTCTTAGGCTGTTCCGTGAGTTTCTGTACAAAGTATAAATGAGAATTTATTGCACCCCAATCACATGGGCTTTGCAAATATCTACCATTTTTATTTCTTAGGTACAAACACTGACGAAGCATAGGGTAAACTATTCATTTTTATAGAATAGAGTTACTATTTCTCGCAGAATCATCTAGGAGCTACCTGGCCCTTTATCATTTTAGTGTCATATACGACATTAGTAGTTTAGAGTACAATAAGATGACAGTGTTTTTAAAACGATAGGAATTCAAGCTAAATATTGCGATAATCAATTGTTTTCGACATAATTGATTTCTAAAATCCAAATCTATAATAATGTGTATATATACTAGTGAACAAAATTATAAGACATCTTGAAAATTACTGGGATGGAGGCTTAATTTTATGCTTATATTAAGAAGTGTCACATGTGAAATAAAACAATTTATTGGTAATCAATACCTTCGCAAATTAAACAAATATTACAATAAATATCCAATTTAAATCAAACGAATATAATTTCATTTGGACAAGATTGTAAGACATTATCTTTGGTAATTAAAAAAATGTACATAGCTAATCAAAGGTTTTATTTTTTTTCGAATATTAATAATGAGAAGATTCCGTTTTATTTGGTACTATTTCAATCATTACATTTGGTAAACGTACGTACAATTTGTTTATATAATTTTTGTCCGAGTCTGTCCTATCCGGTAGTTAGTCGATGATACGAATAAGTATACTTTAGTTGTTGGTAGTTTTAGCGTTAAAACAATGATATTACTGTAATGCATATATTATTTATTAATCTACTTTTTAATTGATTTATTTTCAGATATAAGATTGTGGTCAATGTGACAATCATAGAAAAAGCAAGTCAATCTATACAATCATCCTTGGGATTCCTTTGGGATGCAAATAGAGATAATTATTCTACATTTACATTCGAAGCCAGAACCTTTCACGCCTATTGCTGTGTATTTGGACTATATTACGAATAAATTAAATTTAAACTTTGTGTATTAGCATTTTCTCGTTTTCGATAATCCAAATATACATATGACTTTGTATTAAAATCTTGATAGTTGCTTGTACTTTTCCGATTTGATTAAGTGGTACGTTTTTGGTGTCAGTATATGATAGTATGTACTGATTCTACATATACAAGAACAAAGAAGATCAACAGGTGTACCTGTATGCATTGATTTAATAGCGTATTCGCTTATCTTTCATATTGAAGCTTCCGTTGTATGATAATATATAGCAATTTTTCTATTGATTGTATATTTCATTTTTCACTTGATTGCTGTTTTATTTATAAATTCAATTAAGTGATTATTCTTATATCTATCGAGATTATGCGTCAATACCTACGTGAGTCATTGACATCACGTTTATATCTCATGCTGCTTATCAAGAAATCTGAGATATATCACATAAAGATTCTTTACAAATTTATTGTATTAATTATTTCCTATCAATATTTAAATATTTCTTATCAATATTTTCAATATTTCGTAACAGTTGCTAATCTAATTCAAGCAGAACTTATGTTGAATTCTTTGTTTATCATTGGGTATTGTGTTTATAATTTTACATGTCTCTCAAATGTCTTAATATAATAAAATTCATTCTTCATAGAAATCAAGAATTTTAATAGAAAGTTAATAGAAATAATCATTCTGATACTATGATTGCATGAAATTATGGAAATTTATAGTTAAATGTAAAATTTTTGCAATTTTCTTGTTTAGAAATTCTTTCTTATTATAGAATAAGTGTTTACTTATCGTTTACTTATCGTAAACGATATATTACGTATCGTTTTACTTTGTCTCACAATGGTGACTTAACAAGTGATAATTTGCATATTCATAATTTCAGCATGAGTGGAATGTTATAATATTTGTGCCTGCTCAAATCTCTGTTCGATGCTCATTTTTATGAAGAAGTTAGATTTGCAAGTATTGTTACTATTAATGCTATTAATCATACCTATTTCAAATAATGAAATATAAGTACTGAAACACATATGAAGATAAAGTGAAAGGTTTATGATGTTAGCTTTGACTAAAAGTGAATTAATTACATGCGGATGTTGATTCTTTATTGTACAATTTAACTAACCGTCGCAGACAGACTCTCAAAACCGGTTATCGAAGATGTTTTGTCCTTCTATCATTTCATAGAACACATATTTAATGGTATGTGATTCATCTATATGAATACTTTAGATTGGTTTTTATATATCCTGCTTATAAGACATTCTAATATATACTCGAAAATAAATTATCAGATTCTAGCAAGGAAAATTGCTTGTAGACTAAAACATAGATTAATTTAAAAATATTTTTCTCCGCGTAATTATTGGATGAATTATCAAGAAATTTTTAGTACATGTTCGGCAATATTTTGACTTTATATCCATTAATTATTTATCGTTTAAAATTAGATATAAGAGAGCTATACAGTGTTATTTATCGTCATGTCAGGTGGGATCTTGTTAGTTGCCGATCAACGTCATATGTAACTGCCTAGGACGGAAGAGAAGAAAAAATATATCTTCTTTGATAAGAAAAACTAGCAGTCGTCTTCGAAGGCGACTAGGATGTAAAAAATGGGAAAAATAGATCTTCTTTGATAAAGAAACTTGAATGAAATACAAAAAGTATTTTTTTGTTTTCTTTAGCGGACAAGATAGTGTACCCCCTTAAGTGTTAAAGCCTGAGGCTACCAGCATTACACACACTCACATGTTTCTTCCTATAAAAGAGGAGATCGCACACTTAACAACGCTTTATCGCTCAATCGCCGTAGTGCGTACCAGTGCTTGAACGTCTGTTGAAACATTAACATGTAAGTATCATTTCATGACACAGAGTGCATATTATACGATGTCTTTTATAAAGCAATCATATTGTTTTAATCTTCATTACATCTCACTTTTAATTTCAAGTTGGATTTTCCTGTATTTCTTCTTAAGCAATAGATATCTTGCGTAACGATTTTATGTATAGATAATTCTCACATATCCTACTATAAGTGAGTATCCTTTGAACGATTAATTGTGTAACTATAATATTATATTAATTTACAGCTTCAACATTTTTTTCAAAAATGTTGGATATAAAAGTTTTGACGATATTAATCGTAATTGTTTGCCTACACAATCGGTTTGTTTTAAGTAATGGTAACAACACTTATTGTTACGTCGATGATTTTTATCCATACCTAGACCATGGTACGAAAACAGCCTACGATGTACACCATGGAGCAGTTAAGAATAGCACTGTTCAAGGTATAATGAAATAATTGCTACTTATTTATATTAACATATAGTATAAGTACAGGTTGTAATAAATTTTTATATGCAATTCGCCACATTTTTCTTTTCATAGGCTGCAGACCGCTTCAACTTTGGATCTTAGCAAGACATGGAAGTCGCTATCCTTCAGAGAGTGAGATTAAAAGCATCAAATACAAGTTGCCACGTATTCAGAAAAACATAATTGAGAATCATGAAATATATGGAAGTGGGTACAACTTTATTTTCGATAAGTTTTGTTACCAATCATTAATTATGTTCATAAATTTTTATACAATCTCCTATATTTATTATTAGACGGTAGTTTATGCATAAAGGACCTTGAAAATCTGAGAAAATGGGTGATAGAACCAAATCTCGATGGAGCGAGGAAAAAATACTTAACAGAAAAGGGAAGAGAAGAGTTACATGACCTCGGTAGACGATTTACAATTTATTATCCTGAACTTTTTGAATATGATCCACCTGATGCTTTAGGAAAGAAATACAGAGTAAGTTCGTAAAATGTAATATTTATTTAAAAGCATATGATCATTTTTCAGGCTACTTTTGAGGCGCTTTTTGATTACATTCTATACTTCGTTATTACAACATCAAATTTTTAGATATAATAATACCTACTGTTCAGCAATAGGAAACTAAATAAACGCTGCTTAAAATAATTAGGGGATCACATATTGCAGCCGTTGTTCTCGTATCACTTTGATTTCGACCTTAAATTAAATTTTTTCCATAGTGTCGTATGATTAGTAAGGTAATCTATCAAATCCTTATAATTTCTTTCTATATTTTTGCTTAAAACCGCTTGGGATGATAAAATCTTTAATTGAGCAGTGTATATTCAGTTTCTGATTGTTTAAGAGTATTCTTATGCGAATCTAAAAAATATTATATTGTCGTAATAAAATATAGAATCTGATTCAAAAGTGCTTTTGGAAAATAAGTCTAATTACTTAATATCTGGACACTAAAATGAAATAGCGCGTGTAAATAATTGTATAGTTATATTTTATTGCATTACATAGTTTTCGTTAACAATTAATTTAACGAGTTTTTCCCTACAGTTCAGATCAACAGATAGTGAGCGAACAATAGAGAGTATGGAATATTTCATAAAAGGTGCCTTTCCTAACGTAACCATCAACAATACGGAAGTAGTTCCAAATTCTGAAGATACTTTGCTGAAGGTTAGTAAAAATATTCATCAGCAGTGATATAAAATAATTTCGTTTAATTCTTACTGTGTGAAAATGTTACATACACAATAGCAAATATGCATTGCATTTTCAGATTTATGAAATTTGTAAGCCATGGTTGGAACAGGTCCAAAGCAACGGAACAAAGAGCAAGGAAGCTGAAAGGTTCATGGAGACTCCAGTATTCAGGGAAGTAGCTGCTAATGTTAGTAGACGACTTGGTTTTCCAAGTAGTCTTTCGCAAGGTATGCAATATTATTTCACAACACTTTAAGCAAGTTTATTTCTAAACGAGATTACATTAGGTGTACCAATAAGTAATTCATTATTTTCAAATCGGTTGATGAATTTATTTAATCAAAAGAACGAGCTTTCAATTACGAAGCAAGTGTAAACCAAGTATAAAGCGTTACGCAAAAACAGTAATTACGTTTAAGACAGAATAGGTATATGATTTTGGTGAAAATAAATGTTGAATTTGACCAAAAAAGTGGATTATTTATTGGTATACGTTATAGTGATAGGAATGTCCTATTAATGAAGATTGTTTAATTTGATTCAATTCTATTTAGACGATGTCAATGCTATGTACCTTGCGTGCATATTTGAAACCGCTTGGCACGTCTTCCAAAAAAAATCTCCCTGGTGTGCAGCGTTTTCAGCGGAAGAATTAAAAGTTTATGAGTACGAAGAAGATTTAGAGTATTACTATTATGCCAGTTACGGGATAGACATTAATCCTCGCGTAGGATGCCATCCGTTAAAGGACATGTTTGATCGCTTCACGTAAGTAGGACTGTAACTGTTATAAATATTAAATGTTCAAATTAACCCTTTGGCTACGAAAGGCGTATATATATACGGCCCATATATTTTCTATAATATAACATGTCTAGATTAATTTCTTAGCTTATCATTTCGTAACAATGTTTGCACGTTCAAGTTAACAGCATTCTAACATTTCAGTATTTTAAACTTCAGATTGATTTATTCGCAAGTAATTATTTTGCACATGTAAACTATGTGCGCAATTTTGATTATCAAATCGTGTAAATATCGCATCGGAGTCAAAGGTTAATCCGATGCCTTTACTCGTAAAAATTAAACGTTTATGCAAAATTAAATATTGTTTCAATATTAAAAGAGAGTCCATATTATTTTCAATTAATTTTTTCCACTTGTTGGGCAATTAAATATTTTTTTGGTCGATAAAAGATAATGGTTTTGAGTCGACACAAATTTGAAATCATACAGACTACAGACAAAAATATCGGATTTATTTGTGTGCATCTTGCATGAATCGTGGTTTCCTAATACTTTACAATTGGTATTATATTGCTAATATTTTAGGAAAGTGGAGCAGGAAGATCCAAGCGAAGAACACAAAGGTATTTTTTACTTCACCCATAGTAGCATGTTGCAGCTTGTTTTAACGTCAATGGGGGTTGCTAAAGATTCGCAACCTCTGACGGCATACAATTATGAAGAAATGGGAGACAGGAAGTGGCGTACCTCTCTTCTTGCGCCATTCACTGGAAACATTGCGGCCATTTTTTACAAGTACGTCTATAATTGAGAAGTTACAATTTGAATTTAATATTTTAGCATTTCCAATCGTTTACAATCATTAGACTGTGAATATTGATGCGGAATCGTATTTTCATTCTATATTTTTTATCATAGTTAAATTATCCATAAGTGCATAAAAACCCGCAGTATAACAATTATATTCAGAGTGGAATATATACATCTTTTTTTATTAGAAAAATATTTTTTTATTTTCTTAACAATTATACCCTTTATCATTTATTTGGTAAAATAACTAGCGACTTGATTTTAATATTGATTTTATTTCACTTCTTTTTTCAGATGCGATGATTCGCATAAAGTACGCTTCTACTTAAACGAAAGACCTCTGGAGTATGAAGGCTGCACACGAGACGGCGTATGCGATTGGGAATACTTGAAAAAGAAACTAGGACCTACTGCGTTCAACTGTAGTGTCGATTTCTGTACCAAATAACGTTCCTTTTCCTCTATACTTCATTTTATCTTGATTATAAACAACACGTTGTTAAGATAATAGGAAGATTGATTCCGTTGAAGTGATTACGAAACGTATCAGGTATGCTCATGTCAGGAAGTGTGTGGAAGAAATTACAGTGCCCGACAACGTGTGCGTTTATACGTGGATCTATTCGAAGTAACGAAACTGAGACTCTCTTACGTTGGTTACTGATGTCGCATAAGCTAGTGTAATGAACGATATGTGTCCATACATTATGACACCTTAAAACTTCGCTACTATGTTTACCTGGTATTATTATTAACATTTCATTTCTCCTTCTAATTTGAAGTTTACATTGTCGCTTCAATACATATGTGTACACTTTATTCAGATCGTTTAAAAGTGTGTGTTAAGATTGCTGTATTGATACTAATGATGTATTTTGCGTTGCTCAAATTCGTACAATAAATTAAGCATTGCATTTACTTACTGTTGTTTTATTACCGAGAATGAATATTTCAATGAATTTTAAAGCGTATTAAGATTAATGTGTTCGTACTTAAAGATACATTTTGTGTTGCACAAATTCGTATAACAAATTAAGCATTATATTTACACTGTTGTTTTACTACCGCGAGTAGATATCTCAATGAATTTTAAAGTATTAATGAATTTGCTTGTACAATATTATTATCTCTACGATTCCAGTAACTATTATGGTTTCAACAGGCTACAAAATGTATAGGCTGAACAGATACGAAGCAACGAAGCTTGACGACCTTATGTCAGTGGCACCTGAACTACCGTGACGAATACCGGTCACAATAGGGATGTGTATTTAAATGTTGCAATAAATAATGACCTAATCCTTGAAAAACACTACCATATAAATTGACTCCAACCATTATTTAACTACTTCTCAGAATAAGAAATCTGAGAAGAAAAAGTTCTTTTTTTTACAATCCCATATTAAATTTATAATTTGTTACAATAAACATTTTGTAAATTTCTTTAGCACTTTGTTTAAATAGCACTTCGATAACTTCCCTATGGAACGTATCTGGTTTGGGCGAGGTAGTAAATTATTAAATCAATTGAATGCTTTGTATGCAGCCTTCTCGGTGTAATTACTTCAGATAAATTGTTTGCCAGTTCGTCCGGGTGATTTTCTAGTGTGTAGTAAATATGTTATACTTTCGCGAATAACGTTCTATTTCTTTTTTAACTGATAGAATTCCTAAGTCTTTTCGAAGGTTCTCGTTACGAACGTAACGTGGTACTCAACGCTAAAAGTAGATGGTTAAAATTCATACAAGAACATTTTGATTCTATTCATTGTTCGCTTAATTTCCCTATTTGCTATTTCATTTCAAAATAATTGGCGATATATTAATTGTATTAAATTTAGCAAGATTTACTTTGTAGGTCCAATTCAACCGTGAGACTTGTATCGTTACTATATTGCAACGGTTCGACTCTGTGAACAGGGGATACGAATCGTCTGTAATTTCGCACTTGCGCTAATAAATAAAGAGTATTTTAGATTATTTATATCCTATGTATACTGGCATTAACTCATCACTGTTTTTGCATTGCCTGACGTATAAATGATTCGAAATATTACAGACAATCTTTATATAATAACCTGTAATTAGACCTGGGCATTATATTTTCAAAATACATTCTTTTAAAATAGTTATTTGAAAAATAATCTATTTTCAAAATAATACAATTATTTCATTAAGTATTTCATATGGGAAATGAAGGAATGTACATTCAATTAACGATTTATTTGGTATTCCAAACAATGAATTATTTATTAATTGATATCGTAATGTGATATTTGTTATTTGATTTTGACGAAAATAACTAGTTTTTTAATATGCTTCGTTTGTCTTTATAGTATTACTATTCCTTACTAATAGTAATGCACGGCAACTCTTTATGCTTTGACTGATTCTTAGAACCAATTCAATGTTATCGTTTGTGTGTGTTGTTAGGCGTTACCATTCACGAAACGTAGAAAGACGTTCAGTATTGAATCAGCTTTCGTGCGTAAAGCTATTTATTTGCATAATTTTGAAGTGTGGCGTGTGTTATCGTAATAAATATTAGTATTAGTAACACTGTTGTACATTTACTATGGTTATCTCTGTATATTATTCAATCCTTTTTCTGAACGTTATTTAGAACGGTATATAAATATTCACTTAAGAAATAATGTTATGTTCTCAAATAATCAGTATTTCAATTCACTACTAAGTGACCAAATGAAGAACACGAGATCAATTGAAATACATTATTTATGAAATACCAATTAACGTTATTTGACATGATTATTGTTAAGTTACTATTTCAAATAAATTTCGTCCGGATCTACCTGCGATCTCAGAAGACAAAGCTAAAATTTGAGGCCAAATTAAATTTCACCCTTAATAATATCCATTTTTTTTTTTTTGAATCTACGCCATAAGTCATAGAACGAGTGTCACTCGTGATTGTAAGGCAAGAGGTTAAATGTAAAATTATCTTTTGCTATGGGTATCATATAATGTTGCTACGTTTTACACAATTTTGTTTGAAACAGAGATGGCTAACGATTGGAAAATCTCGTAACCATAAATGGATTATATCGAACTGAAAATTCTAGTGGCCATAGACAAGAGGATTTAAACACAACTCCCATAAGAAATACCTTTACAAAGTATTTTCTTCGCGAGAATAAAAAAAGGCCTTGGTAAACCTAATACATTTAGTATAATAAATACCAACGTATTCAACAATTAAAATGTGAAAATGTTATCCAATGATGAATGTAAACTTAATGTAAGATATATAATAACGAGAAAGAAGACAATGATGTCTCTTTCATTCTCAGGTTTTTCTTTGTAATAATCGTAAAACACTTCACATATACTTATCGACGAAAGTTAAGAAATAATGTAATCATTTACGGATTTTTGTATATTTTTATCTTCTGAGATATATGGATTCGAATTAAAAATAAAACAATTTCCTGTCTATTGATATCTTGTAATGTAATCTTTTCCTGTCATTTTTAGTTTCAAGCTATGCACATGTCTCAGAAGATAAAGTATCTATAACAATTTACAAAAGATTACTTTATTCCTTAACTTTTGTCAACGAGCGTATGTTATTCTATGTTTGAATTTTCTATTTTTATGACAATAGGATTAGCATGAAGCATTCCATATTTGTGGACATTTTCTAACTTCCTCAATGAACAATTCGATATCTAGGTTCCACAATACAAAAACCATGTGCATAGAAGCAAAAATGTGATTTTGAAGCGCACAGCGGTCATCGCTGCGTAGATCGCAACGAGAAAAATCACACGTCTGCATCGGGGCTTAAATTCACATATCAAATACCATTTAGTACTGCTTTTAATTATTCGATGATCAGAAGGCATTAACACCTTATTTATTGCTCACGGAAAAATTACATAAGCACCACCCATCTTTTTATTCGACGCGGAAAACTAGTACCACTTAGAACATGATCTAAAAACATTATTTATTTCCATTATCTAAAGTCGTTTTAGATAATAACAATATTAGTGAACGCAGTTTACTTAAAACACAGACAATTTATAGGTTTTTCAAAAAAGACGATTAATGGGTTTCCAGGAAAGTGTTGAGCTATTAGATTGGTGCAAATTACAAATGAAACGTCGTTCCTTCGAAGTAAGAAATGTTAAACCTGAGTAAATTCTTCGCAAAAGCAACATTTCATATGCACCAATCTAATATATAAAATGGAACGTTTCATTTGCAACAAAGTAACCTAATAATTTCCAAAGTAAAAGTATCTGAGCTTCCGTTTTGAAAATAAAATATTAAGATTGTTTGAGGTGGTTAAAGTAAAGGTTCCAGTAATGGAAGAAAGGGTATTATAACGGAACTTGGGGGGTCATTTGCCAGGCACTTATCGATCGCACGCGCTCAAAGTAGCGAACCTTCAACATTTTGTAGAACTCATGAACCTCTACGTTGGACCATGGAGGATCAAAGGCTACAAACCGTAATACACCATTCGTGGCATCTATCGCTGAAACTATACGACTTTTACACAGTGTACGCTAGAAGCAACGAAGCTCGACGACCTTACGGCAGTGGCATACGAGCTGCCGCCTCGAAAGGTGGTCGCGATCGGCATACAGACAAGTACGTGCATACGACGCTCTTTTCACAGTTCATTTATATTTTCAACGGTGACAGTGCCGGTGATTCATTGAACAATTTACTTGGAATCACGAAAAATTCCTGCGAACTCATTCTAAACTCATTCCGAAGATCGAGCGGTCAGAGGATCGTAAAGTTTTTAAACTCCGAGTAGCGTAGTTTTAGTTTAAAAAAAGAAAAGAGAAACAAATGAGAATTTGTTGACGGTAAAAGCACAACAAAGATTGTAAAGAAAATTATAAAAGAATCGGACAGAATTGTTTTGGTGTTATTTTAGTTTGGGAAAGAACATAATGGGAAGAGAACGATCGTAAGTTTAAGCGAATAATCGATTGTGTCGAATTGTGTTTATGAAACATTGATAGGTCTCATTTACGTGTATCGAAGGAGAAGGCAAGGCACGATTGAGAAAAAGTGAAAAGACCTCTGCCGGTTGCATTCTTTCCTTTCAGACATCAGCTCTTTCTAGGTACTTCGGTTTAATGCGTCTAAACAGGGCGTGAAGTTTAAATACCGGCTTTGGAGATTACGGTAATTTTCTAATGAAAACAAAACTTTTTATTTCATCAATTAAAAACAATACTAACAAGAAATAAAAAATACCATAATTTCGCAACTTTTCGAATAACTCAATATTAACCGTTCAGCAACGGAACAGTTTCTTATTTCGTTTACATAAATACAGGAGATTTATGCATATCGAAAAGTTGTTAAATTAGTTTAATAATTTAATTCAACATGATATAATTAAACGCGTAGAGAATAATGTCTCTCGTTCATAATCACAAATGAATCGTACTTCTGTCTTAAATAATTATTCATTGGTTCCCATACAAAGAAACGGGGCTTCGTATGGCATATAGAGGTCGCCGTTGAAGAGTTAATTGCACTTTCATTGCAAAAACTATCACTTTCCTTCCTTTGCGTAGTAGTTCATAGCCTTACGATAATATTAAAATGCGTAATGAACTTGTAATTGATCTATAATAATTTGACGATCATGATTCTGCAGTGAAATTAGAGACAAAAGATTGTGGTAAGAGAAGCACAGGGGTAAAATATTTTATTACGTAAAAAATTGATTGAGGCAGGTCGTGAAAGCGGCACGGCTGAAACGCTGCGACGAAATTCATTTCATTCAACTTTCGATGGAATGCCGCTTACACATCTAGGAGGAATTTCATTTGAATAAATAAACTCGTCTGTGAATAATTAAATTGCTGAATGGTAGTAGTAGAGATCGTCGAGCGTAACGTTGACGTCCTACTTTTGTTCTCAATTATCAAGTACAAATTACTGTTCACCGTTGTTTATTGCACGAGAGTTGGTTTTGTTTCATTTCTGATTCAGGTTACAATCGAATAAACGGGACAATCGATTCTGCATTAGAGTCAAGTAATCAAAACTGAATATCTGTGTTATAATTAAAAGAGCAACACGATCTATTTTTATTTAAATTAGATCGTGGTGCGTATTTCAATGTTATTAATTAATCTGTTAATTAAGTAATTTTTTAAATCCCTTTCACACACGGAATTATAAATTGGTAGGAAAAAATTAACTTTAGTTAGGTCGATTTTAACGAAACCCGTCAATTTGACGGATTTCAAATTTTATGTTTAAAGTTAAAGAAATCGTAAATATTATTTCTTAGCAATGTATGTTAACTTCGATTGATGCAATAATGTGAATACGTATCGTAATTTATTCCGTCCCTCTCAAACTATTTAATTACGAGTATTTATATATATTACAGATATTTTTTAGGAAATGCCCCAAATTATACGGCCATAATCCGTAAATCTAGAGTTGATACAAGTCGTAACGATACATTAAGAAGCAGAGAGAGAATTTCTCTAGTAAAAAGAATTTATCTGCGTCTAAAAAATCCTTAATCTATGGGTCCACTAAAATCGTTCTGAGGAACCACATTCGCTTCGAATGACGCCATTTGGTGGTTTCCTCTATATTCGTGTTTCATTATCAATGTTTATTCCACATGTTAGTGAAAGAGGGCGCGTTGTAAATAATTTAGAAAAGGGTTCAATAAAGTTTCGAGCAGCTCGAAGTTTGAACCGAACCGAGACCCGTTCTTCGATCCGATTCGAGAACTTGAAAGAACCGAGCAGCTTGATCGAAACCAAGCAATTTAACGTGGTAAAGATCGAGTGTCTTGATTGATTCAATTTTGAGTAGAACATACTATCGTCTAGAATTTACTATATGCTATACTGCTTTCTTTTAAACGTTTTTAATTATCGTTCAGAAAATGTTTCATAATTTTAGAAATATTTTAATTGTAGATACTAATACTGTTTCTTTTCGCGGTTCGATTTCTTTTGAGCTACTCGATTCCTTCGAGCTTCACCTCTACTATTTTATTTATTTATCTATTTATTTGTTAATGGGCAAGGTCCTTTCCGAAAAAAAACAAAGAATACAATAAAGAAGAACTGTAACAAGCACATACATACAGAAAATAAAATAAATGAAAGAAATAAAAAAAGAGATATTTTAAAGTTTAAGATGACTATACACTAATTCGATAAATGCCTGTATTATTGAGATTTAAGAATATTAATATTATTGACAAAGAGATTTACGTGATTGCGGTAGTTATTGGCAAGTAGGAAAATTCTAATGAAGGGGTCACTATTATTTAAGTTAGATGAATAGAGTGGAGGTCTAAATAATAGAAAGTGTAAAATAGGTCGAAGAGGGGCGTTAAAGTTTAGGGAAAAAGTTACAAGCAGATTCTTAATATGCCCGTGAATTATGTTGCAAAGGAAGCAAGAATTTGCTACGCGTCTTTTCATTTCAAATATTTTGAAGATTTCTTCGCTGCGGTGCTCAGCGAATTTGTTAAAGTGAAGTATTTAATTTTGAAATTAAAATTAGAAGGCGAAACTACAAGTTGAGTGACGGAATGTGGAGAAGAATTAGGTATAACGTAATATTGTCGTGGTTTTCCGGAAGAATCACATCGGTACCAGGCTTATGCGATAGTTGGCACTTGCGGACACAAGGCATTAACAATAAGTAGGCCAAGTAGACTTATTAGACTGAAAGAAGCCTTCGCTAATCGAGCCACTACCAATTACGCTATCGTCAACCTTACTTACTCTTGAATTGCTCTTTTAACAGCATCCCGCCTTCATAGGTGCTTAATGATTTCTTGCAAATTTTATTTCATTTCATTATTATTATATCATAATACCATCAATATTATTTTTCCAATTATCATTCAATAATTCTATTTAAATTATTCACATTTATAGTAAATATTTGTAGTGAACTTTATTTTACGTCATTATTATATCAGAGTACTGCAAGCATTATTATTCAATAGTTGTACAGTCAAACTTCGATAATTCAAATATCAAACGAAAAGCTAAAACCTTCGTGCTGTAGAGATTTCGACTTATCGAAGTTTTCGAGTAGTAGGGGTTTAACGTACGAAAATTCGGTTTACGAGTGGTAGAGATACGGCGTGTGTTGTCTTATGTTTTGCAGCAATCGTTTGTTTCACAAATTATGACACATGCATAGTTGTAATTTTGAGTTGTAGAAGCAGTGACGATAAAAGTTTGACTTATAGAGACAAACTTCGACTTGTAAAGATTTGCCTATTTTAAATTCGAATTACAGAGATAAAAATGCATCTAAATATATGGCAAATAATTCGAGTTAAATTATGTTTTATTTCGATTTGTAGAGGTTTTCACATTTCTCATATTCCTTTCTTCAAATTCTCTAACACTTGAAGAATAAAACTAGTGATTTCTTTGCGAACATTTGTTACATTATCTTATTCATTTTCGCGTAGGAAAGTATAATCTTAATTGTAACATGTTAACGTATCATCGAGACGTGCAAAATGATGTCTAAAAAAAAAAGACCAGGCGTTTAAAATTAACAGTTCGAGGTGTAAATTTCGAAAACGAATCCCGATAAAAGGCGAGCAAACGTTACCGCTTGAGAGTTGCACTTGGAAAATTAGGAATCGTGCAAGACGTAAAGACTAGAACTGTAAAACCTGTTTCTTGCTCGCGAATTATGCAATACCTGTGTGTTGTACGCGTAATGCGTGAGCACATCTTAACTTTCACATTCAGGTGTGCATGTTTTACATTTATCCTTAACCTTGATGCATGAATATCTTTTCCATCTATTATAATCGCTTTAAGACCATAAAACAGAAATTGTATCGTTACCTCGAACTATTAAATAATATAGTAATATATAATTACGTTCGAGCCAACGCAAACGCAACAAGTAGATTTTAAATCAATTTTGTAAAATATGCATGTAGCCGGAAGTCTATTAAAAGATTTTTCAAACCACTAAATAAAAATGGTGGAATGTTTTATTAATTATTCAAATTTATGTAAACATGTGCCTATCAACAACGGAGATTTCTAATTTTTTCCAATATGCCTTTAACAAATCGGAAGTCTATTATATGTTTGGATCTATTAGTATAATAGATGTCCTGGATTTATCCATTATGTAAGCTTTAAGAGCGCAAGGATACTACTTATTTTTTTTTTTATTTAACCATGGAAATTAGAAAAAAATGAATAAATATCCTGGCACAGTGGTTACATAAGATCTATTTTACGTATAGTTGGTTGCAATTTATAAAGCCGGTAGTAAAGTAACATGTGACATCAGCACAGGAAAATGTAGGTTTACCGCTTGCTATACCTCAATGAAACAAAGCGTTTTATGAATTCCGAGTGTCACACTGCGAATTCGGATCCCCTTCTTACTGAGACGAATAAAAACAGTGACCCGTTAAATATTTCAAGGAAACCCGTTATGCATAATTTAATTAAAGACTTTGTAAACTTTTACGTTGCAGGTTAAATAGTGAGACTTTAAAATGAATGCACCCGTGCTATTCTTGGTTTTCCTAATAAGTCACGTTTACACACGTGACGTTGATTTCTGTTTCGTTGACGAAGCTGATCCATATTTGTATATGGGCACTAAAACAGCCTATCATTTTGTACACGCCGGTAAAACTCGGTTTCAAGATGTGCCTAGTAAGTACAAAATTCATTTCATAGTAAATGAGTAAAACAGAGTTAATACGATGAATAATACAAACAATAAATTAGTTCGCTGCTCCTGTTTCTGAAGTATCGATAGCTTTATTGTCTTGAAATCAATACTGTCGGTTTAACAATGAGAAAAAATACATCAATTGCACGATAAATACGAAAGAATCATTTGAAGTAATGGAAATCGTTTTCCATACTAAAATTGTTATTAATATGGATTTCTTCCTAAACAGATATTAAAATTCTAATTAATGTGACATCTAATAAAATGTTTCTCTAAATATCTTTTGAATAAAATTTTTAATTTTCCTTATGAGTAAGCGTTTATTTTTTAATTGCAGTATAAAATCTTTCTTTAACCCTTTTTCGAATTATGGAGGTCGTAGGGGCCTTGCACAAATTCAAATTCAACTCATTTTAGTGGGTGTTGACATAATTATTTACAAATTTATTTGGTTCTGTATCGGTTGAAGTTATTTATAAACCATATTGTCCGACACGTTTAACATAAACATCTGCATTTATAATAAGATCTTCCACGAGAGAAAAACATAAAATACTTCTTAATGGTAGTAATGAAGAATTCTTTATTTTAATATAAAATTTTTACTGTTTTGTTCTGTTTTACTGTTTTATTCTCATATCTACTGTAGTTTTAAAGGTAAATGGATGAATAGGAAATCAGCTAAATACATACACACAGTGGCTACGAAAAATATTGGCAAGCCGCTGTATTTTTGCATTTGAATACTACTTAATTAGATTCAACTATATTAAGTTTTTTTTATCATTTAATAGTCGTGCTCACGTAATAGTGACTTTAAATGATACATAATTGAATATAATTGAACCTAACTGAGTCGTATTAAAGTCCAAAAATGAATACTTTTAGTAGTTATTGTATAAGCGGTATTTTCACCTTGAAAAACCCAATTGTAGTCAATAAAAAAAAATAGTTTAGAATATCTCTTAAGGTCTTTAACAAACCCACATAGTTTATGAAAAAAATAAAAATTTTCGGATTACCTAACGTCCCTTGTGATTGTTTCGTAACTCATGGACAGGAGCTTAATAAAATATTTAGCAAGAAATTGCTCAACTTCTAATTACATTATAGACTGCCATGCAGAACAAGTTTGGATGCTTGCTACACACGGTACGCAATGCCCGTCTGAAGCGGAAGATATTAAAATGGTCGCATTAAAGGAGTTACAGAGCCAAATACTTAATAATCATGAAACTCGAAAAAGTGAGTAACATCTATGTGATTATAAACAAACAATTGCATTTTTAAAAGTTTTCCTTCATACTTTAAAATAGAGTTTCGTTATAATACCTAAAAACACACCAAACCTTGTCGCTAAAAATCCAGCACTTAATCCTGGAACCACATTGTTTAAATTAGATTATTGTGAAAGTAATATCTTAACAATTTTGAAATTGTTCAAGTTTCCTTTCGACATGATATTAACAAATTTTTAAAATGTTAAATTAGAGTTCTATAGTAGAAAATAATTTACATTATAGAAACTGCTAAATAAAATAGTGGTATGTACTCTGATAAGTCTATTTACGTTTCTCTTACGAATTATTCCCAAACACCAAGTAAACAAAATATTAGATATATCAATGAGTAATCCACCTTCTTTGTTTAATTTAGCATTTATTTTTGACAAAGTTAAATACCTACTCTGTCGCAAATTTAATGTAATAATTAATTCGTCTTTTGATAAAATACTTATTAGTTAAAAATAATCGATTACTTATTAGTAGACTTAATAGTTGAATTAAAATTAAGAAAAATTAAGATGCAAATTGTTTTTGCCTTTTAGTTCAATATATGCATAACCGTGTTCAAGTACTATTATTATTCGGGAAAGTTCCGAGAAAAAGGTGTTCCCGTTAAAGCAAACGCAAGTAAACCAGTTAGCCGGTAATTCAGGTCATTGACACTTTTTCGTATCGATCTTCGCCTCGCGTCGTTTTACATGTTGATCAATAGTCACATTTGCAGTAGTTAGTTTAAGATTTATTGATCTGACGCATCAACATGCCCTACTAAATTGGAACAGGTCTTATCGTTCATCGTTAATCTATCTCTAAACCTAAATTCACTTTCCAGCCAATCGGTTTATCCTTGTGTAGCGTTGCAATAAACGTCCTTCGGTGTGTTTTTGCTACAGGTGGCCGCATGTGCAATAGAGATTTAGAAAATTTGAACAAATGGGCCCCGGATGCGTACCTCGCAATCGAAAGAGCGGAAGTTTTGACACCGCAAGGTGTGGAAGATATGAGATTGCTTGCGAGACGATTGCAAAGCAATTTTCCGCAGCTTCTGCAGTCGAGTAGCGAGAACATTACGGCGGAAAATTATGTGGTATGACGATCAAAACTACTTGAGAAGAACAATAACAATTTATTGGCTTTCGCTAAGTTGAGAAAAATGACTTCTAGTTTAAAACAGTCGATGCTGGGGAGAGTATGGGATCTTTTATGGAGGGATTGTTCGGATATAGATTTGCAATGGAATCAGAAGAAGTTGCAATGAATGACACTCTACTCATGGTAATTCTTACTGTGCAACATTACACAATTTATTAGTCTTTTCGCATTGTCCGGTTTTCGTTATTCGGTTGAAAATTATTATTGCAATCCTCGTTTATTTAGTTAACGCTTTGATTACGAAGCTCTTCTGATTTAAAGTAGCATTTTTAGATGAATTGCTGATCAATGTTACTATTATACTCATTTATTTACGCAGCATTAAATATTAAGTGTGTCAATGAATAATCCAGTTTTGTCGTCAAATTGAATATTTATTTTTGACAAGATTGAGTAACTATCTTGTCCTAAATATAGTTGGTGTTATTCTTTAATATTTACGTACTATAAAATAAATTCATCGATTCATTTTTGTATCTTGGTAGTACATATATTCTGAATCTAAGCTGTATGTTAAACTTATTACAGAAATAGTGAATTACTTATTGGTGCACCTAGTAGAATATTTATACTTCCTTCAAACGTACGTTTATTTCAAACATTGATAATTTCTACGCATATCGTGTTTATAAAATAGAAACATTTGTTAAGTAACAGCGTTCAAAGAGTTAAAACCAACGAAAGCAGCTATATGACGTATCATTTAGTTTCGAGAACCGGACGATGAAATCCCGACCATGTGGAAAAGCTCTTAATCCCCAGGACAAACCTACTTTTTTTAACAAATATTATGCGACTATTTAATAGACGTACGAAACTTGCAATGCGTGGAATAACGATCACAACAATATTTCTATGGAAGCAGTGATGAGTTTTGAAGAGAGACCGCTATTTCAAAGTTTGATACAAAACGTCAGTCGACGTCTCGGTTTCTTGTACGACATCTCCAAAGGTATGCTTACATTTTTTATTAGGGTTACAACTTAAATTCGTGCGATTTTGCTAGGACATTTTTCAAATCCCAAAAATTCTTTGCGAGACGAATCCTTAGACTGCCAGAAAAATGGAAGAAGCAGATTGATCCAAATGGCAAATGCATGCATAATTTGTTAAACTCATTTCCAGACATACAAGTAAATGATTTTAAAGAGAGTAATAAAACGTACCGAATTTATGTTTGCAATTCAATATATTTAATTTCTTTATCATTTTTACTGAGTGTATCATTTTTCAGAGTCGATCTTAGCGATGTACGATATGTGCCGTTACGAAAAAGCCTGGACAGTGACGAATCATTCTCCTTGGTGTGCCGTTTTCAGCAAAGAAGAACTTCACGTACTGGAGTATCGCGAAGATCTCTACTATTATTACAAAGCCGGATATGGACGTGAAATCAATGCTCAGCTAGGATGCACGCTTTTGCAAGACATGATGAATCACTTTTGGTGATTTTATTTTCCTTTTTAATGAGATTTTTTTCCATTTTTATTGTACTTTAGGTGTACCAGTAAGTAATCCGCAATTTTTTAATTAATATAGTTTAAATTAAAAATATGCTACCCAGGTATAAAAATAGGGTAATAAGTTTATTTCATCGAATAGTCAAGCCTCCATTTAGTAGAAACTTTTAAGACAGGCATTTTATCCTGTTAAAAATAAATGCTGAATTTGACAAAAATGTGGATTATTCATTGGTACACCTAATATATTTTAGGTATGTAAATTAATTCAATGCTTTTATATTTACACATTCTTAATAGCTATTTTAAATCCAGTTATTCTTGTATGTTATGGCAATTAATCTAAAAGTACATATATAGAAGCTATAAAAAGTGACGAAGATCATTCCGATAATTGTGTTTATTTTACATGAACCATAAATCTTGAATTTCGTTTAAAGAGACACCGAATTAATTTACACGCCTAGTGTATCATGTAAGACTATTATTAAGGACGATGTTTTAAATTTGTTTGTTTGATAAGCCATCATTTTTCAATGGTTGTGTCGAACATTTTAGGAGAGTGGAGCAAGATAAAGACGGCAACGAACCGAAGGGTATATTTTACTTCAGCGACATTATAAGTCTGCAAAATTTGTTGACGACATTGAATATTAATAAGGATCAAATGCAGTTGACGGCTTTTAATTACGAAGAGATGGCGAAGCGTGAATGGCGAACGTCTTTCATGTCGTCTTTCGCCGCCAATCTCGTCGCAGTATTTTACAAGTAAAGATCACTTATCATATTAAATTTCAATGTAAATGTTATCGTATAATTCACACCAATTAACCCGATTATGTCCCTTGAGTCATTTGCACATCATAATGTTTTTACTTTGTAAAAAAATGCCCAATTCTGAGAGAAACAAAAAGGAATTATTCTAAAGAAAAGCAACTGTACAAACCTATTAGATACATTATTAATACTTTTCCGGGGTAATAGTTTCGGGAGAAAACTTTGAATACAAAAATTGAAACTTGAAATCATATACGTAAATGCTTGACGCAGTCGAGCGACATTTTATCGCACGATTGTTACTGTTTTCAACTAGAAAAATAAAAAAAGACATACGATCGTGCGTCAAAATGTTGCTTATCTTCATCAAGCCCTAATGTATATGATTTCAAGTCTCAATTTTTGTATTGAAGCCCTTTCTTCTCAAAATTATTACACTAATAAAGTATTAATAATGTATCCAATAAAGCTGTGTAGTTTTTTGGTTCATCTCTTTCCCAAAGCAGATATAAATTAATCAATAATGTATTTATCTTTACGGCTTGCAGTCTACTTCCAACACATAATATTCTGTTTGCGATCCTGTTTGATCTTTATCATCAGCGAATTTTTATGCATTTGTGACAAATTTGAGTATGCATCAAATTAAAGGGACCGCATAATATGCCTAAGTATACAAGATATCCAAAGTAAAATACATATTATTTTATTTGGAGAGTGAAACAACCCCCTAATTAGATTCCATTTCTTTAATTTTGTTAACCTGTAATCGCATATGTTACGATATTATCACGTTAATGCAGACATGTGCTGTATATAAAAAGTGCTGTATTAACGTGTCAATTAACACCATATAAAGACTTTTCTTGTTATATTTCTAATTATTTCCGTAATATGAAAGTATTATAATTATGTTCTTATAGCGGATCACTTTAAATTGGAGTCAACTATATTTTGAGGTGGTTAATTCTGCATCCCTTGAATGTTTTATAGTCTATATTTACGAGTTAAATAAAAATCTAAATTTGCATATAAATTCGCAGCCTAATCATCAGCAACGATAAAATCTGAAATAAAAGATACGAGTTTCTGTTCTTGAAACTACAAACGGCTGCGCTAAATGTACTGCACACGATCACAAAACGTTTCTATTTTAACTCGCAGATGCGACGGCAGCAGTCAACCAAACAAAGTAATGTTTTACTTGGCGGAGAAGTTGGTCCTGCTTGACGGATGTGATGTAGGCCTTTGCGATTGGGAATACTTCAAGCAGAAGTTCAATCCGGTTCTTAAGACTTGCAATTTGAACGTTTGCTGGAACGAAAACGGCGTCGCCTCTTCTTATGTTCCCAATTTCCTTCTCGTTCTTCTCTTATGCTTTTCTCTAGTCTTCGTGCGAAAATAGGAAAATAAAGACGTACATATGCGTGTTATTAATGTTCGTAATTTACAAACTCCGCATAATATATGTGCAACGCGTAACACGCATACACACAATTAATCATTATGTGGCTAATTAAATAAGGTAATTAGGAACATATTGCAACATTCCGCTGTGCTTTCAAATCGCCAAACGTTGTATATTTAGTACCTTTGTATTCCTATTCTACAGCTATATACGTAATTTATACGCATTTATTATCGTTTGTTTGTCATCTTCATTTGTTTATACGTCACTCGAATATTTACTCGAATAAGTGGAATATTTATATTGTCCTCTTTCCTAATGACGTCCGTCCGACTCGCGATGACTTCGCAACAGCTTATATAATGCACAACAATTACTGTTACATTGTTGCCTCAAATCTTCTTTTAGATTTTTTATAAATTTATATTTCACGACAAAAAGTTAGAGCAACATATGTTTCGATACGCTTAATAAATATAAAGATTCAAATCCCATTTTTAATACATCCCTTTTTCATACATTTTATTCTGTCACTTGTAACTGAAATACATTTCTGAATAAATTATATAAATAAAGAAAAAATGACTCATACGTGCTTGGATATGTAATAATTTACTATCTAATAAAATTCCACAAAACCTAAAGATATCTAATAATTTGTTTTACCTTTTCTATTATTGCTGGTGGTCATTAAAAGAACAAAAGTTACACAATTTTTAATTATAATGAAGCATTTAATTATTAATATTTAAGCAAATATTTATAATGCAAGAAATGGACAATGAGTATTAATGATTATTAGTAGATTGCAGATTTTTATGCAAAGTAATGTTTCTATAAACACGATTATAGAAATGGATCCTAAATAGAAATTCGTTTCATGCTTTAAATGTTACAACGTATGCTTTACTTTGGATATTTCGTAGATTTTTGCATGTTTTATGCATTTTCCAATTTTTGCATAAAGATCTACAATCTAATTTATTAGTGAGTATTGAATTTAATGGTTCATACTTTTACTACAATTTATAAAAGAAAAGAAATAAACAAATGAAACCTAGATAGTAGAATTAGACAAATTTATTAAAAAAAGTATTTATAAAATCTTTTCTGCTTGTGTCTGTATATTTGCACCAACACCAACAGTTTGATAATGCGGAAATAATTTTATAATATTAGGTGTACCAATAAGTAATCCACTATTCTTTAATGGGTCGACGAATTTATTTTATTAAACAACCAAATTTTCTTTCAAGCACGAATCCAAAACTTTTCCGAAAAATTCAATAAAGTATTATAGAACAATAACCGCTATATTTAAGACAAAGTAGATATTTAATTTCGTTAAAAATAAATGTTGAATTAGATCAAAAGAACATAGTACATAATTGTTACATATGAATAAAAATTCCAAGTACACAATCTAGAATTAATTACATATGAATATAATTCTATGTGAGAAATAGGTATGTCTACTAATGAGGAACTATATTTGCAGAAGCGTCTGTTGTCTAATAATGAAAAGATAGTTGAGAGAATTCATAAAATGACAAATCACATCACGCTTCTATCTTGGTCTTTCAAATTTCCTTATTCGTGGCCTTGCATGCATTTAGCATGATTAGAAGCAAACAATTTCAGAGTATAGGGGTGTTAATCAGTATAATTTCGCGGCGCCTTTGAGCAACTTGAAGGAATGCAATGATTGTGGTTAATAAAATTATCATAATTGACGAGGATAATGCATCGCCAAGGATCATTTTAACGATTCTAGGCTATGGTCAATAAAATTTGCATTGGGCGTACAAATTGCTGATAAATGAAAGATGGTGTCACAGTTAATTGAATATTCCGCCTGCATTAATGAAATCCGTTAATGAAAGAATCCTTCGACTTAATTGAAATAATTTTCATTTTACCACTAATGAATACCTCTTAATCGAGATACATTCATCCTTCAGCAACTTATTTCCGCAATTTCTTTCAAAACGGTTACGTCGTAAACATCCGTTTCAAACTTTTATAAAATAATATCCGTACCGAAGTTAAACAAAAATTACAAACAATAATATGATGTATATGACAAGTAATAGAAAGTACGATGATTAAAACTTCTCAAGTGCAATTTATTATCAAGAAGGGAAGATAATTAATGACATCAGAAGATAATTGCTGACATCACGAATTAAATGATTCCATCGTTCACACTTGTCAGTTCCTTTCTACACGGTACTTTACTGCGTTGCATCGAACATTTTTCATTATTAACTAACATTATTCCATTAATATTACTCAATTTATAGTGTACTAATGAAATTAAAGTTGCATTATACTTAATTAATTTTTTGCAACGAGAATTTTGTCCGCTTGGAAGAAAAAGGATAAGAATTAGTTACGATTCTTTGATCTTAACTAAAACAGTAAAATAAAACAATGTAATTATAATAACATAAAATATGTTTAAAAAATATATATCTGTAGACACGTGGAGGATTAAATAAGAATGAATCTTGAACATTAATCTTTTAAGTAGGGAAACTTTCAGTGATAGTACTTTGTTTCTTCAAAAATGAATTAACTAATTTCCTAAAGCATCATTCTATTTATTTTATACTTGCATTCGCAACGATTCAAATTCCTCTAACCAATATTATCTTCTTTTTACTAAATTTCAATTCTGCACGTAAAAAAGATGACTATGCAATTATCCGGTTAACAGGTTAATCCGGAACACAAAGTTCGCCATTTTTACGACATATAAACAAATTGTATAGTTTGCAATAAATATATTTTGTTAATAAAGTTACAACGATAGAATCGAAGATAACATTTTTAATACTGCATCAGGAAGAAAAGAATGTTGAAAACAGTAAAATGAACGTTTAGTTGTATTATTGAAATATTTATTAGAACGTTCAATGTTACTCACTTACGATAATATGCAAAGTATTTTAACCCTCTGTAACCCCATGTACCTTAAAAGTTACGTTTCCCTGCACTTAAATTTGTTCAACTTTATTTTATCCGCCTATTATTATACTACTATATTTTACTTCTTTGCCTTTGTATCGATACCAAGTCATCATGCAGTAATTATTAATTGCTAGTTTTCAAACAACATTATAATTTCGCTCAGTATACAAGTAAATAAAATGCGAGTTAGAAAGGGTTAAAATAATGTATAATCTTTTGTTTATGTATATAATCTATTAATGAAATATTATTCCGTATTTGTATATATATACGAATTAATCTACTCATTCGCGAAGTACTTCTAATGGTACATAAAAGCATTTGATGGGCAGCACACCATTAAAGCAGTACGATCGAACTTGTTTTATATGCAGTATAAACGCAATTTATGTATGCTATTACTGCACTCATAATAAATGAAGTCATCGCGTGAAGCATTAAAAGAAAATTGTAGCATTCAGTCGCTTACAACTTTCTTGCGTTTGTGGCGTGTGCTCCTCAAGTTTCCTGCATCTAGTTTTTAAAAGTTAAAAAACTTTAAAGATAGTGGATAAAGGATTACAGGTAAAATTTGTAAATTCATTATCTGTCGTGACTTTTGCAGCAAGAATTTTAATTCTAGCTTCATTCGATGCTATAAAATTGTGAGTATGAAAAAATATCGTATTTTTCTGAGCCCATCAATTGTAATACCTATGCTTCCAGATTTTTTTGAGTCCAGTGTCTGAAAGTTTATCAAAGGTACCATGATACTTCCACTGCACCTATTAATTATTCAGCAATTAAATTGTTCAAATTCTAAACTAATGGCAATGAATCAACTAATTGAAAATCTTCTTCAAAAGAGACAGTTTTCCGACGTACAGTTTATTATTCAAAGTACCTTCAGCAATAATTCTGAAATAGTTGATGGAATCTATAAAAAAGTTTCTCAAGCAGTACCAAGCAGCTGCATCTCCCTGAACGATTCAATTCCAGCGAAATTGCCTTCTTTCCATGCATCTCATGGCACATTGCTCCTGTACATCTATATTTCAAAAACACCTCCGGATGTTCAGCAAAGAGAAGATATAATACGCGTCATGGTATATAGCGATACTCGTCCAAAGGTTCTATTGATAACCATATTGGAGGAACGAAATTGCAACTTCGAGACTCTTTTAAAGCAGATGTGGAATAAATATTTTATCGACGTGACGATTTTAGAGCTATCAGAATTCGATGAATACGAAACCGCTATAAAAGTTCATCAGTACAATCCATTTACGAGGGTTTACACCCGGCAACCCTATGGATCCGATATACAATGGTTTCCCAATAAAATAACAAATCTCTACGGGTATCCGTTACAAGTGTACATAGTAAATCGCATAGGGCACTTGTTCGTAACCAGAAATTCACAAGGCTATCCTGTAATAGTCAGAGGCCCGGATAAAAATGTTCTCGACTCACTTGCGAGTAATATGAACTTCACATTTACGATGCTTCCAATAGTGAATGATGAAACGGGGGCATTACCTAGAAATGTCGATATAATAATTCCAGCTTTACCATATTTCATGGACGATTTTTATACAAATGTTGAACACAGTTTGCCTTTGACCTTCGAAAATTGGTGCCCGGTAGTACCAATTACGTACACGTATGATCGCTTCGAGATGCGAGGTTACATCAACATTGCCATCAATGCCTCTTTCGTTCTTATATTCTGGGCGATATCAGTTGTATTCAAGTTTGATCCAAAATTCTGGCAACCGTTGAAAATCTTTGGTGTGATAATATCCACTTCCGTCGCAATAAATCCCAAAAAGACGGTTGAAAGGATTATGTTTATTAACGTGTTTCTAGTTTCAGTACTGTATTCGGTTAATCTGTACGCAGTTCTGGCTACAGATAGTATTACTGGCAAAACTGAGGTAACGTACAACAGCTACAAAGAGTTAGACGAGTCGGGATTGACTCCTGTAGTTCTGAAACTACTTTTCAACACAACGTTCTATGTGGATGATGAATCTTTCTATGCGCTAAAACGGAAAGCACTCAGCATAAAAGCAATATCAAATTGTGGGACTTATTTGGCGAAATATAGGAACGTTACCTGCTTTATGCCTGTCCCAATGGTAAACGCGATAATTTATTGGAACATGCGCAAAAGTAGGGCGAACATGAAGATCTGCAAAAATCTGTGCTACGCGACACCACCGGTTGGATACGTTCTTAAAAAATATTCGCCGTATAAAAATCGGATTGTGGATATTGTAGTACGATTGGAGTCTTCGGGTATTCACAGCAGATGGTATCGAAATTTTACAGGAAAATTCAGTCCAAAAAAACTACAATCGGTGAAACTTGAAGACTTGAATCAAATATCTCTCGTGTGGAACATCTCATATATTACAATTTCTTTCTACTTGTTGTCATTCTTGATATTTCTCGGTGAAATTGTAGTACATTACGCGGACAATAATAAGAAAGCAAATAATTTTCAAATTTTCAGATTAAATTTTTATAAATGTCCGCAAGGATGTTATAACAATGATCGTATCGTATGAAATTTTTGTCTCCTTTTTTACATCGTTATGTGAAGTTACATTTGAAAGGAGTTTAGAGTAGTTAAATCTTGTTGTATGAATCATCTGATTTTTCTGTCAGAAATATATTTGAATCGGATTTTTGTAATATTTATCAGAACTTCTGTAGAAATACTGATGTTATAAGAACATTGCGATCATCTTTTACACTGTTAAGTAAAATTACATTTGAAAGAATTTTAGTTCGATTAAATTTTGTAGTATGAATCCGCGTGAACCCTTTCAACTACCGAATATTTAAATACCGTACACAGGGCGCGGAGTGAATTCTGTCCCTATTTATGTATATCCATATTATGCTGCTTTGGAAATAAGGGCACTTGAATGTAATATCCTACAAATTCTACAAACTTTAATGAGCGTATTATTAACGAAATTGTACCAAAAATTCACATGATGGGTTCAAAATTGGCTCCTTTAACCTGAATACATTTTCAAAGCGTTCCTCGAAAATGATTAAATATCGTCGCACACTTTTCCACCATAATTTTATTCCACGCATTTTGTAAAGCCAATATCAATACATTCATCTACTTGTATGTTTCATAAGAGATCTTCTCCATGACGGACCATATGGAAAAGTTCATTGAATTCGAAACCGATGAATTCGCCGATTAAATGTCTTTGCCCCAAAATCATGGGAACAATTCTTCTCTTTGCCCTTGTGCAATTCAATAATTGTAATCCGCTTTTTATCATTTTTTGCTTTTAGGCTAAAAGAATTTTGTCCGCACCCTGTTAGTGCAGTAAAGATATAAGTTGTGGTTTGAAGTTGAAGCGACCACTAGTAGATTATTTTTTTGTTTGCCCAAATATGTCTTAAACTTTCTAAACAAAGCTTCTTAAATTTCCCTCGATTGTTATGCATCTGTTGAAATATTTAAACAATCTAATATTAGGATGAGAGAATCTAATGATCCTGTACTTCAGCTGTGTCTTCAAATGCCAACTTATTTTCAGCATGTTTGACCGCATTGCGTTGCTACATTTGTCTATGAAACTGAACAACCTTACCAAATTAACTATATCAAATATTAACAATTCCAATACGCTATCGTTACAATGTTCAAATAAATTTATACCACGATAAACGTTAAAGTTCTTCCAATTTAATAAAATCGTCTCGCATAAAATAGTTTCCAGTTTAAAATCGATACAAGCACACATCATCAGGCTACTATTAATAACCAACAATATCCGCTGCAAACATTTTTCCATAGAAAAGGAAACATACTATCTCTACCGAAGCTAATAAACAAGTTTCTTTATAAGTTACCCACAAATTCTCGATCCTGCGAAGCTTCAAACACACCTACTTAGGAGAGAGCGCAATTTTAGCCTGACGATAAATTCCGAAGTTCCATGAAGGCCAAATAAATGCCTTTAAAAATGCATTATTCGGAGGAATCGTGCACACAGAGGGTTGGATATCCTTCTCTTTTTCTCCCTTGAATTTTCGCCGACACATATTTCCCTTTTAGCCCTTCGTCTGTCAGTTTCCCCCGTTCCATTTCCTGCCACTACCCCCACTGGGAGTTCTGCTCCCGCTGCGAAGCCACGCAGCAAGTAGTCAGTGTACGATCAGTGTCGGACCGACCGGCAACGTGTGTAGGTGGTGTGGAGCTACGTTCACCCTCACGGTTTATTTCGAACTTGAGTTCGAGTTCCTCGAGAGACGAAATAAGAGACGAGACCAAGCGGATAACTAGCGGCCATTGAGAGGAATTCTGTTCGTTTCGAACGACAGCGGTGCGCAAGCAAGATCGAGGTGAGCCCGTGCGAAATCAACGAAGAACAGAACATGGACACGTGTTGACGACTCTCCTGTTGAATCGCCACCCACGCTTACGCGTTCGTCGCTATTGTTTTTCTTTTCCATCGTCCAAATCTCGGTTTCCACGCCTCGTAACGTTCGCTTTTTACGCCACGCACGACATCGACGCGGCTGCTTTGACTTTATTTTTGATGTTGCCCACCTCGTCGGACGAATGGCGTGTAGATGCCGTGAAAGAGGTCCGTGTGGGTTCATGTGCGCGATCGTTCGCGTTACGGATTTTTGTTTAATCGAAGAAGAGAAGGTTGAACGCACATTTTGCGGAACGAAAACGTAATACGAGATGCTGCACAACCATGTGACACGGCAGCTTTTAGAGAAGCTTCTTTTACGATGCATGTTTTTTTTTTTTAAATCGAATTCGAAAGGAATCACCAACTTCCGTTTTATTCCTTCCTGTATCCTGTAGATGTTAAATAAAAGTAGAAGTTGAAATAATGAAAACAATTTTGAATGAGAGAAAAAAAAGACCTTCCAGTACCTCTCTGTATTTTTCGAACGATAATTTCTGATGCATTTTACTGTGCGAAGAATTATATCGTCGCATTTAATTAGTATGCGCTATTGTGTAGTGGTTTTATTAAAATTTTGCTGACTGAAATAACCGTTTAAAATGTTTCAGCTGAAATTCCGCTAACGTTACGGAATTAAAATGCTTCTCTCTTTTGCGGGATTTTAGCATTCTGCGTTATCCAAATTAACGTTATACAAAACTTCGTAACTCGGGATGAATACCTTCCTTCTGTTTTATTTAGCATTCAGTTCCGCCGAGCAGATCTGAAAATTCTGTAAAACTTAACAAAGAGTACATTTCCTATATAGATCTTTGATTTATTATTTCAAGCTGCCACGATCTATTGAAATCTCCACTTTACGATTTCAAAGACCTAAACAAAATTTACATTACGGTAAACTTTACAAGAGAATTTATAATTTTTGTATGTGTGCTCATTTAGGATGAAAAATATTTTCTTAATATCGGATATAAATGAATTTTAACTACTTTTGTGTAATTATGATTATTATTATATTAGCTTCTCTCGTATGCATTTGCGTCGTACGGTTTATTCGTAATAATTAGCACCCTCGTAGCATGATAAACAGTAGTTTTGCATGTCACGACTAGCCCCGGCAACTTGTAAATTGACCGCGGGGTGGGTCTGAAGGGAAATTTCAACCCTAACGCAGCTGCGGGTTCGATACTTGGCTGACCCTCGTTTCTACTCCGTGTGCGTGAACTTCCTCCATGCATTTCGTGAACCCTCCTGTCGATCTATACACAGAAGCACTCACACACACATACAAGGAACTTTCTCCAACAGAGTGGAATCCGAAAGAGCGAATTCACTCTAGAGAGATCATTGCATTTCGTCTCTATTTATTCCATTCGTCTTTAAAGACCATATAATTATTCCTGGTAAATTCAAAGGGGTTAACTCGTTTCTCAAATGAAATCTATGCGTTATCCTATTAACGGTAACTGCGAAAGACGAATTAATTTGTTATTCAAATTGCTACTATTTTCGATGTACTAATTTATTAAATTGTAATTTCGTTCTTATGTTTCTATTAAAATTTTCATTATCATATGAACATTTGTAAGGATTGAAACTAATTAATAGATCGCGTATTATTATGCATTTATCGGGATTTTAAAGGTGCAAAATTATACAAAATATTCGAAGTATAATAGAAATAATGATACTTGGAGGGTGAAGCAACCCTAAATTTAGGTTCTATTTCTACAAACTTATTCGTAAACATATGAATTTGCATAAAAATGCGCAGTCTAATAATTAATTCTTCTTTAATCGTGTTAATTAGTATTTTTTAGCTTAGTGCATTTATAGTTTAATCAAATCTCACATTACGAGTTGCTATAGTTTAAGTTTAGAATCACTGTCGATATCTTTCTGTAAAAAAGATACATATTTCTTTGTAGGTAAAGATTGAACGTAGTTAACCAGGTTTCCGAAGAGAGAACTCATTAAAAAATAAAATCATAATCAGGGTATACAATACACATAACTTCTTCGGTTGCGGCAGTTGAGATCGATAATAATCGTCGTGAAACGGCATTGACACGCTTTTGTCTGTTTCATAGTTCACTCAGCCAGAACTCGTATGAATTTCTGGAACGAATAGAATGATATTGAAAGGTGATATATGGTCATCGATGACTTTTGCAAAGATTTTAACAATGCTCCCTTGAACTTTTCATTACTGCGCAGAAATCCATGATTAAATCCCGATTTGGCGTAACATCTTTGCCCTTCTCGATTCGGCGAATCTTGACTAGTAACCAAGGAAATTCAGAATTGTATTCGCTAATATAGCATTAGAACTGTAAGCGTCGAATACCAATCAGAAGACGGAAACAGATGGAAATTGTGATTACGTGATTTCGAATGGTTTCCACTTGGTTATGATGAAGAGGCGAAGGTTTCGTTATATTTATATGATATTTAAAAAGATACTTAACCCTTGTACAATATAATATAATAACGAGGAATAGAAGAATGGCGATATAAAGAATGTTTATTCTCTCTATTGGAATATTTTTCGTATTTTAATTGCCTAATACAAAAAATACGTATTTTCGCTTATTTATACGTAATACGTCTTAATAATTATGTTATATATAGACTGAGTGTCTTTATGTAATTATAGATAATATAGTTATGTATAATACAACTTAAGATCTGAAGTTTATAATGCCATATTCGACAGTTTGCCCGAGTCTCTCTCGTACTAAACTGCGAAAGGATTAAAGAATAACGTAATATGTAATGCAATTTAATAACAATATCGAAATATCCAAGAAATTTGCATATGATGCACGGAAATTAAAATTCATTGAGGTACAAAAGGATTGACTACATTTATAGAATATTTAAAGAATATTGTGATAGAAAAATAACGGCCTAAATTACTTCAATTAAATGAAATACTATTACTTTTATTAAGAAAATAGAATGTAAGGATTATTTGAATAAAAGAGTTACAGAATTTATCTAGCGTGCATGGGAATTAAAATTTATTGAGGTATTACCTTCAAAAGATAAATATCCCTTTTATTTTTAGTGCTTTATTGCTTTGAAATTTTGACGAAATGGTGAAACTTTTGATCGATTTAACACGCTAACGGTACCGTGAATATGAGCTTTACAGCGAGAAGGTTGGCCTATCACTTTTCACGATTTGTTCCATCACTCGATCCTATTTTTACAGAACAATAGATCATTAACGTTTTTACGGTGTTCCCGATTTTCCACTATTTAGAAATTGAAAGAGTTTAATGCTTGAATATAAAAGTTTTACTTACATCCCTTTACAACATTCCTTATCGTAAAATTCTTGTAGGATATATTCGATTTATACCACTATAAGGACTTTGAATCTGTGTTGTTAGATATTTTACGCTTATACGCGAAAACTATAAATCTGTTATTACACCTTTTACATGGGTGCGTCTTACTGCATTTTATGTATTACGCTTGAGAGCATAGGTGAGCTTTTCTGCTTGTTCGCCCTGAGAACTCATAAAAACTTTATATCTGCATAATGCTACCACAGATATTTCTTGAATTTTAACCAGCAAAAATCATAAAATATAGAAAGTATTAGTTTTTTAAAAAGCAGGAATTTAAACAATTGGATACGGCATTAAAATGAGGGACTTTGACAAAGGACTGTTTTTATCAGGGCAAATAATGCTCTTATTATACGTTAGTACCTACAGAGATTACGTATATCTTTTTAAATAACAGCCAACAAAACTGGCAAAATATAACATACAAAATAGCGTGATAGCGTCTAAAAAACGAAATAAATGAAAACCTCGGAAAAGCCTTAAATTTGTAGGAGTTGCTTTTATCAGGGAAAATATCGTACTTACTACACCCAGTTGTACTGATACACCAGTGAATACAGAGGCCATAGATATTTCCTAAACAATAGCCAACAGAATAGCAAAATATAACATAAAGAATGGCATAATAGTGTCTAAAAAATGGAGAAAATAGAAAACTCAGAAAAGCCTCGTATTTTTAGACAGAGTTGCTTTTATCTGGGAAAATATCGTACTTATTATATCCAGTTTTATTGATGCATCAATGAATAGAGAGACCACAGATATTTCTTAAACAATAGCTAACGAAATTGAAAAAACGTAACATAGAAATAGCGTGATATTGTTTAAAAAACGGAAAAAATAAAAAAAATTCAGAAAAGCCTTGTATTTTTAGCTGAAGCTGATTGTATCAGGGAAAATATTGTACTTATTACATCCAGTTTTATTGATACATCAGCGAATAAAGAGGCTGCAGGCATTTCCTAAACAATAGCAAAAGAAATGGGAAAATATAACATAAAAGGTGGTGTTGGAATGTCTAAAAAACAAAAAAAATGAAAAACTCAGAAAAGCTTTGTATTTTTGGAAGGAGTTGATTGTATCAGGGAAAATGCCGTACTTATTGCACTCAATTTTTCTGATACAAAAGTGAATAAAGAGACATAGAGAGACCACAGACATTTCCTAAACAATAGCCAACAAAAATGTCAAAATATAACAGAGGAAATGTCATATTTATCATTTTCTAGACAAACAAAGAATTTGAAAAATGCAGCGCAGCGTTCAACTATTACAGACGACTGTTTTGACCAGCGAAAATATAGTACTTATTACATAGAAATATCGTATTGTACTTATATTTGACTGATATATCGTTGAATAGAGGGTTCTAAGAAAATTGGCAGCGATTCAACGAGATTAATTATTATTTCTGCGTTCGCAATAATTCGACGACAAAGCGTAATACTTTATTTGGTTCGGAAACAGTTTCTCCAGACCGATTTTGGTGCATGATCATTATTAAATGTCATTGAACGCCGAGTTTTATTATCTTTATGAATCATTTGTTTAGAAATATTTTTGTCATCGCTCCGTAACACATTTTGGCACCCGTTATACTCCTTTGGTACAACGCCACATTTATATCAGCATTTTACACGTTTGATCTCTGCACACACTGTAAATTATTCATATACGGTTATTGTAAATTATCCTAAAAATTTTATTGTTACTCTTGGAAAGGACACTGGATCTAACGTTTCGCTGAGAAGTTTTCATAATCGAAGATAACGTTTACGGTGATGCAATTTGTTATCGTACCTCGTGAATTCGTGACAACGGTACAAGAATTTCGAGCTCTCAGTATTTTAAATGCATACAACTGCATATCTTACGCGCATTATTACAATGTCCATACACACCGAGATTTCTGTGTCTCGTTGGATTTATCTTCATGTTCTCATCTCTTTCTGTAACAATATTTCACTTATGTCAGAGTATATTGAATTATTCTTATCGTGAAATTTATTTAATCTATCAAACGAAATTTATTTCTCTATTTTAAATTCATTTTAGTGGAATCGATGAAATCTCTACGATAATTTAATTTTCAATTCAAAAATAACTGAAAAAAAGTGAACGTCATTATAGCTTTCATCGCTTTCATCCCTTCGATAAAGTGTTAAAAAGCATGAGGTAATTTTATCAACGATGTCAGAAAGTGTTAATCAAAGACAGTTATGTAACAAATATTTGTTTCTTTGCTGCCCCATATTATGAACTATTATGTAACGATACCAAAGTGTCAGGCAGAAAAGGTTCAAGTGACATAACGTAACAAAAGATCGTATTAAGACCACCGCAGAGAATCTCGGTATCCGCTACATTTAACTTGTTAACTGGCTAATTTAATCTAACCAAAAATTCTCTTTCAGTAGAAATTGGAAATTAACGGAGTAGAATTAAGTCGCTTAAATTCTTGAATATTTGAGTACGATAATATATTTTTAATATAAAAATATAATGGACGAATCAAAAAAACTGCACACTTATGGATCAATATTTACCACGTCGCTTTGTAATATTTAAAGCATTACAATTAAAAATTAATTATGCGTACATCAAGCTTAATACTAACTCTTAATTAACATAAAATATCAGGCTGTAGTGCGATATTTAAAAAATTAAATTCAACCCTTCTGTTGTATTTATAGACAAATATAATTTTTGTAATTTCGAATGCTATTAGAATTAGATTTTTACACTTTACTTGTATCTAAAATTTTATAAAACACGAAAATGAATCTTTTCATTAAAGTATCGAATGATACATAATTATATTTTCTTTTAGAATCATCCTACGTCTTCATAAGCTCAATAGGAGAATTAATGATTCCCCTAAAATTAATTTTATCATCGAGGAGTTGAAATGATAAACGATGTAAGTGATAATAAAAATTAAAAAATGCATTCCAGTGAAAAAGAACAAACTCCTTTCTGATTATGATGATTAGACTGCGGATTTTTATGCAAATTCAGATTCTTACCAATACAATTAAGGACGGGATATTTATTATAGTAGGGAATTGTTTCACCCTTTAAGTACCATAATTTGTATTTTAATTTCAATACTTTCTGTATCTCCAATACCAATTGCATTCTGCATCTTGTGACATATTCAAGATTCCTCTAAATGCATAAAAATCCCCAGTCTAACAATGATAAAGCCGCAAAATCAGTCTTATTTAAAAATAAATAAATAATTAATTTAGATATCATATAATAGTAAATAACTCGTATCAGTTTCCTCTATGTTTTCGGAGTTCATACGAAAATGTTCATTTTTGGCACTTACATCGTGTAGCATTACAACTCCTCGATTATTCTAGATTTTATCGATTCTATTAATGTTATCTCTGCAGTCTCATTACCTCTCCCATTTATTATACAGTTTCTAATCTTAAGTAGTATCTATTTAGCTCATTCGTACTTTCGCATGGTTAGCAAGCAGAGTCATCAGGGAAATTCCTTGGCGCACTCTTATCACCGGGAAAACTTCGTTATGTGGCATTTCGAGCAAGAAGAGCTCTCCTCTGGCGGGGACCCTTGTTCTCTCGTGCCATGCTGCAAAATTCTTGTGGTCATTTCAAAGCACCGGCATTCTGAATTTTCTCACGTATACCGGTGCCAGCCAACGAAGTCGGGAAACGTCTGTGTTTATTCGAGGTGAGCTCCCCGGCTTTTGGCCATTGTATTTATACCGTCCAACCAAAACAGACCCACTGCATATATCAGCCTTTTAAACACAGCAGTTTGGAAAACAAGAGAATGCGAGGAGATAGCAATCTGGTTAATGTTACGCGAATTATGGATAATTCGATGCAATTCTGTCAAGGAAAGACACGAAAAGCAACAAGCTTCGCACTATGATTCCAGTGAGATTCGTTTCATGATTCCATCGAAGTTTGCTTCGTGGTTCCATCAAAGTTGGTTGAATTGGAAGCTGAATATTTCTCGTTACACAGGGTGTCCCGGGGTATTTTTTTCAGCTAAACCACGGCAATTTAATACGTTTTATTTACCGGAAGCCTATTAATCGGTTTTTTGGGAAGCCTATAAATGAACTGTGTTTTATTTCTTTCATCTGCTTTGTTTCCGAAAAATCTTATATTGTTACTATTTGATATAAGTTCAGATAATGTAAATAAATAATGTTGTTCAAATCATGTTCGAAATGGGACCAATTTTCCGAGTTCGAACAAAGCGATCAATGATGCTTTTATGCATTTCATTTGTGAGCGGTAGACAAAGTGTTAATCTAGAAGCCAATAGAAGAAAAAATGTTACATAGAGTTTGTGAATAAAGGCTTTGTCACTGAGTTATAAATAAGTATCGTATGCATGTACTTCTCGATTTCTGCGTATGAAGAACTTTTAAAACAATACGTTTATTCGATAGAAGTGACTTCATATGAAGAAGTTGTGCAAACAAATTAAAAATACAGTTATTGAAATTCAGTAAAATATTCAGGAATTTCGTAGAACAATAAATTTAAAAATAGTAAGTAATCATTTTACATTATGCTAACAATTCACGACATGCAATAATTTGTTACGGAATGATAAAAAGTATGTAACTAGGCTAACTAAATAAACGCAATCGACCTTCTGTGTGTTATGATGGAAAATACGTTGTTACCTATTCTATGCATACAATATTTGTTTATAACTCTGTAATAAAGCCTTTGTTCGCAATTTTTATATAACGTTTCCTTTTTGTTTTGGTCTCTAGATTAACTTCCTGCAATTTGGTAGGGAAAAAACCGGAGCGCAGTTGTATCCAGTCGGTCAAAGTGATACTAGATTTTTTTCGCCTCTGTTTATTGACTAAACGAATATTTTTCTTCCCGATAGACGATATACACCAGCAATAATTCACGCTGTGAGATCAGAAACATTCGGAATAGAAGTATGTTTGCGTTTAGCGCTCCAAATAATATTCGAAGGTGTACGCAAATTTTCGAAGTTTTGAAATCCTACGCTGAATTTTTATTTCGTAGCAAGCAGCTTTCACTGAGTTTCCAAAACGATATTCGTTATTTTGAAGGGACAGATTACAAAAAGCAATAAAAATCTGAGAAAAGGAAAATCTTCGTTCCAAATCACTGTTTCATAGTTGCATTTGCTAACGATTCAATTTTTCGCAAGAACAATGAAAATATTTTTGAAGAGTTCATAGTAGAAGCGACCTTTGATAGATTATATTGTTTTTCAGAAATGATAAAGAGTGGTCTAGCAACTTTCATTTTTCTTCAAATAGATTTCAATTTTCTGATGAGTAAAATATTCACTATATTACTCAATTACCGTGGGTGCTGTGATTATGTCGCACGAGAACTATATTTAATGAAATCATAAAGTTGTGAACTTCAAGTCTGAATTTCTGAGGTGTGATAAAGGTTATTTTGTTTTACAAACTTTTCAATTGTGTCGCTGCGTTAATCCTTTCATTGCTAAATTATTTAAGAGGCAAAATGATTTATAATGTCAAGCTGGTCATTTATAGATATTATTTAATATTCGGAAACATTTATGAAAGGAATTAAGCTGTAAGATTATGCAATTAATATTTGCTACTAGCAATATTCCATCTCATAATTCTAAACACGTAAGCGGTTAGTTACCGTGCGAAGGGGTTAAGAGGCTAAAAGGGTTGTAGAATTTTGATAAGGCAAACGATGTAAGATTCAACAAAATTAAAATTTACTTTCCCGGCTAAAAGGATATAAATTTTAATGAATTTACTGATTACAATTATAAATGGATTTTGGGTATTTATGCAAATTTAGTCTTTTAGTAGCAAAAGTTAAAGGAATGGCATTTAAAGTCGTTTCACTTTCGAAATACAGAACCTGTACTTTTGATATTTAGTATAGTTTTGGATATTACTTGTGTCTTATGTCTTTTTGCACATTGAAGTTCCCCATAAATGCATAAAAATCCGCAGACTAATAATAAATGTTCTAACTATTTAACTAATTAAACCTGCTGCGATCTTCGAAATTTTATTCATTTCAATCACACCCTCTTTTCATTGAAGAAGTTTTATAATTCAGAAAAGGAAAGCTTCAACATAGAGATTGAAACATAGATTTACAAATATTAGCAACATTTCTTTCATACATTATCTCAAAACTAGCAAATGTTTTAAAGAAGTAAAAATATGATTGGATTGAAAATGACTTGAAGTTCGCAGCAGGGTTAAAAAGAAATAAGTGAAATTTTCTCTTCTTCGATTCGTACAATATCTACCATTATAATTCTTCGGTTATCTTTGACTCATACAAAGATGACTCTGTATTTTTAAACTCTACTGAAGACATTTTGCGAAAGAATGAAATTTATTTAGGAAAGGTGTTACTTAAAGAGGCTGTTAGCAAGGAGTACCTGCTGCTAGTGTATCGTGGTACAATTTAATCAGCAGAAACGTGCCACGCAATTGTCGTAGGTCGTCGAGAAATTATTTAAAAATACAACGACCACAAGAACCTATTTTTGGCGAAGACTGGCTGGCCGATCGTACGAGTTCGAGACTCACCGTCTCGGGTTGGGCTGAGTTTACGCACGCGATCTACACTGACACGTGTCGACGTTCTACTCGGTGTCAATCGCCTATTAACGTTGCCCTGTCTTCTCAATTTACCAGGGAGTTACGTGGATCGATTTGTCAGTTATGTGAGAGATAGCTGTCATTCGCAAAAAAGGATCCGTAATCGATCATTTCGTTTCTAGAATTTTCTTTCAAACACAGACTTTCACAGATTTTATATCTCTTTTTACAGGAAGTATTAAGTTGCTGTAAAAACTCTGCCCTTTAGGAAATATCCTGAAAACATGATTGATTGATAAGAAATCGTAAAAATATATTTGAGGATTGTACGATTCTATCTTTACACGAATTTTTGGATTTATTTCAAGAACGAACGTATGAATAAAGGAAATTAATAAACAATATTATTATTTAATTCTTGCAAGTTATAATTTAATTACTCGGTTATTAATATTTTTATTTATTATAATTTATCTTGTACTCTGAAATGAAATCTTACATTAACAAATAGAAAGACGATCTATTAGGTCATCCCATAAGTTTGTACCAAAAATGCTTCTAAATCAAACTGAACTTGTGACACCGATAAATTTCAGAAAGAAAACCTTTCTTGGCAAGTTTTAGTTCTCTATCTCTTATAATAAGATGGCTTTAAACCAAAACATGATTTACAATTTAAGTTTCATTTTTTTTATATTCAATCACATAAAAAGCTTTGAACAAAAGTTGGAAAACTTTAGTAGGTGTGATAGATGTCTGGGAATCTTTTTAGATTTTTTGATCACGTGACACGATGATAAAATTAATAAATGAGATCTAAATAAAGGGTTTCTTCATCCTCTAAATACTATAATTTGTATTTTATTTTTATTATTTGTTGCTACTTTAAATACTATTTGCATTCTGTAATATTCTACACTTCTAAATTTCCTGTAAATGCATACAAATTCGTAGTCTACTCATCACTGTAAGTTGCACGTGGTGGCCTCAAATACGTACAAAAATCTGTTTAAATATTTGATTAACGATAAACCAAAAAAAAAATTCTTTACTGAGTATTCATTGTGATATGTAAAATACATCTACAGTATCTATATCTTCGGATTCTTAGAATTATATAATTATTACCTTTTTTGCATTAAAAGCTTAAAAGTTAGAGCATACGTAGTAAGCTAATATGCGAAATTGATGAAGTTAGCAAAGAGATTTTCATGCTCCAGTTAATTAGTAATGGAGAAATTCAGAAGCCATAAATTATCATACATGTTAAATTAATTTATGATTGGAGTTTAAACCGTAATTAACATATTTGATCATTGCTGGAGCTTTCCTAATCGAGATTTTATGCTTCACATTACACGCGATGCATTAATAATTTAGTATTAATTTCCTTTATGTACCCTTGGTAGAGTAGCTAATGGATGAAAGATTTAATTACGAGTTCGTGATAATAATTTACTAACCAGTGTAAATACATGACTGATAATTTAATTAATTTAGTAACCAAAGAAGAAGAAGAACTCTTTACCCTCTCAAAAGTTAATATGATTATTATTTTATATTCTAATGAGTTGCATTTTCGAAAGAAGTAAATATTGATCGAATATGCCAAGGATAATTATGAAACTTTAGTTTATAATTATGACGTAGAAAGTTTTGAAGTTTAACCACGGTGACGCCATTACCGAAGGATTATTATTCTTGCTGCTGATTTTACTTCTCGTGAACAATCATGCCTCTTAGCTCATACATTATTCCCACATTTATTTTCTCCCCAAGTGTATGAAGTTGACTAAAATTGTGTCATAATGTAGAAACTTTCTTGTCAAATGAACCATCGTACCCAAAGTAGATCCCAGATCAAGGTTGTATAAAGGTTGCAAGAAACTCGAATGGAAGTTTTATTACTTGTATGTATATAATTCTGATCGAATATTGTTTTCTTTTTTTTGGAAACAAGGTTGTTAGAAAGTTACAGTAATATTCATTGAAAGATATCCTAGTAGAATCTCGATATTTTGGAAACCAAATGAAAGCTTTCAAAATGAAAAATGTTCAGTGTGTTTTATTTGGGATTTGAGCGCGTTCTTTTTAGTGAATTTTGGAGAATTTTATGCTATCAAAAAATTATGTTCATAAAAAGGTAAGTTTTCGTGTTTTAGAAGTTTGTAAAATTGTGTATATAAAAAAAGATAATGATCATCAAATATAGTTTATGGTATTCAATTTATCAATTATTTGATATTTACTTGTCATAAATTAATCATTAATTAAGTTAGCAATTAGAGATAATATGTAAAATAGATGTTATGTAGATAACTGAAGCTTACATATGTATCATATTTTTATTATTAGGAGTACAAATTAATTTTAAGCCTTAAAAATTTCATAAGATTTAATATTTATTCTCAGAAAATCAAATATTTCAGCTTTTTCACATTTGTACAGCAAATTCGTCACTTGGACAACAGTAAGGTAGCGATTTCGAATTGGTAAAGACACAAATTGCTAAAGAGTTTAAAGATAAAATCTTGAAACTAATTTTTACATCTTACATATAATATTCACACAAAAATTTATAAAATGGTCTAACGTTTTATCGAAGCGCCATTAGAATGCTGAAACTGTTTACATATTTAGACATCATGGATAAAAGCTCAATAAAATTTCCGGTTTCTCCCTTTTCTATTATTATTGAGTCCATTTTCCATTAGTTGATCCATTTAAACTCGCCTTAAAGCACGAGCGATGACTAGCTCCACTGTCTGACTAGTGTTGACTTTTCTATTACAGTGAATCCAGAATGTAGGCCAACAATAAATCGACACACTGAGATCGATCGTCGATAGTTACGATGCATTTAGCCAGCAACAATGACGTACTGTCAGTTAGTCATTATTTAATGTTAATTTGCCAATGAGCAAATAAATACATAGGGATTTTCAGCTCGTATTCTATTCTAGACCAACGTGTCCGTGTATTTCCGCTTGTCTTCGACGCTACACGGTAAGAATAGCATCGACGGGAATTTAGGAACGCTGTAACTTCGTGTTTCGTGGTTATATTTGACGGTAAGACCCATAAACTCCACTACCATTCACGGCGATCAATCATCGGTATAGCGAGGGAGAAGAAAGGAAGAGTGAAAGAGATAGGAGCATTATGATGACGATAAATGGATATTTCGTCTCGAGCGTTGTTGTGTTCGTGTCGTTTACCTGATCACTTTTTTTTTACTTCACCTACGCAGAAAGTGTCATATTTCGTGACATTCTTCCACTGCAATTTTTCCTCATTTTTCTCCGGAACGAGGGTGAAAAATTGCCGATGTTAAAGAACAAAATAACTTCATATTATGTGGATGGAAGTTCTATAGGCTACTGCATTTTCGTGAATTCCGATACATCAAAATCTGTAATAGAATTAGAGAGCATCCATTAGGTTGTTCGAAATGTTTGTAGCGTTTTTAATAATACTAATTGTAAGTTCTGTTATGTAAATGACAGAATTAGGAGAGAGTTACTATATACGAATTCTTGCTGAATAATAATACAATTAATTTGAACAAATACTGTCTATGGTTGGGCTAGTTAAACCCAAAAATTAAAGAACGAAGAAGAAAGAAGAATTCAATTCTTTATGTATTGAATTGTACGGAACATTCGTAGCGGTTCCTATACTATTAAATTTGATTGTTTAATTGCATAGATTGGAAAAGGATTATTTTTTACAAACTTCTGTTAAATAATAACATTTTTAATTTGAACAAATATTATTCACGGGTGAACCACTTAAATGCAATAATTAAAGAACAACTCCTAGATTTAATTAAAACGAAAGATAACGTTCTTTATGAAACGACGTTAAGTCAACTATTTTAATAAAGAAGTAGCGAAAGTTTTACATTGTGTCTGGATATTCGATCATCATCATTTATTGTATTGTTTGTAAAACTTTATTAATGATCAAAAATTGAATACACCAGAGGTATGGAAAAATGATTGGTAACAATTCATTTCTGAAAAAGATGAAAACGTTTCGGGAAATAGGATTATGAAACTTCTTGAAGAATCAACTAGTGCATACAAAAGTATCTAAATTGTACACAAATTATCTTTAAATGCTTCTCAAATAGAGGGTTCAGAAGCTAATTAGTCTAACAATAAGTCCGCCATCCATAAAAAATAAGTTATTCTGTGCAAATATCTCTTCAATACCAAAACTTTCATGTGATATAACAATTTGTTCATCATATTAAATTGTCATTTAATGACAGTGGTTTTTATATTGATCACAGAATTATTCGCAAAATTCTTCAATGGACAAGCAGTTCAAGTAGACATAGAGCTATAGATAGTCACGCTCATGTTACAGAAGTACATATTTTCCAAATAAAAATCATATTTTTAATGGTAATGAAAGTTAATATTTTTTTACGACCCATTTTCTAAATAATCAATTCGTTTCGTCCTCATATTTCGTAACTTAGACTGATTGGCTTCTGAACCCTTCAAATATCGCTGCGAACTTTCCGAACAATCAAATAGTTCATTTCTCTCGCATATCAGACAAATGATAAATTCCTCACTAAATTTAAAGCTCAGAGAACAAGCCTTATAATATAGCTGTAAAACCTCGTCCCTAAGAATTTGGTTGGTAATTAGATTTCATGAAAAAGTGGTACTTAAAGTAATAATGACATTAAGAGGCTCGTTTGCGAGAGATTTCACGAGCAGTACAATAGAACCTGAATGTGGGTCAAATATTTTTTTCGCCGGTTCTTAGGGGTATTATTGTGCAAATTGGAGTCGGAGAAACTAGGTTTCTTTTTCTCCTCTTATTTTTATGACGTCTGCTCAACGAGTGGAGCATACAGTGTCAAACAGATTTACATATATTTAAATATGTCTTTTATATGTTAGATCTAAGATTCGAAAATTGATATTTTTTGATAAAGTTCCAACGATTCTGAACTGTGCGTGACAGTCCAATTATTGTCCAAAGAGTTTCTGACAGATTAGATAACAAAACTTGGAAGAAACGAATCTCTTCTCGAACTTGTTCATTCTTTATGCAAGAACGATACATGAGTTATTGATCAATTTTCAACTCGATGTAATCTTAAAATAGAAATTCCTCCAGGAAAAGAAGGCAAAAAGTCATATAAAAAAGAAGTCTCGTAAGTTCTCCTTTGCCATTCAATATTTTTATTATTTTGGTCACGTAAAATTTTTTGTTCTTCCATTGAAAATTGAAAGTCCTCATCGGAAGCAGACATATACCGCAATATTACAAGTTTGCAAGAAAGCAAGCTCAAGACATAAATATTACAGAGGCCGCGTGATGCTACGAAATAAGAAAATAACATATTCCGCCATCCCACGGAGTCTCACGATTGTAAAAAGACTGTTTAAACGGAGTGTAGTGGAAAGTATCGCAGTGGTACTTATATGTGAAAACCACAGAAGAAAAAAGTAATACTCTATATGTTTTTTCATTAAATTATTATAGATTATTCATTATTATTGTAGAATAAATTTAGAATATTTAAATTTACCCAGAATGGTTCAGTATCACGTATTTTATGCGAAAACATTCTTAATGATTAAAAATACTTATGAATTCATAACTCAGTCTCTAAACGTGTGAACTTTCAGTAGTTATACGAATTTTTTTCGCAAATAAGATTTCTAAGAATTCTATTTCAATATTATATCCATCGGCAAGAAATATTGTTACAAAAGATGTAAGAAGATAGAGAACTAAAAAAATATAATAGTACAGAAGATATAGGAGCACTTTATTATAATAGTAACGAAGTTTTATTAAGAAAGTTGCTGTCGGTGGGCAATATTTCGTTTGCCCGGCGAGGAACAGGTGATCCATATATTTCGGGTCCATTAAAAGGCAGATAAAAGACAGGAAACACAGTGACACTGTGAAGGAAAAAAGGCAACAATATTCGAAAATAGCTACTGTGGGAGTCTACGGACTGACAGAACTGTGCACGTTGGCTTTGTCAGCGTTTATAACTCCATGCGCAGTAGGTGCAGCTGCAGCTGCGGTTAAATAAACCGCGCGCAGCGTCCTGCTCTGTGCTTGTAAACGAATAAAACAATAGCAAGTGCATTGACGTCATCGTGCAATGAAAAACGACGAGCATCGATAACGTCGAACGCTCGACTTTTATCTATCGTTAACACTTTCGGATGAAATAACTTAGGCACGTGCATCTCTGTAATCCAGGTCCTCCGTCTGTCGACGTTGACTTTCGAATCTTTTTGTCGTACCTCCCCATTGGGGGAAACTTTTTTCTCTTCGCGATTCCTTCGAATCAAACAGCGGCACAGATTGACATTTCTTCGGGAATCAAGGGGTCCAAAGACAAACGCGATATTTCAGCAATTTACACAGGTATAAGAAAAAAGATTTCGAACGACAGTTAATGGCACAGGAAACAAAAAAGTTTACAAGGGTGAATCGGTGGTCTCGATATTTGAACTGGTTCTAATAATATAAATCGATAGTTCAGTTAGAAAGGGCTTAAAACAAATATTTAACCCCTGTGTGATCGACCAGAATATTCACGATTGTTTGGAGCTACAACAGTAAAAATTGTTAGTAAAATAGGTCCTCCAGTACCGGCGATTAATTTGCATAAATGAATGAATATTATACTTTTATGCAACATATTCCGAAGTCATACAGTATGACTTCGAAAAGTGAAAGTATTTTAATTTATAGTGGTCGAAAAATTGTTGCCCAGTACCGACCAATTATTTGATCAGTAGATTTTTAGGTTTCAAATGATTAGTAATATTATGAAATATTAATAAAAGGTATTCAAAAGTTAATACACAACAATTTTTATTAAACATTATTTTTCTACAAATATATGTGACATAATTAATGTTTTCCCTCGAGTATTATCACGTCAGTTTTGAAAATTAACCTTTTACGAGGCGAATGTAAATCTTTAAGTGGAAGGTTGAAAGCCATAGCGGTGTAAGTCAACATTTTTCAAATTTAAATTAACACCACTTTTGACATGTTCAAAACATTTTATATTTAAAAATGGCGACACATTTTTCCCGCCAAACAAAGTTAGCAAATCATCTAACACTGAGTGAAGTAAATTATTTATATTAAAATATATCGCACCGATTCGCCATCTCTTTCTCAACAATATTAAAACTTCCAAAGAAGTTCAAGACCATGATCAACTTTTTGATGACAAAGTGAAAGTAGAAAGTAGAAAGTAGTATAAGTGAATAATAGTACAGTGATGGAACATAAAAGTTACAAGACATACTCTTTTACGCGCGTTAAAAAGAAAACTAATACAAAGCTTGAAAAGTGACTAAAAATGTTTCTTTATTCATTATTCTCTAATTGGAACACTTCTATTTTTACCTTCTTTTTTTTTTTATTAAGCCCTCTTCATACTACAAATCACCTTTTTAAAATTTAAATTTCATCGACTCCAGCTCAAGTTATAGTGAGAACATTTAAAGTGATCAATAGTGGGTGATTTTCCCCTATATATTTTTATTTTGAGAACGTAAATCGACGTCTACTAGTGTTAGTCAATTTTTATGCACCTACGGGAACTTTCAGATCCTTTCAGACTTTCTTCCCCAAATGCTATATTTCATCGCTGGTCAACTCACTCAGATCCTATAAACCGCATTCGTCGTCCAGGCAATTCATATTGCACTGTTTCGGACTTTGCCAGGAGCATTTCATCGTTTAAAAGATTTCTGTATAAATCGTTGTAATACGCGTCCTTTTATATATTTAGTTATTTCATCTTTCCTTTACACGTCTATCATTATATTTTTATAATTTCTTTGTATCATAACTTCTAAGTTCATTGTTGCTAATGGGGATTCACTACTAAAATAAATAAGAAAAGTATCCAAAGAATAGGAATCTAGAATGATATTAAGATACTTTTGCAAGAGCATACCAAATTATTACAAGAAATTATAAAAGTTGCTCACATAAGGTGGTCAATGATATTAAATGAAGAATTTGTTAATGTAAAAGAAACCTTCGAAAGGTTTTCATCTTTATTCTACGAAGAAGTGATATCATCCTGTATTTTGTACTACATATAGTGAATTGTAAAACAATAACGAGATCATTTTGAATATTGTTTCGTTGAATAATGAGTAGTCTGGATTTTGATTTAATAATGCTATGAAAGAAAATAATATTGCAAATTCAATTGTTATTATCTTATTCTTCTGTAGCTTTGTTATTTCTTTATTTGTATTAATACGTTTATAAATCAGTATAGATGTGCCTTTTTTACTGTACCTTTCAATTATTATAAATTTATGGAATTCTATCAACTCCAGATGCAATATGGTATGCAACTGATTTGTTAGAAAATTGTTTCTGCCTCCTGTTGTCTCTGCGAATTTAATATAAGAAGTTCATTAGAATCGCTTTTATAGCTACCGACAGCGCGTTGCCATATGACAATTAGGATGACTATCATTCCTCACACGAGTATAAATTATCAACGGTGGTTACTTATGCGAATGGTTATTAAGGCCTTCTTAAAACTTTTGATTTAGTAGAATATTCCGCCAACAGATCAAAGATTTTACTACTCACCGTTTCACAACTAAAAATTTTATAGTCAACTTGAAACTCAGGCAACACGCTCGGTGTATATTGCTAGGCCGTCACTAAACTAGGCCAAACTGCATAATGAAGGCAAGGATAGAAAAGATATTAGTGTGCCCTACTTCATCCATGGTGTTCCATAAATAAATAATGTGGCTGCCTCGTTCTAATCTAGGCAACGGAAATGTTAACAATCGCTTCTCGATCAATCTCTGATCTAATTCACCCTATCATCTTCCCTAATAAATCTACAAATATAAAAGCAATATCAATATCCTACAGTTATTTATAATCTATTTTCAAAAATATCCTCTGTGTTTCATTATACTTACCATTACGCTATCAATATACTTAGCGTGCTTTACTTTATCCATGGTGTTTTGTAAATAAATAATGTGACTGTTTCGTTCTAAGCCAGGTAACGGAAGTCTTAATAATCACCTTCTGATCAATCTCTACTCTAATTTTTCCCAATAATTGTACAAATGTGAAAATGATATCAATACGCTACAATTATTTGTAATCTATTTTCAAAAATGTTCTCGGTATTCCATCATATTTACTATTACATTATTAATGTTCTGAGTATATTCTACTTCATACATGGTACTCCATAAATATTGTAGATAATACGACGTATCTAGATTCTAATCTAGGTAACAGAGGTGTTAAAATTTCCATCAATCTCAGTTCAATCAATCTCTACTCTAATTCTCCTCATCATTTTCGTCAATAAATGTGTAAATATAAAAGTAACATCAATATTTCTACACTTGTTAATATGTTACTTTCAAAAGTATTCTCAGTGTTTCATTATTAGACTGCGGATTTTTATATATTTATGGGAAATTTAAATGTGCAAAAAGACACAGAATGCATGGAATATGCAAAACTGTACAAAGTATTCAAAATACAGTAGAAACGATAATATTTAAAGAGTGGAGCAATCTTCCATTTCAGTTTCACTTCCATAATTTTGCTAATAAAGATATGAATTTGCATAAAAAGTCACAGTCTATTCATTGTGCTTATCGTTGTGTTATTGATATTCTTACTGTGTTCTACTTTGTTCAGGCGATCCATAAATAAATAATACTGTTATATCATTCTAATTTGAGAAACAACGGATGAAATCATTTCATGTATATATATATATATATATATATATATATATATATATATATCACTACATACATTATTTAAATAAGACGCAAGAAATAAAATAGCGTGTTCCATAATACTAACTCAAAAGTAATAAAAAATGACTGAAAGAGAAAGCAAAAGAAAAAGGGAAAACAAGTAACCTAAGTTAAATTTAACTATAATTACAAAATACTGTGAGAGTAGTGCGAACTAAAGACAGCATTGAATATCCTTGTTGAATGCATCTTGTAACAAATTGTTTGAATATATGGATTTTCCGTACAGTTTTCCCCAACGTAAATGTAAATATAAAAGTGATATAAATATTATACGATCGCAATTCATTTTCAAGGGTCTTCTCAGTGCTTCATTAGACATTTTATTACGTTATAAATATTCTTGATGTGTTCTACTTTGCTTAAGTGATCCATTAATATAAAGTTGTTTCGTCATTCTGATCTGGGCGACAGTAGCCTGAATCACTAATTCTAGTGTTCTTTATAATTTTCTTATAGTTTTCGCCAACAGAACGATTAAATATGAACTTAATCCAGCAAATATGATAACATCATAGTTTTTAATTTCAAAAATATTCTTACAATTGATGTTTTATTATATATTCTGGGATGCATTCCGCCGGTTCACTTTGCAAGTTAATGAAATGTAAAATGGATATCTCGATGCAGCCTGAAAATTAGGCAATCGGGTATTTATATGTCTGCATTATAGCGGGGACAAATTTTGATGAATAATGCCAACTTTGACCATTTCAATTTTAATATTCCTTAGGTGGTGTATTCAGCGTTGAAGCTTCGCGCGAATGCTGTGATTAATGTTCATCATGCGTTTAAATTCTTCTGCGTGAAAAATATCGTGCCGATTTGCATTATTACAGTAAATATAGCAAAGCGATCCGAAAATGTTGACTTATTTTTAGTCGGTTAGCTTTTCCTAGCGAGTGTCAGTCAAAGCACAATCTTTTATCCCCGACCGGAAAATTAATGAACCAAACACACAGTGATTCTAATTTCGGATTCCTAAAAGGAGGCGCTCGTTTAGCGAGAAAGAGAGAAAGCTTCTACACAACGGGACTCATTGTAAGTAAATTCGTTATAAAAATCGGGTGCAGAGGAGTGGAATTATTAGCAACGTGCCGAGAAACGAAATCCAGCTTTTTCATATCGGAGTAAAAAAACTACGTTCATTAATGCTATTCGCCATGAAAGAAGGGGAAAAAGGGAGAACGTGTTTCATGAAAAACTAGGCCAAATGCCGATGATTCCTCAGCTTGATGGAAGCTCTTATGCCCCTTTTTCACTATACCATACCTGTACCCGCAATTGCTTTATTAATAAAATTATTTACCACTATCATAGAACTTTCCCAACAGTTAAAAGGAATGATTTAATGAGACTAAGATTTTATACTTTATTAAATTCAATGTCATTAAATTGGAAATACTTTCTTATTCAAAAAGGGATGATGAAAAATGTATTAGATCTTCCCATAAGTCATTTTATAAGAGTTCAGAAATGATTTAGGAAATTGGGTAGTATTAGGATGATCTAAACACTCTGAGTAATGTACGTACTTCATAGTACTTATATATAATAATTCATATGTATGCAGGCAGAACATGAAGTTCGTTTTTCACTTTTGTTTTGCATCATAAATTTTCATCTGCATCAGCTGCTATGGCAAACATATTTTTCAACTAAACCGGGGCTTTAAGATACTTCTTACAATTGCATAATTGCTAGTAGTGCTTACATTTAGTATCATTTAGCCGAAAATATTGATATTAAAGTTGAGATACAATTGAATTGTTGTAGCATCGTTCGAGAATAATAATTAATTAGTAAGATGTTTAAAGAACGCTTCAAGAGTATTGGCTTTTTAAGTGGACTTTAAGTAGCTTACAGTGAAATCACACTTCTTAAAGTTAAAGTATTAATAAGTATGTAAATTAATTCTGTAGCTTTTTAAACAGAAATTAAAATTTCATAGTTAAAGTAACTTTCAATTTTTTTCTATGAAAACAACTTTGATCAATTTTTTGCAGCCATAAGACGTAAGATAATTATTAGCAACGCGTAAATTTAAAGACACGAAATTAATGTTACACATGTAGTATGTGTTGTATTACACAGAGAATTTTCTGGAAGGGAAATAATGTTCGATCGATAATTTCTATAAAAAGGAACCTTTTTTTCGTCTCGTTTCATCCTATCATCAGCTACGGATATGAAAAGCTATTCAGGCGTATTCTTGACATTGATTAAATTTTTTCTTTTTACGAACGTGGGAGGTAGTTTTACTCCAAATAACCTTCTATTTTAGTATACTCCGTATCAATTAAATAATTATATTTCGTGTCAGGAGAATCACAACATATTTAATTAAAATTTTAATTAATAACAAAGCAACTGTTCCCTTCATATGTAATTAAACGAATGCGGAATACAAATAGAAATCTGTTTTATGTATAAATATTGATAAGTTTAATTAAACCAGCGTTATAAATCCTTGGGATGATTTTCGGGTGATTGATTTAGTATTTCTTGCGTTATTAATGTAAAATTGATATTAATTCCGTCATATTTGAACCTTGAAGGCTAAATTCACGATTGCAGGTGAATTTTCAGCAGCAAAATTGCACACATTTTTCTGTGCAAAGTAAAGTAAATATATTTCATTTGTATGTGAATATTGTATGTTTAATTACATGATCAATATTATTGCTTTTGTCATACGTACAACAGCTGAAATTAATACAATTATTGGGTCTCCGATAATTGTAAGCAATTATCTGCGTATCCCAACGTATTCAGCCAGTATACTGCAGTGAAAACAGACGTCATTAGTCAGACACGCGATACACCGCTCACTATTATCCTCATTCAATTATAATTTTTCTTATTATTAATATCTAAATTTTTTAAGTACAGAATGACTTATAGGGTACAGATTTCAATTGTTTATAGTTTTTAACTGAAATCAGATACAGACCCGATCTTTGGTAGTTTGTTAGAAAAATGCTTTAATGTTTTTTTACTCACAATTGGTTATGTTTCGTTTAAATTATAGACATGTCACGATATCAGATCGAAGTAAAAGTTTTCTTCTTAACAAATTAACAAAATCGAATTGTTCTTGGGTAACAGTACAGCGAGGATGCAGGATAAAGTATAGTATGAAAAATACATCATCATACAATATGCTAAAGAAATAATATCAATCTTTAAGTTTTTATTTGACAATAGATTAACGATAATAAAAGGATCTTTGTGAAATTCTTTTTCACACCTTTTCAATGTTTCATTCATTCCTTTTGTGTAGTCTGCAATTTTAAAAATCGCCACATGTAATTAAAGATAATACCCACTTCGAACAGGTGCATCATTAACTTTTATGTTTCCCTTGTATTAAAAAGAAATAAGTACAGTTATTTGTTTTCCTCTTGCAGTTATTAATTCTTCTTATCTGTCAGTACGCTGCATGTCATCCTGTATCTAGATTTCTATTATTCGCTTTCCTGAAAAGAGCCTTATCAATTCAACATTTTCTATATCCCAATGATACTTTTTTTATATCCTTCCTTTAAAATTTACAATTTGTTTAGATAATAAATGCTAATTAAATTGTTTCAGTGTTCCGGTAATATGTTTTAACGATAAATGATGGTGAACTTGTAGATACTTTCCCAGTGAATCGTATCTTTTAATCGATCTTAATGCGTGCAAGCTATATCGCTTTTAACAAGTTAGGTCATTTGGACGTTTTTTGCGTAGTCTTTTTATAATTTTTGTTTTAAATAGCTTATGCGCTAGATAATTCTGGTTTTAAAATTGCTCGAGTAGCTTTCGATTTCTTCTTTAACTGATTTAATTCTCAAATCGTTACGAAAATCTTATTTACGAACATACCACGAATAATATTAGCTGCGTAAGTTAATTTGAAGCTTTTAAATTTATCCAATTCTGATCATTATTTTCAATCGAACATTATTCTTACTTTAAGCTTATTTATTTTAATCTACTTTAACGATTACTATAATTAGGCTCACATATCAAATTTTTACGAAGATTAAGTGTGAATCATAAAGTCTAGAAAGGGGCCAAATTAATTAAAAAATAATTCTTATACTATGTTAATGGTAAATGCAGGAATATATGTTATTGTTGAATCTGCTATCGGAATTATTATCTGAATTTGGACATACATTTCCCGTCACAGATTATTTACTCTTTGAGCTCACTATGCCAAAATGACTACGAATTAATAGTTCGTGGAACGTTGATTAATAAATTAATTCATTGGAACGGCGATTTCATTTGTGATTGTGAAACAAAGAAGGGTAGATAAATCTTCGATTTACAGTGAGACCAGTTTGCCAGTCTTGTCTTGCCAAAATTTATGCTCCGTTTCGGATCGACATCGAGACTTTCCAATTCTCGTAGTTCTTCAACTGCCTGGTTATACTTTCGAGTATCTATTTTCTCTGTACATCGCCACCACAAATATAAAGCGATTAACCGGGAAAATATAAAAAGAAATACATAAATTGCCTACTTTATACTCTCAAAGTTTTATCCACGAGCTCTAGTTCGACGATTCTCTATTCTCGTACTGCATCGAACTATTCGGACACATGACACTATTGTTCCATTATTGAAAAAAATTTCGAATACAGTAGAACGTCGATTATCCGATTGTCGGTTATCTGAAACGTCGATTACCTAATTTTCGGTTATCCGAATATGGAACGATTCACATATGTATGTATTTAAACTTCGAATCTAAAAAAAGTTGTATTTCGGGGCATATAGCCTACTTGTTCCTGAAGTGATATAACCTAAAGAATTTATTACTTGCTGGTGATGACAACATGAGAGTTTTACAGTTTTATAATAAGACTTGATTTAAAAGATTACATTTATATGTTTGAGCGATGCATGGGATAAAGTAACATTTTATGATTAACTTGTTATAATTAACTTTATCAAAAGTTAACTCTTTGCGATCGAATTACGGGATATTCCCGGCAAAGCAATTTTACTATTCTTGTCGTAGACCGGAGAAAATATTAGATACTTTTTATAAGAATACAATAATTCATGTAAATGAAATGAATTCATTTGAGAACAATTTATAAGTCTCTAAAGTAATAATTAATAGCCTACAACTGTAAGCGAAGGTAATTTTGATAAATGTGAAACTTATGCCAAAAATATTACGACGGCAAAGAGTTAATACACAAATGAAGATACGATGGGATGTAATACTAGCTCATAGAGTATCCCAACGCACAGCGAGGCTAAAAATGTATTGGGTATTTCATTGAAATGGGCAAAACATCAAAAAGGAATAGATACTGTACAAATGTTTATGTTAGGGGCAATTCGCAACTTAACAGTAACTAAAAATGTTTAGTTTATTTTTTATATCGTATTTCACTTATTAGATATTTATTCCTTTACGTAAAAGTCATCCGTATTTGAAAATTGCTTAATTTCTAATTGACGTATCGCACATGGGCTACAAACGTGACATAACTCAAAAAAGCACGTTTCTCAGGTGAAACCAAAATCTTAGCGAGCTTATGAACGAATTACTTACTGAACTTAAAGTGTCAGAGAAAGGGGTAAATCCTAAAAATTATTTATTTTTCATTCTTAAACCTTAAAATCCCCTTTTCCGAGTGATGACGGTTTTGATGTTTTTCTTAATAATACAAGACTGAATTAGTTTTAGTTATGGCGATTTTGAGGTTTTGTTATGAATTAGTAACAACATGGGCTAATTTTGAACTTCAATCCTTAACATTTTAACGATGTGTAGAGATGTCTATATTCCAATGCGTTTTAGTCGTAACACAAAAATCGCATTTTTTGAGTTGTAACACTTTTGTAGCCCATGTGCGATATGACATAATAAAGAACTTGATTCTTTCTGATCAATTATTAAAAAAAATTTATTATCGGAACAGATTTGTGTCCCAATTAATTCGGATAATTGACGTTCCACTGTACGTTAGACCATCAGATGTTTTAGTGATGGCGTGTGTATTCAAATCATTTGCGTATCTATATCAACTACTATCATGTAATCATAACTTGTTTGCACATCATGTAGGATTCAGCTCCTATAGGTAACGACACGTCCATTTATCGAACGTTTGCAAGCTACCACGCATAATGTTCATCTATTTATTTACCGAGGCATATCTTAACAAAAGCTGCCATTAGCTATTATATCCTCTGGCACAAGCCTCTACCCGTCATGCCTTTGGAGTTCGCCTTTACTCCTTCCTCACTTTGTATTATGAGCATCCTCCGGTATAATAATATGAAAACAATGTAGCGCGTAGCATCTACGAATCTCTTCCAATATACGATTTATCATAAAATAACATAATTCTCTGTGAATACTATTCAACATCGATCGATTTTTTGCGTTTTTCTAAAGGGAGAAACCACTGTGTCGGCAGAAGAAATAGAATAATAGAAATTTTCAAGAATTTTTTGAGGATAATTTTGAATCTTTTTCTAATAAAACTATAACGTTTTTAAAAGGTACATTCATTAAACTACTTCTTGTAAAAATTTCGTGCAATTTTCTTAACCGTAAGACAGTATCTTAGGTTACACTTAAGAATTTAAAAAAGGTAAGAGTTTGAAGAAAAGATCTCAAAAACGTATGAAAAAATCAATATTTTCTTTAACGTCACATAAGGGCTATGTAATTATTTAATCGAAAATTTCGTATGTGCAATTAAAGACACAGTATTAGGAATCGGTATACAAAATTTTAAGTAAATCGGATGGAAATAAACGAAGTTATTGAGCCAATCATGTTGAAAAATATGGTTTTGAAAAAAAAGCGAGTTTAAAGTTTTGCAACAAATTATCTATGAAATAATGTTGAAGTGTTAAAACTTGCTAAAGGGCATCCAATTATATATCAGTGCGGGGCCATTCTTAATACCTCAAATATGAAGAAAGACACATAAAAATATTTTGAATTTTTCAGTCCGTCACAGTGGTTTTCCCATCTTAAAATTCGTTTATGGCTTCGTAAATGTCAATGTATTTCAAAATATATTGCCACAATTTGGACAATAATTCTAATAATCCGACTTTAAATATTTACACAATAAAGCAGCGAATTATGCATGCAGTACTTGAATCGATTGCGGTCTAAATTAATTAATTCGTATTCAGTGAGCATGCTCCGATAATTGTCCCACGTATATCTCTCTATCACAATATTCGGTTCACCATAAGACAACGCACAATGCATACAGCTGAAAATTAAAGATATATGCAATAAAACTTGCACATTTATGGTTTTAACATATGATTGTTCACACAATTAATCGAATATAAATTTAAAGCTACGAACAGCATACGTACGTATGCTATTGAATAAGATTCTATTCACTGTACAGTTATTTTGAGTTTTGTATATTTCCAAAGAATGCGAAACATTTGGCTAGTTATGTGAATCTCTACGTACTTATCATTGTCCTTCAATCTCGTTCAAATTTACTAGTGCAATCACTTAAATTTAGAACCATAAATTTTTTATTGTAATCGAATCAATAGACTGTGGATCTTTATGCAAATTTATAGTTTTATTAACAAAATTAAATAATGGAACTTAAGTGGAGGGTTCTTACACTCTCAATTTATTTATTTATTTATTCAATATAAACGAGATGAACCCTTCAGTTTCCAGAATAAAACTAATATAATTAATGGCAGCATTTTAACAAAAGGATTTTGACGCAATTATTTACTACGAATTACGTAAAAATTGGAAGTATGGAATTCTGGTATAATATGAAATACAATAATATACTTCACTCTTGAATATGTTGTGTATTTTAACAGATATTATGTACATATTTAAGTTTTTCATAAATGCATCGAAATCCATAGATCAACGAATTCATTGAAATCTATTTAGTAATGTAATGTTCAATTATAATACTAGTACAAAGGGTGCAAAGTGATTGATCAGATTTCCGTGAGCCACTTTATCAGAGAACACTCGCAATCAGCGTATTAAACTGCAAGCTTCATTTATGAATGAATGAATGAAGCGTTAACTGAACTTGTGTTGTTTTAAACGATCGTTGAAATTGTTTTTCATAATTCCAATAATTTTGAGCGACATGACATGAAAATTGCATGCTTGGCATGTTGCATTATTTTATTTGGCTTCTTATAGTTGACGCCGCTGATGCGTCGCGCTATAGCCTTGCAGTAGAAGACGAGAGGATTGAACGTGTGACACGTTTCGACAGAATCATTTCCACTTGCCAAATTATTTCAGGCACATATGTCTGCTCCTTCGTGTTTTTGCTTGTCAGATTTAAAATAAGAAGTCCTTTGTTTTTCCATTCTGTAGTGCATGCATTCTTTCCATTGTTTACTTACGAACATTCTTAGCTCACGCATTCGCTGTATTAACTATTGCGCTACTAATAGCACAATTTGATTCTACTTCTATTTTCATATTATATACAGTGATTAATTATACACTTGGGACTCCTTTTACACGATTTTAACCCTTTCAGTGTTATAGACACATATATGCTTTAGCGAATGTTTTTATTTTACGAATGCGACATGAATACAAATTATCAATGTTTGAAATAAACACATGGTCGGGAAAAGTATAAATATTCTAATTAATGCTGCGTGAATAAATACGTGTAATAGTAATTTTAATCGTCACTTTATGCGACGGTATTACTTTTAAATAAGAAATGCACCGCACTCAAAGAGTTATACACGATTTCCATCAACGCGATTTATTCACAGTTACACGATTACTCTCTTTCACATTGCTTTAATTTATTAACTTTTTACACGTCACTTTACTACTTACGTATTATTCCTTCTTTTTATTGTGCTTATACGTATTATGTTTGCCCAATGATACATACACACATTGTATATTAATATAAGTTTATTTTTAGTATTTAGTATTATAGCAAAAGGATTCAAATTGTGCAACTAGAAAATAGTAAAATCAATATTAATAAATGAATTTAAAACAAATGTTACTGTATTAGCAGATACATTATATCATGCAATGTGTTATGTTTGGTAACTCCAACGTTTTGTTTCCCTAATTTTCATGTCATTTGCAGATGTTCGACAGTAGATACATTATCTTATGAAACGTATTATATCTGACAACTCCAGTGTTTTATTCTTCCAATATTGAATTCATTTTCGTTTGCACACTAACGGATACAGTGTATTGTACTATTACCTTTTACGTTAAACCATGTTCAAGTAGATCGTAAATTACTAATCGCATTAGTGTATAGAATAATACGATACCAATCTCTGTAAAGGAAGCAAAATCCGCTGTAGAATTCACGCCAAATATTCATTTATGATTTGCAAATGGATACATATGCGGTTGTCATTAACAAAGACTGCAAATTTTCTTTAGTATCGTTTACTATCAACCGTTTCGCAGTGCTGAGAATATCCAGATAATTAAATATCCGAATATCCGGATAATGACGTCATAGATTATTCGGAATCCGGATTTCGAATATCCGAATTTTTCCCCAAAAATTCGAAAGTCCGAATATCAATTGGATTTACATAATTATGTCTTTAATCAAAGATACGACGGTGTAAATCCTATTCGACAATAAGATATTAGTCATATTAGGTACGTTAATTACATAATTAGTCGTCCTATGCTATTTATATTTATTATAATAGCTGTAGGCTTATTATTCTATATTACTCTCTGAAACGTAATAACGTAATAGATTTAAACCAAATCCGTAATTGTGCGTATTTTACTTCTTTTCTTGTTATTATCCGAATTATCGGAATATTTCTATCCGACCATCCAAATTATCCGGATATTTTTAACGATCCGGGTTATTTCATTACTATTCCGAATATTCGAATATCCGAATTATCCAGATAATCAGAAAATCCGGATTATACGCACAACCTTACTGTTTATCTTAGCTAATATTTTACTATAAATTTCTTCTTTATACTTACAGGGATTCCTGAAAGTTACTCTATAAAACAACAAAAAACAACGGCGGAAAAAATCATTGGGGAAAACCTTTCTCAGAAGTTCTTAAAGATTAAAGTTATCGAAGTATAATAGAGACTACAGAAAGGAAATGGAAGCCACCGAGTGGAACACTACTGAAAGAAGTGACAAAAATGATCGAAACGAATGCCTGCAAGATATACTGAGAATGTTCGAAAATTAAAAAGAGAAAACAAGAAGGTCAAGAAGTTTCAAGAAATTTTTTTAGTTATTTCTGAAGCATTTGAGAAAAAACAAGTGGAAATATTTTTTTAAGGCAAAGGCTTTACTACAACTCCGGGATAAGCCACTCAAGAAAGCTCCTAATGAAATGAAAAATTCGCTGCCCAATAAATATGTCAACAGAATAGTTATCATTAAATGAACTCTCAATTTTAAGCAAGCATAAACCGAGAAATAGTAAATGTAAAATTTCTAAAATTCAATTTACGAAAGTGAATTTCAAGTTTAAAAGTTATATTAGTCATTTCTGAATGAAGCAATAAAAACTTCAAAGAAAAATTAATGTAGTTTGGAAGTTAAATATGTTCGGTTTAATTGCATTCTATTATTCTGTAGAAATTCAGATATTGTGATTAAAATGATCTTCTGAAATTTCATAAACGCATATTTAGAAATTAATGTTCTGTCAAAGATCTTCGAGCTACACTGCGAATGTTGGCATTAAAACACTGCTAGTGCAGTGTGGTAGTGTATTAATTTCGTGAAACAATTAAACGGAGCACAAAGGAAAAGTTGTATCGACCAAACAGGAATTTCTGTTATTCTTGAAATCAAACACAATGGCAAGTCGAATGAAAGCTTTATATAATCAGGTACATAACAATAAACTTTATCACTCACTTTTATTCATTTCCATATCATTTTATTTAAAATTCAATTAAATTTATCACTCCACGTTTGTGTGATAAAATTTTAAAAAGGCAAATCGCTACTATTGATACAATACAATGTACTGAATTTCATTTTAAGAATCTTTCAAGAATAGCTAAAAAATTAGAATCGAAAACAATCGTATGATATTATGTTTCGTTCATTTATTTTCATTACTAAAAATGAATTCATTAACCAATTAGCTGTGTTGCTCTCTTTTAAAACTGTGTACCTAAATTATATCGCAAAAATGAAGCAACAGCAAATATACTCGTCGAACACAGAGTTTGTTCAGTTGCTATAGTATTGAATTAAGTTGCATTAAAATGACTACTTTATTTTTTTGTAAAATCAATAATTTTATTATTCACATTTATTCATTTACTAAACTTAAACATATATAGTTTGTATATGAAAGAAAAGACCAAGAAAAATCAAATACTTAGAAAAATGATAAGTTAGAAATTTAATTTGCTGTTATAGAATGATATCGAGTAAAGCAAGTCACAATAAATAACGGCATTTCACAAGTCGAGTGTGCACTTTTGCATTTTTTTCATGGCAACTTTTTATATGCTTTTATTTGTTCATTTTATTTCATTTTACAATCCCTGAAATTTAGGAATATATTTTAGTAGTCACTAAAATTTTAATTCAAATAGTAAATGATTACTTTTTACGCATGACAAGTCGTAATGCTCAAAATTGCCATTTTGTTATGAAGAGTACATTCGTCGTTCTCAAATAATTGATTAAATGCAATTTTCGGAGTGGAACGTATTGATATGTTTTGTGTGTCAACAGGTTATCTTCGAGAGGCGAATTCTCCTCGGTTGTACTGTTCTCGTGGGGTTGTCAGTGTGCATATGGTCGGTTGCCATTGGGACCGATCATTGGTTCACACTAGCAGCTCCAGATAAAGAAGGTTTACCCCTTGGGGATCCTGCTAAAGGCAGAAGATTAATCTACAAGCATATGGGGCTCTGGAGAGGCTGTGTCCGTGGACTAGTACCGAAGTCCGAAAATTCCACCGAGATGATCCCTTACCGTAAGTGTGCATATGTGTTCGTCTATGTGAAATTCTTAGAAAATGACTCGTAACTTTCTCGGCTATCGAATTTCCTCAGCATGCAATCGAAACGTGAATCATTCGTAATTTTAAATAATATTAAAACAATTCAGTCTGACGTGGAGTATAGAAGACCTACCAACGTTAAACAAATGTACCAAATTTGCTTACTTGTTTTCTTAAAAACTGTAAGAAATATTAAAATCACATTTTCACCGCATGCTTTTGGAACTTTCGTATGTACAGCGGCTACAATAAGTATTTGTACATACCTACATTTTTCAAACAGGCGGTATTTAATCAGGTCATGACACTAAACTTTTATAGTCATATCAGGGTACTGTGGAGTTATAGGAAGCTTAACATGATTGGGTTTAATTAATTGGCACCCAAATATCAAAACAAATTCGACGGTGTACGAACACTTTCTATAACCGCTGTGTACCGATTTGTTTGAATTTAATAATATTGGTTGGAAGCGAATGTATGATTTTTCAAAGAAGCTAAATTTATCGAAGCTGTGGTTGTATAATGTATTCATGTCCCACTCATTAAAATGTTTAATAGTGCTTGCTTTGCAAAAAGGGGGAAGCATAGGAAAGCTTGTGAAATAGCTAATTTACGTTTATTAAGCTTAACTTTGATCAGAAGTCAGTGGCGAAAAAGAAGTAAAACCACTGCAGCCAACTATTTGCTTTGTAGTTGGCTCGAACATCTCTCGCCATGCTTTCTCAATAATTAAACACGTTACACGTGATTTACAGTCAAATGAGCCCGTGACAGAGTCAACGATGCTTTCTGCTTAAAACGTCCACCAAGGAATTTTACATCTCCATTAAATTAATGACTTAGAATTCCGCGGATACTAAATTAAAGGGTTTCAAAATGTGCCGTCTATTCGAAATGCCAACTGTTCGAATACTGGTGGCGTTGTTTCAGAAAAGGCAGTCTTGATAATCCATTTGGACAATGAAGGACTGCATCGTCTGCCTATTTTCACGTGCGTTTAAAGCAGCTTTTTGAATAAATTAATAATAGAGGAAGTTATAGAAATGACGAGGAATTTAGTTTCTGTTAACACATTCGAGACCAATAACGTAGTTCTACGTCACTTCAAAATCTGTAGCTGAACATCGACAACGTAGCTCTATCGTAAATTTTTTCATATTCACAACGATTTATATGTATTTTACAATAATGAAGATTTTATTACTTGTTGCTGCATATCTATAAAATAAATCTATGAAAATGTTATTAAGTTTTACGTTGCTGTAAATCCATTAAATTTATCTCCAAGAAATATATCTAATGAATTTAATCAGTTGTAATGCTGCCAGTAACTTTTACTAGTTCTCTCAACATTCGTTTGGAATATTTAATTTTTTAAATTATAAACAACAAATCGTGTAACAATGGTTATACGTATTGTATACCAATTTTATTCGCAAAGAATTGTAGTTCATTTTTTCTTAATTCATAGTCACACTTTTAAGTAAAACAAAAAGGTATAAATGGGTAAAGGCTTATGAACGATAGTGTACTTACTTACTGACGTATGCACAGATTCTTTCAACGCTGCACCGATTAGGGTTGTTCTCTTTCATGTACAGTTTCCATCATTTACACCAGGCTAAACCAATACGCACTCTTCCCTAACCGACTTTGATTTATTACACTTCTGCTTAAAAGAAGCCCGATATTCATCTAATATGTCAACAAGAGATTTACCATACCTCAATAAACCAGACGTGATGATAAACTTCTCTCTCTCGCTGGTACTTACTTTACACGTTTACCCTATTATGCACTGGTTTGGTAAACTTTAAATAAAAAACTACTTTAGAATTGTGCAACTCAATGAAAAATATATATTATGATTCACATTAAAAATCGTTCATTATTCGATTTATTCGTCTCTATAAAATGCAGTAGATATAAATAAAATAATTTTACAATTAATATAGAAACGTGTTAACGAATTAGTTTGATGTTTAGTAAATAAGGAAGACTAAAAAATAATTGACAATACATTTTTTCGTTCAAGGAATCTACGTACAGTGAGAGTCAAAAGTAAATATACACATTACAAAAATGAAATTATACTATAAGTTGTTCACTGTAAATTATATCGTAATTATATTGTAATTTATTTATTGTAAGTAACACCATAATTGCACTACTATTATACAATATTTATTTACTTGCTGTAAATAATACTATAATTATACTGTAATTTCAATGGTGCTGTAATTATACTATAATTTTGTTTTTGCGAAATGTATATTTAATTTTGATTCTCATTGTAAACTGTATGAAATGCAGAAATATACAAAATGTCCAAAACACGGTGAAAGCTAAAACTGAGTATCAAATTTATAAAAGTAAGATTATAGTATAATTTATTTACTGTGAATTGTATCACAATTATACCATAATGCATTTTTTATAAGTAACACTACTTACTTGCTATAAGTAATAGTATAATTAGACTCTCATTCACCTATAATTCTACTCAATTTCATTTTTTTGGGGTGTATACTTACTTTTGACTGTCACTGTACATCACTGGCGGACGACATTTTCAGTATAGATATTAGGTCATCCGATAAGTTCGAGCCATAGTATATTTATATTGCATATCACAATATTTTTTAAATAACGATCGATTGCAACTCAATGTACCTTAATTTAGCTAAATTTTAGAAAAATATTTGAAGTAACAGAATGCTTCTATTATAACTATAAAACCAACTATAAATATATAAACATAATCACTTGATAGTTTCAATGAAATTTCGTACTATCAGAAATTTTTAAAATTTTTCTTAAAGAATTTGTTATAGTTAGGTTTTAATCTTTAAGATAAAATTTCTATAGTAAAAAAATCTGAAAAACTTCAAAAAACATATGACACTGACTAAAGTATCCTTAATTCTTTTCACAACTTCTTGTGCAGTAGATCAAAGAAAATGGATCTTAAACTGTAAATTACGTTTCAGCTTATAACTATTCTTATAGTAGGGGTAGGGTGATGAAACTTATCAGAAAGAATTTTATTTGGAAGACTCATCGATTAGCATGTCACAAATTCAATTTTATTTAATAGTACTTTATAGTGCACATTCGACGGTGTAAAATTCAGCACAAACTTATCGAACAACCTAATATTTTTTACACATTTTCAGTTCGTTGTTTTAGAAAATCTTACTTACTGTTTCTTGCATTCTATCAAGCATGAGAATAAATGAATTTTGTAATGATTACGAATGTTGCACATTTATATTTTGCATTTATTCTACACTGTAAACAAAATTAACACTAGAACAACCAAAGACATCAAAATGACTTATTTGCAATTTATCATAAAAATTGTGTAAATTTAGAGCAATGCATTATTGCAAATTGTCATGATTTTATATAAACGAGATAGAATAAAGATTTATTTCCGTTGCATTCTATATTTCTTCAAATATCTATTGCTTGAAATTCTTTGATATAATTAAGTACATTATGTCATCGATAGTTCCAGTGTTAAGGAAGCAAATGTGGTGAGCGATTTTCAGTGTGAGCGATTGTAGATACAATTTGTATTCTTTTCTCTGAATTTTAGCCATAGTAACCTAAAATAATTCAAATGAGTAATAATGCTGGAGCTAACGCAGCTTGCTTCACGCTTTGTAGTTAATCATGCTGTGTCAGAATCCGCGTCTGTAGTTCTACGCTCACTTGTCGTACGTCACGTCCACTGTTCCACACGTGTGCTTCATCATGCACACGTCAGAACCACTAAATTAGACAACTGTAATATCATCGTAAATTGTCTGGGGACCAATCATTTCCTTCATCTCAGCTTTTAACCATAACTTTTTTTTTAATTCTCTCACTACCGTGAAATTTATAATATTTTTACGACGACACACGTGGCCACATTTTATCCTATTAAAAAAGTTTCTAATTCAAAGTTTTACGAAATCAAAAAGTCACGACGCGATGTGATCTCTTCTTTAAAGAATATAACAATACGCAGATTACTATGAATATGAGCTTATCTATCGTAATCGAAGGATTAAATATCATGTGGTATAAATATTGATCACGGTCTTATTGTCTCTCCAGCTCCGTTTAAAGGCTGCGCGTAAAAATAACTTACCATGACGCGAGAGACACGAACGAGGCTCGTTCCAGGCAAAGAAAGATAACCAGGATGAGAAAATAGTAAATGGAAGCTGCGAGAGAAATGAAGATGGATAGGGTGATTACAGTAAACCAGGGATTTCACCCTTGGCTCGATTCATGTGTCACACTTGCAAACAACCGCAGCCAAGTCTATGTTCATTCAGCGGCTGTTTAACTTTTAATTCAGTATCTTTTATTTCTCGTTTTCAGACGAGTGCAAGAATCTAGATATGTTCCCGTCCGAGAAGCAGATTAGTTTGGATCCGGGATTAAACACCGTCGTCAGTAAGTGAAACCAAATTACAGTTACAACCTGCTATTTCGCATTCTTTTCTATAGAATCATTCACTTAAAATATACTTGTTTGAAATATATAAAGATATTTGCAGCCCCTGACTATCGAATTAACACTAGAACTACCAACGATTAAAGTGTACTTATTTGTACCAAATCATTATTCATTCTTTTTACAAATAATTACAGAAATTCTTCAAAACTGTATAGCTTTAAAATTACAAATGGGTCATCTTGATCACTATGGTAGTTTCAGTGTTAAAATCGTTCGAATATTTTCTCGTAGAATTGGCGCTTCTCATTACCATTTGATACGAAACACTCTCGTTCTTTTTGCGATCTGACGCTGAAATAGGCTGCCATCTTTCTTATTTAGAAGCACCTGCTGCTTCACTACATTAATTTGGAAATTTCTATCTCTATCGATGTTTTTAAAAAATAAATTATTTGTTCGTTAATGGTAACTGAAATATAATTGAAATATAAATTATTATAGTGTATTTATGATTTTCAGATTATTCGAGGACACAGGTATCGTTTGCGGTAATAAGTCTCTTCGTGATGCTAATGGGCTTTTTCTTCTCGATCTACACGTTCCGCAATCCACGTTACATGTTCAAACGATTAGCTGGCGGAATACATTTCATTAGCGGTAATTAATTGTCACTCAAACAATCGTACTAAATTATTCGTCCCACCTCTTAAATCCCGATTTAATTTCAGTATGATAGCAATTGCATCTGTTAGACAAATATAATAGATTATTTCACGCGTTTTTCTTTAAACATTCGCTCTAAGTAATCTAAAAGTCAATGAAGTATATTTCAAAACATAATACAATCTTGCAACTTGGACAATAATTATATCAATTTATGAAATATTCTGATACTTCAACCCCTTGTGAATTGAATTACATTCGACTTTTTACATTAATGAATTTATACTTACTTAATATAACATTTCTATAATAAAATACTATTTTCGTAATCAACAACAGACATATCTATATTTCTATATTTATTAACCCTTTCATTACTATCAGCGCCTATGGGCGACGACTTCTGTCGATTACCTAATTCTGGCTATTAAAAACGCTATTGACGTCTGAAATTACTTGGAATTCTTTCTTATCTGAAGAATAGAAAAGAATTGGTAGAATAATACAATACATTTCGGTATTGTGATCACTTCCGCATATTCTTTAATTAAAATACGTCGTAACGAATGGGTTAAATGAAACTCTAATTTAAAAGTGTGTGCTTTGTTTACTAAAATTGAAAAGATTAAGGTAAATTTGCAAAGGGTATATACATATATATCTTCGTAAGAAAATATCTTCACTATCCATTAATCACTTTTATCTGGTTACAGCGGCTTGCAACATGGTAGTGATACAAGTGCTTCTATCCTCGATCGAGTTCGAGAATAAACACGTTACCGCGACGTACCCAAAGGGTGCAATCTTGAGGTATGATTTCTCCTTGATCCTCGCATGGATCGTGTTTCTCGGCAACTTGCTCGCAGGATGCGCCTTCATGCTGTTCTCCAGGAAGCGGAAGAGGGACAAGGCACCAACAGAAGAAATCGCAATGGCCGACGAGCCGACAATCATTGGTCGTTGATCCCTTCTCAATTATTTGAATATTTGAAACATCATCCTGTGTGCTTTTCAAAGACTGTCGCGTATAGGCGGGAGAAAATTTGTGATCCAGGGAATTCTATGAAAGTAAAAGACGTAAACGTGTGTGGAGACAATCCAAAATTATTTAAAGATTACTTGAAGCATGGTAATAAATTGTAAATGCTGGCTAAGGGAATATAATAATAATACCTGCGTAAGGGACGGGATAGTAATGGTAAAAGATGATAAAGCTGTTGAAATCTTTGAAGAAATGCTAAATAATGCATTTCGCAATTACTGAATGCAAAAGTTTAATTAGATATCGGTGCATTTGTTTTTCCAACTCTAATTCCGTGAACCGCTGTAGTTAATTAACGAAATTTTGTGCAAACTATTCACAACTTCGTTGGTAGAATTCGTTGAAAACGTGGAACAGACAATTGCACCGGCATATCTAATTCTCAACCTCCCCCAAGTGGTTCGAATAATCGTTACAGTAATAAGGAACTTTTGCGGAGCAATTTTAAAATGCGATTTCGGAACACCGGCGTAGAAATATCTAACTAAAATACTATTTTTCTACTACGTCAGAGTATTCTACTACATGGATGTCTATTAGGATATTATTAACCGGGACCACTGAACGCTACTTGAAAGACCTCTCGTGGAACTTCTGCCAAAATAATTGTAATTCATATTACAGCAATGAAAATTCTAAAAGAAATTCATAACACGCTAGTGGTAGATTTTGTTGCAAAGCAAAGTGTTTCAATATATAAATATTAGAATGAGAGTGTTTATGCAAATATGTTACATAGAAATATGCAAGATACAACTAATTATTAATTATAGATAATGGTCAACTATCAAATAGCTATACGACGAAATAAACTTTAAATCAAGCTTCACTTCTGTGTCTTTTGTCTCTAAAAATATGCATTTGAATAAATATTCGCAGTCTAATAATTATATATCTGAATATCTAGCACTGAATATTTTTGATTACATAAATACCTAATTATAATACTACATGCAACAGCCAGACCTTTACGCAATCGTGTTTATTTTTTTACACAAAACTGTGTATATTTTTCTACCTTCTTCAATAATATGCCCGTGAATTTTAAAAAAAATCTATTTGAGAAACGTTTTGAATCTTCTTCGAATAAATATCTGTAAATGTATTGTTCTCTCTTAACTAGTGCGGCAGAGTACTGTTTCGAAAAGGACAATATTTCTCTGTGTATAAACATTTTACATAAGATCTTGATGTTAATATCGTTTCTTAAAGATTGAAATAGAATTTTAAGAATAAGAATTTTCACGTGCATTTTCTGTACAATATATATATATATATATCAGATTTAAAAACAATTCTGGGGCAATGATACACTATACATGAGAATTTGTAGCATTAATTAAATTAGGAAAGCAATTTTGAAGTTTATAACTTTGCGAACCAGTAATTTTGGGGGAGGAATTATCTCGAACTGTTCGAGAATATTATACTTTCTTCATACAATTAAATTGTCAGTGACTTGAAACAGAACAACTTTGATTAGCGATCGATCGATTGTTAATTGACAATGCATGCGTATTATTTTGCAGATTTTCATATTTAACAAAAGAGGGAGAGGGAGAGAGAGAGAGAGAGTCACTTAGCTTTGACAAGGTCTACAATTTAACGACGCATTTAAAAATATAATTTATGTACTTAAAAATTCTATGATTTGTACTTACTTATTATATATTAATGAAATGAGTTACTTGTTCTCTTCTAAAGGAGCAATAAAATGCGTTAAAAATTGCAGAACCTTCGCGTGGTTCGAGTGACTGTAAAACTTACAAGCTTATTCTAGTCACTAAAATTATTACACCGATTTTACAATGATTAATTGATCGAAATGTTTCAATACGTTTTTAAAGAAATGTATTTGAAACGAAGATATTGTGCCATTTCTACGATTCTAGTCGACAAGAATTTAATATTCAATCGTACAACATCTACACTAAGATAACTCTAGCCCTAGTTAAAGGAAAGTTGATTAAAGTTTAAAGATATGAGTTCTTGTCATGCAAACAATGTTAGAAAATACTTCTACATCTCTATGTAAATAATATTGCAACGTCCAACCTTTAATTAACTCTCTGAATAAATAAATAGATTGAGAATAGTGCAAATAACGAGTTTAAAAATACGAATTATCTCTGTATTCCTAATCTGTATAAAATCTTCATATTTAACACATAAATTCATCAAATTAAGATACATGTTTCTTGCATCATTCTCTTTTCTAAGCATACATACAAATGATCACAGGAAGTTTGATCGATTTCCTGTTACCGTACTTATGAGATTTTCTTCTACGACGATGATTCTTCATCGCTCTGTTTATGCCAGAAATAAAAAGCAATATTCGACAACTTGTGAAATACTTGAAGAACGAGGTTTAATATCGGTTCGGTTTATTATCGACATAAAAGGCAGACTTGTGCCATTAATATCATTTATATTCTTATCTACAATGCATCGCACTTTGTGGTTGTTTGAGTTTGTTGTCCTTTGTATCAACGATCATGTGAATCAACGTTCGCTAATCATAGTAAAATTATTTTTACTATTGTGAGCATATTATCAATAATCAATATGAATTTTTTTATGGTTACAGTAACCAAGAAAAGAGGTATTGATCATTGCACTGATTAGCGAACATTGATTCCAGAATGAATTGCACAAATGTCTGATTGAAAGTTCCTTCGCCTTTCGCTTGTTCAGTATAAGCAGCTGCCCACGCGTTCTTATAAAAGACATCTACTTTATACACGTGTACATGACCATGAAAATAAATGTAATTGCTCTTTTCCACGATCAAAATAAAGAGTATTCACATGAACCAATAAAATGTATTTATTAATTTTAACAAGATTTATTAATTTATTAATTTATATTATACAAAAATTAAATCACGGAGTAGATATTGCACACAATATTAAAGTAAAAGCTGTGGAGCTGGAGAGAGGGGATAGGATAGGAAAAAGGAAGGGTGTTGGCGTTTCATCCTGGGCCTGCTAGTGGACTCATCAGTAAAGCTACCTAACAGGCCCTGCCTTAGACGTTGGAATATTGGAAGATTTTTTCTTTTTTTTTGTCGAGATACTATTGAGGGGGGGGGGTGTTACAGTGCCTGGTAGCTAATGCCACCTTACCGGAGGATCGTGAATGGTTGGGTTGGTATTACCTGCGAGAAGTGTGAAGCGCTTGGCGGTAGTGGAAATTAATCTAGGATAAAATTTGCAAATAACCTAGAACATAATGACGTTGGAATATTCGAAGAAAGGTATGTCCCTCTAGTGGTAGGTGCAGGAGAGCCGCCACAAAGCCAACAGCCAGTTGTTTCCAAGATATTAATAACCAAAGTGAATAGCAACTTACATTTGGAAGTTTAAATAAGCCGACTGTGTACGCTTTTAACTGTAAGATGTAGGATGAGATAATGCGAATAAAATAAAGTATAAATGCTTAAGCTTTATGCGTAGTTGTTAGCTTGGTACCATCTTCTTTGGAAAAAAAATTCCAATTTCGATCAATCATATCGGGACTTCCGATACGGTCCAGCTGAAAGATGAAACAGAAATGAGCTCTGGCTGCGGTCGCAGTGCTTATATACAGGTAGAAGATTCACCATGGTTAGGATAAAGACAAGCAAATGCTCTCGGGAACAGTTTTGCAATTGCAATTTGCAACTTATTAACTTTTACACTTTCATTATTCATTTGCGATCTTGGGAATATACTGCAACAATGAATATAATTATTTAAACACTTGTTGCAAGAAATCAATACATTTGCAATGGCGCGATGTTAACTAGGTATGCGGAACTATATTTTCCTGTTGAACTTAGCTGGCAATATGCGTGCAGCTACTAAAGTATAATTTGTTAATCTTTACATTTTTATTAACTATACGCTCTCGAAAGTTTGTTGTAACAATGAATATGATAGTTTATAAATTTATTCAAAAAAATGGATACAGTTACGGTAGCGCGGAGTTTATTATCGATACAGGGATTCTATTATGCTGCGGAAATTATTAATTTATACTTTGCACGTATAGTTAACGATATGTATATGATTATTAAAATATAATCGCGCAAATATTATTCTTTTAGTTCGATTTGATTGGTATTAATCGTTTCGCTATGCGCCGCTGCTGTATCCGCATCCGCCATTCTTACCCACGAATATATTCGTCTATCATCGCTGTAATTTACTTTATTTCACATTTATTGTAGCTGTACGATCCCAAGAATTTGTCGCGACAGTAATTAATATAATAATTTATAGTTTTAGGATGCGCGCGCAACTAAAAATGCGCGGAATTTTTGTATGCGCGCGTAACTAAAAAATTCAGGATTTTCTGGATGTGCGCGCAACCTGCAATGCGCGCGTAGTGTATCCTGTGCAAGGCGCATAAAGTGCATCGCTCGACAATTTGCTCTGGCTGATTCAGGTAAAATTACCGATTTTTAGCCACTATTCTTGCTATAACCATACAAAAATCCTATATAATAAACTTAGAAATGCTTGTGTGTAAAAATATATTACAAACAAACGCTTTTTGCATTAAAAATCTAATCGGAAAGTCTTGTGTCCGGCATGACGCTATCCTTGAGTTCTACGTTCAACTAATTTCGTTCTACTTTCGCCCTATTCTTCTGCTAATGCTAAAAATTCATAAAAATCTTTAAGTAGCATCGACAAATTGTCGAATCATTGCATTTAAGTTTAAGAATATCAATCTGCAGTAACAATTTTCCTGAACAAAGTTGGATATTTTAGACCTAGTCAACTGTATGCATGAACTTGCCACAAAGATCGATTGTCGCTGCCATGTTGAATTATCGAACCGAAAATCGATCTCGCCTCTATAGTTCCCACGTTAGTGGCACCAGTGCAATGGCATCTACCCGCATCGCGAGACTTCAATTTTGTCGCGTAATATTGTTTCACATAATTAAATTGTGACACCGAGGTTTATCCTGTTTTATAGATTATGTGCGTGAAAGTTCGCACATTGATTAATTCAGAGTATCGTACGAATAATGAAGGCAGAGGAAAGCATGGACCACGGTCAGGTTCGAAAACACGTTAGTCACTCAGGTATGTCTACGTATCTCTTAATTCAATTAATCCACGCCTTCGGTTCGTCCGATTTTAGTCACTCATTGTGCAATTAGGTGATTTTTTAACCCCTTCACGTTCCTAGCAGTCGAAGAGTTAAAGAAAAGTAGACTCGAGTAAATATACTTTTTGTATACGTGTATCTCTCATTTGTACAAACCGCGCTCGATCGCGAATCGATTTCATGTACAGAATCAATCGAGCGTTGCAAAATTAAAAATATTACAAATATTCAAGGCAAATAATTTTCTTTGTAATTTTCCGTCGCGAAAATTCGATTTATTAAGGTAGGGACTCGAAAATTCGGTCGATTGGCACCGAATTTTCGTAGCTCGAGTTGCGACGAGAGCCGAAGTTCTCCCACTCTCGGGACTCGCTCTAGGCAAGTGGTGGGAATCATTTCGTCCTCGAACATTACGGGGAGCAGATGTGCTATTCATTAACACGTATTATGATACGAACATTTTCGACACTTTAATTATCAATTTAATAGTTTTCGCTATTGACGTCTTCATTTATTGCTTCTCTACCGATTTCTACTTAACAGAAGGTTAATTGAGAGTTTACTAAATATCGTGCTCGCAAATTAAATTACTTTTTAACTTCTATTTCGCTTTACTTTTCTGTTACGAATTTTTACATTGGAATTCGTATTTTATTTTAAAACGGTTGGGTCTCCTTTGATACGTTTGTTTTAAATTGTGATTTTTATTTTGTTCCAGATACCTAATTCAGAGATATGACAAATAGCAGAGGGAATATAGAAAAAAAATAAGGACGCCACGATGACCAATGACTGGCCTTGACTAATTTTCTGCAAATTTGGTATTATCCTATTGGTGAATATTTCGATAGTTGATAGGTAATATTTGCCACGTAATTTATTTTTCAAAATTCATAGCTTGCTCATATCTTTTTACAAATATCGAGATAAAAAGGAAAATATAGAGTCACTTGTTTCTTCGGTTTTCAAAGTAGAGTTCTCAATACATTGATAATTTAAAGTAGTCATTGGATTGTGTTACGAAGTATTAAATTTAACGAAAAATCGGAGTAGCTTTTATATTTTTCTGTTTTTTGGGCGTGACTCACTTCCTAGATTCAACGGTTGACTTAGAAAAACGTTCGTTGTTGACGCGTTGAAGCCGAACTTGTGAGCAAGAAACATGCCGCGAGGTAGCCGCGTGGTACGCACATCGCTCCATGGTGTTTATATCTCGAACTTTAATTTTTGCAGCTGTTCCGGAATTTAAGACTCGCAATCGTGTTTACGTTTAGAGTACCGTGAACGAACTTCGAAATTTCCATGACGAACATTCATAGCGTAACCATTGCCTTGTGTAAATAGCTTATGTTACGTTTATAATATTCTTATATTATACTCTTACGTGTAATATAAGAATATATATACATACATACATATTCTGTTTTAATGTATAACTTCTATTACATTTACAGTATTCTTATATTATACTCTTATGTATAATATAAGAATATATATACATACATACATACATTCATAATTTTCTTTAATTCACAGCTTTTGTTAAATCTATAATATTCTTATATTATACTTCAGAGTATAATACAAGAATATATACACATAGATACAGATTCTCTTTTAATAAGTACATATAACATACAGATTCAGTATTTTTCGTAACAAATGCTCGATAAGAAGAAGAATGATAAACGAATATTGTTTTATTTCGTACTTACTGTCCCCCTCCTTATTAATCTTTTCTTTCAGAAAAGTGGTCGCGTGCAATGCGGCTGTAAAGTCAGTGATTGTTCGAATTAGATGTTTGCTTTTTTTTAAGAGCACAGCTGCTCTAATTAAATTCAATTATAGAAATTGTCGCGAATTTAGAGTCAGTGTTTGTTCGCCGAATATAACTTACACGGTCGGGTAGTCTTTTATTTTCTTTAATTTAATTTAAATATTCGTCACCCGTATTAGAGTCACGCTTCGGCTGTTGGCAGAGAATCTTGCTGGGCTTCTCAAGCTCGCCATGTAAGTATCTTTGCATATTATTTTAATTTTCAGTAATTAAAAAATGTAGAAGCTATTAAAAATTTGTAGAGTTGCGAATGTATTATTTCTTTATTGAAATCAAAAATAGAATCATCTAAATATTCAGAATTTATTGGACTTCCGATTTTCTTAAAATGAGTAACAACTTTAAAAATAAATTGTAATCTTCTCGCTCTCTTTTCTTTGTTACAGGTCTTCCACAGATCTTCTTGTCCTTGGGACCACAGGACATGGCATCACAGCTTCACGACTTCACGACATCACTTTTCATGGCGTTGACTTCAAGGCTTCACGACTCCACGACTTCACGGTTTCACTCGATGACGATGACCAGCAGGTTATCATCCGCCTGGCTACGGCAGATAACAGCGTAGTCGTCTACTAGTGAGTGGCATGCATTTTGAGTCCCTCCGGTCACTCACGTATGCCGAGGACGAAAGATCCGAATCGGCACGGATGACTAGTTGTATACGTAGATTTTGCAACAACGAGTACAGTGACCACGGGTATACCTTATACCCGCGATTTCTAATTTTTTTATGTATGCTTCATTTGTTAGACGAGGCTGGGTCTTCTTGTGCATCGCAATTTTAAATATAATACAGTAATAGAAAAGTAGAATCGATAGTAGAGTTGATTAGTATGAGTATTACTTTAAATATTTGTATAGTTAAAACTAAAGTCAGTAGAAGTTCCACATGGATGTTTATTAAAGTAGAATGTTTGTAGAAACAAATATAGAAGGATTTTGTTTGAGTAATTTGTAGTGCTGAAGTCTAATACCATTAGACTTCGTCCTTTTCTTTGATAATTATATTTATTGCACATTTATAATAAGAAAGTATTTTATTATTATAATAATATACGCCTGTATACAAATATATGTATACATATCAATAATATTTTATTAAATGCATTAAATAATACAATTTTCATTGTGGCTTCACGTCAATTTAAAACACAGGAAGAGTAAATTTCTCTTTTCTCGTACAAAAACAATGTTAAATAAAATGTCCAAAAAGACATTTCGCGATGGGTAGATTTCTAAGTCAAAGTGGCAAACTTTAACGCAATGTCAATGTTAAAGTTACGACGCTTTGATAAAGGATCGCCCAAGGTATTGCAAGTAGTATCACATTTCAGAGTCACTCGTTCTATTTTATTCTTCTCAATTTTAAATTAATATCACTTGTTCCATTTTATTATTCTTAGTTTCAAATTAGAGTCACTCAATCACGTTTATTACTCTTATTGTTAGTCTCCCGTATTTAAATTCATTTTACATTAGAGTTTCGTTGCTTGTTTGTTTCACAATAATGTAACTTTCTTTCAATTAAATTAATAGAGTCTCTTTGCTTTGTAATAAAAAAAAAAGTAGAGTCACAGTCCGTTAGTCGATTATGTGTGCTAATAACATTTTCTAAATAGGATTTTCAGCGTCTCTTCGTGCCGTTTTGCCAGGATCTCGCTCACGTGCCCAGGTGCTACTTGAGCGGGTGAGAGGCACGTGGCACGATGCTTGTTTTTCATATTTTGATATTTGATATTTGTGTGGCGGCTGCGTGTGGGTAGCGTATCGTGCACGACGTACTTTCCACATTGTGTGTGTGTGTTAGGCTGTGGACTTGCGTCGTTTCTTTCCTAATATTAATTAGGCGGGAGTAACTATGACTCTCTTAAGGCGGTCGTTTGAGGTGTCGGGGAACCTGTCTTCCTAGTATCCGAGATCAGCAGTCGTTTGAGGTGTCGAGAAGGCTTGCCTTCCTAGTATCCGAGACTAGCGATCGTTTGAGGTGTCGGGAAGCTTGCGTCCCTAGTATCCGAGACCAGACCTTATGCAGATCTAGTTTAGTAAGTGGACACCTCTTCGTGGTTCCCGCCACAAGTACCTTCTTCGCAAGGGAAACTAAGATCCACCGCTGCGACTGCTAATACAGCACTGCCACGAGTCGGCGTCGTTGACCAAATGGCTCTTATGTGGCAAACCTCATTGCGGCAGCGTGGGACAGCGCGCATTAGCGTACTGGTGCTCAAAATGAACGGCCCAGCGGCGAAAGCTTCTGATGCCAAACTCATACGTGGCGACACGTATGCCCGCTAGAGACTGAGTCTCGCACTGGCAACCTTACCTCCACGTGGTCCTCGCGGGGCAACGTTGCACATGTGTAACTGGCTTGCTGGTTACTCTACGGACGTGACCCTTGAAAGTGGTGATACGCACCCTTCCATCGCTGGTATAGGCTAACGCCTCGGTACAGCAAAGCTTGGGGCCTAGTGCCGCCTAGAAGCTTAAGAAGACAATAATTCTAATATTAATTAACTTCTCGTTCAATTTATTCTCTATCGTAATGGTACCAAAAACCCGTGCCAATTAGAAGGTAAATGGTACCAAATATACTATCACGAACAATTAGCACGAATGGTAACAAACCATTTGTAATACAACCATTGAAGTACATATTTGATAAGTGCCAGCAATATGATATATTTTACAATTTTGCTATTGAATTACATTTATTTGCAAACGACGCGAAATACGTTCTAATATATCGAGTCAGATGCATTTGAAATCGCATAATATAATACGCAATGGTCGCTACCCACGTCAGACGATTTCAGGAATTGGTACGTAAACTTAGAGTGTGTTTGAGATGTATGTTGAACTCGGGTGTCGGAGGCGTCCCGGGATGTTACTCCCTAGTGTAGGCTTTTGCACCCGGGTGGGGGGGTGGGGGGGTCGGGTGAATATATGTATTTGTGTGCCTGTTTGCCATTTTTTAAATATAGCGATAGGTAGGTAGGTAGCATACTTTCTGGAATGTGTGTTAATTATAAGTATGTAGGGCCGGGCAGGTCGACACATGGTCTCGGGGTAGGCGCGAGTTTGATATTTAACGGGGGGTGCGCATGTCAACCTGTTTCAAGAAATCTGATTTGAACATCGACGGTGAAGCTAATCTGATCTGGAGAATGCCAATCATTTTCAGTTCAGTCCTTGCCAATGTCAATCTTTCGAATCCGGCGATCTTGAATCGTCACGCGGACGCGGTCGCGATCTGCACGAAACGAACGTACATACATATGTATATACCCAGCTCGAGGTTCGACACGTTTGCACAAGGATGCTCAGAATTCTTAGATTAGTTTCTTAGTATTCTTAGAGTCGTTGGTCGTCTGCGAGTTCTTTTAACTTCTTCGATATGCATTTTTATTCCATTTTTGTGAGACTCTTTCTGGGTTGCAATTTGAGAACCTCGAGCTTAGATCCAAGTTGCTGCTGGCATGGCTCCCGAAGAAAAGGAGAGGCTCGACAACGTGTCACGAAGAGGGCAACAACGAATGGCTATTCATTTTTTTATTTATTTAAGAAGGAATGGATAGTCATTGCACTGTACGGTTATTGTCTTGTCACTGTACTCGTTGTAGAGTCATGCATGCCGTAGAAATTTTACATTCCACATTGGGCAATGCGCAGTTTTTTAATTAGCGTTGCGAGAAATTACTTGCGGGTTGACGTAGTGTTGCGAGAAAGGAAAATCAAGAGTTTGATTTTAGAGTTGCGAATGAAACATATCACGGTTTGCATTAGTGTTATGAAGAAGCGATTATCGCGTGTGATTTAGCGTTGCGAATTATGAAGCATCGTGATTGTGTTTAGTACTTTCTGATATGAATTTCTATAGATTCATTGAGATTAATGTTACAATATATTTGTTAGCGCTCCGATAATAGTAGTCGCGTTTTCTTAATTTGTACTTTATATTATAAAGATATCTACTAACTTCCAGTTAGCTTTATTGTAGCTTTGCATTTTCTAAGTATTATTACTTGAATAGCTTTTCTTGCATATAAAAATAGTAGCTTTCATTGAATTAGCTAACAGGTAGAGTTGTGATACTTTTCCATCGCGATTATTTAGCTTTCTAGTTAGCGTTGCGTTGACAAATGATCGCGTTTTGCAATTAGCGTTGCGATTATAATAGAAAGCTCAGTGTCTTCCACTGAAACAGTGGAAATCTGTTCCTGTGTTCCCGATAGATCTTCACCAGCAGCTATGGAAGCTGCACCTCCGCTATTAGTATTGTGTATCGAAAAATAATGGGTGCATTCCCTCATTTTTATTAGTGTTGCGTTTCAGGGTCAACAGACTGCCCTGGAGTAGACAGTTTCGCACGTTTGCTATTTCCTTTTCTTCTCTAATTAAAGTTCAATTTAATAAGTTAGTAGTTCTAGTATAATGAAGCACCTTTCGCGATTTGTTTATTAAACTTGCTGTTTGATAAGTAGGTTGAGTAAAGTAGTGTTGCGAAGAAGAAGAATGTTCCACTCACGGGTTAATCGGGTTTACGAGTGGGTTCTTTACGGTGGCAATTCTGGCCACTCGACTCATTTTCATTTTCATTTAGCGCTCTTCGGGTCTACTTTTGTTTGATATTTCTTTGAGCGCTCTTCGGGGCTGCTTTTCTCGTATTTTGTTTTCAGCGCCCTTCGGGGCTGGTCTATATTTTTTTCTTATTGTTGTATTGGATATATATCGAGCATTTGGTAGAGAAACATACTGTTATGAAACATATTTCTTTCCTGTTGAAAAATATATTGCATTTAATGTTGCTCAAAGTAATGTAGATTTTCAAAAATACATGATTTGGTTGATAATCCATACAACAAAATTGTAATAATTCAGAATATAAATAAGAGTTGTCAGAATATAAGTAAATAAGTATACAGAGTAATGCACGTCGAGTAGAGTGTTAGTTTACTTAAAATTTCAATAAAAATTCCAGGAACACTTTTGCTTAAAGTTGCTTAATGTAATCTAAATATTTCAAAATACAGAATTTGACTAACAATGCATGGAACAGTTATATTAACTTAGAATATAAATGAAGGTTAATGCATACAAAATAGTGCAAGTCGAGTAGAGTGTTAGTTTCGTTAAAATTGCAATAAAAATTTTATGTACATTTTGGAGTCAATAGTTATGCCATGATTGTTCGCTGTTGAAATTATTTTTTTTTAAAGTTCGCGATCGTATTTTCTCCTTGCTTCATAGTAGAGATAATAGTCACAACGTTTCGGAATTTGCTTCGCGGAAATGAAAATTCAGTCGCGATTACCGTGTTCATTTGTAATAAGAAACATGTTTTGTGGTTACAATTCGACTCGACGAGTTAACAGCAAAAGTTAAATTCTTATTGTACGCGTACTCGTTTTTCCTTTGCAAAAACAAAGTAGAATAACGTACAGTAAAATATAGCTGTTTCGATTTTGAGTTACTTGCAAGATATTAATTCGTATTGATACGCGATCGTTTAACCTGTTCACCGAGTCATTTCTTAATCAGAATATTTTTACGGGACAAAGTTAAAGATTAATTACGATAGATCAGCTTGGTTTATTCGTGCCAAAGTGAACGGTATATAATGTATTTTAATATCAATTATAATCCAGACATTAAAAGAAACTTGAATTTCGCGAGCAAATTAATTATTTGGCTCAAAATATTGGCAATCTAAATCCATAGTTAAATGATTACTAATAGACAAAAATTATAAACGATTCTATTTTTTCCTTTTTATTTCGGTATTGAAGTAGAATTTTTAGTCTTTCGTCTTACACAGTTAAATGGTTAACAGTAGACACAAATCATAAACGATTCTATTTTTTCCTTTTTATTTCGGTATTGAAGCAAAAGTTTTATACTTTCATTAATCAGCAGAGTCATTTTGAGTTTTATAGAGTCTTTGGTAGGATTTTCCCATGTCTAACATATGCTTTCTTTTCAGCGTACTAATCTGTTAAATAAGTTTGTTCCAGATTCATCCACGTAGGTCCATTAATGCCACAATAGTTGAAGAAGACTAAGGGATAGTAATAGAAACGATAGAAATCGATTAACACTAGAACTACCATAGCGAAAATAGACATTAAGTAATTTCTTTGTAAAAAAAATACAATGCATGTCAAATTCATGGATTTTTAATGATTATTTGAAAAATACGGTCCATATGCAAAGACACATATTATACTATTAAGTTATGATGAAAAATGTGAGTTTTTTGAATATTGATCTCGACGGATTTAACATAATATTTACTCGAACAGTGCATAATGGTTAAAGAATCGAAAGAGTTTTTAAAGATCGAATTATTCGCTCTAAAACTACCAAAGTGGTTAAAATGACCAAGTGCTAATTTTTCATAAAGATCATATTTGTAGCAGCGCAATATTTGCTTCAATTATATTTGCTGTGCAAATATCTATCATTTTTATCTATTTCATATAAAGATGTATATTTCAATTATTGGTAGTTCTAGCGTTAACGAAGATGGAATAAATTTTACCAAAGGATTTCCTATGCAATGGTGACTGGGAATAACCATAATGCATAGAATTTTGCTGTAATCAGTTTAAAAAAAGTGTGAAGTATTAGGTGAAGGTATAAATCATCCTTTTCCCTTCGTCCCATTACTTTAAAATAAATTTGAGTGTAGTTAAATAAATCAGGTTTAAGGGTAGACTAAGTTCGTTGTTGCATGTGTTAAGTTTAGAAACTATACATAAGCATAATTAAAGATCTTTAATTGTATTACTTAATTTAACTTGTCCCAAGTTTAAATTAAGGTTTCGAGTTTATTTTACTTCTAGCTTTAAGTCTGTCGCGATATTCTAAGATTTCCTTTTGTCGTCCGCTTTGCACAACGATCAACTACCGAACGTTTTGCAAAGGTTTATCAAAAGGATAATACATTTGTTAAAAATTTGCTTAGAAGGAGGGCAGATGGGATCGTGGTTAGGGTGGGTCCTCATCTCACAGCAAGCTCCACGATTGGTGCGACACGGGCAATCGTTATTACTTAGCGTATAATTACTAATCGTATCATATAATAATATAATACAATTATTAATTATATTGCTAATAATAACGAGCAAATTGGCTGCGCATAAGGAAACCGCTGCTTGCGTTTATTAAGTTGATGCGTATAAAAAGTCGCCTTTCCGAAGTTTGAAATTAATAAACGGGTACTATCCTTTTAATTTCGTAAAATCGTAAATTGTAATGGAGCACGTTAAAGAAGAAGACATGAGCTATAACGTAGATATGTGTGTATTATAATAAAATTGTGAAAAGTTCAGTGTTTATGATCATGAATAATTGGAATATTTAAACAATTGTTTATAGAAGACTAAATTTAGAAAATATACTGTGAATGCTATTGAAATTGGGATTTGAAGATTATATAAATAGGGGAACAGTTCAACATCGATATGCAAAATTTATGATTAATAATTTTCTACCGGGCAGAAAATCATGAGGAAGATCAGACAATCTTGAAGTGGATAATTGTTAATAAATATGTAATAATAAAAGTAGCTAATTGCTAGAGGAAAGTATATATATAATCCTGTATAAATTATTTAATTATATGTATTGAATTTTAAAGAATTCACTTACCTATATTTAACTTCTTTACTTTAAAAAACCGGCATTGCATATGCATCAACCTAATAGTTTTAGGGCGAGATTTTAATAATTTAGAAAAAAGATCGATTTATTATTAATTTTATCGTTTGAATAGTTAACGTATGCTTTGCATACTTAATTGGCAACACGTATACAGTTATATTCGGTATTAGGTTGTCTATACAGTTATTAAAATAATTATTAAAATATCACGACATAGATGTTCTTTTATTTCAATTTAATTTATATTAATCGCTTCAATTTGTACGGCAATTGATAATTTATTTCATTCTACGTTTATTATAACTGTATGCGCTTTGAAATTTGTTAAAATAATGAATACAATAATTTATACATTTTTGTAAATATTTATTATTTCTATCATATTTTGAAGGTGACCTATTTCATCGACAAGCTTATTGTCTTTACCAACTTGGATGATCGGATTGAAGTTGATAAGCTTAATGTTGTAAGTCGCAGAGGGCGTAAACTCTGAAATTTTGTCGAAGTCGGTATTTCAGAACGTGAAACAGAATATTCCTCAAAATGGTCTATTCAGTATCTGGTCCGTGCCTCTCATTTTTTGTACGCGATCGGTAAAATTTACCGTCTGTGGGTATGCTAACCTGTTCTGTTAATAAGTATAAAATTCATTTTTTAATTAATTTTATACAACATCGCCATATTTTCCTAATATTAGGATTATTTAATATATAATATTTCGATTTTAAAGTAATTTTGTTTCACTAATTACATGTACATACATAAATGTAAGAAAAATAAGATACAGAAAGTTGGTTTTTCCTTGATGCAAATTCGAACTTTATTATATACTTCCTATTGTATATTTCCTCTTAAATATATATATATATATATATATATATATTTATAAATATATATATTGTAAATTACCAAACATAAATTTTAATAAAGTTTTGTATGTCATTTACAAAAAAATCGAGCAAGCTTTTCATTTCCTTAAGAGAACTTTGAAAAAATATCGCGAACTACAAAATATTCAGTATTCAATAATATTGAATCTTTTTCAGAAATATACAATACCACAAATAAATAAATACATAAATACATATAGAGTGTTTTATTTAGACACATTTTTTGTGACCCGCCAATTTTGTTTGTCTTTTTTAAATTGCACCGTCGTCAACGCTTCTATCAACTTAATCGTAGGTTTCGCTTTCTCTTTGCTCATTTTTTGTCTTTTACACTCAATTTCTTTGGCATCCGTTTTCCTCTTCATCGTTTCTTGTAACGTAGTTACCGTATTACAATCAGATTCAGGATTCTTCGAAGTTGAAGGTAACGATATTTCGTTAGAAAATGCTCGTTTTTTCTTCGCATTTAATCGCGATGCGAATCTACGAACCTCATTTATTCTCTGCATTTCTGAATCAGACACATCCGCCATTGACATCTTGAACCTTTTAGGTTCAATCTCCAAGTTTTCACGTACTTTTTCCTTTCTTTTTTTCTTCCTATCTGAACGACTTCTTAAATTTTGATCAGTTTCTTCTACATTTTGCAGACGTATCGAAGAGAAAGAAGAACTTGACTTTATCTCCACTGGGCTCTGGTTTCCTTTTTGAGCCCTGCATTTTGCAAGATATTGGTTGAGGCTTATCTTTTTTCTTTCAATATCTAGATCTAGTTTCTCCCTGTCAAGGAAATTGTACACGTCATACTGTCTGACCCATTTTTTAAGAGCCCGGTGCCGGTATCCCTTCATAATAACCATTTCTGGACCCAGTTTGGATTTAGCTTCTTCAAAGATATCCGCTCCTCTGTAACCATCTTGTAATTCAAAATTCTTGTCTAAAATATACATAAATATATTGGTGAACCAATTACAAATACGTACACAGTCAGTCGCGAAAGTTTACATACATATTCTAACTTTGGAAATATTTAGATATTTTAAGGCATATTGGAGAATAATAAGAATAGAATGATAATTCATAAAATACAAAATTACAACCGAGAAAGATTTCTAAAAGACGTTTCATAAAAGGAGCATGATTGATTATATAAATGCTTTTAAAAATATACAGTCTTTCAAATTTCAAATATTTAAAAAACATAAGAGTTTCGATCATTTTAACAATAATGATTTATTTATTAATTAAAATTGGACAGCTTTTAAAAAAGTAGTGATGTTTTTACTGTCTGTTTATAACAAAATATACATAACCCAAAAATACTATTTCACGAAAGTGTACGTATTAAAGTATACGAAACTCATTGTTATAATTATACTTATATTTTGTTACATTTTTTTATGCATCTGTTAAGCCCTATAATTTATTGACCATAAATAAAATTACATCTTGTGTATTATTAGAAGCGAGTTTATTCATATAATCAGTGATCATTTGTAGATTTTATATTTTATGAACTTTTGCATCACTTTTGTTATTTTAAAATATGTCCTAAAATATATAAATATTTGAAACTTAAAATATGTATGTAGACTTTTGTAACTGACTGTAAGTCTAAGTAAACGTTTTAATACTTACTATCGTCTTCGTTATCGTTTCTTTTACGATGTCTCTTCCTCGGCGACTTCTGTTTTTTATTACCAGGCGGTACAAGGTATTTTCTAACTTTTTCGTAATTATCTTTGACAAAATTATCCCAAAGAACATCACTGGACACTGTTGGAACAGGTACATCGACCAACCAAGCTTTGCATTTTTCAATACTCACACTTTTGTTTTCCTTTTTATTTCTACGACTTGGATACGTTTTAACGGCATCTTCTTTTCCTAAAACATAGACACTATGGTAACTAGTTTAATTACCGTATCCTTAACCCCCAATTACCGGACAATGAATAGATTTCTTAAAAATGAATCAAGAAACATGTTGTAATTAAGGTAATATATTTTTTCACATGAACTTTAAGGACTTATTTATGAATTTAAATAAAAAGTATTGCAGAAATTTTTCCTCTTTGTTTAATTTTTAAGAAAACTATTCATTGTCGGTAATTAAACCACGTACTCTATCACTGGCTATTGCACCTATAAATCTTAACGAAACCATTTGTCTACATAAATAGTCAAAGTTTTATACGATTATAAAAAATCTAACGAGTGTTTGCAAATTGTAACTTAAAAAAATGATCGGTTAGAGGAAATTAATTACTCAGAGGTATCGTATCCTCTTCTTCATCGCTGTCGAAGAATTCTACACGAGTAAGTGGCAAATCCTTTAAAAGCAACGTTCTATCTTTTTCTCCAAAACTAATTCTTTCCGGACTATCGACTTGCCCTTCGCGAGGTCTCAAAATCGGAGACTTCAAAGGATCTTCGATGAAATGAGGCGCTTCGCGAATCCTTTCCGGGGATTTTACATCTTTAAACAAGACGCCACTTCCCGAAGAAGTGGCAATCTCCAATAAAGATTGCCGTAAGGTTGTATCAAACGTTTCCCAATCCTTATAGGAATCTTCCTGCACTATCGCTTTCTTTTTCTTCTTCGAACTCCGTTTCTTCTCTTCCTCACCATCATCTTCCTTTTGCTTTAATTTTTGTTTTGCTCTCTCCCCCTGCAATTTTTTCTTCGTCCGTTTCTGTGTAGCAATCTTTTGAAGAATTTGCCATTTGCTTTGACCTTTGTTACTCGAAGAGGAATTAGTATCGATCGCGGATATGCTTGATCTTGTTAGCATAGGAGTATTTTCGATTACTGGTGTGCTACAAGCATTGGAACTCTTTTTTTGTTGATAAGCTTTAACGCGCTTTTTCTTTAATTTCTTAATCGGAGAAGGCATCCTGTATCGCTGTGTGTTCACAGTATTATCTCTTTTAATAAGTTCAATATATGATTCACGGATGTATCGTTGAGTTTGCTTAAACAGCTCATCGATAACTTCCGATATTATCAGAGTTTAGTTTTACTATACTGTTCAATGAAGGGTTGAATAGCAGATGATTCACGTGCGAAGGGGTGATATCGATGAGTTTCGAGTTTCTTCTTCCGTTCTAACTTTAGAAGAGTAGCAGATTGCCATGTCTCTCGGACTAAAGTGAATTGGGTATTTCTTTCAACTTGAACTTTTCGGAAACTGCAATGTAGAATTTGTGAATTACGATACTTGTGCGTAATCCAAGTTCTACGAATTCAATGATCTCATACAATTTAAAAATTGTAAATCTACAATTCCGCAATTCAAGTATTGTGAATTCGATGATTATTCGTTGTAATCCAAGTTGAACCAGTTCCGTGGGTTTCGTAACTAAAATGTTACGAATTCGACGATCTTCCAGAATTTAACTTTTCTGATTCCGATGATTACTATAATTAAAAGGTTCCGTGTTGGGTAGTTTTGGTAATTTTACACTTGTAAACACAGTAATGTTTCGCAGTGTAAAATTTGCGAATTCGGTCCTTAACGATGATTTAAATTTCATACCCGCGGATAGTAAGTATGTACTGGCAAGCGTGAATATTAGCGGATGACTACGAACAGTTGTCGGCCAAGTCTTCGAAATTCGACCTGTAAATACGTGTAAGGTCTAAGGAGCTGTTTGTATACGTAAGAATGTGAAGACTCAAGAGAATACATTTGAAAAGCTGATTTTATGTATGATTGTCTGTGATGTATTCACTTTGTATCTGATAAAGACAGGAAATAGTGTTTACGTATAATGGATCCTTTCAGTTAAGGATACCTTTCTAGAGAGGAACGTGGATAGGTGATACGTTCCGACAAATTCCCGTATTCTAAAATGATTCATCTCAGGGAATATTTCACGAGATTGTCACGTAAACTCTTCAAAGGCTACTTTATCGATCAATCGAATCGATATCGGTAAACTTCCGTGGGAAGGCGATATACGATTTAATCAGTACAAATTAATATATATATAAAATGTGAAAAAGACTTTCGCATTTTTTTATATGTGTTCAATAAATTAATAATTATTATTTAGTTCTAAGAATATAATAGTTTGATATTCGTAAATTAATTTTTATTTTATTATTATATTAGGTGTACCAATAAGTAATCCACTTTTTTATTAAATTCAATCTTTACTTTAAAGAGAATTAGACATCCACCTTATTTTAAATATAATTGCTGTTATTATAATTGTTTAGGAGATTTTTCAGGCTAGCCATGAATTCCTTGTTCGGAAGAATGCTTTATCTTTTGGTAAAAAGAATTCATCGATCCATTTAAAAATAGTGGATTACCTGGTAAACCTAATGTATTACGTCCAAATTAATTTGTAGACCTAATAGTTAGTAAATATAAATTAGACTCTTCCGATTAATCTTTCTCAGTGAAAGAAGAAGCAAAAAGATAAACAAAATGTGGAAAGTTGATTAGTTGGACAATAACAAAGAATTGTAATAAAGTTAAATGAACGAAAGAAATTATATTAAATGTAGAAGCTTAAATCAGACATTTTACAACCGGTCATTTAACCAAGCGTGGTACGGTTAATGTTATTATTTTTTCTTCGAAGATTCTTTGAAATGTTGTTCGCGTGAAATTTCATTCGAAATGTTATTCGAATAAAATCTTATTCGAAATGTTATTTGAATCAAATTTTATTTGAAGATTTTCATCGAATAATGCCCAACTCTAGTATCAATGCAATAAATAGTTCTCCTCGCGAGGCAGCATTGCTACGGCACTGGTTTCCAAAGGTACCTACTGCCGGAGCCACTCGGCTCACCGTCAGTGCACGCTGGCTCACCGCGCCGGTTACATTCCTCTCTTTGTTGTATCAAGCTTCCACTTTGACAGCTATCAACGTAATTTTCGCATCACGTCTTGTTTTTCTTACGCAAATTCTTCATCAGTTTAATCGAGGCATTCGTTGAAATCGAAAATTACAAGTATCGACAGTCGTGCGTGGCAAAATCGAGATCGTAGAGGTTAACAATAGAAGATCGAAGGGTGAAGGTAGTTGAAAACGGATCATTATGCCGGCAGACGCGGAGCTGAGTAATCTTCTTAGCAGGAGGCAGAGGATCAACGAGGAATTGGAGGAAGGAAAAGAGGTGAAAAAGCAGTACAAATTCGTGAACGTTTATACAGAATTTCACGAGTTATCCCGTCGCGAAATCAAGCAATACGAGCAGACCTTCAACAGGTGAGGACTTTCCGCTTCTTTCTTCTCCTGCTTATGATTTTAGCCGGCGAATCCATGAGTAGAAAAAGCCGGGAAAAATTTGTCGCTCTTTGTCTGAATGAAAGAAGGTTCTGGGAATTACGTAGTGGACCTATATTTTTCCCTTCAAAAGGGACCCGTTTCTATACGGTATTTTTTTGTGCGTAGTAAAGGTTGAATAGTATTGTTCGATCTGTGTTTGCTTGTTCTATAAAGCCTGGGTTACCTACTGATCAGTGTAAAACACATTTCATTTGAATTCTGATAAATTACAAGATCGTGCTAAATTTAAAGAAAATAGGAATAGGAATTGTGCGAGGTTAATATAATTGACAATTATAATAGATAGATTTTATCGGCTATTTTTAGACAACGAATCATCAACTATTCGATTGAATAAATTATTGATAAACGTTAGCAGTATTTTGTTGTGAATTAGGGAAAATAGAAATATGAATTATTACGCGGGGTTAATAGATTCAGTAGTTATGATTAGACTGTAGATTTTTATGCATTTATGGGAAATTTGACTGTGCAAAAACATGCAGAATACATATAATATTTAAAAATATACAAAATATCAAAGAAAAAACTAGACATAATATTCAAAGAATGAAATAAGTCTCCATTAAAATCATATTCCTTTAATTATGTTCGTAAAAATTCATAGTCTAATTGTGATGAATTTTTCTTCGGTCATCTTTGAATCAATAATCGATAGCTAATCGACTAAACGCGTTATCGAAATGTCGCATTATAGTGAAATAAAAATCTGTGTTATCTTAATAGAAATAATTAGGAAGTAATTATTTTTTGGTTAGTCTTGATTTTTATCCAAAAATTTTTCCTATTTGTGTTGGCAAGGAACCGCGAGATGAAAGGAAATCGAGAGTGGATCACGACTCCTATCGCGTTCACTGCGGTTTTCCTGCTTGTTTACGTTTACTCGCTCAAGTTTACGTTACTCCCTACGGACAGATCATGTTCCGCTGGTCAGATACTTTTTATGCATACGAGAATACACGAAATGAAATAATGCTAGGGTTTGGTTGAAATGCTATACGTCCTATTTTATTACTCCCGAGCGGTTCGGTCGTAAGTTCGACTAATCGTTAAAATATACCCCATTTATCAAGCACATCAGTTTTTACATTAGCTTATAAATATACTGCGGATTTTTATGCATTTATGGGAAATTTATGTTTGCCAAAAATTCTACAGTACGCGTATCATGCAGAAACATACATATATCTCGGAAACCGCGCAAAAGGGGAACCATTTAGACAAAATATACCGTTTGAAAAGAGATTTATGGAGAAGTAGAAAACTAAGGCAAACTATACAAAAATCAATTGAGAATATAAAGAGGCATCCAATTGAAATGTTTTATTTAATAAACGTATTGCAAAGTACATACATACATATCTGACTGGTAACAAATTAGTATACTTACTCGATGTGTTTTTAGAGGCAACACAGCTGCACTGTGGAGTTCATCGGAAAAAAGATGAATTTTAAATATCGATTTAGGAAACATGATTTTCATGACATTTTCGGAAAGTTGGTTAATGCACGCTTTTGTAATTGCGTTAAGTAAAATGCCTTAAAGAGCCGTGTAACAGTAAGTAAAATATGCAAAAGAATCGCGTAAAAGTAAACAAAACATGTAAAAAAAAGTAGCGTAAAAGTAAGTAGAACATTTAAAAAGACGCGTAAAAGTCGATCGTGTAGAAAAAGACCGACGAGTATAAAATATCTAAAGTAAATCACACATTGATATATCTAGAAGGTGAAACAAATCTCTATTCAAGCCTCATTTCTTTACTCGGGCCTGTAAAAATAGGAATTTGCATAAAATTCCGCAGTCTGCTTATAAACGTGAGAATTTAAATGCTTTAAGATTATGAACACTTTGAGAACTTTGGGTCCTTAGGCATTTTAATATCTTTAAGTTTATGAGGATTTCGAGGACTTTGAGATTACGTGTGTACTAATGAGAGTTCGAGAACATTGAACTCGGAGTTGTGTGGGAATTTTTAAACCTTAGACACTTCGAACGTGTTAAGAACTTTAAAACATTGGAGACTTAGAAAAATTGAAAGGCTGATAAAAAAAAGCACTTGTCAATCTTTGTCTTTTTCTGGAGAGACAATGAAATGCTGTAACATCACAAATTTTTATTCAATAGAATTGAGTGCTTTTAGGAAAATATTCATAATACTATTCTACAATTGTTGCAGCTGTCATCTGTAACTACATTGCAGAGAAATTGTAGCCAATTAAAGCATAAAGTTACAGAGCTTATGATGAAGGTTGGTAAGTTTGATGAGAGTTGTTTTGTTATCAACCCGTTAATTTCAAGTATTTCAAAATTTTGCTTGATTATCGGATAAGTTTTTACTATCACTATATATCTACTGAAAATATCGTCAAGTATATCTAGAAACGTTCCATAGTCACATTCTTGGCACGAAGATGCTCTTAGAGACGGAAAAAGGAAGAAAATGGAAAAGTCACGCGGTGGTCGTTACGAAACCACAGACGGCAGAATTCGTGACGTAGTTATTTCGTAGTAAGGCAGAGAAAAGAGTCTCCACGAGTGCATATAGCCGTGTTGCAGGCCAGGACAGACGACCTCGAGGTTTGTCCTCCGTCTCTCTTGTTCTTCTTGTAGGTATTTCGGAGTCAACCGGACAGCAGGTTTGACAAGGCAGAGGCAGGGTGGACGGCCGGTCACTTGTGCTTCTTCAAAAGCCCCTGAACACGGCTATTTCGTGATCTACCTATCAAATCTCGCCTCTTCCTACAATATCACTCTTATTTTTTATGAATTCACCAAAAGAAAGATGTGTGTTTGGTAGTTTTGTTGTTATTATAGTAGTTGTTTAACCCTTAACCCTTTAACCCCTTAAGCGTTTCGCTTAATTTTGAAAGCGTGCACCTGTGTTTTCAATTATTTTTAAGCGGTGACGAGTATACTCGACATACACCCGTCCCTCGATTTACGCGGGTTATTCGTTCCATGCGGTTTTTTACGCGGAAGAAAACCGTGTAAAAGGGGTACACTAGTATGAAAAAATACTTAACCCTCTATAACTCTTTGTGACTTACAAGTTACATACTCATATTGTTGCATTTTAACAATTTTAATTTATTTACTTGTTACTCTACTATTCATTTCGTTTCTCCATAATTGCATTGATGCCAAGTAGTCCATTCATAGTAATGATTAATTTCTACTTTTCACGTATAACCTAATGATAATTTATACTATTAAATCCCCAAAAATCGGTTATAGAGGGTTAAGAGAAAACACCATAAGATGATACGTTTCATATTTGTATTTTCACAAAGGAATCCTAATTCCAAAATACATAAACATCGTAATAAATTATATTCGTTGTTGGTGTCTGAACTGTAATTTAAAACCATCGATCTTCTCTTTTTAACTGACACAAAGTCACTATCTTCCTATTTGGAAGTATTACTTCTATTTCATTGTTTAGTGATATACTATAGGCTATTGGTTCTTGCAGCGAGAAAGGATAAAAAATTGAAGAGAAAGAAAAAGAACCGCGTAAAATGAAATCGCATGAAAATTGAAGCCGCGTAAATCGAGGGACGGATGTATTTCTATAAAAATTTCAAACTCAAATGATTTTCTTTCAACGACACTTTCCAATTCTATTTGAAGAACATTCTTCTCGATATGGTCGTGGATAAAACGAGCGTCGTTCAATTATTTATGCGATCAACGAGGAGATAGCCGATAAATCTAGTAGTACGAAAGTTTCACCGTGAAACCAAGCACGTGGTTAGGTATCATGCACGATGGATGATACCTCAGCCGGAAAGACACTTGGTTCTCTGCACACCGTCATCATCCAAGTTGTCCTTGTCGTTAGAGAAACTACCTACCCACTTTTCCAACTTCTTAGTCTTACCACAGACTCACCACAGAGCAATAATTTTTCCCCTTTCGTAAAAATTATAGCGTTGAATTATTTTATTCCACTTTGAACAGAGAGTTCAAGCTGGAGCTCTACTCAACTTTCTGATAACTTTCATTTAGAAGTTTCGGAAAAGAGGGTTTAAACTCGTGCACATCGGTTAAGTTATATTACTTCAAGTCGTTTGAATTTAGGTAACTCGATTGATGAGTAGACTGCGGATTTTCTTGCGAATTCGCGCTTTTATTAACAAAATTAAACGGAATCTTATACGGAAGTCCTACAGAAATCCAAGTTGAATCAACATTTTTATAAACGTCTCTTTATTGGATGTTATCAACTTCCAAGGGAGATGCTTGGCTAGATAGTGATGTGTTTGCGCTACTTTATGTTTTGATAAAGATAAGTGGAACACAGGCATGGTGTGATAAGTAATTTTCCCGTGAACGTTGGGTCTGCAACTTTGAAAAACGCGAATCTCATTCGAAAGTTGGCTACAAGTTAATCCATTTGCGACGAGGAGACATCTTCTTCATGTGAAGGGACATGTATATCGCAAATTAGTTTCCAAACTTTTTAGATCGGTGGTATCGTGAAACTTGCTCCGTTTTTCTCTTTTTACAGTCCTCGATAAAAAGAAGTTCTACGATAACCAAATGGAAATAATAATTTATTATACTTTGCACGACTTCTTCGATAAGAAAAGATCAATAAAAATTTATCGTTCGAGTCAGACATGGATTAACATTTATAATATATGAAATGTATTAAGTATATCAACGAATAATCTAATTTTATTTGTTAAATTCAGCATTTATTTTTGATAAAACCAAACAGGATGTATTTTGTTTTAAATATAATTTATGTTATTTTGAAATGCTTCATAAAAGAACGTTTAAAATTATTTTGTTCCATTAAAACGATTTATAAGTCTCCAAATTTTTAGTTTTTCAATTTCCAAGTTATCATATTTTCGATCTACAAATCTTAGATTTTTCAAGTCATCTATTTATCTTTTTCAACCTATTTATTTATATCATTCTCATTATAAATGAAAAAATTGATTTCGTATGAATGTCATATGCACCAACCTAATAAATTGATCGACACATTTAATCATAGTGGACTAATTATTGTTACATTCAATGAAATAAAATGTAAACGTAGATTGAATGAAAATCAAATGATTGCTATGCTTCTCGTGGCAAACTCAGCGCTATTCTAATTGTGTTTTCCACTTACAACTGGAATTCTAGTCGCCAAGGCGACGTAAGTACTGCTCACCTTACAATTCTACACATGGGCGCAATTTAACTCGACACACTCGTAAACATTCTCAAAAGAAGTAGTAATCGTAAACTGTTTAATAGCCACTCTAACTACTTAAGGAGGTAATATTACAGCAACTTTTTGTCTGTTACGCGATGACGTCAAGCCATACGCTTTAAAGGTACCGAACAATTATTTTTTTTTCCTTTTTTTCTTTTCAAAGCAGTAATAAAAGGGCTAATTTTAAGAGGTATCGCGTTACTTAAAATAATTAAGGAATTGCATACGAACGATTTTATGAGTCATTAAAGTGTTTGATTGTTTAGGTTTTCGTTGCTTCTGACTCATTAAGAAATCATCAAGCGATAATTTTATCTGCTGGTTATTTTAGAGTTCAGCATTCAAATAAGTATACAGCAGTTGTTCAAAGTTTCCGACCAAAGTGTATCTTTGTTAGGAATAGGATATTCGAAACCTCGAAATCCATGGAAGCTCAAAGTTTCGGGTTTCGAGAACTCGAAGCTTTGTGCTACTTTACGATTCGAAACTCCCGAAACCGAAGTATGTAATAATATTTATAGATAACGAGAATATTGTCACAATACGAATGCATTTAACCAATAATTTAATTAGGTTTGCGTTTGGATTTTAGACTTATTATGATTGATTCGATTTCATCACGTCATTGCAATTGTTTATACCGAGAAAAAGTTTTCATTCATTTCTTTAAATTACAAGCAAATTAAAGTTTCATTTAGTTAATCTCAATAGTTACTTTGATTTTCTAAAACAGAGTTATTAAGATTTTGATTCCTATCAAAATGAATCCTTAAGAGTAAAAGGAGAAAAATAAGTGTTTAGAGTTTCAAAAGTTTCGAATTTCGAGAGTTTCGAAGGCTTCGAATCCTCACAAAGTTTCGGTTTCTACTTTCGTGAATCTAAAAACTAGGTTTCAACCCATCTCTCTAATCTTTATTACATTTATAAGTAGACTGCGGATCTTTACGTATTTATAGAAAATTTAACTGTGCAAAAAGATACACGACGCATGTAATGTGTAAAAAAACATCGAATATGCAAAACAAGGCATTTCTTAAAAATTTCAAAAGATGCCATTGATCTCTATTTTGGTCTCATTCTTTTAATTATGATTGTAAAAATATGAATTTGGATAAACGTCCGCAGTCTATTAATAAGCTGAAGAATACGTGAGAATAAACGTTTATTGTACAAATATTAGGTGCACCAACAAATAATTCACTATTTCGGTAATAAGTTCAGCAAGTAGTTTCAATTCAAAATATGCTACCAAGATATAAAAATGAATCGATGAATTTATTTTCTGATGCATAAATACACCAATTATAATTAAAGCAAGATAAGTACTAGATCTTGTTAAAAATAAACATTGAATTTGACAATAAAAGTAGATTATTCACTGGTACACCCGATGTATTGTATATTATAGCTTATAAAATATCATCTTATTAAACTATCTGTAGAAAGAATTTTGTTCGTATATAATTTAAATTCGAATAAAGTTATAGTTTGACCGGAAGCTTGATAGTCACTGAATTGTTGTGCAGTTAAATATTAGTTATTATATACACAGTAATAAGAGGTGGTTAATCTCAGGTATAAAGTAGGAAATAGTAAAAACAATAAAGAACTTGAGAGGACCGCGAATGTCCTGCTAATCTACTAAATACTTATCACGCTCGAGTGACTCTAAATACGTATCTTTCTTTTGTGTCGTACTCTGATATATAGGTTCGCTGACATTTGATAGTAAACATATAGTTTGTCACTTGCTCCGGTGGATGCGACCACGTAGGTTGCACTTATCTGTTCATCATTTCCGGTTTCAACATTCACCACACCTCTCTCCACTTGCAATTCATACAGTATTTAAAAAAAAATAAAATTGAAATTCAGATTAAAAAGAATGTTCCTACATTATTGCACCTTTTACTACTAGAAAATTAATTAACCTACTAGAGGAGTAATTAAAATTCTATCAACTTTGCCTTGCGTTAAACGGAGTAATTTACCGTTACGTTGATATTTATTTATAAGCCTCCACTTTTTATTCCATTTGTAAGAAAATGGTTTACACATTAAGGTACATTTAAAATCACTCAATTCTCGCCTTGGAAACGTGATTAGCCTAAAAGAGCCATTAAAATGTGGTATGATACATCGAACACACCTTCCTGTTGGTGTTAATGTTAATCCGTCGTGTTAGAAATAGTTGCACGAACAGAAGTAATTACATCTAGGCGGATAGAACAGTTTTGTGTGAAACACTATCTAAAACGTTACTAGAAATCTCGTTGTGAAATTCGCGGGTACAACCTTTTACTTTTACGCGACAAAGAAACCATGGCAACGCTTGTTATTCGCCTCGATTGCAATTCCTGTGGAATTTTTTCTCCCTTTTTTCCGCGTAAAAACCAGTGAAAAAGAATTTTTAAATTCCTGCACTCCTTTAACGTTCTCTTTTCCTCCTTTCACGATCGTTTCAGGGAAAAATGGCGTATTGTTAAGTTTAAAATGCTTACTACATAGTAAAGGGCGAATCTAAAGGCACTGAATAAATTTTTATCAGGTCATTCAATAAATAATGTCAGTATTTTACATGATTTAAAACGATCGATGTAAAGTATTTTATTTATAAAGCTCAACCATTGTTATAGTTTCCTACATTTTTAAGGAAGTTACTCATTTCTTTATCAATTTATCGATCCTATTTTTAATAAGCTTGTCTATTTCATTTTCGATTTTTTATAATTTCAATTTTTAATTTTTTTTGTTAACGTACTCGGTTTGCATTACTCATTGGGTAACCTAATACGTGTTTACCACTAAAACTACCAATAATTAAGGTGTGCTTTTTTCAATAATTTATATCGAAGAAATTAAAGCAATAGATATTTGAGGAAGTATATAATGCAATGGAGGTAAATCTTCATTCACCTTCTATGTATAAAATCTAAAATCCTGTCTTTACAAAAGTGCATCGCTGTGAATTTATACAATTTTTATGGGAGATGGCAAACAAGTCGTTTTGACCGCTTTGGTAATTCCAGTATTAATACATTATGATATAAGATCTGTATATACTAATTTGTCGCAATAAATCATTCCCACGTAGAAAATGTGTATTGCAATAATATTCTACGATCACACATGGCACATAGTATTATTGTATATTAGCGTTATGAAATGATAATTCAGAAGGTGTTGGAATAAATTACTTCCGCTTTTAGCTTATGATTGTTATAGTTGACTGTTATGCCAGCTGGTTAATACCGCGCTGCTAATACATTGTTATTTGTCGCTGATAATAGTTAGGATATCAAATAATGGATTTTACACTTGTATAATTTGCATCTGTTAAACAATCAATTTTTTTTCTTACCCCACCAGAGAAATGTAGTTTGACTAAATAGAGTGTAATAGTATTCGTCGCTACGTTCAATTCAAACTACAAAATTAAAATTTGAATCCTTATTCCACTTTTAGTGTCTCCATTACATTATTCCTCATACAAAACAATCTTCTTTTTAATTTCTTCTACGTCCATTCTTTCTTCCCAAATTCTCCAGAACTCCACTAATTTACGAAGAAGTCAAAGAGAAACTTTTTCTCCAAACTTGTTCTCTAGTTTCCCAAGCAGAAAGCTTAACACATTCTCTGCCACCAGGATACGCTGTTATAACTTTCAAGGAACTGTATTTTTTTATAGCCGCAAAAAATATCGGGTTAAAGATTTTCATAATTTCCAAATGATTTTTCAACTTTAATTCAACAACTGTCCAAATACTTTTGAAGCGAGATGTATGTGTTAGTATCAGCACCGACGATGCACATGATAGCCTACTTCATTCTCATATAGAACCATCCGGGGGCCACCTGGCCCCCTTACCATTTTAGAGTCGCATACGACATTACTAGTTTAGAGTACAATAAGTCAACAGTGCTTCTAAAACAACAGGAATTATAACTGAATATTGTAACAATTGTTTTCAACACAATCGACCTCTAATATCCAAAACTATAATAATGTGTACACATACATATATACAGGTGGACAAAATTGTAAGACACCTTAAAAATTTCCGAGTTAGGGGCTTAATTTTACATTTATATTAAAGAGCATCACATGTAATGTAAAATCATTTATTGTTAAACAATGCCTTCGTAAATTAAACAAATATCCAGTTTAAATCAAACGAATACAATTTCACTTGGACAGAATTATAAGTCACTATCTTTGTTAATTGAAGAAATATACGTAACTAATCAAAAGTATCACCTTTTTCCGAATACTAATCATGAATAGATCTTCCTTTATTTTATACTACTTCAATCATTCGACTTTGTAAACTATTGTACAATTTTTTTTTATATAAGTTTTGTCCAAGTCTGATCAGACACGCAATTTCCTATAAATGAGCGATCTATCCTGTACTTACAATTAGTCAATGGTAGCAGCGAATATGTTAATAACTTGATGTCCCAACACATGTGCGTCCTACAAAGTAGCTAAAACCGTGCAGTAATAAATTACAGAGGGCACTCGAGACATACAAGAGGTACAGAAGGCTATCTATTGGACATTTGTTGCCCCTAAATTATAGAGGCAAGTACTCTACTATACGTCAGAGGTATAAATTCCTCATGCGTACGATATGACGATGTACAGCTGTACACATGATCGTTAAAACCAGTATAACACACGATATAACGTATTCATTACGTTGTGTTCGACGTTCTGTCCACCTTGCTTGTGCCTCGTGCTATGCAGGAGGATTGTTTTTCATGGTGGACACGTTTAAAGGTTGGCCGTTTCCAAATTTCATATGCGACAGAGGGTACGCGACGCGGTACCGGAAGTCATCAGGCAGCCTGCATAGTGAATTCGTTCTCGTGACTAAGCTGCTCGTATACGTAACACTTTGATTCACACGCGTGTACTTGCACTGTACACACTGGTGTGATTCATTCGTCACGTTGTGCTCGTCACTCCCGTGTTTAATTCGCTCAATAAATTTCCAAACGAAACGCGGGATTGAATTGAACTAGCTGGAGAATAATGGACGGTCGCTCTCGATTCAGAAACGCGAATGAAAGTTATTAACGAGACCTAATTTTCTTCTCCATACGCTTTTGTATCCCTTGACATTGTTTCTTGCTTATGCTATGCTAATTTTTTTTCTTTCTGAATAATAATATTAATATTTTCTTGCATGTCTAAACGAAAGAAAGTGCGGAAAATTTACCATTCTTTTCGAACTCTTTGGTAAACGCAGTTTCGCAAATTTTAACTTTGATTTAGTCTTTGGAAAGAGTTTTGAACGAATGGGGAAATTTAAAGAAACAAAAATATTTGGACTATTTATGTTGAAAGTAATATAATTCCATTTTCTTCTGTTTTGAGATATTAAAAGATTTGCGTTTGCCTCTACTGAAAAATCCTGATAGGATTTACGTAGCTTGTGGACGTATTCTATTCATAAACGAAATTTTAATTCATAAAAACACCCGAAAATTCTAATACAGCAACTATAAATTGATAAATAGATAGTTCACATTATGAAATTTATAAATTTTCTGTTTTCTCAACTTTTTCCAAAAATGTATTTACGCCACTTTCAAAATGAAAGGTCCATTAATCATATTAGAATACCAGACACAAAAATAACGTTTATATTATTTCACGAAAGGACTGTAACAATATTGATATCGTTAAATTTCAATCATTTTAACTTGATCGCGTAAAATCTAAATAAATATTCCAGGAAGTTGAGAACACTTGAATTTGGTATTACAAACTCATACTAATTTTTTCTGGTACATAATAATACTTAATAGCAGTCTTCTTTTACGCTTCCTTTTTTTCAGTAAAAGTGTCTCTATTAACTATCTTTACTAGCCATCGAAAGTCTAATTAGAGAAAGAGTAGCTGTAATTCCGAACAATATACCAACGAATATTTTTGTTGAAAGTTGTGCTATCTAATGAAAGTGCTACTTTTGCCATAATGCAATCCTGGTTACTTCGAAGAAATGTTTCTGCGTAGTAATAATTAATCTGCTATTAACATAAATTACAGCAAATAGATGATCAATGCCAAGGAATGCAATAATGGAGAATTTTCTTAATTTAAAGTATAAACGAAGGCGTCTATGTTCAATTTGAATCGAGCAAATGAAAGCTTAATTATCTCCCGTGTTCGCTTCACTTTCTCACGGAATGCATAATCGATTTCTGTGTTTCTGCAACGCAGAAGTGGGATTCGGTGTTATCAGAAGAAATAGTTTTACTCGGAATGCGGCTCCAAGTTTGGCGAACTTGTCGTACAACACTGGAGCAAACCGTTACTTCAAAACCATTCGCAAGAATCACGCGTTCTGAATACATAAACGATGTTAGAATTTATTCGACAATTGAGTTGCGGTAGCCGCCGCGTCGCGTGAAGATATTTCATATTGATCGCCTTCGATACTTTTATGGACGAAACTATGTAGGTGGCCTCGTGTTCGAGATGAAATTGTCCTCTAATTGAAGCGACTTGCGTGAAAGTTCATGTGCAATTTAAATGCGAAGTTGAAGGTAGACACAGAAATACAGAATTAAGATAGTCACGAAAGCAAAATTACAGTAAACATACATATTAGGTGTACCAATAAGTAATCCACTATTTTTTTAATAAATAGAGTTTACATTTAAATAATAACAAAATAGTTTTTGACAAATTTTCATTGAATTATTAACCCTTGGATGACAGAATTTTGAACGAGTTTTGTCCAACTATTTACAGCAACGACTATTAATAATATTAGTTTGAGTTTCTTGCTTGAAAAATTGGCATGTATCGAAGGAAAAAAAATTAGGTGACAATTTACTACATCTGTCCGCAAGAAATTAAGGAGAGTATGAACCAGATTTTTCTCAAATTGCAGGCATACTTGCGTCCATCGTGTAACGTTATTTCGCAATTTTTGCAACAAGAAAATCGATGTATAATGGCGTTTATATAATCTGATGCATAGAATGATAATAAAAATAATGCTTATATGGCGTGCACTGTTATTCCTCGAGAAATGACCTAAAATTACTAAATGAAACGGAATTACTGAATCTATTTTTATGGAAAATAAGAGCAAAAATTGGAAAATAAGATCTCCACTTACAAGCGGTTTTAGTTTTACGCAAGTTTTATGACGGTTTCTAATTTAGTTCCCATTTTTTTAGTTTTATTTTGCATGTTGATTTATTTATGTATCTACAAGATAAGTTTCCATTAATATACAAGATGATACAAATTATATTGTAATATTGAATAGCTGGTTGCACGGATAATAGATATTTACAATACTTTAGAAAGATTATTTTTGAAATAAATAAAAGACTCAACGAAGAAATCGATGGAGTTGCAAAAACCATTTTTTTGTAAAGCTGCAAATTCGATTTATACAGCCAGAGAAGCCTTATATGAATTTGCATAAACAGCCGCAGTCCAATCGTCACTCAATATTGCATTATGTTGCCTCTAGGTGTAACTTGCACGAAGTTCATTGAATAGTAATGATTATCGTACGCTTGAGTCGGATTTTAGAAGAGGTGTCCCGCGCTTCAGCGGGAATCAAGTGTATCTCCAATATACGAGTATATAGCCATCGTATTAAGGATCGTGCACAATAAAACCGTTTCGTCAACTTTTTTTTCCTATTCACCAGTCACGCTCCATTGCATTTTTCTTTGTACCCCGTTCTTCTCGTGTCACACACTCTTCGTCCCATAATCTTCTCCACCATAAGCCATATTGGTATACACTTTATAGACTGAAAAGATAAACCGGAAAGAATATAAAGCCGCAAATCAGATATAAGAGCAGACCAAAAATGCAATGTATTTTTGTAGTCGGAATTCCTCGGGCTTTAGAGCCCCATTATCATTTTCATTTTTATAATTTCAATTGCGTAAAATCTATATTTTTTGTGTTTCCTTTTACATTTTGCATATTAAAATACTTCGGAAGTGTTTAAATTCCTTTTCAGGTAATGAGAAACAAGATATTCTTCTGCAAATTCTGATTTTTTTTAGGTGTTGCTACCTCAGAACATGTGACACGAAGTCCCATAAAGTGATTTGTCTACTCTTATATCTCGACTGCTTTAAAACATTTAATTTTTTGTAGAATTTCGATACTATAAGGTACCTTCAAAGTAAAATGAACTGGAAAAGTATAAAGTGATCTTGCTCCCTTTTTTGGAGCAAGAAAACGTATATTTTACATTGTTTGCAGTTCTATTCCTATTCTATTTTAAAAATAGGTCCTACAATGAAAATAAAATTGATTCCTTTTCTTTTTTCCGCGAAGATCAAATATTTTATATTCTTTACAGCTAGGTATAATTTTACTTTAAAAGATTCTATAGTGGAAATAAAATTGGTAAATTATTCGACATTCTTATATTTTTTTTACATATCAGTTACTTTCTCATATTTTTCACATATTTTATTTTCTTGGATTAAAAATACCAATGTTTCCCTTCTTTTCGAGTAACGGCGAATCATAAAAACTTCGAAAGGGAAGAATTATAGCTTATAAAGAAACACTGATCCATTGATGAGGGGTTTAGGAATTTTCAGAGGAATAACCATTTTCTTAGATTAAAAGTACCAATATTTTTCTTTATTTTTTCTTTCTTTTCTTGGAATAATGGTGAATCATAAAAACTTCTAAATTTTGGCGAAGAATTATGGTTAGTAAAGAGACACTGATGCATTGATGGGGGATTTGGGGATTTTCAGAGGAATAACCGTGCCAAAAATCAAGCAGCTGAAAAAGCACGTTCTAACGCAAAGCCGCAGAGCGGCGATGACGTCTTTCTGAATACAAAGGGAGAATCTCCTCTGCATCGATCTTGGAAAGAACGGTAGTAGAAGGGTGAGAGGAACATATCAGGCGAAGTACCAGTACCCACCTTGACCTAGTTTCCTCTGGATAGTCTTGGAAAACGACGGGGAATGAATCGCGCGCAAGAACAACCAATAATGCAAGAATTGATTTTGCGATAACAATACCCACCCGTTCTGTATAGTCGCGAAATGAGCTAGCTTGTCCCCTGGTTAAACTTACTAGTTCACGCTATGACCCTGCCAGAAACTTTATATTTAGTTTAATTAATTTTATACGACGTTTAAGAAATATTGGAATACTATATTGGATTCATCACTAGTGAGATACATAATATAAAAATGGAGGTAAAAGCGTTGAGAGAAGCGCGAAAGTTTTAATTGGTTTTCAATAAACTGTGTGAAAAACTATTACATACCTTTTTTAAGGGAAAGCTACCTATGTGTTTTTTTTATGATAGTTTTTAATGACTTTTGGGAAAATAATGTGTCCATTTAAGATCTTGATGATTATGAATTCTTTGAAATTTGTTGACGCCCCAAATATTTTACATTAGATGTACAAATTAATTTTGAACATTCGGGATTTCATGAAATTTAATATTTATTTACAAAAAAATCGAATATAGTTTTAGTATCCAAAATTTTCAGCATTTCCACATTCATGAAGAATAAATTCGTCACTTAAGAAATAGAAAAATGGTAATTTCGAAATGATAAAGATACCAATAGTTTAAAGATAAAGACTCTGAATTAATTTGTACACCTAACAGGTAGATTACTTATATTTTCATACATACTTTCACATTACATAGTAAAGTAATATTTTAATATTGTCGAAAAATTGTAGGTATAGAAGTGATTAAACGTAGTGGAAATACGATCCTTTGATATCGTATCAGTGGCAGAGAAGCGAGAAATCGAAAAGTCAAGTGTAGAATAAAGGTCAGGTGTAGGATTAAAGGTCAAAAGTTGGAGCCTGCGGAATCTGGCAAAAATTCAGAAATTTCCACAAGATTCCTGGATTATATAGCTTATTCGATATTTCAATTTCGTAAATTACAGATAGTTATTATAAAAAAAACTTTTTTTTAGTATGTAAAAATTACTAAAAGGTTGCACTAGGTTGAGCAACAATATTTCAATGATAGAATGCAACTGATAGAAGACCTACAAGAATATTATAACAGGGCTTTATATAGTTACATAATGATACTTATGAACTATAGAATTACAGAGAATTACCTTCCTTTATCTTACTTAAAATAGTATTACAAATTCGGTGTTTTACTGATTTCATCGATTGAAAGGTGTCATTCCTTCTTAAAAAAAAAAAAAAAATTAGTAAGTCTGCTGATAAATGAGAAAAAATTGTTAAAAATAATGGAGATTATATTGAATATTAAAATTGCATTTTATTTTTTAATTGAATGAAAAGAGACGCCGAATTAATTTGTACGTTCACTTAATATGTACCTCGAACTTGTAAAGAATTTTAGGCATTAATGAAACTGAAAATATTTACTGGCACTGATAAAAATAATTTGCGAACAACGGATTGGCTAGACTAAAATTAGCATTCATTATCAAATAATTATGGATAATTCCGTGCACGCTATAAGCTTATATATGAACTCTGCCCTCCTTAGCTTGATTGTCTTAAGTAATATTTTTAAAAATCAGAAAAAATGAAGGTTTCATTTAATAAAACAGCACAAATAAGTTAGATTTCTAGACCTACAGAGAATATTTTAATTATGGTTAAAAGGTAAAAAACATGTAAAATTACACATAATTTAACATATTCACTTTTCCGCGAATTGCGTGTGATGCACACTCAGGGTTAATAGAATTTTATTAAAGGATATGTAAAATAAAGCTCACTAAAACTTGTTACTGACTACTATCCTATAATTAAAGAAACCAACTATCATAAAGGAATTACAATATACTGTATTTAGAAATGAAAAATTGAATTTTTAAACTGAACGTTCTGTTGTTTTCCCAACTGTACAAATGACGACTACGCTAGATGTTTGGGCAGTGAACGTGTTAAACACTCACAAAAATGAAACATTGGTAGGCAGAACACCTTAACTAAAGAAAGTTAAGGAACACAGAACTGTGTAAAATATCAAGCTAGCGAGACAGAAGAGAAAAAATTCCATCATGCTATTTCAAGTTTACGTCGAGGCAAACAGCACGGATGAACTAAGCACGCGCTTATCAATTGAATATTCAAATTGACTGTGAAATCGCGAATGAATCACGCATATGGGGAGAGATACGTTAAGTACGGGAGATATACCTATAGTTCCCTCCTACTCTTATTGATCAGAGCCGCTTGACCGTGCTTATAAACGTATAACCTCGACCTTCGAACGATTCTTGCTCTCCACCTCGGCCAAAAGGAGCTTCTTCAAAATGCGACCCATTCGACTACTTAACTGTGAATACTGGGTGTTCTAAAAAGATTCTGCAAAATTTTATAATAGTAAAAAATCAATACCTCCCTCGTAAGATAAAATATCTTATCTAGCATTCCGAGACATCCGAGAAAATTGAAGTTTATCTATTTTCTTTGCGCCCTCCATCGTTTTTCTTCTTTGAATTCAAAAATTGAATCGCTCTTTCGTAACAGTCTAAATAATTTGTTGATACAGATATGGTACAGAGATGTTGCATTATTAACGTAGTAATTCATTAAATGGCTTACATACGAGATTTGAACTTCGTAAAGAAATCGAGATAGGACATTTTAACATAGCAAACACTTTTATACTTTTAAGTATAGAATATAGCTAAAACATAAAAAAGCTATTCACATAGACCAGATGTACAGTTAATACTATTTAACGTAGTAAATGATACATAGAACATTTAAATTATGTAGGAATATCTAACTTTACTTAAAATGCAAAAAACGTGTGGAACTTCATATATTTCTATATATCTTGAAAAATGAAAGAATGTGAGATAGGACATTTTAACTTAGGAGGGCAGAATAATAGTCTAAAGGTTAATAACACTTACGATTGAATGAACATTAGATGTCTCAAGTATATAATAAATTATTAGCACTTAATTTGTTTGCTATCTAAAAGATAAGGATTGAAATTTAACCCTTTGAATCTTGAATATATGCGTTACTTATAGGATATGGGATGACTTAATACTTTCAGAATAATTTCGGGTTTCAGGTTCAAGCTACTGAAAATTGTTTTTCCTACATATCATCCAGACCGGAAATTAAATCATAATTACACACAATTGCGGGGTATGGGTATTATTAGCCTAAGTAATTTGAAAAATGCTAGAAAACAGCAGGGGAATCATAAACCTAGAATCATCCTGGATCCGCGGACATATGCGTATAGTGATTGCGTAATAATTCACGTACGGGTGATTATTGTATTTTTGTAAAGAAGACCAGAGAGTTGATCACGATAATTGGAGCCGGTCTAACCACCTTCTCAACTTCTCACTGAGTTTTATCTTTACCAGAGATTTTATTCATTACTCGGTCCAATTACACATTGGCCCGTTGATAAAAAAGAGGACACATGATTATTTAACCGCTCGTATCGTTATCTGACTGAAAACCGTTATCTCTGCTACAAACTAGTATCGTAGAGATATGCGAATTCGAGTAATACATACATACTTCGCTGGAGTAGCCTCAATTTTATGGCTAAGGATCGGTGAAGTCTTCCATGAAACGATTCAATATCAATCGTATTATAAATCGTACAAAAAGATTTTATTGGCACAGCTAACTTTCTTAATACTCAAGGTAGATGCCACTCTGGAATGTCTAATAGTCGGTGAAGTTTAGACATTTTGTATCAAAAGGTTAGATCTTTTACAAAACATGAATTAAACTTTCATCTTTATTTTCGAATTTTCAACCTTTTACCGGTGGAATTTTGTTTAAAACATTTTTAATTATTTACGTAAGTATTTAGAAATATGTAATATAATTTGTATCAAACATAACTTACCTAAACACTGTCAAAAGTTGTGAAGTATTTAATCTTTTAACAGAGGAATTTTATTTTAAAAATTTCTATCTACATGACGATTAGTCCAATAATTTCCGATCATTTCCTTATGACGAGTATACTCGTCAAACACTGGTAAAGGGTTAAAAAATAAAAGTTTTGCAAAATGGCAGAGTTATTCGTACAACTTCGATCGTTGGTCAGCGTGTTTAGCTGGTGCATCCGTCTTCCTGTTCATTGTTGTAACTTCGCCAGATGTTTGAATTTCAATATACAGTCGAGCATCGATAACTCGAATCTCAAGAGAAAAAGTAAAATCTTCGAGTTTTAAAGATTTCAACTTATTGAGGTTTTCGAATAACACAGGTTTAACATACGAAAATTTGACTTATGGAAGGTACAGATACAGCAAGTGTCATTTTATGTTTGATAAAATATGACATACATAGCCATAAGTTCGAGTTACAGAGTAGTTAAATTATACGGTTGATTAATTATAGAGTTAAACTTGAAGATTGCTAGCTATTCTAAATTGAAGCTATAGAGATAAAAATATCTGGCAAATATTTCGGGTTAGAGTAAGTTTTATTTCGATTTATAGAGGTTTTCGCAGCGGAGCAAAAAGGAATGAACAAAGTTTTCGTCTTATAGAGGTTTTAAATATACGTACTGTTATTTACTACATCTTTTGAGCGAACTATATATTCCTATTTGAGAGAAAACTTATTTTTTTGATAAGATAAACTCATTAACCAATTTGAAAATAATAGATCACTTATTGGTACATTTAATATATATACGCTTCTATAAATTGTACCATCATTTGTTAAAAGCATACGTATATCTTGTTTATAACTTACGATTAATTCTAATTTTATTATCATTCGTATACATAATACCGTATTATTAAAGCAGAGTATCCAATGTTTATATTCATACTGTTTTCATATTGATAAGAACCGTCGTCCTCATTTGCGCATCGAGAACGCTTTTAATTTTTAGATGCTGCAGCGAAAGTGTTAATACAATACTTATACATCTTGAAACTTGCAGAGAATTGTAAAGAAAACAAAATCGGCTTTTTCATTCCGTTTTGATATTCCCCTTTAATTCCTAATTTCTACCATTAGACATCTATCTTGTAATGCCTAATTTTTAATGTTGTAATGATAATTTAATTTCTAACTTCGTTTCTAATTTCTAATTTCGAAGCTGTAATTTCTGATTCCCAATCTTCTAATTATAGACTTCGATTTAATATCCTGATATTAATAGGATTGGAACGGAATAGGATGAATGAAACGATCCCTCGGGCGTGAACATCCTGTTTACAAGGTTTTTCCGTCGTAAAGCTTTCCAAGAGACTGTCTGGCTGCATTTTTTTCTTTTTTTCGAGTATCTGCACCTGAATAAATGCAAAGGAAAGCGTTTGCTACGCTTTAATCGCGTAACTCGTTACTTTAATTAGCGTGTAACGCAATTATATTGAAAGGGGGAACGTGAGAACGATCGACAATCGGCAGTGTATACCGATTTCGAAAGCGGGAACGAGAGAATGTCAACGGGTTGAGCCGTTTGTTGCGGTTTGTCTGCGAGCCGGAAGCTCGTGAAATCGACTTTCCGTGTAAAACGATTTCGATACCTATTCATGAATAGCTTTCCAAGGGAGTTGCCACGCGTATATACTTCACTGTGTTCGCTATCGATTCAACGAAGCACATCACTCGATAAGATCGGATTATGGAATTTCGAATCAGATTACACCGTACTCTAAAAATTTCAACCAATTTGAAGCATATCACTTAGAAAGGTACTTAAAGAGGAGAGTATAGTTGCAAATGATTAAAAAAGGAATACATTATTTACTTTAAGTTAGGGATTAGAACAGTGCTTCCCAACCGATGAGTCGCGATCTTTCAGATGCAAAATTATTAAATATATGAACCCTCAAGCGCTCTTTCGTTTGACTATATACTGAATGATCTTTGGAAGAAAAATGACCGAAACGTATGAAACTCGAATTGTTAACTTTATAACACAATGGAGGAACTATAACATAATGACGCAACGTCATATGACAAATTTTGCGCAATTGAGAATTCAAATGCATCATTCTAAAACACTTAATGAAATGTCTATGTTTCTACTTGGACAGTTTTACGAAGCACACAGATATATGTACGTCTTCCTATGTAACTCTAATATTCACACTGACATATTGCATTATGTAAGGTTCTGTGTAACACACAAATTCATTGATCATTCTGTAATGATCGTTAGTGATGGATCAAAAGAAAAAATACGAGAACCTTGAGTGTAACAATTTTTATTAACAGTATCAGAGGTTAATTCATAAAATGACCATTTTATATATTGTTAAGGAAAGAAAACCAAATATACTAATGTATATATCATTATAGCTTTGTGCATAAATGCATTAGTTTTTGGACAAATAAAAGCGCGATGGGTCAACAAAAATTAAATATATGCACTAAGACAGGTAATTAAATGTTAAGTTAAGATTATATTCAGAAATATTTGTTTACAATGAAGTTTCTTCACTTCGGTTTGAGGAGATCGCAGATGACTTCACTATTATAAAAGAGGGTTGCGATCTAACAAAAAAACGGTTGCGAAACACTGAATTGGAAGCTACGAGTTTCGAAACAGAGATTAAGAATTAAAAAGAATTAAAAGCTAGGAATTTGGAATTAGAAATTAGGAATCAGGAAGAGAAGTTAGCTGTTCACTGCAACTTGCATAACAACCCTGGTTTTATAAGATATTGTATAATAAGTAGATTGCGGATCCTTATGCAAATTCATATTTTGATCAGCAAGATTAAAGAAGTGAAACTGAAACGGAGGATTGTATCATCATTTAAATATTCTAATTTCTTCTGTATTTTGAATATTTTGTATATTTTTGCATACTCCGTGTATTATGTGCCTTTTTGCACATTTAAACTTCCCATAAGTGCATAAAAGTCCGCAGTCTATGATAATAATGAGTACAGACATTTGAAGAGCAATAATTATGCTTAACTAACGTATGTAATTAATTTTAGGTTCGACGCGGGTCACGACGGATTTCTGGACTTATCTGAACTGAAACGCATGATGGAAGTATTAGGAGCGCCGCAAACGCATCTCGGTTTGAAGGCAATGATACAGGAAGTGGACGAGGATGGCGATGGACGAATTTCCTTCCGTGAGGTTAGCAATTTCACGCGCGCTGATTGCCACTCATTTCCCAAAACTTTAATGAACACGGTCACTTAGTATTTCTCCTTCCTCCGTAACGAAATATCTAATATACGTATCCTAATGAAATGCAGGAAACAATTCTGTTTACGTAACCCCTGTTTTACCGGAAATTGGTGCTCTCCTGAACACTTTCCTCGATTATAGTTTCACTATTATCGACGTTGAGTAGAATCCTTTGTACTTTCCAACGTAGAAATTGTTTCACTTCTGCTCGTTTAATGCGTAGCCGCACGTGCCTTATATACTTCATAAAAATAGTCTACCCCATGGGGTGCTCGACGCGTAGCTCTTTCACCATGACCGGTGTTTGTTCTCCATGTGTGGCCCTGGCACATTTGTGGGGGTCAAGCCGTTCTATTTCAGTGAAGTGCACCATAAACTGGTTTTAGAGTATTTTTGAAGTACGTGTTGAAGGAGGGATATCAAGTATGAACAGCCGTATCATAAATATGTAATGGTGAATACGCTGCAAATTTTTGTGTACTTGTAGAAAATTTAAATTTGCAAGAAAATACAGAATGCATATGCCGGACACACAAAGTAAAGTTATCATATTTGAAGGGTGAAACAACCCCCTATATTGAGGTTCAAATTCTTTAGCTTTATTTCTAAAAATATTAATTGAAAACATTTTATTAATTCATTCATTCCCAAATTATTGAACAATCACGAAGCAACTGAATCTTTTTTAGATTTCTTACGTAGACTATACTTAAACCCGGTGAGTCAATGAGGATTGCGATCTGAAATAACTCGTGATTTATTGTTTTAACCATTCTTCGGATTACGGGGGCCGCAGAGACCCCGCACAAATTCGAATTCGGTACGGTTTAATGGGTGTTGATAGAATTATTCCAAAATTTATTTAATTCTGTATCGTCTTGCCAAATTTGAATATTACTATGTACTTAGTTTGCACTGGTTAATATAGTGATAGAGTTCAAAAGAAAAGCAAACTGTGAACTAAATTTGGAAGTTCCAAAAAAGGATTAATAAAACAATGTCTTATTATTATATATTTTATTATACGAACAATAGCGTATTCGATGGAGTTCATTGAATGAATACATTTTGACATTTTTTTATATCTATGTAGCAACTAGGGTAACTTAAATATAATATTACTGGACTGCGGATTTTTATGCATTTATGGGAAAGTTAAATGAACAATAATACCATGAAAATGAAAATATTGAAAATAAAGTACAAATTAGTGTATTTTCAGAATAAATTATTGTATCCTCCATCTAGGATCCACTTTTTTAATTTAGTTAACGAAAACATAAATTTGTATAAAGATCCACAGCCTAAATATTACATAATACATATAACTAGTCTATTACCGCGTTGACTGCCACACAAATTTTGTAGACTGACTTTGGGGGCTACAATAGAATTTAACATGATTCAATACACCTCATTGTAATATTTAATTTGGAGAAAAGATTCTGCTCGAATAAAAATGTTTAATTGCTATATGTTTGTTTCATAACATTATCTAGTTATCTGTGTTGTTAACAATTGTTTAGTTGATATTATCATTCTAAACTAAACAATTAGAGCATTTCGCCGCTGAAAAAACAAACTCCATTCATGGGTAACCAACGTGGCAATCAACGTGTTAATAAAATGTGCAATTATAAAATTTGAAGAAAAATTCCATTGCTAATAATTTGCACGTCAATTCCATATAAAACGAACCACAATGATTCAATATGAAGGAAATGATGAGTAAGGAGCAAGGTGAGCATTGGTCAGCAAGTTAAGTTCAGTGACGCGGATGATTCACGGTGATCTATGAAACAGACTATCGATCGCATGTATGCAGATCGAACGCTTTGTTCACGGACCACGAAAAGTCACGTAGGAATGTCCAGGCATGCATTTGCATTGGATCCGAGGACTTTTCTTCAACGCGTGCCTTAGCATTTGCGATTTATCCTTCTCTGAGTAGCACACATCTACTTACATTTCCTAGCGAAAGTTTCGTCTAACGTCATGCAGATACGCTTTACACGCTCCTCTTTTTAATTGCCGTTGTAAAATTACAACAGAGTATACGATGTGTTTATTTTTACAATAATCCGATAAAGAAACATTCTATGAGGTATTTTCATATTAGAGAGACTTAAATGGATGACCAAAGTGGTAAAAAAATTTATAAATCTGTGCTAATGCATTTTTGCAAACTTACCGTGATTTTCTTTTAATGCTAGATTTACGGAACTCGTCAATTTGACGGATTTCAATTTTTATATTTATATCAGGTCATCTATTATCTAATTAGGAAAATATGGTATTATAAAAATGAAATACAAAATCTGATAAAAAGCGTTTCTTTGGAAAATATAAATATGTACAAATACTTTTTACAGCCATTCTATATTAACGTGGTTATTAATTTTATAATTAAATAATTACATTAGCAAACATTCTGCATACTTACATTTGAGAACATCGTGTTTCATACTTCAGATTTCCGTGACAACTGATTTAATTTATCAATAAATTTCCCCGCCATATCTCTATAACAGAGTTGGGCATTATTCGGTAAAATTGTATTCGAACAACATTTCGAATAAAATTTTACTCGAACAACATTTCGAATAAATTTTTCGAATAATTTTTAGAGAGGAAGTATCAATGATACATATTTGAAGCAAGAAAATAACCAAAACTATGAAAAAACGTAATAAAATCTTATTCGAGAAATTTATTCAAAGAATTTATTCGAAATGTTGTTCGCCAAACTCTCCCGTACATATGTGTGTATGTAGAATTAAACGCTTTATGTTACGACATTCTTATCAATCGTGTGTTATGTAGCATAGAACAACACTTATTGTTAAATTCCAATCCGTTCAATTTTATTTAAAGGCAAATAGATAAATGACCGCCAGTCACTAGATTCAATAAAATAGTTCCGTAATATTTGATCGTTCGATCTTATCTCTGTACGCGTATTGTTTATAACTTGTTACAGTTTCTACTGATCTACCGCAAGGCACGTGCTGGTGAATTAGAACAGGATTCTGGGCTGGGGCAACTTGCGCGTCTTACAGAGGTCGACGTGGATGAAGTAGGAGTAACTGGGGCCAAACATTTCTTCGAAGCCAAGGTATAAATGTCTCTTTTTTTATTCTACGGAAATCGGCTTAAAAAGCGCAGGACTCAAACTACATGATCAAAACCCTAGCATTCTTTTTGTAAAGTGATTTAGAAAAGGGTGGATTTCTCTTTAAAGCTACACCTCGATTTTCTTTTACGCAGTGAATTCGTACCGTTCAAAAAAATCATGTAAAAAAGATCGTATAAAACAAAGATACCGCGCAAAAAAGGAACCAATTAGACAAAATATACCTACTGTTTAAAAAGAGATTTGCGGAAAAGTAGAAAATTAAGGCAAACTATACAAAAGTCAATTTAGAATATAAAGAGGCATCCAATTAAAATGTTTTATTTAATAAACATATTTCAAAGTATATACATACATATCTAACTGGTACCAAATTAGTATACCTACTGGATGTGCTTCAGGAGAATTTAGAAACAGCGCAACTACACTGTATAGTCCATCGGAGAAAAGATGAATTTGAAATCTTGATTTAGAAATCATATGATTCGTATGTCAAACATGTAAAAGAATCGCGTAAATGTAAACAAAATGTGTACAAAAAGGACAGCTTAAAAGTAAGTAGAACGTGTAAAAAGACCGCATAAAAAAAGAACGTTTAAATAGAAACCGATGTCTACGCATATTATTTTTTAAAATAGAAATGTATTACAAGCTTAAAATATTGCCAGTCACGAAGATTTCAATTTTATGTATAAACTTTACCGACTCTAATGCAAGTCAAGTACAAGTCGTGCAAGCATGAAAGAAAAATGATGAAGTGATTAAAAGGAAAAAAAAAGGTGTTAATTAATGTAACTTCTCCCCATACACTATCAATGAAATCATAAGCGAAGAATGATAGAAGAAATCATCGTAGCCATGACAAATTGAGGGTTCGCGAAAGCGTATCCGTGTTAATTAACGTTTCCCGATGCATCAATTACCGTGTGTGTTGGCAGATCGAGCAGCTGCGGAAAGCGAGCAAATTTGAGGACGAGATTCGAATGGAACAAGAGGAACGAAAACGAGAAGAGGAGGAAAAGGCGACGAGGCGAGCGCAATTCAGGCAGAAGGCAGCTCTGTTTGGCAATTGAAAGGGAAATTCGCGGATCGAAAGTGCCGAGCCCCTTCTGCACCTTAGCGGAATTACAAACGATGCTCTTAATTTGATTCTTCCAGTACAGGGACTGGTCGACCACAAGAGAATTACGTAGACCGACTATAGTTTTGTAATCGTGTAACATTAAGACGTGTTAATATCGGCGATGATTGAAAGAACTTATTCTCATTTATTTTAAGTTTGTGGATAATTAAAATAGAATTTTTAGGAGACCGATAGTGACACTATTTTAAAGTTAAAAGTTTATACATTGTCAATCATACCAATTACAGTAGAAGTACATCATTAGATAAAAATATTTAAATAAAAAGAAACTCAAATAGAAGATGCGCAAAATATCACGAAAATTAACACCAGAAAGATAAAATTTGATAAAGTCCGACGTATTTGAAATAAAGTTTATTCAAATAAAATGAGAGGATAAAGTATTTACTATGAATCAGTTGACAGTGTGTTAAACTTGAGAATTCTCGAGATTATTTTTTAATTATATTGTTTTATATAATAAGTATTAGCTGTGTACATTAAAACAGCTGTGAATTCCTTAAAAATACAATTTACATTTTATAATTGAGATGATATATCCGAAGAGACGCAAAAGTCTACTTTTTTAAATCTTTACATTAATCAGAAAATTATGTAACGAATATCTTACACTTGGAATTGTTAAAGAGAATAAGACGATTGTTGAAAATGTTTTTAATTTTTAATTTTGCTAGACTTAGATTGCATTACATGAACGGACTATAAATGATTTTTAACGAATGCACGACTGATACTGGTATAAGTACATCTAACTGTAATATGTATGTATATGTATGTACATTAATTTATATGATAATTTAACAGAAAACATTTCGCAACGCGTGATTGGAGGATCTCTTTCAGTTGCTATTAAAATTAGAGACAATTCTGCTTTAGAAATATTTTACATCTTTTCCGTGTACGATTCAAAACCACATGTTTATATAAATGTTTAGCATTATAAATACAATATTAAAGGGGATACTTTTTATCAATCCAAGTGGTCTTAATAATTGTGCGGTAATATTGTATTTTTATAGTATTTCGTTTTGTATGAAATTAGTTTCGATGATCAAGTGTAAAACGATTCCAGATTATTTTGATACGATTTTTATAGATATGTTTCCCGACAAAGCTATATGTATTAAATGTTACGAATTGTATATACGATGTGGCTTAAATAAGTTTGTATTATTATTATAGATTGTAAATAAACTTTTTTTGTTCTAATAGATTTTTTTTATATACTTTGATTAATTGCTAAGATAAAATCACTGTAGTATTGTTTTATCGATATTGTGATATGTACAAATTGCAATATGCTAGTAGTGTACTAGCATATTGCAAATTGATGAATGTAAAATAAAAAAATTACGGAACTGAAGGCGAGCAATCTTTTCGTTTTCTTTTTTTAATAATAACAGGTAGTTTTGTATTTGATTCAAATCAAATTTGAATTTTTTGATTAGCATGATTTCAGAGACAGCGCCAATGTTATTCCCCTCCTCCTTCATTGCTACCAACTTGAGAATCAAGCACATTTTTGCACAAAAGTGTAAAGTATCGTTAGATAGTAGTTTTGAAATATATTTATAAAAATCATTGCGAAGGTACAACATAAATTTCAATGCTTTTAAAAAAAAGTATATTATTAAACTAAGTAGCATATTAATGCAGTGTTAATATATCGATGCTTTTAAGTTGAACGAAAATAAATATTATATTGTTTGCTGTTATTTATTTTCTTATTTTAATAATATTCTTTATTAAAATTGTAACGAGCTATACTTTAACAATAGTTATAGTAGTTTTGAAATGACGATTCGTTTTCCTTTAAAGGAATCAGATGATCATTTTTTTGGAATAACGAAGACGACAACTCGTAACAGTGTTATGAATTCTTCGCGTTATTAATTATTTACATTCATTATCAGCATCCATCGCTTATCAGAAGCGTTATCCTATTTGAAGGTCTTTTCATAAAATATTCATTGCAGATTGATAGCAGATTCCGAGAATAAGTAGCGGAATACATATCTCTCCAGGATGGCATCGAGTCGGGTACGCAAAGATAAAAAATATTAAACTGTTATTTATATACAACTTTTGTAATAAAATTAGAAAGAGTGAAATTTGAAATATTTTGTAGAAGGAAAAAATCGTCAATTTGTACAAAACAATAGCACAAAATCCGTCTTTAAGTGGTGCAAAAATTCTGAAGCTAGTTGATAATGGAATATCAATTTTAAGTGCATGGTCCCAAAGAAATTTAGAGAGGAAAACAAACCAAAAATTTTGTCAAACTCACATTTTAAACTCAAACTTACAAATACAATCTGAAGGCTTCCCTATTGATATTACAACAGAGTATGATACACATTTATTAGATCAGTATAAATTCCTACATTCATGAGTTATATATCTTAAAAAAATCACTTTCATTATAGACTTCTGTCTGCTTCCACTGAAGATGAACAACGTAGAGCTGTGTTAAGGCAAGCCACAATTGAGAATACCCCTAAACAATTTATTGAAATCTGGGATAAACAAAGGCTTGTGAAAAACTATGATTTAGCAGCATTGGATGTTCATGGAGATGTGTACACAGATTGTAATTATTAATTTGACAAAATGTGTATTTAACAATTGACAAGAATTACTTATAAAATTTTGTTTTCTTCATTGGTAGCTGAATTTGGTTCCTTTGAGTGGTCTCCAGACAAAACAAAAGTACTTTACATTGCTGAAAAGAAGCTTCCAAAATCTGAACCATTTTACAAGCAAAAGCCTCTTAATAAAAAAGATACAGACAAGAAGGAAGAGGATGAAGTATCAGTGGTAAGAGTTACTTTAGTTTCTTTAATGCAAATGTGATGCTAGCAATGTAAACTTTAATTAATAAAATGTTTGTTGGGTCAGGGTAATGAATACATTTACAAAGCTCATTGGGGAGAGCAATTGGTAGGTAAACACCATCCAGTTGTCGCTGTTCTTGATACAACGACAGACACAATTTCAGCTATCTCAGGAATACCAGATGATCTATCACCTGGTCAAGTATTGTGGGCTGAAGATAGTGAAACTGTAGTTGGAGTGGCATGGAAACACGAACCAAGACATTTAGGTCTTATTGCCTGTACTAATAGGCTATCTTGGATATTTTTATTGAAAGATGGAGAGTATAGTAAGACACATGTTATTTCACTTTTTAACTTTTAAATTAATCCTGCACTGGCATACCAGGTTGTTTAAATCCAGGCGAAAATTTCTACATTTATTTTCTTTGAAATGAGGAGGCCAAATTATTAGGTTCTAATATATATTTGTCCAGTTTTCTCATAACGTTTTTTAAATCCCAGCAGTTTTACAAGAGAAAAATCTTTCAGTTAAAGATTTAAGATCATTGATCAAAATTATACACGGATAATTAGTTAAACTTATTCCTGAATTTACAAAGAAGTGATTTCACAAATAGTATTGTAAAAAATATTTGTACCTGCAAGTACATCAAAGTAAAGACCTTAATGCATATCTCAGAAGTTTCTTGGGATTTTTTAATGAGTAGAATAATAAAAAATTAGACCTGGACTTAAAAAATCCGTACTACCGGCCGCGATAGTTAACAAACATCATGAGTTAACCCTTACACTGTAAACGTTTTTTGATTGAGCTCAAACTGTAAACAGGGGTCATATTGCCTCCATGAATTTTTCATCATAATTTGGGTAAAAGGCTCTGAAAAAATTCTGATACAGTTTATTGTCTGTAATAGTTTATTTAAGTATATTATTGTTTTTAATTATACGAAATGCAAAACGAAGTATATGGTTTTGAATTAAAACGCTGCAGCCAATTTGACTCCAGTTCATAGTGTAACGATTAAGATTATATACATTTGCTTTGGTAACGAATATATATATATTTTTCAGAAAAAATCTCAAGCGATGCGTGTGCTGTCCGCTGTCCCAGGTTTAGCCCTGATAGAAAATACCTAATCTGGTTAGAAAGAGAAGCAGGTGGTGTTCATCATAATGTTCATCGACTTATGTATCTTGAATTCAAACCTGCCGATTTTAAGGTATCTATATCTATATACAGGTATCAACATATTTAATGCAATATTGATTTTATTTAAGCTTGCGTTATTATTTTTTATTTAGGCTGGCGTGCTTGTGGATATCGTACCTTCGAGTATATCTATTCAAAATGCTGATAAATTTTATGGCCTGTATGGCCGTTTGCCTCGTCGATGTTGGAGCACTGATTCACAATATATATTTTTGAGTACACCCCAACAGAATAATACACATTCTTACATCGTTAATACAAGTAAGCAGTTCTTATTTACATATGCGTTAATTTTAAATGGTCGGTAACGAAAATGTTATTTACAGAAACGAAAACTATTACTGAGATACAAAAGGATAAAAGTAGCCTTACTATTTTGGATGTAAAAGATGATATTATTGCGTTTTTGGAGACATCGCTTTTGGAGCCTTCTTTTCTTACTATAGGAAGATTTAACTCAGAAACAGTTAGTAATGGTCATATTAAGAGAAGTAAAATTACACTTCCTACAACAATTCCAGGTTCCGAAAACTTAATGTATGATCCTTCCGAATATGATTACAATAATGACGATGAAATCAGTAAGTAACTTGCTATCTCTTAATAATAACAAAATTTAAATTACACATCTTCTAATTATTTTAGAACATTTTAACTTCATTTATTTCGGACCAAAAAGTGGAAAAGACAAATCAGTACCTTTGGTAATTGTACCACATGGTGGACCACATTCTAACTATGCAAATTCCTTTGTACTCGATTACTTTGTGTTTGTCTTATCAGGTAAATACCCAATTTATAGTAGCTTGAACATCTTATCTTGTCGATCTGTAAAGGTCTCAATTTTTCTTAAAAACATTGTTTGCTTAAGGTTTTGCGGTAGTTCAAGTTAACTATCGTGGTTCTACCGGAATGGGTTCAAAGAACGTCGAATATCTTCAAGGCAAAATTGGAAATACAGATGTAAAAGACTGCGTTACTACTACTAAGGAAGCTTTACAAAAATATCCGTGGTTAAATCCAGAAAAAGTAGGAATTTGTGGCGGGTCGCACGGAGGATTTTTAGTAACTCATTTAAGTGGTCAATATCCAGTAAGTACTTAAATTAGTCGATATTTTTTATTGATACATATTAACTACTACACCTATTAAAATTTACGTAACCACTATTATCTGCCTGTGAGACGGCTAATGTTTACTGCGTTACCATTGACATAAAAACGGCGATTAAAAAATCAATTATTCTTGTTTTGCACTTCAATAATGAAAGAGTCCGTGAGTAGAATATGAGTGTGAGTATGAGTAGAATATGAGTCAGTAGAGTATGGAATGAGTATGAGTAGATTAGAGTATGAATAGAGTATGAGTATGAGCATAAGTTCGATATCAGTAATTGAACATTATACTGTAACTGAAAAGTATCCAGAGTAACAAGCTTATAAATCATGCAGACAGGAAAATATACATGAATGAGTAATTATTAGCGGTCTCGCAAACCGATAATAGTTAAATTTTGTAATGTTTTATAAATACAGTAATTTATTTTCGTAGGATTTATATAAAGTTGTTATCGCAAGGAATCCAGTAATCGACATTGCCGCTATGTTCACTATATCAGATATTCCAGACTGGTAAAACATTAATGTATTTTTAAAGATTTTTCATAACTCTGAATTACTTGAAATTATATTGCAGTCGCAATGCTCTGAGTAAGGAAGAGAGAATTAAGTAAGCTTAATTCTAGAACAGAATATAATAAAAAGCAAAAAAAAATATAACTAACATAACAAAGCAAGAATAGAATATATCATAAAGAATTTTTATTTCCGTTGTTAATTTTACGATACATTTGATTGCAGGTGTGCTGTCGGAATCAGTTATCCTTTCGATGAAAGTAAGCCAATTTCGGAGACGGATCAAGTTGAAATGCTTGTAAAGATGTTTAAGTGTTCTCCGATTCTTCACGTTGGTAATGTAAAAGCTCCAACTTTATTATGTATTGGTTCGAACGATCTACGTGTTCCTCCGTCTCAAGGAAAATTGTGGTATCAACGCCTCAAAGCGAGGAATGTTAAAACAAAGTAAGTAGATGTTCCTTAACCCTTTGACTGCGACGCGATATTCACGTGATCGTAAATGAACATGAATTGTAAAATAATAAAATATTTGACATTGCTGTAAAATAAACTTCCAGATATTTTTATATAATGGTAAATTAAGAAATTAATATTTGTTGTATTATGCAAAATATACTTGGCGTATTTGTACGCCCTTTGTAGATATTGATAGACATTTAGAATGTATATATATGCCTTGTGCAATCAAAGGGTCTTAAGTATAAATTACAAATTGTATTAAAGTTTTTTAAGTTTAAATTTTTTCTTAAGTTTACGTCGCTTACATTAATATAACATTGCAGGATGCTACTTTACGAAGATAATCATCCTTTGGCATCGGGAACAGCTGAGATTGATAATGTTATTAATGCTTGCTTATGGTTACATGAACATATCCCAACAGAAAAAGACGAATAGACTTACGATAATGGAGATAATACTATAAATAAATTTCTACTTTAAAATATGATAATTAACTGATAAGTCGCAAGCACTTTAACAAAAATTAAAAACAATCTCGTATAAATATTAAGTTTATTAAATACTGTATTTTTCCAATATTAAAAGACTTATAAACTATAAACAAAATATCGTCCTAAAATAACTTTTCGTTGCTGAATAATTGACCTTTCTCAACGGCCGTTTATATTTTACACATTACAAATCTTGTACTTGTATTTCATTATAATTTTTTGTTTTTTTTTTCAATTACATATATTTTTTTGTAGAATGAGTAATACAAAATATAAAAATGTTTAGCATTATAAATGGTAGTTATACAATATTGACAAAAAGGTTGATACAAAATATTAAAAAAAATTCGATATTTTCTTCGAGCATTTGTCCTATGTGACTATATCTTGTTCATTCAGAAAGGCACTCATTCATACCATATATCTGAAGACTGTACTGTGCACAGCAATATCTAATTAAAACATTAGATATTACGCTGTTAATATGTATTAGTTACATATTGTAACTTATATTAGCGCTTATGATCTAGCAGGATTACTTTGTTCCGGGAATAAAGAATCGTAACTAGGCGGTAAATCTTTGTCAGCAACGGACGAAGGAACTGCGACTTCCAACATCGGTGCTGTGGGAACTGGTGGATTCACAGATCCTACAGAATCACGTGACAATGGCCCTGGTCTCGAACACTCGTATGGATCCTCACAATCCATCGACCAACATAATTTTTGAGACCTTTTACACATCCATAAACACATAACGAATATGATGAAGCATAAAATCAAGGTAGTCACTGCACCCACTGTTACTTTTGTACCAGTACCAGTGCTGACGACTTCATTGGTATTGTTTGGACACTTGTCCTCGTCGATACAAACACCTGGTACGCAATTGTAAACTCCATCACAAAAGAATTCATTTAGCATGCAGGTCTGGTGACCTATTGACGTGTATTTAGTTAAATCCACACTGCTACAATCTGCAACATGAAATTACAATAAGAATACAATTCATTTGAATAACCATAGAAAACTGTTAAGATTAAATGAACTTACTTGTAAAAGAAGTGTAAACAATGCTTAGAGAAAGGAACTCCCCCTCCTGTACCTTCTCTTTTGAAATGAATATTTCAGTTTCCAATTCTGCAGCAGATTTATGATTGATGGGGTCATATTCTGCATAAGTCCTAACTAATGGTGGTGATTCAGATGAATACACACTGTCTTCTGGTTCAGGAACTACGTAGTATTTTATTTTGTTACGATCAAGAGAGCCACAAAACTTCTCTGTCTTGTGATAGTCTTTTCTCTTAAACTGGAATAAATTTCAACAATTTTTATATACTTTATTAAATACTTATTGATCTAATACTACTACAAATTTAATATAAAGTTGCTAATGTAAGAATTTTTAAATATAATAACAAATTACTACTTACCTGTACAGTCAGTTACAAAAGTTTATATACACATTTTAAATTTCAAATATTTACATTTTTTAAAATAGAAATAATGTGAAGATTCATAAAATATAAAATTACAAGTGAGAAAAATTTGTACAAAACAGTTTATAAAGGGAGGATCATTGATGGAAAAAAGATCACCACTTTTTAATAATCTAGCTAGTTTTAATTAATATTCTTCAAATGATTAGAGCTCCAGTTGTTTTCTTAAATATTTGAAATTTAGAAATGTATGTAGACTTTTGCAACTCACTGTACACAATCTAAACACTATGATATTGATATAGTATCACTTCAAATTTAACATAAAGCTGCTAATATAAGGATTATCAAATATAATAGTTAGACTATGAACTTTTATGCATTTATTGGAAATTTGAAGGTGCAAAATATACAGAAGACATATAATCTGCAAAATTATGCAAAACATCCACAAAGTATGATACAATAAAATTGATTGTTTTTAATGGTCCTATTTCTTCTAACTTATTTGTAAAAACATGAATTTGCATAAAAATCTTTAATCTAATAATAGTACATTATTTTTTACCTGTACATAATCTAAGCACTGTGTTCCATTTCGTCTAAAAGACATTTTTTGAATGACTCCAAATAATCCATCTCCCTTAGCTGCCTTAAATGTGAACTTACAATGAACATTAGAACGAACGATCCAGCGCTCAAGCATGTGTTTCGACCTGACTATTGCCGCACCACTTTTAATGTCGATAGTAGACTCTCTGCCAAGTATATGGCAAAATTTTTCCGACTCAAAACCATCTAAAGGAAGAGGTTATACATTGAATATTCTACTCGATATAAAAAATAAATCAATCAAATTTTTTCGTAAAGACTTACATTCAACGTAGTGGTCGTAATAAGCGCACGAACTGTAAATCACGCAATTGTTCGCAAGAAATAATAAACTTAGAAAACGTAAAACATTCCGTCGAGCCATTTTAACAAGAACTGTCAAAAAGCCATAAAGAAGACGGGTAACGTCACCATCGATTGCAATTCAATGATGCCTATGACTAATTTCTCAGGGATTTTCCGTGAGAAAGAATTAATTGCAAGAATTATTATTAAACGTTTTCACGGAATCGCTCTGATCTCGATCCACCGTCTTCACAAATACGTCATTCTTCGCATCATATCAAAACAAAACGAATGTGTCTCCCATATTCGAGAGAAACCGAGACACGCGAGATCGAGAAGATCGAGATTGTCGATTCTAACGAGACCTGGTTCAAATGAAAATATCGCTATAAAAACTACTATTTCTTCTATGTATAATTGAAAAGCATAGTTTTTTGACAATGAATACAGATTTCTCAGGAAAGATGAAAGTAATTAGACTCGATTATAAAGATGTAGAAATTAGTAAAACGGCAGTAAAAACTATAGAGATATGGAACGAATCTCGCGTGAGTATTCTTCATCGTTTAATCACATTTGATTTTTATTGAATTTGTTTATTACAGAACGAACAAATATATCAAGTTCAAAGGGATCCGACTACTAATCCTTTGGATCACGTATTTCATTTTCGTTCTTATACTTGGATTCTAGCTCCCGATGGAAAATTTTTTTGCGAAATACGTTATCGGCCACTTGTACCATTTTCCAAAAATGTTGATTATTTTGTGATCACCGATACCAGCGGAGCGAGTATGAAAATTATCGTCCATGGATCTAGCATTGGTATTTAAGCATACGATATACAGGGTGTCTGTTTTATCGCTATACAGTAAAATATCTTTTATGGAAGAGACGTAACGAAAAAAACTGTTTAACCAGTTAGCTGTGATTGACGAGTATACTCGTCATAGAGAAGTGTTATGACGAGTATACTCGTCGTGCGTAAAAAGCAGTTACCATTGTCTATTTAAATTGTAATTTTAGTGAAAACTAAAATATATTCGCGACACATGTAGGTGCACATATTGAAAAGGGGTCAATGCAGCTAACTGATTAAATAAAACTTGCTTGGTATGAAGGGAGACATTAAAACAAGTTTTTCCCCAAGTGGAGGCATAAAAGTCATATGAAGATTACAAACGTATTCTTGAATGGAACCATATAATTTTTAATACACCAACTGACACAGCTGATTATTACCCATAAAAAAATATTGGACCATATACGGTCGGAAATGATTAGTTTAGGAGATATTCTAATATTAACATTTTTCAACTACTGAATGAAAATATCTCATGAACTAATGTTTTCTTTGGAACAACTTGATTAATGGATTAAAAAATACTATGATTGTGAATCAACTTTATTCTTTGAAATACAATAACCCATTTTAATTTATTAATTAATTAACCTTTTTTTACTCAATAAAATAAAAAGATGTTTTACGTTTCTCACGCGAGGAAGATATTTCACGGTATAGTGATAAAACAGATATCTTGTATATCAATGTAAATATTTTTCCATTAATAAAAGATATGTATTTTAATTGCATATTTATGAAATGTAAATTTCATATTTCATGCAGAATACGGAATGACGAAGAAATAATAATCTCGTACTTAACGCGAATTTCAAAATTATTATTTTCCTTTCAATTAATATTACGAATGAATGCTTTAAAGAATTAATTTTCTACTTGTTTATATTTCATATTTTCATATGTGTACAGGTCCTGAAGTAACTTGTTCAACAAGAAAGATCTTTATGTATTGCACATCTGAAAAGCCTGAGGTTAAGAGACGAATTAAATTAACGAATAATTCTAAAGTCGCTGCGACTTTTATGTTTAATATAGACGAAAAGCATAAACATTTTCAGTTAGACACAAGATACGGTATCATTAATCCTCGTTCTCGTAAATACATTACAATTACATTCGCATCGTCAGAAGAAGAGAGATACACGTATCATTTAATCGCTTTAATTTTACATCAAGTAACTACAAAAATTGAAATAATAATGATCTATAATTTCAATAAAAAACGATGCTAGATTACTTAAAAATTTGATTCAAATGCAGGAACCAATTATCATAGAATTGCATGGTTCTTTATCTTTAAGAAAAGAGGATATAGATTATATGATTTATCCTTGGAAAGAAAAAAGTGGCTTTAAAGGCTATATGAGAGATATGCTTGATACATTAGGAGATCTACCTCCTATATCCCTATCAAAGCATTATTTTAATTTCGGTCAAGCAGATGTAGACGTAGAAAATATTATTCAGAGAATACCTCATGCGATATGTCTCACTAATCACAGTCATTCAAATTTATTAATCACTTGGGAGAAAGGTAATTTAATTATAGTAAAGTTAATATAATAAAGTAACTTTTTAATCAATTTGTTGTATCATAGATGCTGATGGAAATTTTAATGTAACACCTTCTGAAATGGTTGTACGTTCAGATCATTCTGCTTTGTTTGAACTTATATTTAATCCCAATGCAAAAAATAATATTTTTGGAAGAGATATTGTTGGTTCTGTATTTTTGGAACATGTAAAGCTGTCTACTTTTCCATTTGTTACATCAGTTACAGTAGCAGGTTTCTAAAAAATACATATAGTAATTAGACTGTGAATTTTTATGCATTTATGGGAAATTGAAATGTTCAAAACACTATACATTTTGTGCACAAAAAGAAAAGATATGTAAAATATCTAAAGTGAAGCACATGTTATAACATGTAGAAAGAAAAACAGATTGTTATTGAAGTCTCATTCTGGTAATTGTGTTTGTAAAAATAAGAAATTGCATAAAAATCTACAGTCTAATAATAATGTAAACAATTTATAAATTGAGATTTTGGTATATTTAAAGAACTAAGATTTTGATATATTTTAGGTCATTCTTTTCCTGTTACATCAAGTGGATGGATTCCACAATATGAAATACCTCAAACTGTAATAATGCCACCTTGTGTGCCACCATTCCCAGTTTATACTACTTTTATGCTGAAGAAATTTGGTCATTTGCCTCTTATGTTTCAATTCGTTGCACCGTTAGCGAGTCACTTCACTGTGAAACCAATGCTTGGTGTAATTTATCAGTATGATTATACTATCTGTAAATGCTTCTATGAATTGAACCACAGTCAGTCGCAAAAGTCTAGATACATTTCTAAATTTTAAATATTTAAGAAAATGCAGGAATTTTTATTATCTATGGCAGTTTTGAATGTTCAAAAAATTGCACAACACTCACAATACACAAAAATATATCAAATATCGAAAGTATAGCAGACAAAATAATTTTTAGGGAATGAAACAAATCTCTATTAAGGTACTATTTTTTTAAATGCGTTTCCAAAATGTTGAGTTTACATACAAATCCGCAGTCTAATTATAACTATATTTATATACTTTGTTATAGATTCTTTGATGCATCTGTGACCTCTTATAATTTGTTTAATGTAGATAACATTACATTTCATATAATTTTGAAAACAGTTTTATTCGTATAATCAATGATACTCTATAAAACTGCTTCTATGAATACTTTTCACTTGTGATTTTATATTTTATAAATATATTTACGCCTTTCTTTTTATTTCAAAATGTGCCCTAAAATGTGGAAATATTTAATATGTAAACTTTGTATATAGACTTTTGTGTTTGATTGTAGAATTACACACTATTAATGACTAAATTATTTCATTGTAGAGATTATCAAATTATCACAGTAGAAATGTTATCTGAGCCTAAGAACGAACAAATTTATATAGAAAGGTGGACAATATATTTTAATGGGAATACAAGAAATGAAAGTTACATAGATTTTAAAGGATACGCGGAGTATGCTAATATTGTTTTCAATAACAATAACGTGTTGACTTTCCCACCAGTCTTGCCAGGTTGTCAGCAGTTTGCACAGCTTGGAATGAGGAATGTTACTCGCCATAGAATAAGGTAAGATACATTTGTTTTAGTTGGAAAAGTTTGTTAGGTATATTTTTAATTTCCTCTTTCTAATGAAAGTTATTTATTTATTTATAGGTATCAGTTTTACCAGTTGCCACCTGAACTCGGCGTACAGCATTTGAGTGGAGAAATCGATGCAAATGATACTTTGTCTCAAGAATGTTACTTCCTACCGATTGAACCAAACGTGGATTATGATTTTGAAGTGCAATGCGTTTTACTTGTCGTAAAAAATAAAGTTACTGTTGGTTCGAAATGTTGTATAAATTTACGCGTTCGTGGAAGAAGTGAAATGGGAACATTAAAGGTAATATATCTGTGATATAACTTTAAAATTTAATATGATGAAAAGAGAATTATTTACTTTCTTGTTTATACAACTTTTTAGGCATTTCCAGAAGAATTAAATTTCGGAGAAGTAGAATATAACAAAACTAAGACACTGTCCTTTGATCTTATTAATTCTAGTTCCGTAAATATCTACTACAAATTAATTTGTACTAATCTTAATTGGGCACACGAGAATATTGAGGATGATGCTAAACTTCATCCATCGTGTGAAACGATTTTCTCAGGATCGCGAAAAAAAATTACAATTTCCTTTACTCCACGTACGCCAGTATATTATCAATTTGCAATCCAATATTCGATAAGAATAAATTTTCGATCGGATAAATTAGTTCCTGGACAAAGCTCAATAAGGATTTGCAGTGTATACTGCATGTGTATATTACCAACAATAAAAGTAAAATTAAAGTTCATTCAATCGTAAAAATTCGGAATTTTGGAATTGTTTATATGCAATATATACACTAGGTGCAGAATGTATGTGCTTTTGGACATAATCAGAAATTTTCCTTGAATGTAAGCAAACCATTCTTATGGAGAACATTGCAAATAAACAGGTATATTTATTACTTTAACTCTTTGAGTGCTATCACAAGTCGCATATGCGCAGTCGATTTTGAATATGATACATAGAATTTGCAAATTCGGACTATTTAAAACAATGAAGAATTAATAAAAAATATTCGCCAAACATGGACTTAGAAACGTTGTAGTGATTAACAGATACGATGGTCTTGATATGTTGTTAAAAATGCTAAAATTACTTAGTACTTAAAGGGTTAACTGCATAACACAGCAAATATTATATACTTCATGATTACTCCCTGTTTTAGATTAAACAAAGCTCTAGAAAATATGCTACCAAGAGAAAGGAAGACTTTAAACGTCGACCTTTTGCCAATGCTCATAAACGAAGGAACTGTTCTGATCAAATGGATCATAATCAATCCTTCAAGATTGCCTGTTTCATTGGCTTTAAAAAGAATTAAACAATGTTCTTGTAAACCTGTCGTAAAGAAAATTGGATATTCTCTTCAACACATAGAGACCGATTGCGTGCATAAAGATCTTTGCGAAGTGAATGTAAAGTCAAAAATACTAAAAGTACGATTTCTTTTACTACAAAATGAAATGTACGTCCAAGACTAATACTAGTGCTGGGATTATTCAAATAATAGAATATCCGAATATGACATCATGGATTATTCGTAATCCGGACTTCGAATATCCGAATTTTTTCCCAAAAATTGCGGATATCTGGATATCGGTTGGATTTACATAATTTCTAATTAATGATATGACTGTGTAAATCCTGTTCAACAATAATATATTAGTCTATATCAGCCATATTAGATACATTAATTACATAGTCATCCTATGCTATGTATATTGTATTATAATACCTGTAGGCTTATTATTTTATATTACTCCCTGATGCGTAATAAGGCAATAGATCTATATTAAAGCCGTAGTTATACGTATTTTGCTTCTTTTTATTTTATTTGATTATTTTATTACTACTCCGAATATTCGAGTGTACGGACCATACGTCTAGCCCTAAGTAATACTGATTGATGATATCTTTTAGCCAAAAGAAGAAACGGTAATTGCTATGAACCTTCGTTACGTGTTAGTTGGAAAAACGATCACATGCTGGGACTTAGATATAGGACATGATCGTCACATCATTTTAAACGTGATGATCGATTGTTTGCCTGAGTCTGAGTCACAAGATCATTTCTTAAGCATTCCATTAATTAATTTTGGAAGAATTTATTTCGGAAATAAGGAGGGAATGTACAGGGTACAGTTCAGTATATTCTATAGTAGTTCTTCATATTGATATGAGAAATATTCGTATAATAAAATTTTAGGCACATTGGATATGCAATGTTACGAACAATGATTTACCATATCGTGTAGATACCACTAATATTCATAAATTGAACGAAGACTACCAATGTGAAGTGTTTTCATGTTTAAAAGGAAATGGTATTATAAAAGCTGGAGCAGCTATAGTTCTTCTTTTAAAGTTTCAACCTAGAATGTTTGGAGCATATGAGGTATTATTATAGACTGTGGGTCTTTATGCAAATTCGTACCTTTATTCATAAATTCAAGGAAATGCAATATAAATGGAGGATTGTTTAATCCTCTGAAAATAGAATAATTTGTACCTTACTTAGAACGTTTTTGCATATTGCGTGCACTTTCTGCCATTTTGCAGATTGAAATTCTGCATAAATGCATAAAAATTCAGCGTCTAATTATACGTTACGTAATTGGGTAATTTAAAAATGATTGATATTACATTTATTTAGGTAACACTTCCAATAACCATGGGTGACAAAATGGAAGAATTGACATTAAAAGGAGAATCATCTTTTGATTCTAGATCAGTCAATGTCGGAAGACTAATTCCGTCTTATTGTGCTTGTAAAACCCCCCGGTTTCCTGCATATTTTAGCATCGATTGCATCGACATGTGGTGCATACCAACACATAGTTCCATTGTCAAAATGCTTTTGATATATAACAACTTAGGATTCGATGCATTCGCTTACGAATGGAAATGGTACTTTTCGAACTTGTAAATAGACTGCGGATTTTTCTGCAGAAGAGGAATCCAATTTTATGGGAAATTTCGATGTGCAAGGAAGAGCCATATTCACATAATACATAAAAATCTACAAAATATACACAAAAAGTGCATTTTGAAATACTTAGAGGATGAAACAAATTTCTACTTGTTTTCTATTCCTTTATTTGAGTTTGTATCATTATAAATTTGCATAAAGATCCGCAGTCTACTTATAACTTCCTGAGGATTTTCATTTATGCCACGTTAAACGTTCAATTATCTATAGTCAAGACATACCAGAGGTACTCTCTGTCGATGTATTCCCTCGTAAAGGGATAATCGGTCCAAACGCGGTGCAAAGCTTCCGAGTAAAAGTCTACACTAAAGGACATCCATGTCGGATTGACATGAACGTACCTTGCGTATTTTTTAATGCAAGTAAAAGGCGAGAATACCAGAGAAGCATTATCAAGCATGACATTTTAAGTAAGGAACTGGATGGTCAATTTACCATTACTGAAAGAGGCACTTACGTACCGGTAAACAATTAATTAGTGCTTCGTAATAAAAATATTGTTGTAAGTTGTTAATATTTCACTTTTACGTAGAAACCGTGGATAAAAATACTCGATAAACCGGAACGATATCATAAGACGTTAGATTTGCGCTGCAGTATATATCCTGTGGAAGATAAGGATATAAGAGTTAATTTATTAAAAGAATTAAAGGCTGCACCATTAAATTCAATTCCCTTTGATGACAGTAAAAATTGCACTGTTATAAAGGAAAATGAACTCTTCATTGTAACATTCATCTTGGAAGGTTTGTTATGGTAAAAATTTTATCATTGCTGATAACTATAGAATTGGAGATTTTGGATTTTTATGAAAATTCATTACTTTATAAACGAAAATAAAGAAATGGAAGTTAAATAAGGGATAGGTTTACCCTTTAAATGTCATAATGTCTTCTTTAATTTCAATATTTCATAGATCTTCAGTATTATGTATAATCTATACTTTTTTTGAACATTTAAATCCCCTATTAATATATAAACATCTGCAGTCTACCAATAACTTTTGTCGCCGTTATTATATATTAACTCTAATTTATACTTTTTAGGGACATTATCAACAGCAAAAGATTAAAAAAAATAGTCGAAGATAGTCTAATTCCTGAAAGAAGTTTATATTATTCTCAATTCATGATGGACCTTGCGGAACGAAAAAGATTAGTACGAAGATCGTACATTTCGCCACCACAAACAATTATTGATTCGATATTAGAACAAGTAAAACAAAACTAAATTTTATTTATCATATTAATTTTATATTGAAGATCGCAAATAATTAATTATTTTCGGTTTAGATGTTATTTATTATAGTACACGAAGAATTTTCTTTAAGAATCGTGCATTTAATCCCTGACGAAGATGTACGGCATCGTAACTATCTTAAAATGTTGCCGAAACAAAAAAAAACCGATCTAGAAGGAGACTTCAAAGAAGGTAACACATTATTGATTTCACCCTTTTTTAAACATCAATCTTTTATTACTTTTTATATTACAATGGGAATATTTGTTTAAATTATATTCTTTTAGATCAAGATACATTTATCGATGAAGATGAACGTGACTCTGAATATTTGAGAACAGGATTTAGAGTGTCATTTGCAGAATGATTACAAAAAATAACTTTATTTATGTACAAGCATAAAAGATATTTAGTATTAACTAATATCCCTTTTAAATGGATCTGGAATGCGTTTGAATACAGCTAAAAATTTATCTCCTTTGTTTCTTGTTACCTTTTGCCCTTCTTCTGTACTTTCATATAATTTCTCTACAATGGGATCTGCATCCTTTATAAAGAATAATTTCATAACGTAATTGTGTTTTACTTTCGAATATTTAATTTTTTTAACTTTGTAAGGTTTCATTTCTATTAATTTATTTTTTTTTGTTTTTTAAAAGAAATAAGCAAAGAAACTTACCAATTCTTCTTTAGAAACATTGTCAAATAGTGGATGTTCACAAAAATGGTTCACCATCCACTCATGTAAGTCTTTAACATCTGTCACTGTATATACAATGGCCTTTAAATGATATTTATAATTACTTATCTATGTAAAACAAATAAAAGAGTTTAAATAACATTTTATAAAAGACATTACTCCTTCTGCCAACACATAAGCGTACTCTGCTAGAAGAGTCTTATTTATGATCCTCCATTTGTGTTTGGATTTTTTGAAATGTGGATCTGGATACAAGAAAAACATCTTCTTCAGCTGCAAACATATAAAGTAATAATTAAAAGCAATTAAACATATTGATATAAAAATATGATTATACCTTAGTATACCTGGCCTTTATGAAAATAATTTGGTAAGTACTTCATTGCATTACTCCTCAAACATGCAATGTTTTGGTATTGCCCAGGATTCTGTGATCTTAATGCAGCTATACGATCCATAACATAGTCAGAAACTTTTACTCTAATCTCCATACCAAGAATTAAATTATTAGGGAACATTGGAGACAGTGCAACTGTTATACAAAAGAATGAATTGATTAATAGAATACAGACTTCAAAATATACAGGATGAACATCTTTATACCCAATAATCCTCCATAGCCACAACCAATATCTACAAACTCTACACACTTCTGTGTAATATTATTTTCTTTGGATTCTTCTTTAGTAATCGGAAAATAAAATGGATATAATGAATTCCATTGCATTAAATCCGGTTTGATAGGACTAAAATATCATTTAAAAAATGAATAAAGAAAATATTTACACATGAATTTTATACATAAATTTTTGTTTTTTTTTTTAAATTAATTACGTACTATTCGAAACAATGATCCGCTATGGGATTCGAGTGCGCACGTTGTCTGTAATACTTCTTTTGCGGTAATGGCAGCGGTTCTGACATAATGATAATTTGTCAAAAAACAAACCACATGGATGATACAGTTGGTTAACCTAACCTGAGAAAGATCTAACTAAAAAGACCGAATATCCATGCAACATTCAAGTGTAGTAAGACTCTTTATACATGATTATTGTAATATGATATAATAACATATAAAATAACGCTAATGCAAAAAGAATCGAATATTGTGTATTGCCAAATGTACATAATGCAAAAGTATATAAATATATTAATTGACCCTTTTTACTATTACGTATTATATTTCTTATTTTGTACATTAAAATTACTATCAGCTTTCCACGTATATAATACAGTGATAGTTTATTTTAAAATAATATTAACAAATTGATTTATTAAAATATAACAATTTTCATTCGAATTATTTACCAAATATATATCTAACATATTCTATATTTTTTGTTACAGATAGTTTCCGTTTCTGTCAATCTCTCCGAATATTTTCGGTCAAGACTATCTTGTTGTAATAAGATCTCAGAATGATCAAAGAGGTATCGCCTTCTAGCTATAGTAATAAATTCTTGTCTAAATTCATCCGATTTAATATCAGCATAGAATGACAAAGGAGGTCTTAGAGATGGAGCGAAGATTACAAGAAAAGGATAGAAAACGTGAGTAACCAACTTTATTCTATAGTTTGGCTTGCTCCTGATATTTTTCTCTTATATGAACAGGGACATAGAATAATGGAAAGATCTTTTAACGACAAATCAGCGTAAAATAATTACTAAATCATTTAAGATATCTTTAAACAAAAATTTCTTTTGTTTAAAGATGAAAAATGAAAGTAAATATTTTAATGCTCACGAAATATTTTTCAAGTGCCGATGTTAAAATTAGTACTGGATCGTGAAAATTTCTGGGATTCTCGAAAACCTCGACAATCTAAACTCCGTTTCGATATTCACTTTGTTCAATATCGATGATATAATATTGTTATGGTTTTTAGATATGCGCGAGAGTCTGAAAATATAGAATCGAGACCATATAATAATTATTTTCGCGATCTTGGGAATTCTGGACATTTTCGGGATCCTGAAATCTTCAGGAATCCTACTCTGATCCTGAGAAAAAATCCCATTCCGTTCGACCCTACATTTTCAGGATCTCGTACACTTCTAATACATATGAGATGTTGTGGGTAGTAAGGGTGAACTGAATAAATACATGTTTCGAAAAAAACGCATTTATCAGTCCCGTAAACTATTTAACAAACTCTTTTTCTGTAAAGATTTAATATTTATACAGAAAAGAAGTACGAAATTCACCAAACAAACCAACAGAGGAATGTTCATTAAGTGCCATAAATCAATTTTATAAAGTAAAATATCTTTTTGAAAGTGCTGAATTCGCCCTTACTACCCTCAACGCTTCATATGTATTAAATTTGCTTTAAGCTTCAACCTTCTCCCAGCGCAAAATTGAAGTAAGGTGCCATTTGTCATAAACCGGTTATTCGGGGTACCTTTGTTAGTGAAAAGGTTGCCGACTTCTGGACTAGATAGCATTATGCACGAGTTCTTAAACGTACGCAGTTTTTGAATAACGCGGGAAATTGCAGAACCAATCGATCGCGTAAAATGCGGGCCCATAATAATTAGATTGATTTTGGCGCTATTGTGCGCGAACGCTTGGTCATGGTGCACGTGCGCGAAAATCAGCTGTTCTGTAGCGATATTACCATTAAGCAGCCTGCACACATTAAAATGATGCCATGCATACATGGACGTTTCGGTTTTACGATGCAGGTTACAATACATATAAACTGTATCTACTACATATGTAAACTAATATTACCCAGCTAACCATTGGACCTTGCATTACGAAACCGATAAGAGTCAATGCATGTGTGACAACATATTTAAGTGTGTGTAGGACGCTTTATAGAGGGCGCATAAGAACGAGCAATAGTAAATGTTAGTAGCGCCGCCTGGCGTATGACGCTACGTACGTCGAACGGAAGACGGCAAAGTACATCTTCGTGTCACGATTATTTTACCGTCTTACTGAAAGAATTCCTCGAACCGTGTAATTGACACGATGCAATTCGTGATTCAATCGATAATGGTGCTTCTAATTGACGTCCCCGCCGTCCACGTTGTCGAGTAACGGGATTTGGTTACCTTGGAACTTATCGTGCTCCCCCAGGTGAGGTTAGAATCCTCTTGACAAAAAAGCTTCCCAGATATGTAATGCATATATATATTCTCCCGTGTAGTCAGAGATCGCTTCAAAGAAATCGAAACATGTTAGAAAGTAACACAAAGAATATCGTTGTAGCTTTTTTATTTAACGTACGTTCACGTTGGTTTTAGCGGTACTTTTTACGTGATTCTTTTGGGATTTAATTGAGACGTCTTTTATTCTTTCTTTGTGTCATTTTTGCAAAGTAATTTTAGTATAATATCATATTGTTATGTTGAATGACTGTCTTTTTCTTGAAAGAAATTTTTTATGAGGAATAAATCATTTCTAATTGTTATTATTCGATATAGTCGATCCCTTATGCGATTGTTATTCGATTTTAGGTCGAATAATTACGGTTTTATCATAGATGACGACGACCAGTATCCGGAAGAATCGATCTTTTGTTTAATTGGTGAGTTCGATCGATATGTTGAAATCATTGTTTCATGTTTGATATTGATAGCACTAATATATAATAGCTATATATTCATGTTATTACTATCATTGCTCCTATCGTACGAAATTACTCGAGCCATGTAATATTCTGAAAAATGATTTTACAAACAATTTATAACTATTCCAAAAAATTCAACATACGAATATTATTTAATCTGGAGTAAGAATTTTTAAGTTGGACATAGATAATTTTTTATGAATGTTACACAAGAACGTAAAAAAGTATTAACACGGAAAACGTTATTGATAGCTAGTCATTTAGACTACTAGGCAGGAACTTGATAGGACTGTAATTCCTTATAGATTACATACTTTTTAACAATATTTAAAAACTTAATTTGAAAAAAAATGATTTATTTTGCTATTCGATATTTTTATTTGAATTATAAAAAAAGATACCAACATTCATTTTATTCATAAATAATATACGAATCAATTGAGGAGACATCGTGTTAAATGTTTTTAATTTATCTGCTTATTCCCCAGTTTTTTACTTTATTAACCACAGTAGAATTAAATATATGAATTATTAAAATTATTTGTCCGAGTGCGTCGAGTCATATTCGATGCGTATACGAATTCATTTTCAGAAACATTAGCCCTATGGGTCAATCATTGAAGACGTATCAAGTGTAGGTGTATATATATATATATATATATATGTATACAATAGTTATTGTATCGCCGCGCTGAATCGGTGGCGCGAAAGCGAAAGTCCATTAAAAACATCCGTTACAGTACTATACAAAAATGTTAGACCACCTACATAGCAAAAAAAATTATATCTCATGTGTTTTATAATACTCTGGCTTCTTCATACTTTTTAAATCTGTAATTTGGCAAAATTATAAACCAGGTTCACGAAACAGTGGAACATCTAAAAATGGATCGAAACCTAATTTTTTGATTCGGGAAATTCGAATCCGAAACATTGTGACGCCTTGAAATCCTCGACATTCGAAATTTTGTAAACCCTAAGCGAACAAAATTAAAATTTTAATACATACAAAGTTTTGAGTATCGAATTCTCGAATTCTTTCGAACTCTTTGAGTTTTGAGGGTTCGAATATCCCACCCCTAATTATTTCGTTTCCTTGTAATCTACAGTAATGTTTCGCGAGAGTTTATTTAATTGCTATTAAAAAATCAATCATACAAGTAATCTAGGGTTATTACAGAGTAGTTCTAATAGGGTGATTAGGTTTTTCATTGGCAGACGCGATCAAATTAGCATAATTCTCATGTAAACACAACTGAACATAATCAGACTCGGTAACGGAACGACACTTTCGTTAAACAGTGTAGTGTCGCCCATATGTATGTAAGTGCTAAGTGCCAAGTAGTCGTTGACGTTGGTGTAAAATACTTTGAAATCACACGTGCCATTAAAAAATATGAATTCATGGCTGCCAGATCCGCGAATGTGGCTGACATTCGAGTCGGACTCGAGTTGGGTAAATAAGTTTCCGAGCTGATTTTAAACGTACGAGGAAATTGTGTGCGCGCGCGCGAGCCCAATGAACGCCATTGCGCGACAATTGCATGCTAATCGAAATAACTAATATTCGGTGCCCATTACGAAGAAATTGTTCATTACAAAGTTAGAGAGAATATAGAATAGAGTAAATTTACACCTAGAATAAACAGGAAAATGTAAAATAAAATTTATAAAGTAGGCTTCGCTTTTTCGAAAAAATTAGGTTCGAAGATTCTGCGAGTATGGGTGTCGTATTTTGGTTTCGAGTGAAAATTTTGAGGAAATATTCAGAAATTTATTTTTATAGAATGAATAGTGCAAGAATATTGACGCTTTGTTTTTAAATTTTAAGAAAAAATTGCATATTTAATAGTAGGGTAAACGTTGGTAATATGAAACACCTGATTTTAAAACTTTGCAGAAAATAGAAGAATTTATCTTTTTTAATAAAGTCGCCGCGATGGAACAAGAAAACTAAAACATAATCATATTTAATTACTCAAGTGTGATACAATGCAAATGATTTGAAGTTATAGTGAAATAACTAGCAAAGGTGAAATTCGGCAGTTCGAAAAAGGAGTGTCTAATATGGAATACCGAAGAAATCCGTAAAGAAGACTTAATCAACTTTTTGTTATGAAAAATGAATATTTATTTAAATTAGTTTGGAACCAGTCATTGTTAATGATGAACCATACTAAAGTAATACTCTTTAACTTACCTTCATTGAAATATTCAACTATTTGGCGCGCCGTTCTTTTTCAGTAAGTGACGTCCAACTAACATTTAATTGTCCGTATGATTCTGTATTGTTTATAAGGAACTTATGTACACGATTGTTGGTAAAATTTGTTATTTAATTGTCAAGATTTTACAACGTTCTATATTACGTGCTATTTCATATTACCTACGTTTACCCTATTTAAAGCACAACAGAGGTTGTGATAAATTTATTCGAAAATCGTCGGAATAACGTTTCATTGACGGAGATCAGTGTAACAAAGTCTAGGAAGAAAATAGCTCATGATGCATGTGTACAGTGCATTCGTGGAAGCAGCTTCCGAATTTTGTGGTCGATTCACAAAACCACGAAGAATGCGAAAGTGCAATCGTGACTTGGCACTGGTTCCCGTAGTACGTACGGTCTCCCGATTCATCTGCTGTTATCTGAAAACACTCTGCCCTACTTATTTATATTTATGTATTTGAAACGGCGATGTGAATGATACGAATCGTTGTCATGTGGCGTGACCGAGTTTTGCGTCGAATTCAGCGGAATTCATGGTAATCTTGTTACTTTTCTGTCACTCTGTCGTTCACTTTCTTCGAACTCCGTGAAAAATCACCGAGCATCTTAAATTCAATGAGTGGGCACAGAATAAAAAGCTTTGTTGTGGTAGCAAATGCTTTTTATATCTTGCATTTAGAATAACTGGAACACAAGGGTTGAATAATTTAGGTTGATGGTTCTCACTTTATTTTAATCGCGACATTCTTTGCTTTGATAGTCTTTGATTTTTGTAACTTTATGCAAACAAAATTTGTACACAAATTTTAAATTATTAATTTGAAAACGAAGACTAATTTTATTTCGGAACCTCAAATTTTATCGATTGAAACTTGAGGTGGACACGTTTTATTTATTTTAAAGAGTATTGTATATCTTTAAATTATTCTACCCTTGTTTTTAAATCATTTTGCATAGGTAAAACGAATAGAAATTTTCTATAATTTCAGGATAAAATATAAAATATTAAACTTTGAGCATTGGGCATAAGGAGTATGCAAAATTTAGATTATGATTGGAATATTTCTTACTTTATATTCTGATAGTTAAAATATTATTTAGGATTAATATTGGAATATTTTTTCGAAAATCTTTTTTAATTTTGCCATTTAAACGAGGTTTAAGAAAGTAGTGCACCTCAGCAAGTTGTACATAAAACGTGTTGAAATGTATTTGCATTGAAAATGTTTGATTAGCCCCCCCCCCCCTCCATTGCTATACCACATAAAAGATTACAAGTGATTTATGTGAATGTTATTTTAGATTATTTCATGTTAGGAACAAAGAAGACTTGTGAGAATGACTAGTTACGCTAAAGTCCCACTTATAACAGTACAAAAGCTTTTAAAAAAAATTTCTTACCGATCATACAACTTTGTACATAGTTCTGCGATAAGATGAAACCTTGCTTTGAAGTATATGTCTACTATTATCTTTTTCATTGATAAAGCGCGAACTTGGGCAAATGTAGCATTGTGCAATCGAGAGTTTTCTTTGTAGTCATCCAAGCGTTTTCTTTGTTCTTTACATTCTTTCTCTAGTAATGCAGTATTTCAAAGATTCGAATTTTTATCGCATTAATCTTTTGCCTCTCAATAACGTGTCACACTCGTGGCATGAATTATGACGTATATTCGACAAAAACGGAGACTATTGAGGATAAAATTTAATTTGAACTGAAATTTTAGCTGCGTTTCATAAGACCGAGAGTTATTAAATAAAAATTGTGTATGACATTCTAATGATTTGTACGTGATGTGATACAAAAGCTGCGATTAATTAATGTCAGCACATTTAGACACAAATACTACGAACATTAAAAATACTAATGAAATATGCGGAGTTGAAATTTTTAGTAATTACGATAGCTTTATCGGGAATTTTTTACTTATCAGTTACCACGATCAGAAATCTTGAATTAATTTATTATTTTTTCGATTAATGGTAGATAGTTGTTATCCGTTGTTAACTGAAAATACTCTCTGTTCTTTGCTCTGCATATAACCGATATCACTTTTGCTCCTGTATTTCGTTTCCTTGATATTCTTTTTCGCTTTCCAATACCGTTAAGGAGTAAATAGAGCGAGTCTATTGAATCGCCCACGCGTTCTATCAAATCTTCCTTGAACAATTGCTCTCGCATTACCAGCAACCAGTGTATAATAGATCTGTCCCTTCAGAAAAGAAGCGACAACACAATGTATATAGAACACGAAAACCTTATACCTCATTGCAAAATGCCACTGAAATATTATATTTTGCATTATGTACGTGCTCAGTGTCTTAAATGCCATCAAAGCTTGAAATGTTCTTTGGAAAGCATCCAGCTCCTCGTAATGACATTGATTTCCGCATTTTATCGCGTACAAGACGTTTGTTATAAAATTATGAATAAAAAGAGGTGATTTTAAAATATTTGAAAAATAGATGATGGTCGTGAAATCAAACTTTTACTTTTACGTACAAAACTTTTAAATGCTCCATTTTGGTCCCATTCCGTCGAGTGCGGTAGACTGAAAACGGTTTCAATTAAGTCGTGTAGGAAAAAAATCATCACCAAAAGAAAATCTAAACATTTTATTCACGTCATTAGATAGATCTCTACAAAAGTCTACATATCTACACCTCTAAATTTCAAATGTTTACAAAAATGCCGGAGTTTCGATCGTTTTAGGAATATTAATTTGTTTACCAATTAAAGCTAAGCAGATTTTAAAGAAATACTGATATTCCTTCGTTTATTTACAATAAAATATACATGAACTGAAAACACGATTTTACGGAAATCTGTGTATATGCAATAAGGTATTCGAAATTTATTGTTATAATTGGACTACAGATTTTTATGAAGATTTCCACGTTTGTTAACAAAATTATAGGACTGGAATTCAAATAAAGGGTTGTTTCACGCTCCGAATAAAATGTGTATTTTGCTTTGGATATCTTGCATACATTTGGATATGTTAATACAATATAAATGAACTGAAAAAATTGCGCTTTCCTGTAAATGTGGGATTTTCTGTAATGAAAATTGTTCATAAAGAAAAAATTCAAATACCATTGGTTGAATGCAAAAGTTTTGATGCATTTACAGTTTTGCACAATTTACTAAATGTAAACTTTTGAATTACGGTAAAAAGGATCACAACACAAAGACCATAAATAATAAACTCTAAATCCGGTTTATTAAAATAACATAATTTATCTATTTATACCAAAGCTTTTGCACTCATCTATTAAATACCAAATATTAGGTGTACAAATTATTTCTGAGTCTTCACAATTTCATAAGATTTAATATTTATTTACAAAAAAAGAAAACTAATACCGTTTTAATCCTTTGAGGACGATTGTCGCAAATAGTCTTCCAAACTTTTTTAATTGTTTGGGCACATGTTAATTTTTAAAGTAAGAAACTCAATATCATTAATAGACACTGCTGTTAATAATTGTACAAGAATTTCATCCTTAAAAGGTTAATAATTGGGCGAAAATTTGTTAAATATTTTTTTGTTTCGTCCACAAATGCGTAATATTGCAAATTTTCAGCATTTTCAATTTATGAAGCAAATATTGTTACTCGACAAATAGAAAAGTAGTGATTTCGAATTGACAAAGATGCCAAGAGTTTAAAGATAAAGGTTCCGAATTAGTTTGTACATCCAATACTTTGCACCTATGATTTCTCGTAGTGCTATAAAATTGGAAGTCCTCTGGAAGTTCATTAAAGCATGGTTGATGATGACGTTAGTATCACTTGAGTTAATCGATGGAGTAAAGTTACCGTTAACAAACGGTGGATAGTAGGGACGATGATCGTGCATCATTGAAAGGAGCCTCTTCCAATTTTAGACGAACCCATAAATCGCGATATTCTGTCATCCCACTCGATGTTTTCTTCATCACGGGCAGCGAACGATAGCACAGAGGATGATCCGTCCACGTGGATCGCCCACATGAGTCAGGTATCGTTGCCCGTAGTTAATTGTTCTCGCTTCTCAGTACGCGAACGATGTTAGCCCGATCAAGTTCTGTGTGTCAGCAGTGCCTCCTCGAAACCTACATATTTTTTCCACCGTTTAAGTGTTATTTAATACGTGTGTTTCTAAGAGTGTAATATCCGGATATAATAGCAAAACGATCGACTTTTCGGACAATTTTCTTTAATAATTACGTGGATCTTTATTAGTAATTGTGTGTTCGAATAAACCAATATTTGTATACGTTGTTGTCTTTCACTGTGTGTTTAAAGTGTTCTAATTTTTACAATTGAAAGTAGTATTTTCAGTAAACGACGAAGTTTTTATGGTTTTATTGATGCACCTCGATATTGTACAGAAATCATCGACTTTGTGTGCAATACTGATTATATATTTACTTGGAATTCCTAGCTTTTAAACGGAGTTTAAGCTTTTTGTTTAATGTAGTAATTTATAAGTGACAGTTTTTACAAAGAGTTTTTGTGTGTAATTTTTACCACTCGTCAGGATTCTAAATTAGGTGATTATGTGAAAGACGACTGAGTCATGGATTTTGTAGTATCATTTCGTGTTTGCAACTGAAGGACAACTGATAGGAATATTAATTTCAATGATCATTTGTTAAAAAAGAAATGACAGTCACAAAGAACTCATTTTCAAAGGAATAATTCTAGCACAATTTTATTTTGCAATCGTTGTCTTAGGTCACTACCGAAATTATTTTCATTCTTAACTCGAGAACTCAAACATTCGCCATTTTTTGGATTGGGAAACCTGATGGAAACTGCAGTACCGTAATTTCTAATACAAGTTTCCAAAATGGATAAATGCTGAAACGTAGTATGCAATAAATATATTTTATTAATAAGGTTTCGGGGGAAAATTAAAAAATAAAGTTTGCAGTATTGTGATAGAAAAAAATAACAGTTGCAGGCTTGCAAATTTATTAATGGATCGTTTGTATTTTAGAATTAACTTAGTTACTATCTCACATTAGTTTAGATTAAATTTCGAACGCGTTCGTACAGATTTTATTCAAGTTTAGCATAATTGCCGTTCATTCAGTTTACTCTGACGACTTTTCGCGAGTTGGATGCTAATAAATCGTGATCCAACTCGGAATAATTCAGTACGCGTTCAACTGTCGTCAAGGTTCATTTGAAGCAGAGGTGCTCGGAGGGCTTTAGTACTCGAAGATTTATTTCAACGTGAACTTTTTCACAAAACCCATGCGTGTATACATTACACTTTATGTGGGACCTTTTTCAGATCGTGAAAATTCAAACAATGGAAAGTTTACGAATGGACCTATACAAAGTTAAATTTTATTAAAGAATATTGGTTGATAATTGTTCTGTTATTATTGGAAAATTATATTACATAAAATATCAATGATAATATTATCGATAGGAAATCATTCGATAAAAAATTGTCTTAGAAAGTGAAAGTTATTTTGAACACCCTTCCGAGCAACTGTTTTATGACTTCTGGCATTAATGCGTTGGGAAATGCTATGGGTGTATTTATAGTGAAAATTGATTCATCATTCTTGATGTTTGTATTTGTGAGTGGATGAGAGGGTTAGGTTAGTGGAAAATGAATGCTAGATCGATAATTACGTCTTTAACCCTTTATAACACCATACGACTCGGGAGTTACATACCCATACATCAAAATTTGTTTTATTTTATTTTATTTGGATATTTCTTTATCACTAATTGGTTTTATCTTTTTTTTCATAATCATATATTAGGTGTACCAGTGAATAATCCACTTCTTTTGTTTAATTAAGTATTTATTTTTAATAAAACTAAATACTTACTTTTTTTAGCAAGTTATACATTTCTATTTGAGAGAAAACTTATTCTTTTGATGAATTTAATTCATCAACCCATTTCAAAATAGTGGACTACTTACTGGCACACCTAATATTAAACTCAGAAATGCTAGAAATAGAAGTAGAACAAACAAAAAAATAAAAAAAAATGTTTCCATTGATTATTTATTTCCCACTAACCTAAGTTTCAATTGTTGTTTTTGGAATGAAGTTTCATTGAAACTTCATTACGAAATACATAGGCGTAACTGGTGTCATTGAATCAATGTTAATCGAATTCAAAGTCACGGAACACTAAGTGCAGATAATTGTCCTTGTGGCTCAGTTCGAGTTCCTTGAAGATTATCGGATTCGCTATAAATGCGTTCTTGAAAATTATAAGCAACGCGTTACCCTGACTTGACTAAACTCGTAGATTATCGCAAGAATTCGTGATTATTCACATAGGTATCATTCATTACAAGAGATAGTAAAACGTTTTTGTACACACTGTTTTCAAACGTTGCATTTAACGATAAAATTCTTGGAATATTCTGTATTTACGGAAATTGAGTACACGTGGTACGATCAATGCTCAAAGATAATATTTTAGCATTTTGCTGAGTAATGTTCTTCCTAAACGTAGTATTTGTGAGCTTTTTTTTAAAAGTATCTTTTATTTAGTTGTGTTATTACTCGTTTATATTGAACTGTGACACAAAAAAAAAAGATATTTTTTTATATTTGTGAAACTTATTTAGAGTTCTACTAGTGTGAATAGTTATATGCTAAGTGTAACTAAGGCGTTTCGTATATAAAAATTGAATTCATAAGAAAGACTCATAAAAAATAAAAAAAGTCAGATTGGCTTAGTTCTGTTTATAATTTTCGGTCACCGGGTTCAGTTAAATTATATAACTAAGAATAAAATTAACACGACAACTACCGGTGACTAAAATGTACTTATCTGTACCAAAGAAATTAAAATGACAAGCGATTGAAAAAAAATACATGATGCAACTGAAGTGAATCTTTATTCATATTTTGCACAGAAAACCACGGAATATTCTCAAAAATGTACCGCTGCAAATTCATGTAATTTCTGTAGCCAATTGATCCGTCATTTTGAAGGCCTTGGTAGTTCTAGTGTTAAGAATATTATTATTACAGAATTGTCAAAAGATTCCATGAATTTTATGAATAAGAAAACGAAATATTTTGGTATAGTTTTTTAAAATTTTCGCTACGAATTTTTTCGATCTTTTGTTTATTTTGTACATACATAAAATACAACAGAAGAGTTTCAAAATATATGTTAAACAAATGAAATTTGACAAATAATGATACGATTGTGAACAAACTTCTATTGTATTACAATTGTTCAAATGCTATTAATTCAAAAAATGGATTACAATATTAAATCGGTGTAAAATACAAGGGAAACAGGCTTAGCCTCGTTGAGCAACAGTTACGTAGAGAACTCTGTTTACATTTTATCAAACACTCGAAAGAGGAGTGCCATAATTGTCAGATAATTGCAAAACCGTGCCGATAATGATAGAAGGCTATCGACAAAATCGAGCTTCATGTATCGTTTGCACTTTCTTTTCCGTTTATAAGATATTTCAGTGAAAGTTCACACAATCGGATCAGCTGACCCATTGATTTCTTCTCGAATGTTCCCATTACGCTGTTCGCCGTTGTAATCTAATATTTCCTTCGGTTAAATGTTTACGATAAAAATCTTCTTTATCTTGTCTTTGATTTGAACAAGTTCGAGGAGCATTTGACGTAATTTGGAATTTTGTCTGGCGATTGGCGATAAGTTAATTTATTGATTGTTTGCCTATTTGATGGTTAAACTTTTAAGTGAAAATGTATGTAGTTGGAAGTATTCCTAAATTCATTCCAAGTTGTGTGTACAGTCAGTCGCAAAAGTCTACATATAGCTAAAAATTTCAAATATTGAAAAAAGTACAAGAGTGTCAACAACTTCAAGGTTATTCATTTGCGTGTTAATTAAAATTGGATGTATTCTTTAAAAATGATTTTGTTTTTTCTACCTGTTTATAAAAAGATATACATAAGATGGCGACGCAACTTCACGAAAACCTACATGCCCGAATTGAAATATACAAAACTTATTGTTGTAACTATGTTTATAAATTGTTACACTTTCTAATATGTATTTGATCTACTACAATTTATCTAAGAATTTTTTTTATTTGTAATTTTATATTTTATGAATTTTCGCAACACTTTTGCGAATAATTGAAATTTAAAATATGTACGTAGACTTTTGTGACCGACTGTAATTGCTATACGTTTTGTCATTGTATTATACGCCAACCGTTGAATAGTTCTATGATTTTACAATAGCCACTAAAGAAAAATCATTGAAATGCGACAATCATTACGCGACCACGTAGTATTTATTCCATTCATTAACAAAATGAGAATTATATAATAAAAATTTAAGAAATGTAGAAGAAATAATTTTTTGTGGTTACGAATTTCTGACAGAAAGTGTGCCTAGAAATATCACGGGTTGCAGTAACAATCTTTATCTTTATGATTGCGCTTAGCGAAATATTCCCCACGAGTTTTTACAAAATGTGAAATATACGTTTCTTGTGTAATCGAATCACGAGTTCGAGTCGGCGTTAACGATACTCATCCACGTTCAAGTTTTCGTGCTTTTTATTCGTTTTTAATTAGAATATGCTATAACAGTGTCTATTTTGGTTCCCGTACTTTGAATTCGAATTTCATTAACCTGATAGATGTTTTAATTTATCGAATCAAAGAATTTGTACAAACAAAGAATTCCACCTCAAACAATTGTACAATGATGAGGAAGATACGAAGAAACTTGGTCATTCAGATTAATAGCTACTCATCGGTACAGTGTGTTATACAACAGTGAAATACTTATTCTTTCTTAAACGAGAGCTGTGTAAAATTTAACAGCTATGTTATATTTTTAACAGCAGTGCTTTCATTATCTCGCACATCAGTTTTCTTTGCGCTCGCAATTTGTTCGGGTGATCCTAAAGTGTGTTCCAACCGATTCGATAAATAATTGAACGATAGTGAGCATCGATTTTGACAGATTTTAATGAACAAAAGTGAAAATGTCGCACGTTCGAGTGAAAAATAGATCGCCGAGTAAAAGCTCGAAGCAAATCTCGTCCCACGGAGAATATCGCAGGATTCAGTTCACTTTGTTGAAGGGCCATTTAGAGCACCGTCTTCACGAGGTAATGGAACTTGAAACATATTTCAATGACACTTGCGCGAAACTTCAAGGATACTTGAAAGAAACCACTTATAGAGAGTATGTTTTTCTATTTTTCAAGGTGCAAGTCTTGTTAAAAGTAAAGTTATGAGTAATTGAAATTTATTCAATAAGTTCTCAAATACTGACTGATTTTTCTAAGAATATTTGCTATAAGGCATCGAAATTTGAAAACTTAGGAATTCGCGGGCTTGGAAATTGTATATCTTAAAAATTTAAAGATTTAGAAGTTATTTTATTGAATTAAAATTTCCAAGCTCGCGAATTCCTAAGTCTTCAAATTTCGATGCCTTTTTAGGGAAGGATATATTTCCTTTGAAACTTCTCTGTTTGAAACGGCAATTTCACGTATACCAATCGAATAAAAATAATCAAAGAACGTCATCAAAGTAACAAAGTGTAACCGACTATATTTCAATCGTCGATTTATTTGCATCCAACCAAATAACTCAACGCGGTCACAGTTCCCTGCACTACGTAATCTCCACGATCTTAAATAACCTACTCTGAAATAGATTAAATATAGAAGATCAAATTAATCACACATTTCCTGTTCGTTACCATGATTTGAACTATCCTGCTCAATTACTCTAGCTTGTCTAAGCTTAGATGCTTATGATCAAATCGTAGCCAATTTCCAAGAATTTACAAGCGTGTTATACAAGTCTTAAATCGACCTTTCTTGATCAAAGATCCATCGTATATTCAAATAACATCGTCTCAATTCATCATCACTTCTTACTACCGACAGAAAATTTGGAAGCGTTAGCATTTCCCAAGATATTACGTATTCCTTGTTGCAGCACAAATCAAACGAGGATAGACAAAGCTTTCGATTAAAAGCTGTACATAATGTGATGGTTACTATTATAAATTAACAATTTATTCGGTGTACCTTGCAGTAAAGGTACGTTTTTGCGTAACAGTAAATGCTATGTCTTTTGCAAATGTCATGACACTGCATCATAGCGTGATATTTTTTTGAGGCGGTTATTTTCACGCAAACTAATGTCATGACATTTATTAGAAAATCAAACCTATTTTAATTTCGTGACATTAACCATTAGCCATATAATAACGGGTCACACACATGATCAATATTATAATCTAAATAGAATTAAGGTTCACTGTATCTGTAATAAATAGACTGCGGTTCTTTATGCAAATTCATATTTTGATAAATATAAATAAAGCAATAGAACATTAGTACCAATTGGTTTCATCCTCAAAATACTTAGGACAGTTTGTATAATTTTGTATATTGTATGCATTATCCACGTTTTTACACATTTAAATTGTCTATAATTACATAAAGATCCGTAGTCTAGTAGTAAAGCTTATTTTCAATTGCAATTTCTGTTTCAATACAGGGTAAACCAATAAGAACTGTTATCGGAAATAACTCGTGTTAGCAAAATTTAATTCTTAGTATTATACAAAATTTAATACATTCAAAAACTCAAAATTTATTCACTCAACGAAGCCCATTAAATACAACATAGTTTATAGAAAATATATTTTCTATTAAAACAATAAATAACGAGTTATTTCAGATAACCGTTTTTGTTGACTCACCTGATATACAAGATAAAGGATTATGAATCTAAATTAATTTAAATACTTCAGTGTCTTATATTTAATATAATACATGATACTATAAGGTATAGTCTCTAAATCGCGATATCAAACCCAATGTCAAGTGAAAATGTACCTTAAATATCACATGGTTAGATTTTCATTGATATTACTAAATTCATGCCTCGGCGCACAGATAAACGAATTCTCTTTACAACCTGTATTTCAGAAATTAATTCGTATTTACATTTTGGATCTTTTCCATTTCAGCCTTAAAACTTGAGAAAATCAAGCCTTTTCGATTTTTTGACAAAAATTACAATAGGATATCTTCTTAATAGCATCATACTGCGTAAAACGATTCACAAATAAACATTTTACTTAATTTTCTTTTTTTTTACCTGTTGTACTCAGAGATTCTGGCGAGAATGTATTATTTAACCTAATAATTGTATTATTCCTAAAAAACGTCTGATCACGTCTCTGGTCAACAATGTGTTAAGGACCATAGTGCTTCCACACTTTCTGTTGGTAGTGTATGTTTGGTATGATTGCTAGAGGGGCCGACTATTTTCGTTTACCTTCGACGGTGTGCCAATGCACGCCGAACACTGGGTGCGACAGTAATTTATTTGCCTCCATTCTCACGGAGACAACGAAATTCGCTGTACCGTTTGCCAGAAGATCTTCATCGAACTTGAACATCCTCCATATCGCAGGGGGTTGATCCATAATCACCGTGGTCGATTGCCCAAAGGAATAAGAAATAGAAGATGTCCATCTTCATAGACGTCTCACGACTTCACGAGTCCCTTCGTGTAATTTCTTCTCGATCAGTTAAGCCGGTTTCGTACGTGCAGTTATATCAGTTGAGTTATTTGTTCGAAATGCTGTGAACGTTGATGTTACAGTGTATTTAATCTCACGATTATAGGATAGTTTGAAAGTGTAATTGACGGTTTGGTCATGATTATTCGGTTTGATCATGACGGTGTTCTGTATTTGGTTTTCCCCGATGTTAAATGATTTTTCTACGTGGTAGTTTTAGTGGTAAGAAGGATCAACCTTGTGGCTTGCGTCGAGTTGAAGCATTTGATATCATGATTGCATGATTTAGAAAGCGTAGTTAAAGGTTTGATTATGAACACTGACTGTGACAATGACAATGCTTTGTATAAACACATTTGAGTGATCTCAAATGATTTTTCTGGGTAGTAGTTTCAGTCGTTATCTTTGTGAACTGAAGGGGATTAGCCTTGTGCCTTGTATCAAGTTGAAATGTTTGATTTCAAGTTCTTCTTTAGATTTTTTAGTGTCTCGCATACTATTCGATAGAATATTTCTTCAGAGTTGTCTAAGAAAGAAAAAGAGGATATATAGAGGCAAATATTTTTTAATAATCTTTATTTATTTATTTAACGGATAAAAACTCTACAGATGTTTGTCATATAGCACAATAATTTACATCAGTCTCAGTATAGTATAAAGAAGAAGTACAAGTTGTTTTAGCGCTGTTTGAAATGCGAAATGCCGTAATACAGTAATTAGTTGGTATTCAATTATCTTCAATCTTGCATACTGAATCAACAGTTAAAGTTGGAATTAAACTCAATTGCAACTAGAGTACCTTTTTGTTATATTTAGACCATAAATTTATCATGAGTGGAACTCGTCATTGCAAGAACAAGGGATTAATGGTACTATATTCGCACTTCAATGCCAGACTGATTCAATTCTGTGTAGCCTAAAATTTCATAGTAAAGCGAAGATAAGAACTAAAGCTACGTAAAGTAGTTCATACAATTAAATGTTGTTTATATATGTTCTTACATATTGATTGCCATATTCATATTTTTAGATCTATTGGCAGCGTAAATAAATCTCTGAGGTTCTGATAAAATATGAAATGAGATAGTACACATAACTAAGTTTCGAAAGGAAACGAGTTAGTCTGGTTCTTAGGTGTCAATATATTATACAAGGGGAGATCACCTAATATAACCATCTTAATTATTTTCATTATTAATTAAATTAATTTTTTTCTATCGTAAATTGTATAATTTCGAAGGATCTTTAGGCTGACATTTGATTTTTTTTCTATGTCCAGTTTTCAATAGAAAAAAGTTTTGTCAGTTTACTACTAATGAAAATAATTGAGGTAGTTACGTTAAGTGATCCACCTGATGTATATTAATATATAATAATTATGATTTATTGCAAGTGTTTCTTCACGTGTATAAATGTGTTAATAAATATCATTCACCTTTCTTAAATACTTGAACGGGTTCTTAAATTGATCGTTGATATTTTCTTGGAATATTAATTAATGAACTCCCCAGACTTGGCACAATTTATCGAATTAAATTAATTGCTATATATATTTACGATATATGTAGTGTGAATCATTAATGCTAATCACTCTACGATAGTGAACGGCGACTCGTCATCACATAGCAGCATGATGCCAAAAATGCTTTTATGCGATGGCTGTCGGATGTGAATGTCATTGGGTGTCGAGCTATTTTGTATAGCCTGATCCTAATTATTATTATCTAATTACATTAAAAAAAATAAATAGACAACTTGTTTGAATATGCCACAAAAATTAAAAACTAAGTAATTCAAGTAGCTCATTCATTTTTCTATCAGCAATTTTTTTTATTTTAACCGAATAATTTTCATAAGAGAATTACTGGTACATTTTTTATCAAATTTTATGTTTTTATTGATTGTTTATATTCAAAATAATAAATTCTAGTTCTGGGATTAGTTTAATATTGGGTTTTGCATTAAATATTAAATTGTGATTAATTTTTGAATACTCAAATACTCAATTATTTTAAGTGAGACATGCATTCTATTAGTCACGAAAGGGTTAATAAGTTCCTATCTTTTGTCGAGTTCTATCTTGATCAATTTAATTGGCTATCTTTGTAAAACAAGGAGAAAACCTTTATCAGCCTTGAAGGAAAGAATTCTTTAAAGTTTAGTATTAAAGATAACTGACAACGTACGTGTAAAATATTTACCTTCATAATCAAAGCTATAATTATATTCCCGCCACGTGTTAGGTAGTTCTCAAGTTATTTCGCATTTTAGTATTCGCTATTTTTCCATGATATCCTATCTGTTATGATCGATCAGTTTGTTATCGTGGAATTATCAGAATCCGCGTCCACAACGCGACGATAATTGACCATACACTCAATTTGCTTTGATTTTTCATGTTACTTTCCAGTAAGCGATCGAACGCGACGCACGATGTTCTTGCATTGTGCCAAGTAAAACCAGCATTCATTGCTATAATGTTTCACATCGCATTTTCCAAAATACTTAACTATTTACTTAAGAATCAAATCACTTGACAACGTATGTATTTTTCCTATTCTTCTACTAATTTCTTGTCTTTTTTATGATAGAAATGATAGTCTTTTATGAAAGAAACGATGAAAATGATAGTCTTCTATGAAAGAAAAATCTTTCTTTTTTTAAATGCAAGATTCGATGTAACACAATGAAAGATTTTTACTAAAACTCAATGTATTGGAAAAACATTATCACACGTATGTTACGAAATACTTTGTTTCATTGTACAACATCTTATCGATAAGATAAGATCAATAATTCTTTTTGTTTATACGCGCAGACGATAAGTGTTTCGGATAGAGTTAACAAAGTACAACAACATTAAATGGCATCAGACTTTAGAACGATTAGTGATGAATCAGTGATCGATTCAGTGAACGTAAAGCTCCAGTGTAAATGATCAGTTTGTGAAAACATGGTGAATTGAGGAATTGCTCGTTTAAAGGCCAAGGTACTCGTGTTCACTTGGATTTCCCATTGAGAAACATCAGTAATTCCATTAAGTTTGTGTAACAAGCAAAAGAGGCAACGGTCCAACAACTCTTGTATTGCAATTGCTCAAACGTGAAATCTGTGTAGGTTGATTGTAACCAGAGCACAACGTGGATATCGAGCTACACCAATAGTACGATGACAAACGTGTCGTTTTAAAGCTTGTTGACCTACATTGCATTGGAAATTAGAGTGTCGTAGGTCGTAAAATTTCACAAGTGTCGAATAACTCTTCCTAATATTGGGGGGAAAATTAAAGATTGAGTAATGAAACTTTTGACTAAGTAATGAAAAAAGTTGGACTTCTTTTACTATTTATCAAAAAACCATACTAGTGATAACTAGAGAATTCTCCAGATGCTATTTATTATTGAGCAATAAAAAATGCAATTTACCCTTGGAAAATTGGAATTGAATTCAGAAGAGATGAGATTTTCCCATAAGACGAGCCAAATTTATGTGAACCATGAATGAAATGGAAGCTTTTACCTCGCTTTCAGGATGTTACGGTTTTCAATGTTTTTTCCTGACACGAAAGTTTCACAAGAAATTGTAACAATTTTCATCGGCAAAATATAAGAAATAATTACTTTCCACGATTACTGCGTGTATTTATAAATCGTGCGGTGCAATGACATACATTTCTCCTTGATTCGTTCCGTATCTTGTACTTTATTTGCTTTGTTTGCTTCTCGAACCCTTTTTCCACAGATACGGTGAACGAAATGGTGTGGGGAAACGAACGTTTACGTCTTCAGAGCTTTCCCTGTTGCCATTGCCTGCACATACATTCATTAGACATCTCTTGATAAAGGCGTCTGAAATTGACCTAAATTAGACTTCGGTTCAGATAAAACAAAACAAATATGGTTAACACGCGGGTTAACTATCAAACTTGGTTGTTTTAGTTATTCACGAAATACATCGAAATATTAATAATTAACTGCGTGCTCTTTGGTTTATCGTGTTCAAGTTGGACGTATATGACGGAAGAATGTTAAAGAAGAAGAGTATTAAATTGTGGAATACAAAGCTCTTGTAATTGAAACTCTTGAAGCTTCTACAATTACAATTTTCTCTGTGAAGACATTTTTTCAAGTTATTGGTGGTTCATCGTAATTAAATATTGTATATTAATCGATAACCATGTACTATGATTTGTTGTGCACAAGTTTGATCTACACGAACAAAGATTAGACTGGGAACTGTGGAGCATATACCTTCCATCATTTGAATTGTTTTGAGATTTGTAGTTTTTAGAGTTGCAATCTTTGGGCTGCGTATGCAAAGAAATTGATTCTTTAATTCATTGGTGATTTATTTGAATTAAATGCAGTGCATCGTATTGTGGTGGTGTAAAAATATTTCGACTATTGACGTAAGTGTGCAGATATATTATTTTTCCCGTCTAGAAGGAGTTATGCGTATGCACTGCTATCGGAACCGTTATTTCGTTGAAAAGCATGATAAATTAAGAGCAAGGAGCGTTAACGACAAATAAGTTACAAGAATTAAGAATTATATAATTCACCAGACATGTAAATCGTTTTGTAAATGCATTTGCCAGACTTTGTTTATACACGCGAATCATGCTGTTGAAGTGTCATACAAAAAGAATTATTGATTTTTTATCTGGTTGAAACAAAAACTTGAAAGAATGGATCGATGACAGTAGCATAATACCGAGATAAAACTTAATTAATAAACGACGAGAAATCTAAATGAAGAGAAAAAAATGTTGAACAGGATGTTCCTTGAAGATTATTTAATTACTTAAGAATAACAAAAATAGAGAGAAATAAGATTTATCAAACGAATCAATCAGAAGAAATAGAGAGAATGATATACTTTTTGAAATGAAGGATTTAATGTGGAAAAAAATGAATCATTTGATGAGGTTTTGATGTTTTTTTGTGAATACAGTGTCAATTAATATTACTCGAATATGAGAGTATTTCCCGATTTTGACCTGGTTTCCATGGAATACATAAATGAGAGGAGTAGCTTACTGAATTATGATCGTCGAAATGTTGCACCCTTGACATCTTTGATCCCGCAAGGGTTGGCTCGTAGTTATGGATCGATTTCCTCCTGTCAACATGTGATTCAATCGATCTGGAACAGAAGCAAACAGGTACACGTTAACCGCAAATCTAAAATACAATTATTTTCTAGTTACCAAATGAATTTATATAATAAGCAAACTCTATTGCTTATTATTATTGTTTCAGAAATTGTTATTCACTTTCTAAAGAACATCCTTATTACCTGTAATAATGTACCTCTAATAAAAATATTACATTCATAACATACTTGTAACAAAAATTTATAATCGGCTGATAAAAAACTTTTGTGTCGCATTTTAAAGACGTATAGAAGAAAAACCTTATTAAACAATGTACTGTCTACTTTTTTTTTAACAATTTTCTGTTATATTAAACAGTTTCATCAATGCATCTTTGAATAATTTTAGATCTTTTTCAACGAAAACCTCGTTTAAAAATGTTCGAATTTCCTTCCAATAAAAAAATTTCGTAAGGATTAAAAAATGGTGACAATCTTCCAATATGAGCCTATTCTATTATTCGTAGGTTATAATGAATTTTTACCTTTACAGTCGTAATATAAGGTAACGTGATAAAAAAGCGTCTTATTTTCTTCCATTCCAAGAATCTGCTGAACATGAATGAAGACAATCACTCGTTAAGAGTTCTTGCCAAATGGTCAATCAAAGTGTTTACTAGTAGATCTTGTTTGTATTTGAAAAATTCTTTGCAAATTTACTTATGTATTGCAATTCAAGCGCCTTGTTGCAGAGAAACGATATGACTTTTTGGCAAACCTAATACTTACGTTATAAACGTACAGTTGTGAGTTTGCTAAAAATATTTATACCAAACGAGTTGTTTGGTCCGTTGTCATTGTATTAGAAATTGTTGGCTGCTGCCAGTAGCAATTTATGGTTGGTTGATTGATCGATTAAGAATGGATGAAGATCTAAAACTTTAGGTGTGGGTTACGCATTTTACTTAAGTGTTAACGTATTTTGTTACGTATTTAACTAAGAACATTTTTAGTCAGATTTTCAAGAGTTCACATTTAGTCTAGTTTAGTCGATTCTAAAATAGAAGATATGTTGGTATTTTGTAATTGTTAGTGGTCATCTTTATTTATACTCAACTTATAGATTGAATGAGTTATTCTTATCTCATAACCATGAGAAAACCACAGGTGGATCGAAATGAGTTAAGCGGAGCACTTTGTCGTTCGACCCTTTGCCTGGACCTCATGCCAAGATTTTTCGACGTGCCGTGAAAGATAAATGACGGATGCAACAGTGTATTTTCAGAGATTTGTTTCCCCCGTTCATTTCAGATTGCATTACGTTGGTTCAATCACTTTGAATCGCATCTCGCTGAATTTAGTACGACTAATTGCACAGACGCGCTTGAAACACGGCGTTAAATTAAGCAGATTAGAATTCCAAATTTTAAGAACTTGCTCTGGTTTTAATTCTATATTAATTTTAAATTACAATTACTTAAGAAGTTATAATTGGCGGGTCGTAAATCATAGTAGTGTAAGTCGAAGTTTTGAGAATTGAAGTTACGTATGGTTGCATTAACCACTTGAATGGGTTATTAGCGATGCTTTTTAAAAAATAAAAAAAGAGGAAAATTAAATTACATGGGTCTACAAATTACTATGCAATTTAATATTCCTTTAATTGATTGTTTTATTCCTAATAACCGATTTTAGAATTCTAATAATATTTTCATTACTTTGTATACTTCGAATTCTATTGGTAATTTTATTAAAAATTTGCCTTAAGTTTCAGGGAAAAAATTTATTACATTTATCTACTACGATTTTTCTAAAAAAATATTTGATTATTAAAGGTAATTAAATAAATGGCTGGTGATTAGTTGAATAATAAAAAGAATAAGAATTGAAATAGATAGAGGATTACGTATTCTTGCAGCTGGATAGTTCAGTCATTATTCAGCTAAATGCAGATATCGATCTTTGTCATTCATCAGTCATGACGTTATTGCATTCTTAGCTCTTCGCGACTCCTCGTCGCCTTTTTAACCGATCCACCATGAATTCCCGAGGGAAACGTTATTAAATAATTCATCTAACGATAAGATATGTAATATTAAAGTTCAATACGTGTACACGAAGTTAAATGCTTGGCTTATCAGAAGCTGCGATAACAGAGACCCTTTTAACTTTGATCATTATGATTAAGTCGCTCTTATGTTTTATTTTACATTTTAGGGGGAATATAATATTCTTTAAGATTTCTGTGTAATTATTCTATAATTTTTCGGTGCATTTTTTTTTGTAAAATTTACGTGTGAATCAATATAATATACTTAGTTTTAACATTTCTTTACTCATTGCCAGGCAATTTATAATACAAACAGAGGTAACTGTTGTTAATTTGAAATTAAACTGACAACATTAAGAATTTGAGAATTGAAGGGATAGTAGTGATAGCTGTTTAATAGTTGTATAAGTCGGAAGTGTGATATTCCTTATCTTTGGATTTCCATGATATACAAATTTCCTAATAATTAAATGTTTTTAGTATAATGCATCTTCTCTTAGAATCTTTCTCCTCCTAATTAAACTGTAATCTAATTATAAATCATAGTCTTAAATTAACGTTAAGTTGCTAGCACTTTGAAGTGGAAAGTTGAAAAAAATGGTAGGGATGATTACTTAGAAGTCGCATAAATCAGTGGTGTAATTTCAGCACATTAATAAGTAGTATTTCATCTTAATTAAATCTTGTTATCATTAGTTATTGCATAATTACGTCGAAAATTTACAGTGTGTAATTAGTAGTACGTAGATTGGCGCTACGTTTGGTGTCCGACTCGGTACTGTCTGATACTACTTCCTACTCCGTATTATATCACGTATACCATCACGCATTTTATTGTTATAATTGCAATACTTTAATACTATAGCATACCTATTTTCAATTTTCCTATTTTCTGTATACTAAATAATATAAAAATTCGTCCTTAACACTAGGTTTACGGAACTCGTCACGTTGACGCATTTCATATTTCATACCTAAAATTATAGAGACCATAAATATTATTTTTCAGTACTTTATGTTAACTTGAATTAATACGATGGTATGAATATGTATTCTAATTGATTCTCTTCATCCTCAACCTTCTAATTTCGAATATTTATATGCAGTATACGTATCTTTCTGGAAGCCTGTCGAATTATACAATTAACGTCCGTAAACCTAGTGTTAATAAAACCAATCGTTTACACTTACATTTTTTGATAAGCAATTCTGTGCTTTCTGTATACTGCGGATTTGTATGTACTCGCGGAAAAATTAAACAATTAAAAAAATACAGAATATACGCAATGTTTAAAAATAAATCATATAATCCAATTAGAGATGATACTTTAATACTTAGAGGACGAAACTATCCCCTATTTAGCTTCCACTTTTTCATTTTTGTTTATGGAAAAATGAATTTGCATAAAAATTTGCAGTCTAATAATAAAACTGAACATTCGAAAAAACCTAAAAGCTGTATATTAAGAAACTTCAAAGGAATTAAAAATAAAATCTCTTTAAGATATCTTTTACTCACTTAGATGTTAAATCATAGAATGATGTATTTCGAATTATTAAACTGTATTCGTAGAAAGAATGTAAGAGAAATTATAGTGATTGGTGACTAGTGACTAGTAGTTAGTTTCCTTCGCAATGTTACTTCTTTTTATGGGCCCTGGTAAACCACTTGTTCGTATACAATTGATTAGTTTGTTGAGAGCTTTAATTGGCCCAAGTGCCGCGGAGTAGCGCAAGGACGCTTCTCATCTAGCTCTACGAAGAAAAATATTTTCCTAGCTTAAACCTTGCACAAAGCGGATCACTGTTGAAAACTTAAAAATGAATTAATGGAATTTTTTAAACCTTCTATCGTTACTACCGAGCGCAGCAGGATATTAAAGGCGGTTCATAATTACACTTTACTTATCGTGGAACGCAAACGAATCGCTGTTTGGTAAAATTTATTATTCGATACTGCTAACAACGATTCGATTCGTACTCCATCGCATTATGCACATTAGGTTGTTAGGGAATTTTCAAATACAAAAATTTAAAATATTCAATTCATACGTGTGCGTTTTTTTAATTATAAATAGTTTATATGTATATACATATATATTAAACTAATTTCACTTAAACATGATTTAATATTACAATTAAAATTCATTTGCTATAACAAAGCACAAGTTTGTTTATTTTTTGTTCTTAACAAAAATTCTGCTCTACCGCGTTAATATATTTATCGAAAGCTTCGGTTCTCATTATTCCCTGTGCATATTCAATTTTCACTCTATGACAGATTATTTCATAATCTTTTTCCATCTTTTTGTATAGGTATTATACATTAAATAAAATTATAATCGTGAGTTTCCGTCATTTGTGTAACAATGGACACATGTTTCGTTCCTAATTTCTGAATTAATTTAAAGAAACTAGTTTTATTGATGAGACTGAATTAATTATTAATAGTTTACGAGAATTGAATATATAAAAATTTATGAAACAATTTATTGCGGAAGCTCTCAAATGTCCATAATAAAAATCTCCTGGTTTTTACATTTGAGCCTAAAAATCGGCCATATTGATAAGTTTTTAATACCTATGAGAATTTAAAGAAAGCAAGAACTACCGTACTTTCGGCATTTTAATATCATACTGACTGAGTCATCAAGCTAAGTCACAAAAACTATAAAAGTCATGATCTTAATTAGGAACCGAGGTTTTTCACTATCAGTGAATAATCGCTGTTTATAGTAACGTAATCAAATAAAATTTACGACGGTCAGTTGTCTTCTACACTAAATCAATTTACCGATTGCGTCACAGATCATCCTCGCTTCCATCGTCATCGTTTCCTTCGCTAAATCGACAAATAATTCTTCTTCTTCCAAAAGGAAATGTTATTTTAAAAGTTACCTTAAAATCTCTCTTCGCCTCGGCTCGCGGATAAATATTTGCATCTTCGTGACGTATGTACGTAAAGTAACTGAATTTCTGTGACCCTCGCGATTCTTTAAATTTACGAAATTGAGCAAAGTGTTTAAGTCAAGTGGCATTGGACGAATTATTTGATCTGACGTCTTTCTGCAAACAATAGGTAAATGAATAACTTTAACGGAACTCGAATTAAAACACATGAAGGGACGGGGATGTTCGATGGGTTACACGCGAATCCACACGGCTACTGTGTGTACACGACTTTAAAGATCCTACGTCGGATATATAAATGTCGCACGATCTGCCACACGATGCTCTTACGCGATCTGCTGGCGCCGCAGATCGCACGCGTTTCTAGTGGATCGTGTGCATTCTACACACGACATTCGTTGCATTAATAAGGCCAGAACTATTTAGTGGAGGAGGAGAAGGAAGAGAAGATGACCGCCAGAAATTTGGAAAAGATGCTCCGACTCACCACCACCTTGTCAAGGGTCCGTCCTTTACGGTATTGAATATAGTTTAAAGTTAATGAGACGGAGCATATTTTTTAATACAAATTTAATGACTCTTCTATAATTGAAATGTTCATGAAATTTTATTTCACATAACGCATAGGTTTATTATCAGGCTTTTGAAAATGTTTTGATTGAAGTTTTTACTATCGTAAGATGATAGTTTCATTTTATTTGGCTAGGATGAATTTTCTGTGTATTGTAATAGCAGATAGATAGAAAAGTAGTGAAAAAAACAAAGGAAGTTAGACATTGCAAATAATTTTATTTTGCTTTTTTTTTTTTTAAAGAAAAAATTATTCGCGTTACTTGCGAGGTGAACTAATAGTACTAATCCTCTTCTCAGAACCAGGAATTCTTTATGAGTTTTTCTGACTTTACTTCTTCTTATTCTACATAACATTCTGATCAAATAATTGCTTAACATACCATTTACCTCCAGTGTCCTTAATTACCTTTGAGCACATTTTGTTTCCAAAAATATTCCTTCGCTTTCATCTCGTGTCAACTCGGCAAAAAAGATTTACGGGTCAAAGACACGATCGTACTAATATTTGAACAGCTGATCGAAATTTCTGAGATGTTCACAATCTCCGAAAACAGCAGCAGCATAATTTATCGTGTATTTACTCTTTAGTAACATTTGTCTTGGACTGTTGTGGGAGAACATTGAAGAAAGAATGCCATGCGGAAGGCCAAAGATGATCGTGTCAAGATCACGACACATCATTTTCGCATCAGCATCGAGGAAGAAGACGACGAAAATAAAGAAACGGAAAATAATACGGCTAGAGAATCAGACAGAAGAATCTCCATTACCATCGAAGCGGATTCTGATATAGTAATTGCTGCGCAAGACTCTGAGCCCAAAAATCAGCCAGTTAACGAAGGAGACTCTTCATCGAAGAGCCAAATAACCGATTGCGGATCTAAAGAACAAGAGCAGGGTAGAGCAGGAATTTCTTCAGAAAGATTTACCGAAAGAAATCAGAATGACGAAGAATCAAGGAAGTTACAGAATTTTGAATTTAAGATGTTCAAAGATTTCAGTGGATCCAGAGATTCAGACGATCCTACAGATTGCCAAAAGACTAAAAAATTTGAAGAGAAAGATGGAAATTTTTCCGGAGACGCTGAAAGACAAAGTAGAAAGCTGCAAAGGATGCAGAGTAGTAGTTTGGAGAGTGAAAGACAATCTTCGGTTGGTTCCAGCGAAGTTTCCAATGAAAGTCGTGGAACTTCAACTTCCTATACTGAAAGCTCCCAACTTGGATCCATCAATTTAGACCTGACGGAAGACCTTGGCGCTGCTTATTCCAAGATAAATTATTCCCTTTATGGAACTTCGTACGAGAATGTAAATTCGATGAGGAAGTTAGATTCTGACGTAAACTCGTCACCCAATTTGCATTCTTTCGTTGACATTTCAAATTCTGCTATTGCGGCTACTTCTGAAAACCACAAACCCCTTTCCGCTTATCAAACTCCGAAACTTTCGAGTCCAAACAATATCTGTGAATCTAAGAATAATCTTCAGAGTATACAAGAAGTGAAATTGCAAAGTTCGACAAGAGGATTGCTTAATCAAGTCGACGAAAACTCTCCATCTGTCATAACTACAGCAAATGTCCAAGAGAGCATAATACTCGCTTCTTCAAGTGCAGAAACAGGTGGAGCAATTGCTCCGGCAATTTCCGCTTCTCCATTATTTATTCGACGATGCGTTAAATTCATGTCCACCATTCCAACGCATTCGTCCAGCCTAGAAGAGCCTTCGTGTAAAAACGACCGAACGAGTCAATCGGATCCTCTAGATCTTCACCAAGAATCCCGTACAAGTTATCTAAGCGCAAATTCCCTAGTTTCTGACCATATTCAAATAAATACACATAGAAGACTAACGCTGCCGATAATCAACGTAGACTTGAATTCGAAAGTCGCGCCTAAAACTCCCACTTACGAAGATATTTTATCAGGAACAGGCGTAAATCCTATCAGAAGATCCAGCATCGCAAATGCAGCTATATGCTCGAGTTTAGCACCGAGCTTAGTTAGCGCATATCCAGGTATCCCGACGTGTTTGTTACCAACTCCCGACGACAAGGAACACGAAGAATCCAACATTTCCTCTGCTTCGTCGAATATCGGTGAACAAGCACCTGGAAGAAGCGGAGTAAGTGGTTTGAAGCTGAAATTCCCATTTCTTAAGCTTCATATACCTGCGCCACAAGTGGCTACTTGGGAAGATGAAGAGCAAGATCTTGGAGAGCATTCGCATCACCATCATCACCATCATCATCATCACCACTTTCCACATTTTCATGTACCTACGTTCACGTTCACCGCGCAAACTGCTGACGGTGAATCTGGCCGGAAGTTCAACTTCGGAATTCGAAGACACTCGCAGACGGTTAGTCGTTGGAGTGGTTTGAGTTTTGATTTTTTGACGCAGAAGCTTTACATGGTTATTAATGGTACGAGTGATTGCAGGCTTCTCGCGGCTAGGATTGCTAATTTTTAAAGCTTTGGAGTATTAATCGTGTTTTTTTTTTTAGAGGGGGACTGGGGAAAGAAATATTTTATTGGCATAACTGTTATAAAATCAATTATTTGCTTATCGCGTACTATGCTAGACTTCGTTGCAACTTACAACGAGAATTCATTATTGCAACAAAATTGTTAATCCCTCAGCGTTAAAAAGCTTTTCTGTTTTATTAATGCAGATGGAAGAAATTTGCAAACCGGACAAAAATTTGGAATCATTTTCTGAGTCGTACTCATACCGAATCGCTCGCTAATTTCCTTGTTAGTTCAGAATTTATATCAAAAACATCACACGTGTAGATACAACAATTTGAGGAGAGAACGTGAATTCATCGATAAGTAATGCTTGCTGAAAGGAGGATTATAGTACTTGTATATGGTACATTTCTCTTATCGAAATTCTCAGTTTCTTATCAGTGTCTTGCACTGTGACTATAAATTTCAATGATTGATACTCTTTTTATGGGCACTTTAGATAGAAAATTTTGAGGATTATCATCCACTAATTAATCAAAATATTGATACTACAAATCCCTTAAAACTTCTGCACTCGCCTAATAATTTTACATTTAAACTATATTTTTTGGCATTTAAAAAAATAGTATATTACTTTATTGCTGCACTTATCAGATAAAAAATCGTTTATCAACCTCCTTGTGGCAATTTTTTTGTATATCTTTTTTACTTCAGGTACAAATTATTCGGTTTGAATCTACATAAGTTCTTAAACGGCTTGTTGAATGGGATTTCGTAGGACTCGGTTGAAATCGATCTCACCAGTTCGTATTCATAACGATATTGCATTTGTCCGTGAATAAACGGAATTACATCGAGCAGATGATGTAAAACACGTGTCAGGATATTTTATCAGTGTAGGAGGATCCAGTAGTGTGCGTTTCAACCATCGAGGTGGCTCGCATGAATTAATTAAACGTGTGTATGTAAACGAAAATTGCTAATGTGTGCGTATTTTACTAAAATTACAATGAATCTAATATTTTTACTATTCGAGGACTATACAGAGTGTCTCGCTTAAATCAGCCAAGTTAATTATTTTCTGTATTATACATTCATTTATTTAAAAAATGAAACAACGCGAAAATCTTCAAAGATGGCCTGGAAACAGTAAACTTTTACTGTATTTGATTTTTAATTGTATCATCACAAGTATAGTGTAATTAATTAGGATACCAATTTTAGGTGGGACATCCTATATGCCTAATTTATTCGTGTAACTTTTCTGTCGTATAATTTAAAGAATATTTTAATACGTTTCTTGTTAAATTTTATTGCAAAAATTAAATGAACATTGAATAAAAAATTCCTAATCTTTTGAAGTTAATTGGAAATCGTGGCTCTTAAGATAGTTAAATGAATTCTAAAATAATGAAATGTTATCCATAATGTTCCTTATCTAGTATCTTCGATCGAGTCACACAAGTTTCAGCACAATTAATATTCGATTAGTTCGAGAAGTAATTAATTAATTATCGATGGGGATGTATCAGTGGCAGAGGACGTATTAAGGGTTTATCTAAGCTTGAAAGCTTAATTCGTTTTAATGGCCTATTAATAGTGCGGTTAACAGCCTTATAAACAGGCTTCAAGTTTAATGTGCTATGTTCGCCATTTACATAAAATGCTAATTTGCAAGAACACCCTGTGTTTAATTTTTGCAACTTCGATTAGCAACAAATTCTTGGATAAAAAATACAATAAATAAACAGGCACATATGAATAAACTTAAATAAATAGAAGCTTTAATTTTTTTAATAAACAGATCGATTTAAATTTTCACATTTTATAAATTATTGAATATATTTTATTATTTTTATACTGATCCATTTTTCATTTACTTTACATGATTGCCATTGAAAGATTTTCGTTGAAGTTGGTATATAAAAATTGTCGAACAATGTCGGAGGTTTCTTTATATACAGTTCACTTTATTTGCCTTCCACGAACGTTTCCGCTGCTTCTGATTCATTCTTTATCGTTGACCTATATTCTATTGTGTTCCTTTGAAATATAGGAGAGACCGGGGTCGGTTATAACACTTTGACTTTGGAACGCGATTACGCAAAAGCAATTGCATTTATAATAAAAATTCTTGCACGAGCATGTTACCTAATTATTTGACATTATCGAGCAACAGCAATTTCGTTGTATGTCAAGTAATATCCAAGTTATTAATAAAAAATGGGAATCCGAGAAAATGTTACACTGCATGGGAACGATAGTAACACAAGTTTAATTTTAGAAGATCATTAGAAGGTATTTATTGAACTAAATTGTAATAGTACATGGAAAAAGGAAAAATTAATATGTTCATACATAGATAAGTGAAAAATTAAACATAAAACATGAAAAGTTATATTTTTTCTTCATTACATATTATGCCTCGCAATTATGGCAAATGTATGAAACGTTGTGGTTAGTGTATTCTTCATGTGACCAGTTATGACAATTACAACATTGGACTTGGTTTTTACGTTTACTTGTGCTATAGTTACTCACTGCACACCAGACAATAATGTTCTTTATCTTATTCTCTTTTCTTTTTATGTTACAACCGACTTCGACTACCGTACTTTTGAACTTTAATTCAAAATTTGCATTAACATGTTTATGAATGCGTAGAAACGATCAGCGTTTATTTAAGACAGACTAAATTAAAGATTTAAAACAAGAAAAGAAGAGATATTTGCTAAAAGAGCATTTACATTACAATTCCTCAATAACAAGAAAAGTTAACTATTAGGTACCGCAAAGTTATTTCCTTCATGATACAGATGCCTATTTTGAATCTACACAAATATAATAGATAAGCGTATTCCAAATATCGTTTTACAATATATACTTGAAACTTATATTAATATTGATTATACATCTTAAGATATTTACAGTGTTACTACCGCCCCACTGTTACAACCAATTCTGGTCTCTCTTACCTACATTCCACAGAATCACGAAAATCATTTACAGAGTCACTGTATCCACGTGTTTTTCACTAATCAGACAATGGACAAATTTTCCACTATTTTTGTTTAATTAGCTCCAAATCTGGTCGACCATTTTTACGCCCAGTGTGTATTGTGATCGTTCTTTTCTTGGTATGGAATATAATATGTATATATATAATATGTATAATAGAATATAATAATCAATTACAGAGAGTGATTTTTTTGGCGGTAAAGAAATTTTACTTGCGGTAGACAGCCATTCAATTAGTCCTATTATTTTTATTTATATTTCAAAAATAGCTTTTACAATCGTCGTGTAAATTGCTATTTAGCCTTTGGTCCCGTGTTGAGTGCTAATTATTTCAATGCTTGGCACAATTAACACAGTCCAAGTTCTTCAGAGATTATCATATTCTATATTTAAACACAAAAAACGACTTTCATTTAAAAAAATAATTTACGAACAACTGGTGACTATACAATACACTAATATTCGTATTAAAATAATACAATTAAATATTGAAAATCTCGGTGATACCAAGCAAATGCCAAAACTTTTTTCCCATTTAGAGGACTCAATATTCTATAACAAAATCTAATTCCCTACAGTATTTACCCTTAATCATTGTCACTAATAATAATCGCATAAATGCAGTTGATGCAACATTAAAGCTCATTTAAGAAAAGAACATTTGATACTTATTCGTATGCGAATTATTTTTACGTGTAAGTAATTGAACGTGGATGTATTGACAGACTGCATTCACTTACACAGCAATTAATTTGCTTTGCAGGGGCTTTTGATTGAAGAACTTCAACATGACAGTTCAGTTTCGAACCGTCGCTTGCCGATTTAACGAGCTAATACTTTTCTTTACAGACCTTGCATCGGACTGACTCGATGTTATCGCTCTGTTACCGATCTCTCGCCAGCCATATCACAGATGATAATCTTGCTGGTCTCCAAAACTTCCTCGAAAATAAACGAGTACAGGTCGATGATCGAGACGAGGTAACGTTATCAAGACTACTACTTCAATTCAAATTAATGTATATTTAAATTAGATTTCTTTATTCGCTTTATGAATTCCTCCTGAAAAAATCAAACTTATTACTATCATTCGAAGTAAAGACTATTTAAATTATGTTCTTTTCCTGCTGTGAAAAGTGTTCTACCCTTTATAAACTCTTCCCCTAAAGATTAAAATATAGGCGTTAGCTGAAAAAAGGGCGTAAGTGTAAAAACCTAGTTTCCAGAAAATAACGTTTAATGAATTAAAAGTAATAATACTTAAATGTTAATAACCTACGCTTTCTACTATTGCTGCTAATAAGAGACTACACGTTGTAAATTTTTAGTTTCAATTGTAAAAAGGATACAACAGCACTGTAACACCGAAATATCAATTAGAATTAAAACTGTGTCTCACGTCCTTTTTTGCGCGCAATCATTTTCTTCTACAAAATAATTTAATTTGTCCGCTTTTAATGTTAAAAGATTATAGTATCTAGATATAGTAATAAGGGTATTTAATTTCAAGTTACTTGATTTGTTTCGAATATTAATATATTGAATTATTTGGCAATTCATTACGAATATAAAACTTGATAAAGAACTTCAAATTCAAATATGAATAAGAATCGTGTAAAGATAGTCGAGCGTAGGAAAAATGTAGCGAGAATAACGCGTCAGTGTATCGAAATAATAATCGAATATACTTTGAAATACTCCATTTTCTTCAATTTTTGAGATATTGGAACGAAACTTGACGGCAGTATACTTCTTTGAATGTAGAATGCATTGAATCCATGCTCGCAGAAAAGATTTGAGATGACCTGGCGCCCTTATTGCACCTATGCCCTCAGTTACTATTTCAATATAAATTGAAGACCAGTTAAATTAGATTTCTTTATCCGCTATGAGAAACATTTCACCTTTTATAAATTCCTCTCTCGAAACATATCCTCTATAAGTTAAAAAGAAGGAGATGAGCTTGAAATGTTAAAGATTTTTTCGAAATCGATATAGCAGTCAGAATCACCTTGTCAGCAATCCAATTTCAGATTGTTGGTTTCATTGTTCTTATGATAGAATGGTAGCACAGCCCTCATCCTTGCAGCAACTAAGGGGAAAATACACTTCGTACGAGAGCTCATCAATCATGGAGCGGATGTTAATGCAGAGGATGGGGTTAGTACATACATTTCATACTATGTATTTAATTACGTAACATATTTTTTTAATTAAATTTTATCATTTAATATTTTAGGATAATTGGACGGCGCTGCTCTGCGCAGCCAAGGAAGGACACACCGATGTCTGCCTGGAATTACTTGAGCACGGTGCCGATTTGGAACACCGAGACATGGTAAAATATTTTCCAGTTTCTCTACGAACACTCCGATATTTTCTATTCCCTTATTTTATCTCTTTCAAAATTTCAATTACGTACACCAGCCCTAGAAATTTGTCGTTAATCAGGTTTTTCATAATTTTATATTACAAACATTTGGTCCATGGTACCATTACAAACAAATATGTTGAATTGCGCGGCAAAATGGTTAAGAAACGCTGATCTACCATATACATCTGTGGTTTAAAGCTGCACGAAAATGCACTCGATATGAATGAAGGAATTAATAATTGCAGGGAGATAATGCAAGAGAAATGTTCTATTTTTAGGGAGGGTGGACGGCACTTATGTGGGCGACGTACAAAGGTAGGTCGCCGACGGTGACGATGCTGCTAGCGCGAGGGGCTGACGTCAATGCACACGGAAATTTTCATATATCCTCGTTGTTATGGGCTGCAGGCAGGGGTTACCCTGACATTGTTAAAGATCTCATTGCTCATGGTGCTAAAGTCAATGTCGGTGATAAGGTAATCTATTTCTGCCTCCTTTCAAGTTCATGTACGACGATGCCTTATTAGAAAAGAGTAATTAAAGCTGCAAGAATATCGATATTCTACTCGATATTCGATATTTTACTTTATTATCGAATTCTTTGGTAGAGAAATATTATTGATAATAGTTTTTACAATTTTTCAGTATGGAACCACAGCTTTAGTGTGGGCATCGCGTAAAGGACATGTAGAAATTGTAGATACTCTTTTAAAAGCTGGTGCTAATGTTGATACTGCTGGCATAGTAAGACTTTAATTTTAATATTATAATTATTGTTAAAAAATGTATATATTAGATCATCCCATAGGTAATATCATTTCTTGACCTATCTTTAAGCGCATATTAGTAATACTTATACTTGTTTACAATCATCGATTTCTCGAATATTACTTTCTATCATTTTTCTCTTTCTCATTTCCAAGTTTTTGGATTTCTTCTTCAAACAATTTTGAATACGCTTGTTTAAAGAAATTTAAGAAACGACATTACTTATGGGATGACGTAATAGATACAGGATTACATAAATCAGATCACATTGTTCTGTTTTATATAAATTTCTTTTTTCGCATTTGAGCGGACGAATGAACAGTAAGAAAAAGAAAAAAAAGAAAAGACGAATGAACGAGCGTCAGTGAAAACATACAAAATAATCGTAGATTTACGTGATCCCGTTTACGTGATCCATCTTATATGCTATAAATAAATTATAAACCAATCGTACTGACTATTGTGATAGTTTTATTGTAATAAAGTAATAGATAGATTATTAAGCCAATTTTTTTGACAATTATTCAAATTGAGTAATCGTTTATAGTATTCATGGACAGCTCTACTCGTATCCACTCTTGGGAACCACGTAGACGTGGTGCTACTCCTTTTAGAACACAAACCCAATGTGAATGCTCTAGATAAAGATGGTTGCACAGCCTTGGCAATAGCTTGTCGAGAAGGGCACCACGAAATAGCAAATGCACTTTTGAATGCTGGTGCTTATGTGAACATTCAAGACAGGGCAGGTGATACAAATTTAATTCATGCTGTGAAAGGCGGTCACAGAGGAGTGGTTGAATCTCTTTTGAAGAAATATGCTGACGTTGACATCGCTGGCAAGGTATTAATTACATATTATTCAGAGTATTTAATCGTTTACTAAGCGATTTTAATCTTAGGTAATCATTAAAATTTCGTTGATATTTCAGGATAAAAAGACCGCAACTTACATAGCAGTAGAGAAGGGCAATATAGGAATACTAAAATTATTATTAAATGCTAATCCGGATTTAGAGATTGCGACGAAAGACGGTGATACTCCATTATTAAGGGCGGTTAGGTCGCGAAATGCTGAAATCGTGCAGTTATTGTTGGATAAGAAAGCCAAAGTCTCAGCCACTGACAAAAAGGGCGATACGGTGTTGCATATAGCTATGCGTGCAAGATCGAAAGCCATTGTCGAGATATTATTGAGAAATCCAAAAAATAGTCAGCTGCTTTACCGTCCAAATAGACAAGGAGAAACTCCATACAACATCGATATTAATCATCCAAAGACCATACTTGGACAAATATTTGGTGCACGTAAGTTATTATTAGGTGTATAAATTAATTATGAGCTTTCGGGATTTCGTAAGATTTAATACTTATTCGCAAAAGATGAAATACAGTTTTAAAAAAATCCTCAAAATCAATTAAAAATCCTCAGTATTTGCAAATTTATAAATTCGTCACTTGGAAAACAAAAAAACAGCGATTTCCAATTGTTAAAGATGTCAAGAGTTTACATATAAAGGCGCTAAATTAATTTATACGCTTAATAGTTATTCAAATAAGAGTATAAATTGAGTAAATGATGTGAAAAATATGCTTATTAATTCATTTATATTAATCAATTAATATTTATTTTTAGGGCGACTTAATACTAATGAAGACAATGAAAATATGCTGGGGTACGACTTGTATAGTAGTGCATTAGCAGATATCCTCAGTGAACCATCTCTTTCAACGCCTATAACTGTTGGCCTTTATGCGAAATGGGGCTCGGGAAAATCATTTTTATTAAATAAATTGAGAGGTAATATATCCTATCAGAAATTACTAGTCTGTGAATTTTTATGCAAATTCATACTTTTATTAATACGTTCCATGCCGAACCAATTTTCGGTGCTTTTACGTTTAGGCCGCGTGGATCCTGAGTCCCACGTTATCGAGACTAACAGATTTGTTTCATTTTATGACATGCGCGTGACAATGTTTATAAGACTATAATAATCATAGTTGTCCAGTAAAAAGTTTGTAGTTTAACATGTTGACTGTCAGTTGGTCATCCACGACTAGAGTTTATCTTTTCAGTGGGGTCTTGGTGGTCATCAGTAACCGGAGTGTTACAATTGTTTAGAATGATGTGTTAACAAAGTTAATTTGTTTGCTTCCCCTTCGAAATACAACAATTTGTGCTTTACTATGAATATTTTCTACATATTACGTGCATTTTGTATCTTTTTGCCCATTTAAGTTTCTTATAAGTGCATAAAAATCCGCAGTCTAGAAATTAATTTTTGCCGTAATTAAAAAGTACCGATATTTAAACATGTATTACCTTTTTTTTAGAGGAAATGAAAAATTTTGCCCGCCAATGGATAGATCCAGTATTCCAATTTTCTTTCTTACTATTTATAGTAGTCACTCATGTGTCTTTGTTAGTGGGTATTACAATAGGTCTTGCCCTTCAATCATGGATCGTTGGTCTTGCCTGCGGTATAAGTCTTATTTTTATTACCTACATCTTTTTGATACTCGTCTGGTATGCCTATAAAAGGTAAAACATCAAATCTGAAAACATACAATCAGTCGTAAAAGTCTACATACACTTCCAAATTCCAAATATTAAAAAAAAGCATAGGAATTTCAATCGTTTTAAGAATAGCAATTTATTTATTAATTAAAACTAGACACATTATCAAAAAATAGTATTGCTTTATCTATTTATTTACAGTAATTTTTTTATGAAACGTTTTTTTAGGAAACTTTCTTGTAATTTTATATTTTATGAATTTTCACACCATTTTTATTGGTCCACGATAGATCCTAAAATCTATAAATATTTGAAATTTAAAATATGTACATAGACTTTCGTGACTGACTGTACGTATTCACGATATCGTGTTAGAATGTATAATTTTGAAATAATTAAATTGTAGATACGATTGGAATTGGCCATACAGTTTCACGGTAGCTTTAACTACAAAATTAAATTCCCTGAAACTACTATTGCAAGTGATTTTTTGTCATCCTCCCGGTGGCCGAGTTCACGATGGTGTCACGGTTCAACCAATAAAATTCTATTTCACTGATCAGACCCGTGTCGGTACTACTGCCGCCGGCGAGAACGCGGTAGTACAAATGGTGGGATCTCTTTACGATTCTATCGAGAATGATTTCGGTTCCTTGTCGACGCGATTATACAGAGCATTCAGACCAAAACCGGATAAATCAACAACAACGTGGAAGTGGAGGCATCTTTGTTGTTTACCGTACATAGTTATATTTGAATTCTGCTTTTGCAGTTTACTCGTGGGTATTTCTGTACTTACGGTCTACCTCATTGATATATCTAGCAGCGAACCAACAATAGAAAAAGTTACGGCACACATTATTATGATAACTGTTGCCTTAATCCTAGCTGTTAGCGTAATAGCAAACTTGTACACTTGGAGTCGGACGTTACAGGCGCTTGTTTTCTCCCAGAGACGGCATCTCCAACGCAGCATTTCTAAGTTAGAAACCTTGAAGAGTGAAGGCTTTATACAAACGCTGAGAAGCGAGGTCAGTCTAATGACGGAGATGGTCAAGTGTCTAGATAGTTTTATGGCGCAACAGAGCAGGCTAGTAATAATTGTGGATGGTCTGGATAGTTGCGAACAAGATAAAGTGTTATTAGTTTTGGATGCTATACAAGCGCTGTTTAGTGATAATGGATATCCATTCGTTGTTATATTAGCGATCGATCCACACATCATTGCCAAGGCAGTGGAAGTCAATAGTAGAAGATTATTCACGGAGTCTAATATCGGTGGACACGATTATTTGCGCAATATGGTTCATCTTCCATTTTATTTGCAAAACAGCGGTTTACGGAAGGTAAAGGTTGCTCAACAAACTGCCCAACATAGTAGAAAAACTACATGGACCGAAGCCGAAGAAAGCGTTAATTATACCGCTACTAGTACAATGCATCATTCAGTTTCTAACAGAAGACTTAGCACAGAATCCGGTATAATGAACAGCAACGAGAAACTGAAACCACAAAGTAGAAAAGGTAGTAGAAAATTACGATTAAGCGAATCGATCGCAAGTAGCATCGGTAGCAACTTGAATCGACTGGGTGGGGCACAGGATTTAAATAAAATGCTTCTCACTGACGATTACTTTAGCGACGTGAATCCTCGTAGTATGAGAAGATTAATGAACGTCGTTTATGTCACTGGGAGATTGTTAAAAGCATTCCAAATTGATTTCAACTGGTATCATTTAGCTAGCTGGATCAATATCACCGAACAATGGCCATTTAGGACGTCTTGGTTGATCCTCCACTACGATATGTACGAAGACAGTTTAGATGATTCCATGTCGTTAAAAAGTCTTTACGATAAGATACGACCCCAGATTCCTGTACTTAAAGAAGTTCAGCCCCTTTTAGAAATGGATAGAGACGAACGCAAATTGGATATTTTCCTAACGTTTCATCGTTCCAGTTTGCTAGTTAGCGATATGAAAATATTCTTGCCATTTACAATAAATCTCGATCCTTATATTAAGAAGAAGATAAAAGAGGAGCAGCAGAGCATGGAAGAAGAAACAGGACTTGGTCCATACAAGCAGTATAGCCCTTGGACTGTGCACAACACTAATAATGGTCACGAACCGTGGGGTGGAAGCAGAAGTGGTTTAACAAACAGACCAGTGAAAATTGTAAAAACACCGAGTATACAAGGACATGTACCAGTACCATCGACACCATCCTGGTATATCCAACCGACATTCGATTGGCAACCTCCACCACAAATTGGTTGGGTACCAATGCCTCCTATGGAACAGGCAGTTAAACCACTTTCTGCAACTACAACTTTACCGGTATGTAATACATTATTATAATCACGAACGAGGTACAGAATAGATCAGTGTTGGGACTATTCGGATAATCGAATATTCAAATATCCGGATAATGACGTCGCGGATTATTCGCAATTCGGATTTTGAATATCCGAATTTTTTTTCCAAAAGATCCAGATGTTTAAACATTGGTTCGATTTACATAATTACATCCAGGAATTCGGACCACAAAAATACATTACATAATTGGTCTACTCTTATACCTAGTCTGTGATAATACTACTACTATTATAATACGCTATTCTTATAATATTGCAATGTAATTCCGTTTTTCGCTCTTCTTCTTAGTCCGAAATTTTGGAGATAAGACTTTCGTCTTTAACAGTAAACGGAGTTTGCGACCTTATTGATAGAATTGAGAGTATAAATCCCAATCAAGCACCACAGTACAAACAAGTTATTAAGGAGAATAACATTAATGGTAGAGTTTTATTACACTGCGAATTACAAGAGTTGAAAAAGGTAAGTTTTATTAAAGTTATCTTAAGTAACTGTATGCTGTGCATAATTATTGATAATCATTGTTTTATTTATAGGTTCTTAAAATGGCTTTCGGAGATTGGGAATTGTTTCGTATGGTAATTGTGTCACTTAGAGAGTTAGAACTTTCGTCGTTTAGCACGCACGAGGAAGGTCCAAGAAGCGTGCGGTTCACTGTAGGATCGGAACAAATCCAAAGAAAAGGTATATAAAAGTAATTTTATAAGATAATAGAATTATTCATTAAAAAATTACATCTTATTATTTAATTATAGATCATCCTTTACCAAGTACTTCAATTCGTGTGCCAACGCATGTTGAGAAAGATAAAGGAACATCTAGAACTGATGGTCCTCCTAGGCGAGATCAGACTAAACAATCTATTATGGAAAAGCAAGTAAGCAGCCTTAAAGTACATTAACCCTGGAACGGATCGCTCTTTTTTGGACCCTCACACGAAACTTTGGGGTCGTTCAGATTTCGTGTGATTTTTACTCGTTTTGAACATGTAGAAAAATATATGAAAATTTACTGAAATACTTTCAAGTATATACTTCAAGCTTATAGAATTGAAATGTTCAAAGAAAGTAACAGAAAATTTTGTTGGGTTCATGAATAATCCCAGGATGTCGTTCCAGGGTTGATAAAATCGCACGTACATACTTCCATTCTAACAATTAATTGGTTAATAAAGTATGATTATTGTTACAATCGTGCACGGTTTTAGTTCCAGGTAAGCGAAATCGTATTTAACAAAGTTCATTAATATTTTAATGAACAATGCTTGAAAAATTTAATTGATATTGGAATGTAGAATAGGATATACAATGAACACATTTTTTTTAGGTAACATTAGAGGAACAGATGATATGTGGAGCACTGCAAACTTTAAATGAAGAAGCGTGCGAAGATGTATTAGATGTACCATCTTCGGCGGTGGTATCATCAGACTCACTCGCAGGTGAGACCTCTTCCCTACCACTTTCACTGCCTCTGGTTATAGTTCAAGAGCCACCGCCATCAGACCAAAAGCGTGACACCGTATTAGAATACAGTACAAACCTATAATTTAAATTGGACACGGTTGTGTGTAATTGACTCGTGTATCATGCGTGGACACATCGATCTGATCACGTCGCATTCGAAGAGATGTTTCTATAAAACCCATTATCAATCCGCCAGGGAAATCGGATCAATATAATTGTCGTTTAAATGATTCTTACTACATATAATCGTAATCGTAATCGTACGTAGATGAAATTTGTAGCAGTATTACGAGATAGGTGTACCCATATCAGACAGTCAATAAAAACTTCATTTATTTATATAAATATAAATTTTAAGTACAATATATACATATATATGTGGCAAAGGTGTTCAACCGAATTTTGCCTCTACGTATATACTTAACTTTCGAAAATGTGCCAATGTGTTACGAGAGACTGGATATTAAAGGATATAAAATGAATGTTTGTTAAATAAAAGAGATATCATTCAACAAATAACGTCATTACGGTAGTAACCTGAATGTATGCGTTAGACATAGTAAAAACATTATTTTCGTGTAGTAGTTTAGTACTTACTAATGATATATAGCCGACGAGAAAAAAAACATTGTGTGTCGTTTTTGTATTTCTAAAATTGTAGACGATACTTTCCGTACTCTTGTCTCTGAAATAATTTGATGATTATTAATTGGTCGTTGTAATATTACTTGCAAATTCATAATACGCTTAAAAATACTGTATTTTTCATAATGAATATTTGTAAAACAGACTGTGATAATTACTTGTTATTGTCGTTGAATGTTGAACGAATATATTTCTTTTTGGAATGTTTACGCTGATAGATCTTGTATATTTAGAAAGATAAGCTTCTACATACAATTTATGAATTTTATATACCAAAGTATAAATGGCTATGATTATATTTCCTTCTTCATTCGTGTATTCTTTCGTATTGTGTGTACAATTACCCCGACTCAATTGTTGGATAATTATATTATAAATGCGAATGGCAATAAAACTTTGTTGGAAACTTGAACGAAGTGATATTATCTTTCTTAGACTAGATCTATAAGCTTACTGGGTGCACACGCTTTCATTTTATATCGTTATTAAACGGCGCAACAACATAACGGTCACAAAAATATTAATTTCATAATAAATGAATCAGTTCTACTTAGAAGTCCTTTGTTTTTATAAAGTATTTAATTATTTATTTATTTTTATTCTTAACGGACTATCTCTTAACTTTTGTGAAGAAGATGAAGAAATGGTGCGTAACACGGAGATTTGTTTTAGGGTCCATCACAACAGCTCCTCAAGACACAGATTACGTGATTCTCCAATCTAATCCACTTCTACACTGGGTACCAGTTAACGACGAACCGGAAACCTCTGACGACAGCTCCTTCGAGTCCACTGTTCATCTTCAACGTACAAATTCACAACGTAGCATAACTTCTCAACTGAGCACCAGGTCCGCCTGTTCATTCGGACGCAAAGACCCAAAGAAATATGGAAGCAACTCCACAAGTAGCAGACCGGCGTCGCTCTTTGTGTCTCCCCCACCTTCTCCCAGACCTGCCTTCAGATCCAAGTCAACAGATGAAAATTACGTAGCAAATAACATACCCATGAAGTCTACTATCTCCACGCCTATTAAAAAGCGCCGTTCGACGTCCACATTGAACGATGAAATAGTTCTTTCAGTTCCTGTTCCAAACTCCAGCTTGGAAAAGTTAAGCAAATTAAAAGACCGTCTGATGGGTACCTTACCTGCTTCGCCTGCCCCAGGAGAAAGCGAGGACGAATCTACGCCGTTGGTTTCTGAATTATCTACACCAACTCATTCACAGTCGGATAGCGTATTTAAACACGATTGCAGCGAAGAAAACAGTAGCTCGATATCTTCAAATAAAAGCTTACCTCGTGACGGTGAACGATCCGTCGAAGTCGTTGATTACTCTGACACAGTTAGTTTAATGGTGCGTGAATCTTATTCACACGTGCGATTCCTTTCGCGTCAAGATGCCGAAGACTGGGACAATCCCGAAACACCCGTTTGATACCTAATGCTACCCAATTATTAGCGAGTCGTCTCAATGATTACGCAATAATACATGATAACAAAGAGAGAACTTTAAGCAAGGTACTTAAATACTTAAAAATTGAAGTTTGTGATATATATTTTCAAAGGTAGAGCAGTAAAGAGTAACTCCACTTTGTACATAGTAGATAGAAAATATTGACCTTTTTAGATAATGCGTTCGAAGGTGTTCATATAACGCGATTTATCGAAGGTATACGGAATGTTCCACGTAAAACAGGCCACTTGAGTAAATTTCTTTTAATTATAATGACTATGCTGCGGATTTTTATACAAATTCCTGTTTTTACAACCATGATCAAAAGAATGGGACTTCAGTGGTTATCTGTTGCACTCGCGAAATATTGGCTTGTAACATATATTCGTCTCGTTTCGCTATTATTTTTTAAATCGTTTATAAATTCCGAAATAAGTTTGACCAAATACCTGTGTATGATTTTGATCGATAATCTTTTTTGATATAAGATTCTTCAGATTCGAAAAGCGACACGAAAAAAAGGGACCAATATATGATACGACCCAATATTATACTTTGGATATTTTGTATATTTTTGTACATTGGTCGCCAAATGTACTGTTTTTTAAAAATTTCAATTTCCTATAAATGCATAAAAATCCGTAGTCTAATAATGACGTAAAAAGTATTTCATATGTAATTGGAATAATATCAAAATATGCATACGTTGCAAAGAATATTTTTGTTGCAAAGTAATTTTTTTCAGAATCAAATTTACATAAATGTATAGCTAAATGATTATTAGCTGATCTCTACTAACTGGAATACCTAGTACATTAAAGGAACAATATTAGACAATGCTAAGTAAGAAAGAATGCCTTTTGTGTGACATATGCGTATCATATGTATCCATTTTTTTTTTTTTTTTTTTTGAACACTTATATTTATCGCATTCGCAGCATAACATTCCTTGAAGATATTTTTATCGCATTTAACGACGACGCGTCTGAGCTGTTTCTTAAGATAGGATGAAACTTAAACGAAGGAAACGTTTCTTTAATTCTATTGTAAATGCTGGAAGATTAATTCAAGTCAATTCCTAGAAGCAAGTAATGAAAATAAATGATAAATAAAAGGAATAAATCTTGAATACTTTAACACGTTGTAAGATATGTATAAAAAGAATATCTAATGAATTCTATTTGTCTCGTACCGGATGGTATTGATTTTAAATATTAGTATTAATTGTGAAATGTGTTGTGACAAGTGAATAAATATTAATGATTTATACGACGATTGATATCGCTAAATCAATAACAGATTTTATGGTAGGAATTATTCGCGTTAATGAGATAAAGGTTTCCCTTCTCATACTGCTTTCATTATACGCGCACCAAATAGTATAGATTTTAGAGGCCCAATAGAATATATATTTGATTCATCACTAATCGCTCACCAGTTTTGAAAAGACTATCAGAATTGTATTATCGAGGAACAATTTATATTTTAATTATTTTAGTTAAATTCTTTGAAATACTTGAACCTTTTATAATTAGGAGATTTTTATAAATTTAGTAGAATTTAGTAGACATTAATTATAGGGTCACTTTCCTTCTGAATTATTAATGTAATACTTTGCAAAATTATAAAGAGGACAGTATATTAACTTTATCTATTTTCCATATGTCTGAATGCCTAGTTTATAAAATAAGAGAGTGAGCAAATATATCTTTGAGGAATCTACAACACAACTTTTTAATAATACTTTTTTATTACAAAGCAAAAAATTATACATATGTATATAACAGTGTATGTATATATAATACTTTAGGACGGAATACAATAGGGTATTGATTGATAATAGCGTTTTAAACACATATACATATATATATAGATTTATTTATACATAGATCTCTATATATAAGTATATATAGACTTTTCAAATATTATATGTACTTTGCTTATTACTATTAAATATACATACAGTATATTTAAATATATAAAACATCGAATAGCGTCTTATTCTACTTTCGTAAATGCTCATACATGGAATACAATAAGTACTTCAACAGCCTTTTGTGTTAATTCGTCGTATTCTCTTTTTCGTATCTCACGTGTTTTATGTTTTCGCAAACATATTGCTTACCTGTTTTTTTGGTAATACAATAAACTTCATCAGATCAATCAAAATACGAAATAATAATTGCTATGAATTAATCTAGTCAATAGATGTTTTCTATCTCAAAGGAAACTCTTACCACAATCTTTCTCTTGAAATCAAACATATTTAGTTCATTGTATTACATATATTTAAAATAAAATTTTTTTGTAAAATACTGATATGTTAGTTAAAGATATTACAACTACAAAAACAATAAAATATAGGACACCATAGATATAGATACTTTCATACAAATTGTAAATCTTTTCTATGGAAAATGAACTGCATCTTCTTCCTAATTTCTCATAAAAGAAGATTGATAAAAGAATAATCTTTTATGATAAATAATTATACCAATAATAATGTACATATATTCATGGATAAAAGTATTTTTAACAATAAAACGTTTTGTAGTATATAAAATATAAGAAGACAGAAATAATGAATACAGCTTTAAGTAAAGGAGTCTTCCTTTTTCATTGTCAAAGGCACTATGGCAAGTAGAAAATACTACCTAAAAGGTATTCAAATAGTTCTAAATAAAACTACTACTGTCTGGGCACCCGAATTATTTGCAACCTCTAAGCAGTATACAAAGTTTCTTCGATTATGCATAAATATACTATTAGGCGATAAATGTAAAAAATAAATCAACTTATCGTCTTTACTTTAGGAGCAAATAGGAGCACCATACATTAGTTTTTTAATGTACGCGTGTATTCTTGTACATTATATAATAAAATGCAAGGACACTTAATTCTTTTGTAAAAATTGACTACTATCTTATGTAACAATAAATATATAGAACACACTTAAGTAATTTGCAGAAATGGCAGAACTAATTTCATAATGCAATAAAATAGAACAGTTATCGATAAAAAGCAGCCGTAAAAATATGGAATAACATTTTTGTAATGCAAGTACTGAACTTAAAAGGAGTATTGCGTTTATGAATAAGTTTGATGAATGATGATTGTTGAGTACTCGTGTAGTTGCCAAATGGTATATTTCATGCATCCAAAAGTATCTTCGGATTATTTCATTGTAAAAAGCGTTCGGAATTAAATTAAAAAGGGGAATATAAATCTTAATTGGTCCCAGTGATATAACAGTTCGAATTATTTTTTGTGTTTTACTGTATTATTTTTTCTACTTAGGCAAGATTGTACTCTTGTAGGCACTTTAGGGATAAGTCAATATATATATTAAGGAAGACCGAATTAGATAAATATTTCGTCTTTTGTTTAAAAGCATTATTCACAATTATATTCCGCATTTTCTCTTTCGTTGCTTAATTAATATGTTAAAGTTGCGTTGTAATTACCGTTTTCCTCGTAATTACCGTATGCTTAATTGGAGTTTGATCAGTCGTTGTCGTTTGTGATGGATCAGCTACCAACCACGGACTGATATCAGAAACTGCTGTATTATCATCCTAAAACGAGATAAAAATAACGTTTATATAATATATTCTTATATTTATATAATTTATTTATATAATATACTGTAAGAGGTATGTTATGAACTTGATTTACAATTTTAACAGTCGATTCAATTGAATATAATGTACTAAACATTTCAAAAACAAGCACAGATTCGCGTACATAATTTGCTTAAGCTAAAGCATTTTTAGACGAATACAAAACAAAGGACTATGTTACAATAGCTGACTGACAAGCATTTAAGAATAAGCCACACCTTGTGAGTAAGAGTCGTGGTAGTAGTTTGTATCTCTTCGGTTTTTACGACTCTTGCTCCATTTTTCTCAGTTTCTGCTTCAACTTTCTTTTCAATCACCGGTTGTACTTCTTTAAATGGATTCAGTAAACCCAAAAACGGATTCGAATCTATGAACGGGTTCGTATTCGCTTTCTTTTCTTCTTCCATTTTTGTATCCTCTTCGACGCTTTCAGAAATATTAGTGGTAACTTCGTTGTTGTTATCGCTAGTGAAAGGATTAAACGGATTCTGCGATTGATTCGAAACTTTAGGATTCAGCTGTGTGGTTTTCTGTTCGATTTGACCCCAGCTGTCTAAAGAGAAATGTGTAACAGTCACGGTATCGTCCGCAGATGGGTTCATCATTGTAGATCCGCTTACAGAAAGGGTCAGTTTGTCTCCTCCCTAAATAAGAAATAATGCAAGAAAGCAAACAAATCACATCTAAAGCCTAGAAGCACGAAATCGTTAAACAAATATTGAAAAAAATTAAATATATAATAACACAAAATACATGTAAAATACATACAAAAAAGAAACAAATTAAACAAGTATTCAAATTGCCTATACAAATTTATCAGAGCTATTTTAGACTATCCATGATTTCATTAATAGCATTCTAATAAATAAAAGACCAACTTTCTACCAGAATCAATTTTCTGAAGATTTATTTTAATATTTTGCCTACTGAATAGTACTAACAATATTAAAGAATTTGGTTTCCTTACCACCGATACAATTGTTGCTGCATCAGAGTGTTGGTTGTTCTTAGAAACAACTGCGGACGCATCCATAGACGTGATTGAAACCAAATTTGAATTTTTCCCTTGCTCCAGCGATTTTGCTTTCAATATATTACATTTTAACAATTCAGGAGGAATAGGTGTACGAGGAGGCAGCGAAGAACTGCCGCCAACTTGATTATTTGGCACTAATGCCGTTTGATTAGCCATATTCTCGATTATTAAACTCGTTTTCACCGGCTCCGATTCTTTCTCCGTGTTAGCGACTGTTGTTTGATTTCTAGGCTCCAGTGGTTGTTGATCTTTCGCCAAAGATTTCAAGAGAGAATCCACTAAAGGTGACGAAGTGCCATGTACACTGGAATCTGACGATTTTGTACTACACTGACTTGGTTGACGCTGCAAAGTCTCTTCTTCATCTAAAAGTTATAATTTTTTTTCAAGACATTCTTTACATTTTCGCTGACAAAATAAAATTTGTCTAGGCTTACTGGTGGTCGTTTGAGCTGGTGGTTGTGGTTGCTCCACTTGTTGACGCTGACGTTCTCTTAAAACATGACTCTGACGACGCGCATACCTTTGACTTGGACGTCGTTCGAATTGCACTGTTCTACGAGCTCGGTTCAATTGAGTCGTTTGGAATTCTGTTTTGCCGCTGTAACGGAAGCGCGAACCCATGCGGAAGAAATTTTGACGTCCGCTAGCACCTTTAACGGGTGCTCGTAATCGGAAGAAAGCATGATGCTCTACGGCACATTTCCACAAATGTTTGCAAGCCTTTTCGTTAACAAGTCTGAATACGAACGTATGTTCTTGCTCTCCTCTTCCTTCATCGTCCTCTTCCACTACGACTAACGTCAATTTCTTTTTTTTAAAATCTAGGCGACCAATTTTAGGCCAAAAGAATAAACCAATTTTCTGAGTGCCTTCAAAGACCAGGATCCCAGTTGGGGTTAATCCCAAGGAATATTCGCACGCGTCTTTACCAAGAACAGTATGCATATCTACACCATACATATCTAACCATTTTGCTTTACTGAGATAAGCTGATTCAGCCTGTGCAGGGCTAAGACCAGAGCATTTGGCATATTCTTCGAGTATTTCAAGCTCCATTTGTTCTGTTTGACCTGGTACAAATCTAAACTCTGATACTGTAGCTGCACTATGCATTGTAGGATCATAATCACCAAGCTCAGCTGAAGGTAAAGATGACTTCATGTTAGAATTTGATTTAGATTCCTGTCTATTTTATCAGATGTCCAGAAAAGTGTTTGCCGTATTTCATGTGGAAAATTAAAGAAACATATACTTGTTATAAAATGAATTTACTCATAAAAATATGAACTATGATGTTGTATAAGTTTCTTCCAAAAGTTTAGTAATTTATGTGGAAATGTCATCTTTATAAAAATTGTTTGTTTTGCCTTGGAAAAATTTGGACACTTCTTTCAAATCATTTTCATTATTCAACTGCTTGTTCTTCACATAGTTATCCAGACTTAGGAACAAGTGGAAATCTATTAGTGACAGGTCTGGCAGAATTTGTATAGATATAATAAGAAAATGCACAGCTTAATGTTTACTGCTTATCCTTTGGCACTCCAAATATTTTGTGATATTACCTATTAGCCAGTCCAGCACACTTTTGCAGTAAAGCTTAAATTTTTCTTTTAAACATAATTAAAAATCAAATTCTTCTTCACTTTTATTCACTTTCAAATTTTTGTAGCAACTTTTTCATTTTCTTGTTTATCATTATTGAATAAAGAACCAAATAAATATTTATACTCAAGGTAGCTTAAGTAACCAATATTAAGTACAGATACACAGGATATATGTCTCTCTAAACAGAGCCAATAAAGTTATGAAAAGTGTTATGAATGTACCCATAGAAGAGCCAAAGGATTAATAATTAATTGTCAGTTATACAAAACCCTTAAAAATCATCGGCAAGAACTTTTCTGAGTACCTAATATTTATTATCTAAGCAAAAGGTCCTTACATTGAAGGGCTAAAGCAGCCAATTGAACTGCAACTTGATGAGGGCAGTGAAGTTTTCCTTCTAAAACATCTTGTTTCAGTTGTAAGAAGAACTGGTATCTTGTTAATTCTTCACGTAAGGTGTTAGGCTCTGATGAATAGAACTTTACCTTGAGTCTTAAAGTATACGGTGGCCCAACTGCATAAAATATTGTTTCTTATTAACAATGAAGCACAGAAAATATAAAATCTATTAATTTTTAAAAAAATGTATCATGATATAGAAATAGCTATGTTTTCAATCTTTCTCATTGAATGCAAAAATAAAACATACTTTTTACTTGTTTTTTTATTGGCTTAGTTGGGTCCAACCAATGCTGAACATTATTACTATCTGTATATTGCAGTCCAAAATAATCTTTTTCTATTAAATCTAAACTATAAAATACTTGTTCATATAAATCACTAGCCAATGCTTTTTTCTGTAACACAAAAAAATGTACAAAAACATGAAGATTCATATGAAAAATACATATATAACAAAAATATAAAAATGCTCCCATTTTTGGCTCTGTTTTGACATAAAAGTGTAACACCGAGTACAATTTATTTTATTAAGATATTTTTTAATGAACTACCTATTAAAAACACAAATGATGTTAATCGATTATCGTTGTTTAAGAAGATATTCTACTTACTGACAATTCTATAGGCAGATCCGTGCCATCGAGTAAAACGACTCTGCATTGAACAACATTCTTATTGCTCAGCAATCGTTGGTTTTTTATTTGGGACGATGTAGTCTGTCCGCTAACGCTACGAGCCCTACGTCGTGACAGAAATCTTAACATTTTATTTGACATACGTCGAAGCAAAAATTGCTGGCCAATTTATTGACCCAAAACGCTACATTCCTCGTTGCACACGGATATGTCTTTTCCGCGATACGTTTGGTCGGGTTATACGCCCACTTAATACGTGCACGCGTAAATTCGCGATTGAAACGACGAGGAAAAGAACGGACGTTCATTAAACGCACATATTTAAAATCGGATTAAAAGAGAAAATTAAAAATATGCTTGTTTGTTGACTAGCCATAACAAATCGCGAAAAGCAAACACCTATCCGAGGAAGGTATATACTTCTCCGTTACGGTAAAAGGTACGGAGTACAGGTATTTTTTTCATTGCTAATTAGATGGCGTTACTCTCGGTTTCGAGAATACTCGCCCGCGCTACATCTCTACACTAATAACACTACACATTTAAAAAATGTATTTACTTTATATACTTATGTTATAACTTATATAATTTTTAGTTATAAGATCTATTGGTTTATGAGAATAATTTGTAAGAATTAGTTTGTAAAAATATAAAACTTAAAGCATTACTCATATGACATTATAATTTATTGTACATAAGGTTTAAAATTAGTTTTAAGTTAAATTGTAACAGTTATTAGTTTATAAGAATGTTTTACTATTTTTTGTAACGTGTACCTTATCACAAAGTTTAAATAAACGCTCAGTTAAAGATATTCGTTTAAACATTCTGACCTGTCCAACGATCCTTGAATGACCGGTCCCCGTCCCTTAAAGAGAAGTATCGTGAAGGAACATTGATAGAAAAGTTCCAAAACGAGAAACTCTAAAAATCGACCTGAACCCAATTAAACTAAATTAAATTAGTTCGTTAATTCCTGGAAACGACGTCATCTTGCAAACTTTTCGAATACCTCCCTACAACTTATATATTCACCTAATACAAAAACGCCAAATTGATCAAAATTGTATTATGAAGTGCAAGAATCTCGGCAGTTCTTAGAATTTGACGTCACTTCTAGGAATTGCCAAAATTCTTAGAAATGACGTTATCTTACAAACTTTTCGAATACCTCCTTTCAACTTATATTCGCCTAATACAAAATTGCCAAATTGGCCAAAATTGTATTGGGAAGTGTAAGAATCTGAGCAGTTCTTAAGAAATTAATATTTTTCTTCAGATACTTTCTAAGTAATCTACCATGACGTGATATATTTGTTTATAACAAATGAACTGCAAGGGCTAGTTGCAAAAGGCTGTATGATAATATTCTTGGGACCTTTTAAAATAATTTAAGCCAAGGGGCATTGAAACCGGACGTCTAGGAGCCGAGAAATTAATTTTTTGTTTTCAGATACCTTCTGAGTAATCTACCATGACGCGATATATTTGTTTATAACAAACGAACTCCAAGGGCTAGTTGCAAAAGACTGTAGGATAATATTCTCGGGACTTTCCCCTTTAATTCAAGCCAACGAGCATCGAAATCGGCTCACTAAAAGCCAAGAAATTTTGTTATAGGAGATGTTCCAACACAACCAAGGTATAGGATCAATTATCTTTGAACGAGTGCAACACGAATATCAAAATAATCCTATACTTTGTTTATAATAACGTATCCTATATTTTTCTTGCGATTTCATGGCTAAATTTAGTTTCAATTCTAACCGCTACTAATGTTAAAATCGTATTCCGTGTTAAATCGGTAACGTCAAGAGTGACGCGACAATGGTAACAGGGCACGCAAGCCCTCGAATCCTGGGACAAAGTATGCATTAGGTGATAGGTTTATCCTGTACTTCGTCTGTGGTTGATTATCGTAATACTCAGTTATAATTGCCACCGTTTTAAAGGCGCTGTTGTCTTATTCTAGTCTGAACCGGTAATATCACATGTGACACTAAAATTTGTAAGGGGGCAGGTAGCTCCCTGATGATTCTATATGGGAATGGATAGTCTATTCTATACTTCGTCAATGATTTTATCTTATTTGCATATCACTGTATTGCTGCATTTTATTTCTTTTCTATTGGTATTGGTACCAGGCAGTCAATACAGTAATTATGAATTCCCAGTTTTCAGATGGAAATGAAAATTTTAATTTAATAGGGATAAATAAAGTAGGAGATGAAAGTCCCTAGACCCTCTTGCTTCAAGCGCTGAGCGCAGACTGGCAACTGTATGAAGTGGTACGAATGATTAGGTATGAATTTGAACGTGATTTGAATACTGACTTCGATACGCATGGTGAACAGTAGAAATTCAAACTGTTTTGTTTGAGATTTGTAAATGGAAGCCTATTGTTTTTTGTAATTATATTGATTTACTTAATGTAATTAAATACATAAAAGTGATAATTAAATTGTTTACGATATGTCGTCGTGAAAAGTTTGCATTGGAAAGACTACCATAGAATCGGGGATTCCCAACTTTATAAAATCCACCACCCCCTATTTTTAGTGTACGAGTAAATCGGAATTTATGTATAGTAAAACATTGCGCATTTAGTTTAAATGACATAACGGTTGCGTATTTATAAAGTAAGTACGTGAAGTACGTTATTTGCTGTTGTTGGTAAACAAGATTATGTATAGTTGCTAAGTTAGTTATAGGCAATACACCGTTACATTATTTTTTACTATATTTAAACTGAAACTACCGTTTCAGTGTAGCACTTGAATTTGACAAATATCTTTTACTGTAATTTAACAAATATTATTAATACTCTGCTAAGAACTTAAGAATTATGGCTTATTCTGCAGACGAAAGGGTAAGTTTGAATACATCAATCGATTACTTGGGATCGTTTAATGAATATCTTATTTATGTTAGTTTAAAGCAATAAAAGTTGGCAGAAGATATCAGCAAAATAATTACGAACTTCTTCCTGATTGGTTTCAATATGATTTTCACGATTACGAACTCATAAGACATAAAATTGGATATGCTATTTTTGGTATTCCTAATATTAATAAATGTACTTCTGAGGGAATTCCATCTACTTCTAAATGTATGCTTGACAATAATCAGCAAGATAATGTATTTAATAAAGTAGTATACAGCAAGGAGATGTGCACTATTATAGATACCATATATAACAAGATATTGAAATATGGAAAAGACAGTTACAGAGATTCTATACGCATTGGAATTATATATAATGTAATTGCTTTGCATGAAGCTGTCAATAAATCTGAGGGAAGCTGTAACAACTCTAAAAATGAATCTGATAATATATATATGGTACCAATATTTAAATTACAAAAGCAACAATGTGGTGTATGGTATATTGATAATGATGGTAGAATATATAAAAGTTGGAAAGATTATGTCACAAATAATACATTACCTAAATGTACGATGCTGTTACCTAAATGTGGCTTGTATCAGTATGATCCATGTCAGAAAATCACAGAATTTAATTCCACTGTATGGCTAGAAGTATTAGACTCACCTGCTTGCTCTGCTGCAAACAAGGTTCTTAAGGGTATGGATATTACTGCAAGCACAACATCTATTTGTGCTGCTGTTGGAGTTGGTGTTGCTAGCTTTTTAACACCAGTTGCACCAATTGCCCTTGCTGCAGGTACAAATTATTTTGCTTTCAAATTAATTAAAATCTGACTCAGTATATATATATAGTCAATAACAACTTGCCAAGGGTTGAATTTTAAATATCTAAAATAATTCAAAGGCTTTGGTCACTTTAGGAACATTAAAGAATGATTATGCTTTCTTATAAACTGACAAGCTAGTTCGACGTGTGCTAAAGTACACAAAACTTATTGTTAAAACTATATTCAAACATTGTTAATCTTTTTAATGCATTCTAATTTGGGGGTAACATCTTTTACCCTTTTAACAGCAATTTCATTCATGTAATCAATGATGCTCACAAGAATTTTTTTCATTTATAATTTGATACTTCATGAATTTTCGCACCACTTTTATTTTATTAAAATATATAAATATTTGAGATTTAAAATGTGTATGTAGATTTTTGCGACTGACTGTACAAAATTAAATGAGAAATTTTTATCAATAGCTCTCGTTTCTGGTGGCGTAAGTGGATCATGGATATTTGCTAGAAATTCACACAAATTGATGGATCTTGCTGCTCACAAACAATCGATCAGTCCCATAAATAAAAATGCATTTCCTGCCTGGCTTGGAATAGGTAGCACAGTTTTGGGCATAGGTGCTAGCGGAGGGTCCGTACTTATGACTAAAACTATTGCAACTGGCACAGCTATCAGTACCACAGCCAAAATAGCTTATAATTCTGTGGTAATAGGAAGTCTAACAGTGAACGGCATTGGCACGGTTTATAATGGGTATTGTTTAATCGAGAAATACAAAACGAATAAAGAAGTTGACCTTTTGGATGTAGTCTTTTTCGGTGCCAATGTTTTATTCTTCAGCAATACAGTAATAAACACTAAGTTAGCTGGCCATCTTATAGAAACATCTAATGGTACTATATTCGAAAGGTTTACAAGTGCTTTGCGTTTCAATCGCCTTAGAAAAGAATTTAATAGAATGATAACAAATACAGATGCACAAAATAAAAATATTGTATATAAAGCAAAAGAAGTTATCAACAGCGCAGGTTTCTTAGATGTTGTGAATATAATGAAGGACAATTTTTTTATGAATTACCAGGATGGTAATATCGTTATAAATAATAGAATCTTTATAGATCCTGTTGAGTTTGTAGGAAGCTTACTAAATGGTACCATAGTAGATAGACTTGGTGCAGTGGAATACATGAAAACATCAAACCTATTTAAAGAAAATAACATTATGGATAAGTTGAAACTTTTACTCACTCAACTATTGAGAGATTTTCTATTTTCCTCTGGTTTTACAGAAGTACTAATGCCCGATGTTAGTCATTTTTATGAAATATTACAAGAGATGAAATACTCAGAAAACGCACAGGACGTATTAATTAAAGTGTTCAAAATTGCTGTGATGACATTAAAATATTGCAATGATCCCTGCAAGTTTCTATTTGATGCTCTTTATTTCGTATGGACGTATTGTAAGGCCAATTTAACGGAATATTTAAGAGAAACTAATACTGGAAGAAAAAATATATTCCATACTTTAAAACATATTGTTGAATTTTTATTTGAATTCATAGATGAGATACATAGAGAACTATTCTCAGCTTTTCATACTTATCTCTACTATAAAAAGAGAATATACCATTCTAACTAGATTTAATAATGTTACGTAATAATTAACAAAAGTTGTAAGACTTCCATATATCCACGATTAAATGTTAACTTTGTTCGACTTTATCTGATAAGACTGAATAATTAAATATTATGTAGTTTTTATGTATTTGTAAGTCTCGATTCAATGTAATGATGTGAAAATGAATAAATAAACGGCACCAAAGGGGAAACATTATACTTTTGCACAGAAGTAAAGGCATTTGTTTATTTCGTTTCTCCCAAATATTTAGATACAACTCACACAAATATATACAGACGATACTGAGCACATTTACAATTGTTTAATGTTTCATTGGTCGCGTGTTTATCGTTTAAGAGACATCCATAAAGCAAATGTTACAATTGTCGTCGATTAAAATGTTGATCGTGTACAGGGAAGGGGGGGGGGGGGGGGGGGGGCAGTCGAATAAATTAAAAACCTAAACTAATTTATCCGAATAAATTACTTAGGTATATTTGACAAGCGAATAAAAAATTCTGGATAAGTATTGATTCATCGTTTATGAATCGATAAACGACGATAATACTGGTCCACGAGAGTTAAACGAATTTACGCATCCAAATTTGAGTCCAACTCAAATATTACATAACTCATTGCCAATATTATATAAATACGATAATAAGAAATCCTACAAATAAATAATATCAATTATTAAATTAATTTGTATCTACAAAATATATCGTCGTCCCATTGTTACGCAAGCGTAATTACCGTGCAATTTAATTCTGGCAGCCTTGAACGTGATCCAGAATACCCGACGTTCCTTTAATATTAACTATTATAACACGTTATAATAATTAATATCGCGTGAATATATAAATACATCGTTGACTATAATCCATAATCGGCACATGCACGCGTTTTCTTTTAACAGTTATACAATTAATTACATCATAATACGAATTCTTTTTTTTTAACGATGATCACTCGAACTCTGATGTTACATATTTCTATAAACGATATATTTAATTCTTTACCATCTTTCACTGGAACCATTCGCAAACTCTATGTGCGTTGGAAGAAACAAAAGAAATATTTCATTTTATTCTCCTCGACTTCTTATTCAACGTTTTGTTAATACATATATGTACAAGTATCACCAACGTAGAAAACGATAACGAAAGTGCAGAGAAAATATAGACAGGTTCCCTTGGAGATCGAGCAAAATGCACAATATACGTTGAATCTTTTTTTTTTTTTTCGTTTTATCACGATCAACTCGAATGTTTTACGACATAAATTTGGTAGAGACCAGAGCAGAAGCCGTCATGAATGCTGCAATACGAACGGGTAAAGCTTTTGCGCCGATTTTGTCCGAACAAGAACATTCGAGCTGAAAGTGTTAAAACTGAACGCAGTATCTTGGTCGTCGATTTTTTCTCTTAACTATCCTAAGAGCCTAGCTTTTTCGTCGATAAATAAAATAGGTATCTTTACCTATTATTCTGCTTTGTGATTTCGAGAAAGCCTCGAGAAACAGCGATTGGAATGTTTCATTGAACGTGTCCTGAACGTATTCTAACATTCGCGAAGAATTCAATGGAAGCTCCTGCTTGCTTCTCTGTTCTTCTACAATTTACCATTTTTCAGAACGGATACACGCGTAAGAAAGGATAAATCCTGCTTATAATCCTTGTCGACTATCATTAGACTGCAGACGTTTATGTAAATTCGTATCTTTGAAAGAAAATAAAATTCGAAAGAAAATAAAACATTAAACGTAACTATAAGAATTGGGGCTGGGAGTATCGAAATATCCGGATAATGACATCACGGATTATTCGTAATCCGGATTTGGAATATTTGATTTTTTTCCCCAAAAACTCCGGATAGCCGAATATCGGTTGAATTTACTTAGTTACATCTTTATATGGGAATGAACGAATAATTGTTTAAGACAGAAGAATCGTCTACTCGTGATTATAGTGGTGCGATGCCAATCTTTGTATTTTAAATTATATCATATTTAATTAAATTATTGGAATAATCTATGAATCGTTTTTTAGATATATAAATCTACTAAATTCGCATAAGAAGATCACGAAACTGTTCCATCATTTAAGGGCTAAGCAAAGATTCAACAACGTAAACTGCATGGTTTCACACGTTGACTTACGATCATGCACAAAATGATCTGTCTTCATTTCTATTAGAAACAAAATTTTCTTTTCATTATTTAAAGATAAGAACAAACATAACAAAATATATTAAAAATTGTAATATCGCGATAGATTTAACTAAAGCCGAACTCTGCGTGTTTTATTTCCCTTTCTAATTATTATCCGGATATTTTTAACTATTCGAATTATTCTACTACCATTCCAAATATTCGAATATTCGGATTATCCGGATAACTAACAAATCTGGACCATACACTCCGCCCTAATAAGAATTTATTGTTATGGAAGTGAAATATAAAATTTGATCAAAGAATATCTCATCGAAAGATTGAGATATGTGCGAATACATTTTGTAGCCATTGTATGAGAATTTATAATTTCATATCTATTTATATGCTCGCTACTGTGTATTTTAATGACGAAAATGTATTCATTCAGATGTTTATGATTTTTATTAAAAATTTTAATTTTCAAACTAGTTATATTTATTTACTGAAACCATTTATTCGCATAAACATTCACAGTCTAATTATCGTTTAATAAATCGTGAGTATTATTAAACATTTCTTGGCAATGGCTTCTTTCGTAAATAACTGCTTCTCAGTTTTCCTTCTCTCTGAAGAATGTGAGCTTCCAAAGCCGAACACAATTGTCTTATAATTAATTAATCCAAAATTAAACGTCGACTAAGTAAATTCTTAACTTTACGCAAAATGATGGATTGTTGTGTGTGTGCATGCGATTGGTAATTTCCAGTAATGACGAGTAATTTAGACTCGAAAATCTTGTACGATCTATGTCCAAAGTGATCTTCCTAATTGGTCGTATTCGTTGAAATTCTGGATACAGCAGAGGGGGAGATATTTTAAAATTTCAGGTTTTTGGCAGCAATTACGATAAATTATGGCAATTTATACAAACGGAAGTCACGATAGTCTCCAGTTTGTATGACGGAATGGTTATCTATTCACTGCAACGATGATCAGTACGAGTTTCCGTCTAGATAACGTTACATCTTCATGCATATCGTTAAATACTACTCGTAATTCTTCTTCGATAACTTAAGCGATTTGTTTTCCGTATTCAGTAGTATCATCAGCAAAATTGACTATATTAAATATAATTGAATTGATACAGTTGCATTCGTGTACTTAATAATAGTAGACGACATAATCTATGAATTATTAGTGACTTATTTATTAACACTCTTTTAATCACAAAGAAAAACTGTAATTAACTGCAATGTGAATTTGGAATATTCTTAATATTCTGTGGTTTAACTCTTTCCGGTACAATTTCAGAATTTTTTCGTATTATGTAAGTACTTTCAATTTTTGGTACCAATATTACTAAAATGTTTCTTGGCCTCTGTATTTGAAAGAGTTAATATGTTAAAATTTAATCTAATAGATTTTAATAGATTATTTAAAATCTAAATAAATATTTCGAGCTTCTTGCTGTTAATACTACTGATATGTAAATCGCCAATGACTTATGATTATATTCACGATGTCCCTCATTAAGCGCTCTAAAACTGGTCTTGGATATAGTTACTCGAATTAATATTCGGACATCACTTGCAACGAAAGAAGGCTTGATTTTAATGAAAATTCACACAGTTGTAGAGCGTAATGGACTGTATATGAAGCACGTTTTTTGTCGGTAGAAAATCCCGTTGAGGGGTCGAAATCAGATCCCTAAAATGTCAGCATGTTTTCGTTTTTTACAAAGGTACAGAGAAAATAAAAGATGTCGTGAGTACCTTAAATTAGGAAACCAGGGGAAATCAGTCCTTCTAATGCCATTTGGCCTTCGGTTTTTTAAAAATAACTTCGTAACGGTGCGAGGGAGAGCAAAACTTTTTGTACAAAAAATGTTCAATTTTGAATGCTCTATCACCTTCGTGCAAAAAAATTCCCTGGCAAAGTAGCATTTAAAAAATGAAAATATGCTGACATTTTAGGGATCTGATTTCTATCCTTCAAAGAGATTTTCTACCGACAAAAAACGTGCTCCATATACAGTCCATTACGCTCTACAACTGTGTGAACTTTCATTAAAATCACGCCTTCCGTGTTTAATAAGTTTCGTTGCAACTGGTGTCCGAATATTAATTCAAGTAACTGTATGCGATTGCGATTCACTTTGGATTCGATTAATTTACAAAGTATCGTTCGATGGAATTAAAATTGATCAACTGAATGAAACGAGATTAAACCGCTCGTTGTCGTAATGTGTTTCAAATCCGTTGAGTTTGTTCTAATATATTATAACACGACCAGACAAAGTCCGGAACTTTAGTAAGAAGTTCCTTCGTATAATAAATTAAGCTTATTTTCGATTACATTGTTGTATCACACGTAAGTGCTTTCTCTTCTCATGTCCTCGTAGGCACAGCAGGTCATCCAAGACAATTACCGAATTATTTCCGCTGTATGTTCTTTAATAACACAGACATTAACCCTTTCACCCTTGTGTTAATCACCTTTGTTAATCACACCCATAATAATCTTGATAACAATGACAATGAAATATTTTTTATGATAAACTTAAGATAATCATGTAATTAATTATGGTTCTGTACCATTTAATGATTCTGAACACAGTAAAAAGATAAGTAATTCAACAAGTTAAAAATAAAAAAAAATATGCGATTTTAAAAACACGATTAAGTGATATGCACCTCGTCACAATGGGAGAATTAAATGACATCATTTTAATATTTTAATTTTGCGTATACTATACTTTGGGTATTTTGCATATTATATATACTCTGTACTCTTCTGCAAATTTATATTTCCCATAAAACCATAAATAACCGCAGACTACTTATATTCTAAAAATTGATATTACCGTCTCATCAATCCAATGGAAGTAATTTTCGAGTAAAATTTCTGTTCATATGTCTGAAATTATTGGAAATATGGATAGTCGATATTTTAATGTAAAAAATAAACACACAATTTTGTTACGAAATTTGCCAAAATTACCAAAAATGTACCTTTTAATCCTTAAACCTCTTGTTCCCTTCCTTAAAATCCCAAAACCATGCTCAATCACCACTGTAAGTAAACCTACAAGAATTCCTCGGTGAAAGGGTTAATCCATTCCCAGTTACCCTAGTTAGACAAGCCTAACTTCCAAGCTAAATTTTCTTCCCTCTCTTTCCCTAATCACAGCTCTTCCTCTAAGATCACCCAACACATTACCAATTCTTTAATAACATATTCAAATTCGAACCAACCGTATCAGATAATAATTCGCCCAGAAACGTAACCGTAGCATCATCGACTTTTCCAAGTCCAGCTAAGCTAGATAAGTTCTGGGGTTCGTCTTTGGATTTCCAGAATCGTCTTTCGTAGTGCACCAGGCCTCTTCAGCGAGGCTCCCGTATCTTTGAACCCCTGGAAACGGTGGCCCGGTGCTCTGAGGCGAATAATAACCTCCTTTCAGTTGATAGTAATTACCAGTTTGCTGATACTGGTACTGATCGCTGGGTAGAACGTTGCTGTAGCCGGAATACGAGCCGTACTGCGAAGAAGAGTAGGATGAAGAGTATCCTCGCTCGCTTAGGCTTCGATAAGGCCCCGGATGTTGGGGCCTACCCTCCTGTCAAACGGGCGTGCTTACTGCTGCGCTTGTTATATAGTCGATATCGCCTATGCTCTTCACCCTACGGTGTCTCTTGTTGCCGGTGATAGGTCTCGGCGGTAATTGTGGTGGTGGTGGAGAATTGCTGCGAGCACTGCTCATATATTGGCTGGCTAGGCTTCCGGTGTCCGATGATGATGATGGAGATGCCTTTTCGCTCCTGGGTCGTAGGCCGAAGGCTCTGCTTAACGATCCCTAAAGAAATGCAAAGGGGTTGCATTTTCTCGACCAATTAATTGGCAATCTGGATAGAATTCGGTAAATTCCGAATGACATGGGAAGTACAGTAGGACTTCGTATAATTATTAAAGTATATATGCACGTATACAATGGAGGAATTTGTATGCTACGTTGCAGTTCTTTATCGAGCTGTAAGGGAAAGTGGAGTAAAGATAGATCCAGATGTCCCGTTTTTGTCGTTCGGTTTTCGTCATCGTGTTGAACGTGAATATTGCGATCTTTCTTCTTTTAGTTAAAAACAATGAAGGCAGGCACATGGCGTTTTATTTGTTTTCGGAAACTGGACGGTGAAATCCGCACAATATGAAAAGGGTCTTACATAATTGTTGGAACAAAAGTTGATATACTGTACCGCTCATGGTTGCAGTAGAATTTCCCACTTCCAAACTAATAGAGAGACAAATGTGTTTGGATAAAGTAATTTTTCGATAACAGAACGGGTTGGTTGTTTAAATATTTATGTATCGCGTTAGGAGACATTTTGTTCAAATAATACATAGAATATTTGTATACGGTATTCGGATAAGGGAAGTTTTACTATATTTAAACCTTGACTTTATTCTATGCTATTGCTAGCTATGGTTCAACATTAACCGCCTTGGTGTAACTTTCTGTATTATTAAGATTTTCGGAAATAAATTGTGGTTTGTACAGTAGTTGTACCCGAACCATTTTCAACAAATCTTTTGATTCTCTCATTATTAATAGCGGAAGACTGTCCTCGACCTTCTTTTCATTTGAGACTTTCATTACCATTATGAAGTTGTTGAAGTCAACGCTACACTCTACTTTCAATGACTGTAGTTTGACCAAACAGAGAATAGATATTGATAGCAGTTTCTGCTACGTATGTAGAGAAAAATATGTCAACTTGCTTCTTCAGTATTACTATTGCGTGTGGCTTTAGATGAACAATAATAACGAATGTACAGTTGAAAGCAAAAGCGTAACCGAATATGGTATCTACGCTTTAAAATGGTATGTCACATGATAAACATGAATGAAATATTTGTGGCATATTAAACCCTAAATATGAGATTACAGAAAACCGCAATTTATTTCCGGACAACCTAATATAATACTATACGTTGACCTTATATCGTAGCAACTATTGCACGAAGAAACAAGGATATCTATATTTACTCCATTTTCTCCCCACTCACAAAAGTTTCATTATGCGAAGGTTGCAATATTTCTGGTACATACTATTTCATATAAAAGTTACAATAATTTTGTATCTATTTAGTATCGCGTTATACGGAGGTCTACTGTACTTTATAGGATCTGTGGATCTCGACTTCCTCGAGGGGACGATGCTACGAGCAAACGAGCTACCGGGGAATCCAAAATCTGTGAAGTTTCGAGATGTCCGGAGAGATGATTGTTTGTGACTGAATTGGTCGAATCTGCAGTTTCGAAATGCTTCGAAACTTTATTGTGGGAAGTTGTAAATTTTATTATATGAGTTTCGAAACAGTTTCATTGGAAAAAAAATAAAAGGAAGGGAATGGTTGGTTGCGACGAGAAGCCAGGAATGCACGTGCAACGATTTCTACGTTTATCACACTAATTTTAAAGAATTGTTTCACTAATTTTTTAACTATGTATGACACGATCTTGCAAGGTCCATCACACTAAAGATTTACCCCGAATGTATAATCAATACTAATTATTGGAAAAAGGGAAATAGAGAAAAATGAAGAAGTTGTTAATCTTCTAAGGGTAAAGAAAAAAAAAAAAACAATGATTTAAGCAATGAACGGAAATAAAAGAATTTTACAGTTAGAGTATAAAATAATTCAGAAATTAAGAATCAATTAAGGATTGGCTAATGAGGAAAAGTATAAAATAAAAATTTAACTTTTGTAATAGATATTAATTAATACAGTCCTTTTTTATAACTCATATTATAATTGTCAGGTCCTGATTAGCCAATTTTTTATCTAAACTATCAAAGGAGTTCAACAGAAATTATATAATCACGACTACAAAAAATTTAAAAATAGGTTTTAAAAAGAAAAATAAATGTAATATCAATGGTGGTATACGCAAGTAGATTATGGCCGCATACCTGAGAGCTCTTCCACGACAACTATTAAAGGACGAAACAAGGCGGATTAAGAACCCACGTGGTGAATTCCACATTGAAATCATCAGTTTATATTTACACAATGGCTCATCATTGTTATAATCAGTATTATGTTGCTAAAAATCGAGCGTCTCTGTCTTTTGTATTCTATTTCTTTTTTGCCTCTTTTCTATACGAATATTCACTACAATACTCTTAAAAACAGGACGCTTTGGTTAACATACATATGAAAAAGGAGAACGTGATAATAATCGATCGTTGCTTTTTTATGTACAGTGTTTACAGTGTGACGGCGATACAATCAACCCTTCAAAGGAAATTTAGTAGTCGATAGTCGAGGATAATTATTAGGAATCGCGATACTTTAATCGTAATTCATCAATCTTTCTACTAAAAAAATTTATACATATACAATACACGAAATAATAATAAATAAATATAAAAATATTTTAAAGTGCCATTACTCAACTTTTCTTTTAATGAAAAGGAAAACAAAAAAATCTAATATTGGTAAGATGAAGTTTGACAGAAATTAAGTAAAAATATTTCACGATTAAAATAATAAAAATCTACTATTAAAATGTATCGTTGTTTTTATAGTTCGATGAATTACAAGGAATAAAATATTCCACCAAAGTTCGTTAAATTTCACTAACAAGTTAAGCTCATCTTTTTCTCACAATCCTTATGAAACATGCTAATAATATTCGCTGCGATTATCGAAAAGAATCGTCAACGTTTACAAGTTTTACAACTAGATAATTAAGTACAGGGAGAGGATCTCGTGAATGTTTGCAATAATAGTTCCTACAATTATAGACGATACGATTGCGCTCGTACCTTAAATGTCAGTCTTTTTTTTTCTTCGGGTTCCAAGAAAATTTCAGACAATTTCGTGTAGAATCGGAAATTAGTTTCTCGGGCTCGTCGGACCGACGACGAAAATGTTCCACGAATTTCATACAATTAATCACAGAAAGGAGAAAAACCAATTGTATTAACGTTGCAATATTAATTCGTACTCCTTTACTCGTATTTTCGAAGTCCGTACGATCGAGGTCGAGATCCATTAGAATCGTCTACATTTCAGCAAAGTGTCTAATAGAAGTTGCAACGGTGTGGATTGATACGATGAATTTTGCAATTGTGTAAGTTATATAGGTTGAGGCACTTCGCTAAAATCCAGACTTGTGAAATTCACGAGGAGACATCCGAGAGATAGGCTGAGTACGTGAAGGATGTCTCGTCGTTCTGGAGGATGTTCTAAGACAGTGATGAATATCTACTATGTTTCTAGAAGATTTGGAACGTGTAAGGTCACGATAGATTGCAGCGATTCATTATTATTTTTAAAAGAAATAAATATCCGATAGAAATAAATAGTTCTGAAACGTAGAGTATTTGTTAACTTTCAATGCAAGAAAGGATCCCAATACGTAACAATAAAACAAAATTTTTAAGTTTCAATAAAAAATAAAAATTCCGTCATTCGTAAAATATAAAAGATGATCTAAATTATTATATTTTAATGCAGCAATCATCGTATCCTTTACGCATTTCCTCACAGAATTATTCTCTCGAAAGTTCCCCGAGGATACTCTCAGATGTTTCGAATACAATATTTTTAATAAATGAAATCGAAAATAAAATACATACAAGGTAATTGAGTGTAGTTTTTCTAACAATAAGATTGTCTCGATTGTAGTTTTCTATAACTGTAATAATCCATAGAGGAAACTTCGAGGAATGAATAATGAATGCAACCTGAATCAGGTTTGAATTCATCATGGGGACCCTTATGACGGTGATGTACACACGTGACGAAAGAAACGATGAATTAATACAGATATCTAAATACATATACGTATATATAAATATATACATATATACCGAACCTTTTTCAAGTAAAGAAGACTGCAGGTCTGCGACGATCCACAGGATGCAGGGACAATGATTAACGTTAGGTTGAGCGCATAGCTCACAGCTTTTAACCCTTATCGCGTTAAGATTCAGTCACATTTGTAGCTATAGAATACTCTTTACTTTCAGCATCCTTCATTTCGATAGTGTTAATCCTTGATTCGTGTGGAAGAGCGACTAAAAATTGAATTATCGTACCAGGCACTCGAGTTACGAACTTTCGATGAGCTTCGTGATGTTTAGAATAGCCAATAATGATTAAAGCGCTTGATGTTTGCGTTAATATTCATCCGTTAATAACAATGATGCTCAATGTTGTCTTTTCGGGCATTCGAAATATTTCATCTATATCTACAAAATGTATGCTACTTTCGATAAGGATTAAACTCTTTGGGAATATAGTAATCAAGACAGGGGAATTATCTGATGGAATTATTGCGCGAGCGTCCTTACCTAAGCGATGCCATGCAATCGTGCCAATGAGAAATTAAATAAATAAAGAAGTCAATATATACAAATGAAATAATAAGAACGTTATGTGACGGTACTTCAGAGAAATGTGCATGAAATTTCTTAGCGAGCAGTGTTGCTTGAATTGTATCTTCAATAAGTTAAATGAATTATAAATTTTTATTTTTAATAAATAATAATACGTGGAATAATATCAATTCGAGCAACCACTGTAAATGATTAATTTCTGCATGACTATGTAACAATGTCAATGATGGCTTTCTATGTACTGTCGCAGAAGTACCTTTAATTGTGCATTATAATTTTTATATTATGTTCAAATGTTGTGTCTAAATGTACATGAAGAAAGTCACCGATGACTATAGTAACAATAGTAACTACGATAACTTTCAAAGCAGATCGCTCTCAGTCAAATTCTCTCATTAAACACGACCCTTCTACTTCTACATCATTTCATTAATAATAATTTTTGCAATTAGTATTATCCAAGCCCACCTACAGCCATTCAGAACATTAAGAATAACTAATAATATCGATATAAATAATGAAACTCAACATAAATGTACTTTTATTGTAAGTTGATCCCCAAAACAGAATCAAATACGTATTAAAATTACCCAAAATTTAAACCTTAAATACTCCGAATATATTTACATATTTTGAAAAAAAATCAATACGCTGAGAAACTAGAAACCTTCCCCTTTGAGGTGTTTTTTTTTATTTCATCTTGATCGGACTTCTAGTTTAGGAGATATCATTGTGTAAAGAGAAATGTATTTCTTGGTGCTCTGCTATAGCTATCTCGCTCGCACAAACGGATCTCTCACTCGCACCTCCGTTAACTGACCTATCTCAAGCGTCGTGACCGTGCGGTGGTCAGTTAAGTCACGTGACTTTAACTATTACTACTAGTCGTACTAATTTCCACGAAAAAATGTGGGTCGCGCGTCCATTCGTATATCCTTGCGTTTTAAGCCAATTCTTTAAACCCATATATCTCGGAAACTAATTAAGATATCGACTTCAACTAAAATTTATCTTAAAGGGCACACTATTGTCTTCATTTTTAACACTTTTACAGTTTATAAAAATTAATAAAAATTGGTGTATCAATGAAGTTTGTTGTAGATATGAACTACACTTAGACAGTACTAATTGCACTCTAAAAATTAACCGAGCGAATTTGTGGTGGGAAAATGTAAATTGTGGAGTATTCTGTGGTACTGTATACCTACGTTTATCAATAATGGAGAAATTTAAATTCAGTGTATAGAATAATTTGTCTATGTTCAATATCTGTGTTTTTAACCCTTTCTATAGTAAGCAATTTTAGCATCCCTGAATTTATTTATATAATTTTTTAACGTGTACAGATGTTTTTCATATTGTAGTGTTAACATTGTCTTCTTTAGTATTCATAAGAATATTTCTCAATTAATATTTCTGTAACATTTTGTACTAATTATTTATTACTTTAAGTAACGCCAAGTATTTATTATATCCCAAATCAGCCGTACATGTACGGCCATACCACCAAAAGGGTTAAATACAATAAAAAATATATTCATTGAGATTTCTCAAATGTCTTTTTTATATCTCCTATCTATATAAATCTAATCTAAATTAATTCAAATAATTTAGTCTGGTTATCCTATTTTAACCCCTTGCTTTACGATTTCTTGTGTCGAGCAGCTTACATTTTGAACGAAGCCATAAATTAGTGCCAATAAACATAAAAGGGAAGGACATTATATTCCAAGTACACATTATAATTTTTACCTTCCTTCTATTAAAAGAATAATGGATTATTCATTGGTATACCTAATAAATATTGCATATACTTATTTCACATATGTAAATCATAATTTACTCCTAGAGTATAACTCGTGCTTTTAAAGGCATGGGGTTAATTTCTTCTTACTATTTTCAAAATTGGTATAATATGCTATGTCCAACCACTCAATCGCTAAATTAACGAGGCGTTTTATCCTTCCTACGTATAATCTAATCCAAAAATATTCCTTTCAAAATACTACACAGCTTGCAAATGCAAAAGCTCGTAACAGAGCAATGTGAGAACGATCTGCAAAGAAAGTATCGTGGTCTGCACCAGCTCGAGGAAGAGTACGGACAAAAGACGAGAAATACCACCGAGTTCCCGGTGCAGTGGTGAATGGACCAAGTGTCTTTGAATCTATACGGTACGTTACCCTGAGGCTGGATCTGCGTCTATCGACCGTGCCCGAGTGATTGGCCGTCATGTGCAGCGCGGACAGGGAGCTCTGATGATGTTGAAGGTGCAGCGCCCTGCTTCCACGACCAAGGCTACCGCCTGCGCTCACGGTGCTCATAGGACGACCTCCTCCGGTGCAGCTCCTCGGGACCATCTCCAGCTGACTTCTACGCACACGCACACCACGCTTCATGCACGCCTTTCTGACCGCTTATATCCACACACCTTGGTGACACCGCGGACACACACACGTTCGGCACGTTTTGCAGCGAACCTCTTTCCCATTTTTATTATATTTCGTATTTTATTTCAATTCTATCTTCGTACTTCGATTCCACTTTATTCGCATCGTTTTTTTTTGCTTTTTGTGAGATACGAAGTAGAGATGTCGGAATGCTCGAATTTTTGAGCGATTCGAAGTTCGAACTGAACCGAGACGTGTTTCTCGATACGATCCGAGAGCTCGAAAAAACCCAGTGACTTGAAAAAATTGAGTAGCTCGAAAGAAGCCGAGCAATTTAAAGTGGTAAAGATCGAGCGTCTTGAAAGATTCAATTTTGGGTTGAACATGTTATCATGTAAAATTTACTATATACAATACTGCTGTATTTTAAACAATTTTAGTTACCATCCAGAAAATTTTTTATAATTTTATGAATATTTTAACTGTAGATATGAATAGTGTCCCGATTTCTTCTGGGCGATTCGATTCTTTAGAGCTGCTCAGTTTTATTGGGTACTCATACCGGTTTGTTCGAACCGAGTATAACTCGATTATTTTTATCCAAGCATTTGACATCTCTAGTATGAAGGTGTGAAGCTACTTTGTGGGGTTCTATGGGGAAAGGTGTGTTTGTGATTTATAGGTGGTTTAACATGTTAACAGGTAGTAATACAGTAGTGCTCGTTTAAGTTTAAGTAAATCGGAGGTCGGTGTTGAAATTAATGCAGGGCAGGTAGCGATTTTGTTTCAGGATTTGTATCGAGTTCGAGACTTAAGTTCCTTGACAAGATAGATGTGGGGATGGACCATTAAAATTTAAGCGAGCAACACTTTAAATTTAAGAGAGCATTACTGTATATTCGTGGTGGATTGAGCGTGATAAAGCGCCCATTTTTGGTAAATTGCCTTAAATTCACCCCTTAACGCTCATATTTTTCATTTTATGGGTCAAAGTAAGGTACAAATTTCATTGCACAGATTCATAATTTAAAGATATTGCGTTGCGTTTCCTACGTTTTCAATAATGTAAGGAGTACGTTCATCAACATAGAAGGTGGTGGGGGCGAAATAGAACAAAAACATAGATTATTAATGATAATTGTACAAACGAACACAAAAGTGGTGAACCCGTGTCATCTACGGACTTGTGCGTTAAGGGGTTAATCGCTATACGCTCCTAAGCAATATTGTCCTAAAATTTCGTTCCAATATACTGTCCAATTAAATACTGGAATAGTATTTATTGTTGATTTGCGGAACTTGTGAATTCACTATTTTGTATTCCAGCCCTTTAAAAAAAAAAAAAAACCTCGTCAATTGGGAATCATTCCGTAGCCACTGTATATTCAAACATTTGCTTGGTACTGTAGTTAACTTCTTCAGGTGTCAAAGTCGTACACAGGGCCGCTGTGCATTCGTGGGCAAGTTATTCATCATACAAGGGCGGCATTTTTTAATCAACTTAGTAATAAAAACTGCCGCCAAATTAATACAAATTTTAAGTAACTATATTTTCAAATTATATAACGTTTGAAAAGAGAGATTGTTTTATTTGTATTTGTATTTGTAAGCATTGATTTTTATCCTGCTTTAAATTAAACAATTTTCATTAACTTTTTTGAGGTGGGGGCAAACTCTTCAAAGCTTGCATAAAGGCGGCTCGTATATATACATACGTGGTCATACATGTAGCAAAAGTGATATTGTAGTATCACTTGTTTCTTGAAGAAGCTAGCTGCAGTGCTGGTGAAATTTCGGAATAGAATTTTGAATAATCTAGAGTTACACTTAGAAATTTCAGATATTAACGACCATGTAAGGTATTTCTTTGATAAGAAATTTAACAAAGCAAAGTGACTAACTGCAGATAAGTGTATGGAAACTTTTGCAAAATTTTCGTACCTCAGATTATGAAAAGGTGAACTTGGGATTAAAGGATGTTACAAAAATTGAATTACAAAAGTTCGTGAAAACTAAGGTAGTTCGTTTGAAACTCGAAACTTTGGTATGAGGAAACTTGGAACGCTACTTTGCCGTGATGTGAGGGAAAGGAAATTCTGCGGTCTTGGCACACAAAATATATCGTGATCTAGTACATTGGCAATTGAACAGTGGCTCGCTGCAAGTGCTCGAGAATAGAGAACGAGATATGTACCATAATGAATATCTAGTTACAACATAAATATACATACACAAGCATTTTGTGCACCATCGATATAGAAGAATGTATATATGTTTACTGGACGCCAGGATGCGCATCGGGGAATCGACCGAGGCGCATCGAAAGAGGCTGGTCAGTCGATTGGAATAAACACCGAACAGTCAAAAATGTAAATATCAAAGTTGGCAAATCAGAAAAAGATGAAAGGAACCATAATGCACACTAGTGTAATCCATGACAATTTTAATCTATCATCCTTTCGAATGACAATTTTAGTATCGAAGCTTTTACTATTAAAAGCTTCAAAGATATTCCATCACAAAGACGACGAAACCCGGAACCCAATCCATGTAGCAATTTTTCTGAATATTTATTGAAACTCTATTAATATCTCGTAAAGTCAAATTGTTTAAATAACGTGATCGATGAGAAAGAGTATTTTAAACAGTAGAATCTGAAGAAAGTTTCTACTTTTTTGAGTAATGTCTCGACGAAGAATTCTTCTAAAGGGATTTGTTAATTGTAAAAGATACCTCAGGCATGGATTACACTAGGATTACTAATATTAACGTGTGCTGTACATAGCGCAGTGCAGTGCAGGCAGCAGCTGTGGGCTACGGCTCAGCTATGAGAGACATTACCGATGGATCCGCGATCGAGTGGACTGCAGACCCAGCGAATCGCTGCGGTGCCGAGTACAATGTTATCAATAAGAAGAATTCCATCGAGTATACTGCATATGTTTGTATATGTACATTATGTCGAGATTGTACTGTACTGTATATACGTGTGTGTATTCCCGATATATCCAAGTATGGCGTGTGTATTACGAATGAGTACTTACAAACTAGGCACCAGTCATAGACTACGGATTTTTATACAAATTCATATTTTTGTAAACGCAATTAATGGAAGAGTACTGGAATAAACATTCGTTTCACATTTTAAATATTCTAACGTGTATTGTACTTCCGATATTTTATATGTATATTTTTTAATGTTATGTGTATCCTTTTTTTGCTTTTTTACACTCTTACACAGACAAAGCACAGAATAGACCTATCATCCAATATATTTTTCTGTCACACGGTTACAGGGTCTCAAGACCTCATTACCATTTTCATTGTTATAGTCCGACTGCTTAAAGTCTATAGGTTTTGCGTTTCCATTCACATTTTGCATATTAAAATACTTTAGAAGTGTGTATATCCCTTTTTCGATAATAAAAAGGAAGATGTTCTTCCGAAAATACTGTACGAAGTCCCATAAGATGATAGGTCTATTTTGTACCTGTGACTTTTACATTTCCTATAATTGCATAAATATCCGCAGTCCAGTCATGAGTAATCTCGACTATCTTGTCTACGTTTTAATCCGTCATTTCGTCAAAGTCGAGATTGCCATGCACGTTTACCTTTTCTTTATAGCTCATCTTTTCTTTCTCTCTTATTGTGTGTTTAGTTCAGCATCGTTATGTCAGTGCTCGTCTCCTACGCGGATCTCGTAAGGTCGTTATGATATAGAACACGTCCGATTATGTCAGTCTGTTGGAGTTAACTGTTCTAAACTTATTCTAGGCTATCCAGGGTAATTTTAGAAACTACAACAAGCCACAGCATCATTATGGATGACGATAAGTGATAGATAATTAAATTTTTTCGTAGAAGAATTATTCTTTTATAGGTAGAATATTATAGGTAAATTTGAGATAGTGATTAAGGGATACAAACTATTTATATTTAGGATTTTAGCTTGTATTAATCTATAGAATTACCCTGCGTATATAAGTAGCCACCTTTTAGCGAAATCGAATTTTTCTTCATTCCTTTTTCAAATTCATCGTAGAATATGTTTAATTTTACGTTTCTAAATTGCGAATTACTTTTGTTGATTAAATTCTCGACTATTTACAATATCTCCCGACAGTTTCTATTAAAAAATGCTTCGGAGGAAGCGGAAATTTTGATCAATGCAAATTACTCTTTTAAGCTCGCCCGTTATACTATGTACAATCCTCTCGAGATCGTGAATATTATATCAGTTAAACTATAATATTTTTTTTTGGAACAGACTACGAATATCAACGAACAGACAAAGGTAGAAACCCTGAAAAAGTGAGGCCTATCGAGTTGATTTTATATTATAATAACAACGTTCCTTTAAAGCTAATATTATTTTCTGCAAAACACATATTATATCGAGCGTTCGCGCGAACTTTAGTAATAATTTACGAACGTTTCTTTTAACCATTCTAAAATTTGTCAAGATTAGAGAAATAACGTGTTACGTACTCGCGTTTTGATCGTCTCTATGCGTACAAACGTGTGTTGTAACCCTTTCGCGTGTAGATAATTGACAATATTTCAGCGACAATTCCTAAAATGTTTGTTTTAAGTAGAACGCGGTAAAATCGATGCTGCATTTATCTACCAAGCTTCTCTAAAATATACTGACAAGCCGTGTGATAATATTTGCTGCATCTCAAAAATTTCCAAAGATTCTTTTTTTTTTTTTTTAATACTTCTCTAAAGAAATTACTCGTTAATATTCTTTTCACTGCCAAAAATCGTTATAATTATTCTATTTGTGGTATATCTTAAATAGTGGCAGTGAAAATTTTTTTTGTGATAAGATTAATGCTAGAATACTCCCTGTCGAGGCAAGAGTTATTAAAATGAGAGAACTCGATGATGAAGATGAAATCGCGTTATAGTCGATCTCGTTTGCTGAGGAACGAGGAACGACGTTTATGTCGATTAGTGAGCGTTGTCCAATGGGCCCTCTTGATTATAGTAGACTGAGTACCTTGCTGGAACGACGAGGGCTTCTAATTCGGCGGTGAGGTGTCGTCTGATCATGTGTTTTGCTGGTGGAATACCCAAAGCTGTGGCCATGGTGTCGCCCGTGAAGGATGGCTCTAGCACCACCAGAGCACCATGCACACCTGAATCTGTAACATAAATTAAACATTATCTTTCTTAACACGAATGCCCTGTTACTTCACACAAAGGCCAGCAACGTTTTCACTACGAAGGGCACCCTGAATGACTGGCTTATGCCAAAGGGCACCTTACCTTAATATTGTTAATAATTATGCAATAACTACTATAATCCAATAATTATTTAAGACAGAGCAACCATCCATTCGTGATTATGAGAAGTCGAATCAACTTTTATATGTTAAATATTATATTATATTAAATTTATTTATTAAACTAGTTTCACAGCTATTCAAAGGGTTAAATTTACAGATTTATTAGATTATTATTAAAGTGAGTTCTATTTATAAAAAAAGAGAGGCTCATTAGTGATCCTTGGGAGATATACAAAATCTGATCAGTTGTTTTATCTTATTGAAGAAGTCAAGATTCCCTTTTAATTTCACGTATAGGAAGGGTTGAATAACACAATGACTTATTTGTATACGAATTAGTTTGCTTAAAGAGTGGAATCTTAGAGTACCTTTTAAGTTTTCAGCATACTCAGTCAGATCGATATTCCTCGCCCACCGAATGAACCTTTGGTTCGTCCAAACTAGAGGATCTGTGTCCACTTGTTCGCATTGATGTCTTCTCACTGCAAGTGCCTGTTAGAAAAATACAATTCAGAGAACAATGTTTATTTCTCTGTTCTCTTAAATTGAAAATTTTTCTAAACCCATACTGGATTAAATACGAGTTAATCAATCCTAACGATATTTGTTAATCCTTTAACGCTCAGGTCCGTGAGTGCTCGAACTGTGCTTCTTTGTACAATTGTTCACTATCATTATTAATAATTCATGTTTCTGTCGTAACTTTTTCTAACTATTTTTATTTTGGTGATACACCATTGAAATTGAAAGAAATATGATACAACACATTTTCCAAATTATGAATTTAAGTCATAAAATGAAACCACTTTGGTCGGTAAATTGAAGAAAAAACAAATTAAATTTCCACCACATTTCTAAAAAATACAAGTTGAAAGTCCCTCGCTATGTCTAACATTCTATGAAATTCAACGAAAAAAGTTGAGCCCACAGACTATCCCATAGAGCATCTATTAGAAAACTACTTATAACTACTTTAATTTAAAATGAAACGATTTCATAAAATATTTTACATATATTTGAAACTTTTTCTAATTCTACCTGACGATCGTAGTTCAGCATCCGCAGCAGATGAATTCCGTGTACGATGCTGGCTTGATGAAACTTCCTAGTAACTCCGAGCAGTTTCTCAAGTTCCTTTTTGCTCAGATGATCGAGCATCCGTGCGTCCACCATATTGGTTGCAAAACTTTCGGAATACTGAGCGAGACCAAGGTCAGGCAACCATTCAGAGCTGACCCAAGTGTGACCTAATTGAGCAATGCATGGATATCGAACGAGACTAGGATGTCGATGCTCTTCAATAGCTAAACGAAGCTTCTTTCTGTGTAGAGGATGTGTTACTCCTAGTCCAGCTTCTAATTCTGCGTCGCTTAACTCCAGTAATACCTAAACAGGCATAGCAATCGAATATTGCAAGGTATAATTATCAATAGAATTTCTTTCGAAGAAATTAATATGGATGATTAAAAGTATAATTAATATTTAGGTATTGGTAAATTGGGGTTCAGATTCTAGAGAAATTGAGTTGCAGTGGCTACAAAAATTATTTGCACATATGTTCTTATTTTTCAGTGTAGCGCTTTTGTATATCATTTGAAAGGTACAAATAGACTCCAGCGTTTTTAATTAAGAACCATACACTATGTTTCGTTTTTCATTTCATATAAACGAAAAAATAATATACTTAAATAAACCGTTGCTTAATTTTTCTTTTTCATCCTCAATTTGGAATATTTGAAGATGCTACTAGAATTTTTTCACATTTTTTCAGAAACTGTTACCAACACAAAAACTCATGGGGTCGATATGACTTTTATTTTCAGCATGAAGTGAATCAAAACACGTTTACAATGTAAGAGTTAATAATCTACTCATATCTGTTATCTAATATTGTTCTAAGAGTTCAAGTGCTTTGAAACAACTTACTTTTCCAGATTTGACGTTTTCAGCGCATCGTGGACCATATTGCGGCATACCAAGGGCAACCTCTAACCAAGCTAAAACCGTGGGTGCCCTCCATCGTTCCATAGGCACGGATGCGGCTTCTCTGAGTAAACGAAGCTTCTCGGCATAGCCTTCCTCCGTAAGTGGTGACCATGACCTATAGGGGTCGAAGCCATCGGAGCCCTCGTTGCTTCCGCTTCCTCCGCTCGAATTATTCGCTGCTTTTCGATGTCGCGTACGTGCAAATACTCTGAAAATCGTCACGAAGAAACTGCCCTTGAGCTAAGAAGATGCTATACACTTCTGTGGAAACACAAAGGTTCCACAATATAGATATTTAATTGAGAATTTTATTATCTATGGGAAATGTTCCTTAACCCTTTGATAACTTAATTAATTTAAACGAACTGTAAACTGCGTTACAGAGTAGAATTAAGAAATAAATAATACTAATAAAATACCTACACGAATCTATACAAATACAAAGTATCTACATACTTTATATATAACATAAATGACATGGACATAGTAAAAAGTAATGAGAAACGATACGGAAAAAACCGAGGCACAAGTGGACAAATAGAAGTGTTTCACTTTAACCCTTTTTTTTTGAAAATATATTTCGAATTGTATTTTTTTCGAAAATTCATTATTTATAGTAGGTCATTGAATATCTGTGTAATATTGGATTGAACGGAAAATTGATGCCGTCAAATTGAAAAACCATTTCTCTTCTTCATGTATAATGAATTATATTCATGAGGATATCCGCCGTTTTTCTCGATAATCTTTAGTCATTTTGCAAACAGCTTCATCATTTCATTTATGGAGAACTTCTCAATTTTTCGAACAAAAAATTGTTCCATCTTACTGTCATTATTCAACACATATTGGCAATTAATAAAGTATACAAACGACTACATGAGTACGTAAAATTACAATTTTCTATGCACCGCAGGACCTTTATGGAAACTTTAAGATTTATCTACATATGGTCCACGTGGTACTTAAAATACAAAGGGGGTACTCTGTTGATTTTAAGTAGCAATGAATACAGTTCTCACCTAGAAATAGAACCCCAAGTGCCTCCACGAGTGGCAGAAGATCGTGAGTGAGCAGCAGGTGCCGCGACAGGTGTATTTTGCTTATTTCTTCTTGGTTCTGATTCTAATGGGCTCGACAACTGTTCAACCGATCGTGATAACGAGGAATTATCTATAGATCTGGAGAACGCGTTCAGAGGCGACAGAGTTGGGCTGCAGTCCTTCGGTGTAGTCGCTGCTAAAAAAAATAGAATCAAACAAAATTAGAAAAACTGAAATTGATAGAAAGGTCCATTTGAAATATCATTAGTCTCTCTGGTGACAATTGTACTGTTGGATGCACGACGGGCCTGAATGACGAAATTGAATTTTGAGAATAATGTTTCTAAACTCTTTGCAGTTAAATATTTCTTATACGTAGTGAAGTTGCTTTAAAAGTCCCTGAGACATTTAAAAATGCAATATTTTTCCTTTGCAAATTCATTAGTATAATACGAATTACGCAATAAAAGACTTAGTAGTTTTAATTTTAATTATGAGCAACTCAGACCCTTCTTGCATAAAATACAAAAATATAGTAAAAAATGGTGTTTATTAACATTGGTGTTAATGTTTACGATATTTATATAATATTTAAAAGTTGTGTAATATTAGAAAATATATAATTCCAGTTTAAATCATTTCGCATCCTCGATGATATCTTTGCTATCCTGTTGAAATTACTCTTCAAACCAGTATGAAAATATCCTGTTCCCACACAAAACTTGTCGCAATTTCGTTAATTTCAAATGTAATGCAATGAAGTTTGGGGAACATATTTAAAAAAGTGTGGAGGATGTATTTATACATTTTACGCAAAAAGGTACTGAGTTCCCTGATACTGTTCTTGCATCCAAGAGTACAATTATAGACTATATTATTTGTCTTAATAAGAGAATTTTTGTATCCTCTTGTAAAATAGGAGATTTACGTAATAAACCTAACGTAGTTCTTCCAATATACTTCAAAACATTCGATGCAACATAAAGAACATACAGCGCAATGTTTATAATAATTCTGCACGCAAGCAGAATCAACATGTTTCGTATGCGCAGCACGATTTAAATATCGTCGATGCAAAACTGATAATTGCAAGGTAGATTTGAACACAGATTACCCATCGACGCTTCGCCAAAAATTTGATCGAGGCAAGCGTTTATTTTAAAAGCTAAAAGGCTTTCGCACCAGCAATTCAATTCTATTGAAAATGAAAGCGTTAAAACTTCGACACTGTGGGGAATTCCAAGTATTGAGAGTTGGAAGCTTTGAGAGTTCCAAGCATTGCGAATTGGGAGCTCTGAGAAATCGGAAGTTTGAGACTTCGAAACATCTTGAAAATCTGGAGCTTTAAGAATTCCAAACACCGAAAATTGTAAACATTAAAGATTCGAAGCTTTGAAGACATGGAGCTTGGAGAATTAGAATCATTAAGAATTAGAAGCTTTGAAAATTCGAAGATTTGTAGATACGTAGCATTGAAAAATCGCTTATTTGAGATTTCAAAAAAATTTGAACATAAGGTACACTTGTGGGGTTTTGCTTGTATTGACTTATTGTTAGACTTTTTTCTAACAAGGTCTTTCGTTTTTAGAGCTTAGTTCTTGAACTTATTAAAAATCGGAACCAATATGTTCACTCTTTTGCATTACTTTGTTTTACTCAATTCTTTCCTATTTGTCATTTCTTTCTTATTGTACACCAATAGAATACATCCCGTAAATTAATAAATAAATAAATCATTTTCGTCGAAGTAAGAAAAAAACAATGAGATTTCGATACGTCTAAAAGTAATTATATCTGAGTTAATGACACACAGTACATAAAGAATACTTTCGCTAAATCACGTATAAGTAGAAACTTCGTACGCTATTAAATAGTAATATCAGGTTATATTTTGTGTAATGGACATTTTCATGTATACAGCCATTATGGCCGAATATTATGGAATAATTCTGACTATTCCAACACGTGCATGCGCATGCATCGGTCATACAACAGACAATTAGCTGATTGTTAGGGTAAAACCACCACATAATGGACCTTTAATATTAATTACCGTTTGTCCGGATGAATGGGTAAATTTATGAATAACGAGCGACAGAGGCGCAATTCCTACACCCAATGTCAAATGATTATTGTCAAAGTAACTATCCGATCAAACGAACAACTACGCACACAGATACACACGCCATGAATTATACAATTACTTCCAAGAACTACTAAAAAACGAATTAAATAACTTTCATTTACTTGAACGAGATCCATTTCTATGGATCGTTATGAATTTTATATGGTTTTTAAATCCTCCGCAAACAGCGTTCCTATCGCTGCAACGTTACCAAAGAAATCTGAAATCTTTCATTGCACAAACTGTTCCGTTTTGCCTCCTATCCTGCGTTTGATACATCTTTAAAAATCCCCACGAGCAAACTTCAAGCAACGACTTTCGGATAAAGTACCAGCGAGAAGCAGAACATTCAATCGTAATACAGCTCCGTACAGAAAAAGAAAATAGAGTCAGAAGTAGGCAGAAAGGAAAAGAGAAAGAAACAATGACAGATTGAAAGAAACACACAGATAAAGAGAGAGAGAGAGAGAGAGAGAGTGAGAGAAAAGACAGTGAAGCAGAGGAATCCTGCTGGACGAAAAAATAGAGGACGACGATGAAGATACGGAAAGGAGACGACGATCAACGATTTATGTGTTTGGACACTTACACTGGTACATGTGGGATGGTGCAATGGAGGAAACCACGGAGATGCTGTCCATGTCGAGACCGCTTCCCTCGACTGTAATTGTCGGTGTGCCTGCGCGGAAATATATAAGTAAAAAAAAAAATATTCCCTTTGCCTTCGATACACCGAGATCGACATCACTTCTCCGTGTTTGAGTGCGTGTGTGTGTGCGAATGTATCTTTCTAGGAATAGAGGGGGTTGAAAAAGGACGAATAAAAAATAGATAGTAACGTTTCGGCATCTTCAGACTTTCCTTCTTCTTCTTAAATGTCTTTTCGCAAACTGATTCCTCTAGTAGAAATCGAAATTCCTCGCAGGAAACGTTATTCCGAACCATCGCGTTCAGAGTCACGAGTTGTAGCGTGGAAACATTGGGGATACATGGGCGGGACGCGTCGGTCGGGTTTGTAATCTCGATTCGACTTATTGGCTAACGTGATGATCATAGTCGAAATTATAGGAAAATTCAGAGAGGAATATAGTAGTAATATATTTGGAGTAATATACAGACGCACGTCAGGATTTTTAGGGTGCCTGTTTGTTCTTTATGTTGCACATACTTCAGTTGCAGTTAGTGCATTATTCTATTTACATTGTAGTTGATAATCGGAACGATACTGATACTATTAGTGATATTCAAACTATTCAATGCTGAAATACTCAATAGGAAGTATTGAAAGGTATCGATATTTTAGATACACGGTATCAATTTTTGATACTGATACTTCTTGAAACGATACCGAGTCAATACACGTTTGATACCTCATGAAAGTATCGATACCAGTTCGATACTCCGTGAAGGTATTTGATATACGTTTGATGCTTTATAAAATTGTTCATACCCATTTAATAGTTTACCAAAGGATTGATAATTGTTTAATATTATACTAAAGTACCAATATATAGGTTCTGTAAATAATACGAGTTTTCAGAATTATACGTTCAAATAGTGCAAGAAGTACATAAATGTGCATAAAGGAAAATTTAGTAAAATTTAATGAAAAAAATAACTATAAAATGTCGATACTTTTTCGCAGTTATCAAATAAGTATCAATACTCCCCTGTAGTTATCAAAATGGTATCGACACCCTCGTATAGGTATCAAATAACTAGCGATATTTTTTAGTACCTATATTTTTGATACTACTCGATACGAGATCGGAATTTATAGACTGGTATCGATAGTATCGATACAGTAGTTCTAACACGAATTGTATCTACCAAATCTGACACTAGAATTCCTAAGAACTAAACACATTAGGTGGGTGTAAAAATTCAATCGCTTTTAAATAATTAAAATGCTATATATAATATAATATCCTATAGATATTCTATTATGTGGAAATCACACGTTAACCCCCAAAAATGCAATGCATTCAAATATTGAATAATTAATTTTCACACGTTCAATAAACTTTTTGATAATATTTGAAGTATTTTATCCCCCAAACTTAATATCAATCATTTAATATCCTATGGAGATTACTTGTTTATCCTATCACACGTTCAATTCAATATTTAACTACGTAAATATAAAAATAATTCATCTACGATCGTACATTAATTAAACTATATTATGTTCTTTTTAGAATATTTTATAATACAAGTTATTAACCCATTCGCATCATAAATGTTCAACTAATAATTGGGCCGTATCCTGCGTATCGGCAAATATTTTGATTTCCAATTTTAGTTTGAGTTTACAAAATGAAATACCGACTTATCGTTGATGACTGAATAACAATTAAAGAGGTAAAACTTGTTGATATTGCACTAAAAACTCCGTGTTTTTTTACTTACTGCTCACCAGAAGCTATCAAATTCTTTAACATTCGGCAATACATGAATATTGTTGCGCGGATTATTCGACGCTTGATGACTACTCACAATCATGATGCGCGGATTACTGCACTTGCGAATGCAAATCAGTCAAATAATCATAACAATGCAGACGAAAGGCAATAGCAATGTTTTTATCAATAAGAAAAACTATGCATCTTTATAATTCCATATACGCAGATTTATCAGATTTACCAATGGAATCATGAAAAGCTGAATCATCAAGTTGAACGTGTTAGAATATTTAGGGTATCTCCTAATACAGAATTCGTGCAGATGCATCACTATCGCAGCACGTACGTGTGTTTGTCCTAAACCGAATCGATCAATCGGTTTTAATGCACCACTACGAGGATTGGCTGAATAATACACGAAGGAAATGCGCTCGATTAGACCCTATATTACCACCTACATACATTCAAAGTAAAATATTCCTGACCGATGGAAATTATGCAGTCGATTTTTCCTTGTCGTTTTTTTCTACTGGCGGATGCGTCGTAATGCACTTTAACTAGGTGATTAATCTTGCCGCCTGATGCACACCTAAGCGTAAGTATCATCGCGTTCCAACCACTCGACACTCTGATGAATAATAATGGCGATTGTATTATACGCCAGATAACTTCGCGACTGAAACACTACTTCATTTCCCACGGGGTGGATCACAATGAAGATTTTTTTACGATCCTAATGTATAATACAAAAGCTACAAAATAATTTTGATATTGTACTATGATCTGATGGATCTATCATGCTGTTCGGAAAGTTCGTAGAGATATTTTAGAAACACTCAAAGGTGATCAGTGCACATTAATATTTTGGTACATAATTTTGCGTGTAGTGTTTACTGTTTAATAATTGTATGGCTATCAGAAAGTTTCATAATGTCCTTTTCCAGAAAGTTTGCACTGTTTGCACACTTTCTTTCTCCGAAATGAATCCTTGCAGGTAATTCATCTAGACTTCTAATTTACTCAATTTTTGGCGACTAATAAAGCTTTACAAACAGTACGATGAATGATAATATTAGAATATCCTAGGCAACGTTTAACAATTCTTGCTACCCCATTATTGAAATATTAAGTTGTTTAGTGTTGTCCAATGGAAAAAGTTGCCTTTGTTGTTAATTATGTATTGTCCATTAATCATTGGATTTCAAGTGGCCCAAATAGGAACAGTATTCAGTTAGATTAAGAATGCTATTACTTAATTAAAGTTCATAAAAAATAATTCCCTTCCAGTTCACCAATTACACAACAAGAGTGAATATTATCAAAGGCGCTACGGGTTTTTCGAACAACTCAATGTTTTTGCATCATCTGATTTCTGGTAAAATTAATGGTCGAATTAAAATATTATCGTATTAAAAAAGTGCAAAAGTTCTGTTGGTTTTGAGACAATACTTGATGTTTTTATTTAGTTTTTAGGGCAACATTTGTTTATTTAATATTAAAGTAAGACACTTCGTAGATATCGAGTACTTCGAATACAAACTTTTATCAATCGGTACTAATCTATAAAAATAAAGCTATTTGCATAAGGTAAAAGTCAACAAGACTTCTATATTTATTTAATAAAAAGTTATGAATGTTATTTTGAAATTAAATATTTTTAGATCTCTTGAAATATGCCACTGTAAATGTAGAACTTTGTTGCAAAAATGCTTCGCGCTTCAATGTAAAAGTACTACATAGAACTTTCACAAATATTTTCCAACTACAATTCGCAACGAACATTGAACCAGAAAATAAATTTTCCAGGGTATAAAAATCAAACATTCCCAAACATTTGATATAGTTTTGCAAAATTAATTGTTACACAGAAGAATCACTTACTCCCTCTTTAAAGCTACCTTTCAATCAAAATTCCAACAATTTAATCCTACCTAATACTAAGTTGATAACTTTTCGATGAATTCTTCTACCTAATTCCAAAGATTCCTCCTACCTAATATGAAAGTAATAATTAGATTACGGATTTTCATACATTTAAGAGAAATGTAAACGTGAACAAATAGCAAAAGTATACGAAGTATAGTAGAAATTATAATATTTAGAGGGTGAAACAGTTCCTTATTTAGTTCCCTGTTTTCCAGTTTTATTTATCAAAATATGAATTTGCAAAAAAGTCCGTAGTCTATTAATAACATTCCAAAAAATACTTCCTTTTTTTAGGAAGACAAATACCTATACTATCGTGCATAAATATTTGGACACTAGACACGATACGATTAAAAGTTTTATAACTCTATTATATTGCTATATATTTATTTACAATGAACAGCGATGAACTTTGTTGGAATGTAGATAGTGTGTGATATGTTATAGATGAAAAAGTTTCGTAATAAATTAATGAAAATCATTAAATATTGATTAAATTATTTTGATGAAATCATCAAATTTCATAACAACCTCATACATATTGTAGGACATAGCAGAAAATATTATACAATTAAACGCGAAGAATGCCACCAATTTTAATCAATGCTTTTTATTTGTACAAATCTATGTTAAATAATATTGTTTGGCGTTTATAAACACTATATGGCCGTCTAAGATGAAACCAAACGATAACCAAACTTATAATAGGGGGTTGTACTAATAGCATAATATACATTTTTACAATAATGTGCAAGTGTCTAAATACTTATGCACGGTAGTGTATATGGACAGGCTATCTACATACGAAATATAGAGAATAGAGAATAGAGATGTAAAATATGAATATTTCTTACCGTCAGTGGTAGAATCAGAAAGATTTCCCCCAACACTTGTAGCACCGCCACTTTCTCGGTCGCTGGATCCTCGAACACCGCTATCCGCACTGCAACTTCCGCGATCACCCGCCTGTCCACCGGAAGAACCAGCACCTGCCGCATTGCCGACGTTCCCAACAGTCACTCCTAGTTCTGTGCTGCCTAATGGCGGTTGAGAATTCATATGAGGGATGATACCACAGCCACCGCCACCGCTGCTACTTCCGGCGCCCGGTGTCGCAGCCCCATTCACGCTACCCCTCGGGAACGAGACTAAGGATTCCTGGTCGCTCAAGCAGATACCTCCTCCGCCTCTTTCCGCCAATTGACGCTGTAACTGTAATAACAACTCCCTTTGTATTCGAGGAATTCTAAATTAAAATGGATAGCATTATATTATATCTAATAGTTAATATTGGACAATATGAGATGCTAAGCTCGTTGTCAATGGGTTAACCCTTTCTCTGTGGCGGATTTTACTTGAAATATGTGAATCAGTCACATAAATTCATATTCTTCTCTCGATTTTTTCATATTATTCAGATGATAGAAGATTACCAACGTTTCAAAACGATTTTATTTTGAAAATAAAATATTTTATTTGTTGGAAAAAAATTTTAAAATAGGATTTGAAATAGTATTTTAGTTGAAGGTTACTGGAAATATTTGAATAGTATGAAATATTTTAGTTATTTAATTCATTATCGGCAAATAAAGTACTTTTATTTTAATAAACTAATGTATAGAAAATCTTTACGTTTTTACCTGAAGCATGAAATGAAGTACGTTTAATTACACTGTATTTGCAATTAGAATGAAACAAATAAATTTAGTTAACAAATGCTACTTCCTTACAAAAGAAAGATACAGTATTTTATTTTATGCTTTAGATTATCAAAATAAAATATTTCATTTTTTGGTTTACGTTATCCATTGTAAAGAATTGCAAAGAATTTATTATTCAAAATAGTATTGGAAATATTTTTTCAGTAAATTTTACCCAGCTCCGTTTAGGATATATATTGGATAATAATTTTCTACGGGACAGTTTGCAGTATTGTTAAAGGGAACGTAGAAATGGAAATTTGGGAACGTGCGTGACTCTGACTACGAATCGACGTACATACATACGTACGTACACTAAGGCAACCCTCGAGCCATCAGTTTTAAACTCGTTAGCAGCGGCCCGTTTATGCACAGCGTGGAGGACAATTTCAGGGCTCAAAGCAGATTCACCCTCCGCCTAATTGCACGTACGAGCAAAGAGATGCTTCTTACCTAACTGCTTGTAATACTATTACATCGACCAAACTACCAATCTTTTGTAAACCCCTAATTAACCCAAACCTTCACAATGAACCATCTTTGTTTTCTCTTTGTACGATATTTCAAAAATATCAATATATGCCAATATTTACTTTACAGACACTGTAACTCCAAATTAAGTATCTATGTTTGTAATAAAAACTGTTTGCCCGTTCATTTCCAAATTTTTGATGACACAGAGTTAAAAGTATTCGTCTTTCACGTATTTCCAATATTTATTTTTTTATTGTTCATAAAAATATCCACGCGAAATACGTAATATTTCCTTTCTGGTATGAAATACCGGGTAGTTCAAAAAATTCCAGAAAATTTTGACACATTTCGCGCGTAACATTTTCCATCTAAGGAGGCCGTAAAAATTAAACTTAGACGAGTACTACAGCACGGGCCCTGGTTCTCCAGAAAGCTGAGTCAACGGTGCAAGCAAATAATCCGTGGAAGTTAAGCGACAGCCGTATCCCTAAACACGAAAAAAAATGTAACTGCTGACTGGAGACCAGCAGTTTTTTCGGAACTACCGTCGCACTCTCTTTACAAAACACTTCAAATGCGCGCAGCTAAAGAGATTAAATTCATCAACTCGACTCCCTGCTGTGCATAATAATGCGCATATACACGCGCGCGCACGCACACGTATAAAGACACAGCAGCTATGAATGGGGGAAAAACAAGAAAGAAAGAATGGAAAAAAGAGCTTACCTCTTTTATAGTGGCGTGTGCGTGCGAAAGGGCGGCCTCTTTGTCGGCCAAACTAGCCGCGAGGCTGAGGCTTCGATCGGCCTCGTCCCTAGCTGCCCTCAGAAGACTCCAACGTTCCCTTTCCCTTTCGCGTTCCTCCGAAGGCATGCCAACTCCTTGCTGCTGAAGGCGTCCTAAGGTTGCCTCGTTCTCTCGCATCCGCTGTAATCAACGGTCAAAGAGACCCATATCCGGGCAGTAATTCCACCCGAGACCACCACCGTTTAACAATGCATGCAACGCACAAGGTGTCAAAGAGTTCCTTTGATACTTGGAAAACAACACTATGCAATGGTGATTAAAAGTTGAAATGGGACAGGGAGGAATTGTACTAGGATCACGGTGAAAATTGGCGAATATTGTGGCATTCTTTTATTAGGTTAATGCATATGAAATGTCGTTCTCTAAAAGGAAACTTTGAATGCAAGTTCTTTTTTTATATATGTATCTAATTCAAATAATTTCTACATGATTCTACATACTTTTTGCAGTGACTAATTAATTTCACTATTCTATACTCATAAGAGTCGCCAATGTTAGAGATTTTTTTTATTTACTGTCCAATGAAAAATCGTCAGTTTTCGATTATATAAATCAATATTCAACTATTCTAATATTTATGTAAACTTCTTTAAATGCCAAATTTATCCTTCGAATAGTTTTTGTTGTATATTTTACCAATTTAGACATCCATAAGAAATTATGCAAATATTTCGATTGTTCGTCATATCAAACATTGAGGAGTTGATAATTTTATTACAATTATTCTTAATGTATCACATACCGAAGATTACAGTAGCTTATAGAAACTTTCGTCCTTCTTAATGTACTTGAAGGTTAATATAATATTCGCCTAACAAAGAGTCTGGTGGATATTAGAGAATATTCGCCTAACAAAGAATCTGGCAGACTTTATAACACTCGATTTTCCCAGGCTTTACGCCCCCATTTTTTTTAAAGATGCTACGCTGTTACTTGATCAACAATGGAGTAACTTGATACAGGTGCAAGTTGTAGTTTATTTACAGGTGTCATGTACGTTCACCTATTAGGTGGTAGGATATCAGCTACGGAGAACTTAATCCACTTATCTCTCCCTCAGGCACAAGGAAGTTTCACGGTACGTATAACAGGTGTTGCAGCTGGTTTATCGGCTAAACTTTAGGACAACGCGATTACTGCCACTCCAACGGTTCGGTCAGGTGTTGCCCGTTGGCGGGTCAACATTTTCGAGTTAAAAACTATCGATGCATCGCTGGTCACGTCGGCTTTGCCGGCTGTCACGCGGAATAATCGTATGCGTGCATGTGGTGTGAAGATACGAAAAGTTTCGTGCCAAAGCTGACCAAACTTTCGCCAATTTTAACGCGTTTAATAGTTACACACAGCTAGGGAAAAGTTTAGAGTCACTTTCTAAACTGTACTCATATCGAATGTTCCGCTAATTTCCTTATTAATTCAAAGTTAACCTTTTCATTGTTAAGTCTGTACGTCGTACGGATGCGCCGAAAAGTATGAATTATTAAATTAGCAATGGCATATGGATAACGGAAGCTGTTAAAATCTTAAGAGATGGGTTTCAAAATTATTCATCCTCTTTTAGTTTATAATGCAAAAGTATACAATTTATAAATTTTTGTTCTCTGTTTCATGTTATTTAAAACCGCTTACAATTGCAATACACCGTCATTTTAATCAAAACTGAAAGAATTAATATTTTGGATATTAACAGCAGTCTTCTTCATTGTCATAGATTTTTATGAACTCTTCAATTTAATTTTAAAGTATCGGGGTTGGTATTGATTTTCATTTTTGGTCCATTAAGATTGTTTGCAATTAATTATCCTAAAATAAATTCTAGGAAAATCAGAGAACTCTCAAAGTAAATTAATGTCTAACAATAAGTGTTACATGACATGATAAGTGAAACAAATTTCCAAAAGTTCTGAAAGGAACGAAGTCTTATTCCAGCTTTAACCCTTTTCTTATTAACCCTTAGCGCTCAAATTAATCTTCAGTTTGCTGGTCCAAAGTAATGAAATCACATTGCAAAAATTCATAGTTTGGGGATATTATATCACGTTCTCTTTGTTTGCAACAGTGTATGAATTTCATTCACCAAAACAGAAAATGGAGATGATAAAATAGAACAGAGACTTACATTATTAATCCTTCTTTGGATTTCCCGTTTTGGTTCCATAGTTTAGCTTCCTTTTTATTCTACTAATAACTTAATAGGTGCAAACCAATTGCTTTGTAGCATTCAAAATTTGATGAGCTAATATAAGATTATATAAATTTTCAAGTAATTATTGGATCGCAACGTAATTTCATCCCGTTTCCCTAGAAATTCCATCAGATAAAAATCCTTCGGTTACCAGAAAAATAGAAAAAGGTCATCAATCAAAATGGCACATACCTAATTGATTCAACTTAATTTTAAATTGACTAATAAGTGATTTTAAAAACACTAATAAAACGGGATGAATGTATGTTGCAACCCAATACATTAACATCCTTCAAATCGTACTTAGTTTGAATTTGTATGAACTTTTGCAGCACCAATAATCCGAAGAAGGGTTAATAGCAAAATGCGTGCAAGGGAATGCAGAACTGGCGAGTTCAAGACACACATACGTTTATGTGTTAAGAGGTTACATGGTGTATTTCTCATTTTACATTCGAGTAATTTGAACTAAAGTAGTTCCATTCCTTTTCTACCAATTTACAAATTTTAATACTTAGTATAGGTGGTAACATCAAGCCATGTGTTTCATTCTTTTTGGTAAAACAGGGAAAAGAAACAAGGGGACGTTAAGTCAGCCAGAAAAAAGAGCAGAAAGAGAGGAAGGTTTTCCCTATAGAACAGTGTCACGTCGACACTCGTTGCTGATGAAGTGGATTATGCACGATGCGACAAGACGCGGAAGAGGATAAAACAAAAGAAAATTGAAGAAGCGTCCCGGAGAAGGGAATCTGTCCTAAGACTCGGAGCAACGAGCATTTTCTTTCGCGTCCCATTATGCGCTAGCACGGAGGCACATTAGAGGATACCTTTTTCGTCGATAATATTTAACTCGATCAGGAAGAAAGATTATTAAAATATGAAGCATACATATTTTGTTTAAGGGGACGATCTGATCTAAACGATCGAAAAGTGAACATTCTTCGTGAATTTTTAATGCAGAAATTAAAAGGACAATCAATATGAAACTTTTTGCTTTTTGTAATATATTTACCAACATTTGTACTATTTAATTGTTTTGCTTTCCTATCAAAATTTAACCTGTGCTGTCGTGAACGATTAATTAAAATCTTCTGTTGTTTCTGTTCTAAACTCATTGATTTTACTTTCTTCGTAAAAAAGAAACAGTATCTGATCTACAATCGGTAATCTTATAGTAGTTACATAAGTTTCAACGCCTATAGCAGTTAAGAGTTAAGCTCATTAAAATAGAGATTCGTTTAAAAGATTAGCGTCGAACTTTTTTAAAGTTCCATCCCTTGAACTCTGATCTTTGTCAACAAATTTCTTCGAAATTCGAAATGTATCAAGTTCGCCGTTGTTTTGCTGTTACTTTCACAGTTTGTTTCACAAATGGCACTATGGTCTTTCGGCTTAAAGGATATTTACGATCGTTAATATAGAACGTGCTGTTACTGGATATTAAAGTTTGCCTTTCTCCTTGCAGAGGATCCTGCATGATGCATCGTCGTGTCCTTATGAAAATCCTTTCCTCCTCCTTCTTTTGCAAGCAAACGGAGTGTTTTTCGCTCGAACGCATTAATGCGCTTCGTCTCGAGGCTTTTTGCAAGAAACATTAAGGTTAAAAAAAAAATGGAAAAGTAAGGGAAGGCGAATTTCAATTTTCCTACCAAATATTTTAAACGGTCTTTTGTAATTTTTTTACTTCTTCATTGCGCATTCTTCCACTGGTTCAAGCTGGTTGTATGATATATACCACGAAAGTTTCGTAACTTTTTAAGTTTCCCAACTCTGGGATATTTCCTCTTAAATTATCCGTAACTTGGGGCGCTCGTATTTATTTGATTCAAAGATGCACTTAATTGCGCGAACTGCACGTTTTAAGTTTGTAATAAATAATGAAACTTTGGGTGGATATACAAACTCTCCAAACGATGTAAAAATATTGTGATTTAAATTTTAGGAAATTTAAAAAGATTCCCAACTTTTTTGGAACAGAAAATACAGAGATGTTTCAATTCGAAAGCTATAGAAATGTCAACGATTCCAAATTTTGCAAGTAAACATGGTTACAGAAATATTTGAAAAATTCTTACTGATGACATATTTTTTAAGAAAACTGCAAAATTCACAATGATCCTAAATGTCGTATGAATAAAAACCATATGTTATATCTATTATTATCAACAAAATGACTAAATAATCCCAAATATTCTTAACGATATCCACCGTACTTTTTAGTGAAAAGTTTACAAGATTATTTTATTCTAAGCTTTGCAAAGTTGGCGATGATTGCACATTCTTTTAGCATGAGAATGATTGCAGAAATAATTTAACTTGAAAGTCGCGAAATTTGCAAAGTTTCCAACTTTTTTGCACAGTAATTTATACGTGACCGCAATCTAGCGCGCTATCGTTATCTTAAAATATTGATAAAGCATGGGATACCGGAAACCGTGGCTCGGTTCCAGGGCTGTTCGCGTTTATTTACGAAGGGAAATCGACGCACGTTGTTCATTTACCGGAATTGGAATGACCGACGTTGCGTCGGGTCGTCGCACCGTCGCCGTTGCAGCGATAACGGTGTCGAGAAAATGAGAAATTCCAGCAAGTTTAATGAAAGTATTTAACAGGCAAAATTGCTGTCTCGCGTACCGGGACGGTGTTCTGGCTTGCGAACTAGAACTGACGTGCGCCACCAGCAAATTGAAATGAATTTTCACCTGGTATTCGTTAAATAAATTTTTTCTATATACCTTACCCCAGTTGGTTTCCCTCCGTTAATCTATTTAAAAAAATTGCTCCAAGTGTTGCATATCTTAATTAAATTGAATTATATATTTCTTAATTACCGTGAAGCAGAGTTTCATCTCGCTTTTAAATTGGATCGACGTTTTCTTTTTATTCAAGCGAAGAGCAGTGTACATTTCCTTTAGTTTATAATTGCAGAAATTAGAATATCGAATTGCTTTTATAAATTATGAATTTCACGTGTGGAATTTTTATAAATATTAATTCTTACAACAAGTGAAACTTTCTGAAGTGGAACTCTATAAAAAGGGGAATTCTACGAAAGATGTATTCTGCACCTCCGATGCAGACTGATTCAAGCCTTCCAAACGCTACATAAAACAGCAATGTATTCCAAATTGTTATACTTATTATAGGATATAAACAGATTCATGTGCACTGATAAAGTACACATAAAAATTATAAAATTATGTGTTAACATATTTTAATCTATGAAGAAGGTAATTTTTCATAACATATCACAGGAAAAGTAGAAATAAAATTCAGAATGCTACAACTAATCGAATTTACAAGTGTTTCTCCATTTATATTCTCGCCACTGTAGTTTAATATTGAGAACAATGGAAGTGAGTTAGTCTACATTTAAAATACGAATTCATAGAAAGAGAAGAATTCTATCATAAATAAATTACAGAAAAGAAGTTCTATATTCTTACGGAAGTTCCATACTTTCTTGACTATGCGTGCAAAAGTGATGGTGTTATATGAAAAAGAAAATTACCTGTTCGTAGTTCCTGATGAAGTCGCGTAATTCCCGCTCCTTGTCCTCGAGGGTGCCATAAAGTGCCTTCATTTGATTAAGAAGATCGAACTTTTCGGCCTTCAGCCTCTTGCGATCGGCCTTAAGAGCCTGGAGAGCTTCTTTGGCGTGCTGCAGTTCCATTTCAAGAGCAACAAATCGTGCTTCTTCCTCTTGTGCCGCATCCTCAGATCCAACTTCACCGCGTGCCGCTCCACTGAGTAGCAATCTTCTCAATCTCGCTACTTCTGCTACCAGACGTTCGTTCTCCAATCGAAGTCTTCTCGTACTGGCTAGCTCTACAGAACCGGTGCTTCCTCCACCACCATGAATGTTTGATAGCCTGGATGCTACCAGTGGATCACCGATTCCTATAGCAAACGTTAAGGAAATGGGACACGTGGGTAAATATGATTTGTCACATGCGGAGTTTCGGCGTGGAAAAATAGTGTAAAAGTGCAAAGGTACAGTCGCTTCGGAAAGTAAGTCAACGGTTCAAATTATTATTAAAATTCTTACATATTTTACTTCTTTGAAATCTATTAAAATATTAACCTAAAATGTGCATAAACTCAACAATTCGACAAATCACTGGTTGATTTATCCTATGGCAACTATTATACTTTTTGTACTTTCAAAACATAAACCGAATTCTCAGAATAAGAAATATTCTACTGAAACAAACTTCTAAACATTTTAAAACAAACAAAGGATTTTTCTCTCTAACTGTGTACCCTTTCCCTGTAAGGTCACACCTTTTGCAATCTTTGTACAAAATTTAAAAAAAAAAAAAAAAAAAAAATATAAACGAAAGGAAAGACTCATCAAGCATCCTCCGCATTTAAGAACTCTCAAATCAGTCAGCAACGACGTATCATTTTTAATAATGCACCAAAATCCAACGAGAGACCAGTTTTCTCTGGTCTGTGAAAAGCTCTCTTCCTGGTCACCGACATCATTCTACATTGAAGAAAACTCGGGGAGAACATTTATCTGAAGTTCAGCTCCGTTTAATTCTGGAGAATCGTCAGAAACGTAGCGGTAGTGGTCGGTAGAACAATCACGGACAGTGAATGTACGGGGCGAGGTTGAAAGGGAAGGGCTTCCATAATTAAATGCTGGGTTACCCACCCAGGGAATTAGCTGGCGACGAGGGTCTGCTGCCTGGGGCTGGTCCAGGTGGTTCATTGTCCTCGTCGGCTCTCACTTCGCCGTCCACTAGATCCTTGTCGATGTCCTTCTCGTGATCGTTCATCTCCTTGCTGGATCGCAAGGAATTCGTAGTTGTTATTCGAAGTCTCTCGCTGCTAGATCGGTCGCTGGTACCACGATGAAAGAAGCCTCTATTACTAGATCCTCGGTCGGGACTCGCACTTCCGGATCTGGAGTCCACACTTCCGCCGGAACCGCCAAGTCTTGTTTTCTCCAAGACTGGAGCAAAAGCGCGTCGAGCTTTTTCGCTTGGGCTACGACTCGGTGAACCATTTCGTTTTTCTGTAAAAAGTGGATTATTTGGGGGAAGTTAGGAGTAAGAATTTGAGACGAGAAATTGTTTCGGTTCTTTGGGATTTGGATTTTTGGGATAACTGGAAGATTGATTAGTAAATCAATATTCCAGGAATGTAGAAAAAAGGGGAATCCTTTTTTAGTTTTATTTGATTTTATTAAAATGAACGAACTAATTAGCTAAAACACCGCGTTGATCTAATTTTTAGCCGTTCCTTTATCATATCTGACGACTCAAAATAAAGCGAAAGAAAAATTCATCAAAGAATTCATCTTTACATATTTAGAAAAAAAGTAATTCCATTTAGCAGTTTTAATACCGGTAATATAGAACCTTAAGCAGGGTTAAAATTATGCAGAAATTGCAAAGAAAAATTGTTTCAAAATATTCAGTACACAATGCTCTATTGAAAGTTATAGTATTAAGTTGTAAAGGAATCTCAATCTCCAGTTAGTCGAAGAAACAATGATAAATGAACCAGAAACTGTTGCGTAGGCTTCAGAATCTTTTACAAGTTGCAGAGAAAATGGTGAGTCATGGGCAGTCGTAAAAGCGACATCAAGTAACTATGAGATATATAAAGTACAACATGTTTCAGGAAATCGAGACAAAGTTTCCACCATGAACTATGCACGAGCTCTACTTTTGAGTTACACCATGTAAAAGTTTCAACAAAGAATCACGGCCCCGTCGTCGACACATATGGGGAAACTTTGATATCATATGCGTATAGAAGTTAAGATTATTTAAGGTTACTTTCAACTATAATTATTTCTTTTTAGGAGACGAAGCAAGAAATTGAGTAAGCACCATAGCATAGTTTCTCGTTGTAAAAATTAGAGATATAAAAATATCAATAAAATTGCAACAAAATTAAAATATCGAAGAAAAGGGCTACGAATTTTTCAAACAATCCAATAACTAACTATGTTGAAATGAATTGTAAAAAAAAGTCAGTCCTTGAGTGGTTAAAGTAAATTACACATGGAACTATTTTTATACGATACTTTTCTTTTTACACAATTTTAAAGTTACATGATTTTCAATAACACGATTTAATTACATGACTATTTAGTCACATGATTAATTAGTCTTTACTTTGTTTTAATGTATTAATTTTGTAGGCATCACTACCTGATTACTCATATTTCCTCCAATTTTTTGCACTTATTATACATATTAAGTTTATTCAATGCTGTGTACGTATACATATGTACTATATTAGCATGACGCTCTAACCAACTGAGCTAATGGGCTAACTTGCACATATGTACCATATTTATTAAATTACATAAATGCTGTAGTGAATGCGTTTCTATGTTTTAAATTACTTTTTATATAGTTTGCATCTTTTAACACAAGTTTCATATTTTGATGCCAATCAACGTTTGCCTAACTGCTTTTAGACGGTACGGTATCAGCTTTATAATTATTCAACTAATTATATAAAAACAACCCAAAAAGTCTATAGAAAAGAATATATAAAACATACCTATGGGGCTGGTTCTGCGATCGATAGGACTGGTCCTCTCCTTCCTTTCCACAGGACTTGTTCTTTTATCGATAGGACTGGCCGACTTATCGCTGGCAGAACTCCTCTTTTCCACAGGGCTACTTCCGGCACTGAGTCTCTTTGCGTCTTCCTGCGACTGTTGCTGTAACTCACCAGTTTCTTGTCCCGGACTGCTACCATTATTCGTGGCGCTGCCAGTGGCGTTGTTGTTACTGTTACCAGCGGCTGCAGTGTTATTTCCCGCTCCATTATTATTGTTCAACACTACCGGCAAAGCGCCACGAACATCCCTTAGCTCTCCACGAAGCGTGGCACATTCACCCCTAGCTCGTTCCAGCTCCCCGTCAAGCCGGGCGCCAGTCGCTGCGTTCTCCTCCACCATCACGCGAAATTTTGCCTGCAAATGAGAGACAACGGCTGATGTTAGATGAAGGTTTCCAGAGAGAAAGGAAAAGGGTGAATGCTACTTGAAGGGGAGCACGTTAATCCCCCTGTAATGAGCTGTATGGTGGAGTATGGGGGAGTATCTTCCAAAAGATTGTCCATTTTCGCGAAATTTTATTCTATTTCGTGAATTATGGTAAACGTAGCGGTGGTTTGTTGAAATAAAGTTTAATATAATTAAAGGTTTCACTACCTCTGGCAGAAAGTTCTCGATCAAACGCAATAATATAAAATTAGCTAAAAACGCTAAGGTTTTTGTGGTGCAACTTGTTATTGCATAATTATGAAATCTAATAGAAAATTTAGGGACAACACGGAGTAAAGTTAGTTAATAAAAATGTACGTAAAAGTGAAAATCAGCTTCGAGAAGTTATAATATTATTGTGGAAAGGAATTCCACGTGCATGTTGCAGCAATCTTGTAGTATCAATGCTACAATGCAGCAAAGCAACCATACGTAGATGTAGAAATATTAGAAAATGTTAGGTAATATAAATATTAAGAAGAGTATCGTTTATCTGTTTGCAGATTTATTTTCCACCCTGTGTTCTTTTTAATAATTTTTTTTCAAAAGGGCAAAGAAATGCGCTAACATCTTTTATTTTTGTTCAATAGATTTCAACTTTTTTTAACAAAGTACTCTACACACCATGCAATTTCTGTAGATGTTATTCGCAATTATACCGCGGTAGAACTGCATCCAATTAAATCATGAAGTTATAGACTTCATGATTACGATTCTCAACTTTGATAACGGCCGCTTCTGTTATAAACCCCTCGATTTTACTTCCTTCTTAAAAAAAAAAAAAAAAAAAAAAAACAGTATCTGATCAACAAACGCAAGAAGAACTTCTAGCAAACACGAACTACAGGCTTTCACAAACATTTGCTGCACGAAAAGCGTGAAAGATCGATGGAAACTGATCATGATCTAGGTAAATTTCTGCGGGACGTTAATCAAAAGTTTCCAAGCGAATTTTTATCCCGGTGAAATGAAATAATGGGCGCAACCCCTTATTTGCTTAGGGAACTCTTCAACTTTTCTCTGCCGATAACAGGAAAGGAGACAGAGAAAGCGGAGGAGCGAAAGAATCCAAAGGAGAGAGAAAGTATATTGAAAGTTCTATGAAGTTCCGCGACTGGGTCCATAATGCTTGGACCTAGGGAACTACGTTATGCGCCGACGTTTCGCCCAAGTTACGAACGTTAATGCGGGGCGAACTAAAACGAACAAACACCGACGGGAGATAAAAGTTTGCTTCGACGCGAGGCGTGCAATATTAATAAGCCTACCGCGGCGGCCACGGAACACGAATCTCATTGTAAGCCTTCCATTGTACCGGTCGTTGCAAAAGCTCTTTGCGCCGGGATATTGACTATGCCTGGAGAAGTTGGTGTCTGGTTTCCCTCGACACGGGATCCCCAGTCACGGAACAAAGGATTCCGAGGATATTTAACGTGTGTTGTCCGTAAAACCGGGCTAATAGGCGTAGACACAGCAGATAAGACGCTTAGGACTTGATTTTCTAAGCTTTATAGAGGAATGAAAGAAATTTGTTATTAAAAGAATTAAGTTAATTGTAGAATTATGATAGCTGCAGAAATTCAGATATTTTATATTGTACAATATAATATGGTAGAAACAATTCGTATCGACATATTATAAAAGTAACCTGCTTTCTCCTAAGAATAGTAAGGACACGTAACTTCTTATACGATCTATAGCAAAGCCATCAAAACTTTCGCATTCATCTAAAAATGTGTCTGTGTCAAAACCTGCTATGCTGATTACTTATTATTAGACTGGGGATGCTTAATTTATGGGCATAATTTAAATTTGTCAGAAAAGTACAGAGTGCATATAATAAGTACAATTACAATAAATATCCAAAGTAAGGTGTAAAGTATTAAGTTGTTCGGAAAATTCATAGTGTTTTAGACAAATACCTGCATTATTTTAAATTCTGTTATGTGTCTAATGAAACTTGAAGGGGATTATTTACGAAATTCTGTTATCTAGTGGACTACTTAAATATAATTAAAAAGCAACATTTGGAATTGGTCAAAAGAAAGAAAAATTATTAAATTGTTAAATCGTTATGTTAAACTGTTTGATTATCATTCATTGTAGTTTTCACACAACTTTGGTGAAACGTAAACACTTTCTCATATTTTTTTTTTTTTTCACTGAGAAAGATTTATTGAATAGATATGTAAAATGCCGATACGGTTAGTGGTAAATTACGTATCCTTCTTCTATGATAAATTTCGTAACACCCATGCAGATTACTCCATAATCCATTAATTAATATGATAATTGCTGAAGTCGGTGATTCGAATGCGATGAAGATGTAAGACGACCAACTTCCTCCATGAAGCCAATTCTCGGGAATTATCGTGGAAACCCTCGAATGGAATAATAGATAGGGTCTCTCCTATTTCAGCTAACACAGCAGCCTGTTCATTGAGATAGGTCAATGATTACAGAATGTAACTGGTGTGGTTAGATGTGACTGTCGAAACAGCCGTAACAGGAGTGCCTAAAAGGCATGCTAAGCGAGATCAATAAGGGCATACACGACGCCTGACCTTCATTTTACTATGCTTGCTACTGCGCAAGTTTCCATTCATGCTTTGAATTATTACTAAGTGTTTTATCTTAAATTAGAGCCAATTTTCTGGAACATTTCATCGCGATTATTGGTAACCTTTAAAGGGAAGCCCACTCTAATATTTAATTAAGGATACAAAGTAAATCAAAAGAAATTTTGCGCACTTCCGATCGACTTAAAACATTGCTTAATAAATTTGAAAAGAATTGAAATATTAAATATGTGTATCAAAAAATGAAAGACTATAATATAGAAAAAATACTGCAAAAAACTAAGATAAAACCCGAAGCTATAAACTTTACGATATCCAGTAACCAAAATATAAGAGACGAATCTGTTATAATTTAATTTCTCAAAACTTCAATATTACTTCACCTTTTAATACCGTATCGCTTTCAGTGTCATCCAATTTTCCCTCTCCAATTTCCTCCGTATAATTCTCAGACATTAAAAAATAATTAACCGTCTACAGAGACAAGTGACTATCAAAATCTTGTTTTACGATGATCAACGATGATTGAGCTTTGATCATAGCGGTCGTAACAGACTGATCAACCAACGAAATGATTGATTGCACTTTGGGTTAGATAAGAAGCAAAGGGAAAGGCAAAGGATAAAGGAAGGGAAGAGATAGAGAGAGGGAGATTTGACGGGCAGTGGTGAGCCAGCCAGTGTTGGCCAAGTTCCAGGGACACAAAAGGATAGCCGGTGAGGATAAAGGCATCGTGAACTTGTTGCGTTCCCAGAGGCGCCTTCCGTTTTCCCTTCGTCGCGTAAGCCACGTCGACGACCGTATTCACACCCTTTTCACACCCGCGAATCGTAGGATCGTCGATAAATTTCTGTTCAATGGCAGCGGCTTTATGGTTAAAATGCACTGTGTCTCTCCGAACGGTTCGCCAGTTGGGAATTTTAGGGAAATTGATAAAATTTAACATCGAGGGGATTATCTTTTTACAATGATATACTTCTCTTTTAAACATAAAATTTGATTAAAGATTCATTTTAGTAATCAAAGATTTTCAGAACGGAGATGAAAATATTCTTTCTGAGATTTATTTGTTCAGGAGAGCAAATCACCTGTTATTGTGGTCCTACAATTATTAGGTTCTTCGGAAAGTTCGTAGAGATATTTTAGAAACACTCAAAGGTAATATGTACACGTTAACATTTTAGTAAATAATTTTACGTGTAGTATTTACTGTTCGATAATTGTGTGACTATTAGAAGGTTTCATAATCTCCTTTTCCAGAAAGTTTGCATTGTTTGCACATTTTCTTCCTCTGAGATGAATCTATCCAAGTAATTCTTTAGGCTGAGAATTTATTCAATTTCTAGCTATTAATAATGTTTTATAAACATTAGAATAAATGATTAGAATATCATGATTACAATAGTAGAATATCTTAGACAACGATTAACAATTCTTGCTATTTCATTATTGAAACATTAGATTGTTTAGTGTTGTCCAATGAAAGTGGTTGTCTTTGCTTTTAACTACGTATAGTCAATTATTTATTAGATTCTAAGTAACCCAAATAGGAACAGCATCATCAAAAGTGGCACAAATTTTCCAAATGACCTAATAAATATTAGGTTCATTATTACGCTTCTATAATTAAATTTGAAGATCATTATTAAAGTTCTACAATTAAATATTTCAATGTAAGTTTTTAATCTGCTTTTAGAATTCTATATTAGTATTCTTAATTTCCTTGTGCTATGATAACATGTCAAAGCAAATATTGGGAATTGCGAAAGAATACTACATTCTACAGTATATTCTACTGAATTCAAGATTTTCTTCATTCAATTTTTCCTACTTTTTGAATGAAATTATTTTCTATTTTGTTTCCAATATTCCAAATATCATTCCATATTCTTTACCACTACTATAATATTACGATCGCGTAAAAATATTGGAAGAGCAACGTACCCTAAGGGTAATAATTATGATCGAAGGGTTTGGGTTAGATCTGGGATGACAAGAGAGTTCAATCTGACGCCTACGAGATATTCTCATTTCGTTGTGCAGCGTGCCATGAAATATGCATTACTTCGAGCATTCGTGATTTTTCACTCTAATATTACTTTTCAAAACTATCAAGGGTTGATGTTTAAAATAAATAGATATTATTTATGATATAGCTCCTCGGGGATAAAAAAATGTATCTAAAATTGAGACTTTGGTTTCTAAAAAAAAATCATAAGACCGTTTAACCCCTAAACTAATAGACTAAATTTCACGCTTCTAGTCCTAGCATAGAGAGTTATATTTGAGAGGAATAAACGCGTTTGCCGAAAAATTACATAGCAAAATTAAAGGGATACCGGTGTTAGGGGTGGTCTAATAACATTAACTAAATAAGCTGACGTTGCCAAACAATACTGTGTAGGTATACGGCGGGAACAGCATAGCAAACGTAGGTTAGTTTACCGCAACTTCATCACAATACCTCGAGATGCTTTATGTATTTAAAGAACACATGTATTTGTGTATGTGTAGTAGCATGTTCACATAAAGTGCAGTAGAGTTGGCTAGCGTATCAGTAGTTTGCTTCGACATATAGGTCAACGTTTCAGAGATTACATCTTTCATGGGGAATAAAACCTTCCGGTGGTTGTGAGTGCAACCGATGTGGTCGATGCTATCGACGTTTTATCGAGTTTTGCAGAGTCGAACGGACACGGATATCGTTCTGCTGTTCTTTCCTCTGTTGATTATCGATAAACTTGCCGATGAAATACAGGGATGCAATTATCGTATTTGATTGTCAGTATAGCTGACACTCTTTGGGTCAACTGAACCGTAAAAATTATTGGGTCAAACGGAGGTTTATTGGTAAAACATCTTTGTAATTTGTTGAACAAAATTATAATTATAAAAGCCACTCACCCGCACAAAATTTGGAAAGAGAATTCCTAAGGTATTTTATATTAGTACTGATTAATCGCTAAGAGTAAAAGTTAAAAATAAAGTTCACCATCTCAACATTTATCTGAACATTGTATAAAATACAATTCCTTAACCCTGCGATTCTCTTTCGGTTTATATGACCTGATGTGAAAATTATGTTTTATTTGGTGTTATATTTCTAAATATTTCTTCTTGATATTCAATGTATTTAAAACTTTTGCGAGTTTCATACAAATAAGAATATTCCTGAATTGTCGTATATTCGAATCGAAGAAGCATAAATGTGAAAAGTATGTGAGGGGAATGGCAGGGTTAAAAGAAAGTATCAAAATAGAATATTATGTATTACATATAAAATAAACGATCTTTCTCCGTTTTGTACTCAGTGACTTATATTATTTCATAAACCTCTTCTGCATTTAAATTTTCACTGAATTATCGTAACGAACCAGCTTAAAAATTTACATACTACGAGTTTACACGGAACTCTGCTTAAAAGGTGCATCATTTATGCAAAACTCTGCTACAGATTATTTATACTCAGGTTTTAAAAAAGAAATTGTTTCACATTTCTCTTAACACTTGGCTTTGCAAGGAAAAATTCAGGTTTGAAAAGAAAGGGGAAAGAAAAGCACGATATGAAAAGCTACAAGAGTGGAGGAAACTGTTCTACATGTTATAGTAGACGATGCAGTAATTATCATGTCCGTCGTTACTTATACGAGGCTTGAAAAATAAGGGTCGAACGGGGAAAAACGAAGAGGAACAGGAAAAGAATAAAAGAAGGAACGATGCAGAAAATGAGCATTACTGGAAGCCACTCGAATTTATGAAATTGCAATTTCAGCCTCGGGTTTCATCGCACCCGGAGCAATTTATCTCATAGTAGAAGCAAGGAAACTAATCCTTTTCCTTATTCCCGGATTTTCTTCCCCCCGACTATCCTAGTGGTCCTCTGCGAAATTTAATTAGCAAATGTATCTCGAAGCAAAAAAAGGAAAATATTAAGAAATCTAGAAATCTCAGAAATCCTTGAGAAAGAACACTTAAGAGAAAGATATAAAGGAACTTTAGACTACTATTTCTTTAAGTCTTCCATTACTAATTATTCTGAATCCTACCTTATCTTCCCATTTTGAATTTGTAAGTTCAAAGACGAATTAATTTGTAAAAAACCAAGATGGAATCCGTAGATCAACGAGAACGCTCAGGATCTCAAATATGTGTTTTTTAAGTAACAAGAACAGAAAATGCAAATGATAACAGTATTATTATTATCCTTCGGATTTGTATGCCTTTATGGAAAATTTAATTATGTAAAAAGCTACAGGATACACATAACATGCAACAATGTATAAAAAATCAAAAATGAAATTCGTGTTTCTGCATTTTGAGGGTGAAAGTAGTCTCTATTAAACATCCATTTCTCTAGGAATACCTTTAACTCTTTAACTAGGGATGACGAGTTCACTCGTCCTACAATCTTTTAAAAGCAATACTTTATTTTCTCAGAAATTACAAACTTTGGAAAGCAATATTATATTTGTATCCAAAACACGTTACTTTACACTTCATTCGTAATAATTAAAACTGTTCTAACCAATTTTCAATTCTGTAAGTAAAGAAGAATCTGATTAAGAAACTTCCTGGTTAACAGGTTAAAAATATGGAATTGCATAAAATTCCACAATCTAATTGTCATTGAATTTGATATTTTATGCCTTGAAGAATTATATCTTTTAGATTTGTGCAACAAATTGTAACAGGTCTGAATACTTCGAATTATTTATCTCGTATATGTTTCTCACTGTATAGTGGTAGCACCAACACAATCCCACGGGTTATATAATAAGTATTTATTTCGTTGGCGCAGGGAACACATTTAATTTGGAGCAGAATACATAAAGAACATAGTTGTACGTATAAAGTACGGAAGAATTATGGCCATTCATAACTGCGGGAGCTTACAGAATTAACAGCAACGAGGCTGCGTGACACGAAACAACAGGAAACGTGGACCGCCATGCTATTTAAATCATACGTCCCTTGTCGAGCTTCTAATGTAGGTCAAACTCAAATTATACACGGAAAAGTATTCCGTCGTGTATTTTCCACAATCAACATTGCGCAGCATCTCCCTCGGAAAGCAAAAGCTCCAATTTTCAAGAAAATCCATCAGTGGTAGAAACTCTTATAGAACACTCAAATAAATTCAATTAATAAAATACTTCATTCCCTAACAAGATACTCTGTGTGAATTCTTTACTCTTTCATCCCTCTCTGTGTTTAATTAATCTTCTCGAATTCTCCAGTGATTCTCCAATCGATTCATTCGTGAAATTTATACGGTTATTTTAATATCAAAGGAAAAGTGCGGTAATACAATTAATATCACGAGAAGTACAAATTAATTCCGCGACTTAACTTTTATTCGCGAATTAAGCGTAATATAAACTTAATCAGCGGAATTAAAACTGTTATCAGTAATGGGTAAATCTAAGGGCCTCGAATTAATTTGCATATTTATTACAACTGCAAGGTTCATAGCAACGGAAATCCTTGATAATTCCTTCACACTGTATGGGTACATCATCTACTGCGTATGAGTACATCGGAAAATATAAATTGTTTAACCAGCAACGAAATTGTTTAGAAGTTAAGAGATGGGTTTAAAGATTGTTTATACCTTCCCAATATATAATGAAGAAGCATAGAATTTATGAATCTTTTTTCTAAATTCCATGCTACCTAGAACCGTCTCCAATTGTAGCGCATCGTCATTTTAAGGAATATTGAAAGGGTTAATTCTCACCTTTGTTCAGAAGAAACATTACATTTAACATTTTCAATTTTCATTCAAGAGACCTGCACCTGATTAAATTATAAAATTGTTACCTTTGACAAGGTCTATTTTTCTTTTGATTCCCTTGATTGTTAAAAAGGAAATATTTAATAATGACACAAGGATAAAGGTGTTTTTGCCTTGGAGAAAAATTTAAAATGGATCAGAAAGCTGGATTTAAGGTGCCTGCAGCGAAGTAGTAGCAGAATGAGAGTAACTGTCGCGATCAATCCAATTAATTCGTGCCGACTTAATCTTTGAACGCAGACCACCCCGTCAAAGGTCTTTTTGATGTTCAGCGTTTCTTGTAATTCTAGAAATTACTTTTCCCTTCCCCTTTCACCGGGATTTCCGTATCCTTGGTAAGCCGTTTCACATCGCGATTCGTCACCAACGCAATTAAAGACGGAATCCAAATGAACGTGTATAATTCCAGCACAGCTTGTACAAGCATATAGCGTTTAACGTTGAATCAGGACAATTCAAGTTGAAAATGACATTCGTGGGCTTCTTTAAAACAATTAAATCACCGGAAAGCTTCTACAGCGTTAATTGGAGTTTTAAGGGAACGTCGGTTGCCGGGTGCTGCTTTTAGTATAGAGGCGAATGTCGTAATCATTATGAAACGCCGTCTGCACTTCTACTTTAGTTTGTCTCTTGCCGAGCTTTCCTTCTTTCTCACCTTCAACTCTATTCACGCGTGCCTCTTCCTTTCATTCTATTCGCGTTGGTTAAAGAGGGATTAAATTAATCTTCAGGGTTGAATTAGTTGGTCCTTCTTATTGGTTTGGACTCAGTTGAATGTAAGATTGTTAGATGCTTCCTCTGTGGAAGATTGTATTAAAATTGACAGGAAATTTGGACAATAATGTAGGTCGTTATGAATTGAGGAGTTCACATGAAAAATAATCCAAGTGAAAATTAGCAATCTTGGCCATGAGATCAACAACATACTAGCTGTATATTTTATGTGTTAGATTGTTTGGAAAGTTGGTAGAGATATTTTACAAACACTCGAAGGTAATTGCGTCAACTATTTATTGTCTGATAACTGTATGACTATTAAAAAATTTCATAATTCACTTTTCCAAAAAGTTTGCACCGTTTCCACACTTTCTTTTTCCGAAATGAACCCATGTAAGTAATTCTTCTAGGCTTTCAATTAATTTAATTTCGGGCCATTAACATAGTTTTAGAAACATCGCAATAAATGATAATAGTAAAATATGATAGGTAACGATTAACAATTCTTGTTATCTCATTATTGAAACATTAGGTTGTTTAGTGATGTCCAATGAAAGAAGTTGCCTTTATTTTTAACTATGCATTTTTGAATTTTAAGTGGTCCAAACAAGAACAATATTTATTCAGATTAAGAATGCTATTATTTGATTAAAGTTCATAAAAGGTGATCACCTTCCAGTCCGCCAGTTACACAACAGAAGTGAATATTATCAAAGGCGTTGGGAATTTTCCGAACAATCCAATAAATTTCGTTATCCATTTTACCTAAAATCTACCCTAGATCCGAAATTAAACCTCAAACACTACTGACCCCGTTTGATTATTTCTCGGCCAAAGTAAACGGTTTGGAAGTGTGCTTCTTGGAAGCTGTGAACATAGGAGCGTACCCACTTTAACAGGAATGCAACACACATCGAGAACGCACAGCGTTCAGGGGAGGAAGCAGCGTTAGTCGTGAGTTAATTATAGATACAAACGCATAATTTTGGCCGCGTTAAGTTTATATTCATCTGTCACGCTCTGAAAAGGTTCACTGCACCCGGATTACACACTGCGGCACCGACTGATACGGCACGCTTCACGAATTCGCAATTAAATGTTTTGCCCGTCGTAACTCGCTGCCAGAGAATTCCGCTATACGCCTTTGCCCGGAAACCGGTAACGTTCCCTTTGATCTCCTCTCCTACGCTTAACCCTTTGACTAGCCGAGTTATCGCGACAATAACCAGGATCGTTGGAGTTTTCCCCGTTATTTAAACTGCAATAATAATTATAATCACGAGAACAAAGTTGTAAAATCGAGCAGCGAAATTTTGGGGCACACGTTATACGAGCAATTTCAGCTTTCTGTGGAAAGTAGAATAGAGTTTAAAAGTTTAAATGGAACAGGGGAAAATTTACATTGAGAAATGAAAAGGTTGGTTAATTTGGTGAATTTCAATTTTCTTTACGAATTACTTTACTTATGAGTAGAATTTTTAACATTGGGAAATATGGAGGGACATGTGCGCGATTTTAATCACGCTTTAGAATGGTATGCTGCACGATAACTATAAATTAACCATAAAGCTTTAAATACGAGACTATAGGATATCGCAATTTCTTTTCGATCTAATATATTCGTATTGTATGCTAAAGGGGATTTCACCCTGTAAATAATGTATTATTATTACTATAAAACAATCGAGTTTCTCATTTTTACGACCAAATCGCCAATCAGAATAACTCGCCAGAAAAATCTTCCTTATCCCGCTTAGTGGGGCACAATTGGCAATGATTTGTCGGTGTTCCCTCCCATATTCATCCTTTCGCATAAGTATAATCACGCTAAACCTCGCATCGCGCCAATTGTGTGCGCTATAAGTTGTCTGTGCCATTGAATTTTCTTCTGAATGAGAGCCCCAGAGAAAGAGAAAAATCCTCAGGTACAGTGAAAGATGCACACATTTGCTCGCACAAGCACAGATGTATATATACACATATATATATACATATATATGTGGCTGGTACATATGAAATGCATTATACCGAACGATCGATTCCGTTGCATATTCAACGATACTTGGGAGGGAACAGGAGAAAGCTAAAGGTACATTGTTAACGCGTGCACAAAGTGCCGTGTGCTCGGTAAACACATTGGAAAAGACTACTGGGTCACGATGTCTGCTGCCTTTTTAATCAGGCTACGAGTATATTATTCCCATCGTAATTTTCACCACGACATTAATGCGTTCTAATGCATTAGCGCAACGATTTTCCTCCTCCTACGTTGCAGAATGTACCATTTGGGAACATTCTCTGGAGACGTGGTTGAAAAATTCGAGCACGCAAAAAAATGTTACGTGGCAAGCTTAAGAGAAGGCGAGATATTTGCAACGAGATGCTTTGCTATATTTTCGTGATGCAAAGAATTTATTTTGTGAATTTTAATGACGCAAAAGGGTGATTTTGCGGATTTGCATAATGCAAAAGGGGCGCCTTTACAAAGCAAAATAAATGGAAATGCGAGAAGAAATCTTTTAAAGTAAAGAACTTTCAAAATTAATTAACGAGGCGGGAAATTAACTAATATCTGCTTAATGGATTTTGTTAAGAACATTGTGAATATTTAAAAGTCTTGAAGTTAATGAAATTGGACGATATTAATTGTATTAAACGATTGTATGAATAATATGATTCCAACATAAGAAGAGTTTGTTGTAAATGAAATTTGCGTCGATATATTAAATATGTAAATTAATTCAGTGCTCCCGGGTGTATTCAAATTGGGTTATTTGTATAATTTTCTGTTTTATTTCCGCCCACATTTTTTTTATGAATCCGGCAGCTGTCCGAAAAATGGAGTGAAATTATAGGAAGCAATAAAAGCTATTTAAACAATCTGATTTATATTGAGTGATTCGTAAATGAAATCTATATTCCATTTAAACAAATTTGTTATAAAAAGAATTAATTGGCAACGAGTAACAATATTAACGATAAGTGGAAATATAGTGAAAAGATAGTGGATGGTATTTTATATCGTTCTATTACATGAAACGACTATTGCATCGTGTGCGATTCCAGTAACTGGCACGTAAAAGATAGTTGCAATTAAATGGCTCGTAAAAAGCTCATGGAAGTAGAGATATTTAAAATTCTCCGAGAAGTATTAAAAAAAAAAAAGAAGAAAAATGCCCTGGTAAACAACATTTCGCGCGAGCGAGTTCGGAAACTTTAATTTTCTCGAGGATCATGCACACCATTAAATGGGCAATACTCTGTTTCACTTTAACCGGAAGTGGGGACCTAGAAAAGAGGGTCCACGTTTCAAATGCAAATAGAAACACGCCTTGCTTGCGAGCTTAGCACTTTTCAGAGCTGGTCGTAGAACTTTCCTGTTCGATAAAGAGTGGAAAAGCAATTTGGCGAGTCGCAGCAGACTCTTGCAGACAGAAAGGAAAATAACGTGAAGTAGAAGAAGAAAACCGAGCTACAAATTATACTTGCGCGAAACCGAGTTTTCACACTTTATGAAAAGTTTAAAGGAAACTATGGCCGAACTTGTAAGACTTGTAAGGTTTGAATAAAATTCTGGTTTTGGGGCTATTCCTATCCTTCCTTCTTGCAAGGAAAAGAATGACTGCCGGGAAATTGTTCTGTGATTCTTTGTGACTTCAGATGATTCGAAGGAATCAAAATTTTGCTGCTGAAAAGTGTAATTCTGATAGTAACAATACTTGTAGCAGCTGTAGTAATAATCATTACAGTACTTTTAATGTTAGATTGATGTTGAGAAAGCTTGGAACTCAAAGCTTACAAATTCGAAGATTGGAAAATTTATGGATTCAGAAATTAGAAAATTTGAAAATCTGGGGTTTGAAAATTTGATGAATTAAAAATTCGAAGGCTTCCGATCCAAAAGTTTGGAAATTCAAAAATTTGAAAATGCTGAAGCATGCAAATTCGAAGACTTAACGGATTCACGGATTTAGAAATTGGAAAGTTTGACAGTTCGGGAGTTTGAAAACTCGAAGTCTTAGAAATACGAAAATTCGTAAACTTGTAGAAAAATAGAAATCTCAAGAAAATTGTAAGGAAAATGCAAGTCCATGTAACATTAAAGGCAAAGACACACTATGATCATGCGATTTCACGTGACATGAAAATATTGTATCCTTGCCTTTTCAGTAATTTTTGTATTCTGCCTTTAATTATCGTTGCATTGCTGTCTGTAAGTGACAATGGAAATACAATTAGTAGCCAAGTAGAACCCAGAGCGTTGCTTCGTTTCGTAACTTCGCATCAGATTCCCTGTAGCAATTCGCAAGCTAGGAAAGGAGGAGAGCAACGAGCGCCTTTTTTTCTATCGTGGCCTGATTCAGCCCGCTTCGCCGTTGGAAAAATAAAGGAATGCAAATTTAATTACCGGAGTACTCCGGCACGTCGACGAGACCAGAGTGGGTACGTTTCACAAGTACGGGGGTACCATGACATTTCGCGAATTTTAGTTTAAATTAATCTTGTCACCATACTTCCCACGTCCCCCCCCTTTTTTTTGCAAGAACGTTGTTCATGAGTAACGTTATTATAAATGGCATTACGCTGAACGCAAAATGCCAATGTGATTCGCGTTAATTGACGCGACAGTATCCCCGTAAGTGAATAAATTAACTCCTTTCAGTACCCTTTAGTTTTCCATCACACGGATCACCGATCTAATTATTTCTTCGCTTCTCTGCGTGCGAAGCTGACGCAAATATTGCAATTTGATTAAATGAATCCTCTGCGTACTCTTTTAGCCTACCCCTTTGGGTGCTAAGTAATTTTGGCAGATCGGCGCGTTTCCAGATTTATTTTACGAATGACGCGTACGCATGAACTTCAATATCAATAACGTCATCTCTATTAATCTGTAAGTGGTGACGTAATGTCAAATTGACTCCTCATCACTAGTGGTCGTGTGACGTTAAATTGATGTAATTTCTAACTCAACGACAAAACTAAGAGAAATGTGCGTAAACATGTTCGATATTTGCAAGCATGTTTAAAAATGAGGAATGCGTAGTACAGGGAATTCAGCGAGTAGCGAAGAAAATATGAGCGTTTACAGTAATTATGCGGAGTCAATGTGACGTTACGTCACCGCTATTGTAGCGATTTGGGGTCAATTTGACGTACGTTATCACTAGTGGTAAGGAGTTAATTTGACGTATGTCACCAGTTGAATATGAATTTATAAGTGTAACACCAAAGACTATCGCCAAAAGTCAACTAAATAATATGGCTTTAGAATATATTGCAGAGAACTATAACATTCATTTATTAATGTGAATAAAATGTCACTATCTAACGTTGGAAACGAGAAATAGTTTTGCTCGCTACTGGATTACTTTCCTCTAATATTTATCTATGCCTTTTTTATTTCCAATACAAACTATTTGAAATTGTAACAAATGGAGTTGTCTCCCTATTGTTGCAATCTTTTTAATTGTTACTATTCACACTACTCAAATAGCGGCTTAAAGAAAGAAAAAAAAATGGATCTAGTGGGATACAATGGCGGGGTTTGATTTTTCACGCACGTGAAGTTACCCATCACGCGAGTATTATGCGTGCCTTAACATTGCCCATAATGGATTAACCCCCTTTGGCTGAGCCTTCTATAGAGAAGCGTATTCCCAATGCGATTCTCTGTCGCATGGAAGAAAATGTCATCCATCATGACGCTGCTTCGAAACTATTCGTTTTGTGCGCTCAAAAAAAAGGCCTGACAAACGAACAGACGGATCCGTGTTCGATATAAGCCGATTTGATAAGCCAAAAGAAGTGTTTGTATCCGCTTCAAAGTACGTACAACTTCTGGAAGAAATACAGCGCGGTTTGGTACGTAAGATTGGAGTAAGTAGTATCAGACAGTCACTGAACAGACACAACGTCAATTTTACTGTGAATCTTTGCCGTATGTGTATGCTACTGATTTTAAATAGCAACCAGACGATACATTTAGATTCTGTTATAATTTTAACGAGAACATCTAAACTGTCGAGTTTTATATAAATTTAATTTTTATAAATGAAACTAAAGAAATGAGATTTACATAGAGAGTTCTTTCATCCTTCGCAAACACATATAATTTCTATTCTACTTTCGATATTTTCTGTACGTTTAAATACTATTTATGTTTTATACCTTTAGATCCGCAATCTAGGAATATATTGTATTGTGTCTATGACGAATGGAGACTATTGCAATTATAAATAGTTGATTGATTTTGACGGAATTTCTTTAATTTCATGCATTATTTTGGCGATTTTCGGAAAGTTCATTCCAAATTTTTATTCATTTCTACAGGGAGAATTTTTAAACTTGATTTTCTTGGGAGTAAAAGTTTAAAGTGAGAGACTTTATCCTGTATTTTTTACTAGTTTTTCACTATGAAATTTCTATATTAACCTTTTCCATATTACATAGTAAAATTGTGGCACTTGCAACAACTTGTTTCGAGTTTTTCAACTTTTCCGCTTGCTTCATTTCTTCTAGATTTCCAACTTTTCCAATTTTTTCATCTCCTCCTCTTTTCCCATCTTTGCCACGTCTTCTGACTGTTTTACCGTTTCTCCAATTTTTCCAAATAATTCTAGAAGTCCGGTGGCTATAAAAATCGAGGATACGTTGTCGGCGAATAAAAATGTAGTGGAGTGGAAGAAAGAGAAGCGACGATTCAACGAGAAGCATAGCAGGGTACCACTTTGCAGCTCGGCTGCACAAGGAAAAAGCTGAAAAAGAGGGTAGAACGGGGATGGAAACCGGAGTAAGAGTGTCTCCTGATTTTGCATTTTTCATTTGCTCCCTCAATGTTCGTTTCGGTAGAAACGCATTAGCTAGTATGCACATGAATCATAATACACTCCATGTAGATCACCGGTTAACTTGCAGCATCAGTAATTCAAAACAACAATGCAAACAGCATTTTGTGTGCGCACATGCGTAAGCAAGAATGCAGAAAGAGCGCTTCAATGGTTCTTTGTTCGTGGAATCATCCTGTATTTAAATTTGTATACTCCATTTACACTTTAGGATGCTTATTGTGTACTGCTGAAACTTCTCAAATGCTGACTTCCGCGCAGCATAACTTCCTCCCTTTTAAAAATTCTGTTGTCGCCGTGGCAGAAGTACAAATATAATATCTTAATTACTCTTTTTACACCTCAATGGAAGTTATAGTGGGTGATCAAATTATTATGAACACTTCAACATTATCACTTATTAAACTCGAAAAAGAATGGAAATGAAAAAGGACTAAAAATGAAACTTTTTTTTAAATACAAAAGGAATTGTTATACATTTGATAATGCATAACAAAAATTTTGAAATTTTTACGAATTATTTCAAATTTTTAGAAGTAGATTCGATAGAAAACTTAGGGGATCGTGAAAATTTCACTGGGGAAATTGACGACTTTTGAAGAATCATACTGGTTCTTAAACAGTTATTAAACACATTGCACACACACATGTGCACATGATTCTTTTTATGAAATTATATCCTTACGTATTCTATATAGCATCATAAGTTATAATAGTTAAACAAAATCTGCAATTTTTCAATCAAATTTTGTGATCCTTAATACTATTGCTGAGCGTGCTTCCAAACATTCGAAATAGTATATAGAAAGTATAAAATCCTTGTTATACTCTACAAAAAACATAATAGTACCTGCTTTTTTGTAATAAATGTAGATTTCATCTTGAGTGTATTTATTTATACTTCAAGGAAGTGATAATTTCGAAGCGATGATAATAGTTTGATTACCCACTATAATTTGAGTTAAGTTTACTATAGTGTAAATATATCTAATTAATAGACTATGGATTTTTATACATTTATGGGAAATTTAAAGATTATAAAAATTCAAAATAGCTGACCAATTTCTCTATTTCCTCTTGCACTTGTGCAATAATTTTCACAAAGATATGGGCAAAGAAGATGGAAATCTGAATGCAATAGGTGTCACGAACGATTTCAACTTGGAGATGTCTCATGTAGAATTTTCCTGTAGCTTTATCCTTTGCTTTTACGTATTTTTCACAGTGAGCTATTGATCATTCTGTCGACAAAGTGTAAGATTGAAAACGTGTCTGCTCGTACCAGCGGACAATTTCCACTGTGTCCTCGTTTTCGACCGAAGGACATCTTTTTGTTAATTTCAGAAGAACTGTCGCGTGATTTTACTCGGAATCGTGATCAGAATGCAAGACGGTTTTCTTCAACAGAAAGGACAGACGGTGATGGTTGTAGAAACCGGGAGCTAAGTAATCGCATTAAAGAATGTGCTTCGTTGGACCAATGTCTGATTAGTTATTGGTTAATACTACTTGTTTCCTATTCTAAAGGAAAATAAGACAATATATTCTTTTCCCAACAGAATTTCTTGCAGTAAGAAGAATCATTTCATAAGTGCAGTAATTGTTAGCCTAATTACACTTATAATTGTATTTGCGGAAACTTATTTTTTTTCTTGTCACACTTGTAGTACTAAAAAATATCACAACTTTCTTCATTTTAATCTCTAGTATTTTCAATAGAACAAGATTCTTTTTCTTTTTAGAACACAACTATATTTAACATTTTGTTTTCTTTTGATATCAATCAACCTAATTTTATTTACAAATCTATTTCAATCATTTTCTGTACAAGAAAATCTTTCTCTTTTTTTTTTAAATGCAATAAAAAATATAATAACTTTGGTATTCTATATCGAATAAAAGTTTTCAAAAATCGCGAACAATATCGCTCAGCCTATAGCAGTAAGTTTTCCAATTGAGGGACAGCAATTCAATAGTAAACGTGTTAAACAAAGACTTAAATTGCAACGACTGCTATGCACGAAGAATGCATAATAGTGCATTATTCCTTCTGATCGAGCATCAACAAGTACTATACCCATTCATCGTCGAACTAATTACAAATTGGTCATTTAATTGCGTTAATTTGGGAATCACCGCAATAGCCACGAGACGAGATTCGCGGAATAGTGGTGTTTATACGGCATGTGATTCGCGGCATTCGTTAATTGCGCGTGTCTGCTTCCGGCGTTCCGGTATTTCCTTCAATTTTTATCATTTTCCAGGGGCCGTGTAATTTCCGGTGAATGCCCTTGAGCAACGCACGCATACACACACACACACACACACACACGCACACACACACACACACACACACAAACACACATGACGAGAAAGGGAAAACGTTGGAGGGTCGAATGGAAAATAGGAGAGAAAAAGAAAAGAAAGGGAGAAGAGAGAGACAACGAGATGAAAATGCGCGAGGGTGTGCGTGTGAGACACGTTGCTTTATTCCATTTCCGTAGAAAATTTATTCGATATATCGAATAAACGAAAGGGGTCGCTAGTACGGCGCTGGGCCGTTTAATTAAATCAATAATAAAGGGATAAATAAACTGCGTCATGCCGAGCGAATGAATCTCCGCTTCGTCATTTTCTGCGTTGAAACTTGTTACACATGACTCGATGATAATTAAATAGAAGGGTTTTCGATTATTTATCTTTCAACCTTCGAATTATTAATCAATACAATTGCGTTGCGGAATTGTTAACTAAAATGTTTTGATTTGTAAAGGTTATTATTAATAAATATATTTTGTAATTTGCAGAAGGTATTAAAAACATTTTCTGTTAGGTGAAAGGATATTTAATTCTTTTATTAGTTAAGGGCACTTTACCGTCATCATAAAAGGGAGATGTTAAGTAATGGCCAATTTTTACGTAAGAGGTGAGAAGTAAAATTTGAGTAGTGCATTGTAGAATTTTCGACGTGCAATAACGTAGTGTAATCAATTTTTAACGTTTATATTATATAATTCCATAACATACTCTACTCTAACTGTAACACAAACAAATATGATGCATCACGTACGCATCATAAATCTAAATAGACCTTGAAATAAAGTATGTATGTATGTGAAAGAGGAAAATTTACATGTTTCATAATTTATATCAATATTTCCACGTTTTCCCCACACTTTACTTATTGCACGCCAAAAATTCTATAAGACATCATTTGTATTTTATTTTCCACCCCTTAGGCAAAAAATGGCCATTTCTTTATAGTGGTTAGGAATTGTATGGTACTTAGAAGAGATAGAAGTTAACCAAAGATACGATTTACTAAAAATACGTAAATATTAATGTCGTAATGATTTTATAATATATTTTGGTGGTTCACCTGTGCATCTGCAAGGATGCGTCGCATCAAAGCCAAGGTGGGGTGCGTTGTGAGATCATCCTGGAGGGCTAGTGCTTCACCTTCTTTATTTAAGCGGTTTAAAGTATTGAGGGCTGAAACAGAATATAAAGAACCTGAATTAGGGAAGGGCAGTAGAACAGAAGCTACAAGCAAGCAAAAATTTGCAAAAATTCCCTCCGCATTCTCTTTTAGAATTATAAGAATTGTTCGCGCTCCAAATCTTTTTTGTGTATTAAATTAGTTTATACAATATGTACATATAATATACAATAATAAAATTTCTTATTATAATAAAAGTATATACCTACAAATAGACAACATCCTATTCGATACGTTATGTATGTACAAAAATCAATTACCCTAAAATAAGTAACGTCGTTTCTTAGAATTATTTAAACAAGCGTATGCCAAATTGTTTAAAGAAGAAACCTAAAAGCTTCTTGGGAAATCGGAAAATTACAAAAATGTCTAATAAAAACAAATGTAAATATACAATATAGTATAAAAATTACGTTTAAATTCCAATTAAAAGATTAATTTAAAAATGTTATACGTATAATTTTCTTCATTTACTTAATTATAATCATAGTTTTAATTGTGCACTCTAAATTAAGTTAAGAAACGATGTTACTTATGGGACGACCCAATATAGCTACGGAACCAACTCCCTAATTTTGCGACTAGCAAAGCTTCTATAATCGAACCTTTGCCTTAAATAATTCTTAAGAATGCCTTAATTTTCTCTTTTAATCATGCAACAGCCATTCTAATCCACCCCAATCTGTGTCAAAATTATCATCTAAGGAATATCAGAGGACGTCTGAGACTAAAGACAGTTGGGTTATAGATAGAGGGCTAGAGGATCCATGGGATTCCAGGCTCGTTTGGTGTCGACAAGATGGCGGACGTCTCCTGACTCGTTCATCTCGCATTACCTTCGCCGAAGTCGTTGCTGCGACGAGATAATTGAATTCTCCGGGCATGGTGCTCGTGGCGCGAACGTGGAAAGGCCCGAGGGGTGCCAAACTGTTATCGACAAGTTCGTGAGAGGAGCTCGTTTCGGGCACAAGCCAGAGACGAACACGCAATCTCGTGCTGTCCTCTTCTTGCTTCGTCGATGATATATCGCGTTGGACTTTCGAGTGCACTTTGATGTAGAACTCGCACGAGCAACTTCCGATCAAGGGAAAATCGTTCGAGTTCGATTGACTACCTAGGATGGATTTCCAAACAGGTTACCGATCGCCCCCAGAAGTGATTTTGGAGACTTTCGCGAACAGCTTGTGAAGGAAAGTTTAAAGTACTTAGGGCGTTTGGAATGGTAAATGAGGGGCAGTCGATTTTGATGGGATTTTGATGGTTCTGGAATTTTACGGCTTTGGAAAGTTTCGAATTCTAATGGACTGGGAATTCGGGATTCCGCAAGTTGAAAGTAATTGGAAATTTCAAAGCGCGGTGGTTGAAATTAGTTGGAATTCATAGCGGTGGGAATTGGCGGGAATTTTGGAAACTTGTAGATTTGATAATTGAAATAAGTTGAAATCCTGAGGTGTGGGAATTGAACTGAGTTGAATTTAGCATGCTGAAATAGATTAAAAGTTCATTTCTTAAAACTCTGCGTATGTTCCAGTAAAAATATTGTAAAAAAGTTCTAACAACCTGAATCGTGTTCGCTTCAGAAAGGTAATATATTGGAAATCGACAAGGGGTAACGAACCTCGTATTTCACTTTCTATCTAAGTAAATTTTATTTCGATAGTTTCTAATCAATGGGAATTTCATAAGATATAAATTGAGTTTCGGATCAGATGAAGCGATCAAGAGTATTTTAAGAGCATTCGAGATTGACATTTATGAGAATTGAAGAGCTGAGCTGATGCATCAATGTCTGCTAAAGTAGTATTATAGTGAACGCAATTGCGGAAAATGTCGTCGAAATCCATGTACTCTGTCACTTTTAATCCATTGCCAATCGTCCTAATCATCAACTTCCCGTCACATATTTGATAAATAATAATGAACTATTTTATAAAAAAAATAAATAAATAGAAAAGTATAGAATATATATTAGGTTGTTCGGAAAATTCATAGAAATATTTCCGAAACACTCAAAGAAGGTACGTTCATATTAATATTTTAGTAAACAATTTTGTAGTAGTATTTATTGTTGGATAATTGTTTAATTATCCGAAAATTTCATAAGATGACGAAAGATGACAAAAAGTTATGAAACAAAACGGTGCGTAAATTGTTTAATAAAATTCTTTTTCAACACGAAAATTCTATCGTTTAATTTAATCTAAAAAGACGAAATTACTTTTAACTCAATCCAATAATTTCCTATTTTATGCTAACGACCTTTGGAACGTAAAATTTCTTACAAATCGTACTCTGATGCTGAATCAGATACAGATTTCAAAGTTAGCGGTGTTTTAACAAATTATGAGTAAAGGTGTAGCCATCTCTTCACTTTTACTTGCATTATCCCGAAAAGTTAATAAATGTTTGATTTTTAGCTACTCGTTGGCCGAGAGGATCTTATTTGCGAGGTAAAGATTCTTTGTAATTTCGTTAGCTCAGTAATTACCGGTGTTCCCTTTCGGGCATGCCGTAATTGCTCGAATTTGAAAATTAATCAAGCTAGAATGTTAAAGGTTCGTTGCGTGGCGCGCAACGAAACGAATTTCTTATCTCGTCGCTTAATTACTCGCTTTGCGCAACTTCTTGATGAAAGGATGTAACACGCGCTACTCGAGGTGCAAACGGGATAAACTTAACGCAATTACCACTTCTGAATTATTTGTTTCACCCGGCGTGCAACAAGATGAAATTACCGAGAATATTCATCGACCCGAACTTTTACTTGATACGAGCTCCTATTAAAACTTTGTCCAAAAACTGTTCAAAGCTTTGTGAAATCTATAAAATTGGAAATTTCGTGGCTGAGAATTAAACAGCAAATTTAATGATTCAAAGGCTTCGACATTCAAACAATTAATAATATGTAGGTCTTGAAATTGGAAGGCTTGAAAACTCAAATATTTAGAAATCATTTTAACTCTTTGCCTAACACAAACGAGTCACACTCGTGCTATGAACTATGATACAGATTTAACTAAAATACAGCTAATGTTGAGGATAAAACTTAACTTAATCCTTAATTTTGGCTTTGTATTATAAAATTGGAAATTATTAAACAAATATGGCCTACAATATTCAAATAATTTGTACGTGGCATGATATGAAGTCATTGATCAGCTAACTTTAGCATACGTAGGTAATAAAGTAATCGTGGGACAAGGGGTTAATAAATCAAATGATTTTAGGGGAAGAAACTACCTACTTCCTTAGAAACATTCCTACCCGAACCTACAATTTTATATGCATCAACCTATTAGATTCGGTTTGCTATTCTTTAACAGTGGATGGTTTTACGTTTGAGCAAAAGGTGAGGCACCCAAAGTACGCATCAGGTTACGGTCAGGTATGTGCATTAAAGCACATAAAGGACTTACGTGGACTTAAGCGACCCTTGCAGCTGGTATATAGGTCTACGTGCAAACACGCGAGCACGTTAAGTGCGCTTCCAGCACGAGGTCGCTATGAGACCAGCAGGGAACCGCGAAGGGGTTAGTCTGATATATGGGATAGTCTGATATTATGCGGCTATACAGGACCCGAGGAATATTCTTTACGATCTTTCGCGGAAAATGAATCCTATTCAATATGTCCAGATATAGTACAGGCGGACAGATAATTTTTGCGTAACTTCGCGCGTAGCTTAAGTGCTTTTTGCAGACAGAGGTGGTTAATACTGTGAATTCTCATCTTATTAAGAGCATAAAGCATCGGAACACGGAGTGTTCCATTTGAAGTTATAAATAGGCGTATGACATTTAAACTCGTTCGTAATATGATAGAAATCAAAAGGATCATTCTATGATTCGGTTTGTGGATTGGAGTAAAATAAGAAACGAATTAAATGTCTGTGATAACTTTTGCATCAAATGTAGCAGATGTATGCATATATTTAACCCTTTCAATGGCGTGGTACGTATTAGGTGCACCGATAAGTAATCCACTACTTTTAAATAGGTTGGTGAATTTATTTTATCAAGAGATAAAGCTTTAAATTGTAAAGTGAGTGCAAAACAAGTATAGTGAGTTATAAAACAACAGTAATTACATTTAAAATAGAATAGGTATTTGATTTTGTTAAGAAAGTGTCACATTTATGAAAAAGAGTAGATTATTCATTGGTATACCTAATATATATACGGCCAATTGCAGGTACTTCATATGGAACTTGCAAATTCAAATCTTTTCAAACAATAAATAACTTATGCAAAGTAATAAATATACATGCATTTAGGATCACTACAACCATTAGTAAGATAAAAATACTAATATTATAAAGCTTGTATATAAATTATTTACAAAGTAAGTCCTGGAATATGCTGATTTCCCAAAAATGTTCACGATTCAAGGTGTTAATATGTAATAAATACTTCAAAGACTCAAAGCTACTTTCACGTGTAATGAATTTAAGTTAGCACCATATTACTGCATTTGATCAAAAATTTGTTACCACAAACAATACGAAAACAAGAGAAGGAAAAATAGAATTTATAAAATCAGTTCAACGAAAAAGGAACCCAAAATTAATTCAATAAAAAAATGAACTCAAAATCACTTTAATAAAAATGATCAATGAATTTAACCCTTTGTGCTCTGATTCTTTTTCACGAACTATAACTCTGAAAATTCCAACTCAATTTTCTGACTCCTGTGAGAATTCAAATTGTCATGCAGTTCGAAATGGCGCAAAGTTGCCTTTAATTTACTTTATATTGAAAGAAACGAAAATATGTACAAAAAAGAAATGTATAGCAGCGTTAGTAGAGTGCAAAGTGTTAATACTCAGTGATTTAGTATTTACAAATTGAAATGTGGCCATTTGAATAAGTATTTTAACCAAATTTATCAAACAATCCTTTTGTAATCTTTATATCGCTATCTTACATGACTGTTCTTACAGATACCACAACCCTTTTAATTCGTCCGTGATTCACCCCTGATTCACGTTTTCCAGAAGCCACTTACTAAAAAGCTTCGTGAATTCTTTCGAAGCGAGTTGGCTTGCATCCACTACGTTATTGTGCTTGATGAAGTAGTAAGGACCAATCACCAAAGAAGCCCCATGTGCAGCGTGGCAGTCCCTGCACCATTTGTTTCCCTAAAGACTCACCTTCCTCGAAGGGCTGCGCCCGTTTAGCGAATGCCCTCGAGAAAACGCCGCGCGGCTTCGAGGCGTCCACGCCGTTTTCTACGGCTGCGCTCATTTTTCTGAGTGGTCCTTCACGGAGCTTGTATTGCCAGCATGGATAAAGGGACCATCTGAAATTCACGTTACACTCTACATCTTTGTTTAAGAAACCGCAGGTTGCGAGAGCTTTATTAGGAATCCCCGGTCGGTGAATCGCTTCTGCAACGATTTTGTTTCATTATTCGACCGATTTCAGACAATATTTGAGAATGCTTTACTAGTTTGAATTTTACGGAATTAACGCTAGATTTACGGACACTGTTCATATAATATTAACATTTTATCTATCGGAAACCTATTAATCGTCTTTCTTGGAGAGAAAATAATTTGACAACGTTTTATTTCTTACATCTGTCTTGTTTCTAAAAAATCTTATATTATTATTGCAGTGGAGATAATGCAAATAAATAATGTCGTTTAGATCATGTTATAAGTTTACCGCGTCCATTCGAAGCAATCGGTGGTAATTATGCATTTGAATCGGGAGTGGTTGATAAAGAATTAAGTTGATATAATATATTAAACAGAATTCCGGAAAAATAGGTATTACAAGGCTGGGAGAGAGAGAGAGCATGTTGAGTTAGAATAATTATTCACTACACCAACGAAAGTCACTATAAATTGCTTAAAAATAATATTTATTATTCCTGTAACTTTAAGCACGAAATCCAAAAATTCGTCAACTTGACGGATTCCATAAATCTAGCGTTAAGAGTATTTGCTAGCTTTGAATGTTAAGAAATTAAGAGTAATTTCTATGCCTGAATTAAAGGACGAAATTAAAAGCACTATCTGAGACCGAATTTCAAGAAGGTTACGAATAATAGAAATATTAAATATGAATAAATAGAAACTTAAGGCTATTCCTAAACATGGCATCCCTGAGAGGTACTTCCTAAAAGAACTACTACCTCTATTATGAGAAAATCATATTTATTGCGTGATGGTGTGAATGTAATCTGATTCTTATAATTTCTACAACTTTCACTTATCATCAAGTGTGAAGTAAATCATAAAAACTTGCGAAAGATATAGCTTGTACATTATTTTCCCATACATATCATTCTGTGCACCGCAATGATTTTATCACTCTGGATATATCGCTATCTATGTCTACCTAACAATGCATTATATTACACCACAATACGAATTTACATAATGCTTTAATTAAATGTAGATCATCTAATTACGGAAGAGAGATTACAACGAAGAATTACTGGTGCCACATCGAAGATTAAAAGCAATAAAGGAGAAATTCCATGTAACATTACACACAAAGGTCTCCCTTTGTACGCACTAAATAACGAAGCATTAAGTATTAAATTTATCCTGTTAATTACTGAATCTTCGTAACCGTTATTCAAACGTTTAACATTTAACAGTTCGCTAAATACAGAGCTTTCCACGAGAAAATTGTTTCAATGATTAACGCATTAAATTGTGAGAATCGATTGACTTTTTTAAGTAAAACCAGAAAATACATTTTTTTAAGAACAATGAGTTACTTCTTTAACGGTTACATTGAAACCGTAACAAGAGAAACCTTGGGAATTTAATAAAAATTAAATGTATATATAGAAACATTCCAAAAACTATGGGAATTATGTATCACTTTGTTCGTGAATTTCGAAAGCTTAACAAAATTAAAATGTTTACATCGAAAAATTCTCAAAAATGGAATTTGTACGCATCTTTTTTTCTTTGGAAACTCTAATCAAGCAATACAAGAAAATTTGATCGTATTTAAAGCACTCGAAAGACTGAAAATGTTTCTATGGAAAAATTCTAAGGAATTAACCCTTATCGTTTCTAACGAAATTTTTCTGTTATATGATTTTGAATTCATATGAGGTTAATTGTGCAAGAAGCTAATAAAATTTCGTAATAGCTACCGGCATCCAAAACGTTGTAAAGCTGATAACTCTTGTTTATAGTCCCGTGACGTAAGGTAATATCATTACAGCGCAAGCTTTGACAATGAATATATACAACGATACCGGGAGAACATCCCTTAAAAATTCGACGAGGCTTATGGCCTCCGTATTACGAGGGTACTGTGTACACACACGCTGCTCCCCCTTGTGGAACTTGATATTCGATCGTCATAATTTATCATTACACAGGGAAAAGGACGCGTTCAATAAATCCTCGCTGCGTTGGAGCAAGTTTGCGCGTTGATTTATGCGCCCTAGCGATTCCAGCCATAAGGGAGACAGCAGAGACATGGTGTCCCTAAGCCTACGGTGCCTTTACATCTTGGTCATACAAGTAAAAATAGAAAATTACGGCAAATATCAAAAATTGGTAGCTAAAATTTTTATTAACAAATTTACATTTAGGTTGGTGCATATGAAATGTCGTCTTTCAAAGTACAGCTTTACCGTTACTTTAAAGCTATTAGTTAATTCAGATAATTTCTATGTTATTTTATATTTCTTGTCAAATAATTAACTGGTTCCATTACTCTACAATTATAAAAATCACCAATTTTAGTATTGTTTTGTCCTTCTCTTGATTTACCCTTTGATGGAAAATCGACAGGTTTGAATTTTGGAAATTACCATTAAACTATCCCGACATTTACATAAGCTTCTGTAAATCATAAATTTATATACCATTAAACTATTCTGACATTTACATAAGCTTCTGTAAATCATAAATTTATACTTTCGATAACTTTTATGTTATATTTTACAAATGATTGGCTACGTCTAATGATTGAAGAAAATCAAAGGAATAGTACTTATCTTTTAATCTCACGATCAAGCATCACAGAAACGAAATTTCATATGCACCAACCCAATAGATTTTTATAATTTTGGTAATTTGTAACAATGAAATCTTTCTCACCTTGGACTTTAAATTTCCATAGGAATAAAACAGTCGGGTTTTGTAATTTTTATCTTGATTAATGTTTTGCAAGCATTTCCAGAATTCAATTTCCTATAATTTACATGTTATTAGTGAAAATTTTGATAAAAAAAGGAAACGTACATATATGGTTTTAAGAGACGCAAATGAAAGGATACGAGTTTAATGGGACTTCACAAAGCGAAAGATAAAGCAGGATAGGAATAAATTTAGTGCTGTGTGGCGAGGAACAAACATTAGAGCAAACACACGAACATGGTTGAAAATGAGCTAGTAATTTCGATTATTACAGAGAAGTGGCTGCCGTTGTCACGTTTATTTCAGCCATGGCAATTTCTAATATGCACGACTCCCCGGAGTTCAATTCCGAAATGGACATATACTGGTTTGTCGATCCCTTTTGTCAACCAGGGGGAGCATTCAGCGAATGACAGTTTCATCTATAGAATCGTAACTAAACCCCCCGCAAAATACTGATTTTTACCTTTTCGACGAATACATATATTATTTCCAACGAGTTAATTAAATACAACAAATTTTATTCTTCCGATCTTTACTACCTCTTACAGTATACAATTTTTTATCGATAGTTTCACAGTGAAAATTGAAGGCTAGCATGTGGATTCTATAGGTAACTCGTAGAATTTCATAGATTTAAATTTTTGTAATTAGAACCACTCTAATTTATACGTGTTGAGTTTAATTTAAATTTGTCCAGAGATCTACTTAAATCTATTGACTGGAAGAGTTTTAATTTTCAAATTAAAGCTGCTCTATTTATAATCCTTGCGATGCAAAATTTTGTGGTACGTCACCGTAACTATCAATTATAAGAATTTGGAATATTTCAATTGAAGTTTTCCTGTTCTATAAATTTCCAGAACTTACAACTCGCTTCAAGGACAGTTCTAAACATTTTTCTAACGATGTTCGCGCCGCTATCGCGAATAAAAATGATTAGGAAACAGTTGTTTCAACGCAAAATATAAAATTTCAAATTTATACAGAGACGCAAATGTACATTCGATTCGCGAAGGTGAAATAAATGATCGCGAGTGCACAAAAGGGGAAGAAAAATCTCGTTAGAAGATTTCATTTTTGTGCAAACAGCGAAAAGCTGACATATACCATTCCACCAGCAATCTTGCTTCTCTACCATCTCCTCTTTCGCTTCTTTCACGAAACGCGAGTTGCGATGTTGAATCCTTCTTCCGTCAGAAGTTTCGGAATGGATGATAATTCTTGAAACAGTGGCGGGCTCTTGATTTACGAGTAAGGAAAACGAAAACTCGTGAAAGGTAAACTTCGAAGCTTGGCTTTACTGCTACGATACTTCGTTGCCGAAAGGATTTAAAATGTAAACTTGCTGCTCTGTCGATTTACACAGATATCTGTGTAAAGACTATCTAGATGCTGAAAGGTTAACGAGATTCCTGAACGGATACAGGAACTTATTAAAAAAGGAAGACAAAATTTTATCACTGTTGCAAATCATGATGCGAAGACAGAAAAATTAGAAACGCAGAAATAATGCTTGTAAATTTTGTATAAATTGTAATACATTCTAGAGAGACTAGAAATTTATAGATCAAAAAAACTTCAATTTAAATACTAAATGAATTAGCTTTAATTTGAACATTTCAAATCCTTAAAATTGAAAAATTCGAGAGAGCCTTAATTAAAAAAAATACAGATCTTAGGATTTTATATGAAACTTTTAAAGTTTATAAATTCGAGTTGTTCTAATTACAAAAATTTCAATCTGTGAAATCTACAGGCACTCACGGAAGTCTACATATACATTCTAAATTTCAGATATTTACATATTTTAAAACCTATTTTGGAATATTAAAGATGGAGTGAAAATTCATGGAATATAAAATTAGAAGCTAGGAGGATTCCTAAAAGACGTTTCATACAGGTAATATCATTCATCAGATGAATAAAATTGCTCTTAATAGCATACAAGTTGTAATTCATTTTATGTTAAACAAACTGTAGAACGTCACAGATGTAGTAAAAGAATTGAGGAGTTCATATCGAAAAAGACCCTTGTCAAAATTAAGAATCACGGTCACGAGGTACACATTACAATTTAATCGAATGTAATTGCTTCTGCTATGTAATTGCAAATAGTATCCAAAACAATAGTGATATGTTAAACGTTTTGTTCAGAGAATTGAAATTTATTAGGGAAAAGTTAAAAATCTTAAAGTATTCCTTTGCTCCTCCGAAAGGAGACAAAAACTGACAAGTATCATTTTTATAACGAATGTATGAATTAACAAAGTATAAATATAGTTCTAACAATCAGTTTTATATATTTGAATACGCGTGCATAATTTTTAAAATCGAGTCTTCGATTGATGTATCTTTGTTGTGAAAAAAAATGGAAAAGGCTAAATATTAGTAAGTTATAGGCTATTATAATGGAAAATTGCTAGAATGATTATAAATACGACGACGATCGATGATGACAGAGCGAACTTGCGAAAGTAACCGCCCTCGCCATTTAAGGATGTTGAATTCACAGCAGAAACTCGTTTATCTCTTTTCTTTCAGATCTGATGGATCGAAGCTTCAACTAAGATCCATCTTAGTTTTGGGTAATCCATACTACAAGCTAGCATTAATCATCTACAATTTCTTTTGAGTTGAATCTTAATAGCTCCTCAGAATTTTTTTCATTTCTTCGTGTACTTGAGCTTCTCTGAATTATTTTCTTCTGACTGATTGATTTGATTTAATTATTGTTACTCATTATGTTAATAGTCATTATTAACCCCTTGCGTTATAACCATTAGTCACACTCATGGTGCAAACTGTGGTCTAAATAGGACGAATATATTTAATATTTATAATATAGTTTGAGTTAACTCCTGTAACTTCTTTCGGATCTTTAAAAATTAGTATTACAGATACGCGTAACGTATAATATTTTAATATTATCCATCTAACACAATGTTGGAGCGATAAATTATTTCCCTTAACATGTTTAGTTACAGAAAAAAAACGTAATGCAAGGGTTTAATATCGACTTTGATAAACTTTAACTTTAATTTAGTTTACTAATTTACTAATGTATTAATAAGAACCTAATAGATTAAGTGAATCGAATGCGTTATTAACAGATAATACAAAAAAGTCTGTACAAAGTAAAATCGATCGTGTTTGTTTTAAACAAAGATACTGCTTATTAGCGTTCATTAATCCTAATTTTTAATTGAAACGCACCGAGAACCGAGATTTCTGTTTCTACATATTACACTATGCTATTTGCCGATTCCAAACCATACTTTAATTCACACTTACGACTGGAAAATTTATACTTAGCATAATTCTGCACCTATCTCGATAGAATCGCGTAAATTCTAACAACCAGGAGATTTCTAGGTTGGTGGGGATCTGAAAATGGAGGGGTGGATAATGCCGATGTAATTTGTATTTATGAGCCACTATGGAGCCATTGTACCGCATTGCTCAATGGACCACACATCCTTTTAAAAGACGCATCGATCGACCGACAAAGCCGAAGAAGAGGGCCAGGATACCTCTAGTGACATAGAGAAGCTTCCTGCCCAGAAAATCCCTCTCGTTACCCTGGCATTCGATAGGTATCGGTACGTATATATACGTTTTTATTCGCAGAATCTCATTAATGGAAATAGGTTTGCCTAGTAAAGATCGACTGGAACATGATTTACACTAAGGTTTCGCGATGAAGGTGATCTAGGTTGACACGAAACCTTGAGGACGGTTAGATTAGAATTAATACGATTGAGAACTTGTAAACTGTCGCCTCTTTTATGTACTATGCAAATTTGTAGTATTTAGACACTGTTATTTACGATGCATTTACCAACGCAGAACAGCAATGGCTAAGTTTAGACATTACAATGCTGCAGAAGCAAATTTAAAAGGATCAATTTCTCCACTCTGCATTACAAATTTTTATAACTTCAGCAATTTTGAGAGTTCTTTGTTCAAATTTTACAAAGATCTGAACATACTACACTCTTAGAAAATATTAGGTGTGCAAATTAATTCAGTGTGTTAATGTTAATTGAGTGTCAATTTTGATATTCAAAATAATTTTTATTCTTTAACTGCATCCTAGGCGACTTGTGAATTCCATTTTAACAAAAAAGATGATGATCTACAGTGAGTAAAATCATGATGACTTCAAACATAAAAGCATTGAATGAATTTGAACACTTAATTTAAAAAAAATCAATTTGTTTGATCCTCTACATTAGAATGTAGAAGGATCTTTTAAGTTAAATATGTTGCCTAGAATGTGGATTTTTATACATTTATTGGAAATTCAAATGTGCAAAAAAGTGCCGAATGCGCATAAAAATATTCAAAGTAAACGATGTATTATAATACTTAGGGTGTGAATTAAGTCTTTATTAAGATTACTTCTATCTCACAGAGTTTAAAAAATATATGAATTTATATAAAAACCGCAGTCTAATGATGTGAAATAATTTCCTTCACATGTTACATTAACCCGTAACTACAATCAACACAAACTTGCGGTCTCAAAAATCGTTGTATTAACCTAATCTAATCTAATCGTTACATTAAATTGGAGTTAACTATATTTATATATTGATAAATTTTGAGTACATATTATTACGGGATGGTTACTTCGGCATCTCTTGAATGTCTCACAAACCGCACGTCTCTCATCGTGCGTTAAATTTCTTCCATCAAATTAATTGAATATATTTAAACTTTCACAAATATCTGGGTCAACTATTTTCAAAGAATATAATTGTAGTACATTGCGAAAGATCGGCAGCAAGAAAGAACGTATGTACTTCTAAAGCTAGAAAATGCTCGAGTTCTGAAATGTAATCCCAGAACACCATTAACAATTAATTAGTGACCTATATATTTTCTTGGAAATAGGTCGTGGTGTACAAAGAAAGCTTTCCGTATAATTCCTCTTTACTACCTCGCGCTGCCAGAAAAGCCTTTACTTTTGTATAAAATGTCCCTGTCGCAATCGTTTGGTGTCCAGGGTTGGGTACACCCAACGAGTGCAAATTTAATTGCATTGAAATTCCATCATTTTATTTTCAAAGTTCTTTGAATCTAAATATACACTGTACTTTATGTTGGATACTCCAAAGAAGGTGCAATTATTAAACTACGGATCTTTATGCATTTATAAAAAATTTGAAAATACAAGAAGATGTGCGATGCATATTAGATTGGTGCATATGGAATGTCGCTTTTTCAAAGTAAAGCAGTTTTTAAAATAAAGTTTTTTTTTTAAGGATTAACTAGTTTCATTATTATATATATATATATGTATTTATAAGTAACACTAATTTCGGAATTGTTTAATCTTCCTCCTGATTTTCTAATTAATCTTAAATTTTGCGAATCAATATTTAACTATCTTTCTGGTTATATAATTTTCTTCAAATCTCAGTTTCAATAGTTTTCATGATATATTTGCTAAATTTTCTACGATAAAGAATTGCTTAAACAATGCGATTATTCTTGATGTCAAACAATGAAGTTTTCACAGTCTTATTATAATGCATACGTATCTACATATATTACAGCTAATTTTTTCTTCTTTAATATGGTTTATTACAATTAACCCATTTGTTAATGTCAAAACTACAGCAAAATGACATAATCATATGCACCAACTTAATATACAAAATATAGAAGGTAAAGTGCACTTTATAACACTTAAAATTAGAGGGCGAAATTAATCAGTATTAAGCTTCCACTTCTTTAACTGCATTTGTAAATATATAAATATGCATAAAGATCCACGGTCTAGCAACTACGCGATGCAATAAAGTAATTACTGTAAGGAAGATTGAATTAATGGAATCATTAATCTGACTTAGTGTAACTTTGATCAAATCGATGGAATAAGATCGACGAGTAATCATTTTTCGATAACAGGTAATTTAATGAATGGTTTGTCCCTTGTTTCGGTTGTTCAAAGAACGCCACTACTATATCCCATGCATTGTACACGCGTACAAGCACTCTGGTTAATATTCATGAGTTGCCGCTTAATTATCACAGCTGTAGACCGTTCTTGTAATCTCACGGGCGTGAAGTTTCATTTGAATAAACAGAAAGAAGCTTCTTACTCGCGCAACGTTTCTCTTTCCTTCGTGGTTTCGCGAACTGTTACTCACTTTAATGGTTCTACAACATTCTACATTAACGACCAGAAGTTTGGAAACTACTTTCTAAATTGCACTCGCATCCCGCTAATTTCTTTATTAATTCAACAAATTAACATTTAAAATATCAGTAAGATCCTCCATTATTCCCATGGATTTCTAACTGCTAAATATTCTAGGATAACTCACTTGTAAGTTAATTCTTTCCTTTAAGCCATTGCCTTGTAACGAGTTACATTTGTGGTGTAAAATATGGGCTAATTATAATAAAACGACGCTATATTTTTTTAATAAACCTTAATTCACTTCATTTCAGTTCGTAAGATTGTAAGATTATACAATATTAAGTACAAATTACGTACAAGATTTTAGTATTTTGCTTTCGAGACGGTGTTAAAGTAGAACATAGTTAACGTTCTTATAAATAATTATCGGAACATTCGTAAGACAAGGGGTTAACTATTGCGTACCTTCAAATGCAAATTGATCCCAAATTTTTTGCTTAAAATTTTGTAATATCCTCTACAATTCTTTACAGTTTTTTAGAGTTCTCTAAGATTGCACAACGTTCCTTACTATCCCTCAACATTTTCTCTACATCCCTGACAATTCTTTGCAATTGCACTGAAATCACTTAAAATTCCATACACTTCTTTAAAAATTCCCGCAACGTCTTAAAACTCCTTTTCGCAAATCTCAAGTCAATTTCCGAAAGAAATACAAAGAAACGTAAATCACTTTTGAGATTACAGTACGGCTACGTGAATTTCTTAACAAGCGATAATATTTCACGCGCACCAACTTTTTCATTATCGTTGCGTAACCTTGCTTTTTCGATACTTCACGCGCTAGAAAAAAAGGAGCACGTATAACGATTCTTCTAACGGGGTTCTCTTTGCGCTCTAAAGACTTTTCATCTCTGTGTGACACTCTTTGCGCCTCTGCCAGTGCAAAGCACGGTGGGAAAGAAAGAAAGAATGAAACGGAAAGGAACGAGTACGGGTGAAACGAGAGTGTGCAAGGGAGTCGTGGATGCCGCCTAATGCAAACGTAACGTAATAATTAGCGGCTGGGTGGCTCGCTAATTAAGGAGAAAGCAGAAGAAATAAAAGCATGCCTCGTTTTACCGGCGATGGCTTAACCGGCGCTTTCGCGCCTATTTTCCCAACCTTCCCTATGTGTTTGTACTTTCCACGCCTATTCGAATGCATTCGACACCTGTTTTTTTTTATCTTCCAATGCTATTGAAGTCTCATAATTGACACAGAAAAGAGAAAACCCAAGCTTCGTCAAATGTTAAAAAATAGTTGCAGTAAACATATTGCATGGAATTATACCAATTGCATAAGAATTATTAGACTATGGCTATTTATGCAAATTCACACTTTTATAGAATAAAAAAATAAATTTACGTCATAATCTGCTACAAATATAATGTTGCCATAAAAAATGCCTATACACTTTTTGCATAAAAATCGACAGTGGAGAAATTGTAAATTAATGTAAATTCTAAAGTGTGTCCTCCCGTTGTTCTCCAAAAAAATTAACCAGAATTTTTCTACAGATAAAAATCGAACAAGAAATATTTCTTTTATTGTTAACACGTTGACGACGAAAAATGCGAATTAGCGTCAAAAGACACGCAGTGAAAAACACTATTGGTAGCATCCATGAATGTACCAATCAGTTTTAGATAAAAATACTTGGATTTGAATAATTGCACACATATTTCATATGGTATATCCCAAAACAGTATAGGAATTTGAATACACCGCGTTTAATTTAATTAAATTCGGAGAGCTTAAATGTCTACCAGTATATCACGATGAGAACTTTTTTTTAAAAAAAAAAAGTGGGAATGGAATGTAATAGAAGAGAAGACAAAGATGTGCGGCGAGAAGGACAGTGCACTTAAACTCGAAGACGGAATTCACGATCGTAGTGCTGTTCTCGATCAACCTGCTTGATTTATGTCGCACGAGAACAATAAGCGTTGGAACAATCTGTCTCGCTCGAAAGAGCATTCAGGATGAGCCTTAACGGTGAAAGCCGGACCGGAAGGATCGACGATCCGTGACCACCGGCACGACAATGCGAACGGTATCTAAATCTTTTCCTCGCAGAAAATTCATGCCGTTACCGGTGCTTCGAAAATGATATAAACTTCGAGGAAAAATCCAAATTGACGTGAGTACCACGATTAGTGACAGTAACGCGAAGTGTTAAGGTAATATTTGTGAACCAATTTTATTTGGAAACGTTTGATATTAATAAAGCGTGGTATATGATCGCCTGCCATTTTTGGCATTGTATCTTTTGGAGTTTGCAATTTCTAGAGCTTGTGATTTTTAAAATCTACAATTTCTAAAGTTCGTAAATTTTAAAATCTGCGATACTTGGAACTTGAGAATTTTAAAGTGTACGATCTTTAGAATTTGCAATTTTTAAGATTTGTGAGTTTTTGAATTTGCAAATCCTAGAGTTTGCAATTTTTAAGATTTGTGAGTTTTAGAATATGCAAATCATAGAGTTTGCAATTTTTGGAGTTATGGTTTCTAAACATTGTAATTTTTAAGTTTAGCGATTCTTAAGATTTTCGCTTCGTTCAATTTGTGATTCATAGACTTTACGCTTTTGTAGCCAGAAAGTTTTAAATTTTGCAATCTTTATGTACACGAAAATCGCAGTATCTTTAATTAAAAATCTCAGGCGTACTAATTGTTCTTATTATCATAATTTCATTTGTTAACTTTCCCAAGCCCACAAATATCTCGACTAAAACATTACTGTATATTAATCATATTAATATACTATATCCCACCAAAATAAAACTTTCTGTAGTAGTGAGTAATGTATGTAGGTACAGAGCCAATTACCATAAACCATTTCTCCCGGAACCTTTCGTAGCCGTGTATAAAGGGTACTGCTGTGACACGAGATGAGAGAAAGACGAGAAAAAGGACCGAAAAAGAAGCAGAGAAGAGGGCTCGCGTTTAAGGGGTGAGAGGAAAATGACATGAACGTAAAATAGAGATGACTGAAGAAGAGCAGAACCCAGAACCACGAAATTCATGAATATTTATACGATGCTTAGAAGCAGCATGGCAAAAACGAGGAATAAAGTAGAACGAAGCACAAACTCAGAAGCTACGCAAATAGAAGAACATCTACACGACAATACGAGCACATTGAATTGCGGAAGATCTGTCGACTAGTTACGATAGAATGTAGAGGAAACGGGATTAATTTTCGGCTGTGATCAATAATTTAATTTATTATTCGTATATATTGCATCCGAATCAAGTGAATATCTACCTAATTGAACAATTATTACCTCTTATTAGCGTAATCAGTTGTTAACGATAGCTATTAGTACTTGTTACTGAGGCTTTCGTGTCCGTTAATTCGTTACTGTGATTGAATCAATAGTTGAATATAATTGGACCATTAGCAAGTCATTTGCATATAAATCATGCAGATTTTTTAAGGAAAATAACAGAATGTGACAATCGAATTCCGCCATTGATACTATTCTCACATTATCAGTACTGTAATTTGTCCGGATTGCAGTGTAAAACTGATTGAATATCGTAAAATTTCTGTGACGCGCCGAATTAAAGCAACCCCAAGGTTAAAATTCATCTAAAATCTATACTAAAGTCACTGAATTTATCGTTACCTCAAAATGAGAAAATAATTCTTATCCCCTTGTCTTACGATCAATGTATTATCTACATATGCTAAGATTAGTTGATTACTGATTTCGTATCATGTCGCGAACGAATCATTTGAATATTATAGACAATATTTGTTTAATAACCTCCAATCTTCTAAATAGACTACGGTTTATTATGCATTTATAGGAAATTTGACTACGCGAAAAAATACAGGATTCATATAATACGCAAAATTACATACAATATACAAAATAAAACACAAATTATTATATTTAGGGAGTGAAATTAATTGCTACTTAGGCTCCATTCCTCTGACCGTGTTTTTAAAAATACGAATTTGCATAAAAAATCCGCAGTTCAGAAGTCTTTTTAGTATATATATAAAAAAATAATCGAATAATTTACTACAATGATTTCATGCTTCTAAGTTATTCGACCTCTTTTCCACATCATTCAGTAATAATTTCTGAAATAAACTCTCGTGACACAGTGCGCACGAGAATAGCGTTAAACACATCGATCGCCGAATATTTTTTTATAATAGAGCACGTCGTCGCCACGAAAGCACGAAATACGTTATTCTAGCTCGGATAAGGATAAGTTTAATACATAGTTCGGGTTCCAAGCTTACGGATGAAGCTTTATCGTAGTACACGATGTGTTGCGAAAGCTCGTTCGCGAGGAGGTGCACTAAATTGCTTCTTAATTGCGCGCCACTAACTTGTATGTGTACTTACACAGATGTGTGTGCTTGTTCCTCTTACACCGTACAGTGCTGTGCAAGAGTCATAAGTCACTTGTGTCACTACCTTTATAGCGGTAATTAAACATGATTTTGGAATACGTCTGCCAATTTTAATTACGTAGATACGAAGTTCTAAATATTGCTTTCATTGCATTAATTACTCATGCATTTATTCGATCGCAATATATTTTAAAAAAGCTTAAAATATTATAAAACTCGTATAGTATTCAGAATGAATTAATAATGGAAGAAAAGCAGAGATCTAAAATAACGATTATCGGAAAGATTTTTTCGAAAAAAGTCGTTAAGTAAAGATTAATTTTTATCTAATTGGAAGGCAGTCCACACTAAATTTCAAAAAAAAATTTGAAAAAACCAAACAATTGCAATATATTGATTTTTATCTGTTCTGATTATGAATAACAATTATAACTGATTAACATCTTTTTGGTTAACTTGGAACCGTTATCGAAAGTGAAAATTTGTTCTGGTTACATTCAATCGTCATCTATTATTATTAACATTTCATACTGGTAATAGTATTCATCAACAGCATAAAGTTAAATATAGGAATTACATATACCTATACAATATATATATGTATTTGCCCTCCACATTGGTGAATGGCAACCAAAATAAAATTCCGGTCATTGATAAAATTATACATAACCAAAAAAAAAACTCGAATCATTTATAACGGTTATTCGTAACCAAAATTACTTAATTAAGGATATTAACTCTTACACCATAACTTTTAAAATTCGTCTTATAATAATAAAAAATCTTTCTTCAAAGAACTATCGATATAAAAGATGCAAAATGGGGTTGCAAAAAATAATAGTACGGTATCTTCTAATAATTTAATAAATAATTCTTGTATCAAACGTTTCTTAAAAAAAAAGAAACAAAACAAATTTCTTTGTAGATTGTCTAAGATTTTTGCACAGTACTGTACGCACATAAGTGAATAAACCCAAGTAAGAGGGTCGAGAACGAAGTAAAAAATGTATTATATTATAGAAGGAAGATAAACACACGAATAATAAATGAGAAAGAGAAAGAAAGTAGATACAAATCAGTGTTCCTTCTTTGCTTGGCATGAAAGCTCATGTGTGTACGTGTATCAAAGTTCGATTGTGCTTATGTGATCGTGGATTGGTCGCTTCAAAGGCGTGGGAGACAAAGCAATTACGTCGTCAGGCTGGATCCAATCTGATACAGTGTTCTGATTATATTGTTCATTTCCCTGATGAAACTGACATTATCCTCGAAAGCCGACTATAAATTAAATTTCGCTTAGTTAATATCGAGCTTGATCATTCGAGAATCGAATTTGTAAGGCATCGTTGCTACAAGGACGTAACAGCGCATGTTTCGCGAGATTGCATGTTTAATCGTGTACTGAAAGTTTATTAAAGAAAATTTAGTCGAGTGTTGTGAACTGTACGTGTATATGTACATTGCAACTGTTTAAACTGTGTTCCGTATAATTAGGCTCATATGTTTATTAATGAACTCACGAGCCGTGCTTCCGCTGCATACCAGTGACTTTCCGAGCTCAGGGAGCGGTTTATCACTATTTCCTGCTAACTATACTCCGATCGACATTTTATACAGAGGTTAATATCATTTTACATAATAAAAATTATTGTTTGTACGAGTGGACCTTTATTTTATCCCCTTGTCCTACACACAAATTTCAAACATTAAAGTGATCTCAATAAAGATTCTAAAGAAGTTGAATGTATGATTGTCTTTATCCAGTATGAATCTATACTGCATTAGGATGGATTCATTAAGCGTGTAAATAAATTAAGTATACCACATATGTTGAATTAAAATTTTTGTTACTATTTTATTGCAATATAAAGACAAAGGAAAGTATAGAAAATAATAAGGATTATTTTGACAATTTAATTTATAAGAATAAAGTTTGGAATACATGACGTTTGTTTAAAACGGCGTGAAACAAATTTACACGCCTAATATTCTAAAAATAATTAAAAAAATAGATGTAAAAAATGGATCTATATTTGAAAGATAATTAAATAATAAGTCCATATTGTAATGATGTGATTTAACACGTTCACTGTCTCATACATCACATCTGATGCAGAATCGGTGTTAAATGAATTTTATTAAAATAAAGTTCGTTAAAATTATTGACTGCTATTCTATAGGTGAAATTGCATTTGTACAGTAAATGAAAAATAGGATTTTCATGTTGAGTATTTTGTTACTCTGCCAAGAGTACAAATGACGACTATGCTAGATGTCTGAACAGTGAACCAGTTAAATATTCAACCTACATTACAGAAATGCGTAACTAAATACATCCATTTGAAAAATAGTTGACAAACAAATAATCTACAAAATACACTAACCGTAAAAATCGAAAAATTTCAACAGAATTTTATCTTCAACAAAAAAATTAATTCTATCTTTTATACGGCTTTATTGTAGCCATAAAATTACCTCCTACTGGGCATAACATAAATTATAATCCACGCGCTATACACGTAATTCAAAATATGACACGTATACGCAAGGTATTAAATGTCAGGTGTGGTTGAATCAGTGTACTACGGGACACAGACGATTTCCGGTCCCCGTAAATCCAAAACGGAAGATTAGTGTCCATCTGGGGATGTTAAACTGCACAGACGTGCACCGTGATTGCAGGAAGCAATGCACGTGACGCACAATGACGTGCGATATAGTTCACGTCGTGTACTACTACCTTCGTTGAATGTGAATATTGTATGAACCTGTTGTACGAGTTCATCATGCAGACATATCGATTCGTGTTTCGACCTTTTTCACTACGCAATCGAACCTTCTTTGTATATTGAAAATAGTGTTCTATTTCCTCTATGAACGCTATAAAACTTCTGATAAACAGCACTTGTTCGAGAAAATTCCTCGTGCCTTTCTTTTTCTGTTTTGGTTCAGAAATAAAATTGTGATACAGTATATCGTAGCCTTGAACCGACTATAAATTAATCTTTCTGCGTTAAAAATTTGTACTGGGGCAATGTTGAAGATATTAATATTTTGCGGATGAAAAACCAATGTTGGGAAGGTCGTTTAAAAAAAATGAAGGTGATCTTGAAATTTTCGATATTGAAATCTTTCATCCGTATAAATATTATTATTAGAATATCGAAGACCCTTTTTGATAATGTGTTATTTTTACAAATAACAAACTTTCTGGAAGCTCTAAAAATATCATTGATATTCTACGTCTCAAAAATTATTGATCACTCTACACATCTCATTTCCCACTCTTAAGTCCTAACATGTTCTAATTTTGTATTTACGCATTAATTCCTACTTACACTATGAAAAGGCTAACTTCTAAAAATAAAGAAACGGTAAAAAGTACCAATTCTTAGTATACCATGCAAAAAACTGAAAGCCTTGCTACAAAGGAAATGAACGAATAGAAATGAAACAAAGATGAATGTAAAAATCATTCTGCAAGTCGTTGAACTTATTCAGTGAACATATTTTTCATTCTTTAGAAATGTGTAGATTTTAGAACAGCCCTCTACTTGTAGCAAAGCCTTCAACCACTAAAATATTCCTCGACTCCTCCACTAACATAGCCGTAAAGTATTAATAATTAAATAGCTCAGTGTTCTAACTTAATTGTACCTTTTGCTTCTTGCCCGCGAAAAAGAATTCTTATTCAATTCAAGTTGTATAGGAAGGAAAATATGCAAATGAGCAAGGTAGTAATAGGACCATATGGTTGAAACTGAGTAAAAGCTACACCGGTGTTACGAGCTCCGTGGAAATTGAAGGATGCCGAGGGAATGGATAACACGTCGGTTGCGTCACATTCTTGTCGCGGCATTGAAAATGAGCAAAAGTACCGCGGGCCATTTAAGGTACTTGCCTCGTCGCGTTCCCGTTTTACTGTAAAGGTTACCCTCTCGCAACACCGGCGAAGGTTCTCCGGGTGAACAAACGTACCCGACACAATTTAAGACTTTAAGTTTTAAGGTCTCCGCCAAGGTTCTCTTTAGGAACCAGACAAAACGGGATTTCATCGCGTGTTTCGATACATGTTAATCCAGCTGCAGTCTTCAAGAGTCTATTCAATTTAATCGCATCCGCTTTTCTTTAGAGAAATTTCACAATTTTGAGAAAAAGAATCTTCAACGTAAAAATTGAAACTTAAATATGCAAATACTAACAACAACTTTTTTACATTTGTCTCAAAGCTAGGAAATGTTTTAAAAAGGTAAGAATACTCTATTGGGTCGAAAATGACTCGGAGACAGCCGCAGAGTTAATGAAAGTATCTATCTAAATTTTTGTTTCACTTTCCAAATTTACAGGATTTATAACTTAAAGAATAATTTTTAACTAATTCCTACTACGGTGCTAAGGATTTCGTATCAAATTGAAATTTTATTGAACATTTCACGACATAATTTTCCCCTTTTTAATTTATATATTAACCCTTTGCAATCGACGTCAGCAATTAGTCGCCCGATCGTTTTTAATTTTCTGGATACGCATCCGTATTTAAACCAAAATCTTGCAATTAACTTCATCGGTAGACACTATCGTCGATAACTGGACGATAATTCGTTAAGTCCCGTTCACAGAGGATTTATAATTGAATGGAAATTCGTTCAGCGTTATTACATTCCGTCCGCAAAGGGTTAATATTCTATAATCTACAATATCTATCCAATGAACCTTAACTTCCGACAATGCCCTCTACTTCAGCAACGTAACCAAATTATACTTTACCCATAAATATGTTCGAACCACTGTACTATATAATCTGAAGTTGCTGACTTCAAAAAGAAAGTTATACTTGTTCCCGGTCTAATTTATACCAACGATAAAATTCCGACAACGCCATTTCTCGATAGAGAACGAGACACATCGGAGAATAAGTAATAGATGTAAATACATCGGAAAATCCCTAAGGGTGGCAACTGAATATCCTCGGGGGATCGATATGCAAATAACGGATTCTCATAAATATTTATCAACCGCAAAAGCTTCCGAACACTGGGCCCATTTTCCACTCGGTCATTTCTTCATTATTATCGATATTGTTACGGCCACGTAGACTTTCTCTGGTAATGTGGAAACAAAAGAAGAAAGATACCAAGAACGAAAAAAATGCTGCCCCTTAGTGCGCAGGGGAAGTGTCGACGGAGATTCCGTTTTGTAACATATCGATTTTTCGGTAACACCATTGGAATACGCAGCAACGAAGCAACAGTAAATTCTAATAAATATTTATTGCCCTATAAAGCGACATGCAAATACGCGGACATGCCGCGGAATCTCGATTATCGAAATGCATGTTAACTTCCGGCTATCTGAACATTCGACAACGTGTCTCTTTTAATGACTTGTGCACTCCTTTCACTTCGATTACTTTATTCTTAAAGACAGATCAGTTACCGAAGTATGCTGATAATTCTAAATAGATTAAAAGACGTTGCTTGATTAAATAGATTACTGGTCCTTCGATCGCGTCATACAGAAAAGAACCAGTTCACTCAGAAGTGAAACTGAGAAAAATACCGTTGGAATTTAATGATTCTAATTAATTCTAAATTATTATGCTATCAACGGAACTTGTACTTATCTTCGCATGCTATTAATTCTAAAAAGAACCGTGAAAAGTAATTTGTTTCACAATATTCGTTAGTTCGAATGGAAGCTGGTCACGTTATTCCGGAAGAAACCAGTCCGCTCATAAATGAAATTAACAAAAATTGCTCTACATAGATTTATGATTTAATTAGTTACAGCTCTTCTGTGATATAATTCTGCGATAACAGAAGTTAACGATAGTAAAGTATTTTATTACTTCTCTCGGAAGAGACAGAAACTAACAGCTATTGATTTTATTATGAAGCGTTCCAATTATTACGTCCAAAATATGAGTAATCTGCAACATTCTCATCTTCCCTAATTAATATATTAAATAAATTGTAAATTACAGCTAAAAGCTGATTAAAAAAGTATGTATAAGTACACTAATCTACTCTTAATCGAATACACCATAGAGTATCGCAACTATCTTTCACTTAAGCAAGGTACTAAGATTCGATTAACCAATAATCTCAATCATTCGCTCACCCTTGCCCTTATCTAAACCGCCAAGCTGTGCCGGGACAAAACAAAAGGAGTACTACTAGAAGAAAATCTGCAACAAGAAACCAGAAACCAGGCAAAGAAAGTAACGCAAAGAATTCCAATAAAGTACACAGAGGAGAAACACCATGAGACAAACGCAAGGCAAGAAGGACGTTTCGCGACGTTTATCAGTTTGAACTTGGCGACGAGATAAAGCAGACGACCCTGTGCAAGAGTAAAGGGAATATAAAAAGAAGAAGAAGAGAAGAAGCTGAAGGAAGAAGTTGCTGGTGAACATTCCACGGTTCTCGACTCCACGAAGCGAAGGCTCGGCTCATCCAGAGCAGAATGGTTCCCACGGTACGCGAATCCGCTTGGAACTGCGAGCCGTCACGCCGCTCCTCCAATCGTGTTTCCACTTCCGTTCATTCGTTCCTTAGTAATTATTCATTGAAACACGACTGCCGATGCGGAAACACAATTTAAAAGCGCGACACTTTCCTCCATGGGGGTTTTACGTTTGGGGGACGGATTAGGTTGTAAATCGTTTAGCCGATGAATCCAGACGCACTGTGATTGGTGTCGGCCGTGTGATTGGCGTTTATTAATTCAAGTATACATATTACGATTTTTGTTACTCGTAGTGCGGGGTGATCGATGGTGCGCGTAGTTTTTTCTGTATCAATATGATTGTTGGTCCCGCTGTTAGTTATCAAAAACGATGGAAGATTTGACTATTTGGAGGTTTGATTGATAGTGGAACGGCTGGTGATAGATGCGTTCTACTGTGATTGGAGTTTATTAATTCACGTACTGCGTTTTTCGGTGGATGGCTGTGTGGTATGATTGGTGATAAGCGTATTCTTTTATGAAATAGTATATGTAACTGTACTGATGGATACAAGAACGACTTTAGGGCACACAGATCCTTTTTGCGTAAAATATATCAATAAATTTGTTGTATGTATCTTTTTAACGAAAGGGTTAAGCAAATGATTCGAAAGGAAACAAGAAATCGGTAAGTACAGAATAAAAATTTTTTTGGGTCAAGCTTGACTTTCAAGTAAATGGAAATAAAATATATAAACTTAGAAAAATGGAAAGGAATGATACCAGTAAAAGTGGTCTTATAGAAACTCATGGAATAACCAGGACGTGTATTAACGAGCTTTTACTTAGGTCGCTTAGAAAAGTCCTACAGATTGCTCCACTTTTTTGCCCCAACAAAATAACCCAACGTAGGATAGATTATAATTGCTAACGAAACAATCAAAGTATAACAATCGCAGTTGTTCGGTCTGATATCTCAATTAAGCGAACATGGATCGCGTTTGTTTCACGAATATGGGCTAGATATTCACGGTGATCTGAATTACACGTTCCACATCATATACCTTTCTCCATGCTGCAGTGATTAATAATCCCGCAGTGAAACGTGAATTTTTTAACGCGAAACTTTTTACTTTTATATCTGTCTTTTATAGAAATAAATACAATTTTATTTTCGAAGTAATTTCCCAAAATTGCTAATAACTTCTACGGAGTCACTAGTTCGTCAATTGGAAAATTAAAAACATTCAGGAATTTTTTTCTACAAAAGTAACGGACACATCTGTTTGATACTTTGTAATTGCATTTATCAATGTACGAAGAATGCGTACAAATTTTTTTCCCACAAAAATTATAATGATTGTGTCAAGATATCTCAGGGAAAATTTATTTGAATTTTTATGAAGTTTCAGAATTCATAATCCTTAATATTTCTCGAAGATGTCTTTAAATAATTCTACCAAAAGAGTAAAATACGCGATGAAATATTTAAGAATGAGCAGTAATAGTATAGGGTTTGCAATAGAGGTGATAAATGACTGCTAATCAATCATAGCCATCTTTGAAAATATTTTGAAATTTTCGGAAAATGTTGTCGAAATTTGTGTACTGTATTGCTTGCCATTTAATATTGAATCGCTATACGATTGAATAGTGTACGTAGGTAGTTCCAGTTAATCACTAAAGTTCGCTTACCAACAAATTTCGCGAAAAGCTGACAACAATTGGCCTCCGAGATCGCGTAATTTAACATGTTTGGAATACTTTCTGTGGTGCTACGTTAAATCTTTGGTTTATGCCAATAAACCAAGAACAATTGACAAATGTGTTTTAGTAGCACTGAATGTTATTTAATTTGAAATAAAAGTCTCCAGAACATTTTACATACAACTTATTTTATTTACGAGTAAAGATCTATGGTTCTTAATGAAAACCCCTATATAAAACTGTTCGAATAAATAATTCTATCAATTCCAAGCAATTACCAATTCCATCGAGAATGCAATTTAGAAGCACACCTTCTCGTAACCTATGAACAAAGATACACTACGCTGAGCAAATAAAAATGGAAAAAGTAGGCGAACCAATCGTAATACATTTATCAGTAGAGTCACATTTACGATGCCCAAGAGTCTGCGGCTGAAACTCGGTCGGCGAGAAACAAAATGAATTCGATTCTTACGTCCTCCTTTTCTTTTTCATTTTCCTTAGACGTGCTTCCTCTCGTCTTCACCTTTTCCTTCACATCTGCTCCTTTTGCAATTTCATTCTTTCCAATTCCCACTTTTCACACATTTTTAATATCTTCAGTCAACATCTCATTTCCAGGAAGTACGTCGTATTTTTCTACCCTTTTAGCTCTTTCCTATATATTCTTTCTAATCTCCTTTCTACTATTTCTTTTGGGTGCTTTTCAATTTATTTATTTTTTCTTTATATCCGTAGTGTCTTCACATTTTCCTTCCTATCAGATTTCTCTCGAGTTTCGAACCCTTGTGTACGTCTATCTTTTTAAGTTTTTTATTAAGTTTATTCAATCTCCCAACTTTTCTTTGATTCTTTTCTAGTCAGTCCACCGAAATGCACTTCTCCTTTCGTTTACTTTGCTTCCCTTTGCTTTTCTTCTTCAATTTTCACTTCTTCTTTGCCAATTGACCTTCCGGTAGCTTTGTTCCTTCCCATTCTCACACTTATCACGTTTGCACATATTTCTTTCACCTTTTTCTTTTCTTTTCATTATCTGTTATTTTCTTTTAGCCTTCTTTCTGTTATCATTTATATTTTTCAAGCTTTCTTCTTTTCCTTTTCACTTGACTTCTCACGTATTCGCCTTTTTCTCCTCATTGCAAGTCCTGCAAGCCCTCCTCCACTTCTGCTTGTCTTCTTTTCTTGATTTCCCACGTTTACACATTTTTCTTTTCATTGGAACCTTCTAGAATTTCATTCCTTTCGATTGTCTCCTCTTGCGCCTTCCATTTCTACTTTTCCCAAGTTTCTAATACTTCTTTCCAATCTTTCGATCCTTTTTCGTTGTTCACTATCCACTCTTAGAGTTCTTTCTACTAACATTTATATGTTCTTTTGCTTCTGCTTTCCTCCACCATTTCATTTCCTGTGTCTGCGCTTCTTTCTTCCTATTGGGTTCTTCTGGAATTTCATTCCTTTCAATGTTCACTCTTTGGAGTCCCCATTCCTACTTTTTCCCAGTTTCTAATATTGCCTCCCAACCTTCTATTTTCTTGCCCCTTGCTTCTACTTTCCTTATAATTCACGCCCCCTTCTCCCCCTGTCTTTCCTATTCACCGTCTATTACGTCTGCTCCTTTTTTCCGTAATTTCTCTTAGTTTTCTCCATGGCTGTCCTCTCCTTCACGATGCGATCCAACGCTATAATATTGTTTGTTCGCTTCCGTTCACCGAGCCCACTTGTAACCCATTGAAACAACTACGATACAGCTCCGATAGAGCAGAGTAGCTTGTAGTGACACAAGTTAAATCGAATCTTTCCCTACGGATGTGCCGCATAGATATACCGTATCGATTCCGCGCAGAGAACGATAGCATCGAGACAAATAACGCAGGGGAAATACGTGCATTAAAATTTTTCACATTCTGACTGAATGCCAATATCGCCGAATGAAAATAAATCATCCGATGGATGAAGCCGCTGTGAATACACGAAGCTAGGGAATTTTTAAAAAAATGTACGGGATAGATAATACAGAAACGAACAACGTCTACATATTTTATTTTACATTATAATTCCAGTGATTAATAATTACTTTTCCAACGGTTATTACGACGTCTAATTTTTAATTAATTCCATTTTTTACGATATTTCAACGTAGATAAATGTTTCAACGTTTTATACTCTTTATCTACCTCCTACTTATTTTACACGTGCAATAATCCCGTCAGATATTTTTTACTTCAATCTTGCTTAATTTGTTTTGCTCTTTATCTACCATTTTTTGCCTACCCATCTAAAATAATCTTGTCATGTATTTCACTGAAAAGGAACACAATTACTGTCTAACGGATCGCCGGTCGCGAATAATCCCAACCTTCTTTCAACATCCAAAAAACCGCCATTCACTCCGCGTTACATACCATATACGGATAACATAATCCTATAATCTCGCGGCGAGTAATTTCCAACTAGCTGAAAATTACAGCTAGCCTGCATGAAGAATAGGGGAATTTTGGCGGTGGATACGACTGCGGAACAGAATATTAAATGAATCAGAAAAAAGAGAAAAAAATACGTCGTCCCACTACTATTAACTGGCTTCCGTTCCGTGCCATCCACTTGTGTGCCCCCATTGGAATAACTACATGGCACGAAGAGGAATCGAGTAGGTTACGGTGCTGCGGTTCACAGGGAATTTCTCGCCGAACGAATCGGGGGAGACGCGAATCCTGCTACGGAGATACACAAACGATAACGATGAAACAACAGAGGGGAGAAAAAGAATAGCACCGGCGAATGCGCTCATGGCATATTCGTATGAATGCGATTCGAGTGGTCAATTCAACGGCTAAGAGACAACATCGACTTGAAAATGGTTTTTTCAGAAGAATAAAAAAAGTGCAAAACATTTTAAAGGAAACCAAATCACACCTATGTGAACGATGTCAAAAATAAATACCTCTAACAAATATTATATGAATATCGAAGATTAGAACGCGTGATACGAAAATATAACATCACTCAAACCGCAACTTTAACAGAAACGGAACAAATAAAATATACAAAGAACTATCTAAAGGATATCAACATGTATCATCAAATATAAAACACCACAATACAGTATTGTCGCTAATGGCCTAGCTGTCGATGCTACAAAAAACTTTAATACAAAAAAAAAGATTACAAAGAATTGTATAGAATTATTTAGAATTATTGATTTCAGAATTGTGGTATTTTTAACGGATTGGGGAACAATATTAAGTTATTCGGAAAGTTGCTAACGATGCTTGAGCAATATTCTTAAGCAATATAGAATAATGAATTATTATAGAATGGTTTGTGTAACATTGAATAATTTCATAGGTCTTTTTCCTAACAAATTTTCATGCTTATTGGAAATGAATTCTACTAAATAGTTTTCCTGTTCCTCTATTGTATTAAACTTCTGATCATTAATAAAATTTGCATTGCTTATAACTAATGTAAATGATTGTATAATATTGCTACGTTTAGAATTTAGAGTTACGAATTATCCTAGTCATAATTTAATCATTTTTGTCGCCATTTCATCGATGTGCCATGCCAAATGCTGTCTCATTAAAAACTGTCGCGTTTCTTTTTCTTTTTTTTTTTTTTTTTATAACTTCGAATGTTTTTCTTTAGTAGCTGCAATTAAAGACACTGCAATTATCCAAATTATGGATTTCACTGTCCAACAAAAATCTTCCACCAACCCCACAATACACACAAGAATTTAATGTCGACGTTGTCGCAAATACTACGTATTTTCCGAAGAAGCAGTAAATACTTGGGTTATATTATGGTTAGACTGCAGATTCGTATTTTATGCAAATTCGTATTTTTATTAACAAGATACAAGAAGCGAAACAGAAATAAAGGGTTGTTTTACGATTTAAATATTCTAATTTCTACCATATTTTAAATTTCTTAGAAATTTTTGCATATTCCGTGTATCATGTGCATTTTTTAACATTTAAGTTTTGCATGAATGCATAACAATCCGCAATCTAGTATCTCATACTTACGTGCCGGTAATTATGGAAGTGGTGTAAAAAAAGGCAAAAACGATTCTATATGTTGTGATGTACAGTGAAAGTCAAAAGTAAGATATACCTAAATCTCATCAAAATGAAATTATAATTATCGTTCTGAATATAGTACACATGAAATTATACTGTAATTGTAATACTATTTATAAAAAATAAATAAATACTCTATAATAGTGGTACAATTATAGTATTACTTATTTTAAATAAATTATAATATAATTACTATATAATTTACAGTGAACATCTTATAGTATAATTTCATTTTTCTAAAGTATATTCTTACTTTTAACTCTCATTGTAAATCAATGTAGCACAAAATAAGCGAAAAGCTCGATTTGTTTAATTTCCCGATTTACATGACTTTCATAATTCCCGAAACATATAAGGTAAGAAAATGACTATTCTACTGCAGCGGTTCTCGACCTTTTTTTCTCATGTACCATTCAACTAATATGTGATTATGTCACACACCACTTCGTAAGTTGTATCTATTTGTATCCATGAAAACATAATTGACCAGAAATGTTCCACGTGAAATGCGAAAAGGTAATATACCCTTTTCCTCCCCTCAATCCATTCCAAATCTCTTTTCCTCACTGAGCATAATTTTAAAATTTAATATAATTTGGTTCAGCTCGCGTACCACCTGGGAATATTCAACATACCACCGCAGTGCACCAGTGATACGCGCACCATAGATTGAAGCTGTTCTACAGACGATGAATTAATTAATGAAATACTAGATAATTAGGATATATTATTTTATGTTAAGAGAAACACAGTGAAACTTTTAAAAGCATTACAAAATTTAATAATTAAAAGTTACGTTGCATTTGAAGACCGAAATTAACACTGTAACTACCGAAATTAAGCTATACTTATTTACATCAAGGTGGTTAAAATGATAGAACGTTTGCAAAAATACGTAATGCAAGGAAAATAAATCTTCATTCGTACTATTTACTGAAAAACTCCGAAAATCTTTAAAAATGCACAGCTGTAAATGTATACAATTTTTATAAAAAAATTATAAGTTGGCCATACTGTCCACCTTGATAATTCTAGTGTTAATGAAGACTGTACTTTGTTGATCTTCTTCCATTAACAATTAAATTACGAAATCCTTTGAGGCATGTCTAACAGGAAACTCAATAGAAACTTGCGGTTTACTTCCTGAAGTTATATTTCAGAATGTTTCAAATTTCATATTTCAGAATGAACCAACAATCTATTCGATTTTCTCTGTCATTTACAATAATTAAATAACTTGCTATCACCGTGCTACATTTTAGAATAAGCTAACATCATGTTTTTCTATCTATAATAATTAAAATCTTTTGATATGGATATTTCCTAATACTCTACAATATTTCATAATAAACTAATAACCTTGCCATCCTCCTTTTTAATACTCCTACTACTTAAAATATTCTAATTTAGTAATTCTGTATTACAGAGCAGTATTTGAAAGCAAACTAACAATTAGATTGCGGATATTTATACATTTATGAGAAATTTATTAAATATATCAATGAATTCCTTTACTTTCCTTTATAAAATTTAGCATTTATTTTTAAGAAAATAAAGCTTCTATCTTAAATGCAATTGTTGTTATTTTGTACTTTATTATGCCTGTTTTACACTGGATGTACAGTTTAAAACTTCATCTTTTCATGAAATGAATTCGTCAATTCACTTAAAAATAGTGGATTACTTATTGATACACCTAATAAATACCTATACAAAAATATATTATATATTTAAAAGAAAGTTGCACACTATTGTATTTTGAGAATGAAGCATTTCCATTTAGGTATTACTTCTTTAAATTTGGTACGAAAAATATAAATTTGCATAAAGATCAGTAGTCTTCTAATAATTCTATGAGTATCTTTTTTTATTATCCACGATAACTGAAATATTTTGACGTTGAAATTCCTAGCTATTGTGCAATGTTTCGGAATAAGCCAACAATTCCGCCATCTTTCTTTTTGTCATCCTAATGGGTCCAGCTGTTCCGAGAAGAAGATTTCTACCTTGAAGTGGACCGTGAATAATAGCGTTTCACCAGCAAGCATGCTTCGTGCTACGGTGTTAAAATGCATCAGGGCGTAACCAAATCCTCCAACCAGTTTCAATGAAATTTCAGCATGATATTGTACAATTTTCATTGACAAAAGAATAAAAAATTTCAAACCAGGTAGGATGTTAATCCTAATATAACGAGATTGAAAACGATCGATATAAAATACACATTCGAGTGAATCTAAATCCGACTGAAATAAAATCCATGTCCAAAAATAAAAATATTTGATAAATAGATCTATTCGCAAAGTGAAAATTTATTTACCTTCGATATTCATAAAAATAATCTATTAATCTAATATAACAAAAAAGCTAATGTATAATAATAAAATTCATAACAAGCGATCTATTAATATATAAATCGAATGACTAATTTCCTCAAAACAAATATTCAATTATAGTTTCTCGTAATTAATTTATTACCAACACAAAATGCATCGAATGTTGAAACATTGTTGCGAATATTGCAGCAAGGACGTTTCTGATGTCGATGGATATAATAATATGACGTTAGGGGGAAATTACAATATCTTTTCACAAAATATATCTCATGCTCAAACAAATCCACCAATGTTTGCCTCAACGTATGACACTGCAAACATGCTCATATTCATCTAATATTTGCACCGAGCAAATACAAAAGTAAGTATTTCCGATACGTTTTCTAACTAGAATAGATAGGCAAGGTAATGGCGTTGCAGACCGATGTAAAACTGATATTTAAAATAGATACAACCATTTACAAAAATATTGTCTACAAATAGATTCTCCATATTTTACAAAGCAAAGACAAAATGGTTGCTTTAAACTTGCTATTATCTTTAGTGGCCTCAACTATAAATATTTCTAGGAATCGCTGTAGAAGGGGCTAGCATGACACTGAAGATTCTCCTTCGCGATACACAATTCGAAACGAGTTTCACATATTCGCGCAATGGGGAATGTTTACGTTTACGCTCGGAATACACGAAAGGAGATATACAAAAGAAATTCGTTCCACGACGAATGAAAATACAATAACGATATACGACTTATTCACCAAATTTCCACGCTACACGAAAACTGTAGCCTTAGAACCCGATCACAACAAAGAGCACGGCACCACTTGCGAAAACAGAAAAAATGGAAACGAAGATTTATTTCATCCACGATAAAAAAATACCTGAAGTTATCTTATCTATGCGGATTATTCTTTAAAAAAAGATACAATTCCAAGATTCTTCTCGTAAAGTATCATAAACACCAGGTATAAAAACACTCACTGATCTTATTACCGTTTCATGTGAGTCGAATCGGCTAATAACACGATTCTTCCGATGGAATTAAAAAAAATCCAGGGAATTAAATTTTCCAATGGAACCGTTAATAAAAAGGCTCAGAAATAGAGGCTTCAAGCAATTCGCTCACGAATCTCTATTAGTGTTCTATTAGGCATACAAATTTTGATTAATTCGTTGTCATTTTTTAGTATTTCTTTGCAACAAGTCAAACATAGCCTTAATTAAACATGATTAATATAATCTCTCTTATTTGCTCATTTTTATTATTATACATTTAACATCTGCATGTATAAGACAAAACGACATGAGTTATATTTTAAAAAGATTGAATTTATGAATTGAATTTAAATTTAACAGAGAAGAAAAACAGAAAGGCGAATTTTTTCTATTCAAAAAGGAATAGAATCTGACCGAAATCCAATACTCGATAAGAGTGCTCACTATTTAAACAGCAACATTTCAAAAATGGAAACGTGTGATTTATGTTACTTTGTTTTAAAACCACAAATACATGAATCAAGTACTCAACATCTACGCGTGAGACACAGCAACTTCAGTGAAAAATTCTGTAGACTAAACGAACCATATATCCAAAGAAAGAAATCCTACATAGACAACGGGACAAAACACAATTGCTCCAAACTCCATTACGAAAATTAATTGAAGTCCTCTAAACAAAACAAAAAACAGGTTTCACTCCTTTTTCACAGTATGTTAAAAACATGTTTTGTTTCACCTTGTCTATGTATTAAGAACACGTTTTATTCCTCGCACTCTCTCTCTCTCTCTCTCTCTCTCTCTCTCTCTCTATGTGTGTGTTAAGAACACGTTTTACAACACGACACGGAGACCTCTAAAGCTCTCGAACTTTCATCACTTTCTATACATCAATTTTCGTTTTATTATTGTACACGTACCTTTTCTCAAATCAGATGGAAAGTGAAACTGTAAACGGTAGCACAATATGATGTTAGAAGGTTTGTACGTTCGATGGAAAGCGACGAATACACCAATAGATATCGAAGAAACGGAGAACACGCACAACAAACTCGCGAGGGAGGCAAATGTTTTGATATGAACGCGTGTTGCCCGAGCACCGGTTCGACGAGAACTGAGGACAGAAGAGCCGAGAGTCGAACGATGTCGACCTAACCGGGCCCTGTAGTGGGCCTTCTATGGTGGGGATTATGGTGAAGTCCCCTCGTTTCAGGAGCCCTGAAGGTACGACTGGATCGTAGCAGTTACCCACCGCCTGCTGTCAGATAATAAGAAACGATTTCGACCCACAGAGTTATTATTGCATCCGTTATTATCGTTATTTGCTCTGGTTTTTGTATTCGCCATAAGTTGAATAATACTGGACACGTGAAGTCGTGAATAGGATGTTATATTGGGGTTTTAGATGAAATGGGTAGTAATTGATATGTATGTATTCTGAGATACGGTAGAATAGCTATACTCGACCTGCGGCCTACTAATTTTCGAATAAACGCTTGGTTACATTTGGTTTTCGATAACGAACGGAAGTTTGTGTTATTTTCTACTTATTATCACATACAGAATAATTTTAAGCAATAAAAACATTCCACATTCCTATGACAATTATTTGTAAAATTATTACACTGTTAAAAAGTTAATACAGTAGAAATTCGAATAATATTTACTGTCATAATTGTCCTAAAAAAAAAAAAGAATATCACTGTTACACTATCAATAGGAATACGAATATTTCTACAACTCAACGCGTACACATAACTTTTCCTTTATACCGTGAAAAAAGAAAAAAAAACTATAAAAACCATTCACACGAGACGTATAGGATCGTACGCTCGTGTTAACGACCATACTAGTACGGTCCGTATATACCATAGTATTTGATTAACGACGTTGGCGTGCAATTAGAGTGGCTAGAAAGTATCTTTAATATAAAAGCCGCAATGAATCCTCGCGGGTTTTAATTAAACTGAGTCGTACCTGGTTCCCTCTTTGAGGCGCAGATGTTTCGGTTTTAAAACACGACTAAAGGTGAATATCTCTGGTAATATAAAAAACAAAACAAAAAAAAACACACAGAAGCAGAGAGTAACATTGCAGAACACACACCAAACACCTGAGCGAGACTGGTTCACGATATCCACTACCTGACGCCAAACAATACATTATTGTGGATGCACACCCGTGTCAGCTTGCATTCACGAATGTACACACGGAACATTTCATTCGCGCCTCTGGTATACATTTTTCCAGTGTTAATGTAACCACGATACCGAGGATCGAATGCCCGCTATTGTCTCTCGATCATTCTCTTCGCAACGTGTATTATGTTTTCACGCGTTTTACACGTCGCACTCTACTATCGCATAAGAATTCATGTTTCAATTCAACGCATTTAATGAATTTTTTGCTTGTTTAATAGTGAAACCGACAACAATAAAAATATACGTATTTGTACCGAAGGAATTAAAATTATAGAAAACGAAAGTCACAAAAACAGATCCATGAAAATAAAAATGTATCATTGTAAATTTATAAACTTTCCATGGAAAATTTACATGTTTTTTTTTTTAAGCATTGAAAATTCTAGCGCTAAGGATTGCCGTTAGTTTCTTTCAACTTCAGTGGGATTCATTGGATATTACACTTTTTAATCTTATACTAGGGAAAGAATGATGGGAGAAAAAGCGAGATTTTCTTTTTAATTTAAATGAAACTTTATGAATAGATCACACTCACCGTGTGTGTATTTAGAGCATAGTGTTGGTTTCTTGAAACTTAAACTTTCTTTAAAGAGATGTTTACAGTGAAGGTACGTACCTGCAACAAAAAAGAAAAAATAAAGTTAGTTTAAATAAGTAGATTATTAAAGTTCAACGATAAAATCGATAGTTTCTTCATTGTTGAAACTATGTGACATTTTCCTGCTTCAAAATGTCAATGAAATGTACAGCACGTGCGTTTTATCATAAAGTAAATATTTTCATCAAAATGAAATTCAGAGACCATAAAAACATGAATTCTGCGGCATGATAAGACGTACAGAAAAATGCAGCTGCTTCTTCTTTATCTTTATTAAAAAAATTTTCTAAAAAAATTGCTAAAGTTGTTTTTTTGTGAAAATTCTCTATGTTATCATTTTTCGTCAATCGCCTAATCTTCTTATAGGGAGATTTTTAAAAGATTGAAAAAAGAATCTAACTACACAAGGGATTGTTCTATATTATACCGATTTTTACGTTACATAAAAATAACCTTGATTTTATAAATTAATTATGATAAACAGACACTTGCAACAAAATCATAAAATATAAAATGATTACAAACGTCTTATTATAATAATAAGTAAATGAATAGTATGTAAAAAGGGAATCAAAGTACCTACTAAAAAGAAGTGCGATATTTCCGTTAATGTCTACACTAACGGTCAAAAAAATTGGGATTTCTGCGGATTTTAAGGAATACAAGAATTAAAAAAGCATTTACGTGCGTGTTAGAGTAGAAAGGTACGAAACAAAAGAACTTGCTACAGGTACATATCTAAAGTATTATCTTATAATGTTCATTAATAAACAAATTATTAAGGGTTCGATTTGATCACAATTTTTGGTCGGTAATGTATTATATTTACTCTACAGAACTTTGCCATCCGGCTAATACTTTCGGTCAATGTTTAATTGCAAGGAAACGAATAATTGTTTCATAACAAAGAATTCCTCAAAAAAAAATGTCGAGTGGCTTTGACCCTTTTGTTTACAACAAACAGATGGAGAATTAAATCCCTGGTGCAACTAATTCCTCAGTCAATACGATTTGCGTTATCAGTACCGCAAGACTCTCCGCTAATTCTCAAGCTGCTCGAGCCCTCTCGACCTGCCCGGCCTTCCAACCCCCTTCAACCTTTATCTCGAGAGTAGAAAGTGCCGAAGAGGCGCGGTGCCAGCCCGAGCCAATGCTTTTCCAATAAGCTGCTGAAATTCTGTACGAAAGTAAGAGAGATTCGAACAGTCGAAAAGAGAAGAATCGAGGCACGATCTTTTGGAAGACGAAAAGAAGGGATGGTTCAGGCTTGAATAATGCACGTCGCGTATATCCTTAGTCGGACTCTTCATGTCTTTGGACTTTCGACAACTGCGGGAATCACCTTTCGCGAATTCTTTATCCCCTTTGTCTATTCAACCCCCATGTCGATAACCGTCAAAGAAATGTCTGGGGAAGCTTTTTAATGAAATTTCTTATAATATGTGGCTGCGCACTTTTGTTATACGTGTCTATCTTATACAGGGTAAATCACCTAAGACTGGAAATTGAAATATTTTTGAAACTGTTGGTTATATGGAAAAAGGTTTCAGCCGAAACTTGAATGGCTTTGAAGGAGTCATTATACGGTGTTATTAGTATTTTTGTAAGCGTATGTATAGAAGACATATAAGAGTCAAATTTGTTTTTTTAAATAGAATCATATGTTTTTTCTTACACTAGTCGATGCAATTCCTTATTTTCTATGAAGAAGTATTAACCTATTTATATAGAAAACGCATTACTATAGGAGATATTTTAATTAAAATGTGAAATGCGATGCAACCAATTGTAATCATGTTTTTTTTTTAATTACGCGCGGTATTTTTCCCTATACAGTGATAATCGCCAACGATAAAATAGTACAGGCAAATTTGACTCGTTAGTATAAACAGTTTTGAAAATATTTCAATTTTCAGCCTTAGGTTACTTACCCTGTATACACTGCATATAATATTTGCATATACTGAATATGCAAATAATTTACAATTTAAGTACATTCTGTATCATTTTACACGTTAAAAACTCCCATAAATTCATAAATACTAGTTTAGTTATCGACATTACTTTGTTTAAACTAATTTCGGAATTTAGTTTCACGTGAAATTTCTGACTCAAAGCATCCGTTATTAAGAGGAGAATAATAAATTGGAAGGATGAAGAATAGAAAGAAGTGCAGGAAAGGTTTCCATAAAAATTACCGACCATATTTTTCTTTGGCGCTTTGAAGTACCCTGGACTGAAAGGTTCAACCTGTCTTTGAAAATAAAATGTCGTTTTAATCCCCGGTAAGAAGAGTAAGAAAATCCTGCATTAAGTATTTTGCATTTTACGTAGGACAAATTACAGAAGAAAAAACTGTTCTACTTTAGAGAAGATTAACAATGTGAGCGCATCCGAATACGTAAGGATTGAAAGAGACGTTCCAAGACGTCATTAAATATTAGATTGTTCGGAAAATTCGTAGCGTTTGCAACAATATCGGCATTTAATCATTTAGCGAATCATGCCATTAGAGAAGGATTATTTATTACGAATTTTTGTTAAACAGTAAAATACTTAAATGAATTAATTTTCGAGAAAGTTGAGAATATGTTAAGAAAAAAGTTTATAAATCTGCTCAATGTCATATACAACATTATAGGATAATATAAAACATATTCATTATTCTGCGTTGCTTTTGAATGTTTCTCAAATATTGCTACGAATTTTCCAAACAACCTAATATTTCATTTACTCATGAATGAAATTTCTTCGGTTTTGATTAACAAATTTTAACTTCCCTTTTAATAGGCAACTCATATTCATAATTCATTTAATATACCTACTTTAAGGCACGAATAATGTGATGGCGTCTATTTTAACACGTATGCAAGTAAAATTCGAACGTCTTTCGACAGTAATGGTGGCTCGACACGAGACAAGAAGCAGTAAAGTTTATGAGAAGCATTTAGTGGGACAATAAATATCGGGCATAGGAGAAGGGAACAACGTATCGATGGCTTTGTGAATTTAAGTGCCTTCGTATTTATGCACCCACAAATTATACAGGACAGTGTGAAATGTTCGGAAAACAGTCCATACATAAATCGATGTATGTATATACATACTCGTTCTCTAGAGTAAAGTTGTAAAGTCAGTGCACATTATCGATCGATCTTACCGGGATCAGTATCACAGCCACCATTGCTATTATGCTAATACTGCACTAAATTTAGAGGAACTCATTTTTCGGAACGCTTGTATTATATTTCATGTTGGAAAAAATGTTAAATTAAGAAAGGGTGCCACTAAAGAGTTGTAAAATGTCAATTTGAGTGGCATAGCCCTATGGTAGAGCGTTTAAAAATTAATTTTAATTTAACATCCACTATCCAAACTCACTAATTGGTGGATTATAATAACAAGAAATTCTTATTATTTTGAAAACTGATCAATTGCGTAGAATCAATTAAATTACTTTTTGAAAAAGTTTCATATATTCGCAAGAAATTTAAGTGTGCAGAGGTACAAGAAATGTGAAAAACAGTCATAAGTAACAGCGAACATCAAATATTCATTCATGAAAATATCTATTATATGTGCAAATTAATTCAAAGCCTTTATCTTTAAACTCTTGGTATCTTTATCAATTCGAAATTGCTATTTTACTATTTTTCAAGTGACGAATTTGCTTCATACCTGTGAAAATACAGAACATTTTGGCTATTAAAATTGTATTTAATTTTTCGTGAATAAATGTAAAATGTCACGAAGTCCTGCAGGTTCAAAATTAATGTATACACCTGATAGTTAAAAAAATTGATTTCTTTTTTTTTTTCAAAGCAAAACCTTCGATCGACTTAGCATATGTTTTTGGCTGTAAAGACCAGACTTAATCATTATCAACGATTCAAGATGGAAACAGAAGCTCCAAGGTCCCATTACATCTTCCGTTCCCCAAAAGAGGAGAAAAAACAGGAACCGATATATGTATATTTTTAAGGGCTATCGGTGCCTTGTGGAACGTGGCACCCTGCGTCTTTTTCTCTCAAAAGGGAAAGATTCTCTTCCTCTGTTTCTCTCCCTGAAGAGGAGCCTGCGATCTCCAGATGGGCTTGTTAAGCGTAGCCCACAGAAAACAAGCTGGACCCCTCGTCCCCGTAGCAAATGCTACAAGGTTCCGAGGAGCAGCTGTCGTTTCACAGTAAAAACCGGGAGGCGACCAAGACACGAGAGCTTGCCTCGCGTGCATCTGCATAGCCCAAGATACAGCTTGTATCCAGAGGACGATATGCACACGTCGTATTGGCATGGCAATATGGAAGGAACTTCGCCACCTATGAATAACATCGAGGTGTTTAACGAGACCTGACACGTTTCACGCACTCGTGATCCACCCACGCCTGGTTTTCTCGTCACTGGAAGATAACACGAACTCGTATATGCATGGAACGTCTCAGAAATACGGTTCCATCGTGAATCCCGGATGAGACGAGGCGATGTTTCACATCGACTTGCGTCCACGACACGTAAAACGCGATCTAAGAGTGACAAATGGGTCGTTACTTGTATAGGCTGTAGTAGAAGAATAGGTATAACTCCAGAAAGTAAAGGGGCAGTTTTTATGTAAAGGAATTTGGAAAGATGAAATGGTAAATAATTGTCATAAATATAAAAAAGGATTTTCATAGTGGAAACATATGTAAATCCGTTGCGACTAGATTGAGGATTTTTATGCAAACTCATATTTTCATGAATAAGTGTGAAGAAATGGGACCTAAATTAGGTGTTACCTCACTTTTTAAATATCGTAATTTCTACTATATTGCAAATATTTTATTATATTAGGTGTACCAATAAATAATCCACTTTTATTGTTTAATTCAATATTTATTTTTAACACGATTAAGTACCTATTTTGTCTTAAATATGATTGGCATTGTTCTTTAATATTTTCGAAATTATACATTGAACTTATTATAGAAATAGTGAATTAATTGTTAGTACACCTAACAGACTTGCAGATTATACGCATTCTGCAACTTTATGAATTTTGCACATTTTCAATAATTTATTAATTTCAAATATTAATTACTTTCCACAGTCTACTTGTAACAGAATACGGTGAAAATAATTACAAATGTCAGAGTAATGTATTATAGATTTTAGTTTTTAGAACGGATGGCGAGAAGAAGTTTCATCGTTAAGAAAAATGAAAGTTCTAACAGTACACTGTTCACCATTTATTTTCGTTTCGAATCTGTAAAGGTGGTAAACACTGAAAGTGTATGCGCTTTCTGTTTCTATTGAAACTTTTCACTTCTGGTATTCACATCGTTTACCATTTCAACACCTCATTTGTAAGATTCTTGTAGTCACAGTTAATTAGGCCAACGAAGGGTATCATAGAAACTTCATTCATTCATTTGTATTAAAAATATTGTTGGATGAGTGCAAAGAAATTCAATGAATTTGCAGAACAAGGTATAAATAGAAGTAAATTCTGCAATCTTTACAAAACGAATTCCAGCATTGTTGAAGTTTCACAAATTTAATTAATTGATTATTTAATTAATTATATAGAAGACTTTTCATCTGGAATCGTACAATATTATATCGCGTATAGTAATAAAATAGCGATCGTCATGGGAAAATCATGAAAGAAGTTATATAGAAAGTAATGTTCTTCAAAGATTGAAAATTACGTGAAAAGGATATCTCTGTACGTGACTGAAGGTATTAAGTTTTCTAAAGAAAGTCTACATTGATCCAGAGAATTTTTCACTGTACGATATTGCAAGAAACTTTGGAAAGTGAAATTACGAGGAAAGTATCTGCAGATTCTCCGTTGAATAGAAATCTTCAGAGAAGTAACAAATTTCTCTTGGCTGGTAATTGGTCATTTGTCCACGAGATGGTCTCATATTGTGCAAGAAGTACAGACAGAAATAAGGCATTCGATTCCTATTTCATTAAATCCTCCGGGAAGAGATTAAGTGGAAAACCATGAGATTCGATTCGAAAATGGAGGTTCCCCGTGGGAAACGTCGAACAACGGGAAAATAACAATATCCCGAGCTCGCAGTGGAAAGTAACTTCACGTGTAGTTAATTCTCATCGTGCTATTTTAAGGATTAATGAGTTCGATAAATTCGAACCAATAAGAGCCTATGGCAAATGGATTAATGCCGATACATTCGGAGGAAGGAAGGGAGAGAGAAAAAAAGAAGACATGCAAGGGGGAAATTCGTTATTTATGAACTAGGAAACGCCTGAAATCTGAAAGGTCCAGGTGAACCTACAGGCACCACCTGCTGCCTTCAGGGCCACCATGAGCCCGATACTACGCAGGCCACGTGGGTCTCTTGTCCAAGATTCGTGAAAAACTGCTCTGAACCCTCGTTTCGAGCGTCGAACACCTGCACGTCGAAGAAAATGACTTGGCAAATATCACAACTGTCCGCTAAAAGGAAGATATCTCGTTCGCCAATAAAGATCTCTTTACGAAACGTTTTCGCCGTTTTATAAAGATTTATATTTAATACGAACATTATTAAAGGGCACGAAATATATGCTCGGAAATTTTCTACAGAAATTATTTGAATTTATAAAATATTGGCATTTTTCAATGAGACATTTTTTAAACCTCACATTTTAACCCTTTGCACTCCGTTGGCTCTGTTATGGTGTAAAATTTTAATTCCCTTAAAAGTTTTATATTAATTTTCATTTCTTTCAAAACGAACAAAATTGAAGCCAAACTTGCCCCGTTTCGTAACTTTTTTTGCAATATTAAATTTTTATACTTACATAAAAATACTATTACATAACAGAATATGACGGATTATTTAAGTGAACCTAATTAAGCAATGAATAAATACTAAAATAGATACTATGGTGTGCGAATAATTTATATAGCTACTCTAAATATTTATGTCTTTGCAATGCGTATCTTTTTGAAGATCTTTGTAGAATTATATGTATCTTTCAGTATTAAACCCTTGCCTTATAATAATGAATCATTCTCGTGATGCATATTATAGATTATATACACTAAAGACACGTTATATTTTAACCCTTAACTACTTATACTAACTGAGTCTGACATACTACGTGTAATACGTTTCCATCCAAGTTGTATTTTTTTCTTTGCAGTTTTTAAAATTCTCGCTATGTAATCATGAAATATTTTCTAATACGAATCTGTAACACTCGTTCTTTTCTATATACCAACTAATGTCATATTAATTTCATAAATATTTAATAGCAATAGATTTCAATCGGAAATCTCAATTTCGTGTCCATATTAGTGTCCAAAAACTTGGTGTCAATAGTTAAGGGTTAATTTCAATTCCAATTTCAGCGTTTACTAGAATCAGTTTATAAGATAATTAAACTATCTTATGCAAATTACATATAATATTTCAATGTTTAGTATTCGACACAGGGTTGAAACTACGTATAACTAACAATGCTACTTTTAACCACAGGAAAATTCAAAGTCGAGCGGTTAACTTTTGTGAATCTTAACGAAAAAGTATTTTTTAAGATAAAATGAAAAAGGTAAAATCGAATCTATCGTATCTGTTATTTTCCTGGATCCGTTTAAGAATTGCAAATAGTTATCCCGAGAAAAATACGAGTCTACTCGAAGTTTCTAATTGAGCAGAAGCTTGGCTGCGGAAGCAGTTCAAATGCTTCTTCAGCTCAACGACAAATTTAATCGTCTACCAGTGAATTAATTTATCCGGAGACAGAAGCAAAATAAAGTCCTGAAGCGGGCTAAGCTCGATCGTAATGAAGATATCGATCCATCCGTGATCGTCTTTTGTTTCTTATCGTGAATTCAAAATACCTCTGCCAGATGCTTTAATTGTCTACGCGCAATTTATTCCTGCAATTACGGATTTCAGTCGCAAACGAGCTATACGGTACACCCATCGTATTATGAAACTTATGGAACGGACACACAGAACTTCATTATTTAGAAGAAACACACTTTAACTATCGAACAGTATCCTAAATGTTTCCAATTCTGAAACGTAAAGTTTCTATGTATTTTCATACGCATAGAATTTTTCTCGAAGTTTTGTTAAAGCGAAAATTTATTTTCCTTTCGTTGTACACTAGAAAGCGAAGCAACATTTACAAAACCAAACAATTTTACAGGATTTAACCCCTTGCTTTACGAATTTTTGGAAGAGTATTCATTGGGACGTTGGCTATTTTCTATTTTAACACTCTGTCGAATGCGAAACACTGGAATGTTATACGTAATTTGTACATGACAGTCCTCAATCTTACAAATTAAAATTACAGGTAGAATTAAAATTAAAGTTTATTAAAAAGTGCAGTGTACTGTTATTGTAACTAGCCTATAATTTGCACCACGAATGCAATTCATCGTTATAAGACAAAGGGTTAACACATGTTTTTCGCGATTCAAATCCTATTAGCTATATTTTTTCTTCCCTACCTTTTTATAAAGTCGCTAATAACCCATTTAAAAAGCTGATGCCACTATACATAATTAAAAAGAAAGAACTCAGCCGTTAACCATCAATCAAGTATCCATTAATCCGAAAGGAAAGCAATAAACGTGAGATATTTGTACAGCAACGAAAGCATTCGGACCGGTATACGTCACGTTTATTACTTTTCCCGTCAGACGCAATATCTTCTGTTCCATCACTTTGCGTAACTTCAGCGAGATGCTGGCAAAAGCCGGCGTAACTCTTGAACGAAATGAAACGAAGGAAAGCAACGTCGAGAAGAAAGGAAAATGGAGAAGAGAGACCGGGGAATCCTCCGGATATCGTATTTTCTCGCAATGCATTACACCAGACACTCTCCTCTCTCTCTCTTTCTTCCGCATAGGCGCCCTTTTGGAGCGTCCTGTACCTTTAGCAGAGGAGTGAAACGAGGTTAGGGGAGAATGACTAAGTGCGCGAGGGTGGGTCATGCGAAGAAGGGATCCAAGGGTGAAATCGGGCTTTCCTGAAATTTCCCTAAGACTCGTTTAACCTCTTTCTCAAGGCGGTCGAACCATGCGGTTTCTGATAGAGAAAGAAAAAAAATATCTGCAGAAAAGGAGGCGCAAATAGTAATAAAGAGTTTTGGGTTTTAGGTAACCCTTTCATGTACCGAGAGCAAGAAACATTTTAATATACTACTAATACATAATATCTAATAATTATCCATTTTTCTTTACGTCTTGTATTTAATATTTGGAACCATGAAAAATGTAATAATCATTTATTTCATAAAAATATTTATAATATTCCCGTTGACGTTACAATCTCGATTGAAGTTTCGTTTAGAAATTGATAATATAATTGTGCACAACTTTAAACACAATATCAGATTGGATTTTATCAAGGGAACAAATTAAAATTTCATTTAAAAATATGGAATTAATTATATTCCTAAAAGCAGAGGTAAATTTGAATTGCAAACATTTATTTGGTAGTAGTCAAATATTCAATACATTATTAATTATTTAATACAAATTAATTTTTCCAACGATTGGCTCTGCTACTTCAATTCTAAACAACCTGAACGAAAATAACTGTTACGTATTTAACTTTCAACATAGTGATAACAGAATTCAAGATTATAATCCGACCCAATCGTTTTTTCGTATCTTTTTTTTTGGCCTGCCAGCCAATCGCGCCGCAATCATCGCCGAATTTCCGACAGAAGCTGCTTTTCCGACCTAACATTCGTTTGGTTCGTGTTTTCGAGCCACCCTATATTCAATGGCGAGGGCGGTTGGAAAATCGAGGGTGGAACAGGGTGACTAACTGCACGAGCATGAGGAGGGTTGCTAAGAGTACTTGCTGCGAATACCAAGTGTCTCTAATACAGGGTGTCCCCACGAAATATTTGTGGCACACAGCTTCACTATTTCAGGCCCTCTCCTTTCCGCTTACGTTTTTAATAAGATCGCGTTTCGGGTCTCCTTAGAAGTCCAATCTAACAAATTATCGTATAAACTGTTCTACTCAGAAAATATAAAACTAACAGTTTGAAAGGCGGTTCCTAAGGAAAATTTCTAAGGAAAGTTCACTTGAAAGTATTCATCATTACTCCTTCAAGTGACAAAAATCATTGCGGATTCTAAAGTGTCAATATTGATATTTAAGAATCCAATTGTATTAAAATGATCTACAATGACTACAAAAATTATTTCCGCATCCCTGTGTCTACTTCAACACACTTTTATTGTGCGATTCAATTCCACTACATGAACTCTTCGATCACTTGACAGACTTAGTACTCTTATGTAGTTAATTACACACACGATAATGTGTAATATACAATAATTTGAACAGTTTTATATAACAATGAATTCAAATTAAATCATCGAAGTTAATATGCAACTTAAACCATTAAACGCAGCAAACAGATCTGTTTTCCCTACTTGGACGATTCATTTTATAACTTCCACGTTCGTTTTAGACATAAAATTTCTTTGCTTTAGTGCACTTTAATACACGGAAATTTTTCTTTCCCCCATATTACGTAATAACGGATGTCATAAGTAATCCCAAGGTGCTAACTAAGCAAGTCACACATTTATTTCTCAGTTACGAGGCTAGGTTCAACAATATGGTTCTCAGGCATGATCCATCAGGGACGTATGTATCAACGGCGTTGAATGGAGCCACGTAACACTCAGCACGTGACGAACACACGACCCTTACACCCTTCCACTCTTCATTGCACCCCTCTGTCGACGATTCCCTCCCTCTGTTCGTTCCTTTGCCCAAGAAACTTATCAGCTTTCTCTCAAGTTCCGGATACCTTTCTCTTATTCTATTACTGTTCTAAAGCTATGTTTGCGTTACCATTGGCAATACAAGACTTTAATAACGCCGATGGAAGCATTATTAGTATAATACTTCGAGACTATTACGAGTTCATTAGGTGTTGTAATCATTATACTTGTTTAAAGGAGCAATGAAATATTACGAGTAGAAATTTAATGGGATACCCAGTGAAAGAAGTTAGATCAAGACGTTAAACTGGATACCTATTATTAGAAAATAATGAACGCTATGCGCAACTGATTCAATAAAACGATGACAGTATCATAAGTAGATTTTTTTTGAAATTTACAAAAGCGATGTCACTTTTCTATTAATCTATTATTTTAGGTTTTGCGAAATACGTAGTGATTAATATGTTGGTATATTTAATGAAAAATGAATGAAGGTACCAGGTCTTTTGCTATGCTATAAATTAGTATTTATGAAAATTCATCATTTATCGTCTGTTGTTATATGTATTCATTCTTTTCTAAAATAAACGCGTAAAATTGATTTATTAGACGGAGCCTGACGAGCGAGTGAGCTCATTCCCGGCATTACTTTGCAGAAACTGGCCTACCATTAACAACGTGATGGAAGGGACACTTCCATGACTCATCCTATCCCCCTTTCCCATAGATATGTGACTTTCCAAAACTTTGACCAATCGACAAATTATTTTCAGCCCTTCAACTATAATATTATCTTCCATTTTTAACTGCGCAATTATATAGTGTTTGAACAAACAATTCATACAACTTGAACTTCTAATTTCCACTAACCATATACATATCTATTACCTTGTTTGCTACACCAAATTAGAACCTTAATAAATAGACCGTTTATTTTAAAGTGGAGTAAGTCCATTTTACTCTGTTTTGAGATATTAAAGGGTTTGCGTTTACCTTTACTGAGTAACTTGTGGACGTATTTATGAGTTCAAATGGATGTAAGTTAATTTAATCAAATCGTTTTTCTAACAATTAACTAAATCATTATTTTTTTCAGAGGCCTGAATGGTCTTACATCACTTTCAAAAGAAATGTTTAGGCTATTCTATTTATAAGCGAAATTGCAAATGATAGAAACACTAAAACATACAATACAACACAAATATAAATTCTTGATAAATAAATAGTTCACATTATAAGATATATAAAACGTTTGTTTTCTCAATTTTTTCCAAAAATGGACTACTTTCAAAATGAATGATTCAAATGAATTATAAACAGGTTTTAACTTAGCTTTCAACCCTTTCATTCCAATAATAACTTTACAGCCATATGCTTGGAATTACTGTCATCAAATTAAAGCTAATTATAGAATGCTACAAAGTAAGTTTGCTTATAAATGCTATCGGGTACTAAAATTTCTACTGGATTTCTCATTTATTATTTAACACGCGTGAAAATTGTAACAAATAATAGCTAGAAAATTAAGGGATGAAATCACCACCGCGCGTCATCTTTAATCTTTGAACTCTTGTTTCATGTTTCGTGAAACGATGTCAATGGTCGTCCGATATCTGGCTTGTCGCATGCTTTCGAAACACCCTATAGAAACCACCCCACCGCCAGATATTGATTTAGTATTACGAGAAAGAGAGAGAAGGAGAGAGAAGGTCCTCCACTCTACACAACAGAGCCATTCTATCGGTCTCATTTCTCGTATTCAGCTGGCGCGTTCGCTGCTTTTTCGAAAACGAATTCGACAAAGCGTGCAACGATCACAATGCCACGTGTTTGTAGCCTTACTTCCGGACAAGCACTTTCCTATATCCTGCTCCTTCCCTCTTTTCCCCTTTCTCTTTCTATCGCACCTAAAATCTATATACATTCGTTTTGCTAGGATTTCCACGTGCAATTGCAACAAGTTCTCCTGTAACCTTTGATTAATAGTCTTTGCATAGCTCCAACACGGATAATTGCAGTGATGTTTAGTTGGTTTGATAGGGTCTTTCTTCATAAAATTGGGAAATTTTACAAGTATTCAAGAAAAACAAGTATCAACGAAATGTAAAAGAATGTTAAAAAGGTATCGAACTTAAACCGTAAATCACGTTTTGATTTAAAACCACCCTAATAATAAGGATACGTTTGGCTGTACTTTTTTCGTATAAAATTCGGCACGAACTTATGGGATGACCTAATACTATGAGAAACTGGAATTGAATTTATCTCTAATATAAATGCCGTCTAAACATCCTGTACCTAATACATTCCTAGTATTTAACTACGATTCTACAGTACTATAAATTGGTACGCAAACTATAGAAAATATTCGATTTTTATAGTAGATCTCTTCATTATCTAAGACTATAGCGGCACTATAGCTTTATAGAATAAGAGACCCGGGAAGTACCGTAAAATTTAATTCACTTTCTGTTTGACTACACCGTACGATCGGGATACGTGTAATCCAAGGGAAGAACGTGGCAATAACGATAAAAATAATCGACAATGTGCGGCCGACACGAAGCCTGCTGGCAATGGTCACGTATCTGTTCGGTCACGAAAACGACACCTCGCGCCATATCGCGAACAGATTCCACCCTTTCAAACAATAGACTTTTACCCCGAAGAAGAAAGAGCAAGTCGAACAACTAGTTGCCAAGTGACTTCACCCACAAAAGCAATGGGAACGATAACTTTTCTCATCATAATGCAACGATTCAATTTACCAAAGAAGTATCAAGATCCACGTATATTAAACCTACTATAATTTAATCGAAACGAAACTATGAAATGGGAAAATTTCAAGAAGCAAAGAAGTTTATAACCGAGGGAATATTTTCTTTCTCGTAAAGAAAGAATTAAGAAAATGGATGAAGTTAAAAATCAAGGATAAAACTCCTAAGGGGGAAGGTTAAATATCTTCATAAACTAAATTAAACTCTGTAAGCAATTGGGATCGTTGACGACCTAAGCAAAATAAGATTTGTCCGGACTTTCCGCCAAACTTTAATTTCTATTAAAAAAATATTCCAAACATTTGACGTAACGAATAATTATATTAGGTGTAGCAATGAATAATTCACTATTCTATTAAAAAAACTAAGGCAAAAACTATAATTTACATTTGAAATGTAATACCATCCCCTGCTTTATTTGTTGGCGGCAACTTATGGATTCATTCAAAATATACACTGACGAATTTTGCCCTGAAGAATTAACAGATATTGTAGCAACGAAGATGACAAATCAGAAAAAAGTATATTATTCATTAGTACACTTAATATAATTTAGTAGAGACGTTGATTAGTATTGAAGAATTTTTTCCGATTTTTTGGAAGCCCAGAAAGGTAAAAGAATTAGGCTCGGGTATAAATGACTCAATTTTCCTACGATGTACGAAAAGATACGTTTACCTACGGCGGGCTAACATGAATCTTATGAATTCCTGAAGAGCATTATTTGAATTTCTAAAAAGGGTAAAAGCTGACGATTATTTTCGTATGCATAGTTCAGTAGTCGGAATGCACGAATGTTTTCAAACGTGGAAGGACAACGTTTCCTTCTGGAATCACAGTGAAATAGCAGAGTAATCCACTGGTGGAGCAGAAAGGCACGCGAAATTGAAAAGATTCTCTTCGATTTTTCCCCGTTGCATTCCGCGAGAGCAGGACACAAGGAATTTGAGGATTTTCAATCCTCTTCGGGATGCACCGTTTCACCTGACGAAGCGGAACGATTATCCTTACTCTCAGAAGAAGGAAATATACGTCAAAGAAAAAGAGAGACGAAACCTAGAGTTTGGAGCTTATCCTTGTATCGAATCACTGGCCGAACAATTTTCTTCTACTACTAGATGCAAATCTACGACGAGTATCCTACTTAGAATCGATCTTCTAATTATCTTTTTTAATTTTATGGTAGCATAACACGAAAATTTCGTATGAACATTAAATGTAAATTGTTTTATTTAATTTTAAAGGTAAATGCATTTCAAAGAATATTTTGATGGCAAGATTATTTTTATTTAGTTTATTTTCTGATGTAAAAGGTAATTAGGCGTTTTAGGTGAAACATTCTGTATATTACTACTTTATCTGGGACGGGATTGGAAGTAATGAAAAAGATAGTGGAGGAGAGGAAAAGGAAGCTAGATGAGGAAGAACAAGACTTGAGCCAAAGATAGCTGCAATTGTTTACCATAGCTCTTATCTTAAGTTCCTTTAGTTTTGTGTTAAGACAAGTAAGTTAGGCCAAAACATTAGAAAGTATAAGTTATTTTTCTATTTTTCGATATTTGTCTTTCTTTTTTTGTAAAATTGCTTGTAATGTTATTTTCATTAAAAGTCGGAAGCTTAGATTGTTTTGTTACTATTTGTATTTTTCTTGTTAGTCTTTGAATTTGTAGTTGTAGTCCTTTAAGTCTTACTATAAAGCTAGAAACGTATATTTACTATATTATATCTGAGAACTCATCTTAAGCCGCAAGGCAAGGATTAAGTAAATGAATAAATAAAAATATATTATTACTTTATCACATATTTCATGTTTTCAATAAAATATATCTACGAAATTAGATTTAATTTCATACTTGAATCGATTTTTATCCAAATTTTTGTGATAAACTTGAATTTGAAATTGGTGAAAATTGTATACAGAGTACAAAAGATACCCGAAATTTAGTATCATGTATGTAATTTAAAATTAGATAAGATTATATTTTCTTCTGCGTTTCAAAACACACTATTTTTCAACGTATTTATATTTTATTGTACAATAAACGATATCATGCATATCAAAATGGACGTCCTTCTAAAATATTTTTCTAGTTGCTACATTATTGTTCTCCATTTCCATTTACACGTATACGGAGAGAATCGATCGCAAAACGAATGTTTAATGCTGCCTGTCTTTCCAGCCACGAAAGCGATTAAAACTTCAATCATGTAAACGCGTGCCATTAGACGGAGCAATAATGCGAAACGTTGAAACAATGTTTCATTACATCGACCATTGCTGTTTCAGAAACAAGCAATTTGTATCTCGAATGTTTCAACATGTTTTGTTGGTTCGCAAAAATATTTTGCTATTTCGTGTTTGCGTTTCCAACTCGTGGAACTTTACGATATAGATTTCCGTGCACGGATGCATTTTCATTTCGGCTGGTAATAGTGTCCACGAATTTCATCATGTCTCTGTGTTGACCTAACACCGTTATTTCCCTCGGCGATCTTTGCACCAGGTCCGATGACTTCTATCAAGTGGAGAAAAAATCGAATACCTTGTAAACGATGGTTTGTACACATGTTTCTTTTACAGAGGAAGGCAATCAAACTGTTATTCAATATTTTTCAATTTTTCAGCTCTCGAGTTTGCGAATTCATACAAGCTCACACCAAATATTAATTTCATTTATTATTGTTAACCTTAATGGAACAGACTCCTAAACATTTTGAAAGACACAAAGCGTGTTTCCGCTTGTATCACTTTTATTACTTTTCGCACTTGGTGCAAAAGTAATTGCGGTTTTTACCATTTCAAATTTGACACCGACGTTCCCAGTTATCTTTTATCTAGTTATAAGCACATAATACACGCGTATGAAGGGTGAAATTAGCGTTACTGATTTTTGCTTGTATTATTGTTTTCATTGTTTAGTATTGTTAATTTTATTGTACGAGCTTAAATTGGGACACAAAACAGCAGAAACCGCTCGAAATATCAACTTTGGCCAAATTTTGGCCAAAAGACAATTAGCAAACGTGCAGCTGAATATTATTCCAAAATTTCGTAATGAAAATGATACTCACGTAAAACAAATCGAGACTTATTGCAGAAGAAGTCTATGTTAATTACTTAGGAGTTGTTTTTCGTTTAAACCCTAGGTGAAAACATTCGGTACTTAAAAACCGCAATTATTTTTGCACCAACCTAATACTATCAAACCTTCATAGCTATGCCTTGGTACGCTAAAAGTTGCCATTTTTACACTTTAATCCTGCTGTGGTCTCCAAAATTGAATTCAATTCAATGATATCCTTTATTCTTCAAGAAACGTTTATAATTCTTAGAAAATGTACCTCAAACATAGAAATTGAAATTTGCCATTCCAAAGAACTACCAGAATGCTACTTTTACACCTTAAAATACTCAAACTTCCATTTACCATCCCACTGAACGGTTTCCCTTCTATCTGCATCCCATTTCACGACCGCTTTACATACTTCATGCATTTTCACAGAAGCATCATATGGAACTAATTTAGATGTAAAAGAAGGAGGAAATAGTGTTACAGGGACAAGTCAATTTCCTTGCTAAAGCTTTACGCGGAGAAGGAAGAACGAGAGGGAAAAACGAGGAAAATAGGTAACAGATTCGCGTAAGGATGAAAATCCTCGGGAATTTACGAGCTCTGCGTGGAACACAACGAAATTCGCAGCCGTGAAAGGGAAGAGGATGAAACAATTCGAATGGCAATCGCGTCTATTCCCTGAGAAAAAAGAACAGAAACAGATGGGGAAGGAAGGTAATCCTTGGATAATCCAAATCGACGGATTACCACCTTCAAGGGACGCAAATCGTTCATTCAACTTTCCATCGGGTTTTAATGATGCTCTACTTACATCGTTTATATCACTTTAAATGTATTTATTAACTGTGCAAATTAATTCAATCATTATGTTCAAACACTTATGGGAATCTTACGTTTGCAAAAACTGTGCATAATATGCAATTCATCCAAAGTATACATTACAATAAGGCTATTTGAAGTCGAAAAAATAATCTGGCTTAATGGAAAAACATCGAATGATTTTGTATACCTAAAAATACATTTAATACTCTGTACTGCTCTGTGACTTTCAAATGACATACTCACGTTGCTATTTTTTAACCATTTTAGTTCATTTCTTTATTTGTAACTCTTCCATTTTATTCTATTGCTGTATCACTGTATTGATTTAAAAATTATCTACTTCCTGCTTTTTAAATATATAACCTGAGAACCTGTAATCAATTATAATTTTCTTTCTTAGGAATAAATATAAAATCTGTTATTACATTTGATATTATTAATTACTATAGATATATCAGTTATGTGTGTTATATTACACAGTTCTATGATTACGCGAAACTGATAATTAAATTACTGATGTGATTAAAATTTAATCACCAGCATTTTGTTGATTAATATTCACGTACAATTAAATTAGATTTCAAACGAAAGCTTTATCTTATGCTTGAAATGTATCAATTTGTACACTGAATTTAGATATATTCCATTATTACGAAATATTAATAATACCATGGCTAAAGAGAACACATGTTCCGTGGTAAAATTCATAATGTATAAATTAACATCTACCCTCTTTTTCATAAAATACTGTGTTGTAATTTTAATGTTTCCAATTTGCATATTTTCATTAAAGAATCCCCTTTTATTCTCCTTCTTTATTTTGTTATTCTTATCAGTGCAGATTACTTGTCCCACCAAATTATGCGATTCTACTTTTACGAGGTGTCCAAAGTATTTTCTGTATCAGATCAGATACTCGTCAGGGGGTGCATTTAAAGGACCCTCTTTTAATCGCTCTCCGTGAAAAAACAGACGAGGCTTCAACGAACTGGAAATCCAATAACAGATCCACCGACTACGATAAATTCCACCACTGCTTTCTTGCTATCTAAGATAATATTAACATACACGCAAAAATTACAAACTTTTAACTAAATTTTTCGATGCATTAAAAAATTGTCACTTAACGATACGAAGTAGATTAATTTAGAAAGGTTGTAGAATTTTTCTTTCGTAATAATTAGAAGATTGCAGTAACTGCATATACGCTATGACTCATGAATATTTACCAACCATAATATTTTCTAAATTATACGCGGAGAGCTTCTAAATTATTCTAATAAATTAAAAATTTGCTACGCTCAAAAATGCTTCCAGGTCGCAACAATTCTCTCTGGTCCAACAAAAAGATATTCGCAGCACGATAAAACACGGGTAGAAATTCTTTTACATTTTTCAGTGGAAAACTCGCAAGGGGAAAATAAGTTTAGCGAGAAGGCGAATAGTTTTGGCATCCACCGAAACGCATTCCGAAAGTGACTTCAAAAGAGAATTTCGCTTGTTCCATCAATATACACAGGGTTCATTTGCCATGTGAGAAGCATCGAAGATGCGAAGGCGATTTATTAACGACAGGACACCCGTTATTCTCCGTCTGCGGTGAAACCAGGCCGAACGTCCGTTATCCGTCGCTCCAATTTTACTCCCAGGAGTTATCGATCGATCGAAACCGGACTACGCTTCGATCACCTCCACGGATTCCCTTTATCTCCGGCTTCCACTTAGCCTTTCTTTCGATTCACCCATCTATCGCTGAAACTGGTTCAACGACGTCGACCAGCTTTATGACAAGCACATGTGCTCGCGATTAGGTTCACCAGTAGTGAAGTTTGGGGATTTAACCTTTAACGCGATGCATTCGATGTACGCTGACGAGGATCATAAATACGGAAACACTTACTCTTACATTCAATTGATTGTTGTCGATTATTATTGCATTATACGTGATAAGATTCAAAAGTAATGAGACTGTATTTTTGCAACAATTTTTGTATTATAAAAGAACACGCACAAACTGCGGATTTGTATGCGTTTATATCAAATTTACACGCGTGAGAAGACACAGAATACGTATGATATATAAAAGTATGCAGATCAGCTAAAATGAAGCGCATCATATAATATTTGAAAGGTAAAACAAATCTGTATTCAAGGTTCATTTGTTTATTTAGATTTTTAAAAATATGGATTTGCATAAATATTCGTAGTCTAGGTACGAATCTTTCAACGTACACAGCTTCATAAAGATGCCATAGAAATTTCAAACATAATAAATAAAAGCGACTAAATTGCACGATTCAGTAAAAACATTTTACAAATCCCTAAAACATCCATTATCTTCCCTTGCACATCCAGAAGCTTACACCATTAACACCGACAAGTATACGAAGCCTGTAAAAATCACCTCATCAGCCTGTCAACCTTGCAAAATAACCGCAATAAGCGTGCGAGCGTTTCTTGAACGCTTGCCACAGGGATATCCGCAGAAGCCGGTGCTTTCGCCGGTAGGATGGTTAAACGATCGCTCTTACCGATAAAAATTACCCCGTGAGCTTGTCAAGTGAAAGAAATAACCGCAATACCCTACAAGCGAACGTGCCTCGTTTCTCCTCACGTACTTTTCCGTAAACCACAGATATCTGGACATAGAGTAAATGTAATTGGCTTCACGAGCGAGTCGACAGATGAACATAATTCCAACACGTAGGAAGTACCGTTGTGGTTACCGGGTTATCCTACGGGAGAAACGTTTTACGTCGTTGTTCTGTGAAAAGAGAAATGGGAGGCAGAGAAAACCGGGAGAAAATGGTGGAAAAATGCTTCGTTGAAGAGACAGAAAGATAGAAGAGCTCGAGTATTCTTTGGTATGCGTTTAACCCCCGAAAAAAATTCATCGTGAATCCACTTTTAGAGAAACGGGTAGTATTCCGCTTGGAAAAAAGGAGGGAAGGGAGTACACAAAAGGCTTGAGTATTGTTTACTCTGACATGGGGTGGCATAAGGGGTGGAATCGAGAAAGAGAGTCGCGGAGAATTCGACCGCGCGATAAAGGGATGACAAGGAAACCTTGCTCGAGTGCCTTGACTTCTCCCCCTATCTGTTCCGCCAATGAAAGGCGTGTAAACGAATGAAAATGAGAGGAGGAACGATGAGAGGAGAAACGATAAGAGGAGAATCGGTATTGGACTTCATTTCTCGCGTTTCATGGATGTTTCAGTGATTGGGGTGAATTGGGCGATTTAACCCTTTAGTTACGCGACCACAAGCAGTTGCGAAACGCGTCGCTTGTTATCTAAAGCTTGACGTAGACAAGTGATCTTTTCACGCACGTTTCGTACGTCTTTCTTTATTTTCCCAATTGAAAACAATAGAGACAGACATACGGTCGTCCGGTGAAAAACCACTCGTCTGCATTGAGCTTAACTCGCCATGGTAGCGACAGTGTTAATTTTAAATCCGTCATGCCTTACCTAATTAAGATAGAAAGTAATTCACAAAATGAAAATTTGATTCACCAGCAAGAAACTTGGAAGTCGAACACCAGACGCCAGTGAAGTAGAATCCCAATGGTGCCAAGTATACGTCACTTCGAGTTACAAATTCGCGAACCACTGACATGAGAAGCTACAGGTATACGTATTTCTAAGTGACGAAACCGAGTGCTCGAATTTAACGTGCCCAGAAACTCGAGGGAACCGTAGGGAACTGTCTGGAAAACTGTCAGAATCTGTCCATCATTTGGATTCATATTTAGAAGAATCTAATACCTCAAACACCTTTTATCATGTTTTACCAAATCCGCAAATGAACCTCATCAATGTTACCCATTGTACTCCGAATAATACATATCAATTACTACGTCCTGATGAAATTGCAAATTCAAACGTTCCATATTCCACGTTCATTTATTACTACTCCAAACAGCCAATTTTACAGCGAATCGTCCAACCGCATACAGTCGCACTCAAGATTAATTCTTGAAAATCTAATACTAATTATATAAAAAAAGTTAGTCACCCGATTATTATATTTACTCCAAATGCGCTAACGATTAGATTGCAATTAAAAAAGTAACAAATTTTCTTTAAGGAAAACATTTATTTAAAAGATTTCGCGTACTAATCATTTCTCGACCACTTAATCCCGATACTTTTTTTCGCAAAATCGTGGACGAATTTGATCTATGAAAGCAAGAATATACATTTGCGTTAAAAGAAAAAAGACGGAATTGTTAAATGTACACGTATTGTTACACTTGCCAAAAATGTGTGATTTTACAAATGCAGCACTCAAAAAGCTATTTAGCCCACCCCCATCACCGCATTTGTTTCAAGAGAAAAGAGCTGCGATTCGTGACAACTGCGTGGACCACTTTAGGTTAAAAAGTCGTGTCATTGTATGCGTCGCGGAAGGAAGATGGTGAAATAGAAAACGCATAGAAACAAAAGTAGGGAAGATCAAGTACATCAGATGGTGCTTCTGGTGGACACACGCGAAAAAGGCGCATGTACAAAACTATTCACACGTACCCATCCATCGAGACCTGAACACACCACTACAACCTCCAACCACCTCTGCTACTTCTGCATATTACATACAAGCAAACACGACCACGGTCCACATCGAGGCGAAACGCGTGTGCCCATAAAGCGACTCCCACGTAAACGTTTTTCTGCGTCTGTACGCGTGGGTGTGCACGGATGAACGTGAAGAAAAGCGAGGAACGAGGCGAAACGATGGGGGTAGGCTGGTTCACAACCACCCTAGGTAGGGGTAGTTCAGTTTAGTTTGGGCTCTTGGTTTGGGCTCGAGTCCCTCCAGCTGCACTACCACCATATCAGAGCCGAGCACCATCGTTCCTATATACCATCGCCACAATCCTACTCCCGCAGGGGCGGAACTCGATAGACTACGGAGGATGGGGGTTGCTCTGCTCGTGGATCAATACATAGCGGGTTGCAGGGCGTACAGGGGTTGCTACGTGGTGTGGCACGCGCATACGCTGCTATTCCACGAGAGCAACGAGGACAACTATTGCTGGTTGCCTAGTGAGATAGATAAAGAGGAAGACAGAGGGTGGCTACGAGGAGAAGAAGAGGAAGGAAGATCGAACACAGAGAAGAGTGGAACTGTTGATTCGCTAGAAATACTGTTGGGTTTTAAAGCGATTTTGCTAGTTTATTAAGGATCGAGTGAATGGGGGGATATCATCGCGTGCAGAACAGACCTCCTAGGTAGAAATCGCTAGTACCTGGCACTGCCATAATGTTATCGAGAACAGATTACGAGGGTGGCTCAACCACGCTGACGTACACTTCTTCGCACTTTCCTCTTTGTACCAATTTTGGGAACTAAGCGAATCTTGAGGGAAAGATGAAACACTTAATTTACTTTAAACTGTCCGTAAATTGAAGGGATTGTTGTAATAAAGAGGCAACTTCACATTTGACATACTTATTATATTAGATCATTCGACAAGTTTGGAGTATTCCCAATAGTGTTAATTTCTCTTATGTAATTGGTAGGATTGAAACTATTTTTTAGGTATCTTTGTTTAATAGGAACCTTCTTAATTAGGCCACCGAATATTTAATTATTAGCGAACAATAATTAAAAGAAAAGGAAACATTTTATTCATTAGATAACGTCAGACAATCTAATACTCCGATAAAGAGCCCGCAAAAATGATTAGACGTTACCTAGGATATTTTACTGTTAACATTTATTGTAATGTTTATGAAGATTTATTAATGGCAACAAATTGAATACAGTAGAAACTTTCGTTAAAATTTATTTCGAAGGAAACAGGTTTACAAAATTCGTCTTTTTTTAAATTTCCTCGTAGTTGTGGAATTACAAGAAATAAATACTATATGCAAAATTATTCAATAAAATGATAATTTTACACACGGTGTTTATGAATGTTCTTCAAATATTGCTACCAACTTTTCGAGCAACCTAATATATCGTATTTTTGTGAAAAAGAAGCATTGGTTTAGTATTGAATGTTGATATCAATACTTATATTTATTATTTTTTATATTGATATCGATATTAAATTCAATATTGGAACAATTTATTATTCCCAATTGATTATGAGTTACAGTGAATTGACTATAAATTTATAGCATGTTTGTAACAGGACTTGGTTTTTAAATGGTTCTTTCTTCGTTCAATCAAATCGCCAAAAAATAAAGCTGACTCCCTACAGCTGTAATCCCTTCGATTACACGCAACGCAAAAACGGTTCCAAACTGTATGTTCTAAAGTTACGTGGTATTAAGAGCAGTTGTTAACTCTTCCATCTTCATTAATTCTGAAATTGACTTTAAACTAAGTTTAAAGTTTATAAGCTTGAATAATACATATTGCGTTATAAATAATGTATTGGATATAGAACCATAGAACTTCTACGAAACAACATAATTGGTCTTTGAATATACAGCCATTAAGAAAAGAAGTCTTTGCAACTGTTGCAATTAAAACTGAAAAAAACTAAACACCTGAATTTTTTTAAATAAAGTGTTCAGTATTTCTTCCTGGCCTCTATTTTTATAAATGCATTTATTTACCGGCATTCGATTGTTCTAGAACATTTTCTGGAACAAAGAAGAATGGGAAAATTGTGGAATTTCTATTCGTCGATTTCTAAAACACCGAGGTGCTTGTTAGAGCAAGACCATCCAAAAGAACGTTCATGTGTAATGAGACATGTGCCCTTTAGCTGTGCAGCGCATAGAAGTGCAGTGCACCCTTGTCAGTATCAATAGACACGTTTTCTCTTTAACAGAGACTCTGTTTTCTCCTTTTTATCTCAATTTTCCTTTGCAGTCTATATTTTCCCTTTACAATTTGTGTACAGAAGTCGATGCTATAAATATATAAATACAAATCTTGTCAATATTTAAATGTAAAAATTAAACTTCGTAACCCAAACGGCAATAAAATGTTCATAGTATATCGTCATACTTGAGCTATTAAATGTAAATCTGGCGCGAATGAGATTGTTGCAAGCGCAACTCTATACGTCATAATACCCAGCGAATAATACACATGCTGCTGCAAACGCAATAACAAAGTTGCGTATAGTCGAACTTAACTGCATGGCAGCTCTAAAGTGCATTAAACAAACCATATAATAACAACTATTCTCCATTGCTTATCGAACCGGAATTTTACTGTGCAACTTGTGAAACCATACTTCGACTTTGTCAAGTACGAAAAGCATATTTAACATTAGACTTAGAGAACCCGTTAATTTGACGGATATCAAATTTCATGCTTAAAGTTCCAGAAATTACATATATTATTTTTTAGGGGTTTATATTGATTGTGATTGATGCAATGATTCAAATACACATCATAACTTATTCCGTCCCTTTCTCGACACTCTAACTTCGAGTATTTACGTATAATATACCTATTTTTCAGGAAACTCATCGAATTATACCACCAATGCCCCAACCCTAGTGTTAGAATCTCGGGTTATATTAAAAGTTCTGAAAATTGCAATTCGTTTGAAACTAAAATTTCATTGCCACATACCATCCCTATAAATTAAGAAAACTCCATTTTTATCAAAATGTTACGCAAACCATTTCATCCCTTAAAGTCCTAAATTTTTAATATTCATAAACTCCAAAGCCCCTCCGTGTCAAATTTTAAATTATTTTCACTTTACTAATAATTAAAGAACCAATTAACAACTCTACGGGGAAATTCACCACCATTAAGGGAAAGCAGACGCGTGGTAGGGAGAAAAGGGAGAGAAAAAATATTAAAGCTCGCGTCTGCTTCGACACGCCACGAGCAAGGTTCAGGTGACCATAAAATCGTAGCCATACGATTACGGCTGTAGCTTCTTTCTACCGCGCTGGCTGATCCATGGGTATTAGCCCTAAGCCGCTTTACAGCCGGCTCGACAGAGACGAACAGAATGGAAGTGGCAATGAAAGAGACAGAGAACGAGCACAATTCGACACTAACGCGGAAGCAAAAAGGGAACAGGACGAATGGGAACAAGAAGAGAGGGTGAGCTTGAAACGACCTGTAGGGTGCTGTAGGGTGCTAGCAGAATGGGGATCGCGCGGTTCTGGGATACCTGTGGCTCCACACGACTATCGCAGCGATGCTTTTTTTCTTTTCTTCTCTCCCTTTGTCCACCCCCTTTTCTTTTTTCCTTCTATTTCCACCCGTTACTCTTTTTACCTTTCCCAACCCCGTCATGCCAGTCGACGCGAGTATTATCGTGAATATCGACCACTGATTCGGCTACTGATAACGAGTTTTGGTCGGCCTGAAATACATGCACGCACACGCGCACACATAGAATCATCATACGCATCCCCTGTATTTTTTATGGTTTTTTGTTTTATGATGGGTTTGCCTTTTTCTATGAAGGCGGGTTTTACGATCCTGCGTTTTCACCCCTTTCGCTATGAAAGGATTACGTGTACGACTTTAGGAGGTCGTTGCGTATTTTTATGAACGGCATATGTGATAGGGTGCAAAAGTATCTCAATAGAAAAGATTCCAATATTGATTTTAAATATTGGAACAAGTTTATTGTTTGAGTAGTACTGAATATTATAATTTCGAGCGCATGCGTTTAGTATAAATTGCAACATTAGCTTGAAGTTAAGGAGAATTATATGGTTAATCTTTTCATCCTACAATTATTCAGGGGTCATAATTATTTCTTTCTAATTTTCGAGCATGTTAAAGAACATGTAGACAATTCATAAAAATCTTTTAACATTTAGAAATGTTTAAAGACTTTTTATTAATGAAATAATCAGTATTTGATGGTATTGTGAAAACAAAATGGTTGCAAAAGTTGTTGATATATATAAAAATGAACAATTTTGTCCTGAATGCCGCTTCGACTCGTTTTCTCCCATCTATCAATAAATAAATGGACCGTATAATATTCAGAATTGAAATATATGAAAAGGAAATTGGAGAATAGAAGAGTTTCGTAGGTAAGGAATTAATAGAAGCCAAATCGAACTCAATATTTCAGAAGAACAATGGCGTATCGAGTGCAACGACGACCTCGATATCGTCATAAATAGAGAGAGTTTCAATCAGCTCGTCTTACGTTGAATTTCCAAGTTTTAATCAGGCTAGATTATGTTTCTATCAATCTGGCTGATCCTTGATGAAGAAATCGTTTCGGAAAGTTGCATAGGAATTTCATTAAGATCGTATTTCCTCAGTGGAGGAAAAGAAATACAGCAATCAAGAGTTCTTTTATCGATAACTCTCATAATACCATCGCAGTATCTAAGAAGATTTGATAGAATTTCTATGATGGCAATTTTTATATTATTACCGTTCACAGAAGAATGAATAAGATAAATATGAAAGCTTATACGGGAATAAAATTTACTTTCTCTGAAAAGGGAAAAATGATCAACCCCGATTAAAATATATGAAAAAATTCCTATATCGAAAATGAATAAACGAAATACTAAAATCTACATCTATATAAATCCCTAATTATCCCTAATAAATCCTAATTAAAATAGATATCCAAAATATTTAAAATATCCCAAATATTCTAACTATACTAACGAACCTAAATGCATCAAAATATCCTAAATTTCCCAAGAGTGTCAAATATCTCAAATATCCTAAATATTCCAAATATATGAAATACCCCCAAAAAAAATCCTTATTTACTGTGCCATTTTAAAGATACTTTGCTCCATCTAAAACTTTTCTGAAGAAATAACAATTGTCCAGCAACTTTTATTGTACATAGCAACGTCCACACAGAGAATTTGAATATAAAAGAAACGCTGATGAATAGCAAGATGGCAGAAGTTAATGGGAGGTGAAGATATGCTTTTTGACCCGACGAATCTTTACGGAACGTAGAAAACGGAAATTCCTATCACGGTTGAATTATTAATATATTTCTGCGATGAGAACGAAAACTTTCATCGCGGGACGCGTTCGTTATTCTTCTCCCCGAACTTATAAAGTTTTAACGATGTCACAGTTGCATTCTTTATGCAAATCGGACATCTCCCTACGAACAAATTCGATCGTAACTTAACATACAGTCAATAAGACAGAACATTTTAGGAGCTACTTGGGATTTAAAAAAATATTGCGTCACAGCTCGCAATATTATTACAATATAAGATAAAGACAACATTTCTAGAACATAAAAAAAAACAGCAAAAGGAAAGAAAGTTACATCTTACCCTTACTTTTTTAATTCTCAAATTTTTATCGATATTTGGGCTTTCGTATATTTTTGGATGTCACCGAAAGAAAATTACATATCATTTCTTGCCATAAATTTTGGGATCACTTAAACGCACACGCCTTCATTTGTGATAATAAATAATGTTTCTATGATCATTACTGGACCTTCAAGTTTGTCCTTGGTAACACAAGAATTAAATTTCTCATATCCAATCCTTAGTTATGTTTTTATAAGTAGTTAAAGAAAATTTAAATCTTCACCCCTGATTTGCACCCAAAATTGCCATCTCACGTTTTTCTACCCGTGCATTGAAATACCTTCTTCTTTTTATTTTATTCGCAAACATTTACAGCTTCCAATCACGATTATTAGAGCTGTGATGGCAAAGAGTCGACAGGCTCAATTATCCGCAATTTATAACATCCTTTGAGAGCAGTATCAATGCATAGCACTATGAATGCGAGCTTACGTTTGCAAGAGGAAAGCCTTCGAATAACATCGTGGATAGGCATATGTGCATACACAGGGATCGCGAGTGAACGCGCTGTTGAGTGCATCTTTCGGTTCCTCGCCTCCAATGCCTCCCAAACCAGCACCCAAGCCAACATCCACCGCTGCAAACACATTTTCCCGATCGAAATTCCCACAAGTTATCCATGTTCTTAAATATTTGCACGATTTCGAATATGAACGTTCCAAGTGCTCTACTATATATGTATGACTATATATATTATAGTTCTTCAATGGCTCGAAATAGCCGTATATTTTACAGTTTAACACGAGTGTTGAGTTAATGAAAAATAAATTGCTGGTCGAAATACACGTTGATAAACTTTTCAATTTAACTTTTTGCGGACGGAACAAAGTAATATTTAATGAGCTTTTGTTTAATTATTAACCCTTTAAGGACTAGACTTAAAGAATTCTTGTCCAATTATTTATAGCAGTGATTATTGACGATATTAGGTTGAATTTCATGCTTTAAAAATTGACATGTATCCAAAAAATCAAGAAAAATTAGGCGGCTATTTGCGCAACCCGTTCGCAAAGGATTAATTAAACATTACTCTTCATGAATTTTTTATTATGAGAACAAATGGAATTTGCTTAGACTTGTGTACCATTGATATTTTTATATATTTTTAAAGAAATGTCTAAATAAATGAAATTAAAGGGTTTGAAGATTTGTTAAACCAAAAAGCACAGAATTAAAAAAAGAAATATATGAATGATTCTACACTATTAAAAATACATAAACTGCAACTGGCGGTTGTTAATCGAAAACTAAACACAGACTAAAATAAATTTGGAATATTCTTTGTTCATTTACTTTTCATCAATATAACATTCTAATTTTATTACAATGTCCATATTCAACGAAGAATATATAATTTTGAAAGGGTTTTTAATGTTCCATTAGACACAGAAAAATAGATTTATGGAAAATCTGTAGAAGAAGAATGTCTCGCCCATAAATCTGGGTTACGGAGGTTGAAGGAACGAATTCAGACACAGGAGAGAACCTTCGATAAATTAATATCGAATAATTAGTTTGAAACTTGTAATTAATAACTTAACCCTCGGCGCATTGAAACTGGGTCACCACTGATCCAATTACATTTAATTTCGTTACAACTTCGCGGAAATGTAAACGCTCTAGCTACTATGCACTCGAGAATTGCAGTCGTCGACTCAAATCTCCGTCTGCCTTTCCCGGGAATTTAACAGTAAAAACTCACTAACGATTAATTATTAATATTTCTACGTATAACAATTTATCCAAAAGATTTTAAATGTAATATAGCTTCTAGACATTACTTTAACATGTTGCTAAATATAGAAGCAGTAAACAAAAATTCTAAAATATTACCATTGACTAAGTACAGGATAGACTATCCATTTATAGGAAACATCATAAATTTCAAACTGAAATTCGAATTGCGTAAAAAGGTAGAGATTTTTTACGCACCTTGCGATTTACAATGGTTCGTTTAAGAATTATATTCAATCCGACCATGAAAATTGAAGTTAACCCTCTATCCACATATTAAATATTATTATACGTGTGTTCATATCATAAAAGTAAATGAAATTCGGGTTATAGAAGATTTAATGACAGAAATACTTCTATACACGTTATTATAAATCTAGTTATTATAGATCGATTATATCGGAAACAATTAGTTATCGCAGTATTTATTTTCAATTCCCATCGTTTTAAAAGCGCTGTTATTTTATGTTAGTAAGGGGGCCAGGTAGTCCCCTGATGATTTCATATAAGAATGGATAGTCTATCCTATGCTTCGTCAATAATATTACTAACAGAAGTTTAAATCGCTAAAGTATTTTATAATCCTTACAACACTCCAGAAATAGTCAAAGCTATTTCAACTTCAACATTATTGAGCACTAAAGCATTTTATACTTCCACGCGGATAATTTATCATAAATATTGAATAATTAAAAATATTTTAACCCAAATTCATTAGCCATCGAATTATTTTACCTTCCCTGCGAATACTTTATTATGAACGTTACACGACTAAAAATATTCCAACCAAAAATTGCAAACGATCGATAATATTATCTTTCACCGGCTGAAAAATCTCGTGTAACCAAAATTCCCTTTTCCAATATTCCCTCCAAAAAAAGCGAAGCAAAAAAAAATAAAAAAAAGTCGTCTACCTCATACGTGATGAATAAATAAAGCAAATCCTCGAAATTTCGTTGCGTTTGGACGGGAAATCACGCATAGACGAGGCAGACGAACACCCCACACATCTTCCATGCAACGCATGGAACGGATGAACGAGCAAGATATTAATTACTTTTTTTGTCAGTAACCGCGGATCTACACATATACGCGTATCGTTTTATAGCCGCCGATCAAAAACCACCAAAAATGTGTCCCGTCCATCTCCTGGTTCGGACCAGCGAAATTACGCTGACTCTATTCGGGTTCAAAAATTTACCATTCCCATCTTTGCCATGATTAAGTCAGCCCCGGGCGTGTTTTGACATACGAGCACACATTGCCAATAAACTTTATCCCTCGCCGATGCAGCAGCTTCCGTTTTACAGCCATTTTACGATTTTTCCGGGGACAATATCCGGCCGCTTTAGCGTAATCGAAGGTTTGGTTCGATTTTCGATGCTTTCGTGTAGTCATTTTGAAAACAGAAAATTCTGCCAGGGAAATAATTTCATTTTGAATTTGGTACCTCTAAAGTAATTAATTTGCTTCATGTTCTTATTCTATCTTTGGAATCTTTCTATGATGAAACTTAAAGGAAGTGAACGATACAAAATGAGACATCAGAGGTGCGGTGAAAGAAACAAAGAATGTTTAAAAGTCGAGGAAAGTATATTGGATTGGTCTTTATGAGGTTACCCTTTACTGTTCTTCCTTTTTATGGAGCTATTCGAAGGGTGAGATTCGCAGGAAAAGAATGTTTACTACACTAGACAGTGAAATCACGGAATAGAGCCCAATAAATTACTTCCCTCAAATTAGTATTAATTGAAGCTTGAAAAATACTTTAAAAATAACAGAATTTGCTTCAGAAACTAATATTTCTTACACTGGTAAATCTTAAATTGTAATACTTTCATTTTTTTATTAATCTAAAGACGCACGAATTTAAGAATACAGGAATTACAGTATCCAAAGATTCTATAATAGAATTCAAAGAGTGGATAATTCTATGGCCCAAGAATCGAAGAATCCACGAACCCAAAAATGTACATTCAAGAAATAAAAATTCAAAAGATCAAAAATCCAAGAATCCATGAATCCAAATATATATATATATATATCACCCCTTATCTATCCGTATATCTCACTTACTAGATCGCCCACAAAATTGTTCCTTTCATTTATAAACTCCCAAAACAAATACGTAACGAATAATTAACATTCCGTGTTAATTATTTATCGATTTAAGGGATCCGAACACGTTTCAATTTTATAAAACGCACTCGAGTTGAATTACATCGTATGATGATAACATCGAAAGGGTTAAATTAAGGGGTAAAGAAATGCACTCCATAAAATTCGAATAGACCGAATAAAAGGGTTAAACCAGAAGCATAAAAGGAAGATGATGTGCCATATATTACCTTTTATAAGTTAAATAGGTATTATCCGCGTGAGGTAAGGATTCAACCAGGGCCAGGTAAAACGATTCTTAGGTAAAAGCACCTGCCGTGATGCTCGGTAGTATCCGGGGAACCAATTTATCCAGTTGGAAGGTCGGCGATCATCTTGGCTCGCGTGCATCAGCCGTTCATGATGCACGTACACACAGGAAAACTAGTAACGGAGCCGAAGAGGGTGCAGCATGACTGCATCCCGCAGCACGTAACGTAAACGAAACTTAAATGAATACCTAAATTCCAGTAGTCACGCGAGCAGACTAGATTATTCGAGCCTGAACATTAACTTTTACAGATATTTTACAGCTTACAACTATCTTTGCTACTTGCTAATTGACACTATTCTTCATTACTGCGTTGTGGAGGAAGTTTCGAGTTGGGGAAATGCAATTGCTTTATGAATACATTGAGAAATTTATTTATAATGGAAGATAGAAATTTTGTCAGAAGTAATTTTGGATCACTGATTTCTTGTAGATGATTAACCTTTTCGGTATGTAACAATAACGCTGCATTGTTATCCACTACATTGCATTCAGTGTTATTATTATTGCTTTTAATTTCCAAATTCTCTGGGATTACTATCACGTTTGATATTATTACTCTACATTGTATATTCCTAACTGAAATAATTATTACCTTTTAATTGAAATGGTTGAAATTATTTTGTGCAGCAGTTTTATTTTACCAATATATATAAATGATACAAAGATAATATGTAATCTCTTCTTTGACGTTCAAATTAAACAAATGTGAATATAAGTTATGTCATTATTTCTATGATGAGCAATATAAATGGCTTGATCCAACAGTCTAACTTTCCACCTTATTAATTAGTACCGAAAATGTTAATTACGAATAATTTGATCACTTACAAGATTACAAATAAATAATAAAGAATTCTATATATTAAAAATGACGCGAATTCTATATGTTAAGTGTTTGGAAAATTGTGGAGTACCAAATTTCGGAGTTTTGCCCCAGATTGTTTGAAGTCTATAGATACGCATCTTTAAAGCTTGCACAATACTATGGAATTTCTATAAAGAGTAAAGTAAAAATACATTGAATGTACTTAATAATTACATAACCAATTTCGATTGTAATTCTGAGGATAAAATATACTAACTATTATATCTAATACCCACACTTTAAATGATAAAAATTCCCAATAGATCAAAATTTTAAAAAAATGTCTACAAAAAAATCTACCGTTTTGCTGTACTATTTCAATCTACCGTTCAATACTTTTACCAAACAATTGCTTCTCAACAGAAGTGGCCATTTAGATGTTAATCCCTTCATCAGCTTTATGATCCTAATTGCCGATCCCCACAATGTCTCATGATTTAGATAGAAAATTCCATTGTCTCGCGTATGACGTAATGGTTATCTTTAAAGAACGGTAGGGTTAAGGGTCGTGATTACGCCTGGCAGGAACAACGCTGATAGATTGTATGTCCCAAGGGTGTAAAACACTCCCTCTCAAGAGGAGTGCAAGTACCTTCAACGGGTGAACAAGTATGATGCTGCAGCAAGTCTAAAGCGCTATCTAGATTCACCATCCCTTTAATTACACCCTCCACGAAAGCCCGTTCAAGGTGGCCTTTTTATTCTTCCCTCCAAAAAGGGGAATATTATAGCCTTAAGTCCTAAATCTTGCTCACGCAATTCTACAATAATTATTTTGTATTTTCCATGCGTAAAATGTATATCAAAATAGAGTCATACAAAGACTAGCGAAAATATTCCAACAAGGTAATAATAAATTTCACTACAAAATAATTTTTTTATTGTATTATAGATATCCTTCCGCTTGATTCGCACAATTTTACTCAACAATTAAAAATTCATTATAGAATAGGATATTCATTTGTGGCATAAGCATCCAACATAATCTTCCTTAATATGCTTTCTGAAGATCCTTCTATCTCTCACAAAATATTGGAAATATCTCGTAAACGTTTTAATGTATTGCAAAGAATTTCTCCACAGTATTTATACATCTTATTTGCCATCGTAAATCGCTATAATAGCGATGATAATATAATACCGGATTAATATACAAATTGCAGAGCAGGCAGGAATGCTCCTGTCACCGACAGAGTAGGAGTGGATGCAATTGAGAAAATTGCTGGGATATCGGTTTCACCCTCCGTATCACCGAGGGATGCTGGATGCGAAATGCAGGGTAACACGGAGGAATCTTCCGGTCTAACGCCGGCTGACGCAGCTGCATGGCCCCAAAATAAATTTTCAAAATATCTGCTAGATACCGCGACATTATTGGAAATTTTAGAAGAAATATTGAGCTTATTGAAATTTTACCATCAAAAAATGTTTGCTCTACCTATCACCGATATTATCATACAAATTTTCAAGGTTTCCCCTATTTTTAATTGGATAGAAATATTTGCTATATTTCAAGATATATTCTGCAAGTGGGGCTAGTATGACATTTTTGTATTTAATTTGTAACGTTGGCCGCAAGAACATTTTAACCCGATTTAAGTCTGGAATGGAAATAAGACAACTCAACTGTACATTTATTTACTTTATGTGGCATATATAATACGTATGTGGTTTTCTAATCTAATCAAGTACTTTTATTACTTTACAATGAATTAGAACTAAAATGCAGTTATTTAAAATAATAACATTCTTTAAATTAGAGAACATACATAAACAGATTTACGTTGTTTTTACAATTATCGAATATTTTTGTGGAGAAATGAAATAAAGTTTAAGCAAAAAAAGCATTATATATAATTTTTTATGAACGACAAATAATATAAAAGCGCTTTAATAATAACCACGATTGCTTCGACGGCCCATAAAAAATGCGATGCGATGCGGAGAATGCAACGCTCTTCGTCAAACATTGAAAATTAAGGATTAAAGTTTAAATGCATATTCTAGAACTCCGTATACATACTTAGACATAAGTACGCGTATCACGAAATTGGCAAAATCAACTTAACTCGGGTTAAGGGGTTACATACACCTAGCGGTAGGAAAGGTTGGATACACCTTTAACAATTTTTTTTTGTGAAAAAAATATTTGATTGACAAAACTCTAACTGCATCTTATAGTGTACGGTTTAGTGTATGTTTTCAGTAAATTTCATTTGAAAATCTGAAATAGTGCAGCTGGTACAAGTTGTCTTGTAGAGGCTGTTTTGTGATAGAAGTTTTTACGGTGCCCATGATATCTCATGGAATTTTTATCTAAAACAAGAAATGAACAAATTTTCTTAAAGTATATAAAAAGAGGAAGTTTTTGTCGTAGCCGATTTTTTATATATTGATTTTTCATGAAATGGCAACCATTCCAATGTGGACGTATGATTTTTTACTGCAATAATCGTGCTTTTCCACATTGGAATGGTCGCCATTTCATGAAAAATCAATATATAAAAAATCGGCTACGACAAAAACTTCCTTTTTTTATATACTTTAAGAAAATTTGTTCATTTCTTGTTTTAGATAAAAACTCCATGAGATATCGTGGGCACCGTAAAAGCTTCTACTACAAAACAACCTCTACAAGACAACTTGTACCAGCTGCATTATTGCAGATTTTCAAATGAAATTTACTAGAAATATACACTAAAATGTATAATATAAGATGCAGTTGGAGTTTTTTCAATCAAATATTTTTTTCACAATAAAAATTGTTAATGTTGTACCCAACTTTTCCTACCGCTAGGTGTATGTAACCCCTTAAGATGTCTTGGACTCAACACCTCACTTTAGGAATAATGAAAAAAGATCCAAGAATTTTTAATTCCACAGATACGTAGTTAGAAAGAATATATCACTAATGGCCATATGTTTAAATCGTCGGAGCATCATTCTAATTCACCCTTTAAACTTTCTTCCATTCTGCTATCAGCGCAATTCTATCGGAAAACTTTCGCAATTCAGCAAATTTATCACCGGATCCCTACTTACCACTCCAGCTGACTTTAAAATTTACTACTGCAATCGTTTGCTTTAAATGGTCCCCAAAGGTGTTTCGTCTCAATTTCGTTTGAATATCGATCTTCCTTCCAGAAAATTTATCCACAGCCAAAACTTTGTAAGAAGATAACACTGTTCAAAGTTGCGTCTCTATCAATTATTTTATAGCCTATTAACTCCCTTAATAAGTCCTATTAATACGCCAACCTCTGATGAATCTTCTCTACCCTCACGAATCTTCTTAAAATCTAGAACTCAATATCTGTATAAACATATACTTCAAAAATGTCCTAGTTTCTCTTCAAAATGAAATTCCTCAAAGAACTGCATTAAATCTTTCAACGCTTTGAAGTTCCACATACAAATTTCTAACAAACATAAACAAGAATAAAGGAAGATTAACATCGTGCCCTAATTTGAAACAAACCGCTAGACACTGTAATTAACCGGTTCTCCAAATTTACCACTACAAGTGAGCAGGATATTGGTGAAACAAACGGGTTCACCACGGTCCGATGCGCTTCTGATTTACAAGGCCGCTTAACGTACGATTAGCGGCTGCATAGAACGCCGAGAGGATACGTTGTTAACAATGACACTAAAACAATTACCTATAATTCGTAGACTATTCTAGGGAATAGAATCGAAATCACTGGTCAATAAAAGCTGCGAAAATCCCTTAGTCAAGAGTATCATGGTTCAATAGTAATGCTTGATCGAGCGAGGTTAGCAACCAGGGGAGGGTGGTTATTTTCGACGCACACAGTGGTGCAGACTTGATTTCAGGGGTTCATTGGCGAAATGAACGCCTGCCGTGTAAATGCGGCTTAAGGGGTGAAGAAACTGTTCAATCTGCTTCGGAACCCCATAATTATCGCAACCCCACGTCGAACATGGTGAGATAGTATTGATAAAAGAAAGATGGGCTAACGCCTTGGGCAAAAATAAGTTAAAAATTGTACGATACAATTTTGTTACAAAACATTAATTGAACCTCGCTAATTCATTGATAATACGAAATGTGGAGATCCGTTTCTTATAGTTTCGTGGATTATATTATATGTAAGATCTTGCAATTTGAACCGAGTTTATTAGCAACTGCATTGAAGATGTTTTCAATACATTAATGAATAAATTGTGAAAATTATATCGTAGAAATTACAGCGAATCTGTTAAGAATTTTGGCATCCGTTGCAAATTAAAGAATATAGTAAGCTTCTGAGTGAATTTAATAAAATTCAAGGAAGTTATGTAATACAAAACCTAATTTAATTAACCCTAATCTATTGTCTTCTGAAATTTACGTAAAATAATCTCTGCACAATTCTCCCTAACTGGCTTATACATGATCTCCGAATAATTATAGACGATTCTGCTGTTGCTATATAGAAGGTAACCCAGACCTAGGAAAGCAAAACTAAAAATACTCTTCTACTACAATTAAACCAATCAATTCTCTAATAGATAACCAAGAACCAAGCCACCTTGGCACAACGTCGAGCCAATTCAGTATGAACTCAGAAATTCAGATCTGAACAGTTTAAAAAGCATTCTACGCCACTGCCAAGACGCTCAATGAGAAAAGCAGAATTTTCCAGGAATGATTGGCCCACGAATCGTTAATTGGATAGGCTGGAATGGCTCGAGAGGACTCTCGATTCGACTTTCGAGGGGTCGTTCGACAAGAAAAAGCAGGCCGGTTTTTTTCGTGAGTATATAGAGGAACAAGGCAGAGGACAGTTCAGAAAACAAGAAAAAGGTTAAAGATGCATGACTTAAAAAGGAAAAGTATGATTATATAAGACAAAAATTTGGCAGAAGTTATTCTTAATTTTCTATTTCCATAAACATTTAAACAGCTTTTAAAACTTTTAGAAAATTTATATATATATATACCTTTGTACCGTACCGCCTCAACTTTACGCTACTAAAATTTTTAAATTCAATTTTCCCGAAAACTAAACTTTTTATAAAAAAAAATTATATCGTTAAAATCACCTCCTTTCCAGTTGTACCACGCGTCTTGCCACACCCTGTATATATAACATAACATATATTAAAGCTCTTATTATACGCCTTTGGTCACCCAAGTGATAGAAATCAAAACAGAATTTCAATCTTTTAATCTTGTAATATCAAATGAACCGCCCAATAAAATAAATACCATTGTTTCAAAGAATTATTTTTACAAAATTCTCAGGCTTGCCAATTACTTTTCGCCCTTATCCACCGACTAAATCTCTCATTATGTAACCTCGTTTACCAAAGGATTGGAAACCCCCAAAAAAATTGCATTTTTTTGATCCCGTGAAACCGACCAACCCCTTAAGGGTTCCAACAACCCCTGTGACGAAAAAATATTTTCTCTGGCCGGTCTGTAAACACGTCGCTTCGTACGGACCAAGATTAGCCCTGGTTTCTATCCGAGGGTAACTTTCGGAGGATTGTTGGCACTGGAGAGAGACGAGTCCAAAGTGAATCAATGGAAGTTGATTGGCCTGGTTGGCCTTCCATGAGTCGGGGGTTGGTCAATTACATAGTCCATCGTATAACTACAGGCCACAATGACACCCGTGATTTTCAACTTGAACGCAACGGGGCATACACACGTGTGTGGGAGTTAGTTTTACAGGGGGTTGGTCCTTTATATCGCGAATCTCTTTGTATGCTTTCGCGATAACATCGCAACAGCGGAACACCCTCGTCACGGGAATGCTAATTCGTTTTGCGAGAAGAATTCGGTTCAGGTGTACTACGCACTTCATTCGATTACAGTTCGTTGCTATCATTGAATTTGTGAGGATTCAATCTTCGTGCCTTTCCGCCACGTGTACGGATTCGCGATCCACCTCTTTCGAATTCCACCCTTTTTCCTCTGTCCTTTCACAAATGTAATGAAATGAAGAAGATTGCAGAAATTTAACTTATAAAGCTAATTTTCTCTGTTTTCTTATATTTAGCAATTTAGATTTATGAGCATTTGAATGTGGATGAATTTTAATAATTGTAATACCTCTCATTTTTTTTATTCATGGGGCTCATGGGGTTCATTAACCTCTTGACATACCATTTAAATAAAAATAATTCCCCATGTTTGTATTCGATTTACTTTGATTTTTAGATTTAGTAATATTTCAATAGCAACAAACAAAATCTGAGCTTTCCCTTAAGAGTGAAGACGAAAAATTAAGTAGCTAGTTTGCAATAATCCGAACTTTTGAATAAAGAACTTCTATGAAGGCCTAAATAAAGAGATCACAAATATATTTAAGAATTGTCCTAAAGAATGCAGTTCCAACTAACACGAAATATACTAAACATCAAAACTTTCAAAAATATGAAAATCGTGTGTTAAAAAGTTTCTACAAACAAAAAAGAACCAAGTTAAGTGAATTTCAAATACATTGCTCAAATAATTTCAGTCTGCGTTAGCGTTTCTATGACGTTTGAAGTCAGAGAAGTAGAAGTTAAAGCAAAGATAAAGTTCTTCAAAGTTTCTACTAAAATTTTCAACATGATCACCCATTACCATTAACGCGTACACCCAGTATATACAATGTTTTCGTTGAAACAACCTTAACATTGATTCTAACGTGCCTCGTGATAATACGCGTTTCACGTACCGCACTCATTTTGCGGTAATTCATTAAGCTACACGCAATAATGAAACCACTTTCCATTACTTCTTGCCGCACTAAACAAAAGAATAAATTCGCAAAAACACAAAACTATTCCCTATTTGATATTCCAAAATTTTCTCACATTTTTAAAACTTAATTCTAAACCAGATTATATTTTCATAGAAAAGCAAAAGCAAATGCTAAAACTATACTGAACTTAAAGTAGCTTGTACAACTAAATCTTCAATATTTTTTACTATTTATTATTATGTTCTGTCATCTTTAAAATAACATACAGTCCCCATAAAAGAAGCTCAATTTTTAAAATAATATCATCCTTTCCATTCTTTTCCATATTCTTATTACTTTCAAACCTTTAACCCTTTCACAGTTTAGTACATCACAAATTCGGCAGGCTGTCGAATACGACACTATAAATTTCACATCTTAAATTGTATTACACGCAACACAATTATTAAGGTGCATTCGGGAATAAACGGAGTTATGTATTTTTTTGTAGCAGGCAATAAAAGCACAAAACATGTTACAATATAAAAAATAAACATTCTTTGTACCGCTTTTATCTTATTCTTCGTCACTTTATTACACTGTGAAAGAGTTGATATTGTAAACCATTTCTATTCTATTTTACCCTAATTTCTTAGTCCAATCCAATAGTCTTATTCTAATTTCTATTCTAATTTTCTAAACCATATCAGTTTTAACCCATTCCAACCCTTTCATCGTCTAAAGCCCCCAGTTATACGAGATTATATTCTCCTGTTTCTGGAACTATGCGGAAAAGTGGTCTCAGAGAGTAAATTCCAAGATGCGTAACGTAAAACCGTGAAAAATTCGTCGGAGCAGCCGGTGTGACTAGTGCCGGAAATCTTTCATTGCCGACAATTCAGACAATTCATCACTGACAGGTCAAATTTGCAACGAGCGACAATAATTTCTAGTGTTAGCGTACACTTTGGTGACGTAATTGAATTTTGATATTGTCATGCGTCACGTAACGCTCATGCTCTCACATTCCGATTTAGATGACCCAAAAATTTACATTACGCGATATTCTGTCTCGCGTTTCAAACGAAACCTCGTTACAAAATATCGTGACCTACATTTTAAATAAATTACTGCGATACTGCAACACTTTGGATTTACAAAAATTGTGATCTTTTAAACGAAACAAGTCATTCTCGTGTTTCTTGTGTTCAAAGAAACAACGAAAACTTTCTAAATATTTACATTTATAACTTAAATAACAACATGGACTACTGATTAAGACTTTTCGGAAGCTACACGAATTTTTACACTGTTTGTTATTGATTTCTAATTGAAAGAAGACACTCCAGACATGTGAACTACAAAGATGCCGAAAAAATGTACGCATTCAAAGGGTTTTTAATTATTCAGTTAATCAATTAACTAATTTTAGGCGGAATTTACAGAAGCAAGATAGAAGCATCATTACTCCACAATTACACCAAAATTTCTAGCCCGCAAGGTCAAAAGTTAGGTGCACGCAAAAATAACCCTTACCATTACAAGTATTGAACTAATTACCATAAAAATGGAACAAATTAATGTTCACTCACCAAAACTAAGAAGATTGGAGTAAAGATAATACAAGAACCACCGAAACCACAGAAAAATCCTCGATAAGCTCCGTTTCAACATGGCTACAACTATCATTTCGCGTAGAATTATCAGAGAAGTATTGTAACTTAAAGATGGACGTGCGATCCACGCAAAGAGGAACCACGTACTGAAATGGCCCACATATTAAACAGCGGCATATCGCCTGCCACTGCATAATACGAAGCATTGGGAGAGAGCAGGAGAGAGAGAAAAAGAGGAAGAGTGTTGAAATGAAAAATAGGGAGGGAAGAACGAAAGAACGAGCCCGTATGATTCCCCTACTTGCGAACGAATGAATGACGCCATTCGTTAAATTGCGACTAAGATCCGGATGTGTCGAATCTGAAGTGTTTATGGTGACTTCGAGAAAAGTACGAACGCTTAACCCTTCTAAGTACGAATATTCAATTGATTGAACAAAAAACTTATTTTTCAAAACAGAAAATTGCATTTAAGTTTACACCCTCTATCACTTCTTAAAACTTCTCTCAAGCTTAGCCGTACACCCTGTACAGACAAGTGCCAATATATTTTTCATATTTACCCGTGTGAGTGCCATGGGCTTTTGCAAAAGTCCAGTCGAAAAGTGGCAAGCAGAGTTTTCGCTTTCGTTTCGCGTCGAAAAATGCCAGATAGCGCGATCGCACTTCTCTAATTTCATGTCATTTTATGTTAAAAAAGACTGTACTTTCGAAAAGTTCTAATGATCGATCGGAATCAAATTTTGAGAAAGATAAGGGACAAAGGGGTAGGATCCTAAACACAAAATTTTAACTTCGCGTATTTAAGAGATTCCGAGATGTTAATAAGAAAATTTCGGCACAATACATTCAATTAATTCATATCTTATCTTCGGTTACCAAAATTTAGTGCCACTCGGCCACTAAAACTTTTCGGAAGAATATCCCTTAAAAATGCCAAGCAATCCGATTGCGTTGCTTTTCCGCTTATAAGCAGTAAGTATTGTCGCAGAACATTCATTGTTATTGTAGTTTCTATGAATATAAAAGTAGTGTCAATATTGCGATTAACAATTTCGAAATCACGAAATGTGAGCGTGCAGTCAATTCGATTCTACGGACCGATGGGCTGCCACTTTCAGGTACTGAACAAAAAGGAACGCAATCACGCTGTTTGGTACTCAAACGGTAAATACTCATATTTATTATTTAATAATCTAAAAGTAATCACTATGAATGTTCAAGGATACAAATATTCTACAAAATAATCGAAAGGAACGTAGAGAAAATTGGGGAAGTTTGAGCGTTGATACTTCAACGGGAGTAAAAAAAACTAGTAGACAGGAAGCAGCATAAGAAGCACGCGAATGAAAAAAGGCCAGGACAGAGAGCAAACATCGCGTGACTTGTCATTGTAAGTTTATGTCGCGGTTACCATTTCTCTTTCTTAGAGCACGCACTTTATAGAGCATATTATCGTTCTAATACCCCGCGGAGGAGTCTCATAAAAAGACTCCTGAAATCTTCAAGGAACCTCTGTTCAACGAAGAAAACCACAAATTTAGCCGTCTTACTTCGAAACAGAAAGCGACCCGTTCGCTTACGATCGTTTTTATTTTCAATAGACCAGCGTCTTTACGTTAAAGAATATTCTCCGGTTTATGGACTACTCGTTCTTTTCTTTTGGATTATCGAGAAAAATGTTACTATGGTGAAACGAGAATAATAAGGATTGTAATTTTTATCCTTACAATTGATGGCATAATACGTAAGTATACACGGTGTTCCAGGCTTTTGTCGTTAAACTGCTAATATTTAATCTAGAGATCAAAATGAGAACAAATTTTACGTAAAGTTTGCGAATAAACGCTCTGTTACAGAGCTATAAACAAATAATGTATACATGGAATGGTAGCAACGTATTTCCCATCATAACACACAGAACGTCGATTGTGTTTATCTTGTCTGCGTAATTACATATTTGTTATCATTTGGTAACCAACTATTCCATATCATGAATTGTCAGTATAATAAAAAATGATCACTTATTATTTCGAAATTCCTATTTCGTCAGAAGGATGTGTTTCTGCTTGGGTGCAGTCTTGTCATGAATGAACAATTGAATGTATTATTCTATGAATTTCCTGAGTATCTTGCTGAGTTTCAGTAACTATATTTTTAATTGGTTACTCAAGTTCTTCATATGAACTCATTTCTGTCGAATAAACCTTTGTTTGAAAGTTTTTCACACGCAAAAATCGAATAGTTCATGCGTTCAATATTTATGTATAACTTGATAACAAAGCGTTTATTCGCGAACTTTGTATAACATCTTTTTCTTCTTTTGGTCTCTAGATTAAGTTGTAGTTTGATAGAAAAAACAGGACACCCTGTATAATATGGTGAAATTTTATATTTAAAAAATATAGTAAATGGAAATTTCCGTCATTTTTAGAACTCTCTATTATGCAGATAGAAAAAGTATTAAATGAATTCGTATAACAAAATAAATGGAAAGCTAACTCTTTCGTAATGAATTGAACGCATATGTTCTACTTGAATGTTAACAAGTGAATCATAATTTAACAGGCACTACAGACCCAATAATCAGTATGTTATAATATTAACCTCATTAGCAAGGAAAGTTCTGATTATACTAATTATTTTAGATTTAAAACGGGAAACAAAGAAGGTTACTACTAGAATTGTTCATTTATTTTCTATTATTAATAATTTGTTACGAAATATTTATATTATAGTTAAAAAAAAATGTTTTCAATAATAAAATTATTTAGTCCTAACGAATTCTAGATGAAGAATTTTTTTATTGAAAAGAAGTCGTCGGCTGTATTTCATTTGAACTAGGATGAGATTATTAAATTGCATGAGAAAAGCGATAATAAATGACAACGTTTTTAATAATAGATTCAATGTTATTGTAGATACTATCATGCAATGCGAGTTTGAAACGCGATATTGCCGGAAGGAATTTTATGCCACATCGAATAAGTAACACTAGTCTTGTGGTCTCACCACGAATCTATGAAAAAATTCTAAACCAAAGATTGATTAGTCCTTGTTAGATTTTCACCAATGCAAAATCACTAATAGATCTATAATAAACAATTAATCTTCGTCTGTTTAACAAAATATTCGCTTTACTTAATTTTATTTAGATTTATAACAAATTTCTACTAATTTGCTTAAAAAATTCCAATTGTTCTTGATACTTCTATCTTACTATTTCTATCCTTATCGGCTTAACCCTTTAACGCGCTTTCAAAATACCGGGCATTATAGTTACATCTTTCCGGATCTTGCTATGCAGCATCGCAATAAAAATACGAATATTTTAACATGATTAAAAAAATGACGTGTATATATCGTTGTCAAAGTACTCACCTAATCAGGATTCTAGCCAGCACAAGTCGAGAAGATTACTTTGGACGATTTCTGCCCGTGGCGATGAGTTCACAACCGCGAAACAAGACACTGCGATACACAACTACACTGCCCATCGACTTCAGAAGTGGTTTCTTTCTTCCTGGAATAAAATGTATCGTTAGTATCATAAAGTGTATCAAAATTCAGCCGCATTAATGTCATACGGATATCTAACAAGAACACAAAAAAAGTACTCTTTCCTTTAATTAAATAAAAACTTATTAAATATTCCTTTAATAATATTTTAAGGCTACTTGATCATTAGGTTTTATAACAAAGATTAATGAACTTCCGATTTTACAAAGTAAAGGTTAATAGATCATCCAAAAAAAAGACTCTTAACACTGTTGGATGTTTGAATGAATGTTGCACGTGAATTTGGTAGCGTAAAGACCTTATTAGTTCACCGTCAGTCTTAACGATCCACGGATCACACAGAGCCAATAATTCGGTGCGAAGAGAAATTATATTGCGAACGAAGAATTACGTTCTGAAGCGTACAGAGTTTTCGACGACAAAATTCCCCGGGGGGGGGGGGGCCGTAATTTGGGCCTTAAATAAGGGATGAAGGTGGTTGACGACTAGCTGATTCATGATAGAGACTTCGAACGGTCGGAAAATCAGTATCGCAATGAGTAACTTATTTCGAACTTAGATTTATCATTGTATGCTCTACGTTTTACTGTTGATAGTGACTGAGTGTCCAACAACACATTATCTACCGGTTAGGAATTAAGCGGGTTCAAGTTTAATTTAAGTTTACAGTTCGGTAATAGAAATTGATTTTGATTACCGTATAGAGATGTATGCAGTAAAATAATGATTTAAAATATCATTTTGTTTGCTGGTTTAATTATTATTAGCAATATATAGGACGAAAGGTCGATTTATAGGCTAGCAGCCGATATAAAGCCTATTAATCGGCTCCCTGTAAATAATGCGTTGAAATGAAAAGAAGCTACTCAATCAACTACAGCTGCCCCCAAGCATTAAAACTATCCCCAGAAATTAAGACTATCTACTGCAACGTCTTGAAATCAACAAAAGAAAAGCACAAGAAGCTCCTTAAATTTGAAAAGATACGCTCTTGGTTGTAGCCAAGGAAGTACAGATCAGATTAAAAAGGCACACACAGTAAATCCGCTTTAGCCACTCGAGAAGCAACTGCTCCAATTTTTTCTCTTGCAACTGAAACTGTTTCTTTCTGGCAAATGATTTTGTCGTACTCGTTAGCGGTTACCCTGAGGGGGGTCGTTGCACTATTAACTCTTAACTCTCTACGCCTTAGTTTTGTCTAGATACTCAGCTCCTTGACCCTACTTTGCATCACGTGCCAAGCCGAGTGGGATCAGGTACCATTTATCCACTCCAACCGGTTGGCGATGCTGTAATTCAAACCGCTTCGAGGGCTGCCATTGTTAGCGGACAGAAATATCAGTGTTAGACCCCAAGTTAGTGTAAATACTAAACGTTACATACAGCCAAGAACTCGCAAAAACATCCGCAAGGGTGAAAACCTGATTGTTAGACTCGTCGATGGTGACTTTGTCACTTATTTCAGGATTGGATGCTGAAATAAGCTGACTGAAAAAAAGTATTTGTACGTCATAGACTTCTGAATATAGTAAAGTTTTGATTATCCGAGCCCCATTTCATCGTGGTTCCGTATTATCCAAGATACTTTTGACTTCACGATTAAATACTGGGAAAGATTGTAGGTCCTGGTAACGAAAATAACGACATTGACCAGAAGACAAAAAAAGAAACAGATATCCTAGAAATACTCAATAAATTTCCTATTGCAGAAACTCTTAATCGCGGAGATATTAAAGAGCGAATAAGTGAAAATGAAAATGAGGAAATGACTGGCAACATGATTATAAATACTGTGAGTCAACAAAAGAAAAAAATCTACGAAACGAAACAGCAAGGCAGAGAACATATGCAACCAAACAAAAATGTATTACCTACTCCTTTTTGTCAAAAGCTTAATGAACTTTCACTCAATTGCATAACTATGTAAGTAAACTTAAGTCTATGTGCAACATTACAACTAGCCTCAGTCTACATTTAACTCAGACAATCGAGACTGTACACTGTGCTTTTATCTTTTTTTGTACGACGATAAATTAAAACCCTGATATATATATTTTGAACACATTCGCGATTGGTAGCTGAAAGTTTTACAGATTATTGATGGACAAACACGTTTTAACTATACTTTACTCTGAGAAAGATATTTTGAATAGAAGTCAAGGATTCGTAGTGGATGAATGCTTTTTTCAGTCACTGTATTGAATCTTACGTCTGGTTGCTTTAAGAAATTATTAATTATTGAAGAAATATGTACTTTAAGATAATTATGATATCACCTATTCTCTATTATGAAATTTTCTTAAAACATTTCATAATTATAAGTAAATGTTCCATCATTATAGGGTCGTATTCTACTTAGCTCCTGTTCTTTTGGATAAGTTCTAATATCTGTCTCTTTGATTTCGGTCTATCACCACGGGATTCATTTTTATGGGTCTAATTAAATATTGTCATAATTTGATGACAATAAGTTATTTTCAAAAATACTAGAAAAAATAGGAAAATATTGCCTATAGAATAGTAGTGTTTTTGAAAAATCAACTCAATGCTGGGTTACAAAGAATTTAAGTGTTTTTTAAATAATAAGAAACTGAATACATCAGGATCCTAACTAAGCAAAATATGATGCTATTAGATAGCGAAAAATGTTCGTGCAAATTTATAATATAAAATTCAAGTAAACCAATCTTTCTTGGGCCATAATTGTATTTAACAAAGTAAAAGTTATGTTATTCTTTTGAAATACTGTAAGAAATATGCAACCTAATATTATAATGACTATTCTGCGCAATATACTAAAAATAATTTTATAAAATAAGTCAACAAAAAATATAGAAAAATATAACACATCAGTAATGATGCAGAAGAACTGAAATATTTTTAACTAACTAAAAATTTAAGCTATACCAAGTTACTAACTGTAAATGAAACTCAAAGGAAAGACTTGCACCACAACTTTCCCAAATCCGTTCCACATTAAAATCTCTGTTAACACAATATTCCTGCCATATGATATCTCGGACCACAGAGAACAGAATATGCCAAAAACATGAAAATATAATCTCCCAAAATTTTCTATCTACCATAATAACATACCGAAATCTAATGCACGTACTTATTAATGGGAATCACGTTACACGTTTCCAGTATTCGCGGATCTTTTCATTGCGGCACGCAAAAAGGGGATGGAAAAAGATCGGGTGGCATTTATTCGGTCTATCCATTTGCAACGTCGTAATTCAAGCTTCAGAGTGGAGGGTATCCATTGTCAGATGAAAAAGATATCAGTGACAGTGAGTTTAGGTACTTAGTCGCGAGTCTCGTATCAAAAGGGCGAACCCATTCCAAGCCATGGCGATGCGTATTGTCCGTAAACGTGGCTTTTGTACTCCAATTGAACCACGAATGGATCATCTGTGCCGCGGGAAAAGTACGACGCATTCCGTACGAGCCTTCCTTTTGTTTACAACGATAAGGATGAGAACACAGAAGGAAGAGGATACGTAATCTTACGTACCTAGCTTCTTTGTACCGTGCGCGTTGTATTTTTATATCAGAGTAAACGAAGCACAACACAGCATGCTCGGGATGCTTTGTGTACAATTTTTTCCCGATTCCTTCGCGTGTAACGTAAACTGAATGAATGGCTCTTTCTAAATTATCGCAAAGAAAGATTTACTGTTACTGAAAATACGCTTTGGAGATATTCTTTTGTTAACAACGATTTAAATATCAAAGATTGTTGTTAAAAATGTTTTTTTTTTAATGCAATGCAAGGAAATAATCTCTCTAGGTTCTATATAAAAAGTTTTTCAATTTAACCATCGTACGACGAATGCAGGGTCACTTTGACCCATCACCGTTCTATTTTGCATTTCTGCACCTTTAAAATTATCAAGTATTTGAATTTCCAAACTTTTGAATTGTCAAGCTCTCAGAATTCCAAGCCATCAAAATACTAGGTCTTTAAATTATGAATATTTTAGGTTCTATGCCTTTGAATTATCAAGTTCTTGGATTTCCAAGCGCCTCAATTTCAAACTATCAAATTTCCAAACCTTTGAATTAGCAGAAATTTCCACCAATTTTTTATGCCGTTTCGAATAAATATGAGTGCTACTGTATACATAATTCCTTTCCCAAAATTAGTTTTGCAATAGAATTTCTGTTATAGGTCAAAGTAACCTTGCATTCGTCTTCCGCAACTGTCGAAAACCATTTGAGTATAAGGGTTAATGTCCAACACGAAGAAATATCGTTTCTGGAATTATGATACATGAATCTCAATAGAAAGGGAAAACATACAAGAATTACTGGTACTAAAAAAAAGTTACTCGTAATTTATGATTTCTAAAAAGGGAAAATAAAAGGCAAAGATGAACAGGATTATAATCTTGAGTGGAACTTAATGCTTCACGGTAGTAGACACGAATCTACTCTGGTAAAACGTATAAAAATACACATGATACAAAATCGAGAGTTTTCAGGCCGCACATTCTGACCTCTCTAAATATAATCTTCATCGATAAAACCGAATTTCACTCAGCCTATATTAATTCTAACCAATAATACTACAACTATAAAAAAAAATACAGAAACATCTCGAAATGTTTTGAGGACGATATTTAAAAAATGTTTCATAGTTTAAGAGAATCGAAGATTAAATGAAACTTTATGTAAAATAGCACAACGGGAAATGGCGAAAATATTTAATTGGAAACGAGATAACTCGATAAAGGAATATAAATATGAATATCATATGTTTTCGTGTACCTAACATTTGTTTGATTTATTGATTTTATATCATTCAATTTGCTTTGCATAAGGTTTTAAAATTTCTTTTACTTCGTGTGAACATAAAAACGAGTTAGCCAAAAGAATTGGGAAAATGTGGAGAAAGGAGAAAATCAGGAGTTCTAGTTCAGCGTTGCAGAAAATAAGAATCTATCGAAGCCACCGTTCAAGATAACGAAATTAGTCGATTACTAACCATTTGATGATTCGTTATCGTTAACTTGCTGCCTTTATTTTCCCACCTGCAACGATATGGCCTATACTCACGTAACACGCGCTTTCAGGCCGTAATGCACGTTTTTTGTCACGGCACATAAACGGAGATTAGATTTAGCTTCTGTGTCGCTGTTCAAATAAAACCGATCCAAAAATAAAAGTGGATATGAAATACAAACATAAAATAACAATACTGCGGCCAATACAATTTTGCAATGGAGCAAATATAATAAAAAAAAACATTATTCTATATTTCTTAGGTTAAATTACATAATAGTAGAAAAAAGGAAGGTCAGATATGAAACAAAAGTAACGACAAGAAATTTAATTTTCCTCCAAGTTCTTTTGAAAAAAGAAAAATATAGGAAAAAATATTGATAACTTATTCCGCATTTCACGAAATAGCTAATATTACGTTACAAAACAAAAATAGGAGACTATAAGAAGAAAGGGAATATTAATAAAGGGAGCTCCTATTGTACACAACATTCTATTACTTGATTTCATAAATTAAAAAAGAAGACAGTCAGATTCGAATTAAATATAGAATTAACACGTTCACTGTCCGATAAATCATATGTAATGTTGTGTACAATCAGTGTTAAATGAATTTTATTAAAGCATTTGCGAAATACAGCTCGTTAAGCATATTGCCGATTGCTGCTTTATATCTAAAGTAAGCAATCACGATGATGTAATTATAATAAATTATATTTACAAATGAAATGCTCAATGTTTAAACTGAACATTCTGTTGCTTTGCTGGGCGTACAAATTGCGACAGTGAATATGTTGAACAAGCAATTTAAATCTTAACAAACCGTTAAAGAATACTATAGCGATCTGTTCTCCAAAGATATATCACCACAATCGATTTTCACTCACGGGAAAGCCCTCATGTCGTGAGTTTAGAATAGAAAATGTCGCACGTACGGCGATGCATGAACAGAGGCGAGATGAGGACGCGGATTCTTGAGAAAGTTTATAGTGATCATGGTTAAAGATATTAAGGTCGAGCGTAAACCAACGATGTAACTTTCCCTCGAAACCTTATATTCTCATATGGCATGAAAGCCGATCAATATCCTCGAAATAGAACGAATGAGTACATGCTTCATGGCGTACAAAGAGAAACAGAAAGGGAAAAGGGGTGGTGCAAAAACAAAATTTTTCGACCCTGTACCCTACTACCATTGACCAACCCTATTATAGGCGACGAGTCACCAATATACCTATGAATGAAAACAAGGGTGCAGTGTACATTTCCAATATCTTACACGAAATTTTTATTATCATGATTAAATATAAATACGGAAGAATGACGTGTACTAACGGTAATTAATTGACGAGTCGCAGTTGGTGAATTATATTAAATTATTCATCGCTTGTACAATAAATACTTCATTATGCATATTTATTAACATTGCGTGGAATGAAGAGATAATAATAATAACAGTAATGATGAAACATTGTGGGTAGAAGTACATGTGTGGTGGATCGTATTTATACCTATATACATTGTTTAAAATAATTATGATAATCATAAAATGAATAATGAGCAATAATGAAAGTTAATTAACAAGAAGAAATTAATAATTGCATCTTAAAAAATTCATATTAAATGTTCGCGTTGATGCGCTATCATAAAAGTTGTGTTATTCTATTATTTTAAGCCCAACATTTAATATTTGTATTAAACTTTCTAATTTATTCTCAACAAAATTAAAAACAGTTTAATTAATGAATTCATGAAACAGTAGAATATGGAAAAGTACGAGGATAATTAGACATTGTACAAAATGAACAAAACCCATTTTTACTGGGACATATGCAATACGAATAATTAGAAAGCGAGGCAGATATTTTAATTAATTTTACCAAACATCTTTTATACGGACATTATCAACCTGTACATTATTCATTTCATTCATTGCCAGTAACAATCCTACCTCATAAAATAATCTCGAAAAATTGAAATATAATAATAAAATAAATTCACATACATACTTAATTTATTATGTTGCTATATTATACATTATATTATGTATATCTATTATATCCTACTTCACTTGTTGTATACAATAGTTATAATAATTGTATATACATTAGTATTTAATATAAATAAATGAAATCCTTACATTATAATTTATTTACTATTATAATTCATTATTCATATATTATTTGTTATTTATATATCTTATGCATGTATTGCATATCAATCATTTTACTATCATTTGATGGTGTCTATTTTTTTTAATACATTTCATAAGCAAATAAAATAAAAAATCTTTCCATTAAAATGAATGATACTAATTCAAATGTATAATAGCACTAACCTTTATTGCCATGTCAAAACTTATAGATTCAATTATTATAAA